>JAUMIR010000006.1:27665000-28915000 GCA_030847615.1 Gambelia wislizenii | reverse complement strand
AGCTGGAGGATCACATGACCCCCTCACCCAAATTTAGCCCAATGTATTGGTGGAAAATGGGGTACACAAATAAACTGTATGATGATTCTGTTGCCACTGAGTATGCTAACTCCTTGTAGGGCTAGGGGTTTTCTCCTAAATGTTTTTCTCCTTCTTCAAGCCTTTGGGCTTCCCCAAGCATGTTGATTCCTCCCTCTTATTTCTCAGTAGCTCCATTTTGGCTACTAAGCCATTCAGAATTTGCCATAAGTACATTGTAGCAGCACAGGAGACTGTTGCATGGAACCGAGCTCTGTTTTGTGGCCCAGAAACCTGTTGCTGTGGGGCTTACTCCTAAGTAGACTACATAGCACTGCATGCTGCTTTGTCTGGGTGATTGGGAAACATCCAAATTGGTAAAAAATGACATCTAGCCCAGCTCATTTTGCTTTGGTCTGATTGTACGCCTTTAGCCCTACCAGCTGATGGAACAAGGTCCCCAAAACTCTTCCCAAATTGGATTTTGGCTATGGGAAGAAAAAGTTTGCCCACCCCAGTATATATACCTTCCCTATTGCTGTGTTCCTTCAAGTCATTTCTCACTTATGGTGACCCTAAGGCAACCCTATCGTGGTGTTTTCTTGGCATGATTGGTTCAGAGGGGGTTTGCCTTTGCCTTCCTCTGAGGCTGAGAGAGTGTGACTTCCTCAAGGCCACCCAGTGGGTTTCCATAGCTGAGCAGTGATTCGAACCCTGTTCTCCAGAGTCATAGTGCAATGCTCAAACCACTGCACCATGCTGGCTTTCATATACGTTATCTAACATGAGGAAATGTGCAGCACTTTTCATCATAGCAATCCTGATGCACCCTCATTTGCAGTTTTTTTTATCACTGAGGTGGCATTAGTTTTAGTCAAGGGACTATCCAAGGTGCTGAACCCTATTTCCAATATAGGTTCAATACCATGGAGAGCTCCTTTAAAGTTCAAATTAAATCCCAGAGTAACTTCACCACCATACTGATATGGAAGCCACCAGCCAGCATTGCTCATTTGTGCTCCAGGTGCTGTTCTCCATGTGCACCATAACCTTCTGCATTAGCTGGCATCAGGACAATTGTCATCACTGTCAGTCTCCATGATCTATAACAAGAATGACTTGGAATCCTTAGCCTATGTGTACCACACCTCCTTCCCTCCCTCCCTGCCATACATCCACCAAGCATTTTTATCTTGCCCTACCCAAATTTTATCAAAGATGTAGTGGGTTTTCAAAAATGCCTGCAGCTTCATTCATAAGAAAACATAACTGTTTTCAAGTTGTACTTCCGTTAGTGCTGACTTCTCTTTTTTAATATTGTGTGTTAAATAGATGTACCAGTATGTCATCCTATACCAGGAGCACATGTGCTCCATGGGGATGTGCTCTCAGAGAAGCTTCACACCAAACAGGTCCACAGTTTTGTTCACCAAGCAACTGGAATATTTGTGAATATTCAGTACCATCACAACCAAGTGAAACAGTAATCATGGAGATTCCCATTTGTTGGTGCTTACTGAGTTTGACAACTTCTGTCCTTTTCATTGCTCTCTAGAAAACAGAGAAGTGTCTGAGAACAGAGACATTTAACATCCTTTCAGGGTGAGAGGAGAAAGGGAGAAAGAGAGAGAGAATGTCCTGTCACTTCCCTGCTACCATCAGTTCACAAAATTGCATCATGCTCATCTGTGACCAGTGATATCCTTGCTTGCCTCTGCTAGATATTTTTTCTCCCTAGAGGAAAACATTTGATATTCACTGCTATGGAAATTGGGTTGCATTTGAGGGTCATTAACCTTCATCCACTTGCCACTGACTTGCCCAGCCATAACTGATAAGGAGTTTAGCATAAAGGGAAGAGTACTGCATTTCTCTGCACAGAGCACATATATTGTAATCACCCAGGAGATACACTGCCTGAAAATCAAGCCTGAACTCTCCCTAGAAGCCAAGGTAACTAAACTGAGATGGTCATACTTTGGACATATCATGAGAAGACATGACTCACTAGAAAAGATAATAATGTTTGGTAAGGTAGAAGACAGTAGGAAAAGAGGAAGACTGCATTCCAGATGGAAAGACTCAATCAAAGAAGCCACATCCCTAATTTGAAAGACCAAATTAGGGTTGATGATGATAGGGTGACTTGAAGGTCTCTCATTCATAGGACTACTATGAGTCAAATTCAATTTGACGGCAGTTAACAAGAACAACCACGCTTGTAGTAATAATGGGACATTTCACTATTTGAGAAAGGCAGTATGACATGGTGCTTATAGCAGCCTCCCCCAATTTTGTACCTTCTAGATGTGCTGCACTACGAATCTCATCACTTCAACAGCAAGGAAGGAAGGAACGATAATCTTTGCTGGGGATAATGAGGGTTGTAGTCCAGCACTTCTAGAGTGTACCAAGTTCTTTGTTTGGGGAGGACTAGAAAAGAGAGTAATTTTCAGACTGGGTAAACTCATCTTCAGATGCAACATCCTCAAAGCAGAGGATGGCCTTAGGCTATTAAGATAAGGACATTATGATCATCATCCACAATGTAAGCTACTTCTTGGGGTTGGTGATGAAGATGAATTGGTATCTCACTCTGAACATTAGGAAGAAAGATTTTTTAAAATTTACAGTGATATCAATAATCAGCACTGATTGATTATCTTATTTCTGTTGGTGTTTTTAGCACAAACATGTTTTAAATATATATATTCCTTGCTTCTCCTCATTCCTCTCTATTGTTTTCCTACTGGTCAGTCAGCTAAGACTCCTCACAATAGGCAGGCAAATATACTGGCACAAGCTGCCCTCCCTCCATCACAGCCTTAAAATACTTTGTGCAGTCCTTTTTCTTCCATGCATGAACTTTCTTGGCTTGTTATATAACCAATGCTTGCTTCCCCCCTCCCCTCTCCCCAATGCTAATGAAGTCGCATTAAGAAAAGCAAGAATTTGGTGTGCTCCTTCTTCATATTGGAGGACAGAACAAAGATCTATATTTTTATTTTTACTTTTATTTTTGTTACAGCTCTGTGGTGTGTGTGTGTGCATTCTGTGCAGCAGTATAAATAAATTCATAAATACATTTGACACGATGGAAACTCACATTAGAATATTTTGTACAACTTATTCTGCTTCCAGGCTACCAGAGTGGTCATTTTGCTGCTTTTAAGGATGAAATGAAATGTGGAATTAGCCTGTCTGTAACACCAGCACATGCTTGGTGTGGTGTAAGTTACACAGAGAACATGACTCAATTGTGATTCGAAGGTTTTCAGCACATCTTAATTTGCAGCAACACATTTGTTTATTTGTGAAGCCCAAAGCATCCAGAATGGAATTGCAGTGGTGACAACATGCTTCTTTCTTCTTTTCTTTTTACCAAAGAATGCTTTGTACCTGTTCTTAGCATGATTTCTATGTGGCAAAGCCAGTGCTGCAGGAAGGGGTGTGATTCATTGTCTTGTTTCCTTTCCATCCTGGACTCTGAAAATGCATAAAGATGACATTTGAGGAAGTGGGATCATATCCATGAAACCTGGCACTATGATGAATTTGTTAGTCTTCAAGTTGCCATGAGACTCATTGTTTTTTGCTGCAGCAAACTAACATGGGAAACACTTTGGAAAGAAAGGTGATAGTTTATGACAGAGCTGCAGCCAAATGTTTTGTAGGAAGGACCAACATTCTAAATCTCCCCAGCAGACCTTGGTGTAAATCCTGTCAGTCTTGAACAGATTGCCCCATTGAATCAATGGGATGTATCTACGTGTTGACTGTAATGGAACTAATGGAGAATCTTTAAAATTGGTGCCAAAGAAACGGTTGGCTATACTGTATTTTCCCAATGGTAAAAATAAGCAAAAGTAGCAGAGTCTCTGTTTAAAAACACACAGCAAAGCATAGCAATTCCTGACACACAATTAACAGCCATCCAGCCCTATTGCCCCCCTTTTCCACACTGTGTCTAGCCAAAGCAAAGAAAGTACCTCACAGCAGTCTTAAAACCATATACAAAGTACTTTACTCATGAACATCATGTGTATTTCCTTAGTAAACAGGCAGAAGACTTGAAGATAGGCAGGAATAACAAAAATATACATTGATTGCTACATCTCTTAAGATAAAAATATACAGGAGGTCCCACTGAGGCATCTTGCCTTCAGGAGATCTCAGTGGCGACTAGGTATCATGTCTTCCAGACAAAGGAACTTAAGAAACCTCTTTCTTCTGGAAGACACCTAGTAAAGCATCCCAGGTTACAACAGGAAATTACCTAAGCCTCTCTGATGCATTCAACCTGTTTCTAACAGTAAACAACCCAGCATGTTAGATTGCCACTACAGTATAACAGACTCTCCTTTCCACAATTGATTGATCTGCTCTAGTTGGGACTAATTAACAGGATCCTAGACATTACTTTTTGGGGACTGCAACTCCCAGAATCCCCTAGCTAGCAGAGGAGGTGGGTATTGTAAGAGTTACACTCCAAAAAACATTTTTTTCCCCCCACAGCTAGCATGATCTGGGCAGTAACTTACTCTCAATTTTCAAGGGAGATCATTGGAACCAGAAACATTTCTGTTCATAACCTTCCTGGCATCGGATGCTGTAGAAAAGGAAAAATTATAGTCTTGTGCTTCCATCAACCCCCCTTCAAGAATTTCCTTTCCTCTGCCAAGTTCTTGTAACTGCTGCAGTTGTTAACATTTAAGCACCCCATCCATGTAAATGGCAGGTAAATTGCTCTCTCTAGAACAGACGTATAGCCTAAGCACTCCCTTCATAGATAGCTATCTAACAGGCAATCACCTCCAGATTACTATCCATGCAGACAAGCGTGCCCAGATTGGTCAAGGAAACTTCAGCACTGGATAACAAATTCTTTGTGCATCAACATGGATGAAGAGGTTTCTGTTAATGCAAGTAGCTGCTAAAATTTGTTCTGCCTACCCTGTCTATGTCCTGTCTCCAACTATATGTACACACATGCACATGTGCACATGTGCCCTTGAAGACCCCAAAACTACATTCCATGATGCAGTTGAAGGAGTGGGCTTTGTGTCCATGAAAACTCACATGCTATAACAAATGATATTCTTATTGGTGCCACACACAGCTCTTTTATGCTGCTCCTTGGCAGTTCATAGACCTACATGTCCTCCTCCCTATTCCATTCCCCCTCCCTTGCATTTCTTTTCAGCTGAAAAGACAAACTCAGAGAGAATGCTGTTCTGTCTTTCTTTCTTTCTTTCAAACAGCCTGAATGTCAAACCTGATTCCCCAGTGTCTGTGAATTCCTCTGGTTTCTTGCTGAAGAATGACTGAGATTTGGCTCTCTGATTCTGGAGAGAAATATGGGGACTAAAGTCAATGCTTCATATCACTCAGAGCTTAGGAAAGCTTCTTTTTCAACTACAATTCCCAGAATCCTCCAACTAGCATGGTTGGTGGGGCCAGAAGCATCTCTATTTATATCCTATCTGGCATCAAATGTGGAAGAAAGGGATAAATTGCAGTACAGTATTGAGCCTTCAGCAACACCTTTTATGTGTGGACAGTGGCCAAGCTGTTTGGGGGGTTCTGGGAGTTACAGTACAAAAAAGTAACTTCTCCAGGATCTGAATTCTCACCACGCACTTATGCTTCCAAATTATCCACCTTTGCTCTTCTGCTAGCACTGGAATGGGATATCTTACAAAGGAAAATGGCCCCATGTCTGAGCAGTGGACAAGTAGTCTCAAGACATTTTGCTGCCTAAGTTGGACAACAAGATGGTACATCCTCCCATTCTCTGCCCCATAATTTATCAGACCAGCAATTAGCATTTTCTTTAACTTTAGTGATCTCCATCACACCTAAAGGTGTGTAGGACAGGCTAGTAGGAGGTGTAGAACAGGGCACATGGCACACAGTGTCTCCTCCGATTTTCCTTCTCTCTCCTCTCAGCATCTGCCACATAAAATGGCCACCTAACTGTGCCTAATGGTAGGGCTAAGCCCTGGAGGAACAAACTGGATTACAAAGGTGAACAGGTGACACTATGGAGATGCTTAACCAGATGCAAAGCCTGATATCCAACTGCAGCTGTTGAGACCGCCATCGTGGAAGGCCTGGAAAGAGCACCCCTTGAGCCATATCACTCTGAAGAACTGGCTTCATTTTACACCAGGGGTATTATACTCCCCAGCACCTGCAGACAGTTCACAACGCAGGTGAGACACAGTGCCGGAGACAACTAAGAGGCAACCAAGTTCTAGACAGCAGAATAGACAACTAAGAGGCAACCGAGTTCTAGGCAGCAGGATAGAGGTCTACCCCTTAAGGAAGTGGGTAGAATGTGAGGGCAGTAAGATTGTCTAAAAGGTATACAAATCCCCAGGGTTCATCCAGACAGGGCAAATGCATCAGGAAGTTGCAGTCTTTGTTGCTATAAGTGTTTGGTTTTTTAAAATGAGCAAATATGTTTCTGTTGTCCCAAAACATTTTCTGACAATTCCCAGCACCACCTGCATAATTTTATTCCCACCCTCAAGTGGGCTTCTCTTTAATCCCAAGACTCATCAGAATAATATGTTCCCTTCTCTTCTCCTTCTCTTTTTAAAATACAGTGAGCCCTCCTTACCACAGGCTCCACATCTGCGGACTCAAGCGACCACAGATTGTTGCACCTCATACCTAAAATGGCAGTGATATGCATGTGGACACACTGAAGTGTCTGTATGAACACCACTGCCATTTAATTATATGAAACTCAGCCATCTGCGGTTTTTGCTATCTGTGGGGGTTTCTGGAAACGAACCACCGTGACAACAGAGGGCCCACTGTAGTTATAGTGCCCAAGTGAAATGGGATGTTTGTACTATAATTCTATAACTCTTTTTTTTAAAAAAAAAAATTAAAAATTACAAGAGGAGGGGAAATGCCCTTCAAATCATAGGACCACCTTAGCAAACTATGCCTTAGTATTTAAAAAAAAAAACAACTCTGCAAAAGCCTTAAAGCAGATCCAAGAAATCATTACAAACAGGTCCAAAAAAGACTGTGATGAGTGGAGGCAGAGCCCACAACATCCAGAAAAAACCCATAAAACACAACGAGCAACATCTCTAGAAATTCCTCAGCTGAGCCCCACATCTTGCCAAAATGAATTTCTATATGGAGCTGTCCAAGGTACTGTATCTCTAGTGACAATCTGCTTTGTTAACTAAGGGCTTGTCTATACAAGGTGGAAAACCTGCACTCACCTCGAACCTGGTGTGATCAGTCCAGATGATTTACAGTTAATTCCACAGCAAAACTGCTTCTTTTAACCTTTAATTCAACTTACAAAAACCTTCAGGTTACTCCAGAGCTTCCAGGAAACTCCAGTGTGGCCTCAGTGTTTTTGAAGTGTGGACAGTTGGATTGCCTGGATTCGGGGCAATCCAGTTGTTCACATGTCTAACACACCCACTGGGAAAGATTGGTGTGGGCAGGCATCACCATTTCCTGTCCCCCTCACTGATCAGGGATGGAAAGATGTTGGATCCTCCTCCGGGCCACCACTGCCTCACCAGCCAAGCAGTTCCCTTGCAGAGCCTTGCTGGCGATGTCGCTTCTGATGAGGTCACAATGGGGTACCCAGCCATGTGATCAACAAGGAAGAGGTAGGGTGACACCCTTCTCATTGATTGCATGGCTGGATGCCCTGTTCTGACCTCGCCAGAAATGACATCGCCAGCAAGACTGCCAGGGAGCTGCTTGGCTGAGGCAGCAACGCCAGCAGCCCCAAGGAGAAGACAGGGCACCAGTGCTCATGTACTGTCAGCCTGGCCAACCATCTGAACAGCAAGATGATGCTGCATTGCTTTTGTGCCAGTATGTGTGGTGCTCACATCATGAATCTGGGGAGGCTCCAGACAAGAATAGTCTGAATTCCATCTAGACTTTTACCCTGGTGTAGATAAGCCCTAACTCATCCTTCTCCAAGCTGGTACCCTCCATACCTGGGGTAATGGGCACTGTACTTCAATATATCTGGGGCGCACTGTTTTGGGGAAAGCTACTGTAGTTGTTTGCATTGGTTTGGTTTCCAAGATTATGACTCTTTCAATATTGTGACCCTAAACATGTGAGAGATGGGTTCTTTCTTTCTTTCTTTCTTTCTTTCTTTCTTTCTTTCTTTCTTTCTCTGGCATTCTGTCTCTTTCCTAGTTGCCTTTTGGCTTTCTGGGCTGTTTTCATCAATGCTGAGAAAAATTTGTTGTATTTTATGATGTTATCCTCTGGCAACTATATAAAGTATTTTATGGATTTGGTTTCATTGTACAGTATGTACTTTTTAAAAAAAAAGTGCAGTAAGTAAGAGTTTCTTGGGAGAGAAACTGGAGTACAAGCCTTCAAAATAAAACACATAAATAAACTATATATTTTCCTTGGGGTTTTTCTGGGCTGTGAGGCTGTGTTCTGGGATAGTTTCTTTCTATCCACAAAGTTTCTGAAACTATCCACAAAGACTGAAATATCTGATATAGTAGCAGTAGAAATGTGTGGTTTTCTAAATGTTGTTGGACTACAGTTCCCATCCTCCCTGATCATTGGCCATGTTACCTGAGGCTGTTGGGAACTGGAGTCCAACAACATCCCGAGGATGATAGGTTCATTATATATCACCTGATTTTAATCTCTGCCTGTGACCATCCTTCAGTACTGAGTACTCTACCTGCACCATAACAGAGACCTGGCTATGATTCACTTCATTCTATTCATAGAATCATAGAATCATAGAATTGCAGAGTTGGAAGAGACCACGAGGGCCATCCAGTCCAACCCCCCTGCCACGCAGGAAATCTTGATCAAAGCATCCCCGATAGATGGCCATCCAGCCTCTGTTTAAAGACCTCCAAGGAAGGAGACCCCACCACGCTCCGAGGGAGTGTGTTCCACTGCCAAACAGCTCTTACTGTCAAAAAGTTCCTCCTCATGTTGAGGTGGAATCTCTGTTCCTGGAGCTTGCACCCATTGCTCCGTGTTCCAGTCTCTGGAGCAGCAGAAAACAAGCCTGCTCCATCCTCAGCGTGACATCCCTTCAAATACTTAAACAGGGCTATCATATCGCCTCTTAACCGTCTTTTTTCCAGGTTAAACATACCCAGCTCCCTAAGTCTCTCCTCATAAGGCATCGTTTCCAGACCTTTCACCATTTTAGTTGCCCTTCTCTGGACACGCTCCAATTTGTCAATATCCTTTTTTAATTGTGGTGCCCAGAACTGGACACAGTATTCTAAGTGAGGTCTGACCAAGGCAGAATAGAGTGGCACTATTGCTTCCCTTGATCTAGACACTATACTTCTATTGATACAGCCCAAAATTGCATTGGCCTTTTTAGCTGCCGCATCACACTGTTGGCTCATGTTCAACTTGTGGTCTACTAGGACTCCTAGATCCCTTTCGCACGTAGTCTCATTCAGCCAGGTCTCTCCCATCCTATATCTATGCATTTCATTTTTCCGCCCTAAATGCAGTACTTTACATTTCTCCGTATTGAATTTCATTTTGTTAGCTTTGGCCCAGCTCTCCAGTCTATCCAGGTCATTCTGAATTTTGATCCTGTCCTCTAGGGTATTAGCTACTCCTCCCAGTTTGGTGTCATCTGCAAATTTGATAAGTATGCCCCTAATTCCCTCATCTAAGTCATTGATAAAGATGTTGAATAGCACTGGGCCCAGGACAGAACCCTGTGGCACCCCACTGGTCACATCTTTCCAAGACGAAGAGGAGCCACTGCTGAGCACCCTTTGGGTTCGGCCAGTCAACCAATTACAAATCCATTGAACAGTTAACTTGTCTAGCCCACATTCTACAAGCTTGTTTGCAAGAATGTCATGGGGAACCTTGTCAAAGGCCTTACTGAAATCAAGGTATGCAATGTCCACAGCATTCCCTTCATCTACCAAGCTGGTAACTTTATCAAAAAAAGGTTGAGGTAGGTCATGTTATGATTTCCCATCCCATACATCAGTACTCCAGGTTTCTCACTGGAGTTCATGGAAGCGTACACGGGGCTTCCCAAGTGTCTTCTCACAAGGCACTAACCAAATCCTGATTGAATTGTGCAATGGTTTTTAACCTGTGGTCTGTGGACCCCCAGGGGTCCACGATGTCCTCACAGGGGATCTGTGAAGGCTTGATGGCTACTTGGCCAAACCTTCTCCCTGCAGTGAAGCAGCCATGTGACAGGAACCAACTCAGAGGCTGGCTGGCTGGCTTGACCTGCACATTGCTGTTCAATGCACTCCAGCCACAAACTTGCAGGAAGAAGCAGGAGAAAAGTCTTCCCTCCACATCCAGTGCCTCTGAGGGAAGGTTTAATGGATGGTGTAGTAGCAGAAGCAGCAGCAGCAGTATGGTTTTAAATCTTGAGTTAAGTCTTGGGGATCTGTGGCAACAAACATATTTAAAGGGGGTTTCTAGTAAAGAAAAGGTTAAGAGCCACTGATTTAGTGTCATCATTTTGTTCAAACTGAGGGGAGGAATTTGGGAGTGAAGAACTAGGGTGAAAGCTTTCATCCCTGCTCAAGGTTTATGATACCAAAGAAAGGAAGAAAGCTAGTTTGTTAGTTTAACCATCATTACCATTTCATTAGATGTAATTGAAGTTTTAATTAAAGTTAGATATAATTTCATCCTTTTTGTTGTAATTTTGCACAACTCTGCTAATGAACATCTCAAGTGCATTACACTAATTTTCAGTAACTCCATTTAATGATCAACACATGAAATGACGAGCCAAGACACAGAAGTTGGGTTGTAACAAGGGCCACTTTATTTAATCATTTCACTATTTATTTATTTATTTATTTATTTAGGTATATGGATTATGGGGGAGACCCATTTTGGGGCAAGCTGGCATTGATGGTCCTCTCAGACACATCTCCCAGCTTCCCTGGGCGAAACACCTGAGCCCCGAGGGGCATCCCAAGCCATGGGATGCCACCCAGGCACCATCTGTTGGAAGGCTGGACACCTTCCAGCAGATGGTGTCCAGACTGAATTCCTCAAGCCGCGTGATTTCTATCGAGGGTTCAATCCTAGAGCCAGCCTCAAGTCCAGCCCCTCTCCCTGCACCCCAACTGCATATGTGTGCAGGTGCAGTTTGATAAGGCCTTCCTTCAGAGCACAAAAAGGGGTGCCATAGGTGAACACTGAAGCACCCTGTCTCCCCCACTCCCTGTCCGGTGACCACCTATTTAGGACCTCACCCAGAGCCAATTATCCAAGTCCAAAGTGACAGTAGGGGTTAGGCAAAAAACACCCCGGAAAGGCGGGGGGGGTGCAAAAATTCCTACCTGGCCCCTGAACAACCAGAAAACTCATACTGTGACAGAGGCAGGAGGGTGGGTCATCACGAATAAAGAGGAGGTGGCCAGGGGCAGCAGCAACCTAAATAGGGTAGGCTCTGCCCCGCCTCCTCCCAGCCACGGCACAAAACGCTGTGGCCAATCATAGGTTTGTCCCATGTGTTGGCATTAAAGCACCTCCCCCGCCGCACTTACAAGAAGCACGGGGGGGGTCATTGCACCCAGTAGCTCTGGTCCTTCAATATACTTATCAGCTCATATCTGTGTTCAGATTTGCAGAACATCAAACTCTGCAAATGGGAAAGAAATAAACCTGAGCCACATAGATGTTATGTTTGAAAGCAGCTAGTGCCGAATTTCTACTTCATTCCCTCTGGGAAACATCACACTACAATCAAGCTAAACTGAAACTATTTCAACTAGAAAATGGCCACACTGAATCTGGTTAGTTGGTTGCTTCACATGATGAGGCAGGGAAAGAGATGCTAATGGAATTTGCTAATATGACAAATCTGATCCTATTCTTAATGGCTGGTCCAAGACATTTTGCTGTCTGAAACAGAGCAGCAAATGGTACACTGTATACACACCCAACTCAAGTTCCATTGTACTTAAAGTGAACCATGTCATTGCTGGGACAGAAAATCCAACCAACGCCTCTCCCCACCTCTGGCAGCAATAAATCTATTCTCTCTGGCTTTTCGAAGATTCAGGAAGGACTCATCCCGTGCTTTTTGCAAATGCGCTGATGGCTAAAAAGGTCGATCCAAGATAAACAATTCCGGTTGCAGAAAGCACAGCAGAAGGTCTCCTTGGGTGATGTTTCCAGGTTGTGATTCTTTCTGCGTTGTTTTTCTGTTCAAGACTTGTTCGGTGTGAGTTCTCAAATAAGGCTGCAGCATTGTGGATAGTGCGTCTCCATGCCTCCCTATGTGAGGCCAGGGTGGACTATTGTTGGTGATCAATTTGGCCAAGCCTGAGATGTTATTTCAGGGAGTCCTTGTTAAATAAACCACCCATCTGTTGCTCTTTCATGACTTGCAAAATCCATTGCCTGAAGGGGTTGGCTCACCCTACCTAAAAGTAGAGCTAGCCTTGCTTCCCTTTGTGCAAGAGGCTTGACTAAGTGGCCTCTCGCTTCCTTCCAGCTTAACTATTCTACCTCTCCTGAGATCAGATACAACTATTGGGGTTCCCCCCCCCCCAAGATTTTTATTCCATGCTGTAAAATGCACATAGAGAAATTTCTCTGTCTCTGTTTCCCTTCCCTCCCCAACCACCCCTCCCTTCGTTTTTCCCTCCTGTCGTCATGGCTCTTATTTAGATGGACAGCACGTTCACGTGGAGAGAGAGGAAACATTTCTTCTGTGCGGCAGACAACGACCATTTGGAGATAAAGCAAATGCCAGCCTGTCGAACCTTGGCCCTGAGATTCCATTGCTGCTTGCATGCTCATAAATTACCTCCAGACCCCTGTGTCTTTGGCCAGGGCTGGAGGCTTGCTGCTGACACAAGCTGAGCTTGCTTTCTTCATTGTTCTCCTCCTCATGTTAACTAACACACATACCAGCGATAACACTGCCAAGCTACTGATTACAGGAAGGGATACAGAGTGCTCTGAAGCCAAGTGGAGTAGAACCAGCTCAACCCAGCCACATTCTCTCCCTCACCAGGGAAGACAGCCAGTCTGCTGGGAGCTTTTCAACAGCCCCCCCCCCTCAAAAAAGGACAGGAAATCCAACTCTTTTTCAGATGGCACCCCAAGTCCCCTTGCAGTCGGGCAGCCAGGCAGGCAAGGGGATTCTGGGAGTTATCGTCTACAAAAAAGTAACTTTACCAACATCTGAATGGAAGGCAGCTGTATAAGAAAACTGCATCTCTGTGATGCTGTCAGATTGTTTTGTGCTTTGTATTCAGTGTGCTGCCTAGAAAAAAGTCTGGGTAAAGCAGAGCACCTTACCTGATTTTAGATCCAAGATTTATAACCTTGAGCTCAAAACTAGATCATTCTGGTTGCAAAACTAGATAGCTTTTCAAAATACTGTACATAAAGCAAGAGGCCCTTTTCAGATAAGCTTAAAATACGATAAAGGCCAGCCACTTTGTCCTTACTTCAGTTGCTGCAAACCGCATTCAAAATGCAAAAGTAGTTTGCACTCAATTGGTTCTGCGAGGGGGAAAGGAGAAAAGGAGATGGAATCTTGCCCTTCTCAGTAGGCTCAGGCAAAAGCAAGCTGCTGTGGCCTCTCATAGCTTGTCTGTTTTTCTTTATTCATAACATTTGCCATCTTGACCTGACTCTGATGTTGCTTGGTTACACGCGTCTCAGTTGTCACCTGTGAAATATTAAAAGATATGCAATACACTACAACTCCCATCAGCCCTCACCACTGTCCAAACTGGCAGAGGCTGCAGGGAAATCTGTCTGTCTGTCTGTCTGTCTGTCTGTCATATTTCTACCCTGCCCTTCAGCCAAATGTTGGAGGGTATGTGTTCAACAACCCTTATTAAAATCAAAGAAAACAAAATTACTCTGATTACTTGTAATTTGGCATTTTAAAGTCACGTCAATCATAGTATCATCATGACTATAGAATAAAATGTAGTTTTTATTCTACTGCCCTGGTGTAGCTAAACAAATTTGCCAGGGAAAGAAGTAACAAGTATTAGTCACCACCTTGCAAGTTGCAAGTTCAATTCCAGAGGGCTCCAAGGTTCACTCAGCCTTCCATCCTTTCGTAGGTCGGTAAAATGAGTACCCAGCTTGTGGGGGCAATTAGCTAACACACATTGGAAGCTGTTTAATGCAGTTAAATGTGTAAATAGCTATTGCTTAAAAAACAATTTGTAAGCCGCTCTGATAGCCTTGTGGCTGAAGAGCAGGGTATAAATAACTAAATTAAAAAAAATTAAAAATTAAAAATAATATATTGGATATGTACATGTCCAGCAAGACATTCACTTACTATATAATGTTTTGGTTTCACTTTGACTAACAGTGAAGGCTGTTATCCCGAAGGACTTGGAGTTTTTGGCCCTCCTCCTTTCGAATATGGTGAATCCCTGCAGGAGCTCATCTGGACAAAAGGTATTCCCCTCACATTTTGAGAGGATTTTTTTCACTGTCTAGATAACACCCAGGATTTTGGCCCCAGGGCCCAGCCCAGCCCTACCTACACCCTTGCTCATATTGTCTCCTGAGAGAATAAGAGTCAGAAACAGCAACTAATGGGCAACTAACACTCATGAGGAAGATATAGTTCCAAGTTCTTGCCAACAGCTAATTGCTATTACAGTACACTTACATTTCTAAAAAAAAATAACTTTTTAGATCCTCATTTCTTAACTCAGCACCTATAGTACACCATAAGGCAGAAGCACAACCCAGCACTTGAACCACATAATATTTCTCCTCTGCCTCTTTGCAAGGGCAAACTCCCCAGAGCTATAAAAGTAATTAAAATCATTATAGGTACCACTATAAAAGGAGTAAAGTTATTCTTTGCCAAGTCACCATCAGGCTGTAATGGAGGCTGCATCTGCACTGCAGAAATAATTTAGTTTGACACTACTTTAACTGCCATGGCTCTATTCTATGGAATCCTGGGGTTTGTAGTTTGTTGTGGCACCAGAGATCTCTGACAGAGAAGGCAAAATTTCTCACAAAACTATACATCCCAGAATTCCATAGCATTCCACCATGGCACTTAAATTGATGTCAAACTGGATTATTTCTGCAGTACAGATGCAGCCGGAGTTGCACCTCTGGTATTAATTAATAACTAATAAGTAATAAGTAATTAGTTAATGACATGTAACTTGTTAAAACTAACTAGTTACTACATATAACTAGTTGCTTATGACTAGCTATTCCCAAGCTCAGACATAGAGGAATGTCTTTTAAAAAATGTGGATCTGTCCTTTCAAAACACTCTTCTCTCCCTATTTGGGCAGAGAGGGGGCCACCACTCCCAAGTCCAGTCAGAGAATCTTTTTGAAAATGCTGATCTCACCAATGTCAAGCTTTCAAAACATTTCAGGGGCAGCCATGTTGCCATAAACCAAAAACAAACAAAAAATCCCAAATCCATCCTATGATGACACCTTTATTGTGCCAACCAAAAGGTGCAAAACACATTATTTTCATTTTTGAAGCTTCACAGGCTTCTTCATCAGGCAAAGATGGTGAAATAGCATATCAGGAAAAGAAAGTGACAGTGTTGTTGTCATGGCAGCTACATTTTGGATATTACTGGAAGTGTAGCAATAAAAATGTTAACATTCAAAATGTAGATGCCATGGCCATAACACTGTCACTGTCTTTTCCCATATGTTAATTTACCATCTTTGCCTGATAAAGGAAACTGTGGAGCTCTGAAAGCTAGAGCAATGTATTTTGCATCTTGTGGTTGGCTCAATGAGCTTTCAAAACACGTTTCTCCTTTTCTGAATGACCACAGATGAACATATCTCATTTCCTAACCACTGATCCGCTGTACTTACTTGTGGCCATCTGGCATTTGAATTCCACAGTTTATAGTTTCAGGATACGATGTTCATCTCGATATGATGTCCCCTCAATTTTTTATTAATTCTCATTATCACCCATCATCTTTGATCTAGCTAGGAAGCCCTAATTTGACTCCTTTTTCTTTCTGTCTCTCTCCCCTTCAGCAAATGCATTCGCTCACATCTCACTTTCAGCTGAGACATGATTCAGATTACAAACCATGCCTGTTTCTTTCTAACTCACAAAAATGAGTCTTAAATTAATAGGTCATCCCTAGCCTCTCTTTTTAATGCTGGGTTTCTGTCCCCTGGAATGAGAAAAGTTATACTAAAGAAGAGGGTGCTCTGGAGCATGGGGGAAAAATGCCTCTGCTCATGACTCAATAAGTACAGCCAGTCAAAGGACAGTATCAAACTAGCGTCTAAAAATGCTGTAATTTCACAAATGAGGAAAGTGGAAACATAGTAATAAATAATAATAATAAAATTTATTTATACCCCGCCCCTCTGCTAAAAACAATCGGGGCGGCTTCCAATAATTAAAACATTATAATAATGACTAAAAACACCATCCACCCCCACCCTCCCACATAAAAAGACATTAAACACAATAAGATTAAAACCTTCTAGCTAAAAAACACATTAAAACAAATATATACATAATTTTTAAAAAGCCAGGAGACTGAGTTCCTGAGGCTGGGATCTAATCAGGAAAGGCCTGCCGAAAGAGATCCGTCTTTAGTGCTTTTTTAAAGCTACTCAAGCTCGTCAGCTGACGGATCTCATTCGGCAGGCCATTCCACAATTTGGGGGCGATTACTGAAAAGGCCCTCTGGGAGGTTGCAGACAGCCTAGATTTTTGTGGCTGAAGCAGATTCCTCCCAGAGGACCGGAGTATGCGGGGAGGATTGCATGGGAGGAGGCGGTTCCGGAGATAAGTTGGACCCAAGCCATTTAGGGCTTTAAAGGTAATAACCAACAATAGTGGCGTTATTACACTTATTATCACACGTTGCTGTAATCACACAAAAGAACTGCCATGAAATTATCACACAACCACCACTAACACTTTAAGAATGAGACTTTACTTCCATGATTTAGCATGGGTGAGATTTTCGGTTGTTCTCATGAGAAGACGCGAACATGCTTTAAAACTGCAAAAAACCCTTAATTTACAAAGTACAAGTACAAGTTTGTTTATTATGATCCATAGATCCATCTCTAATTTACAAAGTAAATGAACAAACAGTTAAGCAAACCTAAAAACATGCCAGCCACCCAGGGCAGTTCATAAAAAGAGGTCCTATGTGTGGTTTTCCCATTGTCACCTGAAAGTCTTCTTGCTGGCAACAGTGAGACACAAAAGAAAATCTCGCAATTACAGTGGGAGATGTTTTCGCATGCTCTTCAATACTGTGAAAAAAGCAATGTTGAGAGCTGTTGACAGCTTGTCCTATAAATAGAAAGCAATGCCTTATTTGCGGCGTGGGCACAGGATGAATATGCAAGCACGAGAACTTCATGCAATAGTGGGGACTGTTCGCGCTATTGTGACATTGTCTTTGTGTGATTTTTGCTGTGTCTGATAAAGTCCAAAGTCACATATCTAGGATCAGGGCATCATATCTGAGGCAAACTTGAGACCTAGCACCTTACTTCTCTAGAAGCCTACTTCAGAAAATCCTTATACAAAATAGAAAACAGCTGGGTTTCAGATTACATGTTGGCAAAGATAATGAATGCATTATTCCCCCTGTAGAACGTGCTTCTATACTTGGTATGAGCACATTATTCCCTTGCCAACAGTTCTACTGAATGTCAGGGTGTTTCCACTGGGTTTACCAGATTTCAGGGTCTGGTCCTGAGTCTCCAGTTTTCATAGGTCATGTCTAAGTGGCAGACAAAGATATAAATTCTCCAGTTTTGGTAGACTCAATTCCAAGAAGAAAGGGCTATGTGCAAATATCCCGTTTAGCTAGCATAGAGCATCAGCTTGCTACAATTTGCAAGGATTTGTTGGTTTGCTGCTACAACTTACAAAGACTCTCCAGGAGGTGCATGACTTTGTTAGCTTACTGCTTCCTTCCCAGTCATTGTGGTGCCAGGACTCACCTTCTATCCTGCTCTGCACTTTCTGTCTGGATTACCAAGCAGGAAAATGCTCTTTTTCTTTCTCTCTCTCAGTCTGTGTTTGATTGACAAGCTATGAGCAATTATGGTTGGTACTTAAGGCATAACTTCTAATGACATTACCAGGGGCCATCCCTAGGTCTCAGGTTTTTACCTAGAAATCTCAGGGCCTGGGATGATCGTGAACTACCAAATTTAGAATCATAGAGTTGGAAGAGATCACAAAGGCCATCTAGTCTAATCCCCTGCCATGCAGGAATCAACGCACTCCTGACAGATGGTCAACCAGCCTCTGTTTAAAAACCTCCAAAGAAGGAGACTCCACCACACTCTGAGGCAGTGCATTCTACTACTGAACAGCTCTTACCACCAGGAAGTTCTTCCTAATGTTTAGGTGGAATCTCTTTTTCTCTAGTATGAATCCATTGCTCCATGTCCTAGTCTCTGGAGCAGCAGAAAACAAGCTTGCTCCATCCTAAGTATGATATCCCTTCATATATTTAAACATGGCTATCGTGTCCCCTCTTAACCTTCTCTTCTCCAGGCTAAACATACCCAGTTTCCTAAGCTGCTCCTCATAGGGCCTGGCTTCCAGACTTCCCACCTTTTTAGTCGCCCTCTGGACACGTTCCAGTTTCCACACACAATTCAATTTGCTGGTTACAACCTATAACACCCTATGCAGCCTGTGTCCAGCCTATCTGAACAACCATGTCTTGCTATATGAACCCGCATAAGCTTCAAGATCTTTGGGGAAGACATTTCTCTTGATCCCACCACATTCACAGATGGTGAACGCAGGAGAGGGCATTGTCCAAGGTTCCTCCAAGACTTTGGAACTCCTTTCTGAGGAAATGGTGATGACCAAAAGGGGAAGAAAATACTCTTTTTGAGGTGAGGGGAATGACAGGGGGCATCATTTAGTGCCCAAAGACCTGAAGTATAAATGGTGCTCCCAAGCACAGCCACCCCCACCATCTGGGCAGCAACATACAGACTCAGAGGCAGGAACAATGGTCTTCCTAGTCCATTGGTAGCTACGCTCCTAGGTAATGGTGATACAGAAGAAACAGGGACAAAAGTAGAAGAACATAGAATCATAGAGCTGGATGGGATCCCAAGGACCATGTGGCCCAACCCAATTCCCAGGGAAGAATTCACTGCTAAAGCATCCATGAAAGATGGACATCCAACATCTGTTTAAAATCCTCCAGTGAAAGAGAACTGACAGCCCTGAGGTAGGAAACAAAACCATGCCACCAGACTGCTCATATTAACTAATCACCCCCAATGAAAGTAACACAAACCTGACTGTGTGCAAATCCTACCAAATCTTCCTCACCCTGGGGGTGAATTATAATTATAACCATTCCAGTGACCATATTGACTGGGAATGATTGCACACAACATCTTGTAGTGCGATATCTTTGGAGGGCACCAGGATGGGAAGGTTGTCTTGGCACACCAAGGAGAGAGATTCAAGTCTCACTGTCTTCCTGAAGCACTACATTTCTGCTTGCAAGGTATTTTTAAAATGTAGGCATTATTAGGTATTGATGTGTTGGGTTATTTCTAGATGTTTTTTATTTACCTGTATTATGTGTATCCTGCTTTGTCTTATAACTCAGACTCCAATAGATAAGACACTGACATAATAAAATCAAGGTCTAAGACATAGAGAAAGGGTATCAAAATTAATGCCAAACTTCTCTAAGCCCTCCCACCCCAACAGCTTCGAGGGAATGAGGTTCTGAACTTGACACCAGCATCCAGTCCATTCCTCAGGGTGATTTGAAAATGGTCACCTGTTGGAAGGAGATAACTGTGTACACAGAAAAGCATAAAGGGAGCCATTGTACAGGTTGTCCCTTTCTGCTCCAGTATATGCATCTCTTTAGTCTAACACATATGCCACTGTTTGAATTAAACCCTGACTCTACAAAGATACGTGAGTCCCTGAATGGCAGGGCAGTTTCCAAGAGCAGATGGAAGAAAGCCTCAGATCTGAACAAGCTCAAGCCCTTACCATTCATTTGTTCCTTTGCTGTTTGCATTTCCTCTAGAGAAATACCAGCTTGATTTGCAAAGAAATAAGATTGAAAACAGTTGCTGGGAATCCTAGCTCATACTCCAGGGAGCCCCCCTGCTGGCAAGCAGGAAAATAATACATTCAGGATATGAGTGGGGATGACCTAAGGAAGGGGGCAGGGAAGGAAGTGTTGAATGTTCCAACTGTACCGTGTTTAGGCTGAGAAATCATTGGGGTTGCATTCTTTGACATGCACCCATAAGAGATTAATAAAAGCTACAGCAGCTTTGAAACCATAGCTCTATTTTGCATGAGGGCATTTCACACACTGGGCAACTGTAGTTGTTGAGGTCACAGGTCCCTTCTGACTGGTGCTGCACACCTATGACTCCTCATACACACACACACACGTGTAAAGAACTGTGATACTGACTTATGGCCCAAATGCTTGCAGACTGGCTCTTGCAGGGTGGCATGGGGTGCAGGGAGGATGGTGCGAATGTGGAGAGGGCAGCACGTGGCAGCACGGGGTGTGGGGAGGGTGGCACAGGGCAGCACGGGGTGCAGGGGGGAAGGTACGAGTGCGGGGAGTGTGGCACAAGGCAAAATGGGGTGCAGGGAGGGTGGTGTGAGTATGTGGAGGGCAGCATAGGGAAAGCAACATGGGGTGCGGGGAGGGAGGCACAGGTGCAGAGAGGGCAGCACAGGGCACAGGGATGGCAGCGCAGGGTGTGGGGAAGGTGGCACGGTGCGGCACAGGGCTCAGGGAGGGAGGCGTGAGCACAGGGAGGGTGGTATGGGGGAGTGGCATATGTACTGGGGGGGTGTAGTGCACGGGAGGGGATGGTGTGTGTTACACCGGATACAGCTATTTAAATTATAGTGCTATAGCTGTCTTGTGTGGAAGCCCCCTTGTACTACTTTTATGCTTTGCTTTGGAATCAATAGTTTAAATAGTTTTTATTCTATAAACAGTATAGTACAATGTTAACCTTAACTTTTGGTATGCTTTTAGCTATATGAGTTTTTATTTGTATTTCTTTTTATCTTGTAAGCTGCCTTAAGACCTAGCTTTGAGGAAAAGATAAATAAATAAAGGGATTGATTGACAGATTATGTTATTGATCGATAAGGCAAGGTAATTTTCATTACAACAACTAGCAGCAAAAGCAGCTGAGAGGGGAAAAAAACTCAAAAGATAAGCAGCTGTTTTGTTCTTCTCCCACAAAGAGACAGTACGGCTCCAAGCCCCAACAATTACCATATACAGATACTATATTGTAAACATGTATTAAGCCTTAAGGGAATGGGATAAATCCTGAATAAATAATAGAAATGTAATGTTGCATCCAAACAAGCAACATTATTCATAAGCATGAGGCTGGGTTGTTCATGCTGTTTGCCCCGTATTTAGGAGACATTAATGGATACAACTGCTTACTGGTTTATGAATTTTTTCCTCTTCCTTTTTATACAAAATTTGCACAAGAGCTCAAAGCACCTTAAAGCCCCACCCTTTATGGGTATACTTACAAAATATGGCACATCTTCACACACCACATTATTTATTCATGGAACTCACTGCCTCAGGATGCAATGGTAGCCACAGGCTCAAATGCCTTTAAGGATGAAAAGGGAAAGTAATTAGGCAATTCATGGAAGAGAAGACTATTGGCAAGTAGTACTAACCCAAATGGAGCTTCCGCATTCAATGGCAATAGACCTCTAAATATTTTTGTTGTTATTGTTGTTGCTGTTTTGTGCCTTTAAGTTGACCCTGACCTATGGCAACCCTAACTAAGGGTTTTCTTGGCAGGATCTATTCAGAGGAGGTTTGCCACTGCCTTACTTGTAGGTGGAGAGAATATGACTTGCCCAAGGTCATCAGTGGGTTTCCTTACCTGAGCAAGAATTCAAACCCTGGTCTCCTAGTCAAAAATTCAAACTTGTGATCTGTATCACTGAAGAAACAAAATTACAAAGGAAGGTCTCTGTCTCTTCATTCTTGCTTCTGGTGGTTCAATGATGGGAAGATGAAACTCAGTTAGTATTTTATGCATTTGAGTGCATATACGTGTGGGCTTTCTTCCACTGTAAAACTCAAACCAGCATATGTTGGGGTTTATTATATTTATTTATTAGTTTCATTCATTTAACTATCTCTCTAATGAGTACAAGGCACAGCATTGACGTCTCACAATACTGTATTCTGACAACAACCCTGTGTGGGAGATCAGATTCTGTGTGGTCTGTGTGTGTCTGTGAGAGAGAGAGAAAGAGAGAGAGATTGGCCCAAAGCCACCCAATGTGCTTCATGGATCAGTGTGGATTTGAACTAGGATGTCTGTAGTCCCAGTCCAACACCATAACCACAACACCACACTGGCTGTGCTCCCAGACTGGGTTCTCCAATGATAGGTAACTTCGCTTCACTCAGGGATCATTCTCTTTGGCCCAGCAACGCTTGCCTTTCCTAGTCTGTGCATAGTCAAACCGTTGGTCCATCTAGCCCCACTGGCCACAACTGTCCAGAGTTTTAGGCAAGAATCTTTCCAAGTCTGACCTGCTATTCCCTGGTGGCCCTCCATCCAGAGGTGCATCCACACTACACAAATAATCTCGTTTGAAACGGGATTCTTTGCCATGGCTCCTTCCAATGGAATCTGGGGATCTGTAGTTTGGTGAGGTACCAGCACTCTTTGGCAGGGAAGGCGAAAGACCTCGTAAAACTCCAAACCCCAGGATCCCATAGGAAGGAGCCATGGCAAATAATCCAGTTTCAAACGGGATTACAGTTGTCCCTCCATATTCACGGATTTGGCATTCATGGATTTAAGTCTTCACGGCTTGAAAATATTATTTAAAAAATAATAATCCAAAAAGCAAACCTTGATTTTGCCATCTCATATAAGGGACACACCATTTTGTTATGCTATTGCATATAAGGGGACTTGAATATTCGCGAATTTGGGTATTCATGGGGGATCCTGGAACCAAACCCCAGCGAATGTGAAGGGAACAACTGTATTTCTGTAGTGTGGCTCCAGGTCTTAACCAAACTTGACCCTGCTTAACTTCCCAAACCAGACAAGAGGGGGGGTGCCTTGATAGTGCACATGCTCAGCCATCCTCACCACCTGATGACACATTGAGGCGGGCGGGTGGTGGTGGAAGAAGGCGCCTTCCTCCTCCTCTTCCTCCACCCGTCCTACTCCCATTCTCCTTCGGGGAATCTCTTTCCAGGGATAATCCGATTCAGGAGTGGCAGATGCCGCCGCTCCACATCCACACGTTCGCCGCCTTCCCCGGGGCTGCTGCCAACCAAGCGCCAAGCTTTTCTGTCTGCGGGGGGGGGGGGATTGAAGAAGGACCCCTCATTCTGATTCCTGCCACTTCCCCGTGGCTTTCTTACGCGGGACTTGAGCCTTTGTGCTGCTCGCTCGGATGACTCACCGCGCCTTCGCGGGTTGGTCTCCCTCCCCGTCTCCCGCGCTCTGCTAAGGGGGGAATCCCTGCCGCGGATGAGGCCGGGTGGGGGGAAGGGGGGGGAAGGGGGGACTTCCATTTCCCCATTTGCAGAAAGAAGGGAGTGGGACCCTGTCGCCTAAGGAGGGAGAGAGGGAGAGGATGATCGCGGACACCCCCCCCCCCAAAAAGCGCAGGGGAGCCAGAGAGGCGCCTGGAGAGGGAAGCGGTGGCCACTAGGCGGCGCTCCGGAGACCTGTCAGTCTACACCGCTCGGCTTCCTCGCGTGTTTGGCCAGATCCTGGTGGGACTCCTTCGTATTCTGTTTCAGCAGCAGGCAAAGCCGCCGCCGCCGCCGCCGCCTCCTAGCCGCTCGCCTGCCTGCCTTGCCTTCTTCCCTCCTCGCCAAGACCTGCCCTGGTTAGAAAAGGACCCGACTGGCTAAGTTTCTAAGCCGGCTTATCTTCTGGGGAAGGTATTGGAGAAGAGAAGAAAACGAGGAGAGAGGGAAGAGGAGAAAGGGAAATCTCTCCCGGGGCGCTTTTTCTCTCCATCCCGTCCTTCCCTCCCTTCCAAGGCAGCGAGGGGCTCCGCGGAAGCCAAGCGGCTGGGCAGCGCGCACCGGGCCGCCCCCTCCCCCGAAAGAGCGTCCGAGGCCGTTGGTAAGCGGGGAGGCACCGTCCCTCGCCCGGGTGGCGAGTGGCACTCCGTCGGAGCCGAGCAGGCACAGGCTGGCCGCTCCCAGGAAAGGGGGGTCGCATTAAGAGGGGTGGCGGCGGGAGATCAGCAGCGTCCCACCCTGCCAGCGCTTGGATCCCGCGGCTGCCAGGCTGGGAGCCAGCGTGCGTCCCGGGCAGGCACCCCCGACCCCGTGAGGAGGAGAAGAAGGAGTCCCCCCTCCCGGCAAGGCAGTCCCCACGGTGCCCGCTGTCCGTCCCGGTGCCAACTCTGCCCCTCGCCCGAGGGAAAGAGAGAGAAATTGGGGACGTCGAGGCGTCCAGCCTCCGGCACCAGCCGCCCCAGCGCTTGCAAAAGAGAAGAGCCGTCGGGTCCTGGCAGCACCTCGGGGGAGGGAGGGGAGGAGGGAGGCTTCTCTTCCGAGCTAGGGTTGTCTGTGCTCCCAAGCCAGCCTTGGGCATTCGGAGGGAACCCCCACCATCACTCTCCAGTCCACCCACCCGACGCCGGCGAAGAGGCGCCTCTAAAAGTCAACCCCTGTACTGTTTTGAGGGCCTCCCAACACCCGGTCAGCAGCACCGGCATATAGAAGTGGTCTTTCGCCCAAGCCAACTGCTTGCCTGCCTTCCTTCCATCCATCCATCTGCGCCAGCATCAGCCTCCGGGAGGGAGAGAGAAGGGACACAAACACCTGACCATCTGGGTCCAGTTTGTGCCATCTGGCACTAGCCTAATAGGCAGAAAAGGCAACCAGGGTCTGCTTTCCAGTGGCCCGACCAGCTCACAGTGAGCAAGCCCCCTTCCTCCTCTCCTCCTGACAGCTAACCTTGTCTATTAATCTTGGCAGCCCACCACCACCTCCTCCCGACCATGCGTTAGCAAGTCTCCTTGGCCCCCTTCCCCAGAAGGCAAAGGAGCACATTCAGACAACTCCTTTGTGTGTCTGAACCCAGAGAAGGCGATCACCTGGTCCAGTTCTTGCTCCAGCACAGCCTAGGAAGAACCCACTAAGCCAACTAGACAGACAGACGAGGTCCTTTTTCTGACACCAGGGATGTCAGTGGTGCGGAGGAAGTTTGGCGACGACTACCAGGCCGTGGTGGGCACCTCGTCCCGCCGGAAACGGCAGCGCTTTGTGGACAAGAATGGCCGCTGCAACGTCCAGCATGGCAACCTGGGCAGTGAGAACAGCCGCTACCTTTCAGATCTCTTCACCACCCTGGTGGACCTAAAGTGGCGCTGGAACCTCCTCATCTTCCTGCTGACCTACACGGTGGCTTGGCTGGTCATGGCCTCCATGTGGTGGGGGATCGCTTACATGCGGGGGGACCTGGAGGTGCACCACAGCCACAACTCAGGGCACAACCCCTGCGTGGCCAACGTCTACAACTTCCCCTCTGCTTTCCTCTTCTTCATCGAGACAGAAGCCACCATCGGCTACGGACACCGCTACATCACTGAGCGCTGCCCCGAGGGCATCGTGCTTTTCCTCTTCCAGTCTCTGCTAGGTTCGGTGGTGGACGCCTTCCTGATTGGGTGCATGTTCATCAAGATGTCCCAGCCCAAGAAGCGAGCTGAGACCCTCATGTTTAGCCGGGCCGCCGTCATCTCCCAGAGAGACGGGAAGCTCTGCCTCATGTTCCGGGTGGGCAACCTGCGTAATAGCCACATGGTCTCAGCCCAGATCCGCTGCAAACTCATTAAGGTGAGTGGAAGAGATTCTGGGTCCCCAGAAAAAGATGGCAAAAGTGACCTCAATTTCAAGGAACTCATGCAACACATTACCCAGTAGTAACTCTATCAGCCTGAGGAATATGCGGCCCTTTGGCTCTTGTTGGTTTTCCAGGTGAACTGCACACGCTTATAGGAGAGAAAGCAGTGGCAGGTGGTGGCGTCAGTGAAATAGTGAATACCTTTAGGGGGTTAGTGTAAACTTTAAAGGCATATCCAAGAAACTGAACCAATTTGGAGGAGGTTAGGGTTCAGCACCTTGAAATTGTTCCTTTAGAGTGTGGACTAAAACCCAGAGGAGATCCACAGCCTCAGTGACATAGGAACCACCAGCCACCCCTCCACTCCGATTTCCACTCCAGCCTCTGTCCTCACACTATGTCTGTTTAGTCTTGTAGAAGTTCCTAGGTATTAATTTCCCCATCTATAAAATGGGGAAATTAAGAACAGTATCGTGGGGTTATTTTAAGGGCAAGCCCAATAAAGATGATGATAAACCCACCTGCAAATGAAGGCTGCTATTTGAATGGTAGATATGAGCTGGCACTAAGCAGAGAGAAAACAGTCTCCAAGGGTAATGGGGTAGGAAGGATTGGGAGTTTGTAACAGCAGGTTCCAAGGAAAATGGCCAAATGGTTGAAATTCTGCCATTTGTTAGACATTCTGCACAAATTTTTACTTTTTCTTTTGATATTTTACTTCGTTAGCTACAAATATCAGCATTCCCCAACCTGGTGTCTTCCAGAGGCTTTAGTCTACAATTTCCATATTGGGGCTGATAGGAGTTGTTCTCCATACATACCTGAAGGCTACAGTACTACTCATTTTTACTTTGGAGTAAGCCCCAGTAAATTCAGTGGGGTGTTGCCCCAAGTAAACACGCATAAGGTTGGGTTTATAAAATTCATTATTTTTAATGCCTTCTCCTCGTTTAAAATAACAACACTTCAAAATCAAACAGCAGAGTTGGGAAACCATCAAATAAACAAAGCATACAACTTGAATTTTTTGCAAGCATATCTGAGTTATTGTAAGTCACCCAGAGAACTTTGTTATTGTGTGGCATAGAAATACTATAAAGAAGTATGAATTAGAAATATGAATTTGCTTGAGAATTGCCCATCTACACACAGAGATGTGTTGAAGTTTTTACTGCCTAATTTGAGTGAAGACTCAGTTCAAAATATGTTCAGTGTCAGCCTTGGAACACAGAAAATCTTGTGAAATAAAGAGTAGTTTTAAGCATATGCAAAGTGCCATTCAATAACCACTTAGCCAGCACTTGCGCATGCATACTGCATTGCAGCATATAGCTAAATAAATGGTTAGCACTATCTGATTCGACTTCCCCAATCATTTGATGGAGAAGGAGCAGTGATTCTGGGCCTTTTCTCCTCCCCAGCTAGTGACTGGTGCTGTTACAACTGCCATCACTGACCACCTACCTGTTCAGCAAGAAAGATCTTTGCATCACCCAGCTTGCACCCAGCTCACTGCTCTTTGGGTCAGATCACTTTGAAGCAGCGGAAACAAAGAATGGCCAAGAAGGTAGAGAGCAAGGAGGAAAAAACAAATCACCTGGGAGAAAGGGAAAAAAAAACACAAGTCATACCCCAAAACCCTTCCTTCCAGTTCCAAGTCCACAGGGACACGTGACAGCCACCTGGCAGTGAGGTTCACAAGCACAGTTGCCCTTTGTCATAATTTCATATGATTTGGAGCAAAGCCATGATGTGAGCAGGACTGAGACCTTGTATGCTCTTTTTTGAAGTTAAGCCTCAGAGCTGTAGTGCTGTCAGGCCAGGACTTTGGAGAAGTCACCCATAGGGAAAATAAGGATGAGCCCTCATTTGGGAAAATCAGCACTGAAATGCAGCAGGGCTGGAGTGGTTTTGCATTCTTTGAAATAAATGAAGTAATACCCATTTCCATCTAAAGAGGGGGAGGTGCCTAAAACTATTTGAAATAAGTGAAACCGTACCTGTTACCATCCAAAGAAGTGAGGCTCATAAAACTACTCAATCCAAAGTTTTAAATTACTTAAGCGCAACACCGCCCTAGAGAGGTGGAGGAGGAGACAAAGGGGGCTAGAGCAAGGGGTGGAAAGGCAAGAGACAGAAACACTGAGGGCAGAAGGGGAAAAGAGAGATTGCTGAGTAAGATTCTTAACAGCATCCATTTGCTTGTCCTCTCTGTTTTGCAATGTATGAACATGCAAACATTCACAGATGTAAGAATTTGCAATAGCATGACCTCTTCTCATTTTATGCCCTCCCAATGGGTTGGATTAAAAAGTCATCATCCACAGCCAGCATGGTCATTATGCTAGCTGGATGCAAAGCTGATGCCACTGTAAACGTAAGCATCAGTTAGAGGTCTGATCAGTCTTAATATAACATAATTGTCTTCTTGTCTTCTTTACAACTACAATATTCCAAATCATCAGCAACCTGGTTTTCACCTTGTGGATTTAAATATCATCCCAGAACCTTGCCAGTCATGTTTTAGCTACAACCAATAAATACTAAATTATGCCCTGGATTTCCTCCTTTACATAATCTTGCATATTCTCTAATAACAGATCCTTTGAAGTATCTAGGTGATTATAACTAATCATGATATGAATAACCCATAAGGTCTTTGCTCAAGACGATTTAATACATGGACATCTCCACCACATATGAATTTGTCTTCCTTTCTTCTACAACCTTTTCATCATATTCCTTAACCTGTTCCAATAATCTTCTTTAACCTCTCTGGTATATAACACTACTTAGAAATAATTTGGCAATAAGATTCATTCACTGACAAAAGAAAGGACTATCCAATTATTGCAAATATAACACCAAACATTCTCACTGATGCATACCAGCCTTGAATCCAGAGTAAGACTGTAATCCTTTACCTACTTACTCAAGAATAAACTCCACTGAATCCAATGGAACTTACTTCTGAGTAGACAGGCATAGGATTATATGGTTAGTTACATTTAGTCCGTAGCAAAAACAATGGGACCTAAGATCATGATCAACTTATCCCACTGATTTCAGTGGGATCAACAGGCAGCTAATTTAATTTGGATCCAACCCACGAAATTCTTTATCAGCTCTAGCCAGTATATACAATGCTCAATGATGAGAATTGCATTCCAGCCACATCTGGTAGGTCACATTTTACCCATCTCTTCTATAGATCCTAAGGTTCATTCCCTTCTGATCTGATCCTTACAAGTTATGTGTTAACTTCCTAAACCACTACTTCCTCTGTATCTATTTTCTCCAAAGCAAAATGGGTTGGATCCACACATGGGCTGCAACAGCACACGTAAGTCCTGTTGAATGTAAGTCCTATTGAACTAAATGGGGCTTATCTCTGAGCAGACACACATAGAATTATGTTGTAAGTTTCTTGCACTTTAGAATCTGCTGAAATTGATAGGACCAGTTAGTCCTGACTCAAACCCCAATGAATTTAGTGGGAACTAAGTATAATTAACTTGGTCTTGATCAACTCCCATTTTTGCCCATTCCTTTCCTTCTAGAAACCTATCATTTTTATAGGTGCTACATTTCCCCTATAAACCCATTTGAAATCGCTTGTATGCTTAGCACATGGGAAGGGAAATGAGACTTGTTAGATCCAAAGAAGGAAACTTAGCCTCAAATTTTCAATGTGCTACATTAAAGGACACTGTGTTGCTATTCTGTCTTCTTCTTTCCTTTTAGCTTGATCATAGCACAGATCAAGGATAGGAAATCTTATACCCCTCCATATACTTGGGACCACAAACTCCCAGAACCCATTGGTCAGGCTGCCTAGGGCCTCTGAGAGCTGAAGCCCAAACATACGGAATAGAACCACCCCTGAAACTGAACCTATGCTGTTCCAAGGCAAGGAGACCCCCATTGCACTCAGAATAATAATGCTGATATGATTTCCTCACCCACCCACTCTTAAGTAAGAACTTCACTATACTAGATTGGCCCACTAGCTCTCCGTTACCTACAGCTTCATGGACATGAATGTAGCTCCTCTGCAGTAGTGACTCAACCACACAAAAATCCAGAACTACATCTGAGGTCCATCCTTGCAGGAGGGTGGCATTTGGAGGTGGGGTGCAGGATCTGTGGCTAGCCAGTCCTTGTTCCTCTTGGCAAGAACTCTTCCCCTGCTGCTGTAAGCCCAGCCGCAAGAGTAGGAAGCGCCTCAAGCTGTCACTTGCATTTTTGCTGCTGTCTTCGCAAGTTCCTGTATCCTTGGAACAAGCTGTTCTCTGACATGGCCCAAGTCCAAACCCAAGTGATTTGACTATCAAAGGCAATCCCTGATGGACTGTTGAGTGCTAGAGACTGTTCAAAGATCATACCAGCAGAAGGGACACACACGGGTTGCAGCAGTTGGCATCTAGCAGGCATCCATCTCAGTTGGCACTTCCCAGGGATTGATTCCAATGATTAAGTTTGAAGGTCAAAAACCACTCTGGTTTTTTTTAATGCATCCGTGGAAGTGCTGCTGTCTATTGCAAAACTAAGCACCCTGAGAGTTTCAGCATTCATTTTTTAAAAAAGTTTATAGTCCCTAGAAACCTGAGTTTCTTGCTCATAAAAACTCAAGTTTCTAGCCCCCACTATTACAAACAAACATTTGTTTAAAAAATTTCTACTTTGTCCTTGATAGACTCTCAGAAGAGCCTATGAAGAGTCCAGAGCCTTTATTTAAATTGAGGACCAGCCTCAGACAGTGTTGGAAATATGGAATATATAAAAATGATGTTTCAGAGCATATGCAGACTGCATCTTCCTCACCTCTGAGTTAGCAAGGCCAACCCCCACCCCCCCAAAAAACAAGGACTAGTTTTTATTGTTGCTAACTGCTGTCAGGTCGACTTCGACCTTTGGCAACCCCATGAATGAGAGACCTCCAAGTCACCTTATCATCAACAGCCCTGCCCAGGTCTTGCAACTTAGGGATGTGGCTTCTTTGATTGAGTCTATCCATCTGGAATGTGGCTTTCCTCATTTCTTACTGCGTTCTACCTTACCAAGCATTATAGTCATTTCTAGTGAGTCATGTCTTCTCATGATATGTCCAAAGTAAAACAGTCTCAATTTAGTCCTCTTGGCTTCTAGGGAGAGTTCAGGCTTCATTTGCTCTAGGACCCATTCATTTGTCTTTTTAGCAATCCACGGTATCCATAGAACTCTTCTCCAGCACCACATTTCAAATGAGTTGATTTTCTTCCTATCACCTTTCTTCACTGTCCAGCTTTCACAACCATATATAGAAATGGGAAATATGATGGCATGGACAATCATAACTTTAGTATTCAATAATATATCTGGACACTCTAGGATCTTGTCTAGTTCCTTCATAGCTGCCCTTCCAAGTCCTAGTTTTCTTCTGATTTCTTGACTGCACTCTCCATTCTGATTACTGACTGAGCCAAGGTATGGAAAATCTTAAACTATTTCAATGTCTTCATTATCTACTTTAAAGTTATGTAAATCATCTGTGGTCATTTTTGTTTTCTTAATGGTCAAGTGTAAACCTGCCTTTGCGCTTTCTTCCTTGACTTCCTTCAGCAATCATTCCAAGTTTTTGCTATTTTCTGCTAGTAGTATGGTGTCATCTGCATATCTTAAATTGTTGATGTTCCTTTCTCCAATTTTCACACCGCCTTCCTCCAGATAGGGTGATAAAATGCAGCCTTGCCTGAACCTCTTGCCAATTGGAAACCATTCCATTTCTCCATATTCTGTCCTAACAGTAGTTTCTTGTCCTACTTAGGTTACATACACATCAGGACAATTAACCACAGAGGTACTGGGACTCAAGCAAAGCTCACACTCTGTGATCAAAGCATAAACTAGTGATGCAAAACCTGTGCCCCACCTCCCAACGTTGTTGAATTGCAATTCCTGTCATGTCTCACCACTAGCCAGAACAGTTGGGGATGATGGGAAACATAATATGGGGGGGCACAGGTTCTTAGAATCTCAAGCGTTCTCTCTCTTTAGTCTTCAATATGTGAGACTTCTGTTGGGGGAAATTTATTTTGTACATGCTCAGAGGCTCTGTCTAGGTAGAGTGTGGAGAAAGCAGACTTTTCTCCTCTCCATCTCTCATTAACCTAGAATGCAAGATCATCCAATAAAGCAAATGGGCAGTAGGTTCATAATGTAAGGGAGCACTTCTTAGCAGAAAGCTTGATTAAAGGGATGGAATTTGCTACTTCAAGATGTGGTGATAAGCAACGACTATCTCAGCAGGCACTAACAGGAGGTTAGATAAATTCATGACAGATGGCTCTTTCAACAGGGACATTAACTGTGATAACTATGGTGGTGCAGTTAAATAATTATATTCTGGACTTAATGGTTTCCCATTCTTTCCTCTAACACACTACTTACATCAAAATGTGGCTAGCCAACATTTGGTCCTGTTTTTCTCACTCCACTGAGTACCGTACATCTCTAGACAACCACCACAAAGTCCTACTTAAATAACTCCATGAAACATTTAAATGGAAAGGAGGTAGTTTTCCACTACATCCAGTACCAGGGAGCAACTGAACATGGTAGCTGTTGCTTTCATGTTTTGTTTGTGGGATGGAAGAATCCAACTGGGTACTTTGGCGGGAGGAACAGAATGCTGGGCTAGGCAAGCCTTTGGTCTGATTCAACAGAGCTCCTATGGTCAACCCCAAGACATTTTGCTGCCTGGCAAGGTCCATAGTGCTTAAAGGCAGCCCAATTATTTTGGGGCTGGAGGCAGAAAATTCCATAAGCATCTCACCCCATCCCTGGCAGTTAAAAATGTATAAATACAGCTAATTTAATAACCTTTTCTTGACCTTTTACAACAGTCAATATCTACTGCCTGAGGCACAGGCCCATAGCCAGAAGTTCTGAGTTAGGGATGGCCTGAATACAAAGAGGGTCTCCAGCCTATTAAAATGAAAAACTAACTGAAGTGTGATAATTCTAAGTACAATACTAAATACACTCACCAGGAAATAAATTTGAACATAGGCCAAGCGCATCCTTGTGAGATCAATAGTCAGTATGTCCTCATTCTGAAAGAGAAAGCCAGAGCGATGTTTCGGGTGGCCAGGTCTCCATCTGTCCTCCTCACACACAGTGGTTATCGATTTCATCTGCCAAACAGTAGAGCTGGTCCTGAAAACTCTCCATTATTTCTTGAGATTCAATAAACTTATCTAAGTCTCCTTTCAACTCTGGTTTTTCCAAGGCAGTTTACAATTTTATTTTGAAGAGAGCGAGGGAGAGGGCTGACCCAAGATATTATGCTACCTGAGGCACAACAAATCTTCCCCTTCCACTCCTGTCCAAAAAAAAAAAAAAAGTATACATACCACCTAAAATCAATCAAATTGTTTTGGCACCTGAAAATCCCACAAATGTGTCTCTCTCCTATTTTACTGGTTTTAAAAAACCTCAATAAATTAAATCAGAATTATTTAACAGATACACCAGGTACCAATTAATTGGCCTACCTGGAAACTTAAGCAAGAGGGGTGAAATTAATCTTAGCCTCTCATCCCTATAAAAGATACAGAAAAATAAAACATGTTCTAGAGACTCAACAGAACCTTCACCACAAGGGCAGACCTGTTCGTAATAGGGAGTTCCTTTAATGCGGCCTTCTAGCAAGGCAGAGGGGATAACATTAATTCTTCCTTTAGTAAACACAGCTCGATATAATAAATTAAATCACATATTTGCTGCCCTTTCTTTTTGTTGTTAACTGCCATCAAGGTCAAATCCACACTACACAAATAATCCAGTTTGAAACTGGATTATTTGCCACAGCTCCTTCCTAAAACATCCTGGGATTTGTGGTTTTACAAAGTCTTTAGCCTTTTCTGCCAAATGTGCTGGTGCCTCACCAAACTCCAAATCCCAGGACTCCATAGGAGGGAGCCATGGCAAATAATCCAGTTTCAAACTAGATTATTTGTGTAGTGTGGATCTGGCCCTACACTTATGGCAACCCTATGAGTGAGAGACCTCCAAGTCGCCCTGTCCTCAACAACCTTGCTCAGGTCTTGCAGACTCAGGGCCATGGCTTCCTTGATTGAGTCCATCCACCTGTAATATGGTCTTCCTCATTTCCTACTGTCCACTATCTTACCAAGCATCATTGTCTTTTCTAATGAGTCATGTCTTCTCATGATATCTCCAAAGTAGGATAGTCTCAGTTTAGTCACCTTGGCTTCTAGGGAGTGTTCAGGTTATGAAAATCTGCTACCTGAGGCAGCCACATCACTGACTCTGACCTAAAGATTGAGCCAGGCCTTGCTGTCAGGCGTGCCTGCCATGTAGCATGACCATATGCCCTCTTGTACATAGGACAGTTCTCCATCCAAAGGGCTACCAGTTCCCTGTTTGAAGGGAAGAGCTACTGTAGTGTTGTGCCTTCTCCAAATCTGGTTTAAAAATAAAAAGCCCTAAAGCATTTCATCAGACTTCTCCCATCCACAGCTGACACCTGGGTAGCTGACTGACCAGGGGAGGTACTTAGTTTACTTGGTCAGTTTCCCCCACGCGGGTAAGAGCTGTATAGCAGTGGTTCTTAACCTGGAGTCCAGGAACCCTAGGAGTCTGTGATGTCCTCACAGGGGTCCGCGAAGGCTTGAAGACTGCTTGGCCCTCCTCCTCCCTGCAGTGGAGTCACCATGTGACAGGAGCCAAAGCCAAGGCCGGCTGGATGGCTTGGCCTGCGCATTGCCATTCAATCCACTCTAGCCACAAATTTGCAGCAAGAAGCAGTTGAAAAGTCTTCCCTCCCCCTCCAGTGCCTCTGAGGGAAGGTTTCATGGATGGTATAATTGTATTATTATTATTATTATTATTATTAAGGTTTAAAATCTTCAGTCAGGTCTTGGGGGCCCTCAGCAACAAAAGATATTTAAAGGTGGTCCCTGGTAAAGAAAAGGTTAAGAGCTACTTGGCTTAATGGATGGGATGATTGTATTATTATTATTATTATTATTATTAGGTTTCTTTGTTGTTGTTACTATTATTAGGGTTTTAAATCTTAAGTTAAGTCTTGGAGAACCACAGCAAGTCAGCAACAAAGGATATTTAAAGAGGGTCCTTGGTAAAGAAAAGGTTAAGAGTCACTGGTTTAAAGGATGGTGTGACTGTATTATTATTATTATCATCGTTGTTAGGCTTTTAAATATTGAGTTAAGTCTTGGTTGTGTCCAGGGCAACAAAGGATATTTAAAGGGGGTTCCTGTTAAGGAAAAGGTTAGGAGCCACTGCTGCACAGTATTGCAATTCTCTTTCCATTGTTCTGTTGTTGTTTTAAATATAATTTTACATTAGAACCTATAAATCAATTGTATGCAAACCGGCATCTCCTCTTTTGCCCTTAGTTTTGGCAAACGAGGAAAGCCCACTTTACTAGGAATTAGGATTTTTTTTTATTGGAATAAGACCATTCTACCGAAAAACACACCAGGGGTGGGGTGGGGTGGCTCAGTTTGTACCCCTTGGCAAACTGGCTTTTCCCTTCCAGTCTTTCTCTCACTGCCCCAAGGCATAGAGGGTCGCGTGGCGAACTGGCTGTGGGGAGAGGGGGCAGCTTGCTCCGTTGGCGCCAAAAATCTCTCTCCCACACACTCCCTGCTCGCCTTCTTCCCTTTAGCTGCTGCCAGGCGAAGGCGATGGGGCGACGACAAGGCAGCCGCCCCCGCGCGCCTGATTAGCTTCCTCTCTGCTGTGGAGCGCGGGAGAGATAAGCCTTATCGCGCCCGGCGGGCCTCGCGCTGCTTCCCATCTTCCCCAAAGAAAAAGCCCTCCCCTCCTTCCACTCCTCCTCTTCCTCCTCCAGAGATAAGTGCAGCCCTTATTTGCCATGAGGAACAGTGGAGGGGCTTCCCACCTAGCCTTACTGGCTCACCCTCTGGCTCCCTCAGACCCCAGTCGACCCTTAGAGACCTGAGCCTCCTTCTCCTGTGGTGGGGGACATGGTGGTATTATTTATTTTATTTTAATTTAATTTTTAAAAATATTTTAAATTAATTTTTTATTTAAGATATCAAAACAGTCAAGTCAAACATCATCATCATCATCATCATTTATTTGTATCCCGCCCCTCATCAAAACGCAATTGGGGCAGCTTATAGCATTTAAAATATACAGTACATTCAAGACCCTCATCCCACCCACCCCCTTAAAATACAATTAAATAATTCAAAAAAATTTTAAAACATACTTAATAAATACTAAAACAATAAACAATGGCTACAATGTGTAACATAGCAAAAATGGGACACGTGAAGTAAATAAAAGACTGTGTATGGGCTTGTCTAGACAAGGGGAAAAACCAGACTGCTCCACAGTAATAGCAAGCCTGTTTTAATGTGAAGTCGAAGGCTTTCACGGCTGGTATCCATAGATTTTCCTTGGGGGTTTTTCTGGGCTGTGGGGCCGTGTTCTGGAAGAACCAGGAGAGCCAACTGGATCTACAACAGAACCAGGAGAGCCAAACAGATCTCCAAGGGAAGGGAGGGTTGGCTCTCCTGGTTCTTCCAGAACACCTCACAGCCCCAAAAAAAACAAAGAAAGAAAAACCTGTCTTAATGGTTTTACAGCCCCCATAAACTTCGCATACCTGTAGCTGAGATGGTGGATTACTCATGTTTTTAAATCTGCCGCCCCCAAACTTTCTTTAAAAAAAAAAAAATTCTATGGTACACACAAGTGATATTCCACCTTTCCAAAAGGGAGAGAGCGAGAGAGATAGCACAAACCTCTATTTTATCGCCTTAGCGATCACTCGCTAAGGTGAATATCTAACATGGCGGCAGCGGGCACTTGCCCTGTAAGCCAGCCCCACCGCTGCACTCATCCAGCCAATCAGGTTTGCACTTTGTCCTATATGGGTAAGCGATTCAGTCCGGGGTTTTTTCCCCCTTTGTGTAGACAAGCCCTGTCAAATATATTCCCTCTCTTTACATCTTTTAGCAAATTAATTATGCAAATCATAGTATCAAGCTATCAAGCTATCAACTTAGTCCTCCAAGCTCCCCCATTTTCCTCTCCATAATGGTAAGAGGCAATTCCACTCATTTCTAAATCTTTCTACAAATTTAGCATTTAGTGACATCATTAACTTATCTGTTTCTGCTGCTTTGTGTAGTTTTGTTAACCACTCTTCTGTTGATAGTAATTCAGGGCTTTTTTATTTTTATTTGTACAACTTCTATGCTGCCTTTCTCCCAAACCCAGCTGCAAACACCTACTGTGGTGCTGATATGCCTTCAAGTCAACTCCAGCTTGGGGCAACCCTATCAGAGGGTTCTCTTCAGAAGGTTTAATCTGAGGAGGTTTGCCATTGCCTTCCTCTGAGGCTGAGAAAGTGTGACATGCCCAAAGTCACCCAGTGGGTTTCCATGGCTGAGCAGAGATTTGATCCCTAGACTCCCAGAGGCTTAGGGTCCATCTGCTTAGAGTCACCATAAGTCGGAAGTACTTGAAGGCACACAACAACTGTCTTTTTGAGCAGCCTAAATACCCTAAAGGCACCAGATCCTATCTGATCTTGGAAGCTAAGCAGTGTCAGCACTGGTTTGTACTTGGATGAGCGACCATCAATGAATACCAGGTGCTGTAGGCTATACTTCAGTGGAAAGAACTGGCAAAACCACTTCTGAGTATTCCTTGCCTAAGAAATCCTTATGAAATGTTTTGGGGCAACGTAAGTCAAACAGGTGACTTGAAGGCTCATAGACACACACTGCCTTTATGAGGACCAGCTAAAAGGCTAGGTTATCAGTGATGCAACTGGAGCTAATGCTTCAGAGCCCTTAGCAGCTAGAGGCCCTGCTGCTGCTGGCCACCATGAGCACGCACATGAATGCATGCATTTATGCACACCTGCATGTGTGTACACATAATTGTACTGTGTGGTGTTAATGAGAGAAATTATTCTGGGGAGAGGAGAACTGTAAATTGCTTTTCTCCCATCTTCCCCAAGGGCTGGTAGCATTCACTGCCTACTCTAGCTCCACTTCCCAGCTGCCAAGTAAGTGCAAAGGCAGGTGGCACATTGGAAGTCACTCCTCTAAGAACCTGGCCTTGTAACACTGGCAGGGACAAAGGCAGAGGGAGAGGATGCCCAGAACCACCCTTCCTTCAGGCTCCAAAATGACTCTCTGTGGCCTTGCAGAAGGCATCTCTTCTCTCATAGATTATTGAGTTCCTCCAGATGTTGCTGGACTGATGGGAGTTGCAGTCCAACAACTTCTGGAGTGCTACACATTGCATATCTTTGCCATGTATTCTCTGAAACAGAATCGAAAAGGGAAAAACTGTGCATGACACACACTTGCCCCATGGGCTCCTCATCTTGCCAGGATGTTGCATATGCAGAATCCTTGCTGAATTTCTCTTCACAGATTTTTTTTTAAAAAAAGATGTATCCATGCATCCAGCCAATCTTTAGAATTACAGAGCTGTTTTTCTAGGGATTGCCTTTTGAACTTGATGTATGGCTGTTGCACACCATGGTAATCCTATTTGCAAGCTCAAACAGAATAGTGAAGAGACAAAAATGCATTTCATATCTTCATTTATAAAATAAAATATGCAATCTCACTTTTCCCTTCCTGTGGGGACACTAAAAGCTGTTAACAAAATGTTTTAAAGCAGGACAGGAGAGGGAGAAAACGAAGGAAATTTTTTGTTAAAGTATGCATGCAAAGTTGGCAGAAGGAAAACATCCTGGCTGTCTATTTTTTCCCCAGTGATATAATTGTAAATATTGAAGGTTAGGTGTTCATTGTGGCAATCCAAGTCATGTTCCCAAGGATAGTCCAAAAATTTTGGCAGGCCACTTGATCTCTATCACTAAGCCATCTCCATCAGTTTTCATTTCCTCACAAGAGCAATTCTTTTGTAAAGCTAATGGGTCTTAAGAGAGCCAGCATGGTATAGAGGTTTGAGTGTTGGACTATGACTCTGGAGACCAGGGTTTAAATCTCTGCTCAGCCATGGAAACCCACTGTGTGACCTTGGGCAAGTCATGCACTCTCAGAGGAAAGCAAAAGCAACCCCCCCCCCTGAACAAATCTTGCCAATAAAACCTGTGATAGGTTGGTCTTAGAGTTTCCATAAGCCAGAAATTACTTGAAGGTACATAACAGCAATGATGGGTTTTAAGTGCTCATTAAAGTCTAAGCTAACTCAAAATGCTCCATTACAACAGTGATAGCAAACAACACATTGTTCCTGGGAAAATCCATTTCCATTCAACTATAGCGAGGATTGAATTTAAGCTCAGCATGGACAAATGAGACTAATGGAAGGGGCGGGGTGTCAAATGATACCATTTACTTATTTATTGAATTTATATCTTATCTTTCTCCCAGGATGGGATTCAAGGTACCCACTGATCCAAAAGCATTGCACACTGATCCAAAAATCCTGCCTTGGTGCTGATCCAACAGTCCTGGTTGCCCTGTGAGTCCTGACACTGGGTTTTTCTTTTTCTTTATGGCAACCCTCTCTACCCACTGGCTACATGAGCAGTGAAATATTAAGAACTTCTCTCTTTCCAGTTTTGTAGTACACACATGCACGCACGGTAATATCTATAATGCATACACTTTTGGATTTGTAATCTCTGTTGTTCTCCCCCATGCCAGTTTCCCCATTTGTGTCACCTACCAGTTTCTCCTGTACATGCAGCACCAGCAGGGCATACAGCCTGACCCTGCACATGTTTTGTTGTTGTGTGCCTTCAAGTCATTTCCAGATTATGGCAACCCTAAGGCAACCTTCTCACAAGGTTTTCTTGACAAGATTTACTCATAGGATGTGTTTCATTGCCGTCTTCTTAGGCTGAAAGAGTGTGGTTTACCCAGGGTCACACACCGGGTTTCTGTGGCTGAGCAGGGACTTGAACCCTGGTCTCCAGAGTCCTAGTTCAGCATCCAAATGGCTACACTACACTAAATCCCATTGAATCTAATGAGATTTATTCCCAGCTAACTCTGTGCATTATCACTAATTACATTTCTATCCTGCCTATACTGTGAGCTTCAAGTGGGGTTCATGGATCTCTTCCTCCCCACATTTATCTTCACAAGAACCTTGTTAGGTAGATTGGGTCAAGAGAGAGCGACTGATCTAAGGTCACCTACTGATTGTCCCAATGAAGATTAGAACCTGGATCCCCCTCATTCCCAGTCTAAAGCTGTGATCACTATTCCACTTTCCCTGTGCCATCCTCTCCCATTCTGTCTGGGAGGAAGAAGGATGACAAATCTCTTCTGTGTCCTCAGAACCCACCAGTCATCCTGGCCTGGCCTGCATTTATTGAAACTGTCTCCGTGAAAGAAAACCTGCTTGTTCCAGCCACAGCTCCTCTCAGTGCAGCTGATGCTGAAACATACAATAATCATTGGCTTCAGCCTTCCAAGGACTGGGCAGCAGTAGCTTCGCCTTCTTGTCCTCCTGGGAAAAACATCAGGGTCGCGAAAGTTATGATCCTGTCCATGAGAACGAGTGCCATTAAAGTCAGCTGGACTGTCAGAACTTGCCATTCTTCTTTTTAAAAGCAATTTGTTGTAGAACTTGTTGTCAAGCTGCCACCACCATCAGTCACCCTGTACCTTATTGCTAATTTTTTTTTACAATAGCTCACTACATTTTTTGCTTTTCAACTACTTTTTCAGTTACATTTGGGGGAAGAAATCTTTTAAAAATGGCCTCATTTCGGGGGGGTCCCCTCAAAATGCTCCCTCGGAAAGCATTTTTGCCCCATCCCCAAAAGGTGGCGCAGTCGTTAAATGCCAGTACTGCAAGCCACCACGTCGCAAGTTCGATTCCAGTGGGCTCCAGGGTTCACTCAGCCTTCCATCCTTTCGTAGGTCGGTAAATTGAGTACCCAGCTTGTGGGGGGCAATTAGCTAACACACATTGGAAACTGTTTAATGCAGTGTAGATGTGTAAATAGCTATTGCTTAAAACAATTTGTAAGCCGCTCTGATAGCCTTGTGGCTGAAGAGCGGGGTATAAATAAATAAATAAATAAAAAATAAAAAAAAGAAAAAGAAAAAGTACCAAGTAAACATTACTTATTACGCCCAAGAAGTGAGGGTACTGGTGGTTTCATTGCCAGTAACATGTTATTTCCAAACCTCTGCTGCCAAGTAGACACGTGTAGCACCCATCCCTAACCCAGATGTGTTGCACTGAACAATTTTGCACAATTGCACATTTCAATTGCACAATTTGCACAATTTCAGATGTGTTGCACTGAAATTTCCATGCTTCCTAGGGGTGATGGGAGATGTAGTCCAAACAGATATGGAAGTCTGCAGGTTTGAGGTCCACATCAGACCACAACTGACTCCCTTTCTTTTCCCCTTAGGCCTACTTTCTATCCACGTAAATCTTTGGCTTCCTCCTTGCCGGCCAGCCCATACTCAGGTCACAACAAGTCTTCATTGCCATAAATCCAGTACATTAGCTGATAGAATAATGTTATTGCTTTGTTTGTTTTTTAAAAAAATACACCTGTTAAATAGAGGCACTGGAATGTGTGCCATGACTGTTATCCCCCACTCCACACATCTGCTCAGCCCTTGTCACGCCTAAACAGTTTCCTTTTTTGTAACCTGGAATGGGAAGGAATTATGCCAAATAAAGAAGGACTTTTCAGGAATATACAAACAGTCCTACTGGATTAAACCAAAGGTCTCTCTTGTCCAACGTTCTGTTCCCACAGTGACCAGTCAGTTGCCTCCAGAAGGCCCACAGACAAACACGCATGCAGCTGCACCTTCCATGTTGCATTCCCAAGCAACTGATACACAGCAGGGACGTAGCTGCAGGGGCAGGGGTAAAATGAGGGTGTTCCCCACCCTAAGAAGAATTTTGCCCCCCTCCCATGAAATGTTCATTCAGTTCCCACATTTCTAGTATCTATCTATCTATCTCTGGCTTTTCTTCGCAAACGAAGATTCAGGAAGGACTCATCCTGCGCTTTCTGCAAGCGCGCTGATGACTGAAAAGGCCAATCTGAGATAAACAAGTCCGGTTGCAGAAAGCACAGCAGAAGGTCTCCTTGGGTGATGTTTCTGGGTTGTGATTCTTTCTGCGTTGTCGTTTCTCTTCAAGGCTTGTTCGGCGTGAGTTCTCAAATAAGGCTGCAGCATTGTGGATAGTGCGTCTCCATGCCTCCCGATGTGAGGCCATGACGGACCATTGTTGGTGATCAATTTGGCCAAGCCTGAGATGTTGTTTCAGGGAGTCCTTCTTTCACTTTTTTGGAGCGCCCTCTTACGCTGACCTGTGGAGAGTTCACCGTAGAGTATTATTTTTGGGAGGCGATGGTCCTCCATCCTAGAAACATGCCCTGCCCAGTGCAGCTGTGTTCTCAATATCATGGCCTCAATGCTGGTGATCCCTGCTTGCTCAAGGACAGCAACATTCGTCACATAGTCAGCCCAGTGTAGTATTGCAGAGAGTAAAACATTGAAAATGATTCATGCCCAGAGCTATTATAATTGCTGGGTTCGCATTCCCTTGGTAATTCTACCTGCCCCTTTTCTTTAGGAATACCTAAACTATATTTCTATATACCCAACTGAGTTAAGTTACAAAGACAGGAATTTGTGGACTGAAGGAAATTTTCATCTAGGGAAGCAGAATTCTTATTTGGGAGGGCATTCCCTTCATTTTGCTACACCCCCCCCCAGTTACGTCCCTGATACACAGAGACTTTGGGCCCATTCACACTACACCATTAGAGCACTATTATTCCACTTTAACTGCCATAGATTCCTGAGATTTGTAGTTTAGGGATGCACTAGAGCTCTCTGCCAGAGAAAGCCAAATGCCTCTCCTTGTGCTGCCTATCCCATGATTTCATGGGATGGAACCATGGCAGTTAAAGTGAAATAATAGCTCTATAATTCTGTGGTGTGAATGGGCCCATACTACCTCTGTTACTGGAGGAGATCTATAGCCATCCTGACTAGTCATCCTGACATTCAGTGTACCTGCTGACTTTTCAGGGAAGGTGCAGAGTTTGGCAAAGCTCTTTTTTGGGAGTTAAGCTGGCCATGCTAGCTGGGATTCTAGGAGTTGCACACCAAAAGAAGGAACTTCCCCAAGCTGTAGGATGGTGTGACTTTCAAAGACCCTTAGGAGCTCTGTAAACAATGGATATGGCTTTCTCCCTGGAGGTGCTACATCTCTATCTCACCATTTGTCTTCCTGATGTGCCAGAGCAAAAGGCCAAAACAGCATTCTCACATTAGCTGCAGCTGCTGAGTTGCTTGTCAGAGTGTCCTCTATCCCTTTGCCTTTGTTTTTCCTTCTTATACAGTCTTCTCACTCTCTTTGTCTTCTTCTCTTACTCTTGTTTTGTTGATGTCTGCCAAGCCATCCCTTCGGCTCAAAGGGGGCTCTGTTTCTCTGTTCCTTGATGCCAGGTCATGCACAGTTTTCTCCCAATGGAGATTCGCCTCCCCATAAAATGCAGTTGTGGAGCCTGTAATCTTCTGTAGAAGTCCAGATGGAAGAGGGAACTCTTTCCCCATATGGCAGTATATTTTCCCCTTCCAAAATTCACCTCTCCTAAATTGTTCTCCCCCACTGAAGATGGAAATACAAATACAAATATATGTATGCCTGTACTGTATTTTGTAAAAGAGCCAATGTGTTGTAGTGGTTTGAGCATTGAACTACAACACTGGAGACCAGGGTTCAAATCCCTGCTCAGCCATGGAAACCTATTGGGTGACCTGGGCAAGTAATATTCTCTCATCCTCAGAGGAAGGCAAAGGCAAACCTCCTCTGAACTAATCTTGCCAAAAAGACTCCATGATAGAGTCACCTTAAGGGCACCATAAGTTGGAAACAACTTGAAGACACACAACAACAGTTTTGTAAAAGAAAGAAAAGCACAAGGGAGAAACTATAAATCACTCTGCTTTAAAGCCAATGCTCCCATTAGGCAAAGTAAGATGGCTGTCTCAGTCAGCAGATTTGGCAGGGGGTTGTTAGTTAATTAACTTGTTATTATAGTAGTTTTACTGGTAGAGATATCTCATGTGCCACCACCACCCAACCTCCCTTTGGACACTATGCACCTTAATTTGGGTGGCCTCAGGCAGCAAGATCTCTTGGGATGACTCATTTTAGGATCATATGTAGATTGGTTGTTACACAGTGACCCTGCCTACCTTTAGACATTTCCCAAACTAGCCTGACTTCACCTTACCCATGCCATGACTAATGCTTTCCTTTCTCTTAGAGTACATTAATACCTGATCCCTACCTCAAGCTTCTAAACTAGCTGACTTGTTCAGCATCTATTATTTACTAACACATTTTTACCACCATGTCCATCCCAAAAGGATCTCCAAACTGTCCATGAAAGCAGTCATACAATCCCATAGACATGATACAAAAGGAAAAAGCATTGGGAGGGAAGAGGAAGAAAGAGACAGGCACAAAGAGATGGATTTAAGCAAAGGCTGCTGATCCTCTCCCTTTGGTGACCATATTTGCAGCAGTCTGTGATGTACTGTCTCAGCTTGAGATGGACATGATGAAGGGATACCTAACTGCTATTTCCTCTTCCTCTGATGAATTCCTATGTCTGTTCTGTCCAGCATGAAGCAGCTGACCTGTAGTACCAGAAGGTTTTAGTTAAGAATCAAATAAAGTAGTGACCTTATATCAATCGACTTTGCTCCACATCACTTCGATGGTGGTTTTGACATTGCATTAAAGCAGGAGTGGGCAGCGGAGCCCAATCCTATGCCCTAGGACCATCTGGGGGTTGCCTAAAAATACCCCCAAAATGTGGTGTTGGGAGGAGTAAAACTGAAAGTGGCCAGAAGTACAATCCTGGTTTTGAAAAATGTGTTGTTGTTTTTTAATGTTAAATTCTTCAGGAGGATTCTGTAACTTATTTAAAGATGAATTGCTCTCTTCCAAGCAGGCAGTTCACCACTGGGGGCAGAAGAAGGGTAGTCTGGAAGAGTCAAGGGTCACAAAACCAGCCAAGAGGTCCATGTGTGGCCCCTATGTCACACTTTGCTCACCCTGACATTAAACCACAATGACATGGAGCCACTGATAGGCAGGACTTAAATCAGTTTTCTTCCCCATTTCCAACTCTCCTTACAAGACCACCCAAGGAGCAGCCTGCTCAGTTTTCTAGACATTCTCTTCTGCAAGAAGAGAGGATCTCTTGCTGTCAATGTTCAACTTTAAAGGAGGTATGTTTTCCTAGGAACATTTTTAAGAAGCCTCCCACCACTGCTGCCATTCCTGGCTGCTCTCATCCACCACTGGATAGTAGAGTAATAGGGGGAGGAGAAATAATAGAAGAGTCCTTGGCCACTCAGGCACGTAACATCACATTTGGTTAGCAGATGAATTGCAGAGCGATTCAAGGATTGACATCTCAGTTAATAAAGATGACATATCCCAACAGTGACCAAAGCGGGGAGCACATCTCTGGCTAATCCAGGTCGGCAAGGCATGCTGGTGCCTTTGTGGCCAAGTAGGAGTGGGAACAAGACACAAATAGGGGATAATGCTGGATATGCCTTGGCTGGCATCTTTTAAGCTCCATGCAATGATGCTTGTATTTGATCAAATGTCTTACAGGGGCTTTTCTGTTTCTCAGCCTCTTTCTGGTTCTACCTTTTCATCTTTGTCAGGGTTATTTTTTCCTTTTTAAATTTTTAAGGCAATTTCTGCCTGTATCTACTGTAGACACCTTGCTGTGTTTTCCCCCCTCCTGCTAATTATCAAGCACTGCAGCATTTGCTTTTGCTTTTTTGTTTTCTGAGAATGGTAGGAAAGGATTGCATGAAGAGGTGGGAGAGATGGAGAGTCAGGGAAACATCGGGTCTGTCTGTAGTAAACTGGCCCTGAATGCAAAGGTTGAGAATAGTCAGAGCTTGGAAAAGTTACTTTTGGGGGAGTACAACTGTTAGAACTGTTAATGTGTTTTTACACTCTCTGGTTCAAACTGAATACTCCTTCTCTGGCCCACTGCAATTAAGTTTAGCTTGTGTATCATATGTCCTAAGTCAGGAGGAGAAAGCTTACAAGAAATAACAAATCCTAGACTTTCTAAGATATGTTCATGCTACACAACTGTAGTGCTATATTCCACTTTAAAAGCCCTGGCTGCATTCTATGGAATCCTGGACTTTATTGTTTGGTGATAAACCCAAGCTCTCTGGCTGAGAACTCTAAATACCCTAAACTACAAATCCCAAGATTCCATGGGATGTAGCCATAGTTATTAAAGTGGAATATAGAATTATATTTGTGTAGTGTGAAAGGGCCCTGGTTTCCTAGTGGCAGAAAACAAATGTGGCAAGAATACACAAATCATCCAAGGCAAGATTTTGTAGAAGAGAGAAATGTGTGGACCAAGCCTTATATCCCCACCACCACACAATTGGCTTGCTGCTCTCAGTTTCTTTGGTAGAAGCTGGTGACTCACTGATCAGTGGGACAGAGAATCCACAATGGATTTTAGTCTGAACATCAAAGGAGCTATCCAAGGTATGGAACCGATTTTGCAGGGAGGTTTGGAGTTCAGAACCTTGGATAGCTCCCTTAAAGGTCTGACTCAAACAGAGAGCAAAGGAACCACCAGCTCCCACTGACTGCATTGGAAGAGACTGTTTCCCATCACCAGTGCTAAAGTAAGTTTAGCTGCCAGGTTCATCTTGTTTCTTCTGTACATGGAATGGGAGAGGGCACCATCTCTGTCTATGCTTCAGGCTGCAAAATGTCTTGAGCCAGCCCTGTCATCAGTGCAGCTGGGTACCTCTCCCTACCATTTCCAAACATATTTTGTCATATAGATTTTAGAAATGATGAGGGAACAAGTTAGAACATTATTAAGACCACAATTAGGTTTTGTAACTCAAATAGCCAGGGCCAACTCTGGCTATTAGGCAGATTGAGGCAGCTGTCTGAGGCAGGTTTTGAACATCATGAAAAGTCCACAAATTGTTAGAATTTATTGTCCTTTAATGTGTACTAACAAGACAGGGGAAGTGTAAGATTTTCTGCCTCAGGTGCCAAAATAGCTGGCTAGATACTATGTGCCTCAGATGGCAAAATGTATTGGACCAATCCTGCATCTAACTGAGCTTTGACTGTCAAAAACTGGCATAGTACCAGCATGCTGCAGCCTTGGGAGCTGGGGCTGGAAGCTGTCCACCATTTTAGTTACAATTCCTTCTAGCCCCACTGCTCAAAGACTCCAGGCTGTTGTGGGAAATTGAAATAATGGCTGGCATCCTTTGAGTGAGTTACTTACAATGGCTTTAGGTCCAACTTACACCAGTGTAATCCACTTTTTTTGGTCATCACAGAGGTCAGAATTCTGTTCCAACTGTGCAACAACCAGAGTCATGCCCCAAACCCCACCTTTCCTAAGAAGGCTGTTTCCATGGTGGGGTGGGGGGGACAGTGAAGGGGCCAGAAGATACACATCTATCTATTTTCTTCTAGATGGCTGTACAGCAATGAGTTAATTTTCCAGGACTGTTGAGGACACTGGGGAGGTCCCTGTGGATGCCTGTTGCAGTGTGTCCTTCTCTATTGCTCTCCCTGCTCTCCACTGACACAGAAATAGCTGTCTGTGGAGGGAGCTGCTACACAGAAACGTGGGTTTTAGCGGGGTTGAACTGGGAAACATATTGCAGCAATGTGCCATTGATACCTCTCCCAAGACAGGATATGAGCCATTAACTACATGCCTCCCATCACATCAATCTGCTGCTGCCTTCTCCCTGACTGCCAGGTAGCCCAGGGCCACAGATTTTGTAAAAGCAAGTTCATTGGACAGCCCTATGCCGGGAGCCCTGAAACCTAGAGCCATTTTTAAAGCAGATTTTCCTAACTGCACAAAGTAAAGTTTGTCTACATGCTATGCTGTTAACATAGCATGTAGTTTATGTCTGACAGGACCTCATGGAGAACATAAGTCACAATGCCAAAGGCTTTGCAACACAATGAGGTTCCCAAAAATGCTTGCATCCAAGGGCCCTTTAATGGTGCACAAATACAGCAGGGGTATATAAGAAGGGACATTTAGAATTCTCAGCCAGAAAGCTCTAGTCCTTTACCAAACTACAAATCCCAAGACTCCATAGGATGTTGCCATGGCAGTTAAAGAGGGAATCGTAGTGCTATAGTTGTGTGGTGTGAAAGGGCCCCAAATCTCCCAAGCCACAGTCCATCCCATCCTATTGAAAGATCTCTGTATATTTGGGCACCACTGTTAAAATCTCTCATATATATTTTAGTAAGCATGGAGTGCCAGGATTCATCAAATTACTCCATAAGACTCTTTGGAAATGTTTCTGTTGCTCTGCTGCTGTGAAGTTTGATTTTCAGTCCCTGGGATTTATCTCCCATCCTTCACCCATACCTCCCTCTTTGCCTTCAGTCACGACAGACACCAGAAGGTGAATTCCTGCCATTAGACCAATGCGAGCTTGATGTTGGATTTGGAACTGGGGCCGACCAACTGTTCCTTGTCTCTCCTCTAACCATCTGCCATGAAATTGATGACAAGAGCCCTTTCTTCGCCCTCTCGCAAAGATCGCTAAGAAGTGAGCAGTTTGAAATTGTTGTCATCCTGGAAGGTATTGTAGAAACAACAGGTAAGAGACTGAACCTGAAGCCTAACGAAAACAACAAACAAAGAAATAAATAATAAACATTAACGTAACACTTTCACAAGTTCAGACTACTTCACATGTCTTATGTAACTGTAATCCATACCACAACCTATATGGTAGGCCCGTATTATTGTGCATTATATTGCCAAGAGAGAAACTGAGATTGAGAGATAGTTTGCCTAACAAGGCCAAACGGTGGTGGATTCATAGCAGAGGTGTGAGATTCAAACTGGTGAGGATTTCTTGATTAATAGTTCAGGGCCCTTTCACACTGCACTGTTATAGTGCTATGATTCCATTTTAACTGCCATGGTTCTGTTCCATGGAATCCTAGGATTTGTAGCTTCATGAGGTATGAAGAATTATCAGCCAAAGAACTCTACTGCCTCACCAAACTAAAACCCCAGAATTCAATAGGATGCAGCCATGGCAGTTAAAGTGGAATCATAGTGCTATAATTGTGGAGTATGAAAAGACTCTCAGTCTCGTAGCTTAGAGGTCATACTGATATATGATACGATGCACATAGTCAGGTGTTAATTTCTGAAAACAGCGAGGCTCATAGCCAACTTAATTTGAAACCATACTTTGGAAAGTGGTGGCTTACTAGTAGTTTAGCAGGGGTTTTTTTTTTCCAGTGTTGAGATACATTCTTTCTATACCTGACCAAAAGCACTGTTTTCTTAATAATAATAATAATAATAATAATAATAATAATAATAAAATTTATTTATACCCCGCCCCTCTGCTAAAAACAATCGGGGCGGCTTCCAACAATTAAAACATTATAATAATGACTAAAAACACCACCCACCCCCACCCTCCCACATAAAAAGACATTAAACACAATAAGATTAAAACCTACTAGCTAAAAAACACATTAAAAACAAATATATACATAATTTTTAAAAAGCCAGGAGACTGAGTTCCTGAGGCCGGGATCTAATCAGGAAAGGCCTGCCGAAAGAGATCCGTCTTTAGTGCTTTTTTAAAGCTTCTTAACCTTCATTTCACACATACCAGGGCCAAGCCCTGTTTTGGAAACAGATTTCATTCTGGAATTCTGTTCTGGCTCAAATTGATCCCTCTGTATCCCGTTTTTTTATGATTCAATGCCGTTCTGTATGGCAGGGTTTTGATTTACAGCATGGGGAGCAACAAATTGGCAATTGTTTCATTTGTTTAGGGAGCTTCCATAGACATAGGCTTGGAGGAACTGATCAGCAGTCTTAAGGCTAAACCAGATAAAGTAAGGGGAATGGATACAGTGACTCTTGAGAGATTTCCCACCAGGATGTTTAAAGGGAGACTCCTAGGTCTGATGAGAGCAGATTAATAAGTAGTGCATAACCTATCCTTCATATTCCATGTCCCAAGTCAAAATCACCCCCAGCCACTTTTTTTCCTTAGGGAGAATGATAATAGGTCAAGTATAACTTTTTCCAGCAGAGAGAAAATTAACTGGGGTAAGCAGTTTGGTTTAGGGGAAACAACCCATAGGGTAAAGGCTAATTACTCTTATCCCCATCTGTCATACTGCTACTCCATTCAGAATTGGACACTACAACTCCCAAACTACCCAGTTATCAGAGTCAGTTGGAGTTGTAGTCCAAAAAAGGTAATTTTTCTAAGCTCTAGACTTGGATCCTACCCACAGCCACAGCAAAGTGTTAATAACTTTATTGCTTTTTGCTTGAAGGCCATTGTGAGTTAGTGGATACAATAATTACAAAAATAATAGTCCATAATAAGATAAAATGCAGCCTATTTGTGAGCTGTAACAAGTTACCTAGGCAGCAGATATATCAACAGTCTTTTAAAATTTATGATTTAAGAATTATTAAAACCATTAATAAAATAAGCATGTATTTTCCCAGCAGCTACTGCAAATAATCTTACCATCTAGATATTATGAGGTTGATTATTGGCCAGTGATTGCACTGCTGCGTTGCAGTAGAGCGAAAGCAAAAGCCTTGTGAAGACAAGATGTCACCTCCAATTTGGATCTAAATCAGAATTCCTGTTAATTGCAACCCTCATATTAGATCTGGTGATCCCGTTTCAATCAGTGCTAGTTCAGACAGACAGGCAAGATTGGCAGACACAGCCTCATTCCCAGAGGTGTAATGGTAAAATTTAAAGTATTACTCAAAGACTTGGATGTGTTTCAACAACAGCAACAAAAAGATATAAAGGAATCATGTAGCACCTTTGAGACTGAATGAAAAAATAAATTTCTAGCTTAAGTTTCCATGGATTCCAGTCCACTTTGTCAGAAGCATGAAGCAAAGGCTCTGTGGATTCCTTTATATCTTTTCAGGTAGAATTTAAAGTTCAGGTTGCTCATTAAGACAATTCTCATAGCTCTTTCCTCTGTTCAGGCTGCTGTCTTGATCCATATCAACAAACTAGTTTGAGCAATTTTCATCTTCACCAGGAGCAGGTCTTTTGTAACACGAATGGGTCTGAGGGCTTTACCGCACTCCAAAGAAAAGCAGCAATGCAGCAGAAACATAAACTCGTTGCTTTCAGACACCAACCCAGGAACAACTTATAATGTTGCCAGATTTTGCACAGCTGCGGTTAAAATTCGACAGACAATGTCATCAACAGTAGAATAGTATCAACCTAGTCTTGTTATACTGGAGCTAATATTTTAAATACTGCTTTTAGCCTGTTTTTATCCTGTGTTTTTATCTTTATTCTGTATCCCCTTTTTACCTGTGCTGGTCTATGACCGTAATAAAGATTCTATTCTATTCTATTCTATGGTTTTACCTCAGTTCCTCACGGGACCAGAACGAAAGAATGCTGACATCATGCAGTAAGGCAGCATGGGAAACAAAACATTCCTGCTCCCCTGCTGCTTTTCTTTGGCATGTGGAAAGGCCCTGAATTCAAAACCAAGCCATTGCAGTTTAATCCACATATTGCTGAAAGTTCTTCTCTGCTGATGTAGCATTAAATGTTGAAGGGCAGGCACTCAATATTATAGTCCTCATAACCACATTCCCAAGGAGAGTCCAAAACTGCTGACAGCTCAGCTGAGCTGTATCTGCGTGTCTGTGTGCAAACCTGCATGTTGTGTACAAGTAGGCACACTGGTGTGTACATACTTCTTGCTGAGAAAGTGTGCCCCCCTCCAATCTGTTGTGAAGAATGCAACTTAGGTCAGGGAGAACAAGGAAATCTTGAGGTGGGAGGAAGATTATGTTGTCACGCGTTGTCACGCCTGCTAAACACATAGGGCACAGACATATACACAGAAAAATGCTGCAGGGCTAGCCCTACTGTCAGGCAGAGTAGACAGCTACCTCAAATGCACGTGTAAGGATGCAAACAGGAGAAGCTGACTTTTGTTGAATCAGATCTTGTGCATATCTAACCCAATATTGTCAACCCTGACTGGCAGTAACTCTCCATAGTGCTAGACCTGCCAGTGGTGGCTGGTGGTTTCCATGGCTGCATCTGCACTGCAGAAATAATTGTTTGACACTGCTTTGACTGCCATTGCTCAATGCTATGGAATCCTGGGATTTGTAGTTTGTTGTGGCGCCAGAGCTCTCTGACAGAGAAAGCTAAATATTATCTCACAGAACTACAGATCTCAGAATTCCACAGCATTGAGCCATGGCAGTTAAAGCAGTGTCAAACTGGATAATTTCTGCAGTGTAGATGCAGCCGATCTGCTTTGGTTTCAAAGGAGCTATGGAAGGTGCTGAACCTACAGTAGAGCCATAGTTAAGCACCTTTATAGTTCAGATGAAAACCTCAAGTAGATTCACCACCCCTCCAACATGGAGGCCACCATCTGCCCCTCCAAATGGGACTGGAGATCCCTGTTATTCCGTGGTGGTCTCCCATCCAGGTACTAAACTATACGTGACCATGCTTCAGGTATAAAATTAGACAAGACTTAGCGCACACAGGCTGGTATAGTGGGATATCAGGAAATTGTTGGATGATAGCTCTACATTGGCCACATGGCCTGGCCCCTAAACTAGCCCAGCACCTTTAGGAGGACAGAGCGACATCAAAATGAGAAATATGATGAGCCTCTGTATATGGAATGAGTGAGGGGGACACCAGGTTGTCATTTGCCTCAGTCAACAAAATGTCACAAGTCAGTCCTGATCCAATGACCTTTATTCTTTTTTTTTAAAAAAATATTGAATGCACATATAACAACAAAAAGAATCATTAAGATAAAACCAAAAAAGACAATAGCAAAATGAAAACATGATTCGTAGTCAAAATAGTGCTACACTCTGGAGATTATCAGACGCTCTTAATATGGCATTACAGGAATGCCAGGAGATTGCCAAAGGGCTTCCCTTTCGGATGATGTCATCTTCATCCTGTTATGCTCTTGTGCTGGTCCTGTTTTGCCCTTGTTTCTTCTTATTCATGGCTTAAGCCATGAATAGATTCCCCGTTCCATTCCTATGACAAAATGACGGGTGAGTGAAAAGGTGTCCTATTCCTATAGCACGATGCCAACCACAGTGGGAGGTCTGTTCCAGAACACTTCCAGGTGTGATCGGGACTTCGAGGTAAGTGACACCCTTTTTTGTACCCTCCCTGGGTTACTTTGTATTTTTTAAGTCTGATTTTGTACTTGCTGTCACTTTTTGAACACCGGCAAAACAATGCAGACTCACCCCGAATCCAGTGCTGGCAGTCCGGATGACGTATAACTATTTCTGGGGAGGATCCTTTTGTTTTGTTTTGGTTTGTTTGTTTGTTTGTTTGTTTTGCCTTTAACCCAACTTTGCTCCGAACTAAGCAAAGTTGGGCAAACCCCTGGGGTTTCCCATGACTTCGGGGTCTTTTGCTGTCTGGACAGCTGGACAGTTTGATTCGGCCCAATCCAGTTGTCCACATGCAAACATGGTGCCATCTCCCTTACTCTGCACTGAGCCTGGGTACCCATTATGATCTCAGCAGCAGCAGTAGCACACTGGGCAGACATTCCACAGAGCTCCTCGGCTAGTGAGGAAGCAGCAGCAGCACCTCCAAAAATAGAGGATGGGCCATCGGGGCTGATGCATTGTCAGCCCAGCAGGCCTGTGTGGACAATGATGCACATCACAGCAGATTCAGCCCGGTGTGTGTGGTCACCATTGTGGCTGGTCCAGGGCCAGTCCAGGAGTATAATGCTCCAGACTGGCCTTCGATTAAGTGGCCAATGTTACAGTTGTGTGAATTATTAAATGGTGAAGGAGAAATATCACTTGTTTCAATTGCTGTGTTGTCAATGTTCGAACAACAATAATGTGGACAGGAGAGTATGTTTTCCCTCCACAGACTAGTGGTTTGTAGCATTCAGTTATTTTTTAAAAGAATAACTAAAAGTAGCTGTTTCAATTGCTTTTGAGAACTGGGAATGTAAAGATGTTAATTTTAAAAAAAAATCTCAATATAGAAGTGATGAGCTACTTTGCAGAGGGGTTGAAAGTAGGGCTGGCATGACTTACTTATTAAAAGTTTCTTTCCAAATTCTGCTATTTCTCCTCTACTCCAAAGCAAAACTCAGGCCTTTGTTCCATCCTTATATGAGCAAGTAGGGCACCCCAACTGCAAGAGTAGCAAAGGACTTCCATTGCTCCATGTGCTTAGCCTAGAGGCCAATCGGTCTAGCAAATGAGATATTAATTATGTGGCTTCCCCCTCTGGTGCTATGTTAATGAATCCTTTTATGCTGTAACATATATAGTGGGGAGTGGGGGAATGGGACTGGAGATGGGTGGATTTTCTTTTTCTTTTTTAATCTCTCATTTATAGTGGCTGAAAGGGAAGAATCCCTATGCTTTTAGAAATATAGGACCCCAAAATTACACCTTCAACATGCACATCACCCCAGCCATGCTTCCAGGGCCTAATCTGAGCTGGCCATCCCAGGTGTCAGTTCCTGAACCTCCTTCCAGCTCAGCCCTAAGATGTGCTTTCAAGTTCTGCAGACTCCCTGTTGCCCCTTTATCCTTTGAAATAGTTCTGCTTAAAAGTTCTAGCAGCTCTGAGATGGAATGTCCTAAGAAACCCAACTAATTTTCCACTGGTTTCTGTTATATTTGGGTGGTGTTTTTTTTAAAATTAAGTCCAATGAAGTTTTAATTGTATTGACAGCAGAACCTGGAATGTTATTTGTGTATTTAGGGACAACAGCTCCCAAGCTGGCTAGGTGATCCTTGGGAGCTGTGGTCCATAAAAACCCACTTTTCCAAGATCTCTTTGGTAGCATGGCTGAAGGGGCAGAGTTGCCTTGTATGCTTAGTAACTGTTTATCATCTTGCCTAAGAACTGTCCCATTTGGCCTTCATGGGGGCATTTTTAGTAGGTGATATCTAGAAGGACACAGGTGAATGAGCTCTTGATAATGTAGCTAATACAATGAGATTCCATCAAAGTTGGTCAACGTTCATGTAGTGCAGCCTTCCTCAACCTAGAATCCTTCAGATGTTTTGGGATACCTCTTCCACCAGTGGATATGCTGGCTAGGGCTGATGGGAGTCATAGTCCAAAACACCTCAATAGGATACAGGTTAGGGATATCCAATGCAGTAGCTGGAGCGGAAAAGTGAGTTTACTGTATTTATGGAATACGTTTTGTCCTACATTTTTGTTCTACACATAGGGTTGGATTCTAATGTAATCATACTTGTGTGTGCCTTCAAGTTGCCTGTTCACTTATGGTGACTGAATGAATTTTGTCGGTTTTTCTTAGGCAAGGAATTACTCAGACATGGTTTGCTATTGCCTTCCTCCAAAGTATAGCCTACAGCGCCTGGTATTCCCTGGCAGTCTCCCATTCTTAGAGTAGACCTACTGAAAGCAAAGGGGTTTGTGTTATAGATAAATTAATCCCATTAATTTAATTGAGTGTCTTCTAAATATGTCTGTGTTACAGGGTGGGAGTCATGCAGCCCTGCAGATGTTGTTGAACTGTAATTTCCTGCACTCCTCATCATTTGATTTACTAGGACTGCTGGGAGTTTCAGTCCAACAACACCTGAAGGGTAACATGGTTCCTATTCCTGCTGTATCAAACTCCAACCCATGGGCTTTACCCCCTGCCTACCATCTATTTTATCTTCACAACAACTCTGTGAGGTAGGCAAGGGTGAGAGTTGTGTCAGTCACCTAAGGTACCCCTGGATGTGTAGGTATTTGCACCTTTATTTGAGTATAGCATATGTGCAACTAAATCACACTGGATCTCTGGGAACAGAAAATATATCAAGAAAATAGCACAAATCCAATCAAAGAGGAAAGTTGCTTGCAGTCTTTATCAAAGTCCTGAGAAACGTGGTCAATGTCAAAACATTAAAAAGCTGCAAAAAGGCATAATTAAATTTGTGTATAAATTCCAGCTCATCACGTTCCTTGCAGTGTCAGTGTCCTTTGAAATTCTAAATACCGTAGAAATGTATAGATACATAAGGGAAAATATATGAAATATATTTCAAGCCTTTAAAGTTCTTTTTTTAAAAAAAAATCAGCTAACCTAAGAAGGTGGAAGATGGACAGTGGGCAAGAGCTTCAGCCTTGTCAGGAAAGAACTCTTGGAGACTAGAATCCTAAATGCTGTTCAGACAGGTTCCGGGACTGAGACCTGACTCTGAGGGGATTAAAAACCAAACAAACCTAAGCATCCAGGAAGATGGAACAGGTTCTCTGCTCAGGTCTTTTAATGTTGTCCCTTTGTGTCACCTAAGTCAACAAACACTGCTAGGAGACCAACACAGTCACCCGATGCAGCAACAGGTCATTCTCTGGAAATATAACTGGTAGATGAACTATGGAAACCTAGTGTTTATTCTTTCTCCACCCATGTTGCCATCTGCCAGCTTCCCCCAAGCCAGTTTCCTCCAGCTGAGCTAGGCTACAATTCCCATCTGCCAAATGACTGTGTTGGCTGGTTTGATGGGCATTGTAGTCCAGCACATCTGGATACACCAGCTTGCAGAAGACTAGTGTGTTGTCTTTCTCATCTCTTCCAAATTACTTGTGAGCTACATTGGCCCCTCTTAATATCACTGAAATGTGTGGAATCATGGGGCCTTCCAGATGTTGTTAGATTGCAGTTCCCAGCAGTCCTAGCTTGCATAGTCAATTGGAGGGGAATTGTAGAAGTTGTAGTCCAGTGACATCTGTAAAGCCACATAATTCCCAAGCCTGCAATAGTGCATGAATGGCTACCTTTGGATCCAGACTTCTCATTCTTATCAAGGCTTACTCTATCATGAGGAAACCATATATGAACAACTTTTTGTGAAGGATTTTTGCCAGATCAAAACAGACTGGGGCTAGCTGCACATGTAGCACTTCCACAGGAAGACACTGTGGTTTCAGCACTCAGAATTCAGCTACTTGAGAGTCTCATTTCTTAAAAGCCAATTTTCTAACCCTAGAGGTGATGAAGATTCACTTGAATTTACATGGGCAACCAGTGTCCTGCTTGAATCACAGAACCCATAGAGGTGGCTGGAAAGTCTCCAGCAGTTGGGAGCCTTGGTCTGTATACCTCCTTATCCATTGCTGTGAAGATCTCCAAATAAATTTTACAGTATAGTTTTTTTTTAATCACCACTGTATACATTATAAATGGTGCAAAATAAAATAATACATTATGCAAAACAAAACTGCTATACATTATGCAAGATAAAGTGATACATTATGCAAAACAAGAGACTATATTGAAATATGTTTGCTCCAGATAATTTGCACAGATTGCACAAATTCAGCTTTTCTTGCCCCACAACTGGAACCAATTATGTGCAAAATTTATTCTTATTTAGATATTTTATTGTTGGAATATCCCAAGCTTAGAAGGGACTTTATTTTTCTAATAGAAATGATATCTGGGCAGTTGTACAAGTGATGCAAAGACTGTCCATGCTGGACAGTCACAGAAGGGACAGAAGGATATTTGCCTATTGCTGTATCAGTGGATCTCTCTGGCTTTTCTTCGCAAACGAAGATTCAGGAAGGACTCATCCCGTGATAATGCTAAGTGTGTTATAGTGATAAGAGTGTTTGTCTGGAATAGATAGATCCAGATTTAAGTCCTCTCTGAACCATGAAAGACACTGGTTTACTTTGAGCCAATCACCATTACTCTCTGTCTCATTCTCTCACTCTCTCTGGCCTACATCACTGAGCTGTTGTGAGGATAAAGTGGGAAGGAGTCCTATGTGCCTCTTTGAGCTTATTGAATGAATAGCAGGACATAATTTTTTTTAAAAAAATAAAATACCAGAACTGATAAAAGTGTTGGTTGTGGTGAGGCTTTTGCATGTGTTAGGATTCCCCCCCCAAAAAAAAAAGAAAAGAAAAGAAAAGAAAAGAAAAGAAAAGAAAAGAAAAGAAGGAAGGAAGGAAGGAAGGAAGGAAGGAAGGAAGGAAGGAAGGAAAGAGAAAGAGAGAAGGCACTGGCATCTGAAGAGAGCAGTTTAATGAGATTTTCAGACTATACTGTTATAGTGTTACTATTCCACTTTAATTGATCTGGCTTCCTGCTGTGGAATTCTGGGGTTTGTAGTTTAGTGAGGCCTAAGATCTCTCTGGCTGAGAGTTGCAAATGCCCCTCCCTAAACTGCAAATTCCAGGATTCAACAGGAGGCAGCCATAGCAAATATAGTGGAATAGTAACACTATAACAGTGTTGTCTGAAAATCTAGAAAGACCCCAGTGAGTCTGAGAGCAAAATTATGGATGGATGGATGTAAGCACTAGCAGCTTGTTGGCCAAATCCACATTATACAAATAATCCAGTTTGAAACTGGGGCCCATTTACACGAGGGGGAAAATATTCAAAGTACCTCATAGTGTTGTCATCTTGCAGCAGCAGCAACATATCTAAATGGTTTTTTTGGCCTTGGAAGCCCCCATAAGCCTCCCATTTCTGATGGAGGCCATGAGTGATTTATTCACATTAGTTCTTCCTCACTGTTTTGGGTTTTTTGGTGTTTTTTTTAAAGCTGTCTAAGGTGCACTGGTGCAATAGAGTGATTCTCCAATTTTATAGAAAAGCAAAACAGAAAATATTGATCCTGTTTTATCGCCTTAGTGATCACTCGCTAAGGTGAAAATCCAACATGGTGGCAGCCGGTGCTTGCCCTGCTAGCAAGCCCTGCCCCTGCTCTTGCCCGGCCAATCAGCTTTGTGCTTCCCTTCAGATTTCCTGTCGTTGGATAGTCCAAACAAACAGGAATGTGACCCCACTTGCAGTTGTTGAAAAAGTATGGGGGAATCTGCAAAAGCTTATGGTATATTGGTTTTGCCGTTTTGGGCTCCCCTCCTTCCGAATGGCATGGATTGGCGCTGGATCCCATTTAGACTTGTAGGATTCCCAGCAAATTCCATGAGGGGTATTTTCACCGTTTAGGCAGGCCACTGGATTATTTGCCATGGCTACTTCCTATGGAATCCTGGGATTTGTAGTTTTACTACAATTACTAGGTCTTATGCCTTCTTTGTCAAAGTGTGCTGGTGCCTTACCAAACTACAAATCCCAGGATTCCATAGGAAGGAGCCATGGATAATCTAATTTCAAACTGGATTATTTGTGGTGTATGGACAGGAACAGTGGTTCAAAGAAAAGTATCTGGGGAGAGAAATAAGCAGGACCAGTTCCAGAGAGTGGCAAAGATGGGCACTTGCCAGGGTCCCTCCAACACTAGTGATGGCCCCCGCACACTGATGGTGCTATCATTTTCACATTGCACAAAGCATCCAAGAAAATCTGATGGAGCTAAAGAGGATCCTTAATTTGCACGCCCTGCCTCTTCCAGTTCAGCAAGCTGTTGAGAAGGTGCCATATCTGTGCCCCACCACCAAAAAAAAAAAGTCCTGAAACAAGCATCAGAAACAGTGATTAAGAAGAATTTGGGAAACCCCAGACAGGATGAGTGAAGAGAGATGGGTACAACATGGGGACAATAAATCATTAAAGTGTGAGTCCCTCTAAGAAGAGTGGTAACAAAAGCAATTATATTGCAGCACATGGTATAGACCAGGAGTGGGAACCATACAGTCCTCCAGATATAATTGGATTGCATTTGTTATCATTGGCTATGCTGGCTGGGACTGCTAGGAATTGCAGTTCAACATTTGAAGAACTGTCTGATTCCCATCCCTGCTGCTGTAGACCATGTAGCAGGGCTTGGAAAAGCTGGCAGATGTACTTCAAAATATAACTTTTCCAACTGTAGCCTTTAATACAGCTCCATAATGTGAAAATCCCACTCTAATTCTACCCCTATTTTGATCTCCTAGGAATGACATGCCAAGCCAGAACCTCCTACACAGAAGATGAAGTTCTCTGGGGCCACAGGTTCCTCCCAGTGATGTCACTGGAAGATGGTTTTTTCCGTGTGGATTATTCTCAGTTTCATGGAACGTTTGAAGTTCCCACTCCTCCTTACAGTGTGAAAGAACAAGAAGAGAATTTGGCTCTCCCATCACCTTTGAACACTCCTACTGGAAGCAACAGAAGTCGAAGGGACAAGCTCTCCTCACTGGACTGTCTTGATATTTTCGAAGAAAAAAGTGGCAGGCTTCCTAGCAAACTCCAGAAAATTTGTTCTGGGAAAGGGGATCTCCAGAGAGGAGTACTCAGCCTTTGCTCCAGCAATGTGGAGAAAGCAAGCAGCACTGGTGACCTCTTGAAAATCCAGCAGATCAGTTCAGTCTGCAGCATAGAGGACGTGGAGGAAAAGATCCAGTCGACGGCCTTCAAAACCAAATCAGAGTTGCTGGCACGGTCTACTGGGAACCTTGAACTTCAACAGAGGCCTCAAGCCACACGCACCTTGGGGACAAGATTAGAAGATAATTTGCCTGCCAAATTGCGGAAAATGAATTCTGGGCACCTGTCTTAAACACCAGCTGACACACAAACAGAGGTGATTGTGTTTCAAACTTTGGGTTACTACTGTGAAGAGCAGGGCTGGGGAAATGTTGGCTTTCCATTTGTGGTTGGACTACAGTTCCATGATCTCTGACCTCCACATGTGGCAGGACTCTTAACACCCATGGAAGCTAGGGGCTTGCCCCATGTGGAGGGCCGTTCTCCACCTCTAGTGATCCTAGGCCGCATCTGTATATTACTAATGTCAACCCAATTTAAAGTAGAATAAAAAGCATAACTTCAACTCACATGGATGTGGCAGTCTGGTAAATGGGGTGGAGGGTGGCATGGAGTGTGAATGGTCAGGATCCTTCATCAGGGTAGCACAGTACGAGTTTCCATAGGTGGAATTACGGCATGTGTCTTGTTTCAGGGAGGTGAATACCCAAGAAAGTGCACCTATCATTCATGAGAACAAGAAGTGGAGAAACCAAACTAGTCTAGGATCATACACAGAGGGTCCATAATAGCAGAAGTGTGGTCAGTACAGTCCAGGATCTAAGCAAAAAAATCTGTCTGAAATGGATCCAAATCCAGCCAGGGAGTCATTGAAAAGAATAGTTCAAGGAGCAAGCCAAAGATCAGGAAACAAGAGAACAGGGCATGTCACATGAGGCCAAGTGGAAGGAGAGAAGCTGTTGTCATGCAACAAAGAGATGACCTTAGCTATGCTAATCGTATAGCTAGCTGTAAATCAGCACAGGTGGCCTAATTGTGTCAATATTTCTTTTTTAAACCACAACAAAGTGTTTCCTGCTCTTTTGTTGCTGCTGCTTTAGTCTCCATCATTCAGAAGGGTACAGAAGCTCTGACTCCTGCTCTTCAGAGTCTACACAGGATGGCCCAAGCTTCCTTCCAGGGCAGGGCCTCTGGCTCCACCTCCGACTGACGCCTCACTTCCGCGAATGAGAACTGAATGTAGCTATTGCATATCAGACAAAATTTCCATGTGCAAAACATCAATAGGATTCCAACCAGTATCTTATTCTTGGTCCTGGGGACCCCCAAGACTTAACTCAAGATTTAAAACAACAACAATAACAATGCAATGACATCATCCATTGAACCTTCCTTCAGAGGCACTGTAGGTCGAGGGAATACTTTTCTCCTGCTTCTTCCTGCAAGTTTCTGGCTGGAGTGGACTTGCCTTGGCTTCTGCTCCACAGCAGGAAAGATTTGGGCTGAGCAGCCTTCAAGCTTTCACGGACCCCCTATGAGATACTTGCAGCCCCCTGGGGGTCTGCAGACCACAGATTAAGAACCACTGATCAAAATACATTGTACCTAAAATATGTGGCTTTCCTCTTTAAATCGACAGAGCATAAGGATCAAGTTAGATCAGACACTGAAGGCCTATGATCCAAAAGCCCATCTGCTTAAAGCTATTTTTAAAGCAGCTGTGGAGGGTGGGAATTGGCTTGCAGTGGTTGGGACTGGGCAGAGGAATTTTTTTCTTCTGAACTTGACAGGCCATAGCTCAGTTGTAGGGCACAATTGTCCCTACAAAGGGTCCCAGTTTCCATCCCTGGCTTCTCCAGGAAGGACTGGGGAAAGTGTGTGAAACTCAGAGAGCTGCTGCTGGTTTGAAAAGATCAACTCTCTCCAACCTGGAGCCCTCCAGATGTGTTGTACTACAATCCCCAAAATCTCCACATCCCTCTAGCATACCTGGCTGGACAATTCTGAGAGCCGTAAACCAGCATAGGCTGGGGAGTAGGCTGGGGAAAGCTGGAGTATTTTTTCTTTAGTTCTATCGATATCCTCTCTTTCGTCCAATATGACTTGGTTACTCTTCCAATAAAATTAATTAGGGTATATCCAGACTAATTGAAAGTCTGGAAACCAAGCCCTGTGAGGAGTGGCTTTGGGAGCTAGGTATGTTTACCCTGGAGAAGAGAAGGTTAAGGGTGACATGATAGCCATGTTTAAATACTTGAAAAGATGGCATATTGAAGAGGGAGCAAACTTGTTTTCTGCTGCTCCAGAGACACGGAGCAATGGACTCAAATGACAGGAAATGAGATTCCACCTAAGCATTAGGAAGAACTTCCTGAGAGTACGTAAATGCTGTTCGGCAGTGGAACACACTGCTTGGAAGTATGGTAGAGTCTCCTCCTTTGAAGGTTTTTAAACAGAGGCTGGATGGCCATCTGTCAGGAATGCTTTGACTGGGTATTCTTGCATGACAGGTGTTGGACTAGATGACCCTCCTGGTCTCTTCTAACTCTATGATTCTATGAAATGTCCCAGATATTGCTTCTATTCTCTCTGATTTTATACTGGGTTTTAAAAATTGCCCTGAGGAGTTGGTATAAAAAGTCTCTGATCGTACTGGGAGCTGACAGAAAATATTCTGGGATAAATAAAATGTGCATAGATCTCCAAAATAAAATTGGAAAGAACAGGAACAAAATCTGAGACAAACTGGTCTTTTTAATCAGCCTGGATATACCCTCAGTTACTTTTTTAAAAGAGGAGCCACTAATAATAAATTACTTTTTAAAAATAACACTCCAAGCTCTGTCCCAAACTAATAACCAACTGCTGTACCAGGTTAGATGGACCAATGGTTGACTCAATATAAGCCAGATTTCTGTGTTCTTACCTTCTTTGCTAAATTCCAAGTGTATCTCTGCCCATTCCTAGGCTATCATGGCTCTGGCCCTTTACATAGGACTTGTCTAGACAATGAAAATACTCCTCATATAATTCAAGAACACCTTCTGTCCCAATGGGATCCTGTGGTGATTTGCCTTATTTGGAAGGAGGGCCCCCGAAAAACTCCACTTATTGCACAGGAAGCTTTCCCCAAATTTAAAAAAATGAGGTGAGGAAATGCTCATTAGTGCTCGTCAGGACAACTGATTCACTTTGCTACACATTCTTGGAGAGGGCAGAACTGGAAATTGGATTGGTCGGACATGCACAGGGGGGTGAGCTTGCTGGCAAGGCAGTGCCTAGAAATGCTCTGTTGGATTTTCACATTAGCGATCGTGTGCTTTTTTGCTCTGCTGAGGTGCCCAAATAATTCTTTTAAGCAGAAGGTTTCACTTGCACACCTTTGCTTTAATGTTAAAAAAAATAATACTGTGCAGCGGCAGCAGTGTATAACATGCTAATTTATGGCAGCCATTTTGATTTGCAGGTATGTGAACTTTAAATGAGGATAGCTTCTCAGCGTATCATTTTTGCTGAAAGACCATGGAGACAAAAGAATGCTGCTGCGAATTTGCAATAATGGGCAGGAATGAGCATTATATCATCTCGTCTAGACAAGCCCATACTCTTCATTTTGGACTAGAACTTTTTCCCCTTGCTTTTTTTTTTTTAACCAATGTGCCCAATCTAACAGGGCAAATAGCAGCTGATGGGGTAACTGGTCACTTTCATTACCAAGGCAAAGTGGGAAATAATACACAGGAAGAGAGAGAGAGACTCATACTGTCCTAATCCAATACAGAGGATTCTGAATTTGCTTTAAATAGATACACAAATAGATGGAGTTTTAACTATGGATCATTCCCAATATGTCATGTGGTTCAGATGATCACCAGTCAAGAAAGCCACAGTCAACTGAAGGTTTCATAGTGGGTGTCACATACAAACGTTGTTCGTGCAGGACGGAAGGTGGAAAATACAGTTGCCCCTCCACATTCGCGAACTTAGCATTCGCGGGTTTGAATATTCGTGGTTTTGGGAGCCCCCCCCTCCCAAAAGCAGTGACACGGGGCCTCCGGAGGCCCCATGAAGGCCTAGGGAGGGAGGGGGGAGGGCTGGGGAGGCGACCACGGGGCCTCTGGAGGGAGGTGGAGGTGGGGGGGAAGCAACTATGGGGCCTCTGGAGGCCCCATGGTCGCTTTGGTGGGGGAGGGGGGAGGGCAGTTGTTATTCGCGAAATTTTCACATTTGCGGGGGTCTGTGGAACCTAACCCCCGCGAATGTGAAGAGACGACTGTACATCCGTGTGTCATGTTCTTGCCATGGTAGTTTGTCCCACTGATTTAATTTTAGAAATAATGGCTTTTATTACACATATACGGAACTGTGATCCAAATTACTAATCATGACAATACCTGCTTACCTGCCACAACATGACACTGTCTAGACTAGTTTTTTCCCAACCTAGTGCCCCACGGATCTGTTGATTCTGTTGTTTGTGGGGGATGGGAACTGTAGTCCAATACATGGGGGAAGTTGCCACGTTGTGGAAGACTAGCACAAGAAGAATTATTTTCAGTGGCTGCCCCCACACATAATGCACACACACATCACTCTAGGTGTGGAACTTTCTTCTTCTGGAGACTCACCAAAATCAAAGTCTACGAACTTTCCAGAAGCATTATGCTTTGCCTCTTTCACTTAACTTAAGGATTTGTTTGAAACAAGAAAAACTTAAGACAATTAAGTGAATTTCTTCTTGCTCTTGCTCTTGCTCTTCGGTCTTTTCCATTTTCTGTTTGTTGCTTTAAAACATCAGAGTAGGTACACATAAATCTAGAGTGTAACTGGGAAAAGTTACTTTTGTGGACTACAACTCTCAGATTCCCCCTGCCCCTGCCAACATTGCAGTAACTGTAGTCCAAAAAGTAACTTGTCAGAGCTCTGACAAGCTAAAGGAGTTAAAAACAGCCAGTGTTGGCATAACTCATTAAAAAGCAATCATTTGAGTTAATGGCCAACGCCTCATTGGTTTTTATGAACTGTACTGCAGCCAAATACTTCAATCATAAATAATGTTTCTTCTCCTAGTGAGGGGAGCAGTACAGCAGCCATTCATAGGATCAGTGGTAGCCTCACACCAACACTAACAGCGGGGGAAATAAGTAGCCTGGTTCCATAGGTGGCATATGCTTTGGGCAGCTTGAGGGGTGGTGAACAAGGAAGGGTGAGTACAGCATATCCAAGAACTCCTTTGACACACCCCTGGAATGCCCCATGTTCAATCCACCACCAGTGGAACAGGCCAGAGTCAGCCTAAGCCTTCCACACATCCATAATGCCCAAAGCCAGCCAGGTCAAGACCCATGGTGCCCAAAGCCATTTGGTTTATTTTAGTCCATGAAGAAAATCCCTCCAGCATCTCTTCCCACCTTTAGCAGTAAATAACCACAATAATAACCAGCATTGCCAGTAGATGCCAGTGCTCCACTGTTGGTGGGATTTAGTCCCAACTGCCCTGGGTTTTATTGGCTTAAAGGAACTATCCAAGCTGCTGAACCTTATTCCCCAAATCAGTTTGACATATTGGACAGCTGCTTTAAAGACTACAGACTTTATCACGAGGCTGAAATTGCACGATTACGACAGGATAGTAACACAAACGGGTTCTCATTATTGCACAACATTCTCCTTCTTCTATGCTCCATGTGTGCTCCAACTGTTAATTACTTGTAACTTTTCATTGACAGGCAAAATTTGTCAATAGCCGTCAATAGCACTCTTTTCGCAGTATTGAAAAGTGTGCAAAATCACATCCTGTTGTAATCACGTGATTACAGTGTGACTGGGCAGGCCTCTTTTCCCCCTCCCTTTTCCCAACAAGAACACATAATTAAACTTCTAGGGGAGACTGTGAAGAGGCCTACAGGATGCTCTTTTAATCAACTGTCACCTTTTCCTGGTACCTTCTTATATTTGTTTAAGTGTTTATTTGTGAATTTCTTTGGTTATTTATTTGTTTTTAGTGTTTTAGAGTGAAGTGTCATGCCTTCTCATGAGAACAGCCAAAATTTCACCCATGCAAAATCCAAGAAGTAAGAAGAAACTTTTCTTAAAGGCACATGCACAGGCCAGCAGGAAGCATTAATACTCTGTCATTAGAAGGCAATGCAAACACAAATGTTGCTATGGCACAAGTTGAAATCCTATTCCATGGTGGTAGTATCACACAATTATGGCGACATTCAATAATTACTGTAATCATGCCACTAGGGAGATTTTCACACAGGGCCAAAATGCCCTGTTACTGCCCCGCCACCTCCTCTCCCATTCCTGCCATGGAATAAGGTAAATATTTCACATACTTACCTTAATTCCACGGCAGGAACGGCCTCCCCCTCCCCTCACTGGCCAGCTGTAAATGCAGCCGCCATAAGGCTGCATTTACAACTGGGAACTGAAATCCCAGTTCTCACGAGAGAACAGCTGGGCGGTAAATTCAAAAATACCCCCCCAACATCAAATCAGTTCACCAAGCACAAAAACATACTTTAAAGTACAGAATCAAAATAGGGAGGGTAAAATAAAGGGTGCCACTTACCTGGATGTCCGAATTGTGCCAGGAAGTGCTCGGAATGGACCTCCCCTCCACGGCTGTCATTTCGGAACAGGAATGGGGTTCCGTGACAGACACAGAACGGGTGGTCTATTCACAATGAAAAATCATGAATACATTATTCCAGAACAGGCATGGGAGCAGGACAGATACAGGACAGAATGGGGTTGACATTGTCTGAAAGGGAAAACCTTTCTCGACCCTGTTCTGTTCCTGCCATGGGATATATAGCCCATGTTAAAATCTCCTATATTTCCGTTTTCCTTGGTCGCAGAATTACAGTATTTTTAGACACTAGCCTGATAAAGTTCTAAGAATCACAGCAGAGTTGCAGTATTAATGTCAGAGCTTCCTGTGCTAACATAAGAAGAACAGTAAGAATGAATAAAAAACCTTGGCATAACAGTCATACTCTGCTGCCCGTGTCTCATCCTGCCTAACAGGACTGCTGGACCTGTTGCAGGCAGTACAATGACACTGCTGGAGATTTCCATTGTGGTGCCACGGAGACCACTGATCACCGAGATATAGACCTGCAATCTCCAGTTACCAAGGAGCAAAGATTTAGGGCTTGTCTATACGAAGGGGGGGGGGGAGATGAACACATCAGAAAAGGCGTTTGCAACTATGCGATCTGCCTACACGGCCAAAACATCCCCCTAAATTCCGCATGACCCCCTAGCCAGCTGGCCACCACAAGTGATTTACTCGCGATTTTAAATCTGCTGCTGCCAATTTCTTTTCTTTTTTTTTTAAGTTTCCTGTGGTGTGCACAGGTGTTATTTCGTATTTACAACAAAAAGAAATTTTAAAAAGACTATAAAATCGCAGTTTGATTGACTTACTAGAACCTCACTTAGCTGAAAATCCAACATGGTGGCTGCAACTGCTTTCCCTCTTTGGTAGCCCCACCCCCTCTGCTCATCCAGCCAATCAAATTACGCTGCCTGTTCATATCTGTGCAAACAGGAGTGTACAAATGGTTGCACATTCACAAGTTATACGGATCTTTTCCTAAAATCCATTCGAAGCCCCAGACGTGGCGGGCACAGACTTTGCGGTGGATTTGGCTGCCCCCCTTCTGAATGACATGTATTTGTGCGAACAGCCATTTGAATGGATCATCGTACATTCGCTTCACATATGTATTATTTTAACTGTATAGACAGGACCTTACTTAATAATTCTAGTAACCTAATAATTCCAGAATCTAGAGTTCACTTCAGATGTACAGAATGTGATCCACAATGCTCCGGTCTATGTATCTACATGGGAAGAGCTCAGAGAAGCTATTTTTTGGATAAGACTCCCCAAATTCCCAGCCAACATGGTCACTGCTGGTTCTTGGAGTTGTCCAAAAAAAGTAATTTTCCTGAGCTCTGTTCATGGATGTAAAGCAGGGGTGGGGGGAGCAATTAGTTCAGTGACAACAAGATGGAAAGCAAAAAGTACAGTCTGTGACAATTCAGTGAGAGCATCAATATATGCAAAATGACCTGTCATGGGAGCAGTAATTTCTACTTAAGCTTTAATTGAATTGTCACAGGCTGTACTTTTAGTACAGTGTGCAGTTGATTAAATTATTAAACTTCAGCCATTACTACTCCCCCTGGTTTACACCTGATAACAGATCACACTTCATCATGATGACGACTTGGGCTCAGGGTCCATGAGTTGAGGACTGACCCCGGTCATTTTGCTATCTGAGACAACAGACATGATGGTGCCAAGTCTACTAACATAACTGGACTCAGCTACCAGATGACTCTTACACAGGCACTGGGGAAATGGCCTCCATCATACCTGTGTGGCAGCAGGCTAATTTAGGGGCACCAGGAGAGGTACTGCGGCCTACACAGTGTTTTCTTTCCAAAGAAGGGGCAAAAATTAGATGTTCAGGAGGATCTACCAGGAGACTGGCACCTTCCCCTGGACCCCAGCATCCATTGTCTGAGGCAGTCATGTCACTCAGCCTGATAGTCAGAGCAGCTGCTAGACACTGGAGGACAGTTTTCCCTACATACCCTAAGCTGGCCTGCTGCCTTCAGGTGCTGTGTGACACCTATCCTGTTCCTAGTGACAGTGGACACTGGTAGCATCTGTTTCAGTGGGGGAGTGAATCTGGTCCAAGTTTAAGTCTGAACTTGAAAGGAACTATCCAAGGTGCCAAATCCTTCCCCCCCACCCCTGTAATATGTTCAACACCTTGGTTAGCTCCTTTAAAGTACAGTACAGGCTAAAAACCTGCTTTGCTGACATGGAAGCTTGTTGCCCTCAGGTGCAATGGAAGATGTCCTGTTGTAACCTGCTCTGACAGGCCCCCATCTTTTCATAACTCATCAATTGGCTATATTTCATATATTGACTTATAGTTGGCTCTCCATGTAGTTAAAGGTAGACCAGGGATCTCCCAAACAAGGAGCCAAGGTTTGCTTGGAAAACCTAAGGCAGTAGCCTGCTAAAATTCTTAAAAGACACACCTAGGTGAGAATTACATGAAATCCACTGGAACTAGCTAGTTAGAGAGATAATGTGCTAATTCTTCCTGGGCAGCTCTGGAAGTGAGTCACTCACTAATCCAGTCAAAGGTAGCTGAGCACTCTTTGCTTACAAAACTGGTTTTTCCTCTCACTTCTCCCAAAAACAATAGAGGTTTGCCTGAGATCACTCAAGTTCAATGTTTGAATCATTAGCGATTGTTAGCACATCCGGAGAATCCATTGTCTAACCTAGGGAAACTCTAGTGGACATTCCACTCAAACTTGCCCCTTCAGGGTAAATATCAAATATAAATAAACACCACCAAAAGTGTCCACAGTTCCTCCTCCTACCTCCATACAGCTGGTTTGCTGTGTGACTTTTAGAACAATATTTTGACCTCCTCCTGCTGCACAACTCTCTGCTCTTCAGATAGATACAGTATAGCCCATTATCCCAAACTCTATTCCTCTATCCCAGTACTTCCTACTTTCTTCATTAGCCCTTTGTGACTGCTTGAGGCCTGTGTGTGTGTGTGTGTGTGTGTGTGTGTGCTCCCTTGATTATTTTTCAATAAAAAAACATTTTTATTTTATCCCCTGGCTTGGAGTCTCCTCAGTTACTACCAGTATACATAGGTCAAAAGATCCCACCATTACCTGGCCTCTCGCTGCTATCTTGAGCTACAGTAACTAAAATTCACCATATTAGAATTCAGACACTAGTGGGATCCCCACGGACCCCATGCAATTCAGGTAACAGTATTTCCCAGTCTTGAAATCATTTGACTGCCAGTCTAGGTACCCTCTGTGCATGGAATGGTGGTGTTGGGGCCATCCTACCTTTCCTCTCACAGACAACCAAACCTCTTGGTCCAGTCCTATCCACAGGACATGTGAGAGTTGGGGGAGGAGGCCATGAAAATATATGAAATATATTGCTTGGCCACCATAAACTTGATATAACTAGGGCTGCCAGACTGAAAACTGGAGAGGACTCCTGTACCTTTAATAGTTGTGTGCAGAAAAGAGCATTTCAGCAGGGGTTTCTTGTCACCTATAACAAGCAACACAGGCTGAATTTTTCTTTTCTACACAACTGTTAAAGATATATGACCCCCCTCCAGTTTTTACTCTGGCAACCCAAGATAAAACAAATATTAGGAGAGTCTTGCATCTATTTGGTCCTTGGCAGCAGTAGCTCGTGGCAAATCCCAGCCTGCCTGATCAACATCTTTCATTGGGACAACTTCCAGAGGCTTTGCTGCATTTGTTTGTTGCAATGAAAAGAATAGAGGCTTGCGGCATCTTAAAAACCCGACAGCTTTGTTATGGCTTGAGCCATCAAGGCTCATGTCATAATAAATCTGTTCATTGTGGAGGGACCACAAGATCTGCATGTGCATGTGTGTGTTATTTTTGTTATTTTTTTGTGTATCCCAGCTACTAAGTACCTCCTGCTAATCAGACATTTATTCCGTGTTGAAACAGTACCTTATTGTAACATGCAGGTATGACCCTACTATTAGGCAAGGTGAGGCAACCACCTCAGGCAAACAGATTTGAGATATCATGGAAGGGCAGCAAATCCATTTATCTCATCATTAAGATCTATCTGGAGTGCCAAACTTGGAGAGATTTCAAAGAAGTAGCTGTTTTTTAGTCTCTTGCAGCATAAAAACGAGGAAGGGAAGGGGATGTAGCAGCACCTTTAAGACTAACTGGTTTTTATTTTAGCATGGGTTTTCTGGATCCTATTACATTCTATCCCATGCCAACAAATATATTAATATGCATTATACCTGAGGCCTTAATATCACTCTGTACTGGATCTAAAGAAGTGGGTTTAGCATGAATACTCATGCTAAAATAAAAACCAGTTAGCCTTAAAGATGCTGCTACATTCCTCCCCCCCCCTACTCCCTTTCTCTTTTTAAAAGATGGGGAGAGGCACTTGTGGGCTTTTTCTTGGGGTACAATGCACTTTGGCCTTGGTAGATGGGAGCACCTACAGTTCCTCCACTTCAAGCAGCAGAATGTATTGGAACAGTCCTGACAGCACATTACAACACCTCTTACTACTGAGAGAAGAAGAAAGGAAGATTTTTTAAAAAAAAAAATCAGCTACAACGCATGTATGGAATCATATAAAAGCTGAACCTGTTACAGGTTTTGAAAAAAAAAAGGTCAGGGAAAGAAAGGGTGGTGACGTGCGCCCTCTGGTGGGAGACAGCTGCAATTGAGGGGGAAAGCGATACTGCTGCACTTTGAGCAAATAAATGATTAACTGCAAGCTGCATTCTTGCAGCAAGTGTCAGGTGTCCAGATACACAGAAGCACTAAGCAGCATGGTATTTCTTTTGGAATCATAGTTGCTCTGTGCATTTAAAAAAAATAGCCTGGAATTGGAAAAACAACAATCCAACCATTAGAAAATTTCCTCCAGAGAATGTATTGAAATTGTCCCTTTGGGTGCATTTTAAAGACTACTGTACTTGAAAACCTAGTTGCTGATTTAGAAATATCATCAGGTGAAGGCATTAGGAGGTTCATAGTAGCTGAGCACAGGAGTCCTGGAAGGGAGAGGCCAGGGGATGTACAACTACTTTCCCCAGAAAAATAATAATAACAATTATTATTATTATTATTATTATTATTAATTCTGTTGGTAGTCCTATCTAAAGTAGACCCATTGAACCAATGGGATTTATCTATGTGTTGACTTACCATTTAACAATGCACTGAATGGGTCTGTTCTAGTTGGGATGAACCAACAGGATTCCAGCTATTTGTTGTTGTTGTTACTTCTACTATTATTATTTCTCACACACCCCTCCCTATGGATCGAGGCAGGGAACAACAACAAATTAAACACATAAGACATTCACAACTGCATATAAAGCCAATACATATTAAAAACAAATAACACAAACTTTAAAATTCATAATTTAAAAGTGATCAGGATAAACCTGCCAGACAAGAGAGGGCTTTAGTGCTGTTTTAAACTCAGTATATCAAGCAGTTGAATCTCTTCTGGCAGGTCATTCCACAGTCTGGGGGCAGCTAAAGAAAATGTCCTTTGGGTAATAGTTTACAGTCCAGTCCTGGCTGAATGAAGTAAATGTCCCCCAATAGGCAGATTACATAGGAGAAGGCAATCCCATAGGTAACATGGATCCAAATCATGTGGGGCTTTAATGGTGACCACCAGCTCTTTGTATTTTCATCGTCAAAGTTAACTGATAAAGAATGAGGGAGACAGTGCCACCTGTCTTCTACTACCAAGGGCTTGTCTACATAAGGCTATAAAATGTGGATTGATGCATAGTAATGCCAATTTGCAGCACCTTTCATTTGTCTTCATGTTTTTTTGGCAAGATCGGAGGCATGCAAAGCTGTCTGTGTTCATTGTTCAAGTGGGCATGCCTGCAAATCAAGATGGTGTGAATGAGTTACTCGCTGTTTTTTTGTGGGGGGGGGGTTGTCGCCAGTTGCCACTGCTGAACAGGTTTAAGAAAGAAGAAGAAGAAGAAATATATCCAAGGTTCGGAAGTGTGATATTTCACTTAAATAAATAGAAAAAAATGAGAAAAAAGATTGTTTCATTGCCTCAGCGCACAATCGCTATGGTGAAAATCCAACATGGTGGTTCAGGTCATTTGCCTTGGCAGCAAGCTCCGCCCCTTGCACACATCTGACCAATCAGATTTCTACTTCCACTCTTCTCAGGAATGCGCATCAAAACAAACTGGTTGTCCCATCAAGTGGAAATGTACATCCCCTTCAGAGCATTTTTAAAAATACGGGAAAAGCTGTGAAGGCTTTTCCTGTGTAGTTTTTGACATTTTTGGCCTCCCTCCTTCCAAACATGTGAGATTGATGCAGGATCTCATCAAGACAAATTGTATTCTCCTCGAATTCTATGAGGAGTATTTTTGCCATATAGACAACCAGCTGGCTGTCAGTTACCACCTTGCTTGTAGTGCCTTCATAGTAGGGCTTGGGAAAGTTATTTCTTTGGACTAGAACTTCCCGGTTCCCGTGAACACCCTAGCAGGAAAACCTTCCCTTTTATGTTTTGTCTTCAAATCCCCAGATATCTTGATTTTTGCTTCAACTGTCATCTTTGATCTCTGCAAATAAAGGGTTGTGTTCCAAGCTAGGCAGAGAGCACATGACAGAATCCTCCCTTACCTCCAACAGTGATCAGAGATAAGAGCAAGGACTCACCCACTCTCAAAGGAGAATGGCCACTCTTATCTCCAATCACTGGTCAGAGAGAATAAGAAACACCTCCTCCTGCTAAGAGCAGGGCAGCTTCATGGGCAGAAGGGACTCCATGGGGAGATTTAGTGGGCTGATTAGTCCTGGCATTCCTCTCCCCTGAGCTAGATCAAATTTCACAGGAACACTGACAGACACAGAACACTTCAGCCAGCTTAGAGCCAGTTGCGTTCTCAATGAGCTGGACTTGGAGAAGTTCCTTTTTTGATCTTCAACTCCTCTGATTGTGCTGGCTAAGAGCTTCTGAGAGTAATAGTCCAAAAGAAAGAAAGAAACCGTTGCAAACTCTGTCAACAACTATTATCAAAGATGCAGGAAGAGGAACATTCACTACCAGTTAGCCTTCAGATGTGATTCATGCTGCTAAGCAGTGAAACTGATTTATTGGAACAATTTACAAAAAAGATGCATACTCCCAAAATGAATAGGGTCTGGCTTTGAGAAATCTTCCACACCTTCCAGGCAAGAGGCCCCCCAGGTGGTATTCTTGATTCTTGGACCATCTTCAAAGGATTGTCTGAACGTAAAGTTCCATGATCAGGGATGTAAATATGTCACTATTTTGTACTTGCTTGCAAGGACAAATCATTTTCAGGTTTTTTTTCCTGCTGTGGGAGAAAATGAATATTTCTATCTAGTTCTCACTTGTATTTACACATCCTGAAGTGTTTTAGGAAAAAATATTCTGCACAGAGCGGTTCTCCTTCCCCAACCTGGCACCCTTCAGATACAGTATGCTGGACTACAACTTCCATCACCCACAATCCAGAGATGTATTATTCCCAGGAAAGCATTCATATCACATTCCATCTACCTTTCATTCATTGACTGGGGAGATTCTACTACATGCCATCAAGGATGTAGCTATAGGAGGAGCGCAAAGTGAGAGCATTACCTCTCCAAATAAAAATTCTGCCTCCTGCCGAAGGAACCTTGCTCTTCAGTCCCCAACTTTCTAGCCTTGCAAAGAGTGCAACACTGAAAACTGGTCAAACTTGGAACTCTTATATTTGCTGTATTTGCATTCCCTTGGTAATTTCAACTGCCCCTCTTTAAATGTCTAAATTCTATTTCTAAATGCTTGACTGAAGTTTTAAGGAGATTATCATATGTGGTGAAACGCATTCCAAACCATGTCAGAAAAATGTAATGGGAACAGAAAGGGTGACATTATCAGACACCCGCATCCTCAGCCATTCCCGGGGTGTAGCGCTGCCGTGGACAAGGCTTCCCTTTTTCATTGACGGGGACAAGCCACCAATAAAAAGGGATGCCTTACTCACACCAGTGCTAGGCTCCTGGAATGCTGAAGGACAACATCATTTGATAACCTCGCCCGTTGCTGTTCTCATTGCGATCTTATGACACATTACCCCGTCTGGTAATCTCCAAAATTACTGGCAAAGCTAGAAATTTGGGGACTGAAGGAAAAATTCATCGGGGGGAGGGAGGGCAGAATTCTTATTTGAGGCAATGCCTCCATTTTGTCTTCCCCCCAACCCCTCCTAATTAAACTGCACCATGAAAAACAATTCAAGCCAGGAAATGATCGCAACTTGGTTCCAAAATTTTCATAAATTACTTTATATCCTATTCTTTCTACAGGAAATTCCCAGAATTCATCTCTTTTCCATTTTAGCTTTACAACAAGCTTTCTGTGAGATAGTTTTGAGCTGAGAAAGCACAACTGGCCTAGAATCACCCAGTGAACTCTGTGTATGTACCCTAAAGTCCACCTGTTGGCTTATGGTGACCCCGTGAATATCATAGGGTTTTCTGAGGCAAGGAATACTCAGGGGTAGTTTGCCATTGCCTTTCTCTGAAATATAGCCTACAGCACTTAGTACTCCGTAGTGGATGCCCATCCAGTACTCACCAGGCCTAATCCTGCTTTGCTTCCAAGATCAGACAGGATTTGCTGCCTTCAGAGTATTTGTGCAGAGACAGGACCTCATATTTCCTCAATAGTAGTCCAACTACTACATCACATTAGTGGGGATCTGGGGCGGCCACTCCTTCACATGCTCTCCAGTATTTCACAGGTGAAAATGGGACACATACAGCCAAGCAACATCAGAGTGCAGAAGATGACAAAAGTTATTAATGATGAAGAACAAACAAGCTAGGAGAGACTGGAGAAGTTTGCTTTTGCCTGAGCCAACTGGGAAAGGCAAGATTCTACCCTTCTTCTCCCCCTCTTGCCGAATTACTTGAGTACAAACTACTTCTGATTTGAACTCAGTTTGCAGCAACTGAAGTACACTGAGGACAAATGGTGAAAGTGTGGTGAGGAGAGAGAAACTGGGACATTTTAAAAGCAGCTGGAAAAGTTGGGTGACAGAGGTTTAATAGGACTGTCCTTGTCAAATCAGGGCAGTTGGAAGGTATGTTTTCAGCACCCAATAAGAGGGCACAGATTTACACAAAGTTTGCTCATATGAATTCAATATTTAGAAGTTCATGGGTTAAGGATGGAATCAAAGTAGGAGGATCAAATCATAGAGAACCCTTTACCCTTCTAAATCAGATTCTGCAGTGGACCCATCAAAAAGTTATATTCTGGGATCCTAGCCTATAATGCAAGGATGAGAAATTTCTCTTAGTCCAAGAGCCAAACTCTATTTCAAAGAAATCAAGTTCAATTTCAGTTTTCCTCTGGACCAACAGATGGGCCCAAAAATACCAACAAATTTTATCATAAAAGCTCTTTATTGCCAGTAACAAAAGACTTTACCGCACTCCGAGGAAAAGCAGCAAAGCAGCAGGGACGTTCTGTCTTTCCTGCTGCCTTACTGCATGACGTCAGCATCCTTCCGGCTTCCTTTCATTCTGGTACCATGGGGAACCAAGGTAAAACCATGTCTTTTTGCTAACCAGAACAATCTGTTTGCAAAAAGATGCAGCTTTACCTCAGTCCCTCATGGGACCAAAAAGAAAGAATGCCGGAAGAATGCCAACACCATGTGGTAAGGCAGCAGGAAAGACAGAACATTTCTGCTGCTTTGCCACTTTCCTTCAGAGTGTGGTAAGCCCCTAAGGCAAAGAAGAGGAAATTCCAGGTTTCCAAGATAAGGGAAGTGATAGATGTTTCTCCCATCTTGGGAGAAAGGCGGGATATAAATCCAATAAATAAATAAATAAATAAATAATAGTCCCTCTGTATTTTAGTAATAGTCATGCCTCATGGAGTACTGCGTTCAGCTCTAGGTGCCTCGTTTCAAGAAGGATATACACAGGCTGGAGCAGGTTCAAAGAAGGGCAAAGAGGATGATAAGACGTATGGAGAACAAAACATTGAGGAAAGGTTGGAACAGGGGTTTCATATAAACACTGAAAACCTTCTTTTGGAGGAAATAATATGCAATACCTGGTAAGTTTCTGTTTGCTCTGTTAAGAAGATGGTGCCATATTGTTAATAACTCAATAATTTATTTATTTTGTTTTAAAAGAAAGGTTGAAAGAGTTGGGCATGTTCAGCCTGGTGAAGAGAAGAAACATGATTGCACTCTTTAAATATCTCAAGGGCTGTCACAGAGAGGAGGGTGAAGTTTCTTCTCTGCTGCCCCAGAGGGCAGGACTAGACTTAATGGGTTTCAGTTTACAGGAGAATAGATTTCAAAGCTACCTGCTGGGGATGCTCCAGCTGGATCTCCCGTATTGAGCGGGGAGTTGGACTTGATCGCCTATGGGGGTCCTTCCAGCTCTATGATTCTATGAAATTCAACCTTTTAGAATGTGGAAAGATCCACACAAAAGCTGGGAAACCACCAAACAGCAGTGTTATTGGGGAAAGCGTGTGGCTGTCTAGAACACTCAGGCTGAAACCCTCTATCAGTGATTATCAAATGTTTGTCCTCTAGATTTTTTGGGACAGAAGGCCCAAGCCAGTTTGGCCAGGAAGTCTGGGAGCTGCAGTACAAAACATCTAGAGGGTCAGAGATTGAGAACCACTGGTCTAGATGCAACGCAGTAAAACCTCTCCATGTGGAAGCCTCTCTCCAGGGATGGATGCCAGCCAGGTAATGCAGGGGACGCACAATCTGAGGCCAATGTTCCGTGAATCAGGGCCTGCACTGGCTTTTTCATTTGTGTGGCTGGGTTTGAAAATGAAAGTGCCATATATTGTTTAAAAGACAAACTGTTGCATGCTCTGGAGGCCAGTGATGCCTTTAACCTTCCATCAAGGGTTTCCCATTTTCATAGCTAGGACTTTGAAGTGCTTTCCAGGTGACTAATTGAAGAGGCCAGGGTAATTGGCCTGCTTTATATAGCAACAGGCCTCCTCCAGCCAAGAATCCATTAGCAGCAGAAAGTGTCTGAAGGCCCTGAAAAGGTGATTGGAAATGTGAAGTCGGAGTTCCAGAAACAGCCACCTTTCCTTTCCTTTCCTTTCCTTTCCTTTCCTTTCCTTTCCTTTCCTTTCCTTTCCTTTCCTTTCCTATATCCTTCCAATTCCTACAGGCAAATAACTTTTTTTATAAATCCTGAAACTAAAACAATACATTGCCTTCATGTTACCATCCTGATTTCAGATGTTTCCCTGACAAATTGGGTTCTGCTTGCCTAAGGAGGGGGGAAGTATCTTTTTGGGAGCCAGATGTCAGGATTGGCCCCTGACATTGCCTGTTCCTGCCATTTTTCACATTTTCTTGTAACTTTGCTGTTAATGGTGTTTTCATTTCTTTGTACTTGTTAATGGAACTTATGTGGTGGCTGTGGAAGGGGAGTATAACAGCTGCTAATGGGAATGGAGAGATAAGCCTGTAGCTACAGAATTGGCATGGGAAAAATGGGATGGCATTACATGGGAAGATGAGGTCAGGGGATGATGGTTAACCATAGTATTGAAGGCCACCAGATCCCATAGATTGCAAGACACTTTTAGTATCTTGCAATCTGTCTGCTTTCTAAGTTTTAGTTATGAGCAACAACCTTGTATAATATGCTTTCTGGATTACTGTGCCAATAAAGTTTTCTGTTTAACTCTGAAACTGCTGGTCACTGCATCTAGGAACGCAAGTACATGACACCTATGAAGAAATCCGTCAGGTAGAAAAGACCCCTTTTTCCCCAGAGGGAAATTTAATTCCATTTGTCTTCATTGATAAACCACATGTGGTTTAGAAAAGGTACTAGAGCAAGGCTTTTTATTTTATTTTATTTTATTTTATTTTGGTAATACTTCTTTTTCTGTGGCTTCAGGTCATTTCCAGCTTATGGTGACCCTATGGCAAACCTATCCCGGGGGGGTTCTGAGACTATGTCTGTGTGGCCCAGTGGGTTTTCATGGCCAAGCACGAATTTGAACCTGGTCTCCAGAGTTGTAATCCAACCTTCAAACCACTATGAAGTCTGAAGTGTAATAGCTTTTTTAAAAAAACAGGAGATTGCCAATGTCCTTAATGTCCTTTCCCCCAAAAATGTTAATATAGTGTCCCCCTGAATTTTTCTGTCTTACCACCATTCATTCTAGGGGAGCCCAAACATGAATTGGCCTCATTGATGACTCTATGCAGCTGTCTTAGATTGAACACTTCCTAGTACATCTTCAGCCCATGGATATCCATCTCCTCTTCACATTACCTTTGCAAAAGAACTGTTTTTGCCATTCTAGGGGGCTGTCTAAATGGTACAAATACCCCTCATGGAATTTGCTGGGATTACAGCCTGTCTAAATGGGATCCTGCATCAATCCACTGTCTTCGGAAGGAGGGGGGAAATGGCAAAAACAATGCAAGAAAAGCCTTGGTAGCTTTTCCCATAGTTTTGTTAAAAAACAGCAAAGGGGTGCACACTCCTGCTTGTTTGGACAAGCGAGTCGCTTTGAATCGCTTCCCCATAGGAGGGAAAGTGTAAAGCTGATTGGCTGGGTGAGTGCGGGGGCAGGGCTTACTAACAGGACAGGTGCTCGCTGCTGCCACGTTGGATTTTCGCCTTAGTGAGCGATCGCAAAGGCAATAAAACAGGGTGTTTTGTTTTTTGCTGTCCTATTTAATCAAAAAAATCACTTTATTGCTCTAGTGTTCCTCTGACATTTTTTTTTTAATTTTGGTGGCGACAAAGTACAAATGCGAGTAAATCATTTGTGGCCACCATGTAGCATGGAGGCAAAAACACCGTTAAGACAAGCTGCTGCTGCTGCAAAATGCTGTTCGTGCAGGGCGCTCTGGTTTTGGGGGACTTGCATAGACAAGCCCTAGGTTTTCTTTTCCCCATTGATGAAATTTAAAAGTCTATTTTGCCAGCATTTCATTGTCAAATTTAGGATATTAACTGGCAAGGTTTGAAACAGGGGTGTGATCCTGGGCAACATAGTAAGAGCAGCAGAATAGGAAATACCCTTCTGGGTGAAATGTTGCCCAGCCAACTCCAGAAGGAATTCCAGCCGAGCTTTGCAGTGTCCCCATGTATCGGGGTCATGGCAGCTCCTAAAGTGGGGTGAGCAGCCCGCTCCGGCATTTTGCAGATGAAAATGGGGACAAGTATGGCCAAGCAACATCAGAGTGTGGTCAAAGATGGCAAAAGTTGTTAATAAGGAAGAACAGACAAGCTAAGAGAGACTGCAGCAGTTTGCTTTTGTCTGAGCCTACTGGGAAGGGCAAGGCTCTGTCCCCTCCTCCCCTCCAAACCCCTGCTGGATTAATGCAAACTACTTCTGTACTTCGAATTCATTTTGCAGCAATTGGGGTAAGCTGAGGACAAAGGGGAAAAGTGGGAAGAGAAGGTAATATTTTAAAAGCAGCTGAAAAAGTAGGATGAAAGAATATTAATTAAGACTATCCCTGTCAAATTGACACAGTTAAAGGGAATGGTGTCCCTGCAGCCACATGAGGCCTGTAGCCTGATTTCAGAGGGGGGTGTCCCTCAAACTAATGTCAAAAACCCTCTGCAAGTTATCAGTTCAGTCCTCTGCAGGGGCATTTGCTAAGTGAGGTGGGAGAAGAGAGGAAAGGGAACAACAGAAATACTGTCTCACTTACTTTTTGGTGCAGGACCCATCTGTAACTGCCTTCAGCTGCCATCATCAGCCATTTGTATACGGTCCTCAACAATCTAACCCATTACCCATCTGCCAAACGCAGCCCTCAAGAGAGGAAAGATTGGCCACTCCTGTCCGAGAGTCAACTTGTCAGAAAACAAAGACCAGAAATGGATCTGACTGTGGGATTGTTCTATACAACTCTCCATAGGGAACCATTAGGATGTAGTTGCTAGGATGAGTGGGACTTGGAAAGCATGTAAGTCCCTGGGTGAACTTGGACCAGTTGATTTCCACCAGCCTGCTCACAGGGTTATTATGAGAGTAAAGGTATGTGTGTAGCGGGAGAGCCATGTTATGCCAGCTTGAATTCTTTGGGGGAAAGGTGTGATATTCAGTAAATGCAATAAACAGACAGACAGGTAAGGTCAGCTTCATCTCAATACCTGCTCAGAGAGCTTGGCAACTACTACAGAAGACATGGAAGTGGGGAAAGCACGCCAGCACTCCAACCACATAACAAAAGGGCTCCCTTCCAGATGTTTAGGACTAACACTCCTATCAGCCCCAGCCAGCATGACCAATAGTCAGGGATGATAGGGACTATAGTTTTGTTTTGTTTTTTTAAATGGAGGGCATATAGATCAGAACAAAACAGAATGACCAGAAGTTCATTAAAAAAAATGTTAGCTACCCCTCCCACCACTTATCCACCCCACTTCTTCCATTCATTTATCCTGGGAGTCAAAAGGACCTTCCGATTCATTCCAGTTCTTCTCCTGGTTCTTCTTCCTGTTCCTTTCTGCCATTACAATGGCAGCAATCACTGTCACCAAGACAGTGACGGTGATCACGAGAACAGTGGCTGTCTCTGCTACACACAACTGGCTGTCCACCGAAATGAGGGGAGAGCCAGCAAGTTGCCAGGGGCTGGCACAAGTAATGTTCTCATAGTCATCCACGTGGAGGTGTCGGACACTCATGATTTTGCCGAATACCCGCTGGAGGTCACAGTCGCAAGCCCACTGGTTGCCCGCAAGCTGGATGTGGGTGCTGATGGTCTGGATGTTCAGAAACGTCTTGAACTTGAGGTGGATGAGCTGGTTGCCTGTCAAGCCCAGGAGGTTCATGTTATGCAATGAGGTGAAAGCTTGCACCTCAATAGAGCTGATGTTGTTGTTACTAAGCAACAGGACTTCCAGGTTTTGGAGCATGAAGAAGAAGCCATTGTGGACCACCGCAAGCCGGTTGGACTGAAGGTAGAGGTGTCGGAGTCTGGACAGGCCCCGGAAAGTTCCCCTCTCAATGGAAGTCACCCGATTGTAGCTCAGGTCCAACTTTTCCAAGTTCTCCAAGTACTGGAGGCTTTCAAAACCCAAGGCTCCCAAATGATTGTGAGCCACTTTGAGGTCCCTGAGGGACGTCAGGTCATCTGAGAAGCCATGTGGCAGGCGGGTAAGGTGGTTGTGGCTGAGGTCCATCTTCTCCAGGAAGTTGAGGGATCTGAAGGCTTTAGGCCAGATCTGGGTGAGGGAATTGTGGGATAAGAGGAGGATCTTCATGGACCACAGAGCATCAAAGCAGCCTCCCTCGAGTCCACTCAAGTTGTTGTGCCTCAGGTCCAGCATCCATGTGTCGTGGGGGATGCTGTGAGGGATGTGGGACAGGTGCCGACGGTGGCAGTCCACAAAACTGGAGGATTCATAGCAGAAGCACCCATGTGGGCAGGCCTTGGAGGCTTGGGCCACAAGAACCGGCAAGCAAAGGAGAACTAGTTCACACAAGGACGACAACAGCAACATGTCCCTCAAGCCCTGATGCTGAGAGGAGATGATGACTCTCGCTATGTGCTCGCCAACTCACGCAAATGAACTAGTCAGGAGGGAATGGAGATCCTGGCACTGGCACTCCTCAGAGAGATCGTTGTCAGCTCCTGGGGATAAGAGAAGAGAGAGTCAGATTTCTTCAGAGGAACCTGCAAACAAAGAGCTCTTTGTCAAGTGATTAGCTAAGAGCTTCCTTGGACTTTAGTCTTAGGAGGACAACAGGCAACTTGAGTGAACAGAAGAGAAGAGGAAACAGATAGGACAGAGGCCTGTAACTGGAGCGCAGCAGCAGCAGCTTCAGTTTGGGAATGAAATGACGATCATATACACTTCTGGTCTCTCTTTGTCTCTTGACTTTCAGCTTCTAGGTTGCTTGGATTCTTGACAGGACAGAAAGCTTAAGCTCTCCCTGTTGCTGTTCCAGAGAGAAGAGCTAAATGACAGAGAGGGCATTGTTAAATGATGGAACTCACTACTACAAGCCTCAGTTACAGCTGTCAACTTGGGTGGTTTTAAAAGATAATTGGGTAGATTCATGGAGGGTGGGACCATCAGTTGGTATGAGCTAGGATAACAACATATCACTTCCAACATTGGAGGTAACACACCTTGCTATATCTGTTGCCAAGGCACATGAGCTGACGGGTGCTGTTACAGCTGGTGGGCTTTCAAAAGGCAACTGATTTGGAACAGTACATTGAACTAGATACGTCCTTGGCCTGCTTCAACAGGGTTCCTCTTACATTCTCAGGGGGCAACACCTAGTATATTGATAGTGGACAACACTATGGCTGATAGCCTTTGGTCTGCAATAGTATTCATTTAGAGTGGCAGAGTATTTCTCTCTCTTCCCTTCCTCTTGTATTTTTGTTCTATTTTGCCTTCCCACAGTCACTTTGCCTTGACTCAGAATCAGTCCTTGCACTGAGGAAGCAGTGCTGGGAAACACAGGAAGCTACGTCACACTGAAGCAAACCTTTGGTCCATCTAGCCAACTCTTTATGAGCAGTGAGTCTCCACAGTTTCAAGTAGGAGTCTTTCTTAGCTACACCTGGGACCCTTTCACACCACCCAGTTATAACTCTATGATTCCATTTTAACTGTCAGGGATTTTCCTATGGAATTCTGGGAGCTCTCTGGCAGAGAATTTGAAACACCCCTCCCTAAACTGCAAATTCCAGGATCCCATGGGATGGAACCATGGCAGCTGAAGTGGAATCAATGTGCTAAAATTGTGTCATGTGAAAAGGGCCCTGAAGATCCCTGCAATTTCCTGGTGGCCTCCCATTTAGCTTCTGAAATCAGACAAATCAGGTATGTTCACAGTGGTGTAGGTGTACTTCTGCTAACAGTCAGGAAAATAGGTGCATAAATGTATTTTGGTGCCCATTTATGCTGAAAATCATGTGTAGGTTGCCTTTTCTAAATATCAGTGGCTACGTTCCTCAGGGGGTACGTTCCTGGAGCCTCATTCCAGAGGTGGGGCAAAAAGAGCTCCAAAAGTTCATTTTTTAGACTACCACTCCCAAAATCCAGCAGCTATATGAGCAAGGAGATTCTGGGAGCTGTAATTTCCCCAAAGAAAGAGGTTTTTTATGCCGTGGTTGACATGAAATGCAACTATCACCAGAGTCAGATGAGCATCCCAAAAGGGAGCTAAATTCAGTCTGTGCTTATTGAGATGAGTGGATGTTGTCATCAGTTGAAGGAGAAACTGGTTGACCTTCCTGCACCTATCTTGCCTCCTGCTGCTGCAGACGCAGCTCAAATGAAGGGATTATGGCTAGTAGAGGCAAAAGCCGATCAGCTGTTGACTCAAACCCTCGACTTGTTCTCACATCTGGGATATCATTAATCCTGAAGAGGACAGCAGCAGAGCAGGGACCGGGAGAGACCCAAAGGATGCTCTTGGTCTCTGACAGTTAAGGCACTAATGAGGTCAATGTTGTGTAACAGGACTGTTTTGGACAGGCGAGGGTTGCACATAAAAAGATCACAAGCTTGGGAACGCTTCTTTTTGTTTTGGACTACAACTCTCAAAATCCCCTAGCCAGTAATGACTGGAAGATTCTGGGACTTCTATTCCAAAAATGTGACTTTCCTGAAGGCCTATATTTATGTTGTGGCTCCCAAAGGGAAACGAACAACATCTGGAAGGAAAGCAAAACCTCCAAGTGAAGGACACAGTCCTAAGATAGATGGAGTTGTTCCTCCGTTGTTGTTGTGTGCCTTCAAGTTGTTTCCCACTTATGGCAACCCTAAGGTAAACTATCACAGGGTTTTCTTGGCAATTGTTCAGAGGGGATTTGCCTTCCTATGAGGCTGAGAGAACATGACTTGCCCAGGGTCATCCAGTAGGTTTCCATGACTCAGTGGGGACTCAAACCTTGGTCTCCAGAGTCATAGTCCAATGCTCAAACCACAACACCACACTGGCTCTAGTTCCTCCATTACCACCAGGATATGGGTGGGTAACTACTTGCCCAAACCATCAGGTTACCTTCAGAGGCCCTCCTCTGCTGCTATCTTGCCAAAGGATATTAAGCAGGGGATTAGAAGACAGAGGGCCTTTGCAGTTGTGGCACTCTTTTTCTGTAATGTTCTCTCTGAGAAGTCTCACCTAGCTCTTCCACTGAAATCCTTTCAGCATCACGCAAGCACCTTTCCTTTTTTCCAGGTAGTGTTGATCATATGGCTATTTTCCAGTGCTGCGTTTTATTGTATTGATTATATACATGTATATAATTGATTATATACTTGTATTGATTATATTATATTGTATTGATTATCTCCTCAAACGCTTTCATCAGTGCTGTATACGTACAATCCTAAATATACACTGGACTGACTATGTGACGAATGTTGCTGTCCTTGAGCAAGCAGGGATCACCAGCACTGAGGCCATGGTACTGAGAACACAGCTGCGCTGGGCAGGGCACATTTCTAGGATGGAGGACCATCGCCTCCCAAAAATAGTACTCTACGGTGAACTCACCACGGGTCAGCGTAAGAGGGGCGCTCCAAAAAAAACGATACAAGGACTCCCTGAAACAACATCTCAGGCTCAGCCACCCTGGCCTCACATCGGGAGGCATGGAGACACACTATCCACAATGCGGAAGCCTTATTTGAGAACTCATACCGAACAAGTCTTGAAGAGAAACGAAGAAAAGTCTTCCCTCCCCGTCCAGTGCCTCTGAGAGAAGGTTTAATGCATGGTGTAATTGTATTATTATTATTAGTAGTAGTAGTAGTAGTAGTAGTAGGTGTTGTTGTTGTTATGGTTTTAAATCCTGAGTTAAGTCTTGGGGGTCCGTGGCAACAAAAGATATTTAAAGGGGGTCCCTGGTAAAGAAAAGGTTAAGAGCCACTGGGCTATACAATTAATCGTAACCCAACACCCCTCCCCGCCATCCCCACTTACCATCCCCGTTGCTGCCTGGTAAGAGGGGATTGGGGGATTTTCACAGTTCCTACACAGCGGGGCTACATAATAAGGATCATGCATACATAACAGTCAGGAGGGTGTAACTAGGTTCATAACATTCATAACTGCTGTAGAGGATTCCAGCCAAGACATCTAATTCAGTCTGTCTTTAATTCAAGTTGACAGACTGAAAACTGGAGAGGGCTCCTGTGCCTTTAATGGCTGTGTAGAAAAGAGAATTTCCAACAGGTGTTGCTTGTCATGCAACCAGGTAATAAGCAATACCTGCTGAAATTTCCTCTTCTACACAATCATTAAAGCTACAGGAGCCCTCTCCAGTTTTCACTCTGGCAACAGCAGACATCCACACAATAAAGGTGAGAATCCTCTTTCAGTGCAAGAGACAAATTCAATTTCAGAAAAGTTCTTTTTAGGCCACATTCCAGTAGGGGGTGCAGTTGTTATACTTCTACTTGTGGAGACCCTATCATAGAGGGCGTGGGGGGGGCGGTTGGCAAGATTATTCAGACAATAGAGATTTTCAGACTACATTTATAGTGTTACTATTCCACTTTAACTGCTCTGGCTTCCTCCTGTGGAATTTCAGGGTTTGTAGTTTAGTGAGGCCTAACATCTCTCTGGCTGAGAGTTGTAAATGCCCCTCCCTAAACTGCAAAGCCCAGGATTCAACAGGAGGCAGCCAGAGCAAATAAAGTGGAATAGTAACACTATAACAGTGTTGTCTGAAAATCACCAAAGATCAGCTTTGCCTTCCTCTTAGGGTTAGAGAGTGTGATTTGTCAAAGGTCAGTGGGTTTCCACAGCTGACCAGCAATTCAAATTCTCATCTCCCAAAGTCTTAGTCCAACATCTGGATTTGGGTGGGCCCAAAAGCAAGTGGATGCAACCAAAAATACCAACACATTTTAGTTCAAAAGCTCTTTCTACTACAGTAAGAGCTGTTTAGCAGTGGAAAGCACTGCCTCGGAGTGTGGTGGTCTCCTCCTTTGGAGGTTTTTAAACAGAAGCTGGATGGCCATCTGTTGGGAATGCTTTGATTGTGTGTTCCTGCAGGGCAGGAGGTTGGACTAAATGGCCCTTGTGGTCTCTTCCAACTCTATTCTATGATTCTGTATTACTGATAACTAAGTCATAAGGGATGCATTTCATACTTTTAAAAGGAGGGGATTGTACAAAAACTGGGGACCACCAAAGCATCGTCTCATGGGAAAGTGGTTGGGAGATTTCCAGAGGGCCAGGTTAGATCTCAGGAGGGCCAGATTTAGCCCAAGGGCCTGATGTTCCCAACCCCTAACATACAAAATTGTGAAGAAAGGCATAGCTTTGTTGTACAGCATGGCATTTACATACCAAATGTCTCAGGTTCAGTCCCCAGATTTTCCAGATAATGAAGTGTAGGATTAACCCCCTGTCTATTTTAAGCCCCAGTGAGATGCTGCCCATAAATGTAAACAGCACTAGGCTAGACTCAAAGGAGCGTTGGACTTCAGTATCAGCTCTGCCGTCTCACACCATCCTTTTCCTTCACTGCTTCCACCATCAACTTTCTTTTTGTAATGTCTTACCCAATGAAGGGATCTTGCACGTTTGTGCACAATTTTGTGTCCTTTTGGTCAACCTAATAAAGGTAATACACTAATAGAGACTCCGGAATTTTTAAAGAACTTGTCTAATGAGTAAATGCTGGTTTAGCAATGGTGCAACAGTAGCCAAAGCTCCAAGCACCTAAAGTCTGTAGGGGCTTTAGGCTGCTGGTGGTGTGTGCACATATACACACACTTCATATACAAGCTTCTTGTTCTTTGTGGCTGTCAAGAAAGAAATGTGGGGACTGTAGTGTTGCCATGTCAGGAGCATCTCAGGTTCTGAGATTTTATAGTCCAAACTGGACACCAGGTGAAATCACAGAGGGTGGGGCCTGGTGATGTCATTTGCAGGGGTGTGGCCACAAGGAGGTGAAATGAGGACATTGCCCAACCAAAGAAGAATTTCACCCCTACCCCCCAAAAAAACTTTCCTTTATCCTCTAAATTTCTAGCATTGCAGAGGTTGAGACACTGAAAATCATGCAAATCTAGAACTCTAATATTTGCTCTGTTTGCAATCTCTTGATAGCGCTGTTGTTTGTTGTTGTGTCTTCAAGTTATTTCTGACTTATGGTGTCCATACTTCAGGGTTTTCTTGTCAAGATTTGTTTAAAGGGGATTTACCATTGCCTTCTTCTGAGGCTGAGAGAGTGTGACTTGCCCAAGGTCATGTAGTGGGTTCCCATAGCCGAGCAGGGATTCAAACCCTAGCTCCCAGAGTCATAGGCCAATGCTCAAACTTTTAATGGTTATGTAGAAGAGGGGAATCTCAGCACATGTTGCTTCTCATGCAACCGAAGAACAAACAACGTCTGCTGAAATTCCCTCTCCAACACAACCATTAAAGGTTCAGGAACCTCTACAGTTTTCAATCTGGCAACACCAACAATGGAAAGATCTTAAAGGTAACTTATTTTCCTTTATATTTATACTCAGAGGTAATCAACTGAGTTTTATTTATATTCAACGTTTTGAGTTTAACAGCTGGTCCTTGGGATTAATTTGAGGGTTGGGGAAGAGACTAATCACAAGGCAGCTAAAGCCACTTGTTTGTTCATTCAAATTTAGGTCATTTAACACTTTTAATTCTAAAAATTCCTCCACACAACAGGAAATATGCCAGGGTCACAGCCCATGCTCTGCAATAGGCTTAGAGAAGGACAGGGGACACCACAGTATTAAAATTAAATACCAAGACAAGATGCTGCTCCAAGAGAATGAAGTTGAACTGAAAATCCCCTTGATTTCAATAAGACCTACCCCCTGGAACATGTGTATAGGACTGGAAGACTAAGGCGATGTTTAAATCTCATTGAAATCACACTTAACTGTGAATGAATTGTACCTATGAATAGATCATGTCAGTTAAGAGACAGTATAAAACATATGCATCATGACAACCATTCCACAAGGAGAACAAATGCAAGAGGCTGTTTATGATACACATCCACAAACCATTTTCATCTTCACCAAGGGCAGTTCTTTTGCAATGCTAATGGCTCTTAATTGCCCACTCAAGACCTAGCCACCCAAAACATTTTGCATGACCACAGGGAACAATACATTTTTGCTTGGAAAAAGTCCAAAAAGTTAAAAATTTCCAGAGTCTAATGAAAATGAGCAGGAGTGTCAGAGGTGCTGTTTTTCATATGAATATTCTCCCCTTTGTACAAGTAGCTCAAGAGTGTGTTAAACAACTGAGACGGAATTTTAGAGCTGGAAGGGATCTCCTATATCATCTAATCCAGTGCTTTTCAGGCTGATATGGGGGACCATCCATTTTTTCAATGTGCTGGGGACCAGCACTAAATTTGTGCCCATTGGTACAATTGTTTCTTTCCCTCCTGGAAACTTGCCAGGGACTGGCAGCCAATGACTCAGGGACTGGCACTGATCCAGGGACCTCACTTTGATTAGCATTGATTTCTAGCCTAAATTCTGTTCAATTCAGGAAAGCTGCAACTGCAATGTTTGCATAGTTTTTAGAACTGATCCAGTATTTCACCAAGCCTACCTTCATCCCATCTTGTTTATAAATGCTTTGGTGCTACATCAACTGCAGTAGCTTTGTCCTATAGAATCCTGAGACTGGTACAGTTCTGAAGCACTTAGGTCATGTCTATATGAGGGGGTAAATACGATCTCCTCCGAAGAAGCAGCCATTTGCAGTGCTGCCACCTGTCTTAATGGTCAAAAGAGCCCCCCTAAACTGTGCATGACCCCTAGCCAAGATGATGGCCGGGATTGATTTACTTGTGCTTTTAAATCTACTGCAACCAATTTTTTTTAAAAAAAGTTTACCATGGTGTGCACAGGTGATAATTTGAATGTACAAAAGAAAAAAAGAAGAAAAGAGAGTAAAAGATTGCCATTTTATCAACTTACCGACCTCTCGCATAGCCGAAAATCCAACATGGTGGCAACAGGCACTTTCCCTGTTTTCTAGCCCTGCCCCCATGCTTGTCCAGCCAATCAGATTACGCTGCCTGTTTGCAGCAATGCAAATGCAACACTCTTAATGATTGCACGTTCACATGCCCTATGGAGCTTTTTAAAAACTCCAAGAAAACCTCCGGAGGCTTCCCTTTGGAGCTTTACGGTGGATTTGGCTGCCCCCCTTCTGAATGAGATGTATTGATGCAAATGTCTGTTTGGACAGATCGCATTCCATGTGATTGCCATTTGGATTATTTTCACCATTTGATTAGGCTCTTAGAATTCTCTGCCAGAGAGCTCTAATGCTTTATAGTTCATGAAAATGCACTACAGAATTCTAAGTACCTCAAGAAACTATATATCTCAGGAATCCAATCCATAGTGTAGAGCGATTGCAGTTAAAGTGTTATCAAGCTACTATTTCTGCAATGTGGATATGCCCCCAGAATGCATGCCTAGGCATATTTCCATACTTCTGCACCAACCAATGTCATTCAGTCTTCAAGGACCACCTTGTGGATGAGTTTAACTGCACACCTTACAGCCACATCTGGCTTAATTTTCTGGTTCTTCTCAAATTCTCCACACTTTACTTATTTTTACCCACTTATCAGATTCCAGCAAAAATGAAAGCTTGTATGGTTTTGTGGCATTTTGATTGGTTGGTCCCAATAAAGGTATTGGCTGACTATGTAGATTCTGACTAATAATTCATAATAATTAGAAGTGTTAAGCAAATGAACAAGGCAACATGCTACAGGTAAGCAACAGGGGGAGGTGATGTTGGGAGGGAGAGGATATGAGTTTGTTATTTTTGGGTGCTTTCAAGTCATTTTCAACCTATGGCAACCAACCCTAAAGTGAACATGAGAGCCTGCATGGTGTAGTGGTTTAACTGTTGGGACTATGACTCTGGAGACCAGGATTTGAATCCCCACTCAGACATGAAAACCCATTGGAGGTTCTTGGGCAAGTCACATTCTCTCAGCCTCAGAGGAATCATAGAATCATAGAATTGCAGAGTAGGAAGATACCACGAGGGCCATCCAGTCCAACCCCCTGCCACACAGGAAATCACGATCAAAGCATCCCTGACAGATGGCCATCCAGCCTCTGTTTAAAGACCTCCAAGGAAGGAGACCCCACCGCGCTCCGAAGGCAAACCAGCTCTGAAAAGGAAGGCAAAGGCAAACCAGCTCTGAAAAAATCTTGCCAAGAAAACCCTGTGATAGGGTTGCGTTAGGGTCGCCGTATGTCAGAAACAACTTGAAGATACACAACAATAATGAGGTGAACCTATTGCAGGGTTTTCTTGCCAAGATTTGTGCAGAGGAGGGTTATCATTTCCTTCCTCAGAGGCTGGAAGTGTGACTTACCCAAGGCCACCCAATGCACTTCCATGGCCAAGTGGAGATTTGAACTCTAGTGTTCCAGAGTCCTACTCCTAGAAAAGTTGGATCTAGCCACAGTGGTACATGCCTTGGTCACATTCCATTTGGACTACTGTAACACGCTCTATGGGGGGCTGCCTTTGAAAAGTGCCCAGAAATTTCAATTGGCCCAAAAAGCAGAAGCAACCAGGTTGTTAACTGGGACTGGCTACAGGGAGCTTACAACTCCCTTGTTGAAACAGCTCCACTGGCTGCTGGTCTGTTTCCAGGCACAATTCAAAGTGCTGGTTTTGACCTATAAAGCCCTATACAGCTTTGGTCCAGGTCATTTGAAGGACCGTATCTCCCTTTATGAGCCTATTAGTGCTCTTAGATCATCTGGAGAGGCCCTTCTCACTGTCCCAGCACCCTCTCAGGCCTGTTAGTGGGAACGAGGGAGAGGGCCTTCTCGGTGGCTGCTCCTAGGCTTTGGAACTCCCTCCCAAGAGAGCCCAGGGTGGCACCATCTCTAATCTCCTTTCGGAACCAAGTAAAAACATTCTTGTGCCATCAGGCATTTTCAATCTGATGGGGGTTGGGCCTGTAAATGCTGTGCAATTTGGTTTTTAAGGTGTTTATAGTTTTATTGTATTTTAATATTTTTAAATGTTTTAATACTGTAAATTATTTTATCTGTTTTTTAAATTTAATATTTATATTGAGTCCTTACATTGGGAGAAATGCAGGATGATGATTGTGATGATGGTGATGGTGATACTCCATCACTCAGCCCACACTGGTTCTCAGAATGAACATGAGGCACTACAAAAATCCCAAACTGAGCTCTCCTTATCTACAGAAATATTTTTTGTAATATCCCAGATATGCTACCTACTGCAGATATGGAACAGGTCTGAAGATGAATTCAGCCTCCTCTCGCCTCGAAAGCATCCATCCACAGATCAACTTCCACAGTCTAGATACTCCTTGCTGCACAACAGTGCCATTAGGACAGGAGTTTGGGGAAGATGTTTTGGATCCAACTCAGCTTAATGAGAAGTGATCCCCTGGTGATGCAGGTCAGCATCTAAGCAGGGACAGAGCTTGGAAGATTACTTTTGAGAAAAATGAATACAATCACATGCTGAAGCCAGGGTAGGATGTTACTCTGGGTCCCATTATCCTAGAACTGCTCAGTTCTTGAGATAGCTCCAGGATATCACTATATTCATTCTTCTCAAAAGTAACTTCTTCAGCCAAGACTATTAAGTGCAAAGTTCCTAGTCACCCAGTAGTGGCTGGTGGCTCCTCAGTCAATACAGTGGTGAATTGGGTGCATGTTTTAGTCTGCAGTTCAAGGGAGCTATCCAAGGTGCTGAATTTATCAGAGAAATAGGGTTCATTAACTTGGATAGGAAGCCAGGGGGGGTGTAGTGGTTTTAGTGTTGTACTAGGACTCTGGACAACCAGGGCTCAAATCCCCACTCAGCCATGGAAACTCACTGGGTGACCTTGGGCAAGCCACACTCTCTCAGCCTCAGAGGAAGGCAAGGGCAAGCCTCCTCTGAATAAATCTTGCAAAGAAAACCGTGTGATAGGTTCAACATAAGTCAGAGCGGACTTGAAGACACATAGCAACAACAACCAAGGACAGCATCTTTAAGTTTGGATTACAACCTGGATTGGCTCTACTGACACCAAGTGACACCAGAGCTTCCAGTTGTCACTGAAATTACATCACAATTCGACAGCTGATTCCCCACAGAAAGCTGCAGCTGTCAACCAGATGTTGAAAGGCTACTGTTTCAATCATCATTCATCATCAGTCAGGCTGGCTAATATTGATGACAACTGGAGTTTAACAAAATCTTGAGAAACACAGGTTTCCTGTGCCTGCTATGCGGCAACTACCAAGCAAGCTGAGCAAACTATGTGCTACTAAAGGAATGCCGCTGAGGATTACTTTCCAATTCCCAAGGAGTGTGCAGTTGAGTGTGTGGGAGACATTTTTCTTTCACATCTATGTAGTATTCTTCAGAAATGAATTTACCCCATCAGCCTTGTATCCCTGCCTGGTGTGTGTGTGTGTGACTGATTCCTCAGCTATTTCAACACATTTTTTAAGTGTTTAGCAAAAACAAACAAAAGACTTGTGGCATCTTAAAGACTAGTGCATTTTAAAGGACATTAGTTTTTGTGGACTACAGCAGTGCTGCTTAAAGTGGTGGTCCTTTGACCATTGCTGATCCAGAAGCTTTTGGCTGTTAGTCCACTGCAAGTTTCCAGGAAAGAAAGAAACCATTGTTGCCAATGGGCACAAACATGGTAAAGGTCCCTGGCACATTGGGGTGGGGGAGAATGCTGGTCCCCCCATTAGAGAGCCTGAGAAGCACTGGGCTACAAGCCAGACTCATGTCTTTAAGATGCTGCAAGTTGTTTTGGCTGAAAAAATATTAACACAGGATTTATCCTCTCTCTCCACCCACAAACTGCTTGATTCGTAGCATTCCATAATTTCCTAATACCTTCAGAAACAATGGAAACCCATGTCCTTTGGTGCCTACTATTGCCATTAACATACACAGCATGCACCCCTTGTTCCTTCTTTCACCCCACTTCACACATGCACCCAAAATCTTCCAGTCATACCTTATGCACTGGGTCTTCTTATGCTTATGTCTTATGCTCAGGTCTTCTTCCCTACCCTTCTGCTGTGGATGAGTCTCCCCAGCAGACCAGATTGCTTTCCAGGGCTGAATAAACACAGCCGAGTTCTAATCTCAGTTTGGGATTACAGGGGTTGGCTGTCTGGCCTGTTGCCACCCTAGCAAGCAAGCAAGCTGGCCTGACAAAAACCTCTTTCTCATCCCAAGGATTGCACCTTAAAGGGAAGGAGAGAGAGAGAGAGAGAGATTGAGAAGGAAAGGAAGCTGCTACCACCACAAACACAAGAGACAAGGTGGGAGCCAAAGCCTGGTGTCTACTGGGTGTTTTTGGAGTCTGGAGGCAACCAATACGCCAGCGGAAGGAAGATTTAACAGAATTATTGACTTAGCAGGCAAGATTTCTAAATGTAACAAGGACCATTCCTATTTGTTGTTGTTGCTGTGTACCTTCAAGCTGTTTCCAATTTATGGCAACCCTACCATGGGGCTTTCTTGGCAGCATTTGTTCAGAGGAGGTTTGCTATTGCCTTACTTTGAGGCTGAGAGAGTGTGACTTGCTCAAAGTCGCCCAGTGGGTTTCCATGGCTTGTGGCAATTCAAATCCTGGTTTCCCAGAGTCCTAGTCCAGCATTCAAACCACTACACCATGCAGGCTGTAACCATTCCTGTGTCTAAAGCAAACAAGTCCTATAGGGCAAACTCATATCTTTGTTCTGCTCTTGGGAGCCCTGAAAAGCAAGAACTGAGACACCAATTGGCAGTGCTTTGCCAGATCTCTGGGTCTGAACTGAGCAAGTCAGCAAGGCTTTTTATAGCGAAAAGCCCCCAGATCTGTATATACTGTATCTCCTTTCCTTTGACCTATCAGACCTGTGCCCTGATGGACTTATGCCTCCAATAACTCACACCTGTTTTTACTTGATAAATTCTAACAAGTTAATTAGCAGCAGCTACTCTAATCCCTAAATCTCTGTTTACATGTAACTGCACAAGGATGAATCACAGTGAACAATTGATACTAAAACCTCCCTTCCTCCCAAGACCATACCAGCCATATACTAAAGGTAAACATAAGTATGAACCAAGATTACACAAGCTTACTATTAGCCAAGGTTAATACTGCATACTATTTTTGGGAGGCGATGATCCTCCATCCTAGAAATGTGCCCTGCCCAGCGCAGCTGTGTTCTCAATATCATGGCCTCAATGCTGGTGATCCCTGCTTGCTCAAGGACAGCAACATTTGTCGCATAATCAGTCCAGTGTATATTTAGGATTGTGCATATACAGCGCTGATTAAAGTGTTCGAGGAGTCGTAAGTGGTGGTGATAGGTGACCCATGTTTCAGACCCGTAAAGGAGAATAGACAGTACAATGGCTCTATACACACTGATTTTTGTGCTTCGCCTCAGGTGTTTATTACTCCAGACTCTTTTGTAAAGTCTTCCAAATGCGCTATATGCCTTTGCTAATCTGTGATCGATTTCTTTGTCAATTTTGGCATCTGAGGAGATGATGCTTGCCATTGGTCAGTGTAAGAGGGGTGCTCCAGAAAAGTGATACAAGGACTCCCTGAAACAACATCTCAGGCTCAGCCAAATTGATCACCAACAATGGTCCGCCCCGGCCTCACATTGGGAGGCATGGAGACGCACTATCCACAGTGCTGCAGCCTTATTTGAGAACTCACACCGAACAAGTCTTGAAGAGAAACGACAATGCAGAAAGAATCACAACCCAGAAACATCACCCAAGGAGACCTTCTGCTGTGCTTTCTGCAACCAGACTTGTTTATCTCGGATAAGCCTTTTTAGTCATCAGCATGCTTGCAGAAAGCGCGGGACAACTCCTTCCTGAATCTTCATTTTTGAAGAAATGCCAGAGAGAGAGAGAATACTGCATAGTCTTTGGGGAGAAAAGAGCCAAAGTGATCAGCATAAGGGCACAATTGATACATGTCATTGTAATCACCCTTGTACAAAATTCTTCCAGTACAACTCCTTCCTGAATCTTCATTTTTGAAGAAATGCCAGAGAGAGAGAGAATACCGCATAGTCTTTGGGGAGAAAAGAGCCAAAGTGATCAGCATAAGGGCATAATTGATACATGTCATTGTAATCACCCTTGTACAAAATTCTTCCAGTACATTTCCCCAATGCTGGTCCATCCCAGTTTCATGAAGGAACATGCCATGTCCCCAACACTTCACAGATGAAAACCAGGACACATGTAGCCAAGCAACATCAGTGTGGACAAAATGGCATAAGTTATTAATGAAGAAGGAATACACAAGCTAGGAGAGGCTGTAGCAATTGACTTTTGCCTGAGTCTGCTGGGAAGGGCAAGATTCTGCCCCTCCTCTCCCCACTGATGAGTAAACTGAGTGCAAACTACTTCTGCACTTTGAATTCAGTTTGCAGCAGTTCAAGTAAGCTGAGCACAAAGGCAAAAAGTGGGAGGAGAGAGAAACTGAGACATTTTAAAAGCAGTTGGAAAAATGGGATGACAGAGGATTAATTGGGACTGTCCAGGCCAACAATGTCAACATTTCATCAACAGGGCCAAAAGGAATGTGGAAACTAAAAAATCATGATGATTTTTAAATCCCTCCTGTTCATCCAAGAAAGTTAAGGAGCTCAGGAAGAATGAAGTACACAGAGACCCTCCATCTTTACTGGGAAGCCTCCTTTCCTCCTATCATTGTGTCATCAGCCTTTGCACTGTGCATCAAAGCCATAGCACTTACATTTCGATACCACTTCATAGTGCTGAGCACCCCCTAAGCAGTTTATAATATGTTAGCTAATTGCCCCCCAACAAGCTGGGTACTCATTTTACCAACCTACAGAAGTATGGAAGGCTGAGTCAATCTGAAGCCCTGTAGGATAGAACTCACAATGTTGTGGCTGCAGTACCAGCATTTAACCACTGTGCCACCAAGGCTCCTCTAAAGCCATGCTGTCACAGGAGACATGGCCAAGAAGGGTTACTTGCTATGGAGAGCAACACTGTGAGCTCAACCCTTCTGAACCAGAAGGTTGACTGCTTGTCAGTCAGTAGGATGAGAAAAGCACTCTGCAGTGACTCAGAACTACTCACTGTAACCCTTTGTGTGTTTAAGACACCAGTGGACAACTGTGCAGGCATCAGGGCCAACTTTTGCCCCAGGCTCTCCTGGCTGGAACACTAGTATGTCACACAGATACACAGGAAGCAATGGCATGACACTACCAGTTCCTGTTCAAGACCATTTTAGCCTGTTTTTCAATAGTTTTAGGGATTGTAGGAGTGGGTGGGTGGGGAAACAAGTAAACCTCTGCATTTGTGACCAGTTTTAATGTGCTATGTATAATTTTAGGGCCAAACCCCACCTGAAATAATAGCTAGCAAAGAAATCCAAAGATATGGGGAGGGATGGGGAGATGGTGGGTCACAAAATGTGGCTGGGATTAGCAGGTGGCCTGCAGGCTACACTTTGGCCACCTTTGGGGGGGGTTGTTTTGTTTTGGGTTTTTGTTTTGTTTTGTGTGTGTGTGTGTGTGTGTGTGTGTGTATGTGTGTAGGCTGTTGTTGATGGGAATCAATTCACTCCCCCTCTATTCTGCTTTGGACAAAGTTCCCCTGGAGTCCTATATCCAGTTCTGGCAACACAGTGCCTTATCACACTACACTGTTATAGCACTATCATTCCACTTTAATGGCGCCTCCTGTGGAATCCTGGGATTTAGGGATTTGCAGTTTAGGGAGGGGCATTTAGAATTCTCAGCCAGAGAGCTCTTAGGCTTCATTAAACTACAAACCCCAGAATTCCACAAGAGGCAGCCAGAGCAGTTAAGGTGGAATAATAAAAGAAAGATATTGACAAACTCTATCTGATCTATTGTTTCCTTGCCTCCACATGTGTCTGCCTTCAGGTCACCTATAGACTTATGGTGGCGACTCTGTGAATTTCATTGGGTTTTCTTAGGTGGGGAACACTCAGAGATGGTTTGCTGTTGCCTTCCTCTAAAATGTAGCTTACAGCTCCTGGTGGTCCCTGATCCAAATACTAACCCTGCTTAGCTTCCAAGATCAGACAGGATCTGGTCCTTTTCCTATAGAGCAATATTCTCATGATTCACTTCACTTCCACTTACCCCTCATCTTCAAGCAGTCTTTTTCTTTGTCTGAGAGCCATATGACAGATTACAATTGGTGGCACACACTGCCGTAATCCATAATTACATCAGCATAAGGTCATTTAAAGACATTGTGGGAAGAGGTATCCAGTACCTCCAGCAACATCTTTGCCCCAGGGTTGGGCAAGGACAGCTGGAAGCTCCCAGGTGTATCTCCTCCCATGACCCTCAGCCACAAACCAGCTGTTGGGGTGCACCCAGGAGCCATCCACAGGCAATCAAAATACAGTTTCCATCCTTGTCCTTTTATGGGTATACAAAGAAGCTGGACAGTTCCAGGATGCACCATGTAGTCAATTAGTGCCCCAAGGAGTTTACTGCTTTCAGCTACTCTTGTGCAGCCAGAATATAGCCAATGCCTACAGAGTACTGGCATAGGTCTGCTGGTGTGGATTTACACTCTGTCAGCGCTCCTTGGATCTTAGCCATAGCCAGCAGATCCCATTCTTCCCTATTGATCAGATACAGAAATTTTTCAGGAAATATTTTCCTTTCACTGAATACGATCCTTGATAACGATTCAAAACAAAGTCAACATTAAAAATAAATAAGATTATGGGTAGATGAAAAGGTAGAGCCAGTGTGGTGTAGTGGTTTGAGTGTCGGACTAGGACACTGGGGGACTAGGGTTTGAATCCCCACTTGGCCATGGAAAACTACTGGGTGACCTTGGGCAAGTCACACTCTCTCAGCCTAAGATGAAAGTGATGGTGGCAAGCCCCCTCTGAGCAATTTCTGACAAGAAAACGCTGTGATAGGTTCGCCTTCATCTAGTGCAGTGTAGAGCACTCCTTCCTAGCTCCAAATAAGCCCACCTATGGAGGCTGTGGGGAGGGGAGACCCTTTGCCCAGGGCCAACTCTAAATTAGAGCCAGCACCATGAAAAGTCCATTATACTGAAGGAAGAACACTAGTGGAGCCAGAGCTTGCAGGGTCAAAGCTCTGTCATTTTTTAAAACAAAATTGGCATCACCATTTCCATTCATGCTTCCCTGTTCCATCTGAACTGAAACTCTCATAGCAGTGGTATGGAAAAGGAGGGGGAATCCATTTTCCTTTGGCAATATCTTGTTGTGAACCAACCTCATTGTAATCAATTGCACTTATCAAAAATGTTCTATTTTGGAATGGCTTGACCATGAATAAGCACTTAAGACCCAGTAGCTTTACAAAAGACCCACTCCCCTTAGAGATGAAAAATGGCTGGAAGTGGTTTGTTCATATGGATCAATACAGCTACTGGCGTTTTTTAATTCAGTGGCTATGGGGACTACTACTAATTTTTCACATTAAAATAATTGTTATTCAAATATTTAAACACCTAAACATACAGAAAACAAAAAAAAAAAGATATACAAATATTCAAACATACAACTGGTACTAATTTTTAGGATCAGAAACCATGTCCATGTTCCCCACCCTGCATTGCCAATGTATGGCCATTTTGGCAGCTTTGCCACACTCCCTTCATCTTTCTGGAAGGAAAGGAAGGCTGTGGTGAGGAGGGGACAGGTGGTAGCCTTCAGCCGATCAGGGGGTTGGTGACCAGAAGCAGGGGCTAAGATGTGATTGCAGGGTGGCCACACGCCCCGAATAGGAAATCAACTGGTGAGTCACCAGCATGGATTGTGGAAAGCAGCACACTGCAGAAAGAAAATGTTCTCCAGCCATTTGGAAAGACAATATGGAATGAAGTGCTGTGAAGAGCAAATCTCTCACTGAAATAATACAGATACTATTGCAAAAATGTGACTCTTCTGGTTTCTATCATGATGGGTGGCTGTGCTTCAAAAGCTGCCATTCTACCACTGTTGAAGAGATACAGTATCTGTTGCCATCATTACAAAAGTACAAATAGCATAAACGTGTTTTTAAAACACAATCCAAAATGTACCTTTTCTACTTTCAGGGGAGAAAGAGGTTCCAAAGGTTTCGATTTGATACAGACCTGCAGGTTTACAAAACATTCCAGTTCTGGACTGCAAAAAATTTACAACCTTGTATATATTGTGTAAGGACCCAGTGTGGTGGTTTGAGTGTTGGACTACAACTCTGGAGACCAAGGTCAGAAACAACTTGAACACAACACACCACCACCACCACAACAACATCTTGTGTATGTACACTCTTCTGTGATGTAGGGTTGTCCCTCCCAAGATATACAATATATCTTGTATATATGTGGGGGGACGGACTATCTACCACAGAGTCAAGTCCCCCTGTTAGATGCAGACTATCCTTGTTTTATAATTCATGAAGTTACCGTTCACCACTGGGAAGGCATTGCATTTCAGTCATTCAACACCTGAGTCCTGATGCCAAACAGGTAAAGCCATCCACATGGCATCTCTCATCTATTATTAACAGCCCCTTCCTGTGCCCAGTTAATCGTGACTTTGTTCAAGCAAGCAAATACAAAGGTGGGCATCATTGGATTGACAGGTAACATTACACACAGGGCAAGCCTGCAGTTCCATCCATGTAGAACTCCACACCATCTCAGAAAATTGGAAGTTAGGATAGAAACCAACTTGATGAAAAGAGGAGTTTAAATAAATTCATAAGTCAGCTCTTCCCACCCCAAATTTGGCTTAAAGCAGGGGTGGGGAACATTGTGTGGCTAGGAGGCCACATTAGCCCCCTAGGAGGCTTGGGAAGGGCGGGATCTCATCTGCCATTGCAAAACCAACCCCAAATGCCCACCAACGTCCCCTGGGGAGCCTTTTTTTAAAGCAGGAAGTGACCAGAAGTCACTTCCAATTTACTTCTGGTTTTTTAAAAGGCTTTTTCTGGGCCTACAATGGCCTAGAGCTATGGCTCTTAACTTTTTTTTTTTTTTTTACCAGGGACACACTTTAAATATCTTTTGTTGCCGTGGACCCCAAGACATAACTTAACCCTAATAATAATAATAACAACAACAACAACAACAATACCAGATGATGGTGATGATGATGATGATGATCATGACACCATCCATTAAACTTTCCTTCAGAGCCACTGGAGGGGGAGGGAAGACTTTTCTCCGGCTTCTTCCTGCAAGTTTCTGGCGGGAGTGGATTGAATGGCAATGGATGTTGAGTCTTGGCGGGTCTGTGTCAAAATGTCTCATTTGGTATAGGTTCAAAGTTTTACCACTCCAGTGACATGTCATCACCTTCCTCTCCCCTGCCAACCCAGAAATTACCACAGGTATTTTCCATCTGCTCAGAACCAATAGAAAGGGAAATTTTCAATAGCTAACTGAGAAAACATATAGGGGAAAAAACAGTGATATAGCCACCTTCTGCCCTGGGGGCAACACAACTCCAGGACAACTTGTGTCATTTTTCTTTCCCTTCCAATTATCTGTAAAAATTTGTTCTGTGGTGTAGTGGTTTGTGTGTTGGACTACAACTCTGGGAACTCAGGATTCGAATCCCCTCTCGGGCATGGAAACCCAGAGGGTGACCTCAGGCTAGTTCTACTCTCTTATCCCTAGAGGAAGACAATGACAAATCTTTCTCTAAAAAAAAAATCTTGTTAAGAAAACCCTTTTATAGATTTACCTTGTGTGTGTACGTATCTTCCACGTCACCTATGTCAAACTTATGGAGACCTCATGAATTTCATCTGTTTTGTTAGGCAAGGAATACTCAGAGGTGGTTTCCTCAGTTCCTTCCTCTGAAATATAACTTACAGCACTTGGCACTCTTTGGCAGTTTCCCATCCAAGTAATAACCAGGGCTGACCCTGCTTAGCTTCCAAGATCAGACAGGATCTGGTGCCTTCAGGGTATTTAGGCCCTCTAGGTTTGTTGTAAGTTGGAAACCTGACTGAATGCCAAGAATGGTGCAGTAGCAAGCGTAGCAGCAAATACATCATTCACCAGATGGGGGCACTTGTGTCCACCTGAAACAACAAGAGATGTCCAGAATGTATGGAAAAATCTTTCATGCTTTTGTCCTCTGTAATATTGGCCATTGCCCATGCATATTAATATGGAAACAAAGAAATGGTCCACTAGTGTATCAACTGAGTATCATGTACTTTTTGGCATCAAGGCCAAGTCACATAATGATTAATTTCAGGGAGGAGAGTTGTTCTGCAAAGAAGCAGTCTTTCAGGAGAGAAAACTGATAACATTGATGCAGAACAGGTTTCAATATCTTGGCATCCAATTCCACGAGAAAGACAGTTTGTGAAGGCCATTGTGATCCAATTTGAGACCTATTGGATAGAGAGGTGGAGCAGTCAAAAATATGGATGCTTTTGTGAATTTTAGTAAGATCTTTGGGTGGGGAAGAATTTTGGAAGTCAAGGAACTTGCACAAATTATTTATACCTCAGAAAACAGGTATTGGCAGGTGCTAAGACATGTTAGAAGACCATTTAAAAAAAATTCTGCATTAAATTTCTCTTATTCCATTCCTATTTCTAGCCTGAGATAAAAGTTAGGTCTCTACCTTTCACATTTCATGTTTTATGTTTCAGTGTTTACCTCCTTAGCCTCTGCTACTTGCAGTTTGCTAGAGGGATTTCCGTTCATTTCACCTGGAGATTACAATAAGATGATGAGAGTTTCATGCCACAACATTTCATTAACTTTACCTGTTCTGGGTTGCTGACCTGATCTAAAAGTATCAGTAGGTAGAGCTTCTGACTTGGACAAATTAAGTGGAAAGCCTGTCCCTTCACAAATAGCTGCAGCATGTGGAATGGATTTCTTTAGCAACAATAAAATGTTGTGAACTACAAACCCATAATATTGCAAGGTGTTTTGGGCTAGCTTGGTCTTGAATGGGCAATTAAAAGCTTTTAGCCTGACAAAATATCTGCTGCTCTGGCAGAGATGAAAACTGCTAGAACTGGTTCACTGATATGGAACAAGACCAATAGCACACGGGTAGAATAGGCAGTCATCATTACAGTCCCATACACTCCCTACAAGAGTCTGAAAATTCAGGCTGCTCTTACAGTCTGTATCAGCATTACAAAAGGCCTGCTCCTAGCAGAGATTGTAACTTAGAACTGGGGTCCTTGCACACTACAAAATTATAGCACTATGATTCCACTTTAACTGCCATGGCAACATCCTATGGAATCTTGGGATTTGCAATTTAGGGAGAGGTATTTAGAATTCTCAGCCATAGAGCTCTACTGCCTCACCAAACTATAAATCCCTGGATTCCATAGGATGCAGCCATGACAGTTAAAAAGTGGAATATAGTACTGTAACTGTGTAGTCTGAAAGGGCCCCAGCTCCAAGTTGTAATCTCTACTAGGAGCAGGCTTTTTGTAAAGCTTTTGGGTCTCAATTGCTCATCCAAGAGCAAAACACTCCAATTGCTAAAGGGATTCCTCACAGCAATGTATTGTTACCTACTAACTGTGATGATTGCCCCTAAATTCAGGAGGAACAGAGGAACCAGATTGGTACTGGCAAACTTAACTATTCTTGCTAATTAAGAAATCCTGGTGCTCCAACTCTGGATGCCCCGGCTGTACTACAGCACTAATTGAGATAGCTTCAAACTCTTCTTGGGACTATAGGTATGGTGACATCACAAGCAGTGCTTACAGTTAAAAAAAAATGCATCACTGGTCATGTGTTCTTCTTGCCAACATAATCATTCTCCAGGAAGTCCCATGGAGACTCGTCCTATTAAACACTCTCAGTGCTTTGTACTCTCTCCCTCCCATGTCCTTTTCCCAATATACAGTCAAGTGCTCTGTAGTATTTTGATGCATTTGTGGTTGCATCGAAATAAATGTAATTCCAAATTAAGTGACACAGTACATGACTTCAGGTGTCTATCATCTAAATTAAGCCCCAGCTTCATTCCATTCCACTTTTAGGACAGTGCATAAGAGCTTGAATGAGCATGCATATTGCCTTGAGTATTGCAGAACATTTTCACAGTGTCATCAGAATGAGAAAGCTGAAACTAAACCACTGGTGGCTGGTTCATATATGAAAGTTGGTCCCTTCCTGTTTTATGAACTCCATCCCCCTAGGATTGCCATGTCACAATGCTGCAGTAGAAGCAACAAATTATTCCATTCTCACCAGGGTTTAAAATCTATAGCCATCCTCTCTCAACTGGAGTCCCTAATACAGTAGAGGGCAAGTATGCCCAGAGACAATTCTCACCCACCACATCCTGGCAAGCTGCACAGGTGTGCCAAAATGAAACCAAGAGTAGTGTTACTTCTGGACATTTTTTTCTCTCTCTCTACATTTTGGGGGTCTTTGGGAGATCAGGGTGGGTGTAGGAAGACTACCATGTTTTGCAGCAGTTTTGAGTAATTTTTTTCAACATCGTGGAGGAGCAAAATACCTTTACAATTATTTGGGGGGTCTGGCAGAATCAGGGGCAACAAGTTGGGTTGGCAGGCCTCTTTCTCCACCTACACCCAATGCTTTTGTCTCTATCTCTCTCTCTCACACACACACACTCATAAAGAACACTGTGTAAATTGACCTCTTTCTGGCAGTTCCCTTCTCTCTTGGTCCTTGCCCATCAGGTGAAAGAGTACATAGTACTTACCAGAGGTCTGAACCGGTCACTCTCTGTTTTGAAGTTATGCTGAGGGGTGTGTAAGAGTCAATGAATGTAGGTTACCAATCCCCAGATGAAATAAGAACGCACTTTTGATGACATTCTGAGTTGCAGGAAAAACCTGTATGAAATCCAACCTCCCCAAATAAGAGCTTTGATCTCTAGTTCTCCTAGAAATACTTCTTAACTGAACTCTTAAACTTTCTTTAGCAACTACTGTATTCACAATCTCATTTTTTTCTCTGAACCCAAAGCCAGAATGGTCAAATGCCCAGACCAAACTAATTCCCATGACACAGCCTAATCTATTTCAAAACAGAATACAATGGAAAGTACTCAGGGCATTGTGATGAACCAGAAGCTTTTGGAATTCTTGGATGGAACTGCTCAGACTCCTTTTCCACACTGGCTTTATTGCACTAACTCTTCCATTTATCTTAAGTTCTCTGCAGAGGTTGCAACTCATTTTGCAAAAACTGAGTGTGTTGGTATATTTCCACTAGGTAAGAACAACTAACTTAACATAGAATCAGAGTTGGAAGAGACCACAAGGGCCACCCAGTACAACCTCCTACCATGCAGGAATACACAATCAAATCATTTCCAACAGATGGTCATCCAGCCTGTTTTAAAACCTCCAAAGAAGGAGACTCCACCACACTCCGAGGCACTGTATTCCACTTCTGAACAGCTCTTAACTGTCAGAAAATTCTTCCTAATGTTTAGGTGGAATTTCTTTTCCTTTAGTTTGAACATCATTCTGTACAAATGATTTCCTATTGCTACTCAATCATTGTTTTGACATGACCAGAAATCAAGAAAAATGGTTGGCTCACGATGTTCAGCTGCACATAAGCATGCACACTTTTGAAACATTTCAGTCAAAATGGAATACTGGAAAGAAAAGGATAGATGCAAAAGGACAGATAGTGGATCACTTTTTTCCCATCCATCAAGTGCTACCCAATTCTCTCCAAAGCCATTTTAAGCAAGAAAAAGGGCAGGGGCAGGAGTAAATTCATGTGGTGGTTTGTAGGAATGACACACCAAAGTACCACTTATTTACCCAGTCAGGTACAATTAACGATTGAACATACTCAGAAGTCTCTTCCTTGGTGAGATTCACATACACACTCTCCTACCTTCTGGTCCAGTTACAAGAGCCAGTCCTTTTTAACATGGGCAGACTATGTTAGCCAGCCAAATAGGATAAATTGTGCAAAGGCTGTACTATATTTCCTTACTTTTTTCAAAACAAGGTAACACTGGGATATTTTTTTCCCTCCTGATGTTCTGCTTCAATTTTATTTTTAGGAAATTTAATATACGCTGCCTGAAGACAAAAGTGTGGGGTAATTTTCTTCTTCTCACTCATGTTATAAAAGTACAAGCCATGTTCTGTCTGTTCTCTCTTGGTGCAATCAGGAATGGAAATGTTAACTTATCCAGATACTTTACAGGTAAGATACCCAGCGAAACAATCCATGAAGATGTAATGGACGGAAACCCCTGTGTTAGTGTGTTTGTACTTCAAGTGTTCAAACTGGCATATAAGTTTGTACAGGAGGCAATGCACATTCACCAATGAATAAAATCCCTCCGTGTCCCAAAACCCTCTGCCCTTGCCCTTCAAGACACAAACCCACCAACACATAAGCTTGTTTGATGGTTAAAAAAATTCTGGGTTTTTATTGGTTTTGCTAGACAATACTAAAAAAAAAATCCCTCCATTCTGAAAGGCAGGGCTTGAATTATTTAAAATTTGATCCATTTGTTTAAAAAAAAAAAAAACCAAAAAGGGTAAAGGGGAGAAGAGATCATGGCAAAAAAAAGTTCAGCTTCTGTTCAAGTCATTTACTCCCCAAAACAAATTTCTAAGGCAAGGCTGTTTATAAAGGACAATGAGAGCAGTCTGGGAGATGAAAGTCAGACAAACGTAGACTACTTCAGACCAACCTGTGACTAGGACCACTGGGCTTAAGGTTGGTCAGAAAACTCTAAAATGCATTCTATCAAGATGGTTGAAATGCACACTAGAAATCATGTACATCAGAATTCTGGACAGAAACAATATTTCTTAGAAAATGGGTAATATTCTGCAAGTAGTATCATACCACTCACAACAGGAAGAGAAATGAGAGTAGCATCACATTTGAATTCTCCAAACAATGGCTACCATGCCTGATCAAGTAGATTAAAACAGAGGAGCAAGCTTCTCTGTTAACAAGTGACACATTGACTGCATACAGCTGTGCACCACTGGAAGGAGTCAATCACCATAAGCCATGAGAATACTGATTCAGGAGAAGCAACCAAAGTGCACCCCTCAAATCCAAAGGGTTTACTTACCAAGCCACAGAGAACTGTGACAAGGATGGCAACTCACCTACCATCCTGCCCTCTTCATATTGCGTTAAAAAGGGGGGGGGGCAGTGCGGTTAGACTGGAGCTGAGCATAGCCCTGCGTGGACTCAGCCCAAAACCTCGCATCCCTTTCCAACCCCAAATTGGGTCATAAGGAGCAAGACATACAACTGTTGCTCCTAAATTCCACCAGGCAGCCTTGACCTACAGTGAGACCCAGGAGTCCTTTGGAAAGCCAGCAGAACAGCACACGAACAAGAGGAAGCTATCAGCTCTCCCAATACTACATGCCCTCTGAGAAAAACAAAATTACTCCAACAGTACCATTGGGTGTTGCTCAGGAGCACTTCCAATCCAGTGGTATTATCAGAGCCCTGGTTTAGAGAAACGTAATGTAACATACAAGTTCAACTTGTGAAAGACAATGAGGAGGAAGCCTCCATCCCTTGTGCGTCTGTCACCCCACAGGGTATGGCCCACTAAAGCCTTAGCTTCAACACACATCTGATCTCCAGAGTCACACGTTAAAAATGCCAACCGCAGAAGGCTTGATTGTTAAGCACAGAGATATGCATTATTATTTTTCTGCCATGATCTCAGTTCAGAATACTGCAAGAAGCAGAAAATATTTAAAGGACATTTTATATATATATTTATTATATATATATTTCGAGATAAGAAAAATAAGGCTAATTCAAGCCTTGCCCTGTGCAAACAAAAATCAAAACGAGAGATCGCCAGTCACACAAAGGTCCCAATTACATTACCACAGTCAGCCTGTTATTTTCTGTTTTCTCTATTTTTTTTTTCTTTAATAGGACAACTGGGGAGCTGAATTCTCCTATGGTACAGGAGGGAGAGGGTTGGCATGGAACTGATTTCAGTAAAGCTAAAAAAAAATTCTGGTAGGGAGAAAATCCTCGAAAGACAAGACAGCTGACTGTTCTGGGAGGGGGGGTAAACTTGATGGGCAAAAAGTAAAGAGTCTGTTAGTCAAGTAATGAATGAGTTTTTAAATTATTCTCTTGTTTTTGAAGTCTAAAGTTCGGAAGCTTGTGGGTCCCCCATCATTACAGGGCCACCACAAAATAGAAGTGGAACCCCCCTGCCCTCCCCCAACCTCTTTTTGAAGAAGTCTGTGTCATCTGCTGCTGCTGCTGCGTGTTCGAAGGGCTCCCCCCACCCCCACCCCCCGCAGGAGCAATCTATCGCAACCAGGAAGGGCAGACGGGACTCAGGACGAGAGGGCGCTTTCCTTCTGTGTTGGCTGGACTTGTGAGCGCTGCATCACCTTTTGGCTTTCGACATCTCTAAAATGTTTCTCGACCTGGATGGAGAAGGAGGCAAGGGAGTTAGCAGGAGTATGAATCAGCGGGGCCATCTTCAAGGAATGTAGTGATGGAAGATGAGCTTAGCTAGACAGCTGACTGCAACAAGAAAGTTGGGAAGCTGATCTGCCACTAATGGGCTCTGCTTAGTTATATAGGAGGCAGAGCCCATATGTTTTTACAGGAGGGATGGGCAACACATGAGGTAGAGGGAACAGGGCTCTCTCTTTGGTCCACGCTATAGCCACATCTGTTTCCCTGTCTACCCTGTTGATTGTGTGGAGGCAAGGAATACGGCACATCAAAATGAAACTAGTATAATAGCCATGGTTAGGTAAGGTGTCTCAATAAGAGCTTCAGTCTACTTGACTGACTGATACTGAAAGCACTTGCTCTTTGTTGCTACTTCAAGCATTTTGAAGGGGCACAACAGATATGTACAGTATTGGATCTATCACTGCAGGAAAGGGATGTTCCATTCTGTCCTACTGATAGGATCACCATCTGAATTATCTAAGGCTGAAATGTCTTCTTGAGTGTCATAAGTAATAGATGATCATGATGACAAAATAGATCTTTAGCCGATCAATGGATGTTAAAGGTGGAGGGATTGACCGTTTTAGGATTTGGATGATAGTACTACTTAAGGTCAGTCTTGCTTGCCTGGCTGTTTTTTAAGTGACACCCTTCCCCAGTGTCCCCCCCCCCCATCTTTGTCTACTTACTATTTTGCGTACATGACTTAGGGCACTCCCCTCTTTTCCTTTACAGTTTTCCACTTGGTATGGAGGGGCAATGACAACTTCTTCCATCACGACTATATTCTTCTCTTGCCATTTACAATCTTTAATACTGGAGGAAGCAACACAGGGTTTATTGGTTTTAAAACAAATAAACGCATAAAGGTCACATGATAAACACCAAAACTACAAAAGGAAAACAGAGAATCAAAGGCAGTTGTCTGCTCTTTTTTGCCTGGTCCACCACATATCCCCTTGTTCCACTAGTTTGCGCTTTAGCACAAGTATCTAAGAACACCAGAGAAGTCAACTGTGGGCAATGAGATTTGACCAAGAGAAGGGGAGAGGGAGCAGGGCAAATCCTCCAGAAACAAGGTTCAACTTGAACAAGAGGCTTTTTCAAATGTAGATTCTGAAGCAAGACTTAATTTACCCCCACCCACCCACTGCAATTTAGAAAACACATCATTTGCTGTGGCTCTGTGTAGTCACAGGACTTTGCAATCCACCAAGGCATCCTCCTGAGCAGCGTACAGGTGTCAAGCTGAGACAGCAAGGATGGACAGAAAGGAGTTTCTGGGCCTATGTCAGTCTTGCGTCTGCTAATGTTGAGCCTTTAAAGTCCTGGTCTGAACATAATCTAGAGCAGGGGTGGGCCACATGCAGCCCCCCGGGGCCATTTTTGTGCCCAGGGATCAAAAATATTGCCCCAAAATGCCCTCTAGGGGCTAGGGGGCTTTTTAACCATGTTTTTTAGTCCTGCTGGACTATTTTAGGCCCAGAAAGATCTTTTTAAAAAATCAGAAGTGAACTGGAAGTGACTTCCAGTCACTTCCTCTTTTGAAAAAAAGGGACTCTCCTGAGCCTAGATGTTCTGGAGTCCTAAAGACATGGCAAAAAATATCCCTAACAGCCCCTAGAGGATGGGGGACATTAATTTTTTAGGGGAGGGTAGCAGTGAGGTGCAGTCCACATGGTCTGCTAAGGGTCTAATTTGGCCCCCTAACCTCCCATAGTTGCCCACACCTATTCTAGAGGCAGCAAAGCTAGCTTCAGGAGAATGGTTGGAAATCCAATAATCAGGACTAGTTCCTATTTATATTCAGAAGACTAAATAACACATTACTCGCATGCCAGGGTGTTGTTCTGGTCCCTTCTCCAATGTTGTGTCTTCAAGCTAGCCCAGCCTCAGGTATATACATTGGGCTAGAAATTCTAGAAAAGAACCCCTATGCATGAGCATAAGGAGTTCTTTCTCAGACATCACTGCTCAATGCTGGAAACAGGGTCAGCCACTAGCACCTCTCTGCTATCACTTCAAAACACAAGTACGCTGCATATGAGTAACATACAGAAGATTGAGGGATGGCTTTTCTGTGGACCTCATTAAGTTTTGCTCAGTGTTACTAGCCTACAATATGCAGAGACTTTTTTCTTTTTCTGCCAACAGCTCATTATTTACTTGAAAGCAGGTACCCAGCACGGTGTAGTGGTTTGAGCATTTGACTATGATTCTGGAGACCAAGTTTTGAATCCTAACTCAGCCATGGAAACCCACTGGGGGACCCTGGGCAAGTCACACTCCCTCAGCCCCAGAGGAAGGCAAAGGCAAACCCGCTCTGAACAAATCTTGCCAAGAAAACCCCATGATGGGGTCGGGGTCACCTTACGGTGTTTGTAAGTCAGAAACAACTTGACGGCACACAACAAAAATCTAAGGGAACATCTCTCAAAACATCACATGCAATATGAAAATGAGGCCCAAAACCTGGAGATGTTACTTTTTTAGAGGTGTATCTCCTGGAATGCCTAAGTTAGTGCAACTGCTGGCCATAGTGGCTAGAGAAATTTCACTTTTTCAAACTCTGTGGATAGCCACCAGAGATGACATTCCATAACTAAGGAGGAAATATTAAAAAAAATTATCACTGATTGCCAGTCCATTTCCAGGCACAATTCAAAACTCTGGTGATAATCTATATAGCCCTATACGGCTCATGTCTAGGGTATTTGGAGTACCATATTTCCCTATATGAGCCTGTTAGAGCTCTAAGATCTTTCTCCCGCTACTTTCTCAGGCTTGTTAGGTAGGAATAAGGAAGGGGGCCCTTTTGGCAGCTGCTCCCACACTCTGCAGGGAGGCTAGGATGGTTTGCTCCTTGCACACCTTCCACCAGCAAGTAAAAACATTCCTATTCAATAAGTCTTTTAAAAATTAAGTGTGATGGGATTTTAATAGTGTGCTGCACTGTTTTGGTTTTTATATGAGAGTTCATGAATTTTAAATAATTTTAAATCTACAGATTGTTTAATTCTTTTAAAATAATGTTTACTTTTATATTTATATTTTAACTGTTTTTTCCATAGTTTTTAGCCTATTGTTTTAATGATTTGTAAGCCACCTGTTTGACCTTGGAAGCTAAGCAGATTCAGCCCTGGCTAGTACTTGGATGAGAGACCACCAATGAATCCTAGGTGCTGTAGGCTATATTGCAGAGAAAGAAACTGGCAAAACCACCTCTGTGTATTCCTTGCTTAAAAGAACAGATGAAATTCATGGAGTCACTGTAAGTGAACAGGTGACTTGGGAGGCACATGCACACATACAGTTGTCGAATAAAATATGCCTCCTCCCCCCACCCACAACCCCCCACCCTCCCCAAAGTGGTGACGAGGCTTCTCAAGCCCCGTCGCCACTTTCCTCCACACACCCCACCCTCCTCAAAGTGGCAACGGGGCTTCTAAAGCCACATCACCACTTTCCTCCACACTTCCCACCCTTCTCAAAGTGGTAACGGGGCTTCTAAAGCCACATCACCACTTTCCTCCACACTCCCCACCCTTAAAGTGGCGACGGGGCTTCTAAAGCCCCGTTGCCACTTTCCTCCACCCCCACCCTCCCCAAAGCAGCAATCCGCGAATACGCAGAACCGTGAATGTTAAAGCCGCGAATGTGGAGGGTCGACTGTACGTTCTGAAAAAAGTAGGACAATAATAATAATGAGTTTCAGAACCAGCCTTACCCCAGGCTAAGGCTGCTATACTACATGAGCCAGAACTCAAAACAAAGTGGATCCATGAATTGACATATATATTTTGAACAGAATGAGTAAATAATAATAATAATAAGTAAAACTGATCTGTGAAAAGGCCTTTTTTTTACAGGTTATCAGAATAAATTACAGTCAGCCCTCGACTTTTGTGGGTTTAACTTCTACAGATTTTATTATCCCCAAGTTTATAGCTATTGCTTAATTAGCTTAAGTAACAGCTACACTGCACTTAACACCACCTTTTCCATGCTGCTAGTACTCTCTTCATCCAAGACCTCCAAAGTTTTGCAAGTGGCAAGCAAAGGAAGTAGTTGGGGCAGTCCAGGTCCGGCCCAGGATAAAGAGAAGGAGTTGCCACCAGAACTAGATCTGGCCCCAGAAAAGACCCTAGATCTGGGAGATCTTGCAATACCAGGCCAGCAGCGGCTCAACCATACCCTCCTCCTCCTCCTCCTATCTCCTTTCCCAAGAACAGCCCTGGTCTGTTAGTCCCTTTGCCACTTTGGCACAACTAGACCTCCATCGCCTTCGCTTATCTCCAAGCCTTCCCCGCCCCCCGGACAGCAGAGAGGTGGGTGCTGTGGTTGCTGCAAGAATTTCCTTCAGTGTCACCATCCTTTTCTTCCTTCTCCTCCAGAAGGACAACAGCACTGAAGGAAATTTTTGCAGCAGCAGTTGGAAATTGTAGTCTGTAGCTTACATGTTTGGGGAGCCTAGAGATAGCGGTAGTTTTGTTTTGTTTTTTTCGTTTCTATCGGGGTCCTGCACCTCTAACCCTCACAAATGTGGAGAGCCAACTATAGTTGAAAAAGTAAGCAATTTTAAGTCCATACCTTATAACAGTCTTCTAGAAAATCTTAGTCATTTAGGCAATCCACTTAGAAAAATAACTGAATTCAACATCTATATGTACTAAAGAACATCTATAGAATTATAGTATTTTAATGAAAACAATAAAAGAAAAAAGCCTTTAAAATCTTTTACAGCATAGCCTTGATATCATTAGAAGCACTGTCATGCTGGGAGAAATGATGGGATATTGTTTGGAAGCTTGTACATACTTTTCTGTAAAAATCTACCATGAATCTCCATCACAGCTTTTGTCATTTTTAAGTGTGTAATAGACCCATGATGGATCCATACCAAAAAGTAATGCTCTCTAATCAAGATGTAGTTCCAAAATGACCGAATAGAACAGCCTAGACAGAATGGGAGTGTGGTATGTGAAGATGCAAAGTGCAATATACACACAAAGGTATTTTGACCTCTGTAATAACCAAGTGTGATATTTGGGAATGTATACTGATGATGCTATTTATCAGATTGTGGATCACTGTCTTCAGATGCTTCTGCAGCATATGGTGTATTTACAGATGCCTATTATTGGTCAACAGAATGGCACTCTGCAATTCCACACATTGTCTTAAGTTATCAATCGTTTAATGTTCTGGCAGCCATCATCTGATGACTTTTTGCATTACACTTTTTAACAATGCAAGTAATGTTTTGCTTTTTAAGATCAATTACCTGTTTCCCCCCGATCACTAGGTATTACTTGCTAGGCCAGCTAATATGGGAGTCATGTAAAACAAGCATGTTAACACACACTATCCCTTAGCAGGCTGATGAATGAGAAACTTTATGAAGCCCAATTCACCCCTGCCCTGCAACAGCGGAAGTTCCGCCACAGGTCATGCTTCCATTCAGAAGCATCATCCACACTAATCATTTTTCAGTGTTCAAAGTGTGGTTGCCAATAGGAGTTAACCCACTAATTAATGATTTCTTCCCAAGAGTTAACTCCCATTGCCATCCACAACAGGAGTTAACCTGTTATGAATTGTTCCCTCCCAGGGTGTTTGAAACTATTTGATATACAATCATCCCTTCACATTCGCGGGGGTTATGGGAACAAGACCCCCCGCGAAAATGAAAAAAACACGAATAAAAGCAGCCTTCCTAAACACACACACACGAAAACTGACCCAGCCTCTGAGCATTTAAGGAGGAAATAAAAGCACAGCCCCATGCTGTGAGCACGCAAGCAAAGTCCCCCCCCTTGCCACTCTGAATTGCTTCTTTAAAACTCACATTTCGCCCCATGTCTCCTCATGGCCCAAAGAAAGGCACAGCTGCATGCTTGCCACCCCCTCTCTGTGTCTCAACAAACTGAATTTAAAACTCAGCTTCTTTAAAACTCACGTTTCAAACCTTTCCTACACACATTCACACACAGGGAAGGTGCGGGTGGCATCTCCCAGCAAGCCTCCTTAAATGCCTCTGTGCATTTAAGGAGGAAAGCTTCCTGCTGCCCGAAAGAAAAGCACAGTCCCATACTGTGAGGACGCAAGCATTCCTCCTTAAATGCTCAGAGACTGGGTTGCTGGGAGAGCCACCCGCACCTTCCCTGTGTGTGAATGTGTGTAGGAAAAGTTCGGAATGTGAGTTTTAAAGAAGCAGAGTTTTAAATTCAGTTTGTTGAGACGCAGAGAGGGGGTGGTAAGCATGTGGCTGTGCTTTTCTTTGGGCCATGAGGAGACATGGGGAGAAATGTGAATTTTAAAGAAGCCATTCAGTTTGTTAAAACACAGAGAGGGGAGTGGCAAGGGGGGACTTTGCTTGCGTACTTTCGCCTCAGACCCTCATAGGCTGGTGTGGGGGTTGCTTGCTTGCTGGGATCTTCCCTGTATGTGTATGTGTAGAGGAAGTTTTCCTCCTTAAATGCTCAGAGGCTGCGTTGGGGAGAGCAGGGGGAGGGGGAAAGGAATTTCCGCAAATACATAAAACCACAAAAGTCAAAGCCGGGAATGTAAAGGGACAACTGTATTCTGCTCCAATCAAGCATATGGACTGGGCAAAGGAAAATTTCCTTCCAAGAGCCAGGTTTTCAATGAAGTGGGAATACTATGGAAAGAAGCTTCCTCTAACATTTGGTGAAATCAAGGAATTTGACAGGAAAGTGCTGTGACTGCAGATCAATAATTTTGGTGTTCAGTACTCTGGTAGTTTCCTGCCCCTTCCCTGATTACTTTCCTGTCCATATTCTTCCTTCAAGCTCTCATACTTACGTCTTGTGTATAGTCTGGAAAAGCTGCTGTCCTTCCAAAGAGACTCCAGCACTAATTGCATATGCCTGGCTCAGCTTTTCTTCCTTCTCCATCCGTGCTTTGTTTGCAAGCTGGAAAGAGAGCATGAGAGATATGGAGATCTTAATCTCAGACTACAAAATGCAGCAGCGGATGATGATGATCCGTAAATGGAGCTGAATTTTCAGGGGAAAATATATTCAGATGACAAGTGATGTAACAAATCCTCTCTCGTGAGCTGAAGTCCTCCAATTAGCTAAAATACCCCCCTCCCCGCAAAATGCAAAGCACACAACAGCTTCATAGAATGACAAGGTACAGAAATAATGAAGTGTTTTTTGAAAAGACAGAATAAGAAAATGAGAAAATGGGAGTCAACAAGCTGTAGTCCAGCATAACATCAATGTATCGTTTTCTTTGGGGGGGGGGTTGCTCCAATGGGTATGCTTGTTCGGGGCTACAAAGGGCAAACCCATTTAGCAGAATTACATCACTGTAAGCAAACATAAGCTGACATTTATTGGTATGTATTTCAGCCAAATATAACACCAAATTCCTTTGACTTTTAACTAGCACTCTATACTCGCCATTCAGTCACTGTACCACTTCAATGTAGTCTCTAAGCTCATAAAATTTGTGTTAGGGAAGCATCCTCTTTTAGCCCCCAAACATAGCCCCCAACTACAAGAGTGTCAAAAAGGCACAAAGTGGGGCCCATCTGACACCCTGCAGCAAGCCTGACTCTCATTACTCCTTCAACTCCCTTCCACATTTTAAATATTACCATGGGATGTGGTTATCAGAGTGGGGGCATTCTATGGGATATGTGCTGGCCTGGCAAATAAACTTGTATTTATTTAATTCATTTATATCTCGCCTTTCTCCCGATATGGGGATTCAAGGTGGCTTACAACATATTTAAAACAATACAAAAGCATTAGAAAGTATTAACACAAGTTTTAAACAATTTAAAAATTTATGAAGTTAAAAGCATTAAACATTAAAAATATTAAAATGTATAAAAAGACTATATACAGCCTTAAAATCCAAATTGCACAGCATTTAAATGGCCCAACCCTTGTCAGTCTGTAAAAGTATATTGGCACAAAAAATGTTTTTACCTGCTAAAAGAAGGAAAGCAAGGACGTGGCCACCTTGGCCTCTCTATAGCAATCCCAATGTGTAGGAGCAACCACCGAAAAGGCCCTCTCCCTTGTTCCCATCAAACAAGCCTAAGAGAGTGGTGGGACAGAGAGATGGGCCTCTCCAAGTGATGTTAGAGGTCTACTGGGCTCATAAAGAGAGATATGGTCCTCCAAATAATCTGGACCAATGATGTATAGGACTTTATAAGTCAAAGCCAGCACTTTGAATTGTGTCTGGAAGCAGACTAGCAGCCAATGGAGCTGTTGCAACAAGGGAGTTGTGTGCTTCCCACAGCCAGCCCCAGTTAACAACCTGGCTGCAGCTCTTTGGGACAGCTGAAGTTTCTGGGCACTTTTCAAAGGCAGCTCCCCACAGAATGCATTACAGTAATCCAAACTGGATGTAACGTACTTGTAGGGGGAAGAAAGCTGCCAGATAAAGAAGCAGTCACACAACTCTTGCAGGGGTGGGGGTAGCCACCAACCCATGACAGGGACACCAAATCCCATTTCATCATAACCAGGAAGTCAACAACCTTGTACCCTAAATAAAAAGAATCTGTCAACTCAGATACAGTTTTGGAGTAACAATTTGCTCCAAGATTTAAGATCGTTCTTATTTAAAGCAAGAACTACAACATTTTAATAATGATGCACTGTAGTCAACTATGGACTATGACATTTTGAATACTCAAATGACCAGAAAAGACACGGCCACTTATTGCAGCACTAAGAAAAGGACCAGAACATGGCTATTAACCATGAATGAAAGCCAACACAACATTATGTTATGCATCCATGCATTTGGGGAAGTACATCAGTGATCTTCTATGCATCTGAGGAAGTAGACCAAGTCTATGAAAGGTTATGCTACAATTTCCTTTTCTTACTTAAGTCTCAAAAGTGCTACAATATCCCGTTGCATAACATAAGATTAGGCATATTTTGCCTTTTCAGAATTGCAATTAATCATTCTCACGTTATTACACCTAAGAAGCACATGAGAATGTACATGTATATATTTTATTCTGAGGATAAAATCAAATCACAATACAATCTTTGCCTGAGATTGGAAAGTTGCAATTGTGTCTTCATAAGATCTGTTAAACATTTTTTGGTTACTTTCAAGTAGATGTAAAAATGTTAAAATAGAAAATTTCCACCAAAAAAATTAATTTTTTTGAATGTCACATTTAAACATATATTAAGAGTGCACATTTTTTCTCCTGATGAAGTATTTCTGTTCAAAGACTTATGGGCTATTGGGACATCCAAAAGTTTTGTTTAATAAATAAGCCAGACAAACATGCTAAATCAGACTGTTCTATTTAAGGTATCAGAAAATAGAAATTTTCCACACCACTGAACCTGAGCCAGAAAGGACTTCATGCTGCTCATGGTTTGTAACTGTTGCTCCAAAACTTTTATTGGCTGGAAAACACCTCTTACCTTGCTAACGTTGAGTGAAGCTAAAGGTGGGGGTGTTTCCGTACGGTCATTAATTATTTCCACATCTGAAACATACTGTAAGTTTATAAGCAAGATATCTGCATGGTTAGGTTTGCCACTTGAAGAAGGACATTCTGAAGGAAAGATAATTAAGGAAACAGCATCCAAATATATCATTCAACATCTCAAGAGAAAAAAAATGATTTATGAACACCATGTGAAAAAAGAGTGTACGGGCTGCAGTACTCAATCACCACGACTGTGTTTTTGCTTGCAGTCTCTTGGCTGGTGAACTTTGCAACTAACCAGCCTACAAGTGTGTCTGATTATACATACTAAGAACCAAAACAGAAACCCTGACTTTTCAGATGTATGGCCATGCTGTAGAAGGCAACATGTACAGAATATAAAGCAGCCCTGCCCAGCCTGTTACCCTCCAGATGTATCAAACTACCATGTGCATCATCCCCAGCTGGCATAGCCAGTTATCATGTTGGCTTGGGATTGTGGGATTTGGTGCCTTCACCAGGTTGGAGAAAGCTGCTACTATGCTACTATGCAACAACTAACCTGCCAAGAAGATCAGCAATGAAAGATTGGGGTTTACTCTACATACCCAGCCAAGCTACATTCCAGGAAAGCTAATATAAAACCCATCTTTAAAACAGGTGAAAAAGAAGCATCTAATGTACTGCACATTTTAGGAATTGGGGGGGGGGATTAGGAATTTTTTATTGGAATAAGACCATTCTACTGCACATGTTTTAGACAGCCAGAGGGAGTTGAAATTAACAATCCCCCCCTCTCCTGTAACTGGCCAGTCCCATCATTCAAATTCAAATTGCCCTGAGATGTGCAAATACTGAGAATACATGCAGGAGAGCACATTTTTGTGGGCCATTTATAATTATTCACAAAGGTGATGTCAAATAACTCAGAGCAGGCCTGTGTTACCCACAGCAATACAGGAGAAGCCCTGGTGGATGTACTTGTAGATCTGTTCAGGTGTCTTATCTAATCCAGCATCTTGTTTTCCGCAACAGCCAGGCAGATGTCTATGGATGCCCCCAAACAGGACATGAAGGCAACCATCCTTCTGCTGCTGGCCCTTAGAAATTGCGTATACAGAGGCACACTGCTTCTGATCCTGGAGGCAGTACATAACCATCCTGATTAGCACTTCTTAACAGTCTTATCCTCCATGAATTTGTCTAATTGCATTCTAATGCCATCCACATTGGTGGCTATCACAATTGGTGGCTATACATGCTGCAAATTCAAGCATGTAATGATGTGCTTTGTGAAGAAGCACCTCCTTTTGCCCATTCTGAAGTTGCTGCTACTTAGCTCTATGAGGCAGGATGAAAACCTTTCTATCCACTTTTCCCATAACATACCACTTTAGAAACCCAGCTAACTACTTAGCTTCCAAAAACAAAGCAGATATCCCACCCCTCATCCAGTGCACAAACACCTATCTGGACTTAACAGCACCAACCTGCATCTACACTGCTTTGCCTCATTACATCCCAGGAAAGACTTTCATAGTGATAACTCAAAGCAATGGATTCTGGCAACTTGAATGCAAAAGAGATTAATCCATGCCAGATACCACCAAAAGAATCTTACCATCCTGAGCCCTATATGCACCTCTCAGAAGTTATTTCTGACTAACACAGGACTAGTACAGACGTAACAGAGGCTATTGTCACACGTCCCTCTTCTCACTCCTGGATCAGATTCACTCTGCTGTCCTAGCCATGGAGTCAAGCACTTGTTCAGTTCTCATGTTAACTATGGTCAATGCTGATGCTAGTGTTAACACCTCTGTGAGGTGGGGTTTGTACATGAACCCACAGAAATTCACAATGGACAACCAACATACAAGCAACACACTTCCTCCGCTACCATACCAGTTCACTCACTACTAGGGTTGAAAAAAAATCCTGCCTCTTGCTTTTACAATTCCCACAAAGACTTTCTCTTTCCAGTTTCCCATGACACCAAGTCACCTTCTCCCAAGTACCAGTTTGTATCTTTGCTGCTAACCATGGTCCAGATCCATAGGTCCAAAATGGCCTGAACAGGCTAAGCACACAATCCTATGTGAATTTGTCTTGTGAAAAGCCGATCACATAAATCTTTCTTTCAAGATCAACAGCATCTCATTCTATATCACAATAGACAAATTAACCAATAGTCTGAAGCTGATGCTTAACTTTCTCAAGAAAGGCTTGTACACACATACATGCAAACACACATTCACAATTTGATGATTACAAGAAACATGGTTGCACAACCACTCAATGAAGACCTGCACACATTAACCATGGAGAACTTTTTGTAATACAGTACTTCAAATGCAAAGCTTTTTCAAGGGGTCAATTCTCACAATCAGGCAACTCGCTATGAGTTGAAAAGTCAAGTGAGACACGCTGGCTATGTGAACCTGCCTGAATCAAGTTCAGATGCTTTTTCACCTTCCAAATCAAAAGGATCTCAGTGCATCAGTTAAGGCAGAAGTGGACAACCTGCAGCCTAATGCTACTGGACTGCAACTCCTATTCTTTCTTTGTATTGGCAATGCTAGCTAGGGAAGAGAAACTGATGTCCAATAATATCTGGAGAGCTATAGGTTACCCGCTACTAGCCTCCTTTGCCATAACCCCGTCTGGTTCTCTCTTCTTCCCTTCTCCATAAATCACACCCTTCTTCCATCACCAGCACCCCAACTGCTGCTCTAACATTTTGCCAATATTTCCAGGTAATGTGTAGTTGAAGGCTTTCACAGCCAGCATCCATAGATTTTACTTGGGTTTTTTCCGGACTGTGAGGCCGTGTTCTGGAATAGTTTCTTTCTGACATTTCACCTGCATCTGTGGCTGGCATCCTCAGAGAAGCCAACACATTATTTTTCTGGTGGTCTATCATTTTTTTCTCTCACACACACAAAACCCAATTCATTTCCTTTCAAGTTCCCCTTACCAATTTGTAGTCACCTCCACGACCCCTTTCTTCCTCCTACTCCTACCTTCCAATATCCGCAAAAGCTCACCTCTTGCTCCAGATCCACTCGTTTTCAAATTACAGTGACTGGTAACAAGACAAAAAAGAAAGAAAGAAAGAAAGAAAGAGAGAGAGATCCTCCAAGCTGAAAGGACACCCACCGCCCCCATCACCCCCAAGCCTTTCAGCCCCACTTTCTCCCTCCCATCCCAATCCTCACCCTCCCCACAAAACACATGCTGGTCAGAAGGATCGCCTTCCTCTTTCCTAACCCTCACCCTTCTTAAGGCTCCCACAGTCAGTGAATGCCTCCAGCCTCTGGAATGGTATCAGACCAACAGCGTCTGTGTCTCATAATAGGCAAAAGGCAGTGTACACAAAAAATAAAATTATTATTATCAGTCTCTGAAATGTATCAGCCTCTGGAATGGTATCAGACCAACAGCGTCTCCTTCCCAATCTGTGGCTCCCAATCTCTCCATCCATCCGCCCTCACACACACAAACACACGCCTTTCCCACACGCCAGATGCCACCTCGCAGGCCCGGTCCAGACACCAACCCCTCGCCGGCCCCCTTCCCGCCTCTTTCTCTCCCTCAGGTTCAGGATACTGAGCGCCAGCATCTTGCTGGGGTAGTCGAAGGCCACCACCTCGCCCTGCAGCCGCTGCTCCTGGCAAGTCCGGCACGACACCTGGCTGCCCACACTGAAGTACTCGCCCGGGGCCGCCATCTTGTTTCAGGCCCAGGCGGCAGTGGCGGCGGCGGCAGCTGCCCCCTCTCAACCCCGGCGGCCTGAGGGAAAAGGCAGGAAGAAGGGAGGCCCGGGGAAGGGGGCGCTGCCGAGAGCCACCCCGGCGCGCCAAGCCCGGCCCAGCGCGCTCGCCTCCTCGGCTCCTTTCGCCGCCTGCCCGCCCGCCTGCCTGCCTGGCTGGTGGTTCAGCCTAGGCGGAAAAAAAAAAGGACAAGGAGTGGCCAAGGCGACGGCGCCCCGCCCGCACGCCGACCCCTCCCGCACCCACGCACGCACGCAGCGTCACCACGCCAAGCCGTTGATTGGTCAGCGGGAGGTTCCGTTTCTAAGGCAGGGAGGACTGTTGGGGGGAAAGGGAAGCGAAGGTTGATTGACACACGCGAGCGGAGGAAGAAGAAAGGGGGGGCGAGGAAGTGGGAGGAGCTTAAGTGGCGGGTGGGGCTTAGAACTAGGGGAAAGGTCCACTTGGGCGGCTCTGGCTGCCTCCTGTGGAATCTTGGGATTTGTAGTTTAGAACTCACAGATTGCTCTTAGCCCTCGCTAAACTACAACTCCCGGAATTCCACAGGAGGCAGCCAGAGCAGTTAAAGTGGAATAATAAATAGCACTAGAACTGTGTAGGGTGATAGTACACAGTGATAGCGCTGTGGTTCCACTTTAACGGTCATGACAATAATCCTGGGATTTGCAGTTTAGGGAGGAGGGATTTAGAATTTTTGGCCAGAGAGCTCTAGTATCTCACCAAACTACAAATCCCAGGATTCCACAGGCTACACTTATGGGAATTAAAGGGGAATCATAACCACTTTAATTATGTAGTATGAAGTCAATGAACAGAAAATACATGCAAAGATACCAATAAATTATGCTACTTTATTTTTATTATTACATGTTTTATTTACTAACTATTCTAATTTGATAGTAATATAAAAGGTACAGAATTTAAGAAAATTGTATTTTAAGACCTCATAGCTACGTATATTGTTTAAGATGGCCCTTCTCGTCTTCTTTTTTTCTATATGTTGCCTTTAGGTTTATACTTGGATCTTATGTTCATGTTATAATAGCAATAAAAATTATATATATGTATATGTATGAAAATATCCCTGATTCATAGCATGACCATAATGGGGAAAACAACACCACTAGTTCAGAGGGGGCTTTTATTGCAGACTTACTGTCCATGTTTGCTCAGTAATAAGGCTTGCAGAGTACCACAGGAGCTTCATTGAAGGGAATACAGAACATGGACGGACCATTTGTAACCCTCCAGAAGTTCTTGGACTCTGATGCCCATCATCCTTACCATTCCAGTGGTGATGGATGATGGAAGTAGCAATCCAGCAACACTTGGAGGACTACAAGTTTTCCTCCCTCCAGTAGGAATTTCAGCCTTACTCCATGGAATTTAACTTACTATTGGAAAAGAATCCAGTTAGTACTGCAGGGTTAAACATTCATACAACTACGGATTACATTTAATTGAACATGCATTTCAATGTGCACAATTTTATGCCCTTGTCATTGTCCCAGTAAAGGTATTACACTAATGTGAGTTTTGGCATTTTTCTTGAAGCACATCTGTCTGCTGGTTTGTTTTAACTAAATGCACAATAGGACTTTGTTCCAAGTCAATGTACTGTATTTAAGATTAGGCTGTTGTGGAGAACCTGTGGCTCTTCAGATGCTGCTGAACTTCAATGCCATTAGGCCTAGCCACCACAGCTAGTAATGAGGAATGTTAGAAACTGCCATTTTTTTAAAAAAAATCTGGATGGCCACACATTCCCTATCCCTGAATTAGACCATAAAACTGCGGCCTCTCCACCTGAGTCCTCTTCAATTCAGTGAGACCAAATACTAAATACCACTAGAATGGGCTGCTTGTTATGGAGGAGTGTGTGAGAGCTGAGAATTGTGTGAACAATACAGTGTATAACATGAAGATGTATATAAGATTTGCAGTAGCTTCTTCTTTAAGAGAGGGAAATCACAAAATGCTTCCATGCCCTTAAACTATAATCCTAGACCCACATACTAAGAAGTACAGTTGTCCCTCCGTATCCACAGATTTGGTATCCATGGATTTAAGTATTCACAGCTTGAAAATATTCTTTAAAAAGTAATAATCCAAAAGGCAAACCTTGATTTTGCCATCTTATATAAGGGACACCATTTTGCTATGCCATTGCATATAAATGGGACTTGAGTATTCACGGATTTGGGTATCCACGGGGGTCCTGGAACCAAACCCCAGCTAATATGAAGGGACAACTGTACATCCTATTGAATTATGTGGTGCTGCATCTCCCATAATCCTTCATCACAGACTGTGCTGGCTAGGGCTGGTGGAAATTTACACCTCCCTGCAAAAAAATCTGGAAGGCCACAGTTGCCCCCTCCTGATTTATAGGCAAGGGAGCTTTTGAATTGTAGAAAACTGTGGACCATAAAACCAAGGATTATAAACCTGTCAGACTCAAATGTTGCAAGGCACCCTTATCTTCAGTTGACACAGAGAAAGGAAATTTCCACAAACTGCCATTTTCCCAAACTGTGCCTGCTGAAATTCTCACTTCTGTACCACTAAAATAATATTATCACTATGTGGGTAGAATTCAAAGAGATAGTCGTGTTAGTCTGGAATATCAGTGTGCAAAGGTGCTACAAGATCTCTTTGCAGACTGATTATCTATGACTCCAACATCGTCACTTTTCTTTCTTTGTTTTTAAACATCTTTTGCCTGATGAAGAAGCCAGTAGAGCTTTGAAAGCTTGCATCATGTGTTTTGCATTTTGGTTGTCCAATAAAGGTATCACTTCTTTGTGGATTCTGGAATTTGATGTGCTGCATGGCCAACATGGCTACCCCTTGAATGTGTTTTCTGGATTTGAAGATGCCTCATTTTGGCGCAACAAGGGGAATCCTAAACAAGAGGGAAATATGGACGGAGACTAAACTCTCCAAGGCTTCTACCTCCAACAAAGGTAAAAATTCTCTTTCTGACCATCATTGGCTAGGTTTTACCTATACAGCACTTAAAAGTTGTTTCCAGATGCAGCAGTACAGAGACTTCTTGAAAAATCCAATGATCTGTACCTAACAAAGGAGCCAATGGCTTCACAAAGGAACAGAGATATCCTGGATACCAGAGGTGTTACCTCACTGCTGCAAAAGGATTTAAATTTTACTGTCCTTTGTCTCAGCTCCACATGGCCAAGAAGTAAGAGTGGCCTCTGCCTGCATGAGACCCCTCACCTGAACAACAACACAAGAAACATATGAAACAACATGTGGGGCTGCGACGCCAACGTCGTCACATTTCTTTCTTTATTTTTAAACATCTTTTGCTTGATGAAAAAGCCAGTAGAGCTTTGAAAGCTTGTGTTTTGCATTTTGATTGGCCAATAAAGGTATTACTTATTTTGTGGATTCTGGGATTTGTTTTGCTATATGGCCAACAACCATGCATGGGTACCCCTGAATGTGTTTCCTGATTATCTCTATGTGTACTATATGAGAACCAGTGTGGTGTAGGTTTTGGGATTTTAGACTAGAACTCTGCAGATCAGGGTCTGATTCCCTGCACGGTCATGGAAACCCATTGGGTGATCTTGGGCAAGTCACATTCTCACAGCATTGTAGCTTTGAATGCATCCCAGACTATCCTCATTTTTGTATCCTCCTTTTTATTTTCCTTAAAATACTGACCAATTGTTCCTTTAAGTTTTTGTACAAAACATTATTCCCTTAGTAAATCCTCTCTCATTCTCCAAGTGTATTCTCTTCTGGGAAGTTTCAATTTCATCTTGATGGGGTTATGATCAGAAATTATTTTCGGCATTATCTCTATCTCCTTTATTCTTGGGACTAAAGCTGCTGATGCCCAGAACATATCTATTCTGGACACTGTCTTATGGACCTCGGAATAAAAAGTGTATCCCCTCTCGTCTCCGTATTTTACTGTCCAAAGGTCTTTCAAATAAAGCTCATCCATAAGATCCCAACAGATTTTCGGAAGTCTACCCTGGCTCTCTTTTGTATCTCCAGATCTATCTCTCTTTCCGTCCAGTACTCCATTGAAGTCTCCTGTAAGTATTATTGTCCCTTTTTCCAGTTTTGCCATCTCCAGGTACAAATTCTTGAAAAAGCTTTCTTTTTTTTCAAACGGCTGGCCAAGAATTCTAAATGCCTCTCCCTAAACTGCAAATCCCAGGACTCCATTGGATGTTGCCATAACAGTTAAAGTGGAATCATAGCACTATAAAGGTACACAACAGCAACAGTCTAATACAATGGCTCTTAACCTTTTCTTTACCAGGGACCCCCTTTAAATATATTTTGTTGCCGCAGTCCCCCAAGACTTAACTCAAAATTTAAAACTGAACAATAATAGTAACAATAATACCTGATGATAATGGTTGATAATAATGATGATGATGATGATGATGTTACGCCATCCATTAACCCTTCTAGAGGCACTGGAGAGAAGACTTTTCTCCTGCTTCTTCTTGCAAATTTGTGGCTGGAGCAGATTGAATGGCAATGTGCAGTCCAAGCCAGCCAGCCTTTTCCTTGGCTCCTGTCATGTGTGCCTTCATGAAATCCTTCAAGTTTTTGCAGGCCTCCCTGTGAGGGCATCACAACCTCCTGGAGGTCCATGGGCCACAAGTTAAGAACCACTGGTTTCGTATACTATTTTGTAATATTGTAATGTCTTTCCCTGTGTTTCCCATTTTTTTTAGTAGGGAATCATAATAAAAATGTAATAATTTGTTGTTGTTGTGCCTTCAAGTAATTCCCAATTTATGGTGACCTTATCACAGTTTTTTTCTGGAAAATATTTGTTTAGAGGGGGGGGGAGTTACAATTAACAAAATGTATGTTGTTGTTGTTGTTGTTAGGGTTTTTAATCTTTAATCTTGAGGGACCACATTTTTTTCTGGAAAAGATTTGTTTAGAGGGGGGAGTTACAATTAACAAAATGTATATTATTATTGTTGTTGTTATGTACTGTTGTTGTTAGGGTTTTTAATCTTGAGAGACCACAGGTTTTTCTGGAAAAGATTTGTTTAGGGGGGGGGAGTTACAATTAACAAAATGTATATTACTGCTGTTGTTGTTATGTACTGTTGTTGTTAAGGTTTTTAATCTTGAGGGACCACAGGTTTTTCTGGAAAGATTTATTTAGAGTGGGGAGTTACAATTAATAAAATGTATATTATTTCTGTTGTTGCTGTTATGTAGTGTTGTTAGGGTTTTTAATCTTGAGGGACCATAGGTTTTTCTGGTAAAGATTTGTTTGGGGGAGGGAGTTACAATTAATAAAATGTATATTATTTCTGTTGTTGCTGTTATGTACTGTTGTTAGGGTTTTTAATCTTGAGGGACCATAGGTTTTTCTGGTAAAGATTTGTTTGGGGGAGGGAGTTACAATTAACAAAATGTGTATTATTGTTATTGTTGTTGTTATGTACTGTTTTTGTTGTTAGGGTTTTTAATCTAGAGGGACCACATTTTTTTCTGGAAAAGATTTGTTGGGGGGGGGGGAGTTACAATTAACAAAATGTATATTATTGTTGTTGTTATTATGTACTGTTGTTGTTAGGGTTTTTAATCTTGAGGGACCACAGGTTTTTCTGGAAAAAATTTGTTTAGAGGGGGAGTAGTTACAATTAACAAAATGTATATTGTTGTTATTGTTATTATGTGCTGTTGTTGTTAGGGTTTTTAATCTTGAGGGACCACAGTTTTTTCTGGAAAAGATTTGTTTAGAGGGGGGAGGAGGAGTTACAATTAACAAAATGTATATTATTATTGTTGTTGTTATGTTCTGTTGTTGTTAGGGTTTTTAATCTTGAGAGACCACAGGTTTTCTGGAAAAGTTTTTTTTGGGGGAGGAGTTACAATTAACAAAATGTATATTATTGTTGTTGTTGTTGTTATGTTGTTGTTGTTAGGGTTTTTCATCTTGAGAGACCACAGGTTTTTCTGCAAAAGATTTTTTTGGGGGGAGGAGTTTCAATTAACAAAATGTATATTATTGTTATTGTTGTTAAGTACTGTTGTTGTTGTTGTTGGGGTTTTTAATCTTGAGGGACCACAGCAGCAAAAGATATTTAAAGGGGGTCCCTAGTAAAGAAAAGGTTAGGAGCCTCTGAGCTAGAGCAAGCTAGCAAAACAGCGCAGGCAGAGTCTCCATCCTTGTAGCGTCCTTAACCTTCGCGTGGATAACATGTATCCTCTCGCATGTTCGCTAAGGCTTCTGGGAAACGTAGTTTGTGGCGTCCAGGGCTGGAGTCCTGCCGGCTCCAGCAATTGCAGGTAACGGGAGAGGGCGTGGTGAATGAACAGGAAAGCTAGCGCTTAGTACTGTAGTAGCCCGCGGACTTCTTGGGAAAGGAAGAGCAAGCAAACGGTAGGTACTTACACCAAGGTGTTTGCCTTGCCTTTAGAGAGGAATCAATTAAAATGCATCATTTGTAAAAAAAAATCAGTATTTTTTTTTGTAAGCTGCTGCTCTAGACAATGGAGCACAAAGTCAAACTAAGCAGTCGCAGGACTATTTTTGTTTTAAAATTAATATTACAGCCTTGAGGATCATCTTCCCTCCCCAAAAAGAAGTCAAGCAAATGGGGCTGCTGTATCTCCTCCAAAAAGACTGTGTAGCCTTGTCCTATATTCATTTCTCTCTCCCCCCCTTCCAAGAATCTTGGGAGTTGTAGTTCTGCCGGGAGCTTCAGTTTCTTAGGGACATTTGCAGGAAGTCCCCCGTCGTTGCTGCAACGTGGTGTTGCAGCTGAGAGACTCCAGCCAGGGAGGAAGTCCTGGTTTTGAACTTGTCCTCATTTGCGACGTGGCTTTAGACAAGCCATCCGGCTAAGTAGACCCGCTGGAATCAATGGGACTGAAGTTGACTTTCCCCTTGAAATCCCATTGATTTAATGGGTCTGCTCTAAGTATAACTGAGTGTGGAGCCGCACTGCACAGTAATAGCACTTTGATGCCACTTTAAGTGCCACTAGTGAGTCCTATGATATCCTGGGATTTGTAGTTTGGTGAGCAGCTTAGCATTATCTGCTTAGAGAGCTCTGTTGCAGTGGTTTTTCACCGTTTCTTTACCTAGGGGCCCCTTTAAATATCTTTTGTTGTCATGGCCCCCCAAGACATAACTTATGATTTAAAACAACAACAGATTATTATTATTATTATTATGACAGTTGTCCCTTCATATTCGCTGGGATTTTGTGCCAGGAACCCAATCCCCCCCCCCCCGCCATGGATACCAAAATCTGTGAATACTCAAGTCCTATTATATGCAATGGCATAACAAAATGGTGTCCCTTATCTCTCTCTGGCTTTTCTTCGCAAACGAAGATTCAGGAAGGACTCATCCCGCGCTTTCTGCAAGCGCGCTGATGACTAAAAAGGCCAATCCGAGATAAACAAGTCCGGTTGCAAAAAGCACAGCAGAAGGTCTCCTTGGGTGATGTTTCTGGGTTGTGATTCTTTCTGCGTTGTCGTTTCTCTTCAAGACTTGTTCGTCGTGAGTTCTCAAATAAGGCTGCAGCATTGTGGATAGTGCGTCTCCATGCCTCCCGATGTGAGGCCAGGGCGGACCACTGTTGGTGATCAATTTGGCCAAGCCTGAGATGTTGTTTCAGGGAGTCCTTGTATCGCTTTTTTGGAGCGCCCCTCTTACGCTGACCCGTGGCGAGTTCACCGTAGAGTAGTATTTTTGGGAGGCGATGGTCCTCCATCCTAGAAACGTGCCCTGCCCAGCGCAGCTGTGTTCTCAATATCATGGCCTCAATGCTGGTGATCCCTGCTTGCTCAAGGACAGCAACATTCGTCACATAGTCAGTCCAGTGTATATTTAGGATTGTGCGTAGACAGCGCTGATGAAAGCGCTCGAGGAGTCGTAGGTGGTGGCGATAGGCCCCTCTCCATGTGGAGCAAGCAGTGCTCTCCTTAAAAAAGGCTGCTTGGTCGTTCAGAATGCTGCCGAACAAGACTGTCATCTCCCGGGTCAGGCTTGAGCGACCAATGTCCTGAACCGCCTGCATGCAGGGTTGGGGCTGCGGCTTCCAGTGCATCTTTACACCTGCCGGTTTCGTCCCTCGCCAGTCGCTACAGGGCTTTTTTGGAAATGGATTTGTCCTTCGAGCCTGTGCAATGGATTTTTCTGGTGGAGCGCAGCGTGCACAGAACTGGCCTCACCCTTTAAACCAGAGATTCATCTGCCGTGGCCTTGCAAGCATGGACGTGGCAGTGAGGTCCTCGGGCCGTAGGTTTGATTAGAGTTTCCTTCTCTTAGATGGTTGACCTTACAGGGTTGGACGAGCACCATCTGCCCGGGTTTGGGATTGGAGTTTTCCTTCTCCTAGGACGGTTGCCACAAGGCTGGAGAGCCCATCCTGCCCTTTGACGCTCTTTGTCAGACCCTTCGGTTTTGACCTGTCTGGCATGGGAGACCCTACCAGTGGCTATTATGCCACCGCCAGCATAGCTCAAAACATCATTAGGGTACGCAAGCCTCTCTCCCACGACAAGGGGGCGTCAATGGAGAGGTGTCCCTTATATAAGATGGCAAAATCAAGGTTTGCTTTTTGGATAATTATTTTTTAAGGAATATTTTCAAGCCGTGGATACTTAAATCTGTGAATACCAAATCCGTGGATACAGAGGGACAACTGTATAATTATTATTATATTGTTAATAGTAATAATAATACAATTACACCATCCATGAAACCTTCCCTCAAAGGCACTGGAGGGAGAAGGAAGACTTTTCTCTTGCTTCTTCCTGCAAGTTTGTGGCTGGAGCAGATTGAATGACAATGCACAGGCCAAGCCTGCCAGCCAGTTTTTGCCTTGGCTCCTGTCATGTGGCCACTCCACTCCAGGGAGGAGGTGGGCCAAGCAACTTTAAAGCCTTTGCAAACCCCTGTGAGGACATCATGGGCCCCTGGGGGTCCCAGGACCCCATGTTAAGAACCACTGCTCTATTGCACTACGCAACCTACAGCCAAAAATTAAAAGTACTGTACCTCACCAGACTACAAATCCCAAGATTCCCCTAGGATGGACCCATGGCAGTATCAGCACATTCAGGATACTGAGCCTCTCTCAGTGTCTGTATCTCTCTCTTCCCCCCTCCCCTTGTTTTTTCATCTGAGTAAGGTGTGGCTGAGCAAAAACCTGGAGCTTGTAGTCTGCTGGAACCTGGATAAGGGGTTGTAAAATCATAGCTTGATCCAAATATGATAGAGATACTCTAACTAGAATCATAGAATCATAGAATTGCAGAGTTGGAAGAGACCACGAGGGCCATCCAGTCCAACCCCCCTGCCACACAGGAAATCTTGATCAAAGCATCCCCGACAGATGGCCATCCAGCCTCTGTTTAAAGACCTCCAAGGAAGGAGACCCCACCACGCTCCGAGGGAGTGTGTTCCACTGCCGAACAGCTCTTACTGTCAAAAAGTTCCTCCTCATGTTGAGGTGGAATCTCTGTTCCTGGAGCTTGCGCCCATTGCTCCGTGTTCCAGTCTCTGGAGCAGCAGAAAACAAGCCTGCTCCATCCTCAGCGTGACATCCCTTCAAATACTTAAACAGGGCTATCATATCGCCTCTTAACCGTCTTTTTTCCAGACTAAACATACCCAGCTCCCTAAGTCTCTCCTCATAAGGCATCGTTTCCAGACCTTTCACCATTTTAGTTGCCCTTCTCTGGACACGCTCCAATTTGTCAATATCCTTTTTGAATTGTGGTGCCCAGAACTGGACACAGTAATAGAGTGGCACTATTACTTCTCTTGATCTAGACACTATACTTCTATTGATACAGCCCAAAATCGCATTGGCCTTTTTAGCTGCCGGATCACACTGTTGGCTCATGTTCAACTTGTGGTCTACTAGGACTCCTAGATCCCTTTCGCACATAGTCTCATTCAGCCAGGTCTCTCCCATCCTATATTTATGCATTTCATTTTTCCGCCCTAAATGCAGTACTTTACATTTCTCCGTATTGAATTTCATTTTGTTAGCTTTGGCCCAGCTCTCCAGTCTATCCAGGTCATTCTGAATTTTGATCCTGTCCTCTAGGGTATTAGCTACTCCTCCCAATTTGGTGTAATCTGCAAATTTGATAAGTATGCCCCTAATTCCCTCATCTAAGTCATTGATAAAGATGTTGAATAGCACTGGGCCCAGGGCAGAACCCTGTGGCACCCCACTGGTCACATCTTTCCAAGACAAAGAGGAGCCACTGCTGAGAATCAATGCACCAAAGAAGTTGTATTCCCCATTATGGGTAAAATTTACAGCTTGGGGATGAAGGCACTGTGGCATGAAACCAGAGCTTGAGAAGGTTGCTTTTTGGACTACAATTACCAGAACCCCCCAAGATCATGCTGGTTGTGTGAATACAGAGCAAAAAAAGTAATGTTTCCAAGCTCAACATGAAACACCTTTCATTGACTTTGTTTGTATCCTGTTAACATCCTGGCTTTGGCCATGAAGATCCTATACACTTCTGTTGTTGTTGTTATGTGCCTTCAAGTCATTTTGGACTTATGGTGAACCTAAAGCAAAACTATCACAGGGTTTTCTGAGGCTGAGAGTGTGCGACTTGCCCAAGGCCACACAGTAGGTTTTCATGGCTTAGCGGGGATTCGAACTCTGGTCTCCAGAGCCATAGTCCAACACTCAAGCCAGTGTGCCACGCTTTTAGCATGGTGTAAATAAACACCAGCATAGCTATGCTGGATCCCAAAGTTGTGCAACAATGTTTACACTACCACAGTGCCTTTGTGTAGAATTATCCATCAGTCAGAGTGGGGAATTGTCTAGGGCAGTGGTTCTTAACCTGTGGTCCGCAGACCCCCAGGGGGCCTGATGTCCTCACAGAGCATCTGAGAAGGCTTACAGGCTGCTCAGCCCACGTGACAGGAGCCAAGGCAAAGGCTGGCTGGCTTGGCCTGTGTATTGCTCTTCAATACACTCCAGCCACAAGTTTGCAGGAAGAAGCCGGAGAAAAATCTTCCCTCCCCTTCAGTGCCTCTGAGTAAGGGTTAATGGATGGTGTAATTGTATTATTATTATCAGGTATTATTGTTTTAAATCTTAAGTCTTGTGCGTCCTTAGCAACAAAAGATATTTAAAGGAAGTCCCTGGTAAAGAAAAGTTAAGAGTCACTGGTCTACAGGACCATGCAGTTGTGCAGAGGTGACAGCCCATCTCCTAGACCAGTGATGGGCAACCTTTTGAGCTTGGTGTGTCAAACGTCACCAAAAAACTGAGCATAACTCAGGTGGTGTGTCACTTTGAGGAAAAAAAACATTATTTCGCGATATTTATTGTTTAATCAACAATATTATTAATTGTTTATAAATAATTAATGAGTTGTCACAACTCATGTGACAACTGAGAATCAAAATGCACAGTTGTCCCTTCACATTCGTAGGAGTTAGGTTCCAAAGACCCCACGAATGTGAAAAATCCGCGAATAGTAACAGCCCCCCCCCAGGCCTCCTGAAAGTGGCGTCGGGGCATTCGGAGGCATCGTCGCTACTTCCCCCCCCAACCCCACCACGGCTTACTGAAAGTGGCAACGGGGCCTCTGGAGGCCCTGTCACTACTTTCCCCCACCTCCCCCGGCCTCCCTCTGACCCCCCTAAATAGTTTATTGGGGGGGGGATACCTCACCCATGAGTGAAGCAGGGAAAGATAGAAAAGAGGTGGACTTACCTGCTGGAGGTAGAGGAAGGCTGGCGGGCACGGTAGCAAGTGTGGAGCAAGGTGGAGTTGGAGACGAGGAGGCAGCCTGAGTTAGCCATGGAGCAGAGCATGTGTTGCCCGCTAGCCTAGGAGCGATTACGTGGGCAGCTCCTCGGCTCCCAGACCCTCAGCTTCTTTCCTTCACAGCACTTACTCCTCCTCCCCACAACTCCACACGCACACACACACACATGCACACACGCATTCTCCCCCCTCTTTTGGCAGCTCCCCTATGTGGAGCTATTTAGGAGGCCTCCATTGGAGAAGCTGTGTGTGGTGCCCTGGGCTCAAACAAGAGGCCCACCTGCCCACTGCCTTCTCCGGCCTTTCCGAGGTGGCTTCGAGGCTTTGAAGCCTTGGAGCCCCATCAGTAAGGCCAGGGAGAGGCTGGGCAGAGTCCCTCCCTCTCATCCGCCCCCTTTCCCAGCCTCCCTGAGGCGGCTCCGTGACTTCAAAGCCACAGAGCCCCCTCTGGAAGGCTGGGTGGCCACCTTCCCGCTCGCCTGCTGTCTTCCCAGGCCTCCCCCAGGCGGCTCTGTGGCTTCAAAGCCACGGATCCCCCTCGGGAAGGCTGGGGACAGACCGAGCTGCCACCCTCCCACTCACCTGCTATCTTCCCTAGTCTCTTCAAGGTGGCTCCGAGGCTTTGGAACCACCTCGGGAAGGCCGGGGAGAGGCCGGGCAGCCACCCTCCCGCTCGCCCGCTGCCTTCCCTGGCCTCTCCGAGGCGGCTCCAAGGCTTCGGAGCCTCCTCAGGAAGGCTGGGGAGAGGACGGGCGGCCATACTCCCACTTGCCCGCCATCTTCCCTGGCCTCTCTGAGGTGGCTCTGAGGATTCGAAGCCTCGGAGCCACCTCAGGAAGGCCGGGCAGCCACCCTCCCACTTGCTGCCATCTTCCCCGGCCTTTCAAAGGTGACTCCAAGGCTTCGAAGGCTCGGAGCCCCCTCAGGAAGGCCAGGGAGAGGCCAGGCGGCCACCCTCCTGCTCGCCCGCCACCTTCCCTGGCCTCCCCGAGGCAGCTCCGAGGCTTAGGAGCCACCTCAGGAATTCTGGGGAGAGGTCAGGTGGCCACCCGCCCGCTCGCCTGCCATCTTCCCCGGCCTTTCTGAGGCAGCTCTGAGGCGTCAGAACCAGCTCGGGAAGGCCGGGGAGAGGCCAGGCGGCTACCCTCCTGCTCCCCCGCCACCTTCCCTGGCCTCCCTGAGGCGGCTCTGAGGCTTCAAAGCCACCTCGGGAAGGCCGGAGAGAGGCCGGGCGGCCACCCTCCTCACCCACCATCTTCCCCGGCCTTTCCAAGGTGGCTCCTGGCAGCCACCCTCCCGCTCGCCCACCATCTTCCCCGGCCTTTCCAAGGCGGCTCCCACTGCCTTCTCCGGCCTTTCCGAGGTGGCTTCGAGGCTTTGAAGCTTCGGAGCCACCTCAGGGAGGCTGGGTGGTCACCCTTCCGCTCACCCACCACTTCCCCAGCAGACTTCCGCCCGTCGGCCACCTTACCTGGCCTTTCCAAGGTGGCTCCAGGGAAGCACAGCATGCCTCGGGGGTGGTTGGCTAGGTGGGGGGGAGGCTCCACCCCCCACCTCCCTAAAGTGGTGATCTGGGCTTCGTAGCCCTGCCCGCCACTTTCCTCCCCCCTCCCACCCTCCCTAAAGTGGCGATCTGGGCTTTGTAGCCCCGCCTGCCACTTTCCTCCCCCCTCCCTAAAGTGAGGCTTTGAAGCCCGGATCGCCACTTTAGGGAGGGTGGTAAAGTTATGGGTGGGGGCGGGGAGGAGGCCTACAGCTGCGTGTCAGCATAAATGGCTATGCGTGTCAGTGCTGACACGCGTGTCATAGGTTCGCCATCACCGTCCTAGACTTCTCTTGTGAGGGAGTTTTACAACGCAGCCTGTTTGTGTGTGCTCAGAAATAAGTTGCTGTTGTTGTTAATGTGCTTCAAGTCAATTCCAACTTACGGTGGTCTTGTCATAGAATTTGTTTGAATGTTTGCCATTCCCTTCCTCTAAGGCAGAGAGAGTGTGACTTGTCCAAGGTTACCCAGTGAATTTCCAAGGCTGAGTGGGGATTTGAAACTTGTTCTCCCAGTGTCTCCCGTGTCCAACACTGTAGTTACACTTAAAGTACCAGGTCCCATCTCCCAAGTAGTTTGTTACTCCCATGGTTCCAATTTTTAAAAGGGACACTTTTTCAGATAGTTACTTTTTAGGTACAGGTTGCCTTCTGTATCTGTAGGGGATAAGTTCCTGGACTTACCGTTTGTAAGTGAAACCATAAATAATAGCAAACCCTATTAAAATAAAGGACTTCTGGTACAAACATACCATAGAATTGTGTTGAAGGACCAAGCGATTCCTAGAGAGGACACCTCTCTAGTCATTTCCCAGCATGACTCTATGGTATATGTCCCTATTTTTTCAGCCGTGGATAACTGAAACCACATATATTGGTTCTGCGGATACAAGGGGGGCACCTGTACTTTAAAAAATCAGAACGCTATAAGCTGCAAAACACACTCTTCTCTTTGTTCAGTCCATTTTCTTCTCAACATCCACAACAGGACCCGAGGCAGCAATTTGAGCCAACACATGAACCATGTAATACCCCTCCATCACTTTTCTAGTGAGGTGCCCCCCACAAAATGACAAAAGTAACTAAAGTCAACTACCATAAGGGGAGTGATGTTATCCCCACCTTTAAGTTACAGTCATCATGTAACTTGGTAACACTTCAGTTACTGTGGGGGGGATAATTTGGAAAAACTTGCTGTAATTAACTAGTTATTAAGTTATTTGTAACTACTAATTATAGTAGTGATCCCTTCTAAGATGTGGCTGTGAGAATTATCTAATGACTGGCTGTGCTACAGTTCCCAAGGTTCCATGTGAGAAGCCAAGACAAGCTGATTTAAACCTCTTGACATTTGCAGGGTGAAAGCATCAACATACCAGAATGTGACAGTACTTGTATCCTAACTCTGCTCTCCATCCTTTTTCAGCTTCCCCATCATGGATGTTTTGTACAGCAGTGGAGTCTGGTTTGCAGAGCTGCTTCAGAGAGGTCTTCCGGGCCTGGAGGACTTTTGGCTTTGGGTGACTTTCTTGGGTGACCCTAAATGCATCTTCATTATTTATTTCCCTCTTGCTTATTTCCTGCTGGACCAGAAGGTTGGAGTAAAAGTACTTTGGCTGGGCTTAATCTCTGAATGGCTCAATTTAGTCTCTAAATGGTGAGGAGAAAGCAACTTTCTGTAAGCTATTTGTATTATCCAAGTAGAATGGAAGCCTTACTAGGTTAGTATGAGGAAGGGCAGGGGAGTAAGTGTACAAGTAATAAAGATGATATTATTTATTTGTTTATTTGTTTATTAAAATATTTCTCTCCCACCCTATAGCAAAAAATCTCAGGGTGGGGTACAGGTAAAATCAATACTAACAGGTTAACACAATTTCATTTTTTAAAATCATTATTATTATTATTATTATTATTATTATAAACTAAAAACATATTTACAGGTTAAAACAGGTTTAAAAGGTTAAAAAGTTTATTATTGTTATTTTGGGATTTTATCAGTGATGCAGACTCGAGTCGATTGACTTGGACTCAAGTCAAACTCCAGTCACTTCAGTGATTCGACTTGACAATCGATGCACTGATTTGACTTGCAACTTGCATATTTTTGGCAACTGATTTGCTGTTCTTGTTTCAGTAATAGAACACATTCATCCAGAAACATTACAGAGCCAAAAATGATTTTCCTCCTTTGAACAATGCTTCAATGCTCCTTTGAGCAATGCTTCCACTGCTTTTTGCCAACCGGTCTCATGACGGGAGGTGTAACAGCAAATGTGTTAGGCAATGGGCTTGAGGTGTAAGGATCCTTCTAAAGCTTTTCAAAATCTCTAGAAGGTTCCTACGATGTGCAGCAAGGACAGGCTGCGAAGCAGACCTCAAGCCCATTGCCTAAGGCTTTTGCTGTGTTTCCCTCCAAGAAATGCCTCCCATGCTCTGGGGTCGAGTCTTGCCTGCTACCCTTAGGAAAAGGCTCTTTCTAAGAGCAGCAGGCAAGACTCAGCGTTTGGCAATGGGCTTAACTTTGTGCACATCTCCTTGATTTTCTGGTTATTGAAACTCCACCACCACCACACACCACCTCCTTTTTTTCTGTTAAAGTTGGCTTCCAGAATTGAGACTTGACTTGAAAGTATCTTGAAAGGACTTGAGACTCAACTTGAGACTTGAAGGTAGAGACTTGAGACTTGACTTGAGACTTAAGAGTAAAAAGTTTGAATACATCACTGGACTGTATTGGGTGTCTATGTGCTTGTGGAGCTTGGGCCCAGCCATTACAATAGCACCCCCACATCCGCTGATTCACCAACCACTGATTCAATTATCTGTGGTTGGTGATGGCGGGGGGGGGGGAAGGGGGGGAGGAAGGATCTTACCTCCCCCATCCCTTCTCCTGGGAGGGTTTCTGTGGCTGCGGCAGCAATCACGGGGCCAAAGAGAAGGGGAGGAGAGATCTGTCCTCGTCCCCTTCCCCCTTTGTCCCCCCAATCGCCGCGGCGGCAGGGCCGTGGGCGAAGGGGGGGGGGAGAAATAAACTGTCCTCATCCCCTCCCCCCCAATCGCCACCGCCACGGGGCCTTGGCGGGGGTGGAGGAGCGAACTCGCCCCCCCTTTCCCCCGGATGGCCCCCCGGGATGGCGTTCGCTATTATCTGTGGATTTTGCCATCTGCGGGGGTGGGTGGGCTAGAACCAATCCCCCACAGGGATGCTACTGTACATATTTCTGGCAGTAAACTCTCTACAGGATTAGCCTTATTGAGAGAATCCCACATTTTGCAGAAGTACAATTAAAAAAAAAGAAAAATACCACTAAAGAGAGCAAAACTGAAGGCAGCCCAGTAAGAATGAAGTGTGCTTTCTGGCTGCACAATTCTGGCAGGCTGTTGTGGGTGGTCAAGAGGAATGGGGTGGCTTGTAATTTTTGAACAGTATCTCTCCATGCTGGAATATTTTGTTGCAGGTTCCTCTCTCTCTCTCCCTCCCCCCCCCCACTATCTTGCCTATCTTCTCATACCAATGAAACAAATCATATGAAAACAATGTTTGAATTTAAAATAATTTAAAAACACAAGGTGCAGGGAAGCATGGCAACCTCCATTAAGGCCTCTTCCTCAGCCAGCTGTTTGCCAAAACTTGCTTGAATAAAAAGGTCTTTGCCTGCCTGTGAAAGAACAATAGAGGGGGAGCCAGGCTAGCCTCCCATGGGAGGGAATTCCCTTGTCCTGAATGTATTGTTATTTTGTGTTGATGGGTTACATTTACCACAGTAATTGGAGACAGTCTGAAAAAGCCTTGATATAGTATCATTTTCAGGATTGTGTGGGAAATGAAAATGGCAGCTGCTATATAAATTTCTCAAAATACCCTGGTGTGATGCTATCTCAGTGCTGTTGCGGGAGATTAAAATGGCAGTCACCCAGTGATGATTACAGTGCTGCCACCATATTTTAAACTTATTTTCAGTTCTGTAGAACACTGGATGTCCTTGATTTTAAGCAGATCAGTATTCATGCCTCATAAATGTAGTTGTCATGGCAGCAGTAATCTTCAAGGACTACTGTCCTGCTCACTTTTGATCTTGGTTTTGCTTGTTTTTTAAAGAGTTTATATTCCACCTTACAATTCTTATAACTTTTCTAGATGGCTCATACTATAATTAAATGCAGAATAATAACATAATCTTTTCAGGAATGACAGGATAAGGAGTGAAGGGGTGGGGGGAGGAAGAAGAAGATGCAGGTGCCTTAACAGTAAAACAGAAGATAAAATACCACATAAACTTAACAGTTCAAAAATCTGAAAGCTCTGAACTGGGTCTTGCCTCGCAATCACTTAATATCCCTCCCTTCTCTCTTTCCCCAGGCTTTTGTTTGGTGAGCGTCCCTTCTGGTGGATGTTTGAATCTGGATTTTCCAGGAAGGGGGAAGACTTTCCCCGCCAGTTCCCTGCAAGCTGTGAAACTGGACCAGGTTGGTAATGCAAGATAAGATTCTAGACTTCCGTTGCTCTGGACTTAGTGATTTAAGGATGGATGGCCCAGCCCCAGGACCCTTAATTCCTGAAGTGTAGTGCTAAATTTTGAAACATAGCCATGCAGTCCACAGTATAGTTATGGCCTGTTTCTGCGGTCCTGGGATAGCAACGTCTGATTTGCTGACACCCACAAGCTTTTTTAAAAACTCTGGGAAAAGCTGTGAAGACTTTTCCTTCAGAGGTTTTGGTGGATTTGGCCCCCCTCCTCCCGAATACTGCAGGTTGATATGGGATGGCATTTAGACAAATCATATTCTCCTTGAATTCTATAGGAGTACTTTCACCATATAGACAACCCCTTGGTCGTGAGCAGACAAAACTTTCAAAAAGACAAACACGTGATAAAGAAGAAAATGCTGACCACATCAGAGCGGTCTGATTTCTGTCTAAAGCAGCAGTGCGGAAATGGTGGCCCATGGGATGCCTTTAGCTTCACCCACTTTTTGTGCCCCTCTGCAACCCTTCCTGAACTCTCCAACCCTAGGAGGTGGAGAGCTCACTTGCTGCTCTGGGAAGCCCCTTCCACAACCCCCTAGGCCAAAATCCACCCCATGAGCCTGGAAGTTGCAAGCCAAAGTGACTTCGTCTTGCAACTTCCGGCCAATGTGCAGCTGAATTTGAGTGGCATGGCCTGCTATGGGGTTGTGGGTGTTAAAATTTCCCCCTGTTTTTGCTGCAGTTACCCAGCCTTCCTCTAAAGCCTGCATTCAGCCCAGGGCCGACCCTACCGTTAAGAAGAGTGAGGTGGCTGACTGTGATCCTTGATTCAACACTGCTGGATGGATAATTTGTGATCTCTTGGCCTAGGTTATTTTATACAGTTGTACAGACAAAATCAGGGGTGGGACCCGGTGGATTTTGTATACCACCCTGAGTTCTGTGGAAGAACAGTGAGATTTTAAAATGTAAGATATAAATAATGTAAGAAATAAATAAGCCAAAAAAGAGTTTAAACAAATAAACAGTTAGAAAGAACACCTTGAAGGGAGAGGAAATGAGATGTCATACAGAGAAAGATTATTAATATGTCCCTGTGGTGTAGACAGTGTTGAATCATTGGAACACTGAAAAGAGAAAATACCACACACAGCCTGTATAAAGAGATTAGGGAGAAAAAATTGGCCAGCATGTTGGCAAAATGAAATTTTGGTTGCAGTAAAGACATGCCACATTTGTAGGAAACATCAGTCTTCAGCATATAACAGCACAGTGTGTTTGTGTACTTGGCTAATAATCTTAGAACTGCTCTGAGGAAAGCAAATGTTGTCCCTTGTCAGTTTGACAAGGCAGTATGAGTGGTTAAAATTCAACAAGCTTTCTGTTTTGAGCTGTTCTGATGTTTCATAAAGGTTACTGGGGATGTTCTGTGTTTATTTGGTTCCATCTTAATGGCACAAGTGGCACATAATAAATGGTTTTCAGGTGGCTGTTGGTGGACATCCTCCAAGGATTTCTCAAAATCTTTTCTATCAGACATCTAGGCTAGCCTTTGTTATCATTTTTATGGTACAGTATGTCCCTCATATCCATAGTACCAGTACCCATGGTTTCATGTACACACATCCGAAAAAGTATGTTCTCTCTAGGCATTTTCTAGGTCTTCCAGTGTGATTCTGTGGCATGCTTCTCCCAGAAGTTGATTATAGATAGAGTTGCGCTGGAGGACCTAGAAAATGCCTAGAGAGGTGTTCTCTGTAGGAATCTCTTAAGTCCTCCAGCCTGTTATATTCTTGGGCCAGAAGTCATTCATTTCAATAGGGTTCGCTATTATCTGTGGTTTCGTGTTTCCACGGTAAGTCCAAGAACATATCCCCCACAGATATGGGGGTCAAACTGTAGTTATATGTATGAAGGTATCCTGTCTCATTTTTGACCAAGACCTAATCCCAATAAGAGAGTCACAAATAATATGAAAAAAGGGCAAGGGGACATATTGTTTGGGCACAGCTTGCAAACTTGCTTTTAACAAGTAATTAGTTACACTTATAGCTCTGAGATGCCGAAAGTAGTTGATTACTTTGATTACTACTTGCTACAAGTAATTATATTCCTTTCCCTTTTTCAAAAGAAACTAAAGTGGTTACTTTTTTAAAAAATCTGAACACTATACATTTGTCCCTCCACATTTGCAGGTTAAGCATTCATGGATTTGATTATTCGTGGATTACTAAATCTGTTCTGTGCTGGCTTGAGCATTCTGGGAATTGTAATCCAAAAAAGGGATAACTTTCCCAAGCACTGAGGAAAGTTCCTATTTATGGGCTCAAATTATTGACAGAGGGAAAAGTTTGGGAGTGAGTTTAATGATATTCACAGTCCACGCTTCCTGACTCCCAATCCCCACCCTCCCAATTTTTGTCTAATCATGGCTCTTCTTTTAGTGAAGAGAGGGGACATAAAAAAGAAGAAACAGGGCAAGGACCTCTGCCTGAACCTGTGATTTAGTCTGTAACTCAATGTCCTCAGCATTCTGGTTAAAATTAGGCAGCCATTTTGGCCTCTAACATCAGAACTGACAGAGCTGGTAAGACAGTTCCCCCCCCCCCCCCGTGCTTTTCTTTTTTAAAAGGAGTTCTCGAATGGATGTGAGCAAATCCGGAAGGGATGGATTGACTTCTGTTCACTGAGCGCTCAAAAACCTGACTGTGATTTTAACGTGGAAGCCAGTCAGGGCCAACCCTGCAGTTAGGCAGAGTTAGGCAATTGCCTCAGGCAGCAGATTGTTGGGAAACATTAGTAGCCATTTCATGTCTGTCCTTCCCTTGCACTGTTCTCCTCTGTTGGAGGGAAGACCCTTCTGGTCCACAAAGACTGTCTGGTTCCTCTAAAGTGACCCACTGCCCTCTGGTGTAGTGGAGGATGCCATTCCATTGCCAGCACTCAACTGCCAGTCCAGTCAGCTCCTGCATCTGGGAGGGGAGAGGAGAAGAGGCACCATTTTGTCATTTGCCTTAGGCAGAAAAATGATTTGGGCAGACCTGAAGTGGATCCAGTGACCACAACCATTACAGAGTTGGCACAGATCAAAAGGGGCCTCTGGTACGAGATGAGATCAGCTCCTAAGGTTGCTGATAATACTGTATTGGGGAGAAAAGGACTAATTTTGTGTATGTTCACTTTATTTATTTATTTTTTCAGGTAGTCCCTCTGGCCACTGTATGATCACTGGTGCAGCTCTTTGGCCAGTAGTAACCAGTCTGACTACCCAGATATCCCAACACTCCAAAAGGTACATCACTTCCACCCTAGCTGTTCACATTCCTGGTTCTCTCTCCAATTGTTTTTGCAGGATTTTTAATTTTAATTAACTTGTTACACTTTGACTATCCCGCCTTTTCTTCAAGGAACTCAAGACAGGTTGAGTGTTTCTCCCCTCACATTGTATCCACACTCCCCTCCAGTTGTATCCTCACTGCAGCCCTGTACATTTTTGGCCAAGGTGATCCCCATAAGCATAATGGCTAAATATCTCTCTATGGGCAGACTTCCCTCTCCATCTGTAGAAGGGAGGTCAACAGTATCCTATAGCCTTCGGGGGATTGCACCCATCCTCCCGATACAACCCACTGTACTCAAGCAAATCCAGATTGTTCCCAGCTGCAGTTCCCTTGGTTAACCACTTGGGGAAGCAGAGAGTAAGGCCGGAGAATTGAATCCGGAGTCTATTCTGTTTTCATCAGCACAGGAGGATCTGAGAGCAAGACTGGCTCCTAGATGAAATGGTCTCTATTTGTTCACACTCAGCTTCCTGCTGAAGCCTCATTGGTTCATTAGTGATGGCTGAAGCCTTTTGGCTGTGTGAATTCCAGAGCCTGGAATAGCTTTTACAACCATAGTCAGCATCCTGTTAGTGATATACACAAGTGTAATTCCACCTTATGCTTGCATATATACTTTTTTGGCTATTGTAGAGGTTGGTATTCCCTTCTTCCCTTTGCAGTGACCAAACTGCCCCTCCCTGGATTCACCATGTTGCTGGAAATAGCATTGGGGTGCGGCTTGCTCCGTAGGGCAGGTGGGTGATTTTCCCTGTGGGTCCACAGCTGTGCTTACCTCCACTACCACCACCACCCTGATCCTTTTAAAGAATGTCAGCATTTGAAAAAGGGTTGCAATCTCCGTAGAATCCGAACCCTCCAGAGGATAACTCTGTATGGCATGTGCTTAAATGGAAGAACTTTTGGGGAGCTGAGTTGAATAAAATTAGGGGAATAGAGAAGAAAGTTGCACCATAGACCATGCTCAGAGGCACCTTGTTTGTATTGATCATTTCTCCCATTCCAAGGACATGCCAGAAACAAGCAGAACTTACATTTCTTTTGTACTGCAATTCACAGAATCCCTAATCTATGGCCATGCTGGCTGGGGATTATGGGAGTTGTAGTCCAAACAACAGCACTTTCCCAAATTCTGGTGGCAAGACTGGGCATTTGTGGGGCCACTAATTTGGTTGATAATTTATTTCCATGGGCAGAGGAGGTCTGTTCTCACAAACTTTCCAACCTGCTGGCTACTCTACCATGCCATTTCTCTTTCTCTTCTTTTCACTTGTTAAGCTGGCTGGTGAAGGCTGTGCCCTTTCAGGTGTATCTCCTCCTCCTCCTGGCTGTAGGTCTATCACGCATCTTCATACTGGCTCATTTCCCCCACCAAGTCCTTGCTGGCATCTTGACAGGTGAGTGTGTCTTGTGGTTTTGGGCTACCTTTCCTATTGACCTGTTCAATGTCTGCTGTGATATTGCTGCCTTCTTTTGCAGAAGGGCCTTGTCTGGCCTGCATATAGGGAATGTATTCCCTAAATATGTATTCTGGTCTGGTTCACTCATGCCAGGCTCAGAGATAACTTCAGGAACTGATAAAAAGTGGTCTCAAATGGAGTAGCAAGCTTCTGAAGCCCTCTGCAGCCCTAATTTTCTCCAGCTTGGATCAGAAGAAGTTCAGGCTTTTTGAGCACAACAGGATTTTTTCAGTCATTGGATAATTAAAAAAGTAACCTGCCCAGACTCTGGTTAGACTCTTTCTCTGCCACATTCAGGACTCCAGTCACCTTTCCTCTTAACTTTTTGAGAGTAGCTTTCTGATGTGCTGAACCTGGAGGAGAAATTGCAGCTCTTCCAGGTTACAGGGCAGCAAGTAGAATTCAACTGCAGCAGTGGGATTTTTGTATTGCCTCTTCCCATTTTCACTTCTTTCCTTTCCTGCTGTCTTTGTCAGGAATTAGCCTGGGCTGGCTGCTAGAATCCCGAGTCCCACTAGAGAGGGGACTCTGCTTCTACCTGTGGGCTACGCTGTCCCTTCTGCTCAGCAGCGTGATGACATATTGGACACTGCTTGCTCTGGGCGTAGATGTCAGTTGGTGAGTTCCTTCAATGGGGAGAGGGATTGGGCTGTGGGAGCATCTATGTGCACTTCTTTTCCACAGGCTGATGCTGCTATGGTCCAGGGTTTGGGAAAGTTATGTTTGAACTACAGCTTCCAGAATCCCCTTCTAGCCATGCTGACTAAAGGATTCTGGGGAAAACAGACCAAAAAAAAGTAACGTTTCCTGAGTTCTGTTTTTATTCAGGCCTTTCATTTTTGGTCTTCTCCAGGTCAATCAACCTAGCCACCAAGTGGTGTGCGAACCCTGAGTGGATCCGCATGGACACACGGCCCTTTGCGTCACTGAGTCGTGATACAGCCACCGCCCTCGGGCTTGGACTTGCCTTCCACTCCTCCTCCTACACCCAGCTCAAGTGCGAGAGGCCCAGCTGGTCTCAGAGGGCATTCTGCGCCATCTTGTCCCTTGTTCTCCTGCGCCTCCTCAGTGATGTGGCACAACCACAGGATGTGGTTCTCTGGTACGGGCTGAACTTTGTGAAATATGCCACTTTCCCATGGGTAGTGATTGCATTGCTCCCCAGAGTGGTTCAGGCTGTGACGTCAAGGATGACACCAGCCCACAAAGAGTAGCCACTGGAGGGACTACTTGCTCTTTTAGAAGAGCCACAGGTAGGGAAGGAACCTCATAGAAATAGGGGATTTTCCTTGGGCCACACACATCCTTAGCATATAATAGGTCCTTCCATCAAAAGACCGTATGTATTTTACCTTAAAATGGACAGCTCCTTCCTTTGCTCAGGCCAGTGTGGTTTTCCTCTTCTTGTTTAAACAGCTGTATGAAAAGTGCAGCTTCCAACCCTCCTCACCCAGCTTAATTGTAGCAATAGGGTGTTTCTCTTTCATACACAGGGGCTATTATTTGTATTCAGGTCTCAAAGCTACAACCCAAAAGATTTTCAGAAGGTACTTCCAACAGAGATGGAGGGAGGATGGGACACTGTAGAAGGCTGCTTTGTGGCACTGTGCAATCATTGTAAGAGTAAGCTGGACAATGGTTTCACTGGACTAGGTCAAGTGGACAGGGATGGTGCTGGCAGCACTGACAAAGTCTCTGTGCCTGCACCCAATTTGTCTAAAATAGATCACTCTTAACTCCATCTACAGTAGTATTTGATGTGGCTGCACCATTCCTTTCCAGCTTGAATTCAGGGGAAAGAGCTGATGCAAACATCTTAAAGCTCCAAGCCACTAGACATCGTAAAGCTCTGAATCAATTTCTGTGCAAACCTTCTTAGGATGGATGGGAGGGGGAAGATCAAACTTCCAGTTTCCCTAAACGTGTGATATTATTATTAATAAAGCCAAATTTTACCCTGCACACCTCTTCTCCAGAGAGCTTTAATCTAGATTTCAGTGTCCATTTCATTATCCAGGAATAAAGTAGGAGCTAAAGGACATCACAGTGGATACATTTGCATACCAAACTAAGCCTTTCTTAGCTAGTGTATTTTTTAAAATCGTAGTTTGTTCTTTTAAGTTCCAAAATGCATGGCAAAAGACTAAACAAACCATAGCTTGTCTTCCTCACTCCTGGCTTGTTTGTTTTCTCTTCCAGCCTTTTTGACATCTCCTCTTTCATTTGACAGGGACAATCTATAGTTGCTTGTTTAGGTGTTATAGTTGCATGTTTAGGTGTCACAACAAGCCATGGTTTAAACATGGTACAGTTTATGGTTCTAGACTGTGGTTTATGGCTGGTCAACAAACCAGTTTATTAAAGCATGAAAAAACATCACAACATAAACAGATCTCAACAAGTACACAATGGCTTCCTGTGGCATGCCAAGACAGCATCCTTAGAAGTATACTCTCTTAACCAGCTGGCATTCTTCACCCCCACCAAAACAAAAAACAAAAAAAATTCCAGAGATTATATGGCAACATCCTTGCTTTTGGAAAGTGCTTTGATGTAGTGAGAGGTTATTGCTATATGCTAAACTTTCCTTCCCACATTTTCTGAGACTTTTGGAAAGTGGTCCAATTGTTAAAAGAGGATCTATGAACAGTGGCTATGAGCTTGGAAAGAGATGTCAACTCCATACATACTTGACCACCTCTTTCCCTTACTTTCTGTCTACTGGTTTCTCAGGTCGATATTAAAATAAATTATGTATTTTTTGTTGGCAGTGTGTTGTATCATTTCTCTGTCTCAAATGAATCCCGTATAGCACACAGTTTTTGACAGAAAGAGGAATAGAATCAGAGGACTTTTCTGGACTTTGCAGAGGAGAACCATGTTAACTGCACACAACCTATAGGTACTTTTACAAAGAGAAAGCTTCTCTTGCAAGGAATTTGACTGTACTAACTGGTAGAAGCTGTCAGAGTTTGTGCTTTGATGGCACAGCCTTCAAGAGCCACCACAGTGAGGCATCTGACTAGAACTTTGTGGAGGCTTTGGATTATTTCTATTAGTTAAATAGCATGACTTGTATCTGCTGTTCTTCAAGTGTTGGCTGGAATCTTCTTGTCGACTAAGCTGGTGTTCCTGCAGGTTATACCAGCACACATACTTTTGGGGCATTTCTGAATCCTTCTCTTTGTTGATTGAAATACAATAGGTATTTAATGTCAGATAGAATCTGTATCAAGAAAATGCTTACAGATAGCTACAGGCATAAAATACAGTAATGGAGCTTGTCGAATACCTGTTGATATACAAGTTTGATTTGCATCAACCGTTGTTGTTGCTATGCGCCTTGAAGTCAACTCTTGAGTTATGGCAACCCTATCACAGGATTTTCTTGGCAAGATAAATTCAAAGGTTTGCTGTTGCCTTCCTTTAAGGCTGAGAGGGTGACTTGCCCGAAGTGACCCAGTGGGTTTCCATTACCGAGTGGGGATTCAAAGCCTGGTCTCCTACAGTTCTAGTTCAACACCACAACACCACCCTGACTCTTTCGTTTCAACTAGAGGCTATGCTAAGTATCCTGCTTATGTGGTACCCCACAAAAACTTTTTGATTATGATGTAGAGCTTTACTTAAAGAAAAAGTTGGGAACCACTGAGATAGAGCTTTCAGCAACAGTGTAATAGCAAGGGAGGAGGCTGAGCAGCTCATGGCTTATGTTAGCTTAGATTTAGTGTACAACGTGAGATGACATGCTTTGCATGCAGAAGGGCCTACTGTCTCTGGCATCTCCAGGCATGGCTGGGGAAAGACTCACCTGAAAGCCTAAACCACTGCCAGTTAGTGTAGACCAGCCTTCCCCAACTGGTGCCCTCCAGATGTGTTGGACCACAATGCTAATCACCTCTGGCTAGCTGTCTGCAGATTATAGGAGTCACAATCTAACACATCCAGAGCATACCAGGTTGGGGAAGGTTGGTGGAGATCATTAGTGGGCAATATATGGCCCTCCAGTTGTTGGACTGTAGCTCCCTATCAGCCATAAGTGTCATAGCCAAGGGTGAGGAATGAGTTCTGTTTATTGTATTCATTTATTCATTTTCCCACTACTTTTCCGTGGTGATGGGATTGTGTGTTTCTGTGAGGCAAGAGGCTATGCTGATGGTAGTGTGCTGTTGGTATAGTCTCCAATGTCACACAGGCATTTGCTGAGGAGCAAACTAAATGTGCCAAACAGCTACTGGGCCGCAGCAGCAGGGGTGGGGTGGGGTGGGGTGGGGTTACACTGGCAGAGGATCTCTCAGAGATTGGCAGTGGCACCATAGCTAATGCTTGTTGGTACTGCACAGAAGCAGACACAGTAAACCCCTTTTGAACGTCTTATACAATGAAAATCTTATGAAGTGACAATCCAAAATGAAACAAGAGACAGTGCCAGAAGATGACACCCTCAGGTTGGAAGACACTCAACAAGCTACTGGGGTTCAGCAGAAGACAAATATGAGTAGCACTGTGGCTAATGACACAGCTAGACTCAAGCTGAAAGGATGTTCAGCTAATGACACAACTAGACTCAAGCTGAAAGGATGTTCAGCTGAAAGGAAAGTCTGATGCTGCACAACACGTATTATAGGAATATGGAATGTGAGAAGCATGACTTAGGGGAATCTAAACACAGTAAAAGAAGAAATAGAATGTATGAACATTGTAATTCTTAGGGTGGGTGAACTAAAGTGGGCAGGATTTGGATATCTTGAGTCAGATAATTACATAGTGTTTTACTCAGGAAATGAAAATTAAGAAGAAATGGGGTGGCATTTATAGCGAGGAGAGATGTAGCAAAAGCCATCAAAGGATATAATGCAAGGTCTGATCATCTCAATAAGAACTCAGGGAAAACCATCAATATAACTATAATCCAAATGTATGCTCCAACTACAGAGGTAGAAGAGGAAGAAATTGAAAAATTCTATGTTGAAGTCCAGGAGAAAACTGACCACCCACCAAAACAGGACTTTTTGTTAATCATAGGCAATTGGAATGCAAAAGTAGGAAACAGAATAGAATAAAAGATTGTAGGAAAATTTGGCCTAGGATCAAGAAATGAAGCAGGAGAGTGACTGACTAAATTATACACCATGAACTGCTAATATAAAAAAATAAAGAACATTAAACCAACCATTGCACCAAAATACAACCTGAAGAACATCCCTGTAGAATGTAAAGAAAATGTGAAAAATACAGTTGTCCCTTCATATTCGCTGGGGTTTGGTTCCAGGACTCCTGTGAATTCCCAAATCCGTGGATACTCAAGTCCTGTTATATGCAATGGCATAGCAAAATGGTGTTCCTTATATAAGAAGGCAAAATCAAGGTTTGCTTTTTGGGTTATTATTTTTTTAAGAATATTTTCAAGCCGTGAATACTTAAATCTGTGAATATGGAGGGACAACTGTAGATTTGTATTATTAAGACTAATTAAACCAGAAGAACTCTGGACTGAAGCCAGGGGCATTGTCAAAGAAGAATGCAAAAACACACTGCAGCCAATAAGAAAGAGAAGCCTAAATGGATGACTGAAGACACTTCAAGCAGTTAAGGACAGATGAGAAGCAAAAGTAAATGGTGACAGAAACGGTGTCAGGACCCTGAATGCAACAGTTCAGCAACTTATGCATAGGGACAAAGTGAATAATAATCAATGCAGAGAAATAGAAGATGACACCAAAAAAGGAAAAGCAAGAGACCTATTGTACAAGATCTATGAAATCAAAAGGAAATTTAAACAAAGAGTGGGGATGCTATACAACCAACAGGGGAACACATTACATGACCAAGGACAAATAAAAAGACGATGGAAACAATACACTGAAGAATTATATAAGAGGTTAAAAGAGATTCAAGGAAGAACCATTTGAAGATTAACCTAGAATTTTAGAAAGTGAAGTGGAAACTGCACTCAGATCACCAGGAACCAATAGAGCTGCTTCAGGCTACAGAGACAGAATCTACTCTACTTCTATCTAAAATCTATCAACCAATATGGAAAACAAAAGAATGGGTCACAGATTGGAAAGGCTCAATATACAGTCCCCAAGAAAGGGGACACCAGGGACTGCAGTAACCGTAGGACCATTGCATTAATCTCCCATGCAAGCAAAATGGTGCTCAAAATTCTACAATTAAGACTTTTTATGATATATGGAGTGAGAAATGCCAGAAGTCCAAGCTGAGTTCAGGAAAGGAAGAGGCACTATATGTTGAATACAGAACAAGTGGCTACCATCAGGACAGAATAGAGAGAAACAGAATGGTTTCCAGTTGGCAAGGGGGTTAGAGAAAGCTGCATTTTATCACCTTATCTGCTTAACTTGTACACTGAACATACCATACATAAAACAGGACTAGACTTGGACAGAGGAGGCATAAAAATTAGAGGAAGGAACATCAAACATTTAAGACATGTAAATGACACCATACTACTAACAGAAAACAGAAAGGACTTGGAACAATTACTGAAGAAAGTCAAGGAAGAAAGTGCAAACACAGGTTTACAGTTGAACATTAAGAAAATAAAAATAACGACCACTGATAATTTACATAACATTAAAGTAGACCATGAAGACAATGAAATAGTTCAAGATTTTCCACACTTTGGCTCAGTCATTCATCAGAATGGAGACTGCAGTCAAGAAATCAGAAGACTATGTCTTGGAAGGGCAGCTATGAAGGAACTAGAAAAGATCCCAGAGTGTAAAGATATATCATTGAATACTAAAGTTAGGAATGTCCATGCCATAATATTTACCATTTTTATGTACGGTTGTGAAAGCTGGACCATGAAGAAACCTGATCAGAATAAAATCAATTCATTTGAAATGTGGTGCTGGACAAGAGTGCTACATGGACTGCTAAAAAGACAAATAAATGGGTCCTAGAGCAAATCAAGCCTGAACCCTCCCTAGAAGCCAAGATGAATAAACTGTCGTACTTTGGACATATCATAAGAAGACATGACTTTCTAGAAAAGACAATGATGCTTGGTAAGGTAGAAGGCAGTAGAAAAAGTGGAATACCGCATTACAGATGGATGGATTCAATCAAGGAAGCCACAACCCTGAATCTGCAAGATCTGAGCAGGGCTGTTGAGGATAGGGTGACTTGGAAGTCTCTCATGCATAGGATCGCCATACGTCAAAATCGACTTGATGGCAGTTAACAAGAACAACTCATTTATTAAAATATTTTAATCTCACTCTTTTAGCATGAGATTTCAGAGCGGCAAATAGATAACAATATAAACAATTCCAAATCAAATCTACAAATAATTTAAACAAAATAATAACATACTAGGCAACTCAAAGAAGTTAAAACAGCTTTTAAAAGCTAAGTTTTTTTTTTAAAAAAACCATGCACATGCTTAAAAGTAAACAAGGCCCCAAAAGCTTTAATAAAATACCATGTCTTGACCTGGCACCAAAAATAAACCAGGGATGGCACCAGTCAGGCCTCCAAGAAGAGAGCATTCCACAAGTGATGGGAGCTACAGTTCCATATTGTGTGGGCGGGGCTCATACATTCCCTGTTCCTAGTGTAGTCAAGTACTGCATTAGCTAGAGGGATCAATAAGTCTGCCTTGGTGTGATATTTTTTCCATTAATATGGGACACTGCACCCTATTTGTGCTGCCAGTTTGGGAAATGGAGACAGGACTCACAAAGAAAGCCAGAAAGTCCCACACATTGATTCTACCACAAAATATTGCCAGAAACAATTTTATTTACACAAGGACAAACATTGGAACATATTACAAAATACTCAACTGAAAATTGTATTCAGAGCAAGATAAACAGAGAAAGAGACAGAAAGCAGGAGAAAAAAGCAGAAGGGGGGACCTACTGATATTCCCCACTTATGGGGGGGCATCTTCAATGTAATGTGAAAGGGGTTGATTAGGAAAGAAATGGAAAAAAAAGTCCCAATTCCCCTCCACAAGAACAACCCCCTCAACAACTTAATACTGGTGTGGTGTCCCTATTGAAAGGACACCGACAAAGGGAGCTGACACACACATATGCACGCACACACGCACACACACGCACACACACATGTTCCATGCTGTTGTCCTAAGGACTAATGGCTTTTCCAAATAGTTGCTACTTTTGGCCAGCGCAGAAATTTCCCTCCCTCTAAAACAAAAATCCAAATTAAGAAGTATGAAAACAATGGCTAGTGGATCCTTTTCTTGCCTTTCTACCTATTCTCCCCCACCACTGCAAATTAAAAAAAAGAGAGATAGTGAAAAGCAAGACATAACAAATGCTAAAAGCGGAATCCATTGCTTCCTGACTGGAAGGTCACAATGACTGGCACCAAGTTTACTTGGAGTCTCCTTTGCATGGGGTAAAAAGAGGTGTATCATGCTAACTGTGCAATTTTTTCCCCCATTTTATAACCTTATTGCAAATTTCTGTGAAAAAGGGGAAAGGGAAGAAAATAGGACAGTTTTTTTTACACTGATACTGTGGAATTGTTAGTGTGAGCTAGCATTGGTGCAGAAATGGGTATAACTCAAAAGGCCTGCAAGTGAAGAAGGGAGGGAGGGAAGGGAGGGAGACTGCAGCTAGCAACCCTGGTAATGAACTTGGAGTTCCATAGGTCACCTAGTTCACATGCCCATGGGGGAACCATTGGTGTGCTAGGCACTGAATAGCCCAGGGCTGGTGAACCTCTGTCCCTCCCCACAATTTGTCTTAAAATCCTCATGATTCCTTACTATGGGACAGGCTGTAGCGCAGAATATCTGGGGGGGGGGGCAAAGGTTCCACAACATTGGTATAGCTAAAAAGGCAGCCTTCTGCAGATCTTGAGGCTTGTACAAGAGCTTTCATCAAGTGGACATTCTTCCCATGAAAAGGTGTGAGGTGAAGTGCCTTCTTCTGTGTGAATAAAGGAGAGGCCTGAATCCTTAAGGGCAGCCTCTGTGTAATACATGTAAGCCTGTGGTCTTCAGTATGTTGTTGGCATTACAACTGCCATTATTCTTGATCTCTGGACATGCTGACCAAAGACCAAGAACATCTACTGGGCTTCCACAGGCCCCCACCTCTTCTCTATCACTCTATACTCATAGAAAAGCCTATAAACCTGCTAAAAGTGTTACCTGTTCCATTCTTTATTTCACCTGAGCTGCTTCTAATCCTGCAGGAGCAGAAATCTATACCTGTGTGTAAAACCACACAATGTCCAAATCTATTAGCTTACCTTGAACACATGTTTAATACAGAAACTTTTATCTGCTTGGACCCAGACTAAGTTCCACATAAAACCCAGCAGTTTCAGTGGCAAGGAAGTCAAATCCTGATGAACTTTTCCCACTAAATGCAGTGGAACCGAAGTAAACATTTACCTGGGAACAATCCTCATTTAACGCAACAGGGTTTACTTCTAAGTAGACACGGCTAGCATTGCACTGCTAGTATGGAATTAACCTATTATGATAAGGTTGGAGAAACTTTGGCACTTCACAGATATTTTGGCCTACACGACTTCCTTTAGCCTCTCCCACTGTGGCCAGTAAGGAATTAAGGGTTTGTAGACTAAAACATCTCAAGGGCCAAAAATTTCCCATCCCTAAATTATGACAAAGTTCACAAACACTTTTGAGTCCTCTCTGAATATGACTGATAAGATGGGTGTCCTCAGTGTTGACCAAACAAAGGAGGATGTGTGGGGTGCTTTAAAGTTCCCATGTGAGAACAAGAAAGACTTCCAAAGCAGTTACTCTGATTGGCCTCTGACACTGTCACTCTAGACTGTCCTTGGGAAAGTACTGTAATCTGTTACTATGATCTGGGTGGGGATGTGGCCTGTTCTCATGCTCCCCCTACCCAGCATTCACACAAAAAAATTGGTCAAGGTTGGGAAAAACACAGGCCTGGTCTAGCAACCATTCTTCTCTTCACAGGATATTCCTTCTCATATAATTGAAAAAATGCTATTCCACTGTTTTCTATTCATTAATTGAAATCCAAACTTGCCACTGCTGCAGATGATAAAACGGTATAGATTTATGACAGCTGCACTGCCACAACTTTATGGGCTAATTACTCATCATGACATTTTGTATAGTTCTCTGTTCTCTCCAGTGAAAGTGAGATCCTTATTTCTTTGGTTCCTAAAAAGGGATTTCTTGGGGTGTTTCCAAATACAGTACCCCACCCCACCCCATATCCATGGAGGATGCATTCCGGGACTTACTACAGATACACAAAACTGTGTATCTGCGAACTGCCATATAATATTGTGCTGGAGGTCTGAGAAAATGCCTAGAGGGCACCTCTCTAGGCATCTGGCATAACTTTATGGTCACCTTTTTGGCAGAAGTTGACCATAGAGTCATGCTGGAGGACCTCCTGGTGCCTAGAGAGACCTTTCCTTCCTGACTGCAGGTAAGTGAAACTGCGGGTACCGATCCTGCATAAACGGGGGAGGGGACAACCTGTAGTAAAAATTGTCATATGGTAGACTCCTATTAGAGTTGATCCTTGGTTACTTGTGAATCCCCCTTTCTTTCTCTTTTAGTGGTATGCAGGCAAAAATGTGTTCACTGGAGAGAAAACCAGCATGTTCAAGTATTCTTGATTGCAGAGGGAAACCACTGTATGCTTACCTTCCATTACAACTAAGGAACCTCTGGCCACCATATGCTCCATTTTTTAAAAAAATCCACCTCCCTCTAGGTCACTGGTTTCACTTTTAAACTGCTCTTAACATTAACAAGTGTTTCCTATCCTTCTCTAAGCTCATTAGTTCTAGTCCTACCACTTGGGTTGGAGAGAACATGCCATCACTCTCTTCTGTGTAACAGCCATTCATGTATTTCAAGCTGTATCTGCTGTGAAGCTAGTAAAGATGCACAATGGAAGACCTCAATGATACTTGGGGTAGAAGAGTGCTTTCATGGCACACATTCATTGAGTCAAATCTCATCAGACTACCTCGTACAACTGCAAAGCTTGCATGGATCACCCCCACCTGTCCATAAGTGGGGGCCTAGGTGTGCCATACTGGGTGCAGACTGAGCAACCTACAATGGGAAAGGTGCAAAACCCCACATTACATTCTACTTCCTTTTCACATCTCTACTAAGTGCTGCATATTTGGCCAAATATATAGGTAGGGACAGCACAGGTGACTGAGCGCAGTGCTAGAATCACTGAGTAGATCTATCAAATGTGTTTAGAAGGTATGGGAGAATGCCAGACTTGCTCCAAGGGAGAAGACTATGAGATATCCTGCTTAAAGGTACATAGCATTACCATTGCACTGATATTTATATACCGCTTATCAGTGCTGAAGCACTGCCTAAGCAGTTTACAATTTTATTAGCTATTTGCTCTCAACAAGCTGGGTACTCATTTTACTGACCTACGGAAGGATGGAAGGCTGAGTCAACCTTGGAGCCCTCTGGGATTGAACTCATTACCTTGTGGCTTGCAGTACATCTGTAGTACATTTGCAGTACACTTGTACATCTGCACACACCCAAAAGGGGTCAGCTGGGAATGTGGGAAATTCTTGAATGAGCCTGCCCTTGGGAACTGATCCTGTAACTGCTGGAGTGAGCAGGACTGGGGGGTGGGGTGGGAGATTAAAGTAGAATTGGTGTTTGCAGGGTACAGCAAGACTGTGGGCCCCTAGCTGGGTAAAGTGGTGTTGGAGAGTCAACTTCCAGCACTCTACTCAAATGTCCTGGGGCTGCCATTGGCTGGAGTGATTGAGGGCTACCATTATGAAAAATACCTACAAGCCTACACAGGGTATTAAGTGTGGTGCTTATTAATACAACCAGCATTTTAAAAGACTGGCAATTGGAGGGGGAAAGGTGTGGTCACCTGCAATAGCACATCTTCCAAGTATAGTAGTCAGGAGTTTTGCAATATAATTGTGCGGCTGCATGTGCCACATGCTCACAGTCCTGCTTAGAGGGCTGCAGCTGCCTTACAGAGGTTATATACTCAGTGTAGGGGTGGAGGTGGTAGAGGACAGCAGTACAAATGTCCCACCCTAGTCTTTGTATTGCTAAAATTGTTCTTCCACCCTTAGTAATAAGGGCTTTGGTGATTCAAATGCAGATAAGGAGTTGACTGCCCAGTAACTGTGGGACTACTCTGTAGTATAACCTTCCCTAACCTGGTGTCTTCCAGATATGTTGACTATAACTCCCAATACACCCTCCCCCCAGCCAATATATCCCCTGGTCATTCTGGCTGGCAGCAATGGGAACTGTAGTTTGACACATCTGGAGGGCACAGGCTTAGGGAAGGAACCACAGCAGCTAATGCTGGAATGCACAAATAGTTCATCTGAAAACTATTCTTGCAACTTTTGACCTTGTGTGAAAGAAGCTGAAAAATAAAGCAGGTATCAAAATACAGAAATGATGTTATGAAAAACCCCATGATATATCCCCCACTGCTTAGTCGCTTAGATTTATCCTTAGATACACCTCAGTATCTCAGCATGAGATCTCTTTAGTAGTCCACAGCTATCTACCTGACAAAGATTTGTCATTTTGTGCAATTCCAGAGCAAAACAACCATCACAAGCAGAGCAGTGGGCTATTAATCCGAAAAGGTTTCTCCAGGTGTGCAAATTGTTCTCATATCAACAGTCTGCATGAGGATTCCCTTCCTATTCCCATCCTTTTATTTTGGAAATGGAAGATCCTTCCCACACCCCTGCTTCTTGGCTATCGACAACAAGCCTGTTCCTGTCTTTCACCCTTTCAGCTCCACAGAGTCTGCAAAGCAAGAAAGGAAAGGTAGCCCTGCCAAGGGTTTGAGTGGGAAGGGAACCAATGCAAAATGTGCATGGCTGTAATTTAGTAGATACCAGTAGTTAGAATCATAGAATTGTAGAGTTGGAAGAGACCACAAGGGTCATCCAGTCCAACCCCCTGCCACGCAGGAAATCACAATCAAAGCATCCCTGACAGATGGCCATCCAGCCTCTGTTTAAAGACCTCCAAGGAAGGAGAACCTACCACGCTCCAAGGGAGTGTGTTCCACTGCCGAACAGCTCTTACTGTCAGAAAGTTCCTCCTAATGTTGAGGTGGAATCTCTGTTCCTGGAGCTTGCATCCATTGTTCCATGTTAAGCAGGGCCTGCTTCCAGGCCACACTACCTGTCCCAGGATATATACCATACTTTAGGGTCCAGTAAACAAAAGCCATATGTAGAAACAGGCAGGCAAAAGTCTGTCGTATGGGGAAAACAGACTGCATTTCTTTTACATAATTCACTCTACTTTGTTCCCCTAATCTGGGGGTCCAAAGTTGCTGAAAATGAGCCAGTGTTCTCACACAGAAGGGGCAGCTTGCCAATGTAGGGATAGCCCCATGCCTTGTACCTCACAGACCACTGATGTGCTGATTATGTACTCTAAATCTGTTCCACTAAACCAGGGTGGACAACAGTGGAAGAATAGGGGGCCATATTAGTCCCCCAGGAGAACTTGGGAGAACCACACTCCTCACCACAACTACTCCTGCAGTTTGCCCCCAAGCACCTTCTAAGGGGCATGGGAGAGCTCTCACCATGTTTTGGGCCCTTCTTGGGACTCTAAAGGCCATTTTGAGGCAAAAAAAAAAAGTTTTTGAAAAATTTTGCAAAAAAAAAAAAAGTTTTATTTATTTATTTATTTATTTAAAGTATTTCTGTATCCGTCTCCCAGCTCTCAAGGTGATGAATAAATAAAAACCAAATACAACAATACAGAGATTGACCATTTGGGATCCCGGGGGTGGGGGGGCTCCAAGCATGGTGAAAAGGCCCTCCACACCCCCTAGATGTCATGTTGGAGCAAAAAAGTTGAATATTTGTGGGGGGGGGGAGTACATGGGCCCTGGGGGCTGCATGTAGCCCACGGGCCATTTTGCTTGCCCCTGCACTAAATTTTGACCAGCAAAAGACAAAGCACATGCACACAGGTGCACCTGAGATAAATTTGTTTTTGTTTTTATTTATATCCCAGCCTGACTCCCAAAGAGCCCAAGGCAGCCAAGCGCCACACACAGAGATCCTGAAGGGGCCAGGTGAGTATGAGCAAGCTGAGTGATAAACTTAATTATCTGATCTGAAGGTTTTTACATTCTTGGTACCAGAAGGAACATATCTTCAGGCCTGAGATTTGCAAAGCATTATAAGTAATGTTACCTGCAACAGATTACACTTTTTAGGGTGTATGTCAACATGTTATAGTTTATGATTTATTTATTTATTTTATTACAAAGACACTATTTTAAAGGGTAATTTAGGGGAATTCTGGGGCATTTCCTCCCTGCATTTTAAGGTTTAGCCCCCCCCCCACCTCCAGTTTGTGACTAGTGTTAACATATTGTTTGGTTTTTTTAAAGCAGTGATTAATACTAAGAGGCTAGCCATTTTCATTAATATTTCCAAGCTCTGGTTCAGACACAGTTTATGGCTGAGAAGTCACAGTCTACCCAGAAATAGCCCTGTACTCACTCACCACAGCATTTCTAGGGATCTGGCTACTGGTTGTCTACCAATGAAGGGAAGAATGGAGGAAAAGACGGAGGGGAAGCAAGGATTGCTGTATGGTCATGACCTTCTGCTCACCATGGATTTAAGGAAGATTATCTCACGAGAAGACCCAGGGAGGAACATCCTCCCCTTTTCACCATGGAACATTTGGGAGGACTAAACCTGAAACAAACCCATGGATCCCTAAAACAGACCCTAGGCAAGGTTAACAACCCTAAGTGCAGCTAAAAACACATCACAGTCTTACATTCCACACACCTTCCCCCCACCCCCACCCCCAGCTTACAAATCCCATTTGCCCTGAATTAGTGAAAACAATACCAAGCCCCATCTTTTCCCTTGTTGCATTATCCCTGCTAGCAACTTTCCAAAGGAAAGGAGAGTTTTGTGATACAAGTTAAAAAAATACTATTAAATAATACATCTGTAATAAAATTATATACCTTTTTTCTTTATATCCATTTCTTTTAAAAGCTAAAATTGCTATATATTTTTTTCTTTTTTTTTTCTTTCCTTTTTTGGCTGGTGAAGTAACAGCGAAGAATTCTCTCCTTTTTCTTTATGAATGGACAAAGTTTCTTTAAAACCAAGTTTGTACATGTGATACAAAGAAATCAGATTATTTACAGTAAGTGATGAGGTGTTGTTCAAACTGACAAAATGAAGCTGCAGAGGTTGGGGGAGACAGAATACAGAGGGGAAAAGAGAGAACTGCCAGAAAGCATTGGTCATGGAACAGTAAACATAAGCAAAATCTTCATTACAAAAAGGTTTTGAATTACACATGGCCTGATCCAGCTAAGGAGTTCAATACTTGTAAGTAGGACTTTGAATGGTTACAACTTTGCCAAATTTGGAAATTCAGATATAAATTGGAAGTGCAGTTGAGAGGCATAGCTACCATAAATACGCAGCTGAGTTGAGATGCAGTCTATCTGCACTGCACTGCTCTGAATACTTATTCCAATGTGTGGGCATCCCAATCCATACTCTGCCCCCCAAAACAGGCCACATATACTGTATTACCACTTTGTTTATATGTGGTTAGAGCTGGATCGGAGCCAATGTGCACTAGCACTGGGGATGGCATGTGATTCCTTTCCATCTTTATACAAGATTATCTCAGATACAGACGATTAACTAAGAATGGGTGAGATGGAGGAGGGATGAAAGAAAAAAGAAATGAACTGACTGAGAAATTAAGGCATTAACAAAAATGACTTAAAGGCACACATTTTTCCTTTCTCCTCAACTTAGGGGCGTCTCCTAGAGATTAATTCAGAACTATACATATTGAGGAGCAGTTTAACAGCTGAGATGGATCAGGAGAAAGAGAGATTTAGGCAACAAAGGTAAGATTAAACCCAAAACGTTTGGATCTAATTTTGGTGGGAGGGAGGAAGAGTGCAGATCACAGAACAGAAACTGGGGAGTTCAGGAAAGGATATTTGAAAACACATTTAGGGGACGGCAGGGTTTTTAACTTTCAATCCCATCTCAATGTGCAAATGACCAAAGGAGAGAAATGGCATTTCAGGAACAGGTTCGGCAAGATGGGGCAGGGCTGGCCCAACCCAATGAATAGGCAGTACTGGTGGCTGCCTAAGGCAGCAAAATCCCAGGGGCTCCAAGCTACATGGGAAATACCTAAGGAGGGAAAGACAATCTCTCCTGTCCTAGACAGTTGAAAAAAAGTGAAGGAGCACTCCCCACAAGCTTTCCTGATTGCAACTCATCTCTTTTCACACCACACAAGTGAATGGAGAAGAAAATGTCCATTTGCTTGTATGGAGAACTAGAGAAAAGGAAAACCTTTGAGAAGAAACACTGCACCCTCCCCCACTGCCATGCAGATATGGTCTGTGTGTGTCTGTGTGAATTTCCACCCAGGGCAACAACAGGGCTCATGTCAGCCCTGAGAAGGGGATGAGTTTAACCGTGGCCGGGGAGTAGGGGTGGGAATGATGTCTAAGAAAGGAATAACAGAGGAGATGCCCATGTGAAAGCCCCCCACCATTCCCCTCACAAATCCCCAAAGAGTTAGGACAAAATGGTGATGCTGGTGAGAACAAATGCCAGGAGACTGATGCGAGCACGCACACACACACACACGGGCTCATTTTGTCCAGTGCAACTCTTTTTTCTTTTTTTTCTTTTTAATAGATAAAAAATTTTGTTGTTGTTGTTGTTGTTGTTGTTGTTTTAACGAACTCACAAATGACCAATTAACCCACAGAGTGACAGCTACACAAATCGAAGTCTTGGCACTTCACAAGACGGGTTCGGCCTCCATTGGCTCTTCTGCTTGTCTGCAGGGAGGAGGAAGAAGGCAAAGAACAATTGGTTAATTGCCTTCTATTGGCTCAGAGGTAGATACAACTATTGGCTGTGCAGCAGGGATGTCACAGAATGTTCAAAGATCCTTTACAAAGTGTTCAAACCCAGCACAGTGTTTAAGAAAATAGAAATTTTGTTCAGGATGAAGTAGATGCTCTATACCAAGCAGGACATTTGGGGGTAGGGAGATATTAAGGAGGCTTGGGGGTTGGACAGCTCAGCGGAAGGAGGGCTAGGAAATCAGAACCACTATTTCTATTAGCCCTGACCACTGGCTATGCAGCTGGGGATGGTAAGTGTTGCAATCCAATCTGGAGACCCCAAACTAGGAAAGGCTGTGCTAAGGGAAGGGAGAAATTTAAACTTAGAAGCTGAGCCCAGAAAAGTTGCTTTTAGATCTACAACTTCCAGAATCCTGTAACTAGCATGGCTAGTGGCTGGAAGATTTTGGGAGTTGTAATCCAAAAAAAGTGAATTTTCCACCCTCTGCCTAGAAACAAGATGGTTAAATGAGGTTGGGGGGGGGATAACAGACAAGAGGGTGGAAAGTATGGACTAGAGAGAAGGACAGACAAAGAAGGGAAAATTTCAAGGAAATAAGTGCAAAGGAAAGATGAGGGGAACAGCTTCTGGCCAGGCCCTTCACATTTCTTTTGAATACCGTTTTTTCACAATGCCCACTAGGAGCTGGTAAATGTCCTTGGGTGGTACCCATTTAGAAATTCAAAACCAGCTTGGGTTGCCCACTTAAGTAGCTGGCAAGCCACAGAATATGGTTGACAGGCTTCATTTGGCTTGACGGGTTGCAAAATGTGGAGTCTTGATTTGGGGACAAGAAAGGCTTGCTTGATGTTGCAGGGGAAGAAAAGAGTGAACAGGCAAATAAAAGGAAGGATAATTATGATCAAGGTGCCACTGCATCAAGAAGGGTGGTCCCATTATCAGGTCTCTTTATTGCAAGACATAGCTAGGGAAAGAGGGGGTGAAAGAAGCACTCTAATCCAAGGTCTTAATTAGAGTAAGTCCAGCACCAATTTTAACTGATATGCATATTGATGAATGGGTCTAAACAGCTGTGTCGGTGAGCAGATTCAGACAAGCACTTTAGTCCTATGCGAGCCTTGTGGAACTAACACAAACAAGGAGAAGGAGTATGGTAGCCCAATCCCTCTTTGTGAGTTTCCATGGCCATTATGTGTGGAGGGTGGATTTCTGAACAGACGCTCCAGTATGTGTGGAGGCTTTCCACATCTCAGAAAGCTGACTTTCCAGTGTTGTGAATCATGTAGGGAGCCTCCACAAACGGAAAACAGAAGAACATAGGAAGCTGTCTTATACTGAGTCAGACCACTGATGCATTTAGCTCAGTATTGTCAGAAAAACATCTTCAGAGTTTCAGGCAGGATTCCTTCCTAGCCCTACCCAAAGATCCCTGGTATACTCTGGTGATGGCTCATCCAACTACTAACCAAGCTAAACCTTGCTTAGCTTCTAAAATCAAGAAAAGATTAAGTGGGTTCAGAGTGGTATGGCAGACTACGTTGCATCTCCTTCTCAAAAAGGCACCCTCCACATGAAGAGAATGACAAAAACATGTAAGGAAAGATGACAAGATTAGCACACACGCAACCTATTTGTTTAGTCTCCCTGTGCTTCCTTTTTGTAGTTGTTGTAATTAATGTCTCTTTGTTTTTATATTTCGTATAACACTGTGTTCTTTCATATGTTTTCTATGACTTTCTGTGGAGTTCTGATAAAGCACCTAATTAAGCTGTTTAGTTTTAAACCTCATGAAGCTTGAACAGGTCTTTTTCATTGAACCATAGTCTCTAAACCTCTCTGTCTATGCTTTGGGGTCATGTACATAGGGCAGATTTCTTCCCCCTTGAACTTGGTCTTCATCCATCCTTCCAAACATGCCACTGAACCAGGATTGTCTGTTTCTCCAACAGGAAGCAGGGAGCCCTGTGAGGATCTGGGTATCTCCTCATTCCAAGAAGAGATTCTTCCTTTCAAGCCAAGCATAAGCTACAATTCACATGCTCTTTGCAATACACTCAGAGAAGGTACAATCCTGGTTGTACGGGCTGCCTCAGGAAGATGAGAGAGACCAAATCGAAAGCCTCAGATATTGTTGCCCAGAATCCCAAGTGTAGGGGAACTTACCGGGCACCACAGTCTGCTTTACCCTGTTCCGTGTCCACTGACAGTGATGCCATGGCACTGACTGTCTCTGCCTCTTCTGTCTCACCCTTCTGTGCCTCCAGCAAGGAGCAGCCAACAAGTGCTGCAGAGTGTTTCAACGAATTCCAGTGCTTGCCTAGGATACAAGGGACAATGTGTGAGGTATGGTAATGTAACAATGATGGGTTGATTTGTGAACATCTGGAGCTGCCTTCCAGAACACTTCAGTATCTTCCTTAAACCCCTTTCCTCAAACCACACCACCTTTTCTGTGAACCCACTGACTCAGCCCCTTCGCCTCCAACCCCTTAGTCCCCAATTGCTTAGCCCCATCCTCTACTGCTGAGATGAGCAAGTACAGGAGGGTGCCTCGGGGGCCTCTCCTCTGCCCCAGGATCCCCTACAAGCCACAGGGGATGCAAAAAACAATAAAACCTTCCACCACCACCACTTCTGAAAATCCACTTATGTTTCTGAAAAAGGGGGGTTTTACGTTAAATAATCTAGAGGATACACACAACCAATTCAAAACATGAAGCACTGGTCCTGGAGGCTTTCTGGAGAGGCAATTCACCCTTTTCTTAGCCAGAAAAGGGTGTTCCGGGAAGTCTGGGGGCCACAAAACTAGCCTCAGAGGGCCACATGCAGCTGCAGAGCCATACCTTGCTGACCCTTTCCCTATTGTAACGAAGCCTGAGCATATCTTGCTAACATAAATGTATATCCTTGGAAGAACAAAATCACATCAGCATCCTGCCCCACAACACCCAACAAAAATGGGGAAAATGCTTCCCTGTCAAATAGAGCGCTGTTCCAACCTCCAGTTGCCTTGAGACTATAGACGCCAAGGGTCAATGTATTTTGATCTACCTTGGCCAAAAATTGTTCTAGTCATAATGACCCTTCCCCACCCCCTTTTGAGAAGAGACAAAATGCAATCTCACAATTGGTTCTTGTGGATTGGCCTGTGCCTCCCAAAACTTACTCTGGATTTCAATGACATTCTCCAATGCGGCCACTGCATTTGGACTGGGCTTTTGTTGCAACAGGGTTTGATCCAGTTGTTCCAGCTGTATCAGAGAAAAAAGGAGCATTTTAATTTGGAAACTAAAAGATGCAAGGATTCAGAAGTGTCTGTAAGTCATGAGGAAGGGATGAGGGAAGGAAAGTGGCAAAGATAAGCATAAAGTAAAAGGTAAGAGAAGATGGCGAAGGAAAGGACAAAGACAAAGGCATGACACAACTCCCTTTTCTGTGAGGGTTTTGCTACACCACATATAATGCTCTTTCCATAATACAATTTCTTATGTTTTCTATCAAATCTGTTGCTCTTTTCCTCCAATTTATTGCTTTCTTCTTCTCAAGTAGTAATAACTAAGGTATGATGCAGTAATTCGTGGTGCTCTCACTCTTTCTATTATTAGATACATTTGCAATTTTGCTTGCCCAAATTGTAAGGTATTTATACTTCTAGGATGAAGTCCATGCGTACTAACTTGGAACGAATCCTCATTAAACAGTGTGTGTCTTAGCTCTGAATACACACACCCAGGAGTCTTTAATATAAGCTACCTTGGAGGTTTACTACCCTAACTGCAGTAGGTCTGGGGCCAATTTTCTGCTGCTAGGATCTTCGGAGGGGGGCATGCAGATGGTTAAAAATACAAACAACCACAGGAAACTACTTCTGGATTTGATTCAGGTGGGGTGTGTGTCTTTTAAACAATGGAAAGGACACCTGCAACCTGTTTCAAAGGTGAATTGCCTCTCTTGGAGGCTTCACGGAGAGGCAATTTACCTCTCCTTGGGCTTTTGGGCCAGAAAACGGGGCAGTCCTGAGGGTCTAGAAAGGTCAAGAGCCACAAAAATAGTGGCTGCATGTAGCTTTAGTGCCATACTCTTCCCACTATAAAAAGTGTCCTTAAAATGTTTAAATGCCTTTATGAATCTATTGCACCTTCACACACCCAATAACCAAAGTTTTCTGAGAAGTGTCAGAGTTGTGTAAAGGCTATAGATAAGCCAAATACCATAAACTGATATATTAAATTACGAGAATTACATCTTATGATATTGAAGAAATAGAGTGTTAAGCTGGATGAGAAAATTAAGTGCTGCATATATTGCAATTTCTCCCAAATTTCTGTTTTTTCCCTGGGAAGGAAATACTGAATTTTGTCATGTTTTCAAAATTCTCAGAAACTGTGCATCCCTAAACCTTCCAGCTCCATTTTCCACTATAGGTAAGTGTGTGACAGCCCATGACAAGGTGAATCTGAAATATATATATATATATATATATATATATATATATATATATTCTTCCTCTGTTTACCAGCATCTGATTCTCCCTTCCTTTCCTGTGTTAACTGCCCTGTGATGAGTTTCAGATTGTAAGTTCCTCCGGGAAGGTACCTGTCCTCATGTACAACGTAAATCTTCACATAAGTAGATAACATCACATAAACAACTAATAGTAATAATATTTTTTCAACACATATTTGTTTTCCCCTAAACTTCAGCAATTAAAAAAAATAATACACATACAGAAGGCCCCATTTTCTTCCATGGAAACTGGGCAGCTGTTCCAGCTTCCAGTTGTGCCTTGTGCAAATGCCAGTAGCGAGAAGGACGTCAAAAAAGCATATTTAAACAGAAACTGACGTACATCCATGTGCCAGAACAGATATGTCTTTGTTCACCTTTCCCACCCCCCACCATCAACCCCGTTATTGCCAGACCTCTCTTCCAAAATATGAGCAGAATCACAGCCAACCACCAGCCATAATCCTTGGACCTTGTCCCCAGTGAGCCTTCATGCCTGTTTTCCCCCTGCCAGCTACACTCACCTCAAGGCCAAGCAAGGCAGAGACACAGGCTTCTGAGGCATCACAGATGGCTGTTAGATCATGACCTCCCTCCAATGCTAGGACCACACGTCCACCCGCCAGTTTCATCAGCTGCTTGGTCAGGTGCCCAAAACCTACACAGCCAGGAAGATGAAAATGCCAACTATCATTTGCTGCTGGAGATACTGTATTCCCCTTTGCCTTCTCTTGCAATTAGAAGACTAAATCTAACACCACACTAGAGCGGTTGTGTGGGAATACACCACTGTGCAAGCAGTAGGAAAAAAAGAAAAGAAAAAAAAGCAGTGCAACCACAATGCACAATGGAAACTGAAACAGACACCACCCTTGCACTAACTCTGTAAATGCCTACTTGCTAGTGCTACAGAGCTTACACTAGTGCAATTACACTATTAAATACAGGCCACAAACTGGCAGGAACCATGAATGCCTTGATACTGAAAACAATGCCCATAAAACTTTGAAAGAAACATTCAACCTATTTAAAGGCGAGGAAGTGAGGGAAGATGGCCAATAAGCCATTATCCATAGTTGTCTTTGCTTTCTTTGTGTGATTTTAAAAATTATATCCATGTGCACACCTGGGAAGGTGGAGCATAAATCGTTGGACTGAATAAATCTATCAAGACCAAAAAAGATGCAACTCCAGCTAGTATGATAATGTCATGGGGTTGTGGTGGCAGAGAACATAGTTCAGTGACAGAGCACACACACTTTGCACACAGAAGGTATTAGATCCAGTCCCTACCACTGCCAGCTTATAAGGAAATGGGATAGTAAGTCTGGGAAAGGCTTGTCAGAAGAGCGGCTGCCAGTCAGAGTATACAGTACTACATAAGATGAACCAATGGTCCAACTCAGAATAACATAGCACCCAATTCACATGAGTGAAGTACTCGTATATCCATCTTGCAAAGCTCTAAGACAGCCTTTTAGCACCCTCCAGATGTGTTAAGACTACAGCTCCCATCATCACCATACTATCTGGGATAAGATTTGTAGTCCAAACATACCTGGAAAGCACCTGGTTGAGGAAGCCTGCTTTAGGCAATGCATCCCTGCTCCCATTTAGTTCAGGCAGCAAAATTCTTCCCAGGTCTCATAATGCAACAGCTCTTACAACATGCAGACTGGTTAGTTGATACACTTGCCTACCTGCCTTCATCTTCACCCTATCCATTAAAGACAATTTATATTTATGGATTTCAAGAGTTCTTCTGCCTGGACAGACTTGGGAGAATCCCATCCATTTGTTATTGTCAAAAGCAAGTTGGATTTGGCAATTGAACCCTTTGCAAAGCAACTGCCCCCAGGACCACACTAGGCCCAGAAATGCTGTAGGTGTGTGGTTTTTTTTTTAATCCCAACCAGAAGTGGTCAGGAGTCCATTTCTTTCCTTCATTAATTCCAGGGCACTTTTAGGGGTTTAGAGGTCTGCACCCATTAAACACAAAAACACAGCTCCTGAAGGCCTCCAGGAGATGGGGGAAAAACTCCTTTAAAAGTCTCCAATATGGGGGAAACACTGGGGGTGCAAACTGCACTTTGCCTGCCCCTTGTCTAAAAAACATTAAGAATTATCCCTTGCTTAAGTGGAGGTCAATCTATCCTCTGGGGCAATGCATGCTCATGGCAGGCTGCACTGAAGCTAGCTATAGATGAGGCCTGAACTAAAAGTAGATGAGACCACCCTTTCTCTTACTTTTTCTCTACCATCCCTTCCTCTTTCTTTCACTCTACCTTTGGAACAAACAGATCACTCTTGCACAAATTAGTCCTCATTTATTTATTTAAAACCCCACCTTTCTCCCAGCATGGGATCCAAGGCAGCCCATAGGCCCCACAATATCAGCCCGCTAGCTGCATGTGGCCTAATGGCTGTAGGTCAATTACCACTGGTACCACCTAAAGTTACATGAAGCAAAACAATGGGCAGGGTATGGCCAGAGCCTGGATGGAAGACCACCTAGGAATTTTGTGTATACTGCCGAGTGGCAGACATGTAACTATATTAAATGTTACACAACACTGGGCATAGAATGGCACACGTGATAAAATACACACCTCTAATCAGCTGGGAAACAGTTCTGCAGCCCCCTCCCCCAACCTGCATGGGAGTGGCTTACTCTCTTTTCAAACTGAGGCAGGAGCCACCCTCCCATGTGCCCCACACTCACATTTGGCTGTGACAGAATATCCACCCAGTGGGGAAAGGTGTCCCTCCACAGCATCGAAGCCAGCAGAAACGAGGACCACATCTGGGGAGAACTCATCAGCTATTGGCATCACCACAGTCCTGGGAGGACACAAAGCAGCCCTCAGATTTCTCTGAGGAGGTGGAGGAAGAAACAGCAACACACCAACATCAAGCCGTCTATCACCCTACCTCATGGACATTCCAGGCATATCATTCTTCCCACCTGTCTCTTTACAGCTTCCCAAAATACTGATAAAACCAACTCCCATTTCTGAAAACCATACAAGAACAATTCCAAATGGCAACTGCCTCTTTGAAGCAATTTCTAGAAAAGTAGGCATGTCAGAGTGAAGAACAACCCAAGTGTCTGATGGCACCTTAGAGACTGAAAAATGTACTACACTGTAAGCTTTCGTGGATGTCTTCAAGGTGCCCAAGGCTCTTCTGTTGTTTTGCCTTCTGGAAGCTTTTTAGGAGCTAAGAAAGGGGCTGATAAGGAACAGGAGAACTAGACTTATCTTGATGATTTCTACAATATTTTTAATTCTGCCACATTTACCATTTTTGTCCTTTTCACCTCATAATTTAAGTTACATGAAACTTTCTCTAGAGCAGAGATAGGATCTAGAGGGGCTACATTAAATCCCCTACAGAAGATCTTGGAGGTTTTTACCCCCCACCTCCAGCACACCTGTTCCTTTTGCACCCAAATGCTCTCTAGGTGATATGAGGGCATTTTCACCATGTTTTGGGGCTTCCTGGGCCATTTTAGGCCCAGGAGAGGCCCTTTTTTAACAGGAAGTGAGTGGAAGTCACTTAATGTTTACTTCCTGTTTCAAAGCCTCTCTTGGGACTAAATTGGCCCAGCCCCACCTTTCAAATGTGGTGGAAATTCCCCACACACCATAGAGGGCATTATCAGCCATTTTGAGGCAAAAAATATTTTGCAAATTTTTGCCAAAATGTTGTTCGAGCCCTGGGGAGTCCAGAGGGGCTCCAAATGTGATGGAAATGCTCCCCACATCCCCTAGAGCAGTGTTTCTCAACCAGGCTTCCCTGGAATCCTAGGGCTCCCCAAGAGGCTGCTAGGGGTTCCTCAAGGGATTGTAATTGGGGGGGGGGAGCAATAGCAATATATAGAATAATGTTTATGCAGGGGCTGCCTGAGACCTGAAAATTATTTCAAGGGTTCCTCCAGGATAAAAAGGTTGAGAAAGGCTGCCCTAGAGGGCATTTTGGAGCAAATTGTTTTTTGATCACTGAAAGGCCTGGGGGCCACAAAAAACAGGCTGCAGGCTGCACTTTGCCTCTGGAGGAGAGGCAAGTCAAAGCCAAAAGAAACAGGCCCAAGACATGCAGGTCAAAGGCATGTCAACCACTTTTCACTGTGGATAAGCAGCAGCAGTGCATGAACAGTGATAAGAGGCAAAGTCAGTCTAACAGCTCTGCTGAAAGACTATTCCCATGCTCCTGTCCTGTCCCTTTTTCTTTTTCTGGCATTATGAAGCTGTGGATAGGGACTAGCTTTTACTGATTATAGGTCAACTCCTCCAAGAATCTTTTTTGGCTGAGTAGCAGGATAGAAATGAAATACTTCAAATAAACAAAGTAGGTCTCTGAAGTAAATAAGAATTTATCCAAATTTTCAGCCACGAAATATCAAGAGGTTTGACTATGTTTTACTTGGTACACAGTGTGAAGCAGGCTAGCTGGCTACATAAAAGGGGTCTCAAGAGGAAAGAGGTAAGGAGACAGCAAGCCACTATGTGCACACCCATGCGCCAGGAGTAAATCTGGGAATGGCAGCAACAGGCTAGCCTTGTCTAACGTAAGAGGCTCGAAACAGAAGAAAACTGGTGAGCACTGTACCAGTCATGGGCTACACCATGACAGACATCTCCACCCTCATATGGACTTCTCTTTCATACATGATTGTTGGAGAGAATATGGTGGCACGAGAGATTATGCGGGCACCCATGCTGGAGAAAGCCCCACTCAAGCCCCACTATGGATAGCAAGCACTGGCAGCCCTACCGGAAGGCAGTCAGATACTCCACGTCACCAATGGGGGGATCCACTCCGCCAGTCCAGGCAATGTTTACATTGTAACCTACACCCATCCCACTGCCGACCTGGAAGACAGAAACCTCACAGGTAACAAAAGCTGGCCCTCAGTAAACGCTTAGGCCATTCACAGAGCTGCTGGTGGGAGGGAACAAAGGGTATTAATGGCATAAATCCAGGGCAGGGGCACTTCATGCAAACAGTGGGAATGCAGAACCATAGAGCAAAGGAAAGCAGGAGAGGCACCAGGGCAGAGCTCTGGAGGCAGTGAGTTACAAGTAATGTAGCTACCTCTAACTAGTTAATTTGGGGAGGGTAACAAGGCTGAATTTCAAAAGCAACACAATAAGTAAGTGTGACCTTACTTCACTGTTGCAACCAGTAACAATTTCTAGTTACTTTAAAAAGTTACTCTTAAGGGCATTTTTAGAGGCATTTTGACAGGAATTTTAAAAAGTGTCATGCCATTCTCTTATCAATCCTAAGTGTTTCTTCCTCAAAACCGTAACAGAGAAATTACAGAAAAGCAACAAGCAGTGAAACAAGTAACATACTGAACAAGTTACTTTTCCATCATTGTAATGAGTAACAGCATCAAGTTATTTTTCAAATACTACAATGAATAAAGGGAAAAAATTACTTTTTAAAAGTAATTTTTCAAGCTCTGCACCTGGGCAGCAGTGAGCAGTGCATCTGCTGGGGAAAATACTAGCCAGCTTCAAAATATGGGGGTGGGAAAGAAGGGAACATGCAAAATATCTGCTCTGGAGACTAAAAAACTCCAGAGTTGCACCATTCCATGGAAATGTTTTGGCCCCTTTCCTTTTTTCCTGGCTCCTGGGCTGCAAAATTTCTTCCAACACAAAATAGCTGCCTCACCTTAGAAAGCAAGGGGGAGATAAATTAAATCTTCTCCCAGTCTGTGGGTCCAACTGCTGTACTGGATAGTCACAGAATCAAAGAGTTGGAAGGAGCCCCACTGGCCATCAAGTCCTGCTTAATGCAGGAATTCCAGCTAGAGCAACCCCAGCAAAGATAAGCATCATCATCAGAACCTGGAAGCTGCTTTAAAATGAAAACTCACAGAAACCCCTAGATGTCAGGGACCACTACCCATGCTGGAAGGGAGATTCTGGGAGTTGTAGCCCTAAAAAGTAACATATCCAAGCTGTGTTAGTCTAATTCTTTCTGTAACTCCTTTCTCTTTGGCAGAGCCATTTAGGGGAAATACTAATGTCCCATCTTACATGGGAGCTCATGCAGGGTTGGTTTTTTTTTATTTTCCTCCTGCTGCTAGGCGAGCTCCACATCCCCCTCTTCATTAGCTTGGGCATGTACTTGGTTCCAAATTCCATGTGGACTTTAGCAAGCTTTTGCTTGAAGAAAAGTAATCATAATCTAATTTTCTGAGCTAGGGAGACTCCTTGGGACTGTAAGCTGCCTTCAGCCCCAGTATTTCTCATATATCACAAAGTCAAGCACTGGAGTTAAATAAAAGTGTGCACTCACCTCTTCAGGAGCTCCACTGCCAGGGAAAAAATTGCCATTGTCATAGCGATGGAGAGAAATATATAGCACATTGGGATCACTGTAGAATGCTTGTTGGGTGCCATTGCCATGATGGATATCCTACCAGAGCAAAGCAACAACAACAAAAGGTTAGCTAATAAAGTCACATCTCCCAAAATCAAAGGAAAGATCCAAATGGAGGACAATAGCAACCAAGGAGTCTCCTGGAATGGATTCTGAAGACATTTATGAATATGAATCAAAAGCCAGACATCTAAACTCATCCAGAGGGCAGCAGTTGGGGAAAATCTGCTTTCAAGGTATTTGATGGCAACCTATGTTTGAAGACAGAGGTTTGCTGGCATCACATGTAACTAAGTAGAAATTGATTAATAGGGTTGAATGGTTATTGCCATAGTGAAAATTCTGCAAAATGAATAACCAGAAAAGCCTACTCATTAGCCACACATTCAGCGGCGCCAATTACAGTAATAACAAAAGTTTTGTTGATTGCTTTGGGATGCTGTCAGACATGCCAGGCAGAAGCATGACAGCATGGAGAGTTGCAGGCCTGTGTGTATTTTATGTAAGGGAGTGATGATTACAGGTGCAGAGCGAGACCCTTACCCAGTCAACAATGAGGATTTTGTTGATGGCAAGTTTTTGCTGGAGAAGCTTGGCAGCTATGGCAACAGAGTTAAAGAAGCAGAAGCCCCTGTGAAATGAAAGAGGAGACAGGCATTAATAATAATAATAATACTTATTAATACTTAGTTATTTATTACCGCCTCTCCCCTCAGGATCAGGATGGGGTACAACATCACAATATACATCACAATATACAATACAGTGCAACACAGTTCCATAGAATACAGTTCAATATATACAATTCAAAGCAAACTGGATTCAAAGCAATTCAATACATACAACTCAAAGCAAATTACATACAAGACAAACAATTTATATAATGCAGATGCCAGTAGATGGCGCTGTTGGCATGTAACGACACTGCAGGAGTGACGCTGCAGAAATGCATTGTACTAATAACAACGGCTCTGGAACCTGTTAACAGTTTTCACAGCACATCACTCCAGCTCTTTATTATGCTGGTCCTCATTCTACCGACCTATGGAAGGATGGAAGGCTGAGTCAACCTTAGCGCCCTCTGGGATCGAACTTATAACCTTGTGATTCGCAGTACTGGCATTTAACTACTGTGTCACCAGGGCTCCTTTAGAGGAAGCTTTAGAGGAATACTGAGTTAAAAATAGGTCTATCTAGCCCTGTACGGTTGTCAAAAGTGGCTTTTCAGGGTATCAGAAAGGAGTATTGGGAGAGGGGCTTGCTCTACCTGAAGATACTTGGGATTAATCTGCAAAGCATGTGGTATGACACATAACACTTCTAATGGTCGTTTTAAGATCAGGGCAACTGAAAGATGGAAGATGGAAGATGGTAAGAATTGCTATAGGAAGGACAGAAGAAAAGCCTAACCCTTCACTTTACTTTATCCTGCCTAAAAATCCTCAAAAGAAAAGAAGTATTATATATTTGTATTTATATCTGTAGCTGTAGCTGTAGCTGTAGCTGTATCAATATCTAATCAATATCTTCCTAGTCCTCGTTTTTGCTATATACTCACATGGCTGCGGACTCCTCGGCATGATGACCTGGTGGCCGGATAACAGCAAATCCATTCTGCAGAATGAAATATATTTTTTTTTAAGAAAAAACCCAGATGTTATTAATTCATGTGTTTATTTATGACACTTTTATGCCACCCTCCTTTCAAGGACCTGAGGCTCATAAACATAACCCTTCTTTGCAACATTTTATCTTCACAACAAGCTAAGCTGAGAGATGGTGATTGGCCCAGCGCCAACCATTGAGGTTTTTTTTGGTTATGTGGGGATTTGAACCCTAAACCTGGGATAAACAGCTGTGGGGGCTCCTCCCAAGGAGACCTTGGAGGGCCGCTCTCTCTCTCTCTCTCTCTCTCTCTCTCTCTCACACACACACACACACACACACACTAATTTTTTGTCCCAAAATGCCCCCCAATACCTTCTGGGGCATTTTTGCCATGTTTTTGGACACACACACTCAGGCCATCTTATTCCCAGGAGAGGCTTTTTTTTTAGGAACAGGAAATGTCTGGAAGTAACTTTCTGCTTTGTAAAATGGCCTCTCCTGGTCCTAAAATGGCCTGGAGAGGCAAAAAATGTGGCAAAAATCCCTTCCGTGTCCTTTTAGAGATAATTTTTTTTGGGGGGGGGGAATCATTTTTTTAAAGAAGTCTTGGAGGCTGCATGTATCCCACAGTCCATACTTCACCCACCCCTGGGCCAGATAAGGGTCAGATAATCATCCTTCCATTCCAGTGCACAAAGTTTGTTCTACCAGGCCTCATCCCTAGAATGAAGTCATGAAATATGGCAAAAAGTGAGCAGATGTAAAACAGGCATTCCACACCAAGATGCATACAGAGCATTCTCCTGCAGGTTATTTATACCTGTTCAGGAACTGAACATTTTGTTTTGGAACCAGAACAGGGAATCTTTGGCCCTCCAGATGTTTTGGCCTATAACTTCCATTAGATTCAACTAGCAGGGCCAACAGAAAGGGGTATTGTAAGCTATAATCTAAACACTTGGAAGGCCAAAGGTTCCCAAACTGCTTTATAAGCTGCCAGTATACATATGCTCAGAAACATTAGTGCTTCAAAATTTGAACAGAGAATCTACCAACACTAACAACAACTGAAGCATGTTTCCTTATGCCCATGACTGTAAGTCAGAGGAGATGAAGTCCAGTAAGGCTAACATGAGTGTAATCCCTGCAACTGTCAGCATTTCTGTTTGACAGCAGGGCTCAGAGGTGGGGAGGACTTACAGCACAGAGAAGCTGCACACTGGGCATAACTTACCTTAAGCTCCCCAGATGCTACTTTGAAGGCCAGCTCCACCAAGCAGCCAACAGCCATGCGGACTGCACTAGATGAGTGCATTTCATTCCACACTGTGTCGCTGTCAACCTGCCATGGAGGGTACAGATCAGAGCATGTGCAAAAGCTAAGGGGTGAAGGAAGGGAGAAGAGTGATGCCTTTGTTCTTAGAGAAGCACCATCCAGGTCACCTTCATTCAAAGACAAGCACAAAAGGAAACGAGAAAAGGCACAAATCTTCTAAAACAGCCTTCCCTAATCTGGCAGTCTCCAAAAATGTTGGACCACAACTCCTATCACCCCCAGCCAGCATAGACATCTAGAAGGTTAGGGAAGGTTAATATAGATGACCTAGCTAGGCTTGGAAAGGAAAGACCAAAGCTGTTAAGTGCAAATAAAGTTAAGTAAACCGGAAGATAATATTACTACTATCACTTTATCTAACATACTGATTCACTTCTATTTGTCCCATCTCCCATTCTTAAGCTATTATATGTACAAAAGACCAGAACTGGGTTACTGGCTATGCTGGCTAGAGGGGTCTGGCAGCGGAAGTCCAAAAAGTAAAATTTCCAATCTTTGTGTTTAAAACACAAAGGTTATGTAAGGGGCTCAATGAAATGGAACCTATAGGGCAGCTCACTTCATCCCACAGGTGTTCAAAGATACTTCCTTCTGTAGACATGAAGCATCAAATTTTAATCCTCCTGATATGTTAATCAAAGTGTTTTACTTTTGCCACAATGTTTATTTTCTTTTTCTTTTTGTCGGTTTTAGTATGCTGCTTAAATTTGTAAACCACTTTGGGAATTCCTTTCAGTGGAAAGGTGAAATAAAAATAGTTTCACCTGAGCAAATTAAAAAAAAAACCACAATCAAGGAGCAGAGCTGAAACACAGGGCAAGGAAGGCTCAGAATTTTTTTAAAAGATGAGGGCAACCATGGAGGGTGAAATAAATGTACATAAACTTTCAGTTTTTCAATAATGATTACATGGTTGGCCTGCATTACAAAACATTCTTTTCCTGTCCATCTCACTGTGCTCTCAAGACTCACAACAGAGCATGAAGCCACAGCGTGAGAGACAGTGCAAGCCAGCACTTGAACCATGTGATATTCCTCTTCTTCCATCTAGTGAGACCACGCCCCACACGAAAAGTAATAAAATTGCTTTTAATAGCTTTTAAAAACAGATTTTAACAGTTACACCACAAAAGCTTAACTAAAATGTTAACAGTTACTCCCCCAAACCAGTGGAAGTTATATTTCCATAAGTTACCATTCTAAATCAATGTGGTCACCCCTGGGTTACTGGGGAGAAGAATTCATAACAATGTGTAGTTTGTAACTAGTTACTTCCAAACTGTGTGTAAGAGAGATACTAACCCCAATTCCACCACATGGAAGGACAGTGTACATCTTCTGAGTAAGGGGACCTGTGAAAGACAAACAGAGAATAAGATAATAACATGTACTTGTCTCCCTTCCTATATTTAAGTCCAAATTTTCTTCCCTTTGCTACTACACCCTAAAGTTGTTGTTGTTATTGTGTGCCTTCAACTCGTTTCTGATTTATGGCAACCCTAAGGAGAACTTATCACCGTGTTTTCTGAGGCTGAGAGTGTGTGACTTGCCCAAGGTTGTCCAGTAGGTTTTCATGGCTGAGCAGGGATTTGAACTCTGGTCTCCAGAGTTGTTGTCCAACACTCAAACCACTATGCCATGCTGGCTCCTACATCCCAAAATACATCAGTGTGTGTGTGTGTGTGTGTGTGTGTGTGTGTGTGTATATATATATATATATATATATATATATATATATATATAATTGTATAGATTTTGTGGTTTAAAAAAAAGCTTCAGATTCTGCACCAATCAAATCAGAACTGTGTGATCTGCTAGAGAGCATACCTAGTAATTTCTTGCTGTCAAGTTTTTGCCGGTTCAGGGGGCTGGTTCCATACAGCAATGTGTGATGTTCTGAATGGACTGTCTGGATTTCATCCAGTGTTGCTTTCCTGCCTCGGATCCTCTAGTAGGAAAAAAAACAGAGAGATAAATTAGGGGTGGAGGAAAACTATGGATTTTTGAAGACCTGTTGCAAGACACTCTGTTTGACATCAGGTCACTTTTAATGTTTTTTTTGGGTGGGGGGTCAACACTGATCCTGTGCTTTAAAGGTTGTTGTTGTTGTGTGCCTTCAAGTGTCTCCAACTTATAGTGACCCTACAATGAACCAACTTATCATGGGGTTTTCTTGGCAAGATTTGTTCAGAGGGTTTTTGTTTAGACTTGTTCAGAAGGTTTTTGCCTTTGCCTTCCTCTGAGGCTGAGAGAGTGTGACCTGCCCAAGGTCACCCAGTGAGTTTCCATGGTTGAGCAAGGATTCGAACCCTGGTCTCCAGAGTCATAGTCCAACATGCAAACCACTACACTATGCTGCCTCTCCTGTCAGAAAGCTGACAGGAAAAAAGTCAACCCATTTGAAAGGAGGTGACAGAGAAGAGTAAAAGACAAATAAATGGATCTTAGAGGAAATCAAGTCTGAACTCTCAACTGACTAAACTGAGGCTGTTGTACTTTGGACATATCATGAGACAACATGACCCACTAGAAAAGGCAATAGCACTCAGTAAAGTGAAAGGCAACAGGAAAAGAGGGAAACTGCACGACAGGCAGTTTGATTCAATCAAGGAAGCCACAACCCTGAGATTATAAGACCTGAGCAGGGCAGTTGATAACTAAGGCTCTTGGAGTTCTTTCTTTCATTCATAGCATTGCCATAAGTCAAAGTTGACTTGATGGTAAATAACATTATAACCTCCTAATACTCAGTGGATCAGGGGGAAATAGATAACCAATGTGAGAAAAACAAGGAAAGCATGCCAAAGCTCACATTATCTTGCATAGAAAAATATTACAAGTGAATGACCACCAGAAGAACTGTAAAAATAAATGGCACTGGAGCAACATATAGTTTTCTCCCATAAAGTTTACAGACTTTTGTATGATCATAATGTATGATGGTTGAAAACCCAACAGAAAGCCAATCAATTCATCATTCTCATCTACAAACTTATTCATAAACATGCAGTGGGTTGAACAGCTTATCTATAGGATTTTGTTTTGTTTGCAACTAAGTTCTTTCCCACAGGAGTTATTAAGTTAATATAGCAAAGCTAAACAAATTTTAATTATTTCTTTATCAGAGTATTTACATCCTATTCTGTATCTAAAGACTCCCAATTACTGCTCTTGTCACAACCAATATAAGTTACATTAATTTCAACGGGTGTATTCTAAATATGATTAAATCTGAATCCAACCCACTGGGCTTATTTTGTATCCAATTTTGAACACTACACAGAAATGGCACACTCTTATTTCTTGGCTTTTACAGCCTTTGGGCCTTATTCTTTATTCACTCATCCCTGCTCTCTCTCTCTCTCTCTCTCTCTCTGTGTGTGTGTGTGTGTGCGTGTGCACACATACACACTTCTATCTCTCTGTCTGATTCTTTTCTCCATGTGTGGGTCTGACCACTACATGAAAGAGGGTTGGACAAAGTGCCACCTTCCAAAGTGCCCAGCAAGGCTGGATTAAAGCAGTTGGGACCTTGGAGCAGTTTAAAGAAGAGGACTCCCTTTGGGTAAAGTGCTAATTCTCTTTACAGGTCCAAGGGAAGGGGCAACTTCTGGCAACTCCTTGCTTGGGTCTCAGCTGGTGTGTGTGGTGCTGGCAACAGTTTGAGGCCTCTAACCACAGATGGTTCTGGAGCACTTGCTCCAATTGTATTATTGATAATCCAGCTTTGTCCCTCAGCTATGGCCATCACAGCCAGTGACAAGGAATGCTGGGAAGTGCAGTCCAATGACAACTGCAGGACCATATTTTGCCTACCCCTGCTGCCTACAGTTATTTTTTGATAACAAAAATTATATTTAAAATACCCAAACGCTCTTACTTACTTGCCCATCAACTTTCAGCCTGTGGATTTAACTCTGTTATACAAAGAGATTACCCAAATTTCCCCCTTCCCCATTTTGAAAAGTGAGTTAAGGAAGTAAATGAGCAAAAGACTCACCCTCACAGCTAAATTTGAAGATGTGGCAGACATCAAGAGATTCTATAGATGTTTTCCCCAGGAAGGTTCAGTACATAATTGATGTTCAGCCCAGGGGGAAGTCAACATTCTTATAAAGTCAATACACGTTCCTGCATGAAAAACGTAACAAAGTAACCTGCTTGAAAATTACTGGGATAGCAATGAGGGAGCACATATATGTTTTTCATGCAGGAACATGGGCTTTCATATTATATATAGGCTAGTGCCAAATTGGACATTGTAGTTTTGTTCTTCACTATAGGTATCTAAAGGATTATGGAAATACTGATTATATAGGCATGTTGACTCTCCCCAGTATGCAGTGACCCTTCCTAGGGAAAACAAAACATTTATATATCCCAAGACTGTATCTTCTTGTACATGGTCCCAGCAGGATTTATTTTTATAATTCCTTTCATGGTCATTCTCTTTTGTCTTGGTGACACTGGGTGTAACAGAATTCAGCTACATATCTTTGTCTTTCTGCATGCTTTTTGGGGCCCTCTTAACCAATCTGTTTCCAGAGGGATAGCCATGTTAGTTTGTTGCCACAAAAATAGTTTTCTGTGGTTCAGAAATAATCTTATAATCAAATTTTTAATAACATATTTGCATTTATTATATGCAACATGAAGTGGATTCTAGTCCAAAAAAAGCTTACAGCATAATAAACATGTTGATATTTAAGATGCTACAAGATCCCCTGTTGTTTTTAGTGGACTATGGGCTCCTATCCCTATAAATCCATATTGTAAAATCTGATTACCTTTTCAACCCAACCCTTGTTGCTGTCTCACCATTTGCTTGCAGAAAGTTTCTGCTCTGAGAATTCTTACCTCACACTTGCTTAGCAACCCTGTTTCCTGTAGTCTGGACCAGATACTCTGAATCCTCCCAGCATGCTCTGGGTGAACATTAGTGTTTCCACATGTACACTGATGTTTCAGCATGAAAGTGTCATAAACCACACCTGTGAGATGGCAGGAAAGCAGAAGAGTGGAGGGAAGAGTAGGAAAAGAAGATAAACTGGTAAGATCATGGCAATGTTGGCTGGACGACAAAATATCTAGTGGTTCTTGATTGCTAGAACACAAACAATCTTGGAAATAATGCCCTCTGGGTCAAAAGCCTTCCACAACAGCACCCAAAATATATGAACCAGTAGTAGTTTCTTTATGGGGGGGGGGAATATATTCTGCACATGCTCAGTGACATCTGATAGTCACTGATCAACACACAATACAGATTTGAAAATCAAATTTTAGTTGTGTTTCAAATAAAGCCCTGCTCTCTAGGCTGTAGAATATGTATTTGGGAGGGGGGTAAGTTCTTGCATACTGAATGCGCAACAGAAGCAAGGGAGGGAACTCTCCTATTTGAAGGATCATCTGTCTCCTTACGCACCTACTTGTGCATTAAGATCTTCAACTGGGACCTTCCTTTTTGTTCCTCTCACCTTCTGGAGTGAGATAGAAGTCTAAGAGAGGGCCTTCTAAGTGATGACTGTGGAATGCTGTCTTCAGAGAGATTCAACGGGTGTTTGCTTGATTGCCCATTCAGTACAAACACATGACCTTTTTATTTTCCCATGTTTTTTCAAGGCAACTTTCATCTTTCTGATTTTTATCATGCCATTTTTATGATTTTGTGGCTTTCTTGCATTTTCTGTAATTACATTTTAATTATTTTATTCCCTTTGTAAATCTTCCTGATAATATAATGGGAAACCAGTAGAAAAATATTTATATTAATAAATAATGTTATCTATGGATATCTTTTTATTATTCTGTTGAATGCTGCCCTGAGTTTTATTTGAAAACTTTAAAAAAATCCACTCTGGAATTTGTTACATGTTTTATATAATGGTAAATGGTCTGCACACTTTTCTTGCAGAGTCACATATGTTTGAAGAATGTGTGTGAAAAAGAGCCATAGGTACAACTGATTATGGCAATGGCTCTTAACCTTTTTTTTTTTTTTTAACCAAGGACTCCCTTTAAATATCTTTTGTTGCAGGACTTACCTCAAGATTTAAAACCCCAAAAGCAACAACAACTGATGATAATAATAATACTATAATTGCATCATCAATTAAACCTTCCCTCAGAATCACTGGAGGGGGAGGGAAGACTTTTCTTCTGCTTCTTCCTGCAAGTCTGTGGCTGGAGCGGATTGAATGGCAATGTGCAGGCCAAGCCAGCCAGCCAGCCTTTTCCTTGGCTCCTGTCATGTGGCTGCTCCACTGTGGGGAAGAGGTGAGTTGAGCAGCTTTCAAGTCTTGGTAGACCCCCCTGTGAAGACAACGCAGCCTCCTAGGGGTCCGTGGATCACAGGTTAAGAACTACTGGATTATGGAATGAACAACTCACACCTACAGATTTCTGCTCCAATGTAGATCCCCAATGAATTCAATGGGGCTTACCTGTAGGCAGATATGTATATAGGACTGCAGCCCACATTTGTTTACTGGGGATTTATGGAATATTCTGCATATTGTTAGGGGAAGAGGAGAGTCTGCTTTAACTCATGTTGAAGAAATGAAATTAGGGGCTTTCTTGTAATATGCATAATTCATACACGGCTAGGTATAAGAACACGAAGGAGAGCCAAAGAACCTGAAACAAAAGAACCTGAATCCTGCATTGAAACTCCTTCCACATGGCACCAAGATGTCCCAAAGCATACCCAGGTTCAGGATGTTTGGCTGCTAACAGAGATGTGCAGTAAAAAATGGGACAGACCCACTTCTAGAACCCTGAAACAGGTAGAGCAAAGAATGCACCTGAGCATGGGCAGAATGTCTTTCCCTTGTATATCTGCAAGAGAATCTTTCATGGCTACTCTGTGGGCATATATAACTTTATCTATTTCTGCACGGGGACATTACATATGCATTTCCATTCCCATGTATAAATTAGTCCCTGCATGGGGTTTGGGTATGTTCCAGACTTCAGATGAAGGACTGGCATTATCTCCTACCTGTAGTGAAAAGGTGACTGGCCACGGGTTCAGCTGTACTGCTTTTCAGGCTAGTGCTGGCAGGTGAAGACTGGGTGCGGTTGAGGGCTTGATGGGGCAGAGTGCTGATGCTTAGGGGCGTCTGGTAGAGCTGAAGAGGTCGTAGCTGATGTGCATCTGCAAATACCTGCCAAAATTGGGCAAGGGGAGGAGGGGAGAAAGAAAAACAAGAAGAACATTCAAAGGGCCTCATTATCTTAATACTTGAGCAGCTTAAAACTGCTGCCACACTTAACCTAACTCAATGGTACCAAGAGGCAGCTAGCTCTCCTTGAAGGGTGTGGTACTACACCAATTCATTTGTGTAAAACTTTCCCCAGTAAAAACAGAAGGATATCCTGCACTTAAAAACTTCAGATTTCTGCACCAAGGGCAAATAAATGTTGTGTTCTGGACAAATGATGTGCTCTGGATGTATAAATTATATATATTACAAACATTTGCATACATTCATTAATATTTGGGAGGAACTGTAGAGAAAAGTAAAGAATCCAGCAGGGTGCTGATATTTCTCTTTTCCTAGTGGAAATCCTGATTATCCTCTGCTTCCATTCCTCAGGTGCTGTTCATACACTCCACAACCTATTTCTGAACAAAAAAAAAAGGATGGCAAATTGCTTTTAAACTGCATAAGTTTATACTTTTGGGATGCTGAATTCTGTACCTGAGACTGGATTCTAAGTTTGCATCACCATGGAGTTGAATATACACCTGGACTGGACCTTTTTCAGCAACCTGTCTGATCTGTCTTGATTTTACTACTAAATTTTAGCAAATTGTCATCAAAATTGCAGTGTGTGAAATTGAATGTGCATTCATAGACTCATAGAAGTTGAAAGGAACTTTAAATGTCATCTAGTCTAGGCTTCTATTCTCATGCAAAGAATCCAATACTGCAGTAGCCCTGATGCCTCTTTCTAAAAACATCTAGCAAAGGAGAATCTGGCACCTTCTTCAACAGTCTATTCCACTGTCATACAGTCTCATACTGCTATGAACTTCTTCATAATGTTTTGTCCAATTCTATTTTCTTTCCATTTGGACCCACTGACTCAAGACCTACCCTTTGGAGCAATAGGAAATAAAATATTCAAAAGCTCTGGCTGTCAAAAATGGTAAGCTACATAAAGCTACTCATAATCTAGATGAGAAGCAAGAAACCCTGACCCTCCACATGTTGTTTGACTGTGACTGGCATCAACTCTCACCAGCACAGCCTATGGTGAGGGAGTTGCAGTCCAACAACATCTGGAAGGCCATCGTTGCCCAAACTAGGGCTATGTCTACAGACTGATCTAGCCTAATCCATGCAGAGGATTTTAGGATTTGGTCATCAGCGACATGGCCGTGTAAAATCAAGTTGCAAAAAAATGGAGCTTATGCACATTAGGGAAGAAATCATACTTTTTTACTCAGCCCCACATTTGCAAATTACTATGAAGAAGTGATACTGCTCCAAATTAGCTTTGTAAATTAGATTGAAACTCTATAGGTAATCATATGAACAGTTTTCCCAAACCTGTTATGGAACATTTTAGCAACAGCCCCATGGCACATACATGCTGTCCTCGGAGCTACATTGTCCTTTGGCATTCTCTTTTCTCAACCTCCTCCCTACCACCAACAGTACCCTTTTCTTGATTTCTTTACCAAATCTCAGTTCTTCTGCAGACAGAGACTTCCATCTGGCTGCCAAATACACATTTCAGTGTGGAGTAGATAAAATATTTAGGTGCATAAAAAGAAAGGAAAGAATGAAAAGGAAGACAAGATGACTCATACTGGAGGAGGATGCAGAGAAGAAAGAAAGGATGCAGAGAAAACAAGGGCAGGAGAGAGACAGAAAGGATGGCTGTAGATGAGTCACTCTCCCTTTTGGAAACTCCACTACTGCTATCTTAAATGAATGAGATGAGGGATGGAAGCAAACGATGATGCCTTCTTACTTCTTTTTCTCCCTCCTGTGCATCTTGCAATGCTCCAGAGTCTGTTCCTACATGGTCACACTACACCATCCTGCTTCCAACCCCATACCTGACAATTCCCCAAAATAACAAAGTTGAAAAGATTTTATCCCTGTCCCTGCTCAAAAGCCAAGACTGACTACGTACCATCTCCCTGTAAGAATCTAAGAAGACCCCTGCTCGGGTCAGAACAATGTGCCTCCAAGACAGCATCTTGTATTCTACAGTGGCCATCTAGGAAGACCACCAGCAACACCTTGAAAGTGAAATCATTCTCCTGTCATTGTGTCATTGCTCCCGAACAGCAGGCATATGCAGTGACAGCAGCTTACTGGAATACCTATTACACAAACTCTTTGCTATTATTTTTTTTACCAACCACAGCAAATAAAACTGCCTGACATGGGGATCTATATTAAAGTTAGCAACCTGTACATTTGCTCAGCCAAAGTTCTATTAGACATGGCTCCCTTCAAAGGTCCAATATGTCTTTTTCAGGGACTAAGACACTGCCTCTGAAGCTGGAGGCTGCAAGTGGATGTCACAACTACTAGTTATTGCAGAGCTGAGAAAAGATACTTTTTGGACAAAAAATCCCTGAGTCCACCAGCCACTAACCATGCTGGGTGGGGGAGCCAGGCGGTTGTAATCCAACAGTAACTTTTCTCAGCTCTAAGCTATTTATGGACTTCTATTCCACAAATCTAAGCCAATGGCCATTACTAATTGTTGGGGTGGAAAATCCTGCAGACTGATTAGGTACTATATAAAATATTTGCTTTTGTCTATTCTGAATCTATTGACAATCAGCTTAGTTGGATGACCCAAGCTTCTAATAGCATGATCAACATTGCCCTCTATCCACTTCCTCTACCACTTGCATATTTTTTTCCTAAACTTAATGTTCTCAAGCAACATATCTTTTTCCTTACCACCATCCAATTCATCTAGGCAACTCCAGGGCACAGAGTTCTATGTGCAGAGGAGAGGATTTTAAATACACTATAAGACTTTTGTAACAAAGAGTTTGCTAGGAACTACTGTTGCCCTTTTATGTTTATTATCAGCAGGAGTAGGAAAAGAAAGCAGAAATGGATACTTGCAAACTAGAACCAGAGGGTAAGGTGAAGGAGCATCTGGCTCTCTCATTATCTCTGCCCCTACCCACAATGAGTGCCTTGCACTGTAGTATGGGTTTTCAAGTAGTTTCTTCCTTTACATGCCTCTTTCATTCAAAAGTAAGGAAACTTTCACAAATATATAATTTAGTGACAGTATTGTGAAACAGTTTGTGTTTGAGGCCAGACTTGGGAGATAGAGGTTCTAGTCTCAACTGAGCCATGAAACTTCCTGTGTGACCTGGAACCAGACACATTCTCTCTCAGCCTGCTCTAACTAACAGGGCTGCCAATGTTGGTTTCTTCTTGTCAAGGCATGGCTTTTTACTAAAGCCTTTGGGGTTCAACTTAATTTTAAGCATATACATAGGTTTGGTTTCATTTTTTAAAACTCACTTCACCTTTTTAAGCTGTTTTAACTTGTGTGTGTTCTTTAATATGTTTTTATCTTGTTTCAAGTACTGATTTCAATCTGGAATTGTTTATGTTGTTTTACCTGTTTGCCACCCTGCGACCACATAATTAAAGGGCAGGATAATTAAAAAAAAATAAAATAAAAACAGAATGAACAAATGCAGCCCTCACCTGTCTGTAGGTCACCCCCAGCTCTTCCACCTCTTGTTCTTCTTCCAGCCTGCTCTCCCCAGCTTCATCCTTCACTCGCTGACAGCCCTGCTCTTCAACCACCTCCTCCTCCTCTTCCTCCACTTTTTCCTCCTCCTCTAGGTCATCTTGTGTTCCCTCACTCTCTGTTGACCCATCCACCAGAAAAGGCCCTTGGCTCAGGCCTAAACCCAATGGCTCCTGCTGCTCGGTCAGCTCTTCTTCTGTCTCTTCAGGGTGCGTGGTTGGTGGTGGTGGCAGCTCACCAGTCTTGGTGATGATCTAAAAAAAGAGCGGGGGGGGGGGGGGAAACACAAGAAGAGACTGTAGTTCCACATTGCTACCAATTCTGCAGTGATGGACAACTGGCAGCCCACTGGGCCCAAATAGGCCAGTCAAGAGGTAGCATTCAGTTTTCCTCTTTTCATGACCAGCAGAGTTGGCTTCCCCTGCCACTCCTTTCAACTCATTGCAGGACAGGGAGGAAACAGAGAGAAATAAATAAGCATACAACTCCACTCCTCTGTCCTAAGGTAGGAAGGTAGTAGTTGGAAGATTACAGCCCAAACTAGCTTGCAACATGGTGGGGGTGACAAGGAAAGAAAAAAAGGGAGAGGGCCACTCACACCTACCCACACTCCTACCATAAAGAGCTGCAAAACTAACTGCAAAACCTAAAAGAGTTGCAAAATTCAGACCCCCCCATCTATGGCACATAGCTTACCTGGCAAATACCAGATGAGCCACCTCCTTCTCTACCCACCTTTCCCAGCTGAATCTGCTGCTGCTTCTGCTTCTCCAAGAAGTGCTGGTGCTGTTGCTGAACAACCAAATGCTGTAGTGCTTGAGGGCTTTGGGGCAGGGGTGATGACTGGGTGCGGCTCAGAGGTCGGTGCCGAGGCAGCTTGTTTACAGTCCGCAGATTGGAGGGGATGCGCTCCCCTGTCACCAGAGGGGATTGGCCATGCAAAGGAACTGCAATGACAGGGTCAGAGGTTATTGTTAACACAGTTTCTAGAACTTCATATTTCATTCAAAAAGGAAATGCCACAAGTTTCTAGTCCTCACAACTGCTTTTATTTACATGGATGATTTCTGCAACACTCTGAATGCATGCACTCTTTTATAAAAACAATCTTTCCTCTTTCTTCAGTAAACCTGGGCAACAGATTACTACCATTTACATTTACAGAGAGGGAGAAGTATTACTGAAACAACCACTGGAAAGGTTTCCCTAGAGCAGCTGGAGATCCACTAGTGCCTTGTGCAGGAGGAAAAATGTAGTACTCAGTTGCTGCTGTTGAGCATCCACTGAGGTGGAAAGAGAGGCCTCATGTTCTGGGAGGGAAAATGTTAACTGAGACAAAGTCACATGGAGCAAGCCTGATGAATAGCCAGCAGTGTCTGAAACAGGCACAGGAGAATGATGTCATCAGCCTGTATAGTGATACCCCAACCATCCCATCTCCCAGTTGTTCCGAGCTGCTGCCAACAACAGTGACTGAATATTACATTCCACCCCGTACAAGCTCCCAGTGCTCTGATTTATATCATGTCTGTGTCACCTTCACCTCTCACTCACCAGCAATTAGTGTATTCTGCTGTCGAGCCTGTTCAAGGAGCAGGACATGTTGAAGCAAGGACGCATGGCCATGGTTGTTGGTCTCACCCTCAAGGGCCACCCCCAGAAGGCAACTGGGGATAGAAGACATGCTCAGAAATTTGCTTGTCAAGGCACCCCCCTGGCGCAATGACTGGATGGCCTGGCGCTCTGCTTCCTGCTGAGTGGAAAGATTCGGAGAGGCCTAAAGGGGACAAGATGAGAGTGGATACCATGAACGTCCACAGGCTGTCAACTCTCAAGTAGCTACACAAAATCTGGAGCTTGAAAAATGTCACTTTTGGGGGGCCACAACACCTAGAATCCCTCAGCTAGAAAAGCCAGAAAAGTAACTTTTCCAAGCTCTGCACAAATTCTGCTACTCATCTCCTGCCCCTCTCCAGAAGTTGTCACTGTCCTCGTGAGCCAAACCTTTCAAATCTAACAGGTGTTACATACAATATTTAAAACTGTGACCAAACTTTAACCTGATTTCTGTTGCATTCAGAGCTGCTGTCCATTTGAGAAGTCAGACACTGTCACCACTTGTGTCTCTCAGTGGGCACTCAAATACTGGATTTCTTGACTTCTTTCTTACCATCTAACCTTATCTCATGTGTCAATTAAAGGTTAGACCTGGATTTCCTCAGAAGTCTGGGTAAATCCTAAATCACCTATTTTGGCCTCCCCCTCATTGAGTCCTTCCCCAAGCTGAATGGAGGTGATGAGGTTACCATAGGGAAGAGGCGCAAATATTGTTAGACTTCACGATGAGTCTTATGATATATATATATATCCAGGTCTTACCTGGGGCTCTAGAAATTTCTCCTTTCTTGCCTTCAATATATTTGGAGAAGTGTGATGCTAGATAGGGCTCCTGGTAGGGACAAGGAAGCTCTAGTCCAAAGTGGCAACAGAGCTACATTTCAGAGCATGAGAATCCTGCATAGGCCAATTCGTCAGAGCCAAACTCTGGGGCAGATCAATTAACAGAAACCAGGAGCACTTGCTAATTTCAGCTGAGCCTGGGTGTCTGGAGCACACAATCACAACCATAAGCTCTTTGCAGATTTTGGTGGAGGAAAACAAATCACAGCAGAGACCAGAAGAATGTGAAGTCTGCCAGTCAGCTATTTCCAACTTCTGATGCTGAAAATAGCCAAGTTGTAGACTAGGCATGAGTACCACATGCCCAACCTGAGCCAAGTTCGGTGCCTGTCACCAGAGGGAGGCAATAAATAGGTCACAGCTGGGCATCAGTTGGTGGGTGGGTGGGGAACAAAACCCAAAGACTAGGGCTCTTCAAAGAGCAGAAGAAAACAAAAAGAAAGGGAATGTTAAATGCTGTTTGGGGTGGATCACCATCATTTCCCTTCACAAGCAAAGTTTAAAGTTTGTGGCGGGGGAAAAACTGGAACAGGAATAAAACAAGAGCTAAGTAGAGCTTTAACCCCTTATAAGAGATATATAGCAGCAGTAAAGCATTCTAAAGCATTCTTTAAAAATGGTGCATTTGATAGATAGCAGATGTATGCCAAAGAAACAGAAGTACTTTTGTCACAAAAATTCAGCCTGAGACTTAACCACTACATGATGCTGCAATGGCCAGAAGCATAAATAAGAAGTTAATTAGAACGGACAAATACACAAATGCCTCTCTGCTTACTAACTATGATAACCAAAACAAAGAAACAAAGTGTGGAAGTAACTACTTACAAATAACTTAGCTACTTGTAATTAATTCTTTTTGCAATAACTATAGCATAATGAATGACAGATAATGTTACACCTTTTGTCTTATAACTGCATATTAGTTACTTTTACTGTTACAATGGGGGCATAACACACTACTAAGATGTGTTTTGTACTGCAAGCCAATAGTTTGCAGACATTCTGTAGTCTTTTTTAAAATAGTTTTGAATAAGGAAAAAGTGAATAGTTACTTTAAAATTGGAACGATATCTACTTTTGTAAAGTAGCATTCAGAGTTCTGAACCAGATATCCAAACTTATGTTCAGAAACATAATGAAGTATTGTAACATTGATCACTCTATTTATTGTTCTTCTTGCTAACTGCCATCAAGCTGACTTCGACTTATGGTGACCCCCTGAATGAGAGAATTCAAAACACACTGATACATGTGGGCATGTTTTAGCATCCAGCTCTGTAACCTCCTCTACCTTATCCTTTAAGGAGATAAAGTGCTTGTTTAAATTTGTTTATAGGAATGAATAATGCAATGTGTCTCAGCTTATCTAGACTCTAGAGCAAGGGTGGGGAACCTTTGGCCTTCTAGATGTTTTGGACTACAATTCCCATAATTCCACACCACTGGCCATGCTAGCTATGACTTATGGGAGTTGAAGTCCAAAACATCTAGAAGGCCAAAGGTCCCCCACCCCTGTGCTCGAGCATGACTAGTTAACTGGTATACAACAATAAAAACCAATTGAGTCAGTGGTTAGATGACTGGTTTTACATCAAGGACATCAGGGCTCAAATTCCTGTTTACACTGAGTTGTATGGGAAAGTCATACCTTTTCAACTTAACCATCCTCAGGATCAGTGAAGAACTCTTTTGAGGAAGGAAGGAATAGAAATGTACGTAACAGAGCAACAGGCATGTTTTTACATTAATCTACTGGGAGAAGTCGTTCAAAGGTATGCGGATAAGACAGGTCTACCTGTTATTTCCATTATCTAATCTCAGAGAGGTCCTAACATTCCACTTTGAGACTGTAAGTAAGTGCAGACTCCATATCTGCAGCATCACCCAGCAATTTTTTCCTCCCCCGTAACCCATCAGTTTTGTTGATCATCTTGTGACAAAATAAGCTCAGGAGAACTTCAAACTCTGAACTTTATTTTCTAAACATTGAGCTGACCTAATTAAAGCACTGCCCTGAAATGGACAGTGGAAACAAGTTGCACTACACATGAAGAGCCTGTCACACTTAAGACGTGATCTCCACTGCTAAACCAAATCCTGTATGCACAAAGGCAGAAAGACATGAATGCTTATGTTCAAGTCTTGTTTGTGAGCTTCCTGGAAGTATGTAGCTATATACTTTGGATGCTCAACTAGGTGGACCTTCAGTCTTATCCAACACAGCTCTTATTTTTTAGGTCTGCCCCCAAAGGCAGTAGACAAGGGTTGTTTTTTCAACAGCTCTGGAGAATTTTAGGGCAAGTTTTGCTTCTTTCCTCAGCTCTCACTGCAGCCCAATCAGCAGGCTACCAAATCCAACAGTTCAAAGATCTGCAGGGCCCACAGAAATGGCCTGGATGGGTGTCTGTTTCATTATAACCCAACCTTACGTTTCCAAGAGATTTTGCAGATGGATGAACTAGATGGTCTGTGATGTCTGCGCTTGGATTACCTGAACCTCTGAACCAATGCACCCATTCTTAGTACAGCTTGGAAATTTACTTCTAAAAGTAACAGTTACAGTCCAAGTCTCCTCAAAAGTAGTTATGTCACATCATCGTTTCAATTTTTTATTTCTTGTTATTTCAAGCTAACTATGTTTTTAAATAAAGCATCATCACTTAAAAAAACACACACTAGAATCTTACACGCCATTGGCCTGTGATACAAACATATGTACGTAGAGAGGATCCTTGAACTAAGGGTCCATCTACATGAGTGGGGAAAAAACAGAGTACCTCATAGTAATGGCATTTTGCAGCAGCAGTGACATGTCTTAATGGTATTTTTGGCCTCAGAAACCCCCTTAAGCCTCGCATTCCAGATGGCATCTGCGAGTGATTTACTTGTATTAGTTCTTTGCTGCCATCAATATTTTTTTTTTTAAAAAAAACGTCTAAGGTGAGCTGGAGTGATATTGTGATTTTCCGATTTAACAGAAAAGCAACCCCCCCCCAAAAAAACCTCAATCCCGTTTTATCACCTTAGCGATCGCTCAATAACATGGTGGCAGCAGTGCTTGCCCGGTTAGCAAGCCCCATCCCGCTCTCGCCTGGCCAATCAGTTTTGTGCTTCCCTTCTAATCACTTGTCATTCACTTGTCCTAACAAGCAAGTATGTGCACACCTCTCGCGTTGTTGTTGTTTTTTAACTATGAGGAAAGCTGCAAAGGCTTTTCCTGCATTGTTTTTGCTGTTTTGGGCCCCCCTCTTTCTGAATAGTGTGGATTGGTGTATGATCCTATTTAGACAGGTATGATTCCCAGAGAATTCCATGAGTTTCTTTTTACCGTTTAGACAGCCCTTAAGTAATTACCACAGTTACACTGAAAAAGGAGTGACATTGTTTCTTCTTACACTACAAATGGAATATCACTCAGTTATGCCTTAGTTATTCTAAAAAGGAATTATTTATATGTAACTTGCTATTTGTAACTAGTTACTTTTGAACGCTGACCCTAGTACATGCCTGGTGAAAGTGCATGTTGTGAGCCACAATCAGCCTCCAAATCCCTTTTTGTACCCCACCAATTCTATGCTAACTCCCAGCAAGCCACAAGAGCTAGCTGCTGCCACTATAAAAATGTGGCAAACTGTTAGAAGGTCAACCATAGTTGAAGGAGGAAGACAGCAGAAAGCTCCTTTACTCACTGAGATGGCCACTGGCTGCCTACCCCATCTCATATCAAGAAGCCTGCCTCCATGCCACCTAATTAGCTAACACACATTGGAAACTGCTTAATGCCGTGTAGATGTGTAAATAGCTATTGCTTAAAACAATTTGTAGCCTTGTGGCTGAAGAGTGGGGTATAAATAAATAAAATAAAATAAAATAAAATAAAATAAAATAAAATAAAATAAAATAAAATATAATTACTTTGATAGTTACAGGAGATGTCTGAACTCACAACGTGCATGTGGTTGTACCGCAGGCCAATGGCTTTTAAGAGTCCAATGACAGCTTTTTAAAAGGGTGATGATGTAGTCAGTTTGGAATAACAAGAAAGTCAAACTTTCTACACATTGCAACTGTAACATGAATGTCTGTGGCAGTGGTTGGGATGACCAGGAAAACCACCAGCCCCTTCTACAAAGCCTGGTTCTAAAGAACTACAGGACAGACATTCAGGAAGTAGCCAGCTCTCCAAGGAAAGCCAGCAGGGTTGTAGGAGCCACTCCATCTTCTTTCATAGGTTGGAGAGAAACTTTTACAATGTCCCACAACCGGATGTCTTTCTTCTTCTCCTGCTTGTGCCATCATACCCTCATCCTTGTCTTCCTCCCTAATATTGCACTGGCAGCGCCTGCCAGGCTTTCAGTGGGGGCCTGCTGGTTCAGGATATGAAGCAAGCAAAATGATCACACACCAGCTCTGGGCTTGAAAAGAAGGCTATTTTATGAATGCCAGCAGAAAGAACAGCAAACAGGCATATTCTCATCAATCAGACAGACAAAGCAGAAAGATATAACCCGGCTCCGCAGAGTTGCACACTGCTGTGAGGCGAAGCCCTGTGTCATGCCCTCACCTTATATGTGTTTCTCTCATTAAAGCTTTGCAAACATAGTGGGTAGCAAGGAAGCTTTCTCAAGCCAATTAACAAGGGGAGATTTTCTCATGCCAATTATGCCAGGTGCTGGGGTGTCTCAAAACATCCTAATTTCTTTGGCTGTGGGATGACGTTCTCATTCCCTCTCGCCTCCTCCAGCTGTGGAGAGAAACCTCTCCTTGACCCATGCTACTAAAGGAAAACAGGGCCCAGTGTGTCAAATGCAGCCTGAACCAATCTTCTGCTAGGCCCTGCACGCAGGGCCTAGTAACTAAGACCTGGGAGGCAGGAGAGTAGAGTTGCATAGGTACCCAACAGGTGAGCTGGCAAGGGAGATGAGCGGCCACAGCCATGATTTGTTTCCTCCTTCCTGGGGAGGGGGTGTTTTGGCATGGTGTGGGTGCAAACCTCAGTGGAGAGGGCTAGATGGAAAACTTTGCCCAGATGCAGCTGATAGCTGAACTACATATTTACCAGAATTATATATGCAGCTGCTGTTAGACTGTAGCACTTCAAAATGTTCTAGATAATGTCGAGGAAATAACAAGCACATTAGGGAGAACTTTTTTTAAAAAAAAGAATGAAAATAAAAATGCAGCCTTCATGAAAAGTGATCCCTAGCCTGGCCTCAGCTGCCTACCCTTGCCCTAAGGAGTCCAGGAGGGTTTTTGGCTACCACATACTCACATTGAGGTGCGAATTTGTCACTGTGACAGTAGCCTGAAGTCCCAAGGAGATATTGGGCAGAGATGGGGAAGTATACAAGCTGAGTTGGTTAGCTGACCCATCCATATTGACAGCTCGGGGCAGCATCTGCTATATAAAAGGAAACATGGATTAAGGGCAGGAATGGGGAAACAGTGTGAGGAAAAACATAGGAAGACAGAGGATATTAAGAAGCCACAACAAAGCATGAAAAAGGATGTTTTCCCATTTCCATTGGTTCCCACTAATAAGGCAAGAGATTACTGGGCCACATACCTGGTATATGACTTGCTTATTCATTTGCACTTGAAATCAATATGTTAGTAAGACAATACAAAAAGTAACAGAAGGAAGATCCCAACCCTACACAGAACACTAGTAATCTCAGGAGTCAATCAAAACACTTGCACAGCAAAAGAGAAGACAAATACCAATTAAGTGTTCAGTTTATGTATTTGTGAAGATAACATAAGACAGCTTGGTCCAAGATGGTGTTATCCAGATATGCTTGGCTAAAACTCTCATCATCCTAGTTAACACAACCATTACCCTCCATCCTAGGAAAACCATCCCTCAACCCAAATGAGTCTAAGTACAACTTATTATACCTGCTAAAAATTTTGAAGTCACGTCACTTTGGTTAAATATCTATATTCTATGAGTGTGTGTGTGTGTGTATTTCTCTTGGGTATGTTGCCATTTTCAGTGTGCTGATTAGCTGGTTAGGTGCTCCTTCACCAGCCAATCAGCTCTCAGCATTACCTCCTCAGCCTACAATCATTGCCAAGCAGCAGCCTTGCCTGGCAGAACAGGAGGTGAGGTCATTGCCCCACTGCCACTGCCACCGAGCTTCAGCCTTCCCAGGACGAAGGGGGGCGGGAGATATCAGGTTCCTGCCACCAAGCTCCGGCCTTCCCAGGTTGAATCGGGAAGGAGAGGTCAGGGTCCCACTGTCGGTGAGCTCCAGCCTTCCCAGGCCAAATGGGGGGAGGTCAGGGTCCTGCCGCCGCTGAGTGAGCAGTGGAAGTGGGAATAGCAGTGGTGGCGGGACACCGCTCTTGCCGCTCCAACTAGCTCTACCTGACATAACATACATCGGTGGTACATTGATGTTGAGTTGCTCTATTGACCTCCCCTGGTGCCGCCACTGCCCGTTGACTGCGGACCCACACAGTCAACTGGCAGCGGCAGCAGGATGCTACTGCTGCTGCTCCAACAGGACCCATGCATTCAATTGATAGCGACAGCAGTGGCACCAGGGGCAGGTCAACAGAGCAACTGACCCTCAATGTATCACCGGCATATATTATGTTGGGTCCAGCTAGTGGTTAAATATTGTGATTCTACAGTCAGCCGCACAATCTCCTTAGAGTCTCAAATGCACTTGTACCATTTTCTGAATTATGTTGTTTTCATCTCAGCTGTATGTTTTCATTGTTTTCCACAGCAAATTATTTGTCGGAACTAAGTAAAAAAACAGGAAATTTTGTCTCTATGCTGCTTTTGTATTGTTTGGCAAAGCAAAAGTAGATGCACATTTTCTCAGCCTGGATCCAAACAATACAACTGAATGCCATGAATAGAGAAATTAGCAAAGCAATCTTCCAAGGTCAACTTGTGCAAGGAGAAACTCACAGTGGACAAGTAAAACAATAAGATGGCTTCATCTTTCGCTTCAGTACAGCACTTAGTAAATTTTAGGTGCTTTCTACGTGTTAGAAGAACAAGCATTTGCTTAAGAAACCTAGGACTGACTGAAAACATTGTTCTCTTCCCAGCAAACAATTTGCTCAGAATCTGAGAATAAAAGTTTTATAATCAAAAATTCAAGTATTTCTGGTGATAGCTTTGTAGACTGGAACACAGCCCTGGGAAAGGTATCACACACAAAAAAGTAACAAGAGAAGTTACAACTTGACATACAGGAACATACAGGGGGGAAAGATCTTGATTGGACAGATAGATAATAACTACTATGCAGGCAACAGTAGAGCAGTGATAAATTTGGAAGCATGGGAGCTCCTGAGGAAAGTATATATACATCAAAGAGTACCAGTATATACGGTACAGCACAATACAGAATTTATTAGATCAGCAAAAGATCTCCAGACAGTTGAAATGCAACCTTAAACTTTTAAGCGGAAATGCACACCATCTTGCAAAAATAAATTTTAAAAATGCTACCATTTCAACTACAGGAATGAAGTACAAGCTCCCTCTGTATCAGAATAAGCAAAGAGTGACTTGCTAGATGCTGTTACACTAGATGTGAGCTGCAGTCCAACAATCTCTGGCAGGTTACATTTTGCTCATCTCTGCTCCACATGCAAATCTGTCACAAACAAGAAAACTTGAAAGCATTTTTATTACCTCATTTACTTGCCAGAGCAAGAAGGGGATATCAGTTACCCATGACTAGGCCTGCTTTAAAAAGTCCCAGAGATGTGCTCCTCCACCTTTTATTTATTAAATTGATTTATAATGTACAAAATCCCACCCCCTCCAGCTAGCTCTTATTAGCAAGGGTCAAGGACATAAATGGTCAGTTTTACCCCTTCGAGTATTTTGCCCATTGCTGAAGTTGCACGACCAGATTAGACAGTGCTCTCTATGACAGTATCAACACCGCCATCAGGTTCAAAGGCAATATGAGTAACTAGATCTATATAGTGCCTTGCAAATTTGCCACAGCAGCCTGTGAGGGCTCCACTATATGTCTAGTAAGGTCTGATCTCAATGACCCCTTGACTGGAAAAGCTCTCACAGACACTACTTGAATAAGCAAGGGAGGAAGACCGAGTAGTAATAATTATCATGCTGGCAGAGGCTGATGGAAGTTGCAGTCCAACATATCTGGACACGTGCCAAGCCAGAGAATGATGATCTTAGCAGTAGCTTATTACTTTATTAAAATATGTCTAAGTCTATCCAACAAGAGGTATCGACAGCCTCAAACTACAAGATTTAGTAAAGTGTTCTGTACACTGATGGCAAAACATAAATAATCAGCAGGGGTGACACTTGCTGCCTCTTCTCAGGCAGCAAAATATGTTGAGCCAGTCCAGAGGCTGACACATAGATTATGTTATTGACATACTGCACTGACACACTGCTATTACAGGCACTTCACAGACTACAACAATGGTTTACAATCTATGAAAAGCATGATGCCAAAGGAAAACAGAACAGTGGCAGGAAGAGGAAAACAAGGGAAAATTCAGGCAGTAACGATTTCATAGTGTTACATAATGAAGTTACATAATGCCCTGGTGGGATGCTCACTGCAACAGACAGTTATAGGAAGGGAGGAGTCAAGTGCCAGCTAGTCCCAGCCAAGCTGATGGAGGGGGCTTTGCTGCGTCACCTTTCCCTCTGATACAGCCATGTGGAATTAGCTGCTGAGGGAGACAAGTAACACTTATGATGTTCACTGCTATAGAGAGCGAAAAGCATCAGTTAGCTAGCATAGAAGGCCAAGATGCTAAAATATTCATGTCCATCATGCAATGATGGATTCAGGATCAGAGCCAGGGAAAGTTACTTTTTCTGTACTGTAACTGGCCACGCTCACTAGTAGACTCTCAGAGCTGATCAAGCTCTTATTCAGAGGCATAACTTCAGCCCACTCCCAGAGCAAAAGGACAGTTTAAACCAAGATGGAGGAAGAAGTGGCCCTCTGGATGTTTCTGGACTGCAGGATGATGGGAGTTGCAATTCAACCACATCTGGACTGCCACACATTCCCTGCCCATGGTTTAAATATTGCTAGTTGTGAGGAGGCCAAGAGACAATGCTTCCATATACTGGGGGCAATTGTAATATTGTAGTAATATTTTAAAGGTATGACTTAAGACTATATAAAGTGTATGCATGCCTTTATTAAGATCCAAGTGCACAGTGATCACAGCACTTTATTGGCCCCTGTGCTCATGGTGGCAGGGATTGCATATATTATGACAGATATATTATGACAGATTCTTAGTGTTATATAAGTTGTGAGATTTGGCAGCACTGACTATTCAGAAAGGTGAGTTAAAAATAGTAAACAGTAGCAGCAGCTATTGACTGTCAAGGTTAACTACAGAATATGCAAAATTGCTAAGTCTGAAGATAAGGGGAGATATTTTAAATATTTCTAGAATAACAACCAAAATGCATGGATGTACAAATTAACAGCTCACTAGTTACATGGCTGGTATTATTTGAGCTGACAATTGTGTGGTCAAAAACATATTGGGATAGAGTTGAAAACTCTAGGATTTCTGGATTGCATTTCTCTGTTAGCCTATTGCAGCTGCTGAGAACCCATTTTGGAGCAGACTAAACCAAAAGCAGTATCACCTAGGGCATAAAAAAGGTATCATTTTCTTTAATGGGTTACAGATTCCTAAGGATACATTGTACACATTTTAGAACTGAAGCAAAAGAGGAGCTAACTCAGTTTCTCTACTCAGTCACTCTTCTGTAATATGGCAGGAGGTTGGACTGGATGGCCCTTTGTGGTGTCTTCCAACTCTACAATACTATGATTCTAATAGATAACTTCGAGGTGCCAGTCTAGTCTTATGAATGTGGTTCTTCACTTGGCTGGTGTATCCGTTTTTAAAATGTCTATTCTTTAGGCATTAACTTTTTTCTGAGGGGCTAGAACAAATTCACTTGTATTGCAAAGCTTGCTACAGTAAAGCAAGAGTGGGTAAAGTGTGGTCCTCTAATGTTGCTGGACTGCGGTTCCCTGAATCCTCCACCACTGAATATGCTGACTAGGGATGGTAAGAATTGATGTTCAGCAACATCTGGAAGGCTGCACTTTGCCCACCCTTGCAGTAGCAATTTATGGCATGATAGCCAGAACTGTACGTGAATGTCAAATGTTGAGTCAGTTTCTGGTATAAGATGGTGTTTATATGTTAACTGCATAGCTCTCCATTGACGCCCCCTTGTTGTGGGAGAGAGGCTTGCGTACCCTAATGACGTTTTGAGCTATGCTGGTGGTGGCACAATAGCCACCGGTAGGGTCTCCCATGCCAAACAAGTCAAAACTGAAGGGTCTGACAAAGAGCGTCAAAGGGCAGGATGGGCTCTCTAGCCTTATGGCAACCGTCCTAGGAAAAGGAAAACTCTAATCCCAAACCCGGGCAGATGGTGCTCGTCCAACCCTGTAAGGTCAACCATCTAAGAGAAGGAAACTCTAATCAAACCTACGGCCCGAGGACCTCGCTGCTACCATCCATGCTTGCAAGGCCAGCAGATGAACCTTTGGTTTAAAGGGCGAGGCCAGTTCTGTGCACGCTGCGCTCCACCAGAAAAATCCATTGCACAGGCTCGAAGGACAAATCCAATTCCAAAAAAAAAAAAAAAAAGCCCTGTAGCGATAGGCGAGGGACGAAATGGCAGGTGTAAAGATGCACTGGAAGCTGCAGACCCAACCCTGCATGCAGGCGGTTCAGGACTTTGGTTGCTCGAGGCTGACCTGGGAGATGATAATCTTGTTCAGCAGCATCCTGAACGATCAAGCAGCCTTTTTAAAGGAGAGCACTGCTTGCTCCATATGGAGAGGGGCCTAGAAAAGGTGGCCTAATGAAAGCTCATCCCCAACTACCTGGTTGGCTAGCCGCGGCCAACGGGAATCTTCTGATGTGGTCAAACCAAGGCAAAGAAACAAAGGCGCGCACCGGCCTCCAAAGGTGTAAATAAACTGACGCTTGCATGCTAGAACATCAGAACCATGTGAGACTCTGAAGATAGTGGACGGCCTGAGCGTCATTCTGCTCTAATAGCCCATGAACTATCACAGCTTAATATTGACATCGCTGCTCTTAGTGAAGTTCGTCTCCACGAGGAAGGCAGCCTTAAAGAACATGGTGCTGGCTACACACTTTACTGGTCTGGCAAACCCAAAACCGAAAAACATCTTTCAGGAGTAGGCTTCATGATTAAAAACTCCATTGCCTCCAAACTTGAAACCTTGCCAACAGGACACTCTGATCGCATTATTTCCTTACGCCTCCCACATGTTGTTCTCTTTAGTATATATGCCCCAACTATGCAAGCCGACCCTGTAGAGTAAGAAAAGTTCTACACAGACCTACGCCAACTCATACAAAAAGTCCCTGTAGAAGATAAAATTATTATCCTTGGTGACTTCAATGTCAGAGTAGGAAAGTACACCGAAGCCTGGAAAGGTGTCTTAGGCAAGCATGGTGTTGGAAATTGCAATGATAACGGACGCCTCCTGCTAGAGTTCTGTGCAGAACAACAGCTGACTATTACTAACACTATATTTCAGCAGAAAGACAGCTTGAAGACAACCTGGATGCATCCCCGATCCAAACATTGGCACCTGATTGACTGTTCTAGTCCGCCAGAGAAACATTCGTGATGTCCGTCATACTCGAGTGATGCCCAGTGCAGAATGCCAAACAGATCATCGCCTCGTAAGATGTAAACTAAATCTTCATCTCAAGTTCAAACCTAAGAGGGGTGGCATCTTAAAGAAGAAACTCCCAAGTCAACAATCTTCAACAAGCTACCATGAGACACAACTTCCAGGCAAACCTGCAAACAAAACTTGAAGACCATCCTACAGATCCTTCTCCTACAGCGCTTTGGCAACATATCAAAAACAGTATCTTCCAGTCTGTGGAAGAATCCCTCAGGTTCTCCCACAAGAAAAATCAAGACTGGTTTGATGAAAACAACCAAGAGATCCAGGAGCTGTTGGCAAAGAAGAGAACTGCTCACCAGGCATACCTCGCCCAGCCAACTTGCCATGTAAGAAAAGCAGCTTTCCATCTCACATGTAGTAAACTTCAACAAAAACTCCGAGACATGCAGAACAAGTGGTGGATCAATACAGCAGAAAAGACACAACGCTGTGTAGATCTGGGGGATTCTAGAGGATTTTATGAAGTTCTTAAGGCAGTGTTTTGACCTACTTATCAAGTCCAAAGCTCCTTATACAGTACAGATGGTCAAACATTAATTACTGATAAAGCCTCCATCCTGAATTGATGGGCTGAACATTTTCAAAGTCTCTTTAGTGCCAACCGAGTTGTCCAAGGCTCAGCTATCCAACATATGATACAAAAACCAATGAAAAATGAATTGGACATAGCTCCCACTTTGGAAGAGACCCTTAAGGCCATACAGCAGTTGAAAAACGGCAAGGCAGCTGGGATTGACGGAATCCCACCTGAAGTTTGGAAACACGGAGGTCATGTACTCCATGATAAATTCCATGAACTCCTTGTGAATTGCTGGGGAAAAGGGGAACTGCCATCAGATCTCCGAGATGCAGTCATCATCACCCTGTACAAGAAAAAAGGAGCAAAATCCGATTGCTCAAATTATCGAGGCATAACACTGCTCTCTATTGCTGGAAAAATCCTTGCAAGGATACTCCTGAACAGATTAGTTCCTGCCATTGCCGAAGAACTTCTTCCTGAAAGCCAATGTGGCTTCAGAGCTAATAGGAGTACTACAGATATGGTATTTGCCCTTAGACAACTACAAGAGAAATGTAGAGAGCAGAACAAAGGTCTCTATGTAACATTTGTTGACCTCACCAAAGCCTTCGACACCATGAGTAGGAAAGGTCAGTGGCAGATCCTGGAAAGACTACGATGTCCCCCCCCCCAATTCCTTAAAATTATTATCTTGCTACACGAGGGCCAGCGCGGTCAAGTCAGATATGGAGATGCTCTTTCAGAGCCCTTTCTAATAACTAATGGAGTGAAGCAAGGTTGTGTTCTTGCACCAACTTTATTTACAATCTTCTTCAGCATGATGCTCCAAAGGGCTACGGCAGAGCACGAAGAAGACGACGGCATCTATATACGTTACCGTACTGATAGCAGCTTGTTTAACTTAAGCCGTCTGAGGGCTCACACTAAGGCTCTGAACTATCTAGTCCGTGAGCTGCTCTTCGCTGATGATGCTGCCCTTGTTGCCCACACAGAAGCAGCTCTGCAGCACCTAACATCCTGCTTCGCAACAGCTGCAGAGCTGTTTGGGCTGGAAGTCAACCTGAAGAAAACGGAAGTTCTTTACCAGCCTGCACCACAGGACGAACACCACCATCCCCACATTGCCGTTGGCAACTCTGTGCTTAAGTCCATTCAGCAGTTCACCTACCTGGGAAGCATCATCTCCTCAGATGCCAAGATTGACAAAGAGATCGATCACAGATTAGCAAAGGCACATAGCGCATTTGGAAGACTTTACAAAAGAATCTGGAGTAATAAACACCTGAGGCAAAACACAAAAATCAGTGTGTATAGAGCCATTGTACTGTCTATTCTCCTTTATGGGTCTGAAACATGGGTCACCTATCGCCACCACTTATGACTCCTCGAATGCTTCCATCAGCGCTGTTTACGCACAATCCTAAATATACACTGGACTGACTATGTGATGAATGTTGCTGTCCTTGAGCAAGCAGGGATCACCAGCATTGAGGCCACGATATTGAGAACACAGCTGCGCTGGGCAGGGCACGTTTCTAGGATGGAGGACCATCGCCTCCCCAAAATAGTACTCTACGGTGAACTCGCCGCGGGTCAGCGTAAGAGGGGCGCTCCAAAAAAGTGATACAAGGACTCCCTGAAACAAGATCTCAGGCTTGGCCAAATTGATCACCAACGATGGTCTGCCCTGGCCTCACATCGGGAGGCATGGAGACACACTATCCACAATGCTGCAGCCTTATTTGAGAACTCACACCGAACAAATCTTGAAGAGAAACGACAACGCAGAAAGAATCACAACCCGGAAACATCACCCAAGGAGACCTTCTGCTGTGCTTTCTGCAACCAGACTTGTCTATCTCGGATTGGCCTTTTTAGTCATCAGTGCGCTTGCAGAAAGTGCGGGATGAGTCCTTCCTGAATCTTCGTTTGTGAAGGGAAGCCAGAGAGAGAGAGAGAGAGAGAGAGAGAGAGAGAGCATAGTAGCACTGTAAGATGGAGAAAGTAGATCTGCTGTGTGGGCTGATCACAATCAAGATAATGTTGAGGGATGAAAGCAGTTAAAATCCTGATGAAATTTCTCAATCATTTTCTTCTGTGGATCCAGGTAATGAAGATGTCATTGGTGTTCTGCAGGCAGGAAAGAGGAGCTTAGGGTTAGAGACCAAAAATAATTGTTCCTTGGAATGTCTTAAGACAACACTAGCCAGCAGGTGGCACTTTCTCTTCTAACAATGGGAAGCATCCTTAAGAAGTCTACTAACTCCTTGTGACTGAGGAAAGTGAGGGTGGACTTGCCATATGGAAGGTAATTACATGCCCTTCTGGTTGGCAGATCAGTCCTGCAGATGTCAAGACTGGAAGAATTGCAGATGCATAATAAGAGAGACTGAAAACCAGAAAAGGGTATTCCAGGGTTCTCCACTCTGCCTTGTTGCTGTTGGTGCAACCCTAAGGCGACTGTATCATGGGGTTTTCTTGGCAAGATTTGCTCAGTGGGGGGTTGCCTTTGCCTTCTTCTGAGGATGACTTGCCCAAGGTCACCCAGTAGGGTTTCAATAGCTAAGTGGGGATTGGAACCCTAGTCTCTCAGAGTCCTAGCAGAGCACTCAAACGACCACACACCTCACTGACTCCTGCTCTGCCTACTCAGAAATAAAACAGTTCTTCTCTATGGTCTTCCAAGGCAGTCATGAGGTTTCTTATCAGGTGCCCTGAAAATGTCAACATGAAGAAACCGATCATGAGTAGAATCATGAACTCCTCTTGGGAAAGAGAGAGTCCATACTGTACTTCACCTTACCAGTGTTGTATAATATACCAGTGTAGTGTAATATAATGCATTATGTACATTACATTTTGCTTTCCAAAATAATATAACACACTACTTTTTTGTAGCCAGTAATATTACAGTTACCTTCACCCCTTATTACCTATTACTTGATACAGTTGGCCCTCCACTTTCGTGGGTTCAGTGTTTGCAGATTTTATTATTCGCAGTTTATTTTATTACCTACTTCCAGCTGAAGTGGAGCTGCGGAGGCCATTTTTAATATGGGCATAATGCATAAGCTTCTCTGCAGAAAGAATGTGGTGGCCATTTTTAATAGGGTCTTGCCCTATTAAATTGGAGGGACTGCTACTCATCTTGATCCATGCAGCCAAGGCAATACTCAATTTTGTGCCAATGAGAGACCTACATGCACACTGCTAGTATGCCCCCTTACTCCAATTTTATACTTGCATGTGGCTCCCCGGACCAGTTCAGAGTCAAACTAAAAACATTAGTGTGACATGGTAGGAGCTGACCAGGATGAAAAATACTGAAGTAGGATCAGAAAAACCTCAGACCATGCTGTTGTGTAGATTCTACACCTGCCTAATTCTGTTTTCACCCATGTCCATTCCAAGAGTATATGACTTTTGAGAATTCAAAGATATAAAACTCTTGAGAAATTTCCACCAAGGAAATTCTTCTTTGAAATAAAAAAAATACTCCCCTTTCCTGTCTATCTCAACTCAATAAAACCATACAAAGGATACATGAGAAGAAAATAGTGGCTCCATTCAGACATCAACTCAAACTATGGTTACAGAAGTCTACCTATTCTTTGAAGTGTGAACTGAAAAACCATGGCTTGTGACTGAATGACCCCCATCAGAATAAGGAACCCATCTGAAATGATTTTGTAAGCTATCTTTTGTATTAACTCTGATTTAGAATTATGTGAAGTGAAGAAATTCAGTGAAGCATGGGTAAACAGCAGAGTGGCTGAATCAAAGAGGTTGTGGAAGTTACTTTTTGAACTACAACTCCCATAATCTGCCAGCAGTCACACTCTCCAAAAGTATCACAGCACAGTTTGAGCCATCACCCTGCCTCAACAAGCTGCCAGACCAGAAAAACAGAAATGAACTTATAAACTTGAGTACTGAGAAGAAAACAAAACCAGATAAATTATTTTAATTGTCAGTTACCCTCAAAGCTTGGAAAAAATAAATTTTTGGACTGTAGCACCCAGAATCCTTCAGACAGCATAGGCATGGCTATTCTGGCTGGAAGATTTGGGAGTTGTAGTCCAAAAAGATAAACTTCCCAAGGTATGATTTCTCTGTTGTATGTCGATGTTCAAATTAAGTTGTGTTCTTCACTCAAGTAATGGTTTGGTGTAATGTTTCAGATGTTTCAAAAGAGCCTCTGTCACAGACTAGTGACTGTCTGTGTTTGTCTGTGGCTCTTTTCTTTTAAAGTATCTGGTGTTTTGTTTTAAATGGCACCATCTTAAATGGAGAGAAAAAAACCACCCTGCATCTTTAGATGCATAGCTAAAAATAAATTTGAAAAATCACAACTCGCCAAGGGACCCCTCTCCTTTTATGAGTCACTCCTCAGCAACCAGCAAAAGTGACTCTAAGCAGTTTCTATTTTATGTCAGTGCACTTCCGTTTCTATCCATTTGCAAACCTCAATGATACATGACACACACAATCCCTCCTTAAATGCAACGATATACCCAACACATACAACATACACATACACCCAGGCAACAATCACACTTACATATTTGGATACATGCACTTTGGTGAAATTCAGCACTGCATCATATCTGTCACTCCTTTATTATTCAGTCATTTCTATGTAGATTAAATGATCCTTATTTCCCATTCCTAGAAGACAAGTAGCAGCTATTCCCTAGTACTTTCCACTAAGTCAGGCAGGATGGAGAATGATGCCTTTGGAAACCACAGTCTACTCTAGCTTTGTATATAAAAACAGAAAAATTACTAGCCTGACTTTTTTTTCTAGCCTCCTTATAGACTAGTAAAAAAATTAAATTGCCTTCTCTCCAGTGGGCTGGTAGAGATGGATTTCTCTGTCTCTTGTTCACCAATCTCTTGTGCTTCCCTACTGGCTATGGAGGAATGGCCTTGCATTCCTCCACAGCCAGCATCAAAACCAAGTGGACTGATGGAGAATGGACACAGCTAGTCTATCCTTCCTATCAGCCTTCTTTTCCTTGTCACCCCTGCCAACCAGGAGACTGGAGACAAAGGCTTCACTACTCATCCCACTGCATAGAAGGAATGAAGTAATTGTGTTCCCAAAACAGCCACTCTGCCTCTTTGAAACAAGAGAGTGCTTGTGACACAACCAGCTAATCAGTGGAAGCACTAGGGGGATGTGGAGAAGCCGAACCACACCAGGTTGGGGGGAAGGGTGACACCACCTTCAGTGACACCACAGCAGCTAATATCCCCTATCCAAACCGTTTCACCCCAGAATAAGTATCATCTATGACCCTAGATTTCATACACAAAAAACTAACACTGTGGGTTGTGCACTATAAGCACAAGTTGTAAAGCTGGATGCAAAACCTAGATCTCTTTATAACAACCTTCTCCAAGCTGGTGCTTTCCGGATGTGCTGGCCTACAATTCCCATAACCTATAGTCAGCAATGTTCCAACATATCTGGAGGGAATAAGGTTGGAGAATGTTACTTTATAACCACAACAAGCTGTTTAAACAGGCATTGTGGACAAGACTATTGATTTGTTGTGATTCCATTAAAGCACACGAACAATACACACAAGGATAGACAAATAAGTGTAGTACAAAGCACAAAATTCAGTTCTCTGAGAGTGGTATGCAGTGTCTCATTTATCTGTGTTTATTGCACCAAGGTTATACTGTAAAAAAAAACCATTAGTAGGAAAAATACAAAGCTTCTCACTGTTCTGCTGGCATCTCTACCAATTCTAGCAGCACTAGCACAAACAACACTAGGTCTAATGAAGTTGCAGTGAGTCGTGCAACATCTTGCGCAAGCAGCATGAAAGTATCGTATTTAATGCATGTTCAATTCTCTACAATAGTGGAATAGCATCACTGGATAAAACCCCCAGTTTCTAGCTTTTAATGCTATAATACCACTATCCCTACCTACTCCAAATTTCTGAAAGAAAGCCTTCAACTCAAAACATGCCCTGTGCCCAACTGACCTGTTCTTTCTCAGCCATTATGTGAGGAGGTGGGCAGAACGATAAGAAAGATAAGGAATAATAAACAGGGAAGGCATCCAGAGAGGTGTTTGAATGCTAATGTTTAATGACAAGAATACTGAAAAATGCCCCAAACAGCTACAGAAATTATAACTAACAATCAACAACCTTTACCCCAATGGTAAGAAACTAAGAATAACCCTCAGAGCTTCTTTCATATTTTGTTTTTCTGTCAAGATTATAATATTAAACAACCAAAAGAAGCAGATATTGTTCTGCACACACTTGGTGACACTTAAATACACTACTCTGACATATGATGACTGAATGGCTCAGGTGAGGTTTTGATAGCCTGAACCAATGGAGAGGGGGCAGGTGGGCCATTTGGCCATGGCTTCAAGCTCAAGGGTGGGGGTCAGGTTTAAACAGTTGCTATTTTTGATGGCCTTAGAATTGTTTTTATGCACATTCATTATCAGACTAAACATTACACAAGGATGAACATGTCCTCTCTGATAGTCATTTAATATTGTTTATTACAGAGATGAGCCTCAAAAGCTTGTTGGCGCAGGCTTCTCTGGCTCTCTGAGACAGACCGGTGATATTTCTGTTTCGCTCTTCCTCCAAGAAATTTGGGCCAGAATACATGACAAGTGTATTTCATTTTTTCCTCAATAGCCCGGTGAGACAGACTTTCAGCAGACATGCTGTGAAAGGCCTAAAGTCACTCACTGAGCTTAGTGGGGGGGGGGGGGGAAGCATAGGGGGAAAAAATCCTAAACCAGTTCAGAGCACTGGAAACAGAGAAAAGGGAAAAGGCACAGCAGTCACTGGCACAGCCAAATTGTTTCACCAGCCTTACCTCAGTGTGGATATTAGGCACTGAGCCTGTGAGCCCATTTTCTGTGATGGCGCTGTTGGAACTGTTTGGGGAACTAGGGCCAGACCCAGGGGCACTGTTGCACATTGAAGACACTGCAAAGGGGTGGGGAGTGAAGAGAAGAGAAATTGGTTAGTCCTCATACTCAAATGCATACACAGTATTGGCATGGCAGTTTAGGTTGCTAGGGATTCCAGCTTCCAATCTGAAGCAGAATCAAGCTTCAAGTCCTCAAGGCAGTAGATAAATTTGTGAAAAGATACAATATCAAAAACCAGAAAGAAGCTACACATTTGTCCTTCCTTTTAATCTGCCCAACCCAGTCCCCCTGTTCCTATAAACCTTCAATCAATTCCACCTATTTCTTCCACACCTTATGCTCTCTTGGGGGGAAAAAAGCTGTAGATGATGCCAAGTCAGGGATGGGGAGAAGGTAGGTCAGGATCCTCTCACAGATATCCGGATGATTTACAGTAAATCACCATGGCTTTCCGATTTCAAATAGTTTAAAAACAGTGACAACAACAAAATTGTTTTCCTCCAAAAATTAGGCAAGAATCCTTGAGGGCAAACATTTTGTGCATGGAATGCTTTGTGCACAAGCCCAGATCTAGTGCTATAGACAAATTCCTAGGCCAAGCATGTGCTCAGAGGCACCTGGTTCTACAATTCTATGTCTGTCATCCCGAGCCCCTATTGTACACCCAGCCACAACTAATAGACCTCAGGGGTTCAAGTGAGAATCTGTATTAAGCAACCGAAACTAGTAACTGAACAGTAATTTATGCCACGAAAGAAGAGGTAGGAGAAATCGTTGCACAATATGATCCCTCTCAATTCTTGTTCCTGATAGCAGGGAATTGTTCCACATCAACATTTCTAACAACCTGCATGTTGTTGCAAAAGATTCTGAATCATTCAAAAATTCATGCAGCCTTTACCAGTGGAGGCACAAAGGTAGGAACAGTTGGCAGAAGTAGGCAGGGTTTTTTTTCCCCAGTAAGATCACTTCTCATTTTTACTTATTTAATTTAAAATATTTCTATACTTCCTTTCACTCTACCAGATGCAGGGTTGTATACAGAAGGTGTTCACAAACCAAATATTGTTGGATTCCAGTTCCCATCAACCCCAGCCAATGATCAGGGATGATAACCTAACAATATCCAGGAGGCCACAGTATTTCTTATCCCACCTTTCTTCCAGTGAGCTCAAGGTAGTGCATATGGCGCTCTTCCATTTCACCCCATTTCACCTCACAAGAACCCTGGGAGAAAGGTTGGGCCATGAGAAAGTAACTGACTCAGGGTCACCTAGTGACATTCATAGGCCAGCAGAGACCAGAACTTGTAACTCCCAAGGCCCAGCCTCAAACTCCAACCACTATGCTATACTGGCTCTCTCCAAGAATCTCCGATGAGCTCCGCAGGAACTGCAGAGTTCACTAGCAGCTAACATAGAGGCAGTATGTTATATTCGAATTACATTATTTACATATCACTTTCAAGAATCTGGAGAACAGAGAAGGGGGAGAATCTAGAGAACATGGCTCTCTCCACACAAGAGACATAAGAGGTGTGTTGTTGTTGTTTTAACAAATCCCCCACATTTGTTCTGAAGCTTTAATTTCTTGAGGAAGTCCACATTTTGAGTAGCAAAGATAGTTAAACCTTGCTTGCTTTTTTCCTTCCCGACTACTGTGTTTACATTTACAAATAATTATTTTAAATGGGTTACATACAAAACTGTAGTCCCCAAGAAGGAGCCTCAACTCACTGACAGCTCATGTGCTTATGTAATAGCAGATTGCCAGCCTGCTGTTGCTCCCTTTTGCCAACTAAAATAAAAACTCCTTCAGACGCAGCAGATGTTTCTGGATTATATACCCAGTCATCCCTGCCCCCACCACATCCCAAATAAAATAGCCATCATACAGATTACAACTGTCTGGATTAATTTCTTAATTTATCAGTAGCACATTTGAAGGGACTGGAGGCTTGGCTGCATTCTTTATTTAGACATTTGTTTGCTGTTCTAAACTGCTCTTGATTCCCTCCCCTCAGAGTTTTAGGAATCTATAAATGGATGTTGCATGTTTTGATAGTTACATGTTCATACCAACAGCCCCAAATATTATTCAGCCTTCTTTCCTCTTCTTTTACACTTATAAGGAGTAGACTTCAAACACTCCCCATGACCTAGGACTAGTGATTAATCAGAACAAATCAAGATTAAACCCAGTTTGCTTAAAGCTATAATTCTTGAATTCAGCTTCTTTAATTAAGGTATCACAGAGAATTCTGGATAGTATATAACTGAAATGTGCTCCTCCTTAGATTGGAAAGGTGTGTGTGTGAGAAAGAGAGAGAGTGGAGGAGGGAGAGAAAGACTCTCTACAGCATGTTCCCATAGTAAGTGGTCATGTTTTCCTGCATTCTGTGAACTGAGACACAATTTCAGAGAGTTATCCATATTCCTTCCTTGACTCCAATCTTGTCACTTTCAGCCCCATAGTAGTACACAGTTCCCACATATAACACTTCACCAACCTCTATGTACTACACAACTTCCACAGGTACAAGTTGTTGGACTTTTTAACCCAAGTTTCTCCTCCACCACCATGATGTCTCAGCTCATACCAAAGGCTCAGGGAGCATAGTGCTAAAGAATTATTTTAAGACAAGGAATAAACTAATGTTTCCTACATCCACAAAGAGTTCCCTTTAAACCTCTTTAAGCTTTTAAAAAGATGCTTAAAAAGGGAAAAATACTAGAAGAAGAAGAATACCACAAGGGGACACGTCTGGATTGTTCCACGTTTTGTTTCTTATGTGCCTTCTGGAGCTTGTCTACATGGGCAATTTATCCTATCTTGTCCCATTTTAGAGCCTTGTACTCCAGATGACACAGGGCTTTTGCCCTATTCTGCTCCCAGGTAGTCCTTACAACCCCCGTGGCAAAGATGGGGCCAAGACAGCGAGAAGACAGGGTAGGGCGCATTACAGCATTTTAAAATAAGACAGGAAGGGGACCCACAGCATGTGACCAAGACTGGTCACATGCAGGGGGCCTTGCTCACATGCTACGGGCCTGCTTCCTGACATTAGAGAATGTGACGTGAAGGGTAGTGGCAGCGGCTGCAGGGACACGTCAGTGTGACATCTGGACTCCAGCCCATTTTGTGGAGGTAACGGGAGAAGAACGGACCTGATCCATGGGCAGGATATGCCGGCAGGGAACCAGTGTATTCTGGCCCATGTATATGAGCCCCAAGTCAACTCCAATGTACTGCAACCCTCTCACAGGGTTCTCTTGGCAAGATTTATTCAGAGGAGGCTTGCCATTGCCTTCCTTTAAGGCTGAGAGAGTGTGACTTGCCCAAGGTCACTAGTTGGGTTTCCATGGCTGAGTGGGGATTCAAATCTTGCTGGCCCAAAATCCTAGTCCAACATTCCAACCACCACACCATGCTGGCTTTCCTCTAAGAAAATACCAAAGGAAATTTCTGAGGACCAATTGGGTCATTTGTTCAGCAAACATGAGTCCAACTCCCCATTTGCTGATAATAAAAATGCAAGGGTGGTAGGGGACATGAGGGCAAGGAGGGTGTTTAGTTCCTCTTTGCTCACCAGTTCCCATGGGCAAATGCTTCCTGCCAAAGCCAATTTTCCCCAAGTCAGGCTCATAGCTTTTCTCACCTGTGATTTCGATTGCTCGCTTTTTGAAGGTGCTGATGACAGTCCCATCTTTTCTACGTAGCAGTGGACTGCTCCGCCGCTCTGCAACCTTCTGTTTTAACCGTGAACGTACTTTTAAGTTGGGTTCCGAGGCTGGAAAGGTAAGAGAAATGGAAGGAGAGAGACAGATTGGTGAGATCGCTGGCAAGGTGGTTTAGATAAGGCAGTGAGATGTCTGTAGAAGCAACTGTGCCTCCACTTGCAGAGATTATGTTCGCATTCGCACTTGAAGAAGAGCAATTTAAAACAGAAATCATAATGGTACAGTACAGCTTCTTCAACAATGGCAGACTTCATGTGAATCCACAAAAGCAGACAGGTAACACTAATTCAAAGGGATTCCACCATGCACAGGGAACTATGTGAACGAAGAGGCTTCCCAAATGCATCTAAAATGGTGATTCCACAACTAAATAAAAGAGAACACAACAGTTTCTGCACATGGGAATCTATGCATGCAACGGGACACTAGTGGAGCCACTCATTTAAAACCTATGTCTGTCCAGCTTTGTGGGACAATGTTTGAAAATCTACATTCTTTTTTTCCCCCTTCTAATCTGGAAGACGTTTTCATTTTGCATCTCCTACACCTCAAAGGATCTGCTCTCAAAGTTTAAAGCGCATCAGACAAAGCCAGCTATATTATTATTTTCTTTTGATCAGATCACTCAGAACATAACCATTTATGTTTCACATTTTGGTCTGTCTCACTTTATAGATCTTAACTCTTTCAAAACTTATCTTTCTTAGTTATAAACAAAGTGCTCCAGTTTGGTAAAACAAACCAGCTTGCAACAGTCACAGAATGCTTCATTAGTTTCCAAATTTTTGTTCTTGAAAGGGACCAGCGTGGTATAATGGACCAAGTGCTGGGTATTAATGTTGGTTCAAATCACTACTCAGCCATAGAATTCACTGCCACGACCCACCTTCCTCTGAACCAGTGCTTCTCAGGCTATCTGATGTGCAGGATGGATAATCTTTTTCTTCCTAATGTGCCAGTGAGTGATACCATATTTGTGCCCATTGGTGATAATTTCTGTCTTTCCTGGAAACTCACCATGGACCAGCGGCCAATGTCTCACAGACAAGCACTGGGCCATAGACCATCACTTTGAGTAGAGCTGCTCCAGCCCAAGGGTAGAGAACTTATAGCCTTCCAAATGTTGGTAGCTCCAATTCCCATAAGTCCCTGTCAACATTGTTAATGGTCAGGAATGATAAGAACTGTAATCCAACATCACTTTGCCCCAAGTTCTCCATCCTTGGTCTAGTCTAGCAGTCCAACCACACACTTTGCATGTAGAAAGTCCCAGGTTCAATACCTAGCCTCTCCATTTTAAAAAGATCAGTTAGGTGGCGGCAAAGATCTCTCTCTCTCTCTCTCTCTCTCTCTCTCTCTCTCTCTTTTTCTGCATCAGACCCTGGGCACCAGCTGCCAGCTGAATTAGACTACACTAGGCTAGATGGGGAAATAGTACCTAAGGAGCTTTGCTTTAACCTAGCAGCTGGGTTGTTGTTTTTCTTGCGGTTTGTCTACAGAGAAGCACTTGCAAAGACCAGCTGAGCAGTTGCATAATTAGCACCCAAACAGCCGCTTTCTTGTAAGACTGCTCTGATGGCATCTAAAAATAGGTTGTTTGTAAAGCCTGTCTGCACAGCAGGTCTTGCAAATCCTAGCTGAACAAGAGCTCTAGGAAAGAATTGCCCTCACAAGTAAATTTAGCATGTTTATTATACTTAATTTCTACCTAGAGGATTTTTTTTTGCAAGTGATGCTCACTTGGTCTTTTGCAAAGCTTATCTTAGTTGTTCATAATATAAATTTAAGTTTAATGAGTGCCCTTCATTCATATTCATAGCTCTTCAATTAAACTCTCAATCTCTCTCGCACATGCATGTGCGCACACACACACGCACGCACGCACGCACACACAGCTAGATTTTTCAAATCAACATACTTTAAAGTCAAAAGGCCCCCTTCCAATAAGGGGCTGAAATTGACCACCCATCAATCTCTCCCCATTTTTATTGTTTATACCAGCAGTAGTATATGTTTGCTTACCAGTTTTCCGAAGTGGAAAATCATCTCTGCTATCATAAGTGCCGAGTAAAGGTAGTTTGCAAGAGGCTGGTGTTCCCGGGCTTCCTGTCTGGGGAGGGGAACTCTGGTCCAATGAGGTATGGTGAGCCCCCCTGTGGAAACAAGGAAAGAAGACAAAAAAGACCAAATTATCAAGATGTAGACCAGGGGTCAGGATCATTTGGGCCGGACAGGTTTTTGTGTAGCCCATGGGCCCCCAAGATCCCTGTAATACCCCCTCAAAAAAAGAGATGAGGGGGAACCAAGAACACTTCCAGGGGCCTCTAGGAGGTGTACTTTTTCATATAATCACTGTTTTGCCCATCAAAGTCAAGTGAAAAGCATTAATAATAATAAGTGATGGACATCACTGTTTGTTCTGTGGAAACAGTGTGGCTTGTGGTCCATGCAGAAGTGCAAAGACCTAGAAATATCCCTTACTCCCTGCATATGTGTTCACCTTGAGGCAGACTAATGTGACATGCAACATTCCTAAAATACTGCCAGGCTCCTGTTTTCATCCTCAGTCAAGTTATAACTTACCATAATTTGCTTTTTTTTAAATGTAATACATTTAAAAATCAAATTGAGCTTTTCAGTGGTAAAAAGCCAAAACTTAAGAAGGAAGCCACACATTTATACCACAGCTCTGTAAATCATCCCTTGCTCTATCAGCAATGCAAACCTTAAAATCTTACTTGCTTTCTCTCTAAATAACCTTGATTGTACTGCTTTTCCATCCACCTTTATGAAAATGCTCACAAGCTACTGCAACCAACAACAACAACAAAAACCCAAGAGAGAGTACATTTTCTATGATATTGGCACTCCCTACCACTGGAGATTCCGGACAGAATCTGGAGTTAGTCATACTTAGAGTAGACATGTTGGCTGTGTTTAGATATCACAAAAATTCAAGATTTGGGGGTATATACCATTAATCCCTTCCACTTGCAGCAGGACAGCATAAACAAACTACATTCATGGTTCACTTTACTGCAATGTGCAAACCCAGCAGGACCCAGCTTTCCGGCTTGCTACTGCCTGACAAGACAGAGAAATAATCCAGGGTTTGTTTTAGAGTTAATTCTCTGGCATGTTGGGAGGGAAACAAGCCAGAAATCTGGTTCCCTGCTGTTTTTACATGTCACAATAAATGAACTACAGACTGATGGTCCACAGTTTATTTAACTGCTCCCATTGCAAGCGAGAACAAGTGGAGAACACTCATCAGCATGCTGTTTGTACTTCATAAGCCAGATTCCTTTGGAACCCTGGCTTATCATGATATTGACCTGAGCTACTAAAATCAATGGGCCCTAAATGAGTGAGCTGTGTTAGGATCCAACCTTCTCAAAAGACTGATAGGTTTTGGGGGAAATTATTATACTGCTAGTGCTTCATAAACATGGTTCCTCTGTGTCACCATTGTAATAAATGTGACTGAAGGACGACCAAGCCTAGATCCAGCCCTGTCAAATATAAGCCTGAATTTAAGTAAAACACCTTTTTTAAGACTACATCTCCCCAAATTCCCCAGCTATCATGGCCATCAATTCCTATACAATGCTTCTTGTAACCCGTTTGGCCTCTGACTCCTTCCACCTGTAGCCTCTCCCTCCTGATTACCCACTGAATTTCCTGGGTCTTGGTGCTTAGAGCTGTAATCTGTTTAGCCAGCTTAGAAGAGATCCCAGATGGGCCATTATCCCTAGCCCCACCTTCCTCACTTCCCTATGGTTCACAGAGGATATTCTTATCTGGCCTTCATCACCTTCTGGGTCATGTTCCCCAATCCCATTAACCCACATTCAACAATAGAATCCTGTGCATTCACATTTACTGCAGCCTAAAAGACAAAGATACTCTACTTTCAACCACATTTGGGCCTCTCTCCTTCTTAAGTTGTGCTTGTTATATGCTCATTCTGCTGAATCAAAAAAACAAAAAACAAAAAACAAAAACCCAAGTTAACCGAACAAGAGAAAATATTTTTATTTATTACATTTATACCCTACCTTTCCACTAATGACCTCAAGGTGGTTTACATGGGTCTCTCATTCCTCACTTTATCTTCAGAACAACCCTGAGAGGTAGGTCGGGCTGAGGAAGAGTGACTGGCCCAAGAGCACCCAGTAAATTTAATTTCTTCATATAGACAAGAACTTGAATCTCCCATGTTCTGTCCCAATATTTTAATCCCTGTACTACATTGGGGATCTTAGAGACAGAAGGAACTAGCACTAGTAATCAAAAGGCACTATGACTATCTTCCGCCTTTTCTTTATAAACAGGTTATTTTTTTAGTAAAAGAAATGATGCAAGACATGACGGGGAAAATCAGGAAAGTTACAAATGGAAGATGACATCATCTTGACCCCTGTAGAATCCCATGTTTAAGGCAGACAGACTGCAGGACAAAAGCCTCTGCTTTTATGTCTAACGGTTTGTCTTGATGGACAATTTAACCTAGCTTCCCCCTCTCTTGGAGCCCTGTAGGCCAAACAACACAGGGCTCTTGCCCTGGTTTGCCTCCAGACAGTCCTGATGACATCCAAGGCAAAGCCGGAAGAGGGCGGGGGAGTCTGAGTAAACCCATTTAAAACATTTTAAAGTAACACCCGGGAAAACCTGCATTATGAGGAGAAACCTGTATGGGTCTGACACAGGAACACAGGGTCCATACCTGCATGCCGGCCTCTATCATTGTATGTCACAGCCGCTGCCACTGGTATCGCTCTGCAGCCAGGAAGGAGGCTCCTTGCATGTGACCACCCTTGATCACATGCTGAGGGCCTCCTTCCTGGCTTCAGAAAGTGTGACACATGACAGTCGGGGAGGTGCCCACTGATACAGGCCAGTGTGTGCATGCAGACTTCTGCCCATTTCATCATGGTAACAGGGGGGATCCAGGACAGCTCTGGGGTTAGAATACGCCCTCTGGAAGGCAACATATTCTGGCCTGTGTAGACAAGCCCTAGGTTACCACCATAGACTGTACCACAGCAGATGAACATTATCCCAAACTTTCTTAATGTTTATGCTAAAAGCTAGTCCAAAGATACATATTTGCAAAATGTTCAGGATTGTACTTTTGATATGGTTGGAGCCAAACTTAACTCACTCATTTTGGCCCAACTGATTTCAATAAGACCAGTTCAATCTAGAGGAACCCTGGCTTATGAAGTACATACATACAGTATGCTGGTGAAAGCTTTCCATTTGCTTGCAATGGGGGCAGTTAAATAAACTACAGATCTTTGGTCTATAGTTCATTTATTGTGACATGCAAAAACAGCAGGGAACCAGCCTTCTGGCTTGTTTCCCTCCCAATGAGCCAGATAATTAACTCTAAAACAAAGCCCAGATTTTAATCAATAAATCAACATTTCCTTTTTCATATCTCTATGTTCCTCCACACCAGCAGTTTACACCCCTAACCAGTCCTTAGGCCTTAAGTGATGTGCTCCTTTGAAAGTTTCAAAGTCTCCCACTACAGCCACCAAATGCATTCTCCTATCAATGTTTTTTCTCTCTCTGTAAAAAAGTAATCCAAGACAGAAACTTCTATTAACAGACTTTTTGTGGGGGAAGGGAAGTCTGGAAGTATATGGAATAGCTAGGAAGGAACTAAGCTATCCCATCTGCAATGAAATTAACTCATTCTCTTGAGAAATTTACTTGGCTGTTTCCTAGTGCTGCAAAATTTACAATGAGGATGTACTGGCGCCTTCCAGTGTAATGGTGTTAAGGGGAGAATAGGAAGTACATGGTGCCTCACACTTCCTGCACCCCTGCATCTCTGCATTGCCCAAAATAGAATAATGTGCCTTTGGTTACATGCACACATATACACAAACAAGTATGTCCTGGATTGGAGTGTGAATGAAGACAGGCATGCCAAAATTCTATTTTGAGCAATATAGACAAATGGGGGGATGTGGATCTCTTCAATAACACAATCATATCTGAAAAAGCTCTTTGAATGACAAAAGGAACATTTTATTCTGAGTTGAGGTTAGTTGCCCATGTATCTGAGGCTACATGCACAAGATTATTTCTTTTCTTCCTTTTAATACATAGCACCCCCATATCCACTGATTCGCCAACTGTGGGTTCAATTATCTGCGGTTGCCAACTGCAGGGGTGAAGAGAGGGGGAGGAGGGATCTTACCCCCCCATCTCGTCCCCTGGGAGGGCTCCTGTTGCCGTGGGGGCGAAGGGGGGGAGGAGTGAACTGCCCTTGTCCCCTTCTCCCTTTGCCCCCGTGACTGCGCCGCACCAGGACCATGGTGGGGGCAAAGGGGGAAGGGGGCGGAGGAGCGAACTTGCCCCCTCTTTCCCTTGAGCTGGCCCCCCAGGATGGCATTCGCTATTATCTGCGGAATTCGCCATCCGCGGCCGCCCCCGGAAGGGGGTGCTACTGTAGTCTGGTTTTATCCAAAACGGGAAGAGCCACAACTCATTTGGTTCTGTTCTGTATTGCTCAGAGTATACAGTCGATAACAATATGAATTCATTACCTTCTAGCATAATGTTTTCCTCAGAGTATCTTACAATTGTTACATTTGTAGCAGTACCAAAACCCAAATCAAGTAACATCCTGTCTTGGGGTAGGCAAGGTATCCTTCCAGCTGTTTTGTACTGTAACTTCCATAATTTCTGATCAGTGCTGGTCAATGTCTAAAATATCTGGAAAGCACTACCTAGTCCTAAATCGTATTTGCTTGAATGTAAGGCACAAAGACAATGGCCAAGACCTACCAGCATTTGGAGTGCTGAGGGAGGGAATGGTTTAAGCCGCCTGCTGAAGCCGGCTCTTTTGACTTGCTGAGAAGGAACTCCTGAAGTTTCAGCTTCACTTCAGTGCTGGCAATGGCACCTGTGGAAGATACAGAAAAACACTGATAGTAAAAACATGAAGGCTCAATTCTGGTACAACTCTCTTGATCCAATATATACCACAGTTGATTAAATGGAGTGTTGAGCTGTGGTTTAAATCACTGACTAACAGGCCATCCTGGTTTATCATCCTCATTGGTAATCAGAAGTTAAACCACAGTTTCCCAATTTGGATGTAATGGGAAATTCTGGTTCTGCACACTTTGGAAATTTTACATTACAGTGCATCAGAGAAGAGAGGAAGAAGCCTGAGAACACACTAATTCTTCATGGCTGGACTAAGCTTATTGGACCATGACTATTATGTCTGAGCCAGGCCAAAGGCTGAATCAACACATGGAAACTTTGTCTTCTGGTGTGAAAGGGCTCTCTTAACTCCAAGGAGCATCCCATATACATATACAGCTGTCCCTCCGTATCCATGGATTTGATATCCATGGATTTAAGTATTCACGGCTTGAAAATATTCTTTAAAAAATAATAATCCAAAAAGCAAACCTTGATTTTACCATCTTATATAAGGGACACCATTTTGCTATGCCATTGCATATAATGGGACTTGAGTATTCACAGATTTTGGTATCCACGGGGGTCCTGGAACTAAACCCCAGTGAATATGAAGGGACAACTGTATTGCCCTCCTACATCCTGCCATAGGACACAGCATGCGACCCTATCGCTATGAGAGGGTCCATCACACCATTTCCTAGCATACAATAATCCATGGATTGCATTCTGGGATATCTACCTCTCTCATCCCACCTGCCAAGCTACTGTCCTGTTTCTAATCTGCTTGACCTCAATTAAGTACAGGATTGGGGAAACAACCTCCCTCTCCACCACTCTTCAGGACAGTATTTGTATCTCTCTCACTGAGAGGTGTCCCTCAACACTATCTTCATTTTATTGTACTCCTTATCTGCTTTATTTAATTACTTATTGGTGTGGAAATTATGACACCATCTGAAGCCAGCCATAACTCCTATGAACCACTGGCATTCAAAATATTAAAATGGTATCTCAGGCAAAGCAGTATCCTTAAAACACATTTAACAACTGGCAAGTTTACAGCACAAATGTTAACTCCTTCAGGCATGTTTATTGCAGTTCTTCTCAAATGCAACCTGGACACTGCAGATTTGAGAGGATCTTGAGGACATTCATTTAAAGATTTTATAAAACTACAATTCTGAGGCAGGTGATGACAGATGTATCTAGTGAACAATTCTTAAGAAATGTGGAAGTACAGGAGCTAAAGCTAGAAAGTTAATGCCAATTTTAGAATTGTTTACCTATGCTGGCTGTGGTTACTTTAACTGCATTTAATTTAACATCATCATCATAATTAATTATTTTACTATGTGTCACTATATGCTGCTTCGGGCTGGGACTGGAAAGTGTCACATTCTAGCTTACTCCAGCTCCTTTTCCAAAAAAAGATATTAAAAAAACTACAATGGAAGAAAAAGGTATTACTCTCTTTGCTTTTCTCCTTGTTGCGCAAGATAAGTAGCTGCTGCTCCAGACGCTGCTTCTCCAGCTCTTCTTGCCGCTGTTGTTCTCGCTTACGTTGCTGCTCCAATTCTTGTTGACGCTTTGCTGCTAGCATCTCTTGCTGTTGCTACAGAGGGGAAACAGAGAGCAAACTGACACTACTGCAAAGGACCATGTCTTTGTGTATGGATATGCAAAACCCAAACACATTCTGACAGTTCAAGATGTGCGATATTATTATTATTATTTTTAGATAAAGGCTTCCAGTTTTGAAATTTGAGATGGTGAGTTAGGATTTCCTTCTCTCCACCAGCATCCTCCCTGACCCTCCATTACCTGGACATGAACAATTTCATGACAGACAAAATACAAATACGTTTCTTCCCTTGCTTGTCTTTTTCTTAAGAAGTCTGGTTGGTTCCTTTGAGACACAAACCCTAGAAGTACTGCTCAACTGCATTCACTCAAGTCTTCCTATGAGGTCCCACCTTCTGTCCCACCAGTATCTCAGAGACAAACGACAGTTATATAAGATGCGTCCTATTCAGTGATGACACCTATAATCTGGAATTCTCTTCCACAAGAAATTCACTTTGCTCCCTTTCTCCTAGGTTTCAGTGAAGAAATTCCTTTGAGAGTTTTGCAGTATGTGAGCTGATCTTACTGGCTTTGGTGTATCTCTTGCATTTTCTTACCTGCTGCTTTAATTTTGATTAGTCATCATAGTCCTGTTACAGGTTTATATTAGTTCATATTATTGTTAGGTCCCTTAAGGGACAGAAAGTTAGGATATCAAGGCTGCAAACCATTTTTTAAAAATTAAATAAAAGTACGGTAATCATCCCCTAGGATGTGCCTAGGAAAGACTTTATCACCACTTTCTCCAAAGCTCCTGCTGTCCAACCTGGTCAAGTGTTCTCAGCACTAGAATACTTCCACAATGCTACTATTTCTAAACCCAGCCATCTCCAAATTGGTGTCATCCAGTTGTTTTGGATTGCTCCTGAAGCCCACGTCACCACTTTGGGAAGGGCGGGGAGGGTGGGAGTGAGTGGCGACAGGGGCTCCAGAAGCCCCCATCGCTAGTTTGGGAAGGGCGGGGAGGGTGGGAGTGAGTGGCGACAGGGGCTCCAGAAGCCCCCATCGCTACTTTGGGAAGGGCGGGGGGTGGGAGTGAGTGACGATGGGGGCTTCAGAAGCTCCCGTCGCCACTTTGGGAAGGGTGGGGTGGGTGGGAGTGAGTGGCGATGGGGTGGGTTGTTGCAGGCAGGTGGGGGGGAGGACTATTATTATTCACGTTTTTTTCACATTCGCGGGGGTCTTCCGCCCCTAACCCCTGCGAATGTGAAGGGACGAATGTATTTCTTTCTAGTCACAACACCATGGCACACATGAAGACTAAATTTGCCTTTTCTACAGTGCAAAATCCAAAAGCAACGAGAAAACACTGTTATGGAATATTATTATAGACCAAGACTAGATGCCATATTTACTACGGTATATGATACTCTCTCCTGAACCTTAAAAAAAGCAACTAGGAAAGTAATGACCTATTGGGTGATTAGATCAATGAATGTAACTAGTTTCTTTTTAAAAGTAACATTTCAAGCTCTATGTTGTCCTGACATCTTCCTGAGCAAACAGTAGACTCAGGAGGCTGGGGCGAAGATGATTTCTGATGGGGAGGTGGGGGTCCGTGGAAAGGTAAAAAGGACAACCCCCTCCACACACTGCAGCTCTGCAAGGCCAGCTCAAGCGTTTTCCTAACTGCGCTGAATAAAAGGACAGAACTATGTATCCAAGGGCCTGTATGCACTGCAGAAGTACAGCCATTTGACATCACTTTATCCACCATAGTTCTATTTGTACTTTGGTGAGGCACCAGAGTTCTCTGATAGAAGAGGTTAAACACCTCACAAAACTACAAACACCAGGACAGAACAGAACTATGCTGGATAAAGTGGTGTCAAATTGCTGTATTTCTGCAATGCAGACAGGCCCCAAGTCTCTGTACAAAAACCAACTGGACTGGTAGCTGAATCTTACTTTAACACTGGCTATGCAATGTATCTTCCACCTACCCTGTAGGCAGCAACACAGTTGAGGGGGATTAGGATAGGCTTTTTCTGTTGGGGCTACCTCCCAATATCTACAATTGTCCCTCCACATCCACGGATTTGGTATCCACGGATGTAATTATTCACGGCTTGAAAATATTCTTAAAAAATAACAATCCGAAAAGCAAACCTTGATTTTGCCATCTTATATAAGGGACACCAGTTTGCTATGCCATTGAATATAATGGGACTTGAGCATTCACAGATTTTGGTATCCACGGGGGTCATGGAACCAAACGCCAGCGAATATGAAGGGACAACTGTACTGTCTGAGAAAGTCACTTCGCTCTACCTAATGGCAGAGCCAGCCCTGTGATTCTGATCCACAATCCTCCTCCACACATACCCATGAAACTGTGCTTGGAAGAGAAAATCAGGGAACTAACATAATGCCTCCTACTCTGAGTATGAGAAATAGGGGGTGGGTGGTAATAAAACTAAAAGGAAATGATATCAAAGTTGAAAAGTTGCCTCTAAATCCAGGAGGCCAGTGTCAGCTATAGCTTCCCAGGTCTGAAGCTCAGAAATCATTAACTTGGCTCTAGAAAGTAAGGTGTGGTGGGTTTAAATGAATGGGCTGCAAATGGTTCATAGGTCTCGTAATCTGTATTCTCAGGGACAAGCAAAACTCAGTATACAACAAATGAGCCCCAATCAAAAGATACTAAGTCATATTTATTATTATTGCATTATTCCCACTATAACTGAATCAGTGGCTGGGAACAGCATGCTGGATTACTCAAAAGAGAAACATGGTACAATGTCATAGTGTGCCATCAATGAATCTGCAAGTTCAAACTCTTGTTCCCACTGGCAAGCAATTTCTGGATGCTGTAAACCTGAAAATTCAAGAAAATGTAAAACTGTCTCTGAGCATGTGCAGAAAGCTTACCAGTCAAGTCACTGAATCTTTCTCCTATGTTTAGGAGTTCCAGTACATTATTCATGTAAGTTTGAGCTTCGGTCCCTATTGTTCTATAAGCAAATAATCAGTTGCAAAGGATGAGAGCTACTGAGTTTATCCTGTGAGCACTGTTCTAGCTCCTAAGCTAGAACAATTAAACATTAAGAACACTATAAAAAGTGGAATATTCAAGTCACTTACACAAGCAACACTGATAATATAGAAATATGATTTTAAACAAGTCAATCTCTCCTGAAAACCTTTAGTCCCAATACTCTATGCCAAGACTGCACACAGGCCATTGGTACACTGCACCAATGGCCCATGAGCTACACATACCCCACCCCCCAAAGCTGTTTAGTACAGTCTCTTGAAGGCCCTGCTACCATCAAATTCTTCACTCTTTCCCCAGTGACCTGGAAGCAACGGTGTCAACTGGAGTCACTGGCAAAGGGAAACGAAAGCTTTAGCCTCCTCTTTCCTTGGCAGCTTCAAAGCACCAACCCAGGAAGGGAAACGACTCTCACACAAATATGTAAGTGGGTGTATATCTGTGTGCAATAGGAAGTACACCCCTGCCAACCAAAGGCTGAAAAGGTCATACACACCTGCTCTACCCTAAGTTGTCATTGCATCTGAAGACGTGGATTGATATCCATTAAAGCTCATGCTAAAATCTCTCTCTCTCTCTCTCTCTCTCTCTCTCTCTCTCTCTCTGGCTTTTCTTCACAAACAAAGATTCAGGAAGGACTCATCCCATGCTTTCAGTTAATCCTAAAGGTGTTGCTAGATTCCTTTTTTCCCTCTTCCACCCTTTTTCCTTTTTATGCAGCCTAAGCATGTGCAATTGAAATAAATACATACCTCCCCTACTTAATTCTCCTCTATTTCCTTTCTGTTCCTTTTTTGGTTTCCATTGTGCTGAATTTTAGATAACAAGTTCCCTGGGGCAGAGAGTTGTGTTTTGTATAGTGCTATGTGACATGCAGTGTACAAACAACCAGAGTAATTGCAACTCACAATAACTGCCAAGCAGGAAAAGCTTTTGGATACAGAAAATTTTTCTCTGGTATGTATTATAAACTGGGTAGGGAGATGAATCAGATGCTTCATGCTCAGTGGGGAGCTGCAAAGGATGGGTGCCATGATTTTAAAAGAAAACTAAATCCTCTGTCCCTTATACAACTTGTGGCCCATCAGATGTTGTTGGCCTACAGCTCCCATCACTTCTCACCATTGCCTAAGCTGGCCTAGAGATGTAGGCCAACAACATCTGGAAGACCACCAGTTGTCTGTCTCTGCACTAAAGTAACTTTATTTGGATGGAACTCATAGCAGAAATTCATCAGAAGTTCTTACAGTGCAAGAAGAACAGAAGTGAGCACCCACTATATCAGAAATAGGAACGTTGGTCTTACCTGTGATACATTCTTTTCCAGTGGAGAGACAAAGAGCATCCAACTTGCTTAGTTCCTCCCCATTTGCTCCTAGTAGGCAGGGAACAACTTTTTTAGGACTGCCTACTGGTGAGGTCATCTGGGAGGGATGGTCAATGTCACAGCCTCACTACCTGCCCTCTGTCGTGGGAGAAAAAACAGGAGGAGACAAAGACATTTTGAAAACATTAAGAACGGTTCCACTCAAAGAGATGAAACTAAGTCTCTGTCCAATTGACCCACAGCTTGTTCCTCTTATTGCCAGCACCTCGGGTGGGTCTGGATGCTCTTTGTCTCTCCACTGGAAAAGAACCTATCACAGGTAAGACCAACGATCCTTTTCCCAGTGGGAAGGACTGCAGAGCATCCAACTTGTTTGGGACGTACAAAAGCAACAATCCTGTGGGTGGGCCTGGCGCTGGCTTAACCCATCAGGGACTGACGACATGCTGCAGGACTTTTCCTTGGGTTTTTAAATCTATGGATGCTGGCCATGAAAGCCTTCAATTTCACATTGCTGCAGGACTCTTCCACCAAAACGCTGCTCCAGCAGACTGCAACTTGTCCAATCTATAGTGTCTGATGAAAGTTGATGAAGACTTCCAGGAGACTGCCCTGCAAATTTTCCCTAAGGAGGCTTCTTTATTCCAGGCCACCATCGTTGCCATGTTTCAAGTTGAGTGTGCCACAATGCTTTCTGGCACTGGAATGCCCAAGGGCTAGTAGCATGCCACAATACATGCTTGGATCCAACGCCCCAGCATTGACAGCGAGTCCTTCCGGCCTAGGAACTTGACATGAACTCCAATGGACATCGCCTCTGAATGCCTGAATGGACTTGTTCTTTTTCTAAAAATATATCCCGATCATACCTCTTCCAGTGGAACAGGGGATTGACCCTCGGGCTAAAATCCGGACGAAGACAAAGACTTACTGAATCTGGTTTAAAAATACAGAGATCCCTCCGAATGGACAATGCCGCCAATTCTGACACCTTTCTCGCAGATGTAATCACCACCAAGAAAAAGACTTTCCAGTATAAAAATTTTAGAGGAACCACTCTAAGAGGCTTGAACAGTGCCACTGTCAATGCCTTCAGGACCGTATGGAGGTCCCAGGAGAGGAATCTATGCCCCGGTGGGAAAGCAGGGTTGCCCAACCCCCGCAGAACTCTTCATATGTGTGGGTGAGCAACCACCTGCAATGCTCTTAATAGCACTGGGTCAAAGACCCACATTCACGCCATCCTGCAGGAACTTTGAAGGTGACGAAAGGGTAACCTCCAGAAATCCACAGCCCCTGTGCTTACACCACCTCAGAAATACTCTGAATGTGTATTAAAAAAAGCTCTGTGTTAACTCTCGCCCAGACACCAGAATGGTATTCACAACTGTCTAAGAATAGCCCCTTGAACTTAGCATCCTCCGCTCAACCTCCAGCCATGGAGCTGCAGCCAGTTCAGGACCAGATGCTGAACTTGACCCTAGGATAGGAAGGTCTGGACGGTCCAGGATCTGGATTGAGTTGATCACCAAGTCAAGGATGTCCAAGAACCACACCTGCCGGGCTCACGCTGGGGCTTCTAGGATCAGATCCGCCCTTTCAGGCCTGGTTCAGGTGGGGACTTTGGGAATTAGCTGGGTTGCTGAAAGGGTGTACCAGACTTCGTGGTCATGGTGCCACCAGTGCATTTATGGCCTCTGCTCCCTCCATCAGAAAACGGGAAAAGGACCTGGGAAAACTTGGTGGTCACAGAAGATGCAAATAGGTCCAGGACTGGATGAGCCAATGCCCATCTGGTCAATGTCGGTGTGGCTGAGCCGATCGGCTTTGAACTTGAGGGATCCCTGTAGATGTTCCACCTGCAGGGATGTGAGGTTCCCCTCCACCCCACTGAGCATGCGAGTCGCTTCTGCCATGATCGTGCAGGACCTTGTACCTCCCTGTTGATTTGTGTGGGCCTTCATCAAGACGATGTCCATGCGGACTAGGACTGCTGTGTTTCGAAACGGGTCCTGAGATGCTACTAGGGCCAGCCTGACCGCCCAAAAATCTAGCCAGTTGATACTGTTCTCAAATTCCACCAGTGTCCATCTGCCCTGCGCCAGTTGGGGGCCGTAGTCTGCTCTCCAGCCTCGTAGGGTTGCATCTAAGGTAATCTGTATCTTGTCCGTCTCCCGAAAGAGGGCAACTTCTGTGAAGAGTCGATGAGGGCCCCCACTGGAGTCACTGTAAGAGTTCCCTAGGAATGCTGAGGTGTCTGTGCCGTCGAAAAGCTCTGTCTTCCTGAACTGGAAGCAAGAATCCATTGCAATGTCCTGGAGTTGGATCTCTCCCACGGCAGAGAGTCTATTGCTGCCATTATGAGACCCAGCAACTGCATCAGCTGCCTAAGTTCTGGTCAGGAAGTGTCTCTCACTTCCTGAATTGCCCTGTATATGAAGTTGATTCTCTCCTAAAGGAGGGAGATCAGACTCCCCACTGAGGCCATGGTAGCGCCAAGATGTTGAATCTGTTGCCTTGGGAACAGTGAGCTCTTTGCAAAGTTCACTTGGACCCCATGGGCTCTGAGTGAGTTGAGAACCCGAAGCGAGTCCCTCTCTGCCTTTAGCCTGGATGGAGAGCAGATCAGCAGGTCGCCCAAGTAATGATGAATATGTAGACCTGAATTCCTACATTGTGCTACCAAGGTCACCATAATTTTGGTAAAAAAAACCTGGGAGCTGAAGAGAGACCAACAGAAGCACTTTGTATTGGAAGTGACTGTTGTTGTACACAACGCACAGGCAACGTCGGTGTCTCTGGAATATCAGGATGAGAAGACATGCGTCCTGCGAGGTAAAGTAGTCCCCCAGGCTGTTGAGGCCTCTTAAGTTGAGAACTGCCCTCCGGGTTTCGTTCTTCTTGGGGACTGAAAAAGTATAGAGTAGCATCTGCTGCCTCTTTGTTCTACAGGCACCTCTTCCACTGCTCCCATTTGAACCAGTTGTAGGAAAGTGCCCTTAAGGAGCAGGTGTTTTACTGTATCCTTGTGTCTTGGAGTGGGGACAAGCCAATGTGGAAGGGTTCAAGAGAACTCTCCCTGGCAACCTTGGCGAAGGACCCACTTGTCCAAGGTGGAGTTCTCCTCAAATGTCCACGTAGGACTGCAAGCGTCCCCCCACAGGGGTGACATTGCTTTCCCCAATGATCTAACCTGGTGCCGACACTGGTATCCATTTCCCCCCCACCAGCATGGCTTGGAATAACAGGTGCTCCTTGAATGAAGGAAGTGGAGGATGACATATCTGATTGGAGGATGACACATTCTGATGTGTTGAAGGGACACAAACAGGCCTCTAGTATCTTGAATATTTCCTGTCCTCCTTCTTGCAGGACAACACAAGGGTTCTCTTCTTTTTATCCCTGTCCTCCACCAGGATTGGTTCAGGGACTCCCTAAACAGCTTCTCTCCTAGGAAAGGGAGAGAACACCAGGCTCTATTCTGACTTGAAATCCACGCTCCAGAATTTGAGCCATACCTGCCTTCTAGCAGCTACTGCCACCCCTTGCGCTCTAGAACAGAACTGGATAGAGTCCAGGGTACTATCCGCCAGAAAGGTGGAAACCTGTGCAGCTTGTTGAGGTCTTGCCAAATCCTGGTTTCGGAATAGGGAACATCACCAATAGCATCTTTATCCCACCAAATGGACACTCAAGCCATCCTTGTAGTAGCTGCCTCCTCTCCAAAGGGGTGATGGAGTAGAAAAGAGGCCCCAGTGGGACTTGAATTCCCAACCATGTGAAACCAACCATCAGATTGGCCTCTTAATCGCTAGGCTGTCCCTGCTAGGCCTTCTTACAGAGCCCTGTATTCCCAGGTCTCCCATCCAAGTACTGATGGTCTTGGATCTTCAGAGGTCAGACAAGATCGGGCAAGTTCAGGGTGGTATGGCCGTATCACAGCAAAAATAGCAGAAGGCACCAAGGCTGAAACAGGAGAATCTGTAAGTAGCACCTGTAACTTGTACATCACCCTCTTAGGTAGAGAGTGCAGTTTCTTTGCACAACCTGGTTGTGCTCTTGCACTGTGGGTGAGGCCCATTGGTCACCAACCATGCGCACAAGTGCGGCTGGCACTGGCCTTTCCAGGCAGGAAACAGACTGGCTAGCCGGGGATCGTCCCCCCCAGATGACCTCACTGGTAGGTAGTCCTAAAAATGTTATTCCCTGCCTACTTGGAGCAAATGGGGAGGAACTAAGTAAGTTGGATGCTCTGCAGTCCTCCCCACTGGAAAAGTAGTGTTCATGCAATCTAAGGCTTTAAAAGAAAGCTAAAAGCACTTTGAACTGTGCTTGGAAATATGCAAGCTATCAAGACAGGTAAGTTAAAATTAGCCACAGATACTACCATGCTCACTTGCCCTTGTCTGATGGCAACCTGAAGAATTAAGTCCTTGTCTAGAGACCTGGATGTTTTTAAAGGCAACTCCATGTGCATTGTTTTGGGGACAAGACATAAGAAATAAGGTGGTGTGTGTGTGTGTGTGTGTGTGTGTGTGTGTGTTAAAGCTGGAAGTGGATTTCCAATCACTTCTAGTTTTGGCGAAAGAGGGTGGTGCAGCTTGCAGTGGATCCCCAGTTTTAGAACTACCTGAAACTGCCAAAATTATCTCATCTGTATTAAACCTTAGTATATTAAAACTTGCACAGCCATAGCAGAGCCCAGCAGAGCCCAACAGTAGCTCTAGGTAACATTTAGAACTTGGCTTTGGTTTTTAAAAAAGCCACAACCCCTCCCCCAGATAGGATTGGATTATCAGTATAAAACAAGGGGAGTAGTTAGTGAGAAAGCACCTGCTTTGCATGCGTAGGCTGGAATCCTGTAATATATGCTAGCATCCACTTGGAGTCATGCCACAGCATATGTAATTTCTGGGACATTGCAGAAGGAGATATTCAGTACCTCCTTGCATGATGCCCCTCCCCACTGAAGGCAGTTTGCAAGCACCAGAGTGAGCCCACACAGACTTTTAGAGGTCAGCAGAGGGCAGGCGGTGCCTAGCTACTGAACAGCCATCATCTTCCCATACTTGCTGGAGATTTGGGAAGGCAATGTCTGCTTTCTTCTCCTAGCTGCATAACTGCAACTAGTTGCTGTCTTCCTCCTCTTCGCCCTTCCTTAGCTACTAAGTATTCATTGGGTGTACTCTGCTGCTGGGAAGCTGCCTTCTATGGGGAATGGAAGGGGTAGCTGCACAAAACTGCACCAGTGGAGTGCTACACTCTGCCAGCACACTGTAGGATCATGCCCATATAGTCCCAAATCCAGTTCCAAACTCATCCAGTTAAAATGATCTCAGCAGGACTGGGAGTTTGGAATGCTGCTGCATCACAACAGCAGCTGGGTGAGATGTATAAACTGTGTGAGTCAGGAGATGGCAGCTTCACAAATTCACCTCCAAATTACCTTGAGGTGCTTCTGCAACTGGACTTCATGCTGCCGTGTTAGATGCTCGTGCTGCTTCTGAAACTCAGCAAAGAGCAGCTGCTTCTGCAATTGCTGCTGTTGTTTCAGGGCCAATAGTTCCTGCTGCAGCTGCTGTTCCCGGACGGCTGGGTCTACGACAGGCACACTGGGCCGGGCATCCATCCGCAAGTCCACTGGGCTGCTACTGCTGCTGCTGTTGCAAGAGCTCTGCATCACCACAGGTAGTACCGGCTTCAAGTCCACAGCTGGAGGGGAGAGAAGAGGAAGTTGATTGCAATAGTGCTATTTCTGTAACAAGGTGGGGATGGGGGACTGAGATCATGGTGGTAGTGTTTCTAAAGACAAGTTCAGCAGAGATTAGTAACACTTCTGTTTAGATGGTACACCCTCAGATATATAATCCCCATGGCCCTACCAGTTTTATGCCCATCACTACTATATATATATATATATATATATATATACATACATACACACACACAGTATATATATATTTGTCAGTTGTAAACCCTCTCATGCCATTGATTAGGCTACTCTGATGTCATGGAAAGTTCATAAACATTCTGATTGTTCTTATCAGAAAGTAAATAACAAGTGCAACAACATGTTGCAGCATGGAGCCCCTTCGCAGCATACTTCATTTCCTTGTCATCCCCTCTCGTCAACAGTCAGTCAACATTTTGGGGTCACTGGACATATTCAGTCATCATTTGACAATTCTCCCCATAGCTCCATATTTTAGTTCTGCTAACCTCTGGATTGAAGAAAAAGCTACTCTGCCTAACTCTCTTAGATCATTGGTCCATCTAGCCCAGTACAGACCATTCTGATTGGTAATGCTTCTCCAAAGTCACAGGAAGACATTTTGCTGGCCTAACTACCAGAGAGGCTGGTGCTTTGTTTTGTTTTCCCCTGAGGTTTTCAGTACAGAAATCATGCTTTATCATTAAGCTATGACATTATCTCCCTGTTGGCAAAAAAAGGGCAACATACATGGATCCTTCTCTTCTCTTTAAACAAAATGCGAACAAACATCAATCTTCCAGGCTGTACTTTCTGTGATTCTTACTAAAATACTAAGATCCATCAAGTGGATCCTGGTAAAAAAATGCCTAGAAGATACAAAACTTTGGCCTAGGAGGCAGAGACAATGCCTACTGCCCCTTATGAACAACAAATGTTCACCTGAGTTTTGAGCCTTCAAGTCATTTCCAACTTATGGTGACCCTAAACCAAACCTATCACACAGCATTCTTGGCAAGATTTGTTCAGAGAGTTTGAATGCTCCTTTATGTGAAAAATGTCCTGCATGTAGAAAATTAGAACACGAATCAGGCCAACTAGTTCAGTTTAATATGCTAGTTGGCATGTTTGTTTGTTTTCACTTGCAGAGTTATTGTTTTTCAGTATAGAAGAACATTGCAGAATTGCATCTCTCACTGGTACAAGCCTGAAATGGTACAAGTCAAGACTGGATCACCCACATACTGATGTACGCATGTAGACCAGACCAAAAAAGGTTTAGTTGAGGGCAAACCATACATATAAATAGTTTCTAGAAAAAAAGGAAATGAAGCAATTTTTCATGGTTATTTGAGCTCTGCACTTTTATGCACAAAGGTTGTGAGAAACACCTAGGATTTGTACAGATTCAGTGGTCTGTTTGAGTAAATTTTGCAGAGCAGAAACACATTTAAACAGAATCTGTCATTCTTCCCTTTCTTTTAAGGTGGGCAGTTTGCACCTTTCCAAAGAAGAATATGAAAAGGGATGTCAATTCACGTAAAATTTACATTATCTAATGCACATGTATAGATGTAAACACAGAAACAATTACAATTTAAACAGAAAGACAATACATCTCACCATATGGAGAGACCTACAGTGGTCCCTTGGTATCTACTGGGGTTTGGTTCTAGGACCTCCATGGACACCAAAATCCATGCATGCTCAAGTCCCATTATATACAATGGCATAGTAAAATGGTATTCCTTATATAAAAAGGCAAAAACAAAGTTAGCTTTGTGGAAATTATATGTCCAAGGCATGGATGGTTGAATCTGTGGATAAAGAATCTGTGGATATGGAGGGTCGACTGTACAACCAAGTACGATAACCTGTACAGGCATACCTCAGTTTAAAAAGCTGTGACTAAGAAGCTCCATTTGACAAAGTATTTTTTACACCTGCTCAACTCCCACTTTCCTTCCTTGTTATCTGTATAGCTAGATTTTTTTTTTTTTAGCAGTATCATAATTGGGGGGATGGTGAAGGAGGGCTGAAGAAACACCACCCTCAAGGCTAGATTGCAGCAGCGTGTCTACCATACACAATGTACAGTGATAAATCTTGAGCTGGGAAAGAATGGGATTCTGCTCTAGTTGATCCTACTGTAGCTGTGTGTGAATAGTAGGTAAATAGTAGCTGCCTCCAGAAGAACAGGTTGCTTACCTGTAACTGTAGTTCTTGAGTGATCATCTGTGAATTCACACACTAAAGGTTAAATCTGCACCTGTGCAGGGCATTCAGAAGTCATTAGAGTCTTCAGAGCTTATTTGAATTTTGGCGGTAACCCCGCCCACCATCTCCAGGTTATATAGGCTCTCTTGAAGCCCGCCTCCTCAGTTCTAAGTAGCCGCGACACACAGCTCAAGAATTTAAAAATTTTACAGCGAAGGAGAAGCCTAGGACACCAGTGGGGAGGATGGGTGGGATTGTGTGAATTCACAGATGACCACTCGAAGAACTACAGTTACAGGTAAGCAACTTGTTCTTCTTCTTCGTGGTCTCTGTGAATCCACACATTACGGGTAGACTAGCTAGCACAGTACATGGAGGAGGGAGTGTCCTAAATGCCAATAACTCTGCAAAGGTAAAACAATCACACTTCCTCAAAATCGATGCATAGGATTTAAAGCTCAAAGTTAATACCATTATCATTACACATAATGGGCTACCTGTATCTTAGAATGAGGTGACTGCATCAGGTGGATCGCCTCACGATGCAAGAGAGGAGTACCGCTCGTCCTAGTGCTATGTCTGCTTGGGACGCAGAGTCCACCTTGTATACCTTCACAAAGGTCAGAGGTGTGGACCACGTCGCTGCTCTACAGACATCCTGAATGGGGACTCCATTAAGAAACGCTGTTGATGCAGAAGTAGCTCTAGTGGAGTGGCTGCAGACGGTAGCTGGGAGCTGTTTCCCTAACGGTTGGTAGGATAGCTTGATGGCAGCAGCTACCCATTTTGAAAAGCGCTGGGAGGATAGTGGTTCACCTTTTCGATGACCAGCATAGCAGACAAAAAGCCGATTAGATTTCCTGAACGATGAAGTTCTGTCTACGTAGAAGGCCAAAGCCGTCCTTACATCTAGTGTGAAGAGGCCTTTCTAGATCGGTGGAAGGATTTCGGAAGAAAGAGGGCAGTACAATGTCCTGATTGAGGTGAAAAGAAGAGATGACTTTAGGTAGGAAAGCAATGTCAGGTTGGGGGTACGGCTTTGTCCTGGTGAAAACGGATGTATGGCAGATCCATACGTAGAGCACATAACTCACTCGCCCTAGGAGCCAATGTAATCACTACTAGGAATGCCATCTTCAAAGAAATGAGGCATAAGTCGCACGTCGCCATTGGTTCAAAAGGCGTTTTAGATAACACTGCCAAAACCAGCTCCAAGCTCCACGCCGGGGTGGGTCCGTTCGTGGGTGGGTGGAGGTTGGTGTAGCCTTTTATGAAATCTCTCACCAATGGGTCCTTAAAGCAAGAGGGCCTGCCAGTTCATTGGTAATGCCAAGACACAGCAGCCACATAACCTCTGATTGAGGATGCCGAGAAACCTTGGGAGGAGAGAGAGGCCAGGAAGTCTAGCAGGGCTGGTGTGCCTGCTTTGCCACAGGTTACCCCTTTCTCTTCCAAGAATTTGCAGAATCTCACCCATTTGTATCCATAGGCTTTCACTGTGATGGGTCTTTGGGCTGTGTCTATGATGGTTCAGGCCGCTTGAGAGCATCCAGTTAAGGGATGATCAACCACACCGTTGGATGGAGCGACTGTAAGTCAGGGTGGTAAATCTGGCCATCTCACATCGCCAGTAGGTCTGGTATCATGGGCAGAAGTCTGTGACGGCCATGGGCTAGCCTGAACAGGGGGGCAAACCAATGTTGGCGCAGCCACCACGATGTTATGAGGATGCACTTGGACTTGTCTTGTTGTCGCTTGGATATTACTCTGGGTAGCAGAGGAAATGGGGGAAATGCATAGAGTAGAGGGCATCCCCGGTGCCACAGGAAGGCGTCCCCTAGAATGCCTGGTGTCTGTGGCTCCCTGGAGGAAAAGAGAGGGCATTTGGTGTTCTCCCTGGTTGCAAAGAGATCGATCTCCGGTGTTCCCCCAGGCTGTAAAGAGGTCTCGTAGGACCGGACGTGACAGGGACCATTCGTGATTGCTGGAAGTCGTCCTGCTGAGGGTGTCTGCTAACTTGTTCAGCTCCCCTGGGACGTGTATGGCCATGAGGAGGATGTCGCGGGCTACACACTAATCCCATACTTTGAGTGTTAGGTCTAGGAGTGTTCTTGAGTGCGTTCCTCCCTTTTTGTTGATGTAAAACACCGTTGTGGTGTTGTCTGAGGCCACCTGCACCACCTGTCCTCTTAGGGAAGTTTCGAAAGCCTTCAATGCCTTGAAAACCGCCAGGAGTTCCAGCACATTGATGCGGTAAGTCCTCTCCGTTGGGGACCATTGGCCTTTGATGAATAGATCCTGAGAGTGGGCTCCCCATCCAGTCAAGGATGAATCTGTTGTGATCAACCTCGTGGGACTCAGGTGAGCAAACTGGGACCCTCATTGTACTATTTGGGGATCCATTTACCAGCGTAGGGATCTCAATAGCGGGTGTGGGATTGTGAGGAGTTTGTGTTGACTGTGTATGAACGGATGGAATTTTGAAATGAACCAACTCTGTAGGGGCCTCATGCGCAGTCTCACAAGTGGGATGACGGCCGTGGTGGAGGCCATGTATCCCAGAGTTTGTTGGATGGCTCGCACTGTGACCCTTCTTTTTATGCATTTTGCCACGGCTGTGCGCAGCGTGTTGAAACAGTCATCTGGCAGATACGCTTTTCCCGCAGTAGATTCTATGGTGGCCCCGATGAAGTGAACGACCCATGAGGGTTGTAGGTGGGATTTTTTGTGATTCACCACTAGATCTAGATGCTGAAGCAAGTCCAAGGTCAGACGTATATCTCTGCAGAGCTTGTTTGCCGAATGGGCGGTGAAGAGCCAGTTGTCTAAGTAGGGGAAAACGACGACGTCTTTCTGTCTGAGCCAAGCAACCACCACCGCTACACATTTGGTAAATATTCTCAGTGGTGTACAAAGTCCAAAGGGGAGGACTTTGAATTGGAACACTACATGACCCACTGTGAAAGCAAGGAAGCATCTGTGTGGCTTTGCGATCGGGATGTGAAAGTATGCATCTTTGAGATCCAAAGTGGCGAACCAATCTCCTCTTAGAAAGGGGAGGATGGAGGAAAGAAAAACCATGCGGAATTTCCTTGGTCGAATATAGGAATTCACGTCTTGCAGGTCTAAGATGGGACGGAGCCCACCATCTTTCTTGTCCACTAGAAAATATCTGGAGAGGAAAAGACCTTTTTTCCGCGATGATGGGACCGTCTCTATTGCACCCTTTTGTAAGAGACTGTTGACTTCTTCTATGATCGGTGGGGAGGGTGGGGTCACTCTGTGAGTCCCTGGACGAGGTAGATCCTCGAACTCTATGTAGTAGCCCTTTTGTATGACGCTGAGGACCCACCGGTCTGAGGTGATAAGTCACCAACAAGGGATCTCAGCAGAGAGTCGGTTGGCAGGTGATGGTATGGTGTGGTAGGCCTGAGAGGTGGTGACGCAAGTGAGTGGGGGTGGTTGTTTGGAGTCAAACCCGCTGTTTGGTTGACTCCTGCTTCCTTTTCCTGAACTGAGTCTTGGTCCTGAAGGAATGGAACTTCTTCTGCGGTTGGTAAGCAGATGTCGATGGCCGAGTTTGAGAGGAGGATGGGCTATACCGTCTGCGGTAGGATGTTCTATATTTGTGCATAGGGAAGCGTGGTCTAGGAGGCTGGTAAGGGTTGGGTAGGCTGAACTTCCTTGGCGTTGATCTCATTTTTGGGGCATGCTCTAGCTTGGTGTCGGTATCGTTATGGAATAACCCGAGTTCGTCGAAAGGAAGGTCTTCAATCATTGAACGAGCAGTGTAGGATAACCCTGATGACTGAAGCCAAGCATGGCGGTGGATGGCTATTGAATTGGCATTCCGCCATATGTTTGGCGACCTGCCGTTGGTATCCCACTAGAGCCAGGCCTTCCTCCCGGAATGAGTTGACAATTCTCTGATCTTGGTCAGAGAGCTTAGCGATGTGGGGAGCGAGGGCATCCCAGAGGAATTTTTGGTACGCTCCCATGCATGCAGCATAGATGGTCATTTTAGTTTGCAAACACGCTGAGGAGTAGAACTTATGTCCTACTGCATCTAGCTTTTTGCCTTCTTTGTCCGAAGGTGTGGACTGCAATCTCTGTGATTACTTCATTTGCCTGTCCCTACCACCACAGAGTTGGGCTTGGGGTGGTAGGATAGCCAAGGGGCGGACTCTGTACAGACACGATAAAGGTGGTCAAGGCGCCTTGAAGTGGGTGGAACCAACAACGGGGTGGCCCAGGCAGTTTTGAGTACTTGAAGTAGATATGGTGAGAGGGATAACAAAGGAATAGAAGGTGCACAGTGTTGCGAGTCTTCAAAGACAGGATCGTCAATATCTTGTCAGGCTGGGTAGTCTTGATGCCCAGAGTGCTCGCCATGCGTACCATCAAGTCTGCAAAAGCCTTCATGTCGTCTGTGGGCGATGGAGGGTCAGGACGGGCTCCTCCCGGTGTTGGTGATACCCTTGGGGATGGAGATCCCGAACGAGACTCTGTACCTGAAGACGATTTCCATTTTGTTAGTTTTGAATAAAAAGCCTGCCGATACATGCTGAAGTGCTCTTCTTTTTGTGGTGTAGGAACCTATGCCTATTCTTTCCATGTGATCTCTGCTTCTGATACCAATTTTTCTGTTAAAGAAGTCATACCAAGGAACACATCTACTGTACTCTATAAACTGAGGTATACTTATATTACTGTGGCCCACATGGTAATTGCTGATGGATAACTTCAAGGCCCTTCAGTATAGCTTCCTCTTCTGATGGTGTGTTGTCTTTAAATTAGATTTGGACAGGAGAGCCCTTCGAACAGGATAACTTCACACAGAGGACTGCGCTGTATAAAGTAGGCCACTAGGTGATCTGATCATTTACAGGAATTGCTAAAGATGGTATTAAGATTAAGATTTAGGTAGGGAGAGAAGATGTGTAAACTCCTCTTTTTACTAATGAGTCTTTTTCTGGTTACTTCTGGTGCTATTTCTGAGTTTAGGAAGGGGCCTGTGGGCTTAACTATGGACAACTGGGTAAAGAGCATGGAAAAGTGACCTTTTTCACTTTAACTCCCAGAATCCCCCAGTTAGTATGGTCATTTCTGGGAGATGTACTTCAAAAAGGAAATACTCCAAGCTGAGGGTGGCAGCAGGGGGTGGGGGCAATGAGGACAAACTAAGCAACAAAGCCACCTTTCATCTGATATCTTCCCACAGCATCTTCTTCTAAACATTTCACATTTCTAATCATACCATTAGCTCAGCCTTTAGTCATCAAATCAAAGTGTCATGGTAAAGGCCTGCTCAGCTGTTGTATGCATCTGGACTAGCACAATCCACTCAACCTTGGACTAGAACTGCTAAGCCAACACACCTACTTGCATAGATTCACTCACACTGTATGGGTCTCTACCAGTTTAGGGATCTCCAGAAGGTAAGAGAGGCCAATGCCCAGGTAGACAGAATACTATCAGGAGAGTCACAAGGGTCACTGAGACACAGTTTTCAAAAGCTAGCATGTGCTCATACGTCAACCAACTCCATACCTCACTGTAGCAAGAGAAGCACACAATACTTCTTCCAGGATCATCACACAACAATAGCGGAAAGCCAGTCATGTAAGAGGGCACAATCAGCACCTGATGTGTAGTTAACACCTCAGTTGTGTGGACATCTAAGGAACTGACAGCAGTGTGCAAGGTCCTAGAGTCTGTCAAGAGCAGGATTCAGGTGCTTTGTGCAAAAGCAAAAAAAAGGTATCATATGTGTGCATCTGCTTTCAAATTAGGGAATGAATGATCTGATATGCAGGCAGCTTTATTTGAGCCAGGGCATATCTGACCTTAGTCTTGGGATCAGACTCCAAGCTGGAACTCAACCATGTGACACTGTGAATAAATTAAGGGGGGAAAACAGAGTGCCTCTGACCATGTGTACTGTATCCTCTCATATAAGACAGCCCACAGTCATTTGAGATTATGAGGAAAGGTTTCTCAGACAAAAGGTACAACTTTCATAACTCAGCATGCCTGGTTTTAGAAAAGAGCAACATCTCCAGATTGATAACTTTAGAGAGAACTCAGCACCGCAGGATTTTCAGATCTCCCTCATACAGACATAAGAAGAGCCTGGATGGATCAGACCAAAGACCTATCTGCTCCAGTATTCTGCTAGTACAGTGTCCAGATCAGGGTTTCTCAACCAGGGTTCCCTGGAACCCTACAGTTCCCCAAGAGGTTGCTAGAGGTTCCTCAAGAGATTGTGATTGTGGGGGGAAGCAACAGCAGTATATAGAATAATGTTTATTCAGGGGTTACCTGAGACCTGAAAATTATTTCAAGGGATCCTCCAGGATAAAAAGGTTGAGAAAGGCTAGTCCAAACAGATGCCTATAGGGAACCTATAACCAACACATGAGAGCAAAAGTACCCTTCTACTTGGGTTCTCCAATAGCTGGAACTAAGCTGCATACTACCTCTCACAGGGGTGATGCTATATAGCCATCCTTCTGCACTCCCCAAATCATCATCATCACTGCCAACACTACTATTGTTCTCTCCCAGGCGCCAAATCTGAGTCACTTGCATCCGTTTTGGCATGCTGTGAATGAACAAGGCCTTTGGTGACTCATCAGATGCGTATCCTCTGCTTTCACTCCTTGCAGTCTGTCGTAAAAAAGCATGTGCTGTTTTTATTAAGTCACATGTGTGTTCTTGTGAAGGCATGAATGCATGGAACCAGCCCACCATCACCACCCCCAAACCATTTCACCTGGGCCCAAAAGAAGGTGCATCCCATGGTACTGCAGCAAGGAGCTCTAGCATCACAGAAGCAGCTGACAAACAATTTTGCTACACAAATCCTCTGTCCTCCACCTACTCCCAGTTCTGTTGTAATTATAAGCAGGGGGGAGCCAGCAAAGACGACAAAGAAATCAGGAACTAAATATAGAGGAAGCCAAACAACAGCTGTTCACAGAAAGAAGGGGGAGGAAGAAACAGTGGCAGTCAACTGAGAGGTGAGAAAGGCAGAATGGAGAAAGCAGTAGAGAGAGAAAAGAAAACTCAGGGATTAATGACTGCTTGTTCTCTGGTTTTTAAAAATATTTATGTTAGTCCTAGCCTACTCTGTGAAGCAAAATAGAAGGAGGGGAGAGCACTGAGGGTTTAAAAAAACAGAGATAAAGGAAGGTAAGTCTCATATTAATAGTGAATAAGAATATTATTCCTGGAGTAGAAATTTTAATACTGAATGTACTTTGATAAGAATCTTCCTCAAAGGCAGCTGTTAAAATATTAACATGTTGTTGTGTGCCCTAAAGTCATTTCCAGTTTATGGTGATACTAAACAGAATCTATCAAGTATAAACAGAAAGACAATGGAAACAATACACAGAAGAACTATATATAAGAGACGAAAGGTTAACACATAGATTCCATGAAGAACCATATGAAGATGAACCTCCAATTTTAGAAAGCGAAGTGGAAGCTGCAGTTAGAGCACTTGGCACAAATAAATCAACAGGGACAGATAGTATACCGGTAGAGCTCTTTCAAGCTATAGCGATAGAATCTACTCTAGTTCTAACTAAAACATGTCAATAAATATGGAAAAAACAACAATGGCTCACAGATTGGAAACACTCAATATACATTCCAATCTCCAAGAAAGGGGACACCAGGGACTGCAGTAACACAGGACCATTGCATTAATTTCCCATGCAAGCAAAGTGATGCTCAAAATTCTATAACAAAGACTTTTACCATATACAGAGTAAGAAATGTCTGATATCCAAGCTGGGTTCAGGAAAGGAAGAGGTACTAATGATCATATTGCAAACATATATTGGATAATGAAGCACATCAAAGAATTTCAAAAGAAAATCAGTCTGTGCTTTATAGATTATAGCAAAGCCTCTGATTGTGTAAAACATGAAAAACTATGGATCTCTCTTAAAGAAATGGGTGTGCCACAATTTTTGATTGTCCTGACCTGTACTCAGGACAAGAGGCTACCATCAGGACAGAATGGGGAGAAAGGAAATGATTTCCAATTGGCAACATGGCCAGGCAAGGCTACGTTTTATCACCCTATCTGTTTAATTTATATGCCGAACGTATCATATATAAAACAGGATTAGATGTGGAGAAAGAAAGCATGAAAATTGGAGGAAGGAACATCAACAGTTTAAGATATGCAGATGACACCATACTACTAGCAGAAAATAGCAAAGACTTGGAACAATTACTGAGGAAAGTCAAGAAAGAAAGAAAGAAAGTACAGTACAAAAGAAAGTTTACAGTTGAACATTAAGAGAACAAAAATAATGACCACAGAAGACTTACATAACTTTGAAGCAGACGATGAAGACATTGAAATAGTTCAGGATTTTCCATACCTTGGCTCAGGCATTAATCAGAATGGAGATTGCAATCAAGAAGTCAGAAGATGACTAGGACTTGGAAGGGTAGCTATGAGAGAACTAGATAAGATCCTGAAGTGTAAAGATATGTCATTGAATGCTAAAGTTAGGATTGTCTATGCCATCGTATTTCCAATTTCTATGTATGGTTGTGAAAGATGGATAGTGAACGAAGCTGATTAGAAGAAGATCAACTCATTTGAAATGTGGTGCTGGAGAAGAGCTCTACAGATATCGTGGACTGCTAAAAAGACAACTAAATGAGCAAATCAAACCTGAACTCTAGCTAGGAGCCAAGATGACTAAACTAGGATTGTTGTACCTTGGACATATCATGAGAAGACATGACTCACTAGAAAAGACAATAAAGCATAGTAGGGTGGAAGATAGTACGAAAAGAGTGAGACTGCATTCTAGATGGATAGAATCAATCAAGGAAGCAACATCCCTGAGTCTGCAAGACCTGAGCAGGGCTGTTAAAAATAGGGTGACTTGGAGGTCTCTCATTCATAGGGTCGCTGTAAGTCAAACTCTACTTGATGGCAGCTAACAGCAACAACAAGGAGAACCTATCACAATTTGTTCAGAGAAGTTTTTCCTTTGCCCTCCTCTGAGATTAAATGGAACAAGAAAGCCGAGCTAGAAGTATATGGATAGTAATAGTTCATATGCAAAACAGCAAAAACGGATAAGCAGTTCTTTCTTTTAATGAAGAAATAATAAGAGGGGGGGGAACTGCACACCCATGTCCAGGAACTTTCGCAAACCATGTCTGACAGGGCCTCAATCAGCTTGCCCTAGTAACTGTTGACACTATGACATCCAACACAAGCCCCGTGCGTAAGACATTCAGGTGACCCAGTTTGGCTAAGATAATTTGACGCAACAATCGATTCCCTTTATCTTCCATCCTGGCTCAGCTCTAGGAATGGCAGACCCCAGCTTGCAGTGTTTTTGATCTAATGGTCATTCAGATGACCTTTCCCTGCCTCTCCCAGCGCTGCACGTAAAGGACAAGCTGATTATGTGGAGGCCTAGCCTGGGAGGAAGTGCTTGCTTTACAGGTGTGTGACTAAACAAACTGCTCTTTAAGCTTACCTTTGTCACGCTTCAAAAAGTTCATGTTCTTGGCTTGTGCCTGGAAGTTTGTTAAAAACTCACTATGCAAGTTAGAGCTCAGCAAGTGGGAAATGAAATAGACTTTTTCTGCAGTACATGATCAAAGAAAAATAGAAGACCACTAACCTCCAGGGGCCAGCTATGCAAACAACAAGAAATATATACAATCTAAAAGCTAATTGATGCATGAATTCACCTTTATTATACTTGTATAAAACATCAAAAAATAAAACAAGAGTGGGAGTCATGCAGACCTCAAGGTTGTTTTTGTAGCCCTAAAGACAACATTTTTTTCTCATTAAAAACCTGCATTCCCCACTAAATAGGAGAATCACACATCTAGCAGCTGCAATTCTCCTCTAAAGCAATGTGTGCTTCCCCTATACACCTTATTTGTATTTAACTTCTTTTAAATTGAAGGTTTTTTGAAAAACAACATGCGGATGTGGCCCCCAAGGAGTCCTGGGGTTGGAAAATGAGCAAGCGCTGAGTGTTATGTTGTCTCATACATATACATCAGAGAGACATGTCTACTGCCATGTGGAGTGTGTGACTTCTAGGCAGCTTTCATGATATGACTAGATGTTAGTGAAAGAAAGGTATTCTACACACACTCATTGGTATTTTTGTTTGCTGCTTCATACATTCAGGGTTTCAAAAATACTGAAGCCTACCTCAAATGCATTCTTTTAAAATGAATGAAAATGAATTATTAGCAATATACAGTATTAAGCATAACAACATCACAATAAGGTTCACAGAATTCATTCTGACAGTCTCTCTGGCTTTTCTTCGCAAACGAAGATTCAGGAAGGACTCATCCCGTGCTTTCTGCAAGGCCAATCCGAGATAAACATGTCCGGTTGCAGAAAGCACAGCAGAAGGTCTCCTTGGGTGATGTTTCCGGGTTGTGATTCTTTCTGCGTTGTCGTTTCTCTTCAAGACTTGTTCAGAGTGAGCTCTTAAATACGGCTGCAGCATTGTGGATAGTGCGTCTCCATGCCTCCCAATGTGAGGCCAGGGCGGACCATTGTTGGTGATCAATTTGGCTGAGCCTGAGATGCTGTTTCAGGGAGTCCTTGTATTGCTTTTTTGGAGTGCCCCTCTTACGCTGACCCGTGGCGAGTTCACCATAGAGTACTATTTTGGGGAGGCAATGGTCCTCCATCCTAGAAACGTGCCCTGCGCAGCGCAGCTGTATTCTCAATATCATGGCCTCAGCGCTGGTGATCCCTGCTTGCTCAAGGACAGCAACATTCGTCACATAGTCAGTCCAGTGTATATTTAGGATTGTGTGTATACAGCGCTGATGAAAGGGTTCGAGGAGTCGTAAGTGTTGGTGATAGGTGACCCATGTTTCAGACCCATAAAGGAGAATAGACAGTACAATGGCTCTATACACACTGATTTTTGTGTTTCGCCTCAGGTGTTTGTTACTCCAGACTCTTTTGTATAGTCTTCCAAACACGTTATATGCTTTTGCTAATCTGTGATCGATCTCTGTGTCAATCTTGGCATCTGAGGAGATGATGCTTCCCAGGTAGGTGAACTGCTGAACTGACTTAATAACACAATCCTTTATTGCAGATGTGGACAAGACAAGGGGCCATTTCCTAGTATTCTTCCTTAGCATTTCAAGGCCGGCCCAAAGAAGCACCACCTTAAGCAATACATTTCAAATGGATGGAATTCTGAGCCTACTCTGTCTTTTAAGATTTATCCAAGCAGAGGCCCAGCAAAGGGAGGGAAGGGATAGCAAAACTTTCTAAAATCTGGGCACTTCCCTTTACATTTCTTGCAAACACTGAGTCCATGTGCATTTCTGGCCAGACCAATCTCATACAATAATTTAAAAGATCTGACCTTGAAAAAAAAAAAAGGATCTTTTTGAAACTGACCAAAGGGACAAAAAGGGGCAGACAAGAGAAGGAAGGTGGCATAGGAGAAGAATGCATCAGAACCTCTTCTGACTCTTCTTCCCTCCTTTCCACTGTCAACACTACTCTTTCTAACACTGCAGCAGGTATCTTTGCTGAATGAACCCTCTGCAGTTGTGAGTAACCGACTCATAGACGCAGTGTCATTTGTATGCGAGTGAGGGGCCCTGCACAGCTGAATGAACAACCTGTTCTTAAGCCAAACAGGAAGTTGGGGGCGGGCGTGGGATAGGGAAGGATGATTCAGGGGATGGATAGGAGAAAAGGATGCCCTGAATACTAATGCAGCCTTTCCTTAGCCTTGCAGTAGCTTCTGCTAGTGTGATGCAGACAACAGACAGGCAAGATGGATGCCTGCAGTGTTTGACTGAAACTGTGAATGTGCCACTGACCCTCTAAGCTAGGAGTTGGCAGGAATCCTACAGTCACTGCTCTCTCCGATGTTTGTATTTTGCTTCTTTCATTCTGAAAATTCAGGGAGAGAGATTCCCCCCAGGACTTGCACTCCTGTCCTCACACTTTTAAGTAGTAGTCCTGCTTAGCTTCAGAGATAAAGCATTCCTCCTTCCTACTGTTCTCAGGACCAGTTTAGCTCACATATCCCCTTCATCAATCCATGAAATCCAGGCCACCAGCAGAAGATCAGGAATAAACAAAATGTGCTGCAGAGCAAATGAGCCACGCTAGGGAGGGGGAGGGAAGGGGAAAGCAAACAAGCAAGCTCGCCTGACCTTAGAACAAGCAAAGCAAAGCAGCAAATACCTTTCACCGTGGGCAGAATACCTTTCTCTTCCTACTAAGCACCCAGAACCAGACCCTGTCTACTCTACAAATGGTAAATAAGGATCAAGGGCTTCCATGGAAGAAGCTGCAATTTTTTTTCTAGGCAAACTTCAGCCTCAATAATCAAACAAACTAGATAGAATGAATGTGAGTATAAGCGGTGGCTACAGGAAAGGAGAAAATTGAGAGAGCTTCTCCCTTCTCATCATGATATAAAATGTTACACAGAGAGAGAGTGTGTGTGCAAAAGCCATCCAACTCTCTTTAACAAATAAGCACCAACAAAAAACATGTTTACAACATTTGTTTGCACATGGTTTTTGGCAGGTAAATAACAGTGCTTATAGGGTGGTTCTGTAGGTAACGCTTCCTCCTATTGGAGAGGAGGCCTTCTCCTCACATGGCTATTGCTACTCACCTTTCAAGGATGGGGATTCGTTGAGACAATAGGCAAGAGCCAACACTATTGCATCCTTTCGCCCACTCCCACCTTCATGACATAGGCCATAACTTACTCTGCCAGCTACAATTTCAGATCTCTTCAGATACAGCAGGGGTCAACTATTTTGGGTGGCCTGAAGGGTCAAGCAAAATGTCGTGGTCACCAGAAGGACACATCAAGGGATGAGGTCTTCTTCCTTATTTTGCATTACCTTTTTAAAACACAGCATCAGGTCAGGAACAAAAGGAAGTGGTTCCGCCATTGCCTTCTAACCTTGAGCCAGCAAAGGATGGCTGAGGCATGCCAAATTTCTCTGCCCCTGCATCAACTGCACAGAAGGCAAAGAAAACCCTATTAGGAGACGCTTGTCCTAACTTAGCAATTCCTGTTGAAAAGGCAAATGGGAGGAAACATGTGATCTTGGGTATATTAAAACCAGTCAATCATGCTAGTAAAGTCATAGTTTATGGACCAATGGACCTTTTTTATTATTTTATTTATTTATTTATTTATTTATTTATACCCCGCTCTTCAGCCACAAGGCTATCAGAGCGGCTTACAAATTGTTTTAAGCAATAGCTATTTACACATCTACACTGCATTAAACAGTTTCCAATGTGCGTTAGCTAATTTGAATTTTACCTTTAAAAATGGTTATTTTCCTATCTGCTGAACCATCATAAAGGGAGAAAGATGAGAAGAAATTTCAAAGCCCAGTCAAAACTACTAGGGCCCTGCCCCTCCTCACAGCAAGAAAAACTTCAAGAAGAGTTGAAACATGTAAGAAAGTCTCCTAACAGTATCTTCATTAAGAGGAGAAAGTTCTTCAGATACCCACTAACATTGTAAGCAGGCCTGGGAAACTATCAGAAGGGTGGAATATACATTCTTATAGTAAATGCATAGTAGTATAACTCAGCAGCCAAAATAAAAGGTGTGGCATATCCCTTTCAGACTTTATAAAGATTGGCTTTGTACTAATAGAGTCAAAGAATCATAGAGTTGGGAGAGGTCTCATGGGCCATCTAATCCAACCCCCTGCTCAGTGCAGGATCTCCAGCTAAAGCATCACCAGCAAGTAGCTGTCCAGTCTCTTTTTGAAGGCATCCAGAGAAGGAGATCCCATCACCTCTCTAGGTAATTGGTTCCACTGGCAACTGCTTTTACTGTCAAGATATTCTTTCTAATATTCAATCACAATCTACTCTCTTGTAACTTCAAATCATTAGACGTGGTCTTATCCTCTGGGGTGGTAGAGAACAGGCCTTCCTCCTCTCTGTGACAGCCCTTGAGGTATTTTAAGGGTGCAACCATGTTACCTCTCAGTCTTCTCTTCACCAAGATGAATATACCCAGCTCCTTCAACCTTTCCTCATATGTTTTGTTCTCTATGCCTCTTATCATCCTTATTGCCCTTCTCTGGACCTGCTCCAACTTGTATATATCCTTCTTAAAATGAGGCAGCCAGAATTGAACACAGTATTCCAGGTAAGGCCTGACCTGTGCAAAATATAGTGGGACTATTATTTCCCTTGACTTGGAAACTATGCTTCTGTTAATGCAGGCTAAAATAGCAGTCTCCTTTTTTTGTTGCAGCATCACATTGCTGGCTCATGTTCAATTTATGGTCAATAATAATCCCAAGGTCCTTTTTGCATGTAGTACTGCTGAGCCACGTATCCCCCATCATATATCTGTGCATTTGGTTTGCACAGGCATAGGATGGATGGTTGGTTGATGAAGGTAAATGCATCATCAGCAGAATTTTTATTCAATGTTGTGGCCTACAAAACCAGACATAAATGTGCCTAGGCAACTACCATTGCCTGTACTAGTAATAATCTAGAAATAACTTACTTCAAGCTTCCTGGTCAATACATTCTGTTCTCTCCATTTATATGGCCAAATGACTCTAAGTTTTTATTTGAGTATTTTATTGGTCCTGGGTAATGCCATGTTTACACAGAAACTTTGCATTATGATGCAAAGTTTGCATTGTGCTGATCTATTGTTATAAACAGTGAACTTGACTTGACCTGTGCCTCACAATGAGCAGCAGTTCAGCTGAGCACAAACAAAATCACATGGTGACAGTTGGTCTGTGAGAGTTTCATTACCCTGAAGGGTCTGCATGACACACAACAATGAACTTTCTATACACCTGCCCTAAGATGTTGTCACAGCCTTGCATGCATACCTGCTCCCAAGTTTCTTTTTGTTTCTGTATAGTTCAGAATTTAAACATTCATTTATTTTTCAACCCTTTCCTGTCCTTCACATATCCACACCTTGTTTCTCAGGCTGGGTTTTATGGTTCTTTTTATACGTAAGGTTTTATAATAAAATTATTGTTGCAGTAGTGGTAGTATTAGTAGCAGTAATTACCAGTCCTCCTACTGCTCTTGTTGCATATATATTTGACTTTTCTTCCAATGAGATCACGGCTCTTCTCCCCATTTTATATTGTCTCAGACTCCTGGTGGGTTTATAGGTGAGAGATAAATGCTTTAAATAAGTAAATAAATACTGCAGCACACAATGTTTTGTGGCTTTCTATACTGAACAGTAGCAGAACTAAATCAAGATGCAGACAGAGGTATGACTGGCTGGAAACATACTGCCAAATCTAGAAATCTATACAAGGTCAGATATGAGCATGGGTGAGCTGTCCCGCTAAGTTTATTCCACAGGTCAAGATGGCCTAAATACCCTAAAGGCACCAGATCCCACCTGATCTTGGAAGCTAAGCAAGAACAGCCCTGGTTAGTACTTGGATAGGAGGCCACCAATGAATACCAGGTGGTGTAGGCTCTATTCCCAAGGAAGGAACTGACAAAACCACCTCTCCCTAAGAAAACCTATGAAATTAATGGGCTTACCATAAGCTGACAGGCGATTTGAAGACACACACACACACACATCAAAATTAACAAGAAAGCTTTTTCAGGCATAGTTGTATCATTATCACAGGTCCTTTAGAATAGGAGATCACTGAAGTGAGCAAGAGAATTAGAAGGAATCAACAAAAGTTACTAGTTCCACACCCTTGCTTAAGACATGAAACCATATTCCTGAAGCATTTCTCACAAATGCTTCTTCACAAAAACATGGTATCCTGCTAAAAGATGTGACACAATTTCTATGGGCAGTTGCTTCAGTGGCTGAGTTGCTCAGAGAATGTCCCCATGCTTTTCTAAATCAAATCCAGTACAGTATAGCACAGTTCTGGTCTAACCATCTTTGGCTTAGAACAAACAATTCCTCCTATTAATAAAAACATGTACAATATGACCCCCAAATCTGTGGGACTGGTACCTCCGGTTTCACTTACTTGCGTCCAAAAAAATATGTTCCCTCTAGGAATTTTCTAGGTCCCCCAGCACAATTCTGTAGTATGCTTCAGCCATAAGTTGACCATAGAGTTGTGCTGGTGGACCTAGTAAATGCCTAGACAGGTGTTCTCTCTAGGAATCTCTAGGTCCTCCAGCATGACTCTATGATATGCTTGGGGCAGAAGTTGTTCATTTCAATAGGGTTCACTATTATCCTATTATTAGGTTTCATGTTTCCATGGTAAATCCAGGAATATACTTTATCCCCTGCAGATACGGGGGTCGTACTCTGCTCCCACCATGAAAGCAGTAGACTGACAGATAAAAACTCCTCATAGAATTCGAGGAGAGTATGATTTGTCTAAATGGCATCCCACATCAATCCACAGAAGGAGAGGGGCCAAATCCACCAAAAACTCAGTAGAAAAAGTCTTTGTGGTTTTCCTGGAGTTTTTTTTTTAAACTCTGTGGAGAATGCACATTCCCACTCATTGGGACAATTGGATTTGCATTCGTTTGCATTCCTGATAAGAGCAGAAGTGGAAGCTGATTGGTCAGACTTGGGCAGGGGGCAGCGCTTGCTAACAAGGCAAGTGTCCAGAACCAACATGTTGGATTTTCAATGTAGCGACTGTGCACTCATGCAAAAAAAAACCTTTTTGTTTTCTTTTTAAAAATTATTTAGGCAGAGTATCACACTTTCACACCTTAGAATTTTTTTTAAAAAAAAATACGGTTTGGTGGCTGCAACTGGTAAAAATAAAAACGCAAATAATTCACTCGTGCCTGCCATCTTAATTCACAGGCATGCCCGTTGGGACAGCAAAAGCAGAAAACTTCACGTGCCTGTGATTTTGCCAATAAACCATTAAGACAAATTGAATTGGTGTTAGTGCGCATCAATCCACATTTTCCCCCTCATATAGACAAGCAGCACGTCTACGAAAGCTTATGCTACAATTTCTTTCTCTCAGTTACTCTCAAAGGTGCTACAAGATCCCCTTGCTTACTGATATTCCAGACTAACAGAGCTATGTCTTTGAATTCTACCCCAAAGGATACTATGTGAGCAATGCAATGTATGTTTATGAATGGAGCACCCAGAGATGCAGTGTGTCCGTGTTTCTGCAATACACAGTTCTTCCCCCTATAAGTGTGCCATCCATGATAATCATTAATACCATACTCTCCTTCTCTATATTTAGAAAAACTACTGTAGTTCCCAACATTCTGAACCATTTGAGAAGAGAGTGACAAAGACATACAACACAGAAGGAGAGTATATTTTCCAAGGCACTCATTGGCAGGGTATGCTTAATGATTATTTTTGCCAGTTTTAAAGACAACCACTGTCTCATGGTTCTATGAACATAACGAGTACAATAGTGGGGGGGGGGGATGTGAACCCCAGCAACAGCAGTTTCTATAGCCATCCTCAGCAGATAGCAGTCTTCACGCTCCACCCTTCAAAACACGTGCACAGGCCTGTGATATTTCACCATTCCATAACTAATCTAAAAATAAATCATAATTCCACTCCTTCCCAACCCTCTTCTTATTCCTCTGTCCCCCTCTTACCATACACACAACGTGCTCTGCCTCCTTTCAGAAAACATTTGAATGGAAAAAATCCCAGAGGTGTAGCTCCGTTAATTGCTTCCAACAAAAAGAAACTGGGCACATTTCAAAGACCAGCAAAATTATCATGGTATGAACCTTATGTGGGCCAGAGTGTATTTCATCAGAGGTATAAAACAAAGTGGGCTTTGGATCACGAAACTTCATACCACTGGCAAAACCACCTCTCAGTATTCCTTGCCTAAGAAAACTCTTTGAAATTCATGGGTCGCCATAAGTCAACAGGTGGCTTGAAGGCACATGCACACACACAAATTTTGTAGTTTTACAGTGCCACCAAACTATTTGTTGTTCAAAGGAAACATACAGCACAAGCTGAATGAATATATTACAAAAAGTAAAATACCAAAGCAAAATTACACCTTCATTTATGTGCTAAACTTTTCCCACAGTGGCATAACCACTCTGCCCCACCTCAAGGTCTCCAGTCATGTTTTCTCCCACTAGTATGATAGCCTTACCCAGCCTACTGTCCTACACCTCCCATCATATGCTGGCATGGCCAATACTGTGCTGGCTACAAATTATAGGACTGGAGAGTGCCAGATTCGGCAAGATCGCATTAGATCTTATTTTCCTTTCCTTCTTTTCCCGTCCTGCCACCACCCCTCCCTTTGCCAAACTATGAAGAAATCCCTATGCTGAACCCATATCTCAGCACAGATTAGATAGCTGCATCCTCCCCTCATCGCCCCTCACCACCACCACCACCACCACTACAACAGCAAAGGGAAAAACAGGAATGCCAGCTAAACCATGTTAACAAACGCAGATTGCATGGAAGAGCTCCATCCTGCTCAGAATCTATTTTCGGGAGTTTTATAACCCTCAGCAACCCTCAAAATTCCTCAGCAAACAGCCTTTGCCAAATTCTGGTTTAGCTGTTGAGGTTTAAAGTTGTCGTCACCACAAGCACTCAGCATATTTATAGCTCTTTCAGGCTTCTCTCCAAACTTGCCTCAGCAGGTCCTCCCCAGAACCACTTTAGTCCAAAGCATTTCTCTCCATTTATTCAAGCTCAGGCTAAGAGGGAGGCACACAGGCAGTGAAACCCCCCCTCCATATACAATCCAGGTTTGTCTTTTCTTTTCACAAGTGTGGGTGACAGCAAATAGTTCAGCCTCCAATGGCCTTTGCTAAGCAGAACTAGGAGGGCAAGATTTGAAGCAGGAAAATTATGGTTACGGAGCCTTTATGACTACAAAGAAAGTTTAGAAGATCTGCATGCTACATACTTATAAGTCCTAGAAGGTTAGAAGCACTGTGTCAATTAAACACATGGTATATTTCAGAAGAAGGAACTGCCAAAAGCACTTCTAAGTACTCCTTACCTAAGAAAACCCTATGAAATTAATGGGGTTGCTGTAAGTTGACAAGCGACTTGAAGACACATACAAGTACACATGAATGGCAAGATGAAGTAGGATTCAGCAAATGTGAAGAACCTCCTAAAATCTACTCTCAAGACTGGAATTCTAACTATACCGTACTATTTGCAAAGGGGGAAAGTCTATGCCAAAATTGAGGCATGGAAAGGGAAGGCAAGAAGTAGCGCTTGGGCCAATGTCCAATTTCACACCTTTTTGAATAGGGAGAGTATTGAAAACTTTAAATTAGTAAGCTACAAATATGAACAGAAAATTGGATGATAAAGCTGTAGTTCATATTGAACCATGAAACTCATGGGGTGCCGATTTCTGATTTAATAAATGTGTTAATTTATCGTATTCTTTCATTTCTTGTACTTTATTAAGCCAGTCATCTATCCTCAGCTCATCACTACCCTTCCATTTTGCAGCTATTACTATCCGCGCCGCTGTACAAAGAGATGGGGTACAGCGGCAGATATAGAAATATAAGGGGGAAAGGAGGAAGTGAGAAGACACGAAATGTAAAGCAACGAAGGAGACAATGGTGAGAAAGGATATCTTACATGTACTCTAGGAAAACTATAATAGAAAGGTAATGTAGTAAAAGGAGGGTTTGTTTGAAAAAAATTGAGAGAAATAAACCCTTTGAGTTATTTTATACGAAGGAAGTCATATTTAGTTTTGTTTTAAATGTACCCAAGTTTTGTGGAAGGGAGAGGATGGGATGGGAAGTTATTTGTTCCCCCGCCTACCGGCACCCAAATGTGAACTGTACATGAAACAATAAAATATATATATACAAATTAAAAAAAAGAAAAGAAACTCAGGGGTGACCTTGGGCCAATCACTCTGTCTTAGCCTTATCTACTTCACAAGGTTGTAGTGAGAATAAAGTGGGGAACAGCAGAACCACATACCCCACCTTGAACTTACAATATTTAAACCCAACTTACCTCCCAAGGTCAGTACACACAACTGTCCTCCTCCCATTTTAGTTTCATAGCAATCCTGTGAGATAGGTAAGGCTCAGATAAAATGACTGGCACATGTCTGAGACTACGAGAAGATTTGAAGCCAGGGGCTTGTCAACATGGTAAAAAAAAAAAACCCATACTCACCCCATATTCACAGCACAGTTGCCACACAATCTTTTTGACAATTTGCATCTTCACTAGGGCTTCTGCGGAAAACTCTGGATTTGAAAAATTCATGGTTTGTTCCACATTTCAGGTGAAAACCCACTGGCACTATTTATTTATTTATTTATTTATTTATTTATTTATTTATTTATTGTCCATATATCTGGATAAGCATATCTCTGCTTATCCAGTACTCTGGGGCAATCTATAGTCTCATATTTGCATGCACAAGTGAACAGGAAAAAAATGGAGCAGCCCTGGCTGTGTGGCTGGAAATAATATGATGTATAGGACATGTGATCAGTGTAGGACCACCCTTATACTCCAAAGCCAATTACAGTGTGGCAGAATACTCTGATCTACAATCGAATAAGCACCGGTGAGTGTGGCATTTATGGGGCCGCTGTGGATCAAAAAATATTCTCTGTGGCTACACGGTAGGTGCGGTGCTTCCCACCAATGTAGACAAGCCCCAGGACTCCTCATCTATGTCAAATACTCTAATCCAGATTTACCAACACTTGTTGTTGTGTGCCTTCTAGTCATTTCCAACCTATGGCAACCCTAAGGCGAACCTATCACAGGGTTTTCTTGACAAGATTTGTTCAGAGGGGGTTTGCCTTTGTCTATTTTTTATTTTTGCAGTGTGGCTTCAATAGTTTCTTTTTTAAAAGAGGGGGGTTTGCCTTTGCCTTCCTCTGAGGCTGAGAGAGTGTGATTTCCCCAAGGTCACCCAGTGAGTTTCAATGGCTGAGCAGGGATTCAAACCCTGACTTCCAGAGTCATAGTCTAACACTCAAACACACTACACCACACTGGCTCCTTTACTCAATGCATCACCTTCCAAATGTGTTGGCCTTAACACCCATCATGCTGGCCTGTTGGGAGGACAATATAATTGCAGTCAGGCATACCTGGAAGCTCCTGAAGTTGGGAGTGGGTTCCTGTAGCTGCTACACATCACACTGTATCTCACAGTTTTCAAGTTCAAAGCTCTGTCCATGTATGGGAGAATGTTTGCTAGCAATGACAAATTAGACAAAGCTTGGACGCATTATTTTCTTGGAAGTTAACCAGTGGTTATGCTGGTTGAGGGACTGTGGGAGTTCCAGTGCAAAAAGTAACTTCCCCCAAGCTCTGATAGAGAAAACAAGATAATGCTAAAAATTTTGGTACCATCCTATTTGGTTCCCTATATCCTTTTTTTATGGATGGCTGAACTCTAATTCTATGGGAAGCTGAGAGGATAAGACTATCTACTCTAGCTTATATTTTCCTGTATTAGGGATGATGCTAGAGGCAAAGGAGACAATGGAGGGTTGGAATGAGATTCTAGACTTCCTCCATCTAGTATTAAGATGTGCAAACACTAACAGGAGACTAAGACAAAAATATAATGAGACTGTAGCAATGGGGTCACAGTAGCAGAGTGAGAAGCAGAGGGTCAAATTACACATTACAATCTAGTTATATGAAAGTATGTTTTCTCTGAAAAGCAACCAAAGAGGTGGGCAACTTTAATCAAAGACAAGGAAACAGAATTCTTAACCCTTCCCTGCAAGTCGTTTTCCTCTTGAAACTAGCCCCCATCCATCCAACTTGGTTATACAGTTGTCCCTTCATATTCTGGGGTTTGGTTCCAGGACCGCCCCCGCCCCATGGATACCAAAATCCGTGAATACTCAAGTCCCATTATATGCAATGGCATAGCAAAATGGTGTCCGTTATATAAGATGGCAAAATCAAGGTTTGCTTTATGGATTATTATTTTTTTAAGAATATTTTCAAGCTGTGAATACTTAAATCCATGGATACCAAATCTGTGGATACGGAGGGACAACTGTACAGTTATAGGGACCTACATGTGTATTCAGAAAGCAAACATGTCCAAAATGCTGGCAAGGGAGAAATTTTTAGGGGGGGGGGAAGGCTTGGAGGGAAAGAGTTCTCTTCCTTTCTTCCCATCTTTCTCTCTCTCACCAGAAATCACCCCTTCTTGCAGGGCACTCTGCAGGAAGCAGAAAGGGCCATTACACCTGGTTGGTACATAATAAGTAGTTTGCCCCAGAGAATGGATCAGCGAAAGACAGAGAAATGGTGTCAGAAACACCCTCTCTTCTAAGCTTTCCCTTGGAGGGAAATCAGCAGTGTTTGCAAACAGACAGACTTATTGGTCTCTTTGGAGAGGAATCTGCGTAGGTACGAAGCCCCCACAAGCAGGCTCATGTGGTTTTAATTGATAGCAAGGGAAAAAGCCAGGTTCACATTGTGAGCAATTAATTTGCATCAACAAAAGGAGTAAAGATTCTCCTTTCCTTTCTCCAACCCTCTGCTTATTATGCAACACCCCATGTTCCCAAACCCCCTTCTGTCAAGGTAGTGCAACTTGTAACTGAGAATCGGAGGAGGGAATGCTTAATTCTTTGGGGGCTTGTTACTAGTCCTCTGTAAATGTCCTCTTCAATCTTTGTACTTTCAGCTATGTTATTTACAGTAGTCTGTTATGTCCATACTGCTGATCCCTGAGATGGGAAAAGAGAAGCTACAAAATATGGAAAGATATGGGCAGGAGAGAATCAGCAGGACAACAGAAGCTTATACACCCCTGCCCAATACTGCCTTCAGAGGCAGGCACCACGACTCCCTGGATTCATGTTATGAGGCAAAATGACCCCTGCATATGTCTCACATGTGTAGTTTTACCCTGAAGGAATAATCAACTGCATAGAAGCAAGGCTGTGAGTAGGCCATGATTCTCATATATATGTGTGTGTGTGTGCACGCGCGCACGCGTGTGCTTGCGCACACATGCAAAAGCAGCATATGGTGTGGCACTGGAATTTCTGAGAATCTCAGTCTTTTTATTTTAGGAAAAGAGCAAGTTTGCAAAATGTAGGTTAAGCAAAAGATGGTTCTTATATTAGTAGGAAAGCCCTAACACTGCTAATACAACAACCATCTTTTGAGCATTTTAAGCTGTGTCTCTTGTTTCTTTTGTGGGTGCCACCAGATGTTCCCGTTTCTGCTTGTTTAAAAGGTAAAGTCATAAACACAAAAAAAGTTTTAAAAGTCATAAACAGAACTTGGAAAGTTGGTTTAAGGATGACAACTCCTCAAATCATGTAGCCAGCATAAGGAATTCTGGGTGTTGTCATTTAAAAAGCTATGTTTTCCAAGCTCTGGTCATAAAGACAGCTTTTTTTGCCAAAGTGCATTACTGGATGGGTGGGGATGTGGCCTGTGTATCCTGCAGAGCTCCTTGTCTCTTTCTCACAATGGTACAGAATTAGAATAGAAATGTAAAGCTGCCTTGTGCAAGTTTTACCACTCATTTGTCCAGCACAGTACTGTATACAGTGATATACAGCTATTCTCCAGAATCTCAGGTATCATTCCCATCATCTGCAATATGATCATGATCATTATCATCATCATTTTAACACAAACCATCTAATTTACAATCACAGTAGTATACATTCAAAAAATAAAGAAACAGAACAAAGAAAAAGAGATAAAAATTTAAAAGAGAGAAAAAGAAGAAAAGGAGAAAAATAAAAAGAGTGGGGGAAGACATATAACCAATACACAGTAGGGCTCTGACCCCCACCCCCAATCCTGATTGTAATGAAAAGGAAAGGGGGGGGAGATGTTTTACCATTACAGATCCAACTAAATAATCCTACTAAAATTACTAATAACCATAACCACAGATTGTTACATCGTTATACAGCTGTCCCTTCACATTCATTGGGGTTTGGTTCCAGGACCCCCTGTGAATACCCAAATCCGTGAATATTCAAGTCCCATTATGTGCAATGGCACAGCAAAATGGTGTGCCCCTTATATAAGATGGCAAAATCAAGGTTTGCTTTATGGATTATTATTTTTTTAAGAATATTTTCAAGCTGTGAATACTTAAATCCATGAATGTCAAATCTGTGAATGTGGAGGGACAACTGTATTTCTTATTGCTCAAAATTCCATAAACAGGTTCCAATCTTTCAAAAAGTCTTCAATATACTTATTTTTTAGAACTCACATTAATTTGGCTATTTTGGCTAACTCAGCAACCATAACAATCCATTCTTCCATCATCAGTGCTTCAATCCATTTCTAAATTAGAGTAAATAATATTCTTGTTGCTATTGTCATCTCTCTCTCTCTCTCTCTGGCTTCTCTTCGCAAACGAAGATTCAGGAAGGACTCATCCCGCGCTTTCTGCAAGCGCGCTGATGATTAAAAAAGGCCAATCCGAGATAAACAAGTCCGGTTGCAGAAAGCACAGCAAAAGGTCTCCTTGGGTGATGTTTTCGGGTTGTGATTTTTTCTGTGTTGTCGTTTCTCTTCAAGATTTGTTTGGCGTGAGTTCTCAAATAAGGCTGCAGCATTGTGGATAGTGCATCTCCATGCCTCCCGATGTGAGGCCAGGGCCGACCATTGTTGGTGATCAATTTGGCCGAGCCTGAGGTGTTGTTTCAGGGAGTCTTTGTATCGCTTTTTTGGAGCGCCCCTCTTACGCTGACCTGTGGCGAGTTCACCGTAGAATACTATTTTGGGGAAGTGATGGTTTTCAATCCTAGAAATGTGCCCTGCCCAGAACAGCTGTGTTTTCAATATCATGGCCTCAATGCTGGTGATCCCTGCTTGCTCAAGGACAGCAACATTCGTCACATAGTCAGTCCAATGTATATTTAGGATTGTGTGTAAAAGCGCTGATGGAAGCGTTCGAGGAGTCATAAGTGGTGGTAATAGGTGACCCATGTTTCAGACCCATAAAGGAGAATAGACAGTACAATGGCTCTATACACACTGATTTTTGTGTTTCGCCTCAGGTGTTTATTACTCCAGACTCTTTTGTAAAGTCTTCCAAATGTACTATGTGCCTTTGCTAATCTGAGATCGATCTCTTTGTCAATCTTGGCATCTGAGGAGATGATGCATCCCAGGTAGGTGAACTGCTGAACGAACTTGAGCACAGATTTGCCTACGGCAATGTGGGGATAGTGGTTTTCGTCCTGTGGTGCAGGCTGGTAAAGAACTTCAGTTTTCTTCAGGTTGACTTCCAGCCCAAACAGCTCTGCAGCTGTTGCAAAGCAGGATGTTAGGCGCTGCAGAGCTGCTTCTGTGTGGGCAACAAGGGCAGCATCATCAGCGAAGAGCAGCTCACGGACTAGATAGTTTAGAGTCTTAGTGTGAGCCCTCAGACGGCTTAAGTTAAACAAGCTGCTATCAGTACGGTAACGTATATAGATGCCGTCGTCTTCTTCGTGCTCTGCCGTAGCCCTTTGGAGCATCATGCTGAAGAAGATTGTAAATAAAGTTGGAGCAAGAACACAACCTTGCTTCACTCCATTAGTTATTAGAAAGGGCTCTGAAAGAGCATCGCCATATCTGACTTGACCGCGCTGGCCCTCGTGTAGCAAGATAATCATTTTAAGGAATTTGGGGGGACAGTGGGAAAATGTATATTGTCATATACTGAAGAATTAATCCACATTTACTCTCCAGTTCTTTATCCATAATACCCAACAAAAACATTTCTGGTAATATTACAAAATCTACCATTACAATATTTTTTGATTAACGTATAAATCTTACATAGTAACTTCTTACAAGTCTACCACATACAGTATGAACAAAGGAGCACTCACTATCTTGACACCCCCAACATTGGTTTGATACATTCTGGGATATTATCGACAGTTTATTTAGGGTTAGATACCATCTATACATCATCTTATACAAGTTTTATTTCAAATTACTGCACAAAGTAAATTTTATATCTTTGGACCACATTTCCCCCCATATATCCATATGGACATTACACCCCAAATTTTGGGCCCACCTTATCATGTACTCTTTTACATCTTCTATCTCTAATTTCAATAGTCATTTACACACAGTTTTAATTACATGGTCATCATCTTTACACAACTCTAAATAAAACTCATTTTCTCTCATCTCTATGGCTGCATTTCTCTTATCTAGATTAAATCTGTCTGTAAGTTGTATACAAGCAAACCTATTAAGATCTTTGCAATCATCCTTTTAAACTAGAGGTTTGGGGACTGAGCCCAGAATCTTCTGTATGCAAATGCATGTGCTGTCTCTGAGCTATGGATCTTCTTAGAGGCTCTGGATGCCTTTGATTTGTGTTTTTGTTTAAGTAGTCCTAGCAAATAAGAGCAGCATGGTATGGTGAGCCAAATCCACCCAAAACTCTAAAGGAAAAGCCTTCATGGCTTTTCCAGAAGGTTTTTAAAAGCTCCATGAGGAATGCGCATTCTTCCTCATTGGGACAACCGATTCACGTTGATTCACATTACCCATAAGAGCAGAAGTAGAAAGCTGATAGGTCAGACATGGGCAGGGGGCAGAGCTTGCTAAGAAGGCAAGCGCCTGGAACCGCCTGGATTTCTGCCTTACCGATTGTGTGCTGAAGCAATGAAACAGCCTCCCCCCCCCCCCGCATTTATTTACTTAGGTGGAATATCACACTTCCATACCTTAGGTATGCTTTTTTAAAAAAATACTGTTCAGCAGCAGCAATTGGCGAAAATAAAAAAATTAAAATGTGAGTAATCCAGTCATACCCATCATCTTGATTCACAGGCATGCCCGTTGGGACAACAAAAGCAGATAGCTTCACATGCTTGTGATTTTGCCAAAAAATATTAAGCCAAATTGAAGCTGCTTTGAATTGGTGTTAGTGCGAATCAATCCATGTTTTCCCTCTTGTATAGACAAGCACAAAGTCAAACCTCTTCTGAACAAATCTTGCCAAGAAAACCCTGTGATAGCGTCACCTTAGGGTCACCTTAAGTCAGAAATTACTTGAAGGCACACAACAGCCTAGCAAAAAAAGTTGAGAAATCTTATCTTCTATACAGTACAGTGTACAAGCCATAGATGTGTTTTACAAACTCACATCAAAAGCCCTGAAAGAGGAAGGAATTGTGGCATCTTTCTCTCATTTATTTTTCCATTTCAACCTGCACCCTCCCAAAGTAGCTTTGCCTCAACAGAAGCGGCATTTACATTTTTATTAAAAATACACAATTCATGTAATGTATAGGTCCGCCCGAAGAAGTCATTGGTTCATTTAGACAGTAAATCCTAGTGCAGATGCAACATCCACCAGAGAGAGAGCATACAACAGGAGCGATAAGTCACTTTCCTGCAGAAATGAATTATACTTCCCCCCATTTTTTCTAGGCTGATTAACAGTTCCTAAGTCTAGTTCAAAACAAATGCAACCAAGTTTAACACTGACAAGAAATGATGAAGCCAGGGAAAAGGAGAAAGAACCCAGGGCAAATTTGTTCCACAGGAGCGGGAAGCAAGAAAAGTGGGTGTTCAGGCTTGGCCGAACTCTCTAGTCTCAAATGCTCATTTCTGGCTAACATTATGACATCTGCACCAGGCAGTTTTTTAAAAAATGTGCTTAGAATTATTGTTAAATTATTAATTAGAACTATTATTACTATTTGTGCAATCTCAATAGTGTATCTGATGAATTACAGTTTTTTTGCAAACACCAAAAAAGGTAAGGGCCACAGGTGAGTGTCCAAACACATACTTTACTTCCAGAAGGTCATTGATTTATAGAGTCAGGGAGGATCTTGTGGGCCATCTACTCCAAACCCTTGCTTGATGCAGTAAATTAAGAGCTAGAAGATCTCCAGTGGATGGTTGTCCAGCCACTGCTAAAAGATCTCTAGCAAAGAAAGCTCATCCTCCACCCCAGAGGTTGGAAAATATACATTTATGGGCTACAAGCCAAAATCCCCCCAGCCAGCCACCTTGGCTGGGAAATTCTGAGAGCTGAAGTAAAAAAAACACAAACTACCCCAAAATCGATTTATTTATTTATTTAATGTTTATTCCACTTTTCTCCCAAGATGGGATTCAAAGCAGACCCAAGCTCTACTCTGCTTATTGGTTCCACTGTTAAACTGCTCTTACCAGGTTCAGTACATTGCATATTCCATTAGAAAACTCAGATAGTATGTGACACCAATGACATGTCTCTTCCGCCTTCCACATCAGACCCTGGAGATCTGCTGCTAATCAGAGCAGATAATACTTGGATAGATAAACCTGGTATTAACTCTAGCCTGGTATTATTTACATCCAGTTCTTCATCAGGCTATTGACATTACCAGGCAGCTCACCAGCATGTGTGTGTATGTCAATAAAAATTCACAACATCTTAAAATCATTTTAAAACTGTAAATGTTAGCAATGTTTTTAAAGCCTCAGGAAGATTAAAATGACAGCAAGGAAGGTGCCAGGCAAGTTTCACTGATATAGTGCAGCTTCCTAGATAGCAAAGGGTTAATGCAATCAAATGCAATTACACATACTTAAACTTGCTTACTGTTGGGAAAAAGTAAATGGTGACCCAGCACCCAAGATGGATGTAAGCCACTGTGACTCCAACTCTGCACACTATGGTTCTGGCCTCACTGATGGCTGGAATGTTGATCCCCCCCCCACCTACCAATGATGGGGGGTGGGGAAGGTTCCTCACCACCATGGTACATAATAGGTGAGAGAACTTCCAAGCTAAAATGTAAAATGGGCAAAGACATGTTATGACACCAAGAGGCCTTCAGATGACCAAAACATCTGAAAGCAGAGAAAGATCACATGAAAGGACACAAGAAACAAAGGCAGGAAGACATGCAGGGGGGTAGATGTTTAAAACATCTTGCTGGTTGAAGTGTCCTTGATATTATAAACTCATCAGCTGGCTTTCTAGGCAGGATAGGTTATAAGCAGAACTGTATTAGAAGACTTGTCAATTATATGCCAAGAACATTCTACATCTCTTGACCTTTAATAAATTTAAAACAAATCTACATGTATATGCTTATTTTGAAAAATGTATTCCAACAGCCATGGTTAGGAGCAAGCAGGTTCACCAGAAATCTTGCACGGGGAGGGGGGCGACTAAGAATGCAGTATGAGCAAAAGAAGTCAGCACAGAAGGGCTTGAACCTTATAATAGGCAGCCAAATGGTTTAAAATATTGGAGATTATCAGACATGGCTAATGTGGTGCCAAAACGATGCCAGCAGAATGCAAAAGGACGCCAATATCACACAGTGTGGTCCTTTTGCATTCCACTGTCGTTCTTGTGGCATTTCTTTTTCTTTTTTAATTTCCCATGCTAGCATCTTTTCTCGAGAACAAGCAAGATTTCAGTCCAGGAACTGAATGGAGCTCCGCAGAGCTCCATTCATGCCTGGGCTGCCTCTGGACGCAAGAAAAGGTAAGTCTGATGGGGAAGGTTATTGTGCCAGGACAGGAACGGGTCTGGAGACTTTGGAACAGGAACGCTTTTTGCGTTCCTGTCTGAAAATCTCCACTGTATTGTAACAAGTAGCAATGAAACGATCTGCTGGGGGCAAAGGGAGTGCCAAATGCTTGCCAGTAAACATGGTACCTTAACATCCACTGGCTAAAAGTGGCCAGTAGGAGCAGACTCAAAGGTAAGAGCAGGTTGACTTCTTAGATACCAACTGGGTAGAATACTGCCTCCATACTTTTTCCTTCTATCTCCAGAATGAAACATGGGAAACTGCCTCATCAGAAGTCAAACTGTTATTCCATTTAGCCCAGTATTGTCTAAACTGACTGGCAGCAGCTCTATAGGGTTTCAGGCAGGACACCAGTCTTACCTGGACAGGCAAGGATTAAAACTGCCTTGATACCCAATTTGGGGAGAAAGGCAGAGCATAAAACAATTTTAAAAATAACAGAAAGCATGCACCCTATTACTGAGCTAAACACATTTCCTGTAAAAGGGCTAGCCACACTCATTCACCCCTATGTCTTTTAGATGAAAGCTGAAAATGGAATATTTCTCCTCACAGCCTTTAAAGGAAAAGCTTGGAAGACTTGAGGAGGACAAGGTCTCTTAGAGCCCAGCAGGAGAAGATAGTGTCTCCAATGTCAGTAGGGCGGTAAATAGCTTTGGGTCTTCTTCCAAACTTTAAAGGAGCTATCCAAAACACTAAACCTATTTTAAGTATAGCTCCTTTAAAGTCTGGACTAAAACCTAGAGAGGATTTACCACCACCACCCACTGACATAGGAACCATCAGCCACTACTAAAGCCCAGCAAGGAATTACAAAATCCCACTACTACCACTTGTCTCCTATCCCATTATCAGAGATTTCGGAAAGCACTCTTATCACAATATTTCATCCTTACTAGCTGGACCCGGCATACCATATGCCATTAAAGAACTCCCCCCAAAATGCCCAGGAGACCTCATGACAACCCTTTGAGGAAGGCTGGTGGGTTTAGCTCGCCCACCCGCCACTCGTTCTGCCCCCTGCCGCCCCCCCACCGCTCGTTCTGCCCCTCCCACCCCACACCCTCCACTTCAGAATACATATGCACACACCACATCCACCCCTATGTTACTCACTCTCCAGCTCCAGCCACCATGTTTGAGATCTACATGGTCCCACCTCCAGTGTGCTGATTGGCTGCCCAACAGACCTGTGATTCGTTGGTCAGTTCCCTAAGCAGCCAATCAGCACACTGGAAATGGCAACAAACCCAAGAGAATTATATATAGATAGATCTTGATTATTGGGGGTGCGAATGGAAATGTGTTTTGTTTTTCCCTCCAGCTAGTTCCTGAAACAGCACTCAGTACTGAACAGAGTCCTGGGTTATAAGAGAAAAAAATAGGTTCATCTAAAGGTTATAATAGATTATTACACCAGTTGATTCATATCTTTCATACTCTACTCAAAATCTCCCTTTTGTTATGGGTTTGAGGAACAGATAAAGAGAAAGCACTGCAGTGATGAAAAAAGAGCTGCCAGTGAAGTAACGACAAGAGTTAAAATCTGGTTGGCAGCCATAAGCAGCTTAGACCTTTGCACTAAAAATACCCACCCTGGTATTCTTAGACACTGGCATGCTTTTTCACACAGCTCCCCCCAGCCCCCAGTCCCACTCCTGTCATAAACTATTCCTATCTGTTCAGAGTACCAGAGAAGGATAACAATGATCTGGAAGAACCAGAATGGACATGCAAAGGAATCAGAAAAGATGGAGGAAGGAAAGGGGAGGGCAGTTGTTATTAAGACATGTCACTGTTCACCCACTCTTGGCATACAATTGGTCCCTACTTTTCCGTTAATCAGGGCCAACAAGGGCACATCCAGACTGATTGAAACATCCCAGACTGATTGAAACATTTTGTTCCTATCCCTTCTGTTTTATACTGGGTTAAAATAACCTGACCTAGGGAACTGGTGTCAAAAGTCTGTGATTGTACCAAGAGCTGACAGAAAATATTCTGGGATAATCAAAATGTGTATCGATCTCCAAAATAAAATCAGAAAGAACAGGAACAAAATCTGGGACTTTATGGTCTTTTTCATCAGCCTGGATGAGCCCAAAGAGACAGACATGGTGTGGAAATCAGCAAGGGGAGTGGGGTGGAAGTAACTGTAAAAGCCAGCCACAAAATTAATTTATATACTAGCTGACTTTTTCAATTGCTGGGGAAACTTGCCATTGTTGCTTAGATTTTTAAACTCGAAGGCTGTGTATAGCTTGTGTCTCCATGATTACATTGCAAACACTTTCCAAGACAAAAGGCTGAGATGCTAGTAGTGCCTAGTGTTCTAAATAAGCTTCCAAAGAACCTTGGCTTTGGTCTTGTCTATAAAGGGGTTAAGAAATACGAACACGTCCGAAAAAAGCAGGCATTCACAACAATGCAACCTGTCTTCAAGGTGAAAAGAGCCCCCCTAAACTCCGTATGACCCCTAGCTAAGGTGGTGGCTACGAGTGATTTACTCATGATTTTAAATCTGCTACCACCATTTTTTTAAAAAACAACAACAGTTTCCCAGGGTGTGTACAAGCAATAGTTCATATTTACAAAAAAGAGAAAGAAAGAAAGAAAGAAAGAAAGAAAGAAAGAAAGAAAGAAAGAAAGAAAATAATATTGCCGTGTTATCAACTTACCAGACCCTCACTTAGATGAAAATTCAACATGGCAGACACAGGCACTTTCCCTGTTAGCTAGCTCTGTCCCCCATACTCGTCCAGTCAATCAGATTATACTGCCTGTTCATATCTGTGCGAATGCAAGTGTTCAAGCGATCGCACATTTGCATGTCATACGGAGCTTTTTTAAAAATCCAGACAAAGCCCCGGATGTGATGCACATGGATTTTGCAGTGGATTTGGCTGCCCCTTTCCGAATGACATGTATTTATGCACATGTCCATATGAATAGATCACCGTACGTTCACATCCTGTTCATATTATTTTGACTGTATAGACAAGACCTCTGTTTCTCAGCTTGTTTGAAAAACAAATTTCCTCCATCATGGCTTAAGAGAAAAAGTACACAAGCAATGACTGATTAAACTTCAGAAACTCTACATTCACATCACTACCATTGTATAGTATTTATGTATAATATAGGGCATGATGATCCATGGAAAGTCCAACCTGCAGATTGGGAATCTGTAGATACAGGGGGGCTACTATATGTTGGGAGAAGGGTGAAAATGCCAGGGTTTTCAACATGATAAATAAGTGTGTGGTGTGAAGGTGCGCACAGGAGCTTCAATACCTCCTTTGTAGCTACTTTTGTTTATCTTGGTTCTTGAGGTTCTGAGACAAGGTGAAATAATTTTGGATATGAGGATTTAAAAAGAAACATACAAGTTAAGGGCATTTACTGATGACTTTGCTTTGACTATATTCCTGCAAGGAAGGTGACTGGACTGGATGACCCACATGGTCTCTTCCAACTCTATGATTCTATGATAGTTTTGGGAAATCCTTTGGAGGGTATAGAAGTGTTAACTGGAAAATTAAAAGAATTTGGTAAGCCTGGCAGGTTTTAAGATTAATAATCAAAAGACAATGATGTTGACTAAAAACATGAAAATGGAAGACCAAACAGAATTGATGAATAAAACTGGTTTTAAAACTGAAGGTAAAATACTTAGGTATTACTATGACAAATACGAATTGCATACTGTTTCAAAATAACTATGTTAAGAGATGGAATGAAATGTGCGAAGATGGGAGAAAATAAATTTGTCCTTGCTGGGAGAATTTCAGTCATAAAAATGAATGGTTTTGCCTAGAATACTGTTTTTATTCCAAACAATACCGGTCTTGACAACATATGTACCACTTAAGCAATGGCAGAAAGATTTATCTAAGTCCACATGGAAAGGGAAAAAACAAGAGTCAACTATAAGGTATTGCTAGATGTAAAGCAAAGATGAGGATTGGGTTTACCTGATTTGAAATAGCATTTTGCTGCCTGTTCTTTGGTTTGGTTTAAAGAATAGATGGTGCAGAGAAATAAAAGACTACTAGAATTGGAAGGGCACAACTTGAGGTTTGGGTGGCATGGATATTAATGGTATAAGTTAAAGTGAATGTACAGTTGCCCCTCCACATTCGCGAACTTAGCATTCGCGGTTCTGATTATTCGCGGTTTTGGGAGGCCCCCCCCCCGCCCTCCCAAAACCGTGACAAGGGGCCTCTGGAGGCCCTGTGAAGACCCCGGGTGGGAGAGGGAGGGCCGGAGAGGCCTTCACGTTGCCTTGGAAGGCTCCGTTAAGGTCCTGGGTGGAAGGGAGGAGGCCTCCACAGAGCCTTTGAAGGCTCCGTGAAGGCCCTGGTGGGGAAGCGGTGTCAGGCTCATCCCTGAATTCTGGGTGTTGAAGTGGAGTTCATAGAGGACCCTGACATATAGTTGGTTCAGGTCTGGCTCTTTCTCAGGCCTGGAATGTCTTGGCGTGAGGCCAGCCCGCCTGGTAGGCATGGGAACGCCAGCTCAAGGCCTTTGAGGCCAGGTGCAAACATCTTCAAACATCTTCTTCCCCCGTCTCCCTCCCTTTTGCCTGTAGTGACCTCCCCATTTTGCATTTATCACGCTGGGTGTTTTATTTACAGTTTTGCTTGTCTGTAATTCAGTTTCGGCTTTGCTAATGTTCCGGACACATGAGTCCATGCCAATAAAGCAAATTATTGATTGCATGTGAGTGTGTGTTCTCTGTACATCACAGGTGGAGGGCTGGGGAGGCATCCACAGGGCCTCCGGAGGGTCTCCGGAGGCCCCGTGAAGGCCTTGGAGAGGAGGGGGAGGGGGAAGCGACTATGGGGCCTCCGGAGGCCCCATGGTTGCTTTGGTGGGGGAGGGGGAGGGGAATTATTATTCGCGGAATTTTCACATTCGCGGGGCTCTGGGGAACCTAACCCCCGCGAATGCGAAGGGACGACTGTAAATGTTAATAATCATTTTGTTCCATTACTATGTATCTCTCTGGCTTCTCTTTGCAAACGAAGATTCAGGAAGGACTCATCCCGCGCTTTCTGCAAGCGCACTAATGACTAAAAAGGCCAATCTGAGATAGACAAGTCCGGTTGCAGAAAGCACAGGAGAAGGTTTCCTTGGGTGATGTTTCCGGGTTGTGATTTTTTCTGCGTTTTCGTTTCTCTTCCAGACTTCCAGGCTTCTCTTCCAGACTACGTATATGGAACGGATATAAACCCAGGCTGTGTTCAAAAACCCATTTATGGGTCTCAGCACAAGAAGCTCATTATAGAAGAGAAACAATAAAGAAAGATGGTTAATGTACCAAGATCTTCTGGAGAGTTATCAAAGAGAAAATAAAATTAAATTGTATGAGCAGGTACTTGCAGGGGGATATAATTTGTATATATAATAGTTTTCTTACCTAGTTATTTGAAAGATTTTAGATGGATAAAAAGGGTTATGGTTTTGAACAAAACTAATCAGAGTCTGAATTGCAATTGTGTACAGATGATGAACATGTGGTTAGTAAAATGTACATACTTTTGTTAAAATTTGACATGGAAAAAGAACAAGTGAAAGTCTGCATGATAAAATGGGCTAAGAATATTAGATATAATATGCAGATGGATCAATGGGAAAAGATGTGGTCAAAGGGGTTGAAATTTACATTATGCTATGACCTTAAAGATAATTTTTATAAAATGATGTACTATTGGGGTATGGTGTCAAAGAATTTGTCTAGAATATATAAGGGTGTTTTGAATTCACATCTGTACTGGGATCCCATGCAGATGCCAAAAACCGTGGATGGTCAAGTCCCATATTATTCAATGCCAGTGATATGAACTCACACACTTCAGCGTGTCCACATTCACATCACCACCATTGTATAATATGGGGCATGATGATCTGCACACAGACAGTCCAATCCAGTCCACACTATATGTTGGAAATGTGAACAACAGGGACATTTTACTATATGCAGTGGATATGTGAAAAGGCTCAACATTTCTGGGTTCAAGTACTTTGATGCAGAGGATATTAAAAGTTAACATTCAATTAAAACCAGAACTTTTTCTTTTGGGACTTATGGATGAACAGTTGGAAAAGAGCCATGGAAAACTACTTCAGTATATGACCATGGCAGCAAGACTGTAGTATACACAAAGATGTAAGAATTAAATACTATCTGCTAAGGAGGAATGGTTGTTAAAACTGACTAAGCAGAATTGGTTTGATTAGAGAAAAATCATTAGTGACATTTCTAAAAGACTGGAAACCTCTTATAGACTTTTTGCAAAAAATGACCTGATAACATTTGGTTTTGATAATTAGTAAGATTTGTTTATCAGAAGAAGTATACAATGTAGTTTTAGAAAGAGAGGCATGATTACATCATATGTATACATAACCACTGGAAACAAAACCAGAAACCACTTTTCTCTTTACAGGCTTTCTGATGATTCGCTTTTTCAACACTTGTTGAAAAACATGTTTCACTAATTTGACAGGGGTTCTACTCTTTCATCAGTCCTTCTTGCCTACAAGACTCGCTTGGGACTGCTCGTATGCATTTTTGTTAATTTAGCTTTTGCACACATTAAAAAGTGAGATGTAGTGTGTTATACTCATACATGTTTTGGTGGCCAAAATGCATTTGCAAGTTAAAAAACCCTGAGTTCTACTTTTCAACCGATTCCACTTTCTGACACTCCTCCAGTCCTTAACCCATCAGATAAGTGAGGGCTTCCTATATTTGTTTTTATATCCTACTTTTACTTTTTACTTTGTTCTTCCTTTTTCTTTTCTTTAAACATTTGTAAACTTTATTGTGTTTGGAAAATTCTTAATAAAAAAAACCCTCCTTCACAGTTATGTTGAGCTCTGCTTCAACTCACCTAAATAAAACTTTCAGTTGTCTCTTTCTTTCCAATACTGCCTTCCTTCCAATACTTGCTGGAAAATGACATCTACTTTGAAAATTAGCCAGGATCTTGGAAGCAGAATGAATTATGGAAATCAAGCAAACACAACATTATATAATTTTCCCAATTATTCTGTCCATGACTTTGCTTTTTCTTAGGTCAGATTCCAGACTGGAGAGAGGATGAGGATGCACATAGCCCTGAATTTAGGCATATGACAGGCCATGTAATGCCTAAAGTAGGCTTGAACAGCCATTCTTAGGTGATAATACTAAGCGTGCAAGAAACTGGGTGGGATCCAGTAGGAGAATATTTTAGTGCTTTAGCATTAATGAGAGAAATCTACACAGACTTTTCTTCAAAATCTCTATCCTGAAAATCTGGAAAAACAGCCAAACCATACAATTTGTCAATGCCACTTTCCATTGGTCTTCCAGCACACCTCAAGTATCTGGTCAAGTATGAGACTCAACAACCTTCTCTCAACTTCTGAAAAAGTACATTGTTCAAGTAGAGGGATTACCCTAGAATCACATACAGCTCATACTGCTTGTTGTAAAACTATGGCGCTAGCAGAAACTGATAATATGCTTTTGCATCTTTTTTCCTATTTTCTTTTTTTTAAAAAGTGTGATGTCATGTCAACCCTGTGTTGACACAACTCACCTGTGTTTCTGCTTTGCCATCTCTGAAGCATCTTTGTTATTTCTCCTTTTGTTATGTATAATATGGTTATCAGTCTTTGTTGTTGTTGTGTGTCTTCAAGAGGTATGGTGACCCTAAGGTTTATCATCGCATTTTCTGAGGCTGAGTGTGTGACTTGCTCAAGGTCACCCAGTGGGTTTTCATATCTGAGCAGGGATTTGAACCCTGGTCTCCAGAGTGGTAATCCAACACACAAACCACTACACCATGCTGGCTCCAGATCAAGGTTTAGTCCTGTCCTACAGCTGCACCAGAATAAGCCATTATGATATTGAATGGCCAGAGTTCACCATAATATCTCAAAGTGCAGATTTGTGGGGGGAGGGGTTGTTTTGAATTCTCAGTTATATGGAATAAATAAATAAATGCTGCAAGTAGAAAATTGTATGCTGAAGGAGAAATCTAAGATATCTGCCAGGTAGATGCTACTAGAGGGGTGTGTTTTGTTTTGTTTTGGTTTGGTTTGTTTTGGTTTGGTTTGGTTTGGTTTGGTTTGGTTTGGTTTGGTTTTTCATGGGGTGCATTCAAAAATGTGATCTCCGTCTTGTAATCTGCAATGGTACAGTCCATTCTACTGCCTAATCCGCAACCCCCTTTGCAGCATGTATAGACAAGGCCTGAAATCTCAAGAAATGAGATTATATAACATCCCTAAGCAACTTATGACATTACTGAGCTATTCAGCATGTTATGATTGCTGCAGAAGAACCAGTCTTATCCTGATACGTTCCACAGCAGGCATGAAAAATGTGATAGTAAAATACCTGTATCCTCAAATTTATGTGCAGAAATATTTAAAGTATTTGCACAGTTCATTCATACACTGCAGAAGACACAGGTATTCCACATAATATCTGTAGTATATTGCACTGTCCTAGGAGTCGATACTTTTTAAAATTCCAGAAGTACCGTATACTAAGCATAGAAGCTGCACTGGAGAAGATCCCTTGGATGATCTGAGGCAATATTCATCCTAATCCTTTATACCTAAAGGGTCTCTGTCAGGTGCCCAGAAATAGGATGCCTATCCATCCTTTAAAAAAAAATATGCAGGGAATCTTCCTTTAAAAAAAAATGCTTCTGTTACAGCAACTTCATTCAGGCCAAGAAAAACCCCTGACTCTCCACAGTCAGGACTATAAAACCCAGAATCTCACACTACAAAGCTACTCTCTGAGAGATTCTAGGAACTGTTGTCAAAAATGTAACTTCTTGAAGCTCTGACACTGTGGCGTTTCTCTAAGTTTACAATAAAGACACAAAAATCCCACTCTTCAGGGCAGATTCTATTGTTGACAGTTTTCTCCAGAAACTCTATGGAACTGCAACCCTGTAAAACATCAAAAGACCACCCAATCCAACCTTCATCCAAATTCAGAAAGGGCTATCCAAAATACCACCCATGAAACACTGTTCTCTTCTCCATAATAAGAGAGTATTTGTGCCCTAGAAGCTGTTTGCAAAAGAAATGGCTCTAAGCAATTTGAGTGAGCCAATCCTTACAATGAAGGGAAAAAGAAAAAAGGAACAACACTTTCCCCCTTCCTTTCTATGTCTTTGCCAGATATAAACATCAGCAACACAAACTGTACATTGTTAGCTGTTATGGATGGCCCATGTACCCTAAGTATGGAAATCCAGACATCTAGCTCCCCAGCACAAATGGGTGTGCAAGTTACCCATGCTCCAAGCAGGATGATGCTGAACGTGTAGCCTAGGCAAAAAAAAAAAAAAAAAAAGCCGCATCTATCTATGGGAGAAGTACCCATGGGCTTGAATCCGACTGTTAGTCCCGACAGTGAATGAACAGAACTTATGTAACAGTTGGCTTACCTAGTTACTATTGACTGGACAGGTTTACTTTGGCTGGGACTAACAGTATGATTTAGACTCAAGTGTATGACTGCATACTTGTGCTCATCTAATGCCTGACAGCGAAGGGTTTGACGTTTGCTGGGTAAAATCAAACAGCAGATAAGAAAGCCAATTCGTGTACACATATGTCATTTTATGACCCTGGGCATACAGTTCAAATCCCTGGGACCTAACTTTACATTTTTAGACCACCTGATTAAAAAAAAAAAAATCAGTTGGGTAGAAACCACATCATGCTCTACTTGTGCCAGGTCACACATTTGTATGTGGCATGGAAAGCCATTCTGACATCAGTGGATTGCAGATAAAGGCCCAAGTCAGAAACCACAATATAGCCTCCATTAAGGTGTTTTTAAAAAATCCTACAAGATTCCTTCCAGAAAAGGTCTATGGAACAATTTGAAGCCAAGCAAGTATCAGCAATGTCGATGGGAAACCACTGGGAATCTGTGTAAAAGCAGGATATATATATACATACTTAAGATATTTTTAAAACATAATTTCAGAGGCTTATCTCTTGGGAAACTAGCTTTATGAATGCCCAGCAAGCACACATCCCCCACAGTATTTGCTGCCCAATGATTATGGGGGGAAAAGAAAAGCAATCCTGGAATGAAATTATTCTCAAGTGTTGATCTAACAATGCTGAGCTCATTGAGAGATCCAGGGCTTAATTTCACATTCATGTGAGTCATAAACTGTATGAAGTGGGATCAAGCTGGGATGAACTGTGATGCTAAGTACTCTCTCTACAGAGCAGAGCTCAGTCCAACTGTAGTCCATGCTATGGTTTTAAAAAACCCAGATCCCAACATGAAAAGGGTTTTCATCATCCTCACCAACACAAATGCACCTCAGCTCTGAAATGCAACTGTTCCCCTGCTGTTAAGACAGTTGGAGGGAAATTTGGAGGGAGAGGGACCCTTACCCCTATCCAGCAAACACAACACATGCAGAAATATGCATGTTGGCTAAGATCAAGTTCGTATGCATATGCCAGCACAAGTCAAAATATGGCTTATGGAGAAGGGATAGGTGTGATAAGAATAAGGTTCAGCATATGATCCCCATACCCCTCCACGTAACACTGAGATCTTGTTAAACAATTACAAGCTAGAAGCCCCTACTTGTTCCCTTCCTTATCTTTGTTATATGGGGAAATGTCAGGAGACGCATGGAAGATTCTATCTAACCTATAGATCAATTCCAGCCAAAGGAATGCAATGCAATCTTTGGTGACTATCAAATAGCCAAATCACTTTCATATTTAGCTAGAACTTCCGAAAAACAAAAAGCAACCACATAACCATTTTGCTACCTAAATTTCAAAAATAGTCCCCAGTCCCAAACTCTGCTTTTTAAGTCTTCTGTATTTTGTATTTGGCATAGGGCTCACTCTGTAATAGGATAATAAAGAAGAATATGGTTCTAGATGTAAGCAATAACATCAAAACTAATTCTGGGGTGAAGTGGTACTGATTAATTTATTTAAATAGATGTGTTGGGCCTCAAGTTGGTTTGGAAACCTGGTATCCTACTCTTCTAGTGCACAGAGAAGTAGATTGTGATTCTTCATTCATGAGTCATGATCAAAGGCAGTTGTTTCCTATGCATACGATCTGTTACATATTCAGTGGCTGAACCTTAGCATTTCAAAATGTTATGGAACTGAGGCCTGATTCAAATTAAATCCTCACTCAGTCTTACAATTAATTTCCAGTGGCCAATATGAAAACTGATGGCTCTGCATATAAACATACTGAAAATTCCTAGGTGTTCTTCCTTTAGGCACCAGCTCTGCACAAAGATTACATATTTCTAAGTGGGAAAAGCACCTATGATTCATTCCATCCTGCCCTCAGGCACAAAGAGGCCAGATTCTATGGAACATAAAGTCCACTGCTGAGGCTCAGATGCCACTCTAGACTACTCAGGAACTCTCTGATGTCCTAAACATGTCTGCCACCCTATCCTCAGTTGCAGACCAATCCTCAAGCATACTTGACTACCATTAAAAATAGTTATTTCTGAGGCTTATTTTAAAGATCTTTAAAGCACTCACCTGCCACAGGTATGGCATGGATCTGTGCCCGCGACAGGAGTTCCAACGACGGCTCACGCCCAGAGACTCCATCTGAAGAGAAACACGATTCAGTTTCATAAATTGTCTGCAACATCTTTGGCAGTCCCCACAGCGAGGATACAAGAAGCATGCCAAGGAGCGGTCGCACACTGCTGTTATTCCACTTCAATTTCCTTTATGACAATCCGTTGCACAATCAAAGGCTTTGGAGGGGGGTATCTCTTCTTATGCTAGACTGTCATTTCAAGTTATCCAGCATCCCCTCTTTAAGACTAGTCACAAACACATGCACGCATCTGTTCTCCTTGTAGCAGAGTGGAAGTTAAATTTGTTTCACAGCAATGTTGGCAGGGAGGTGGTGGTAAGGAACCCCCCTAAGAATAAATCAAAGTCACCAGGAAAGAAAAATAAAAAGTGCTTGCCAACAAAAAATTTGCTTGCAGGGAGAAGAAATGGAAGGGAGACAACTGTTTTCTCAACTCCAGAGCAATGAGATAGAATAATTTCAAGGTGCAGAAAGAAACAGAGGTAAACAATATAAGGAAAGGGAAGGGGAAGGTTTACATCTCAGGTGTGGTTCTATTCACTCTGGAAAAGATAGATTTTCCTTAAGACGTAAGAGAGGGTTTTTAAAAAAAATAAAAAATGTAACAAAACATCCAGCATCTAGTCTGCAGGAGAGGTCTCTAACAAAAGGAAAGCTGCAGTTCCCTGTCAATCTGCCGAAGGCTCCTTTTCCATGAGACAGCTCCCTTCATGCGACTGCTTCCCATCCCTGCCACCAAGCGAGATGGCTTCTGGGGGGGGGGTGATCTGAAATAGAACGCTGTTGGGGAGGAGCCAGCTATAAATAAACCCGGCTGAGCTTGCTGGGAGCTGGGATGGTTCAGGCAAAAGGAGCTGCCTGCCTATCAGAAGCTGCTTTTCAACCACTGGGGTCAGTGGAAAAGATCCCCTGGGGGAAAGGCAGTGCCAGCAGCCAAGCCAAGAGAAGGAAGAGTCAAGAACAAAAGTGGGTGGAATGGCTGCTTCTGTGTTGTGGATGACAGCGTCCACCTACATACACAGACTGGCTGGTTTATTTAAAGCCCTGCAGTTTTGAATGGGATGTTCTTTACGGATGTGATTTAAACAGCAACAACAGCAAAACCCCACTGAAGGCTGTAATCCTAAATCCACATTGACAGATATTACGGCTACCTATATTCTGCTTTTGAAAATGCACTAAGGCAACATGTTATGCCCAGAACAACCCCAACTGTTTGCACTGTGGATAAATATGCATACTGAGCACATTGTCATGCCCAAGGAACCTGTACTCTCGCAGCCACTGAAATTTTTGCTCAGCCTCTCACATCTCAGGTTCTGCGGTTTCATCCTCACTAGCTCATACCTTAACCATGCCACTCTTGCCCCTCCATTTTAATAACAAAGTGTAGACTAGTACTATGTTGTAAGTAAAGGGGTATCAATGGGGTATTCCATTTCTCAAATGCTTTCTGTATCCTTAGACTCCTTCCACTATGCATTTCAATGCAAACCCTATGCCAGTGCAACTCTTATGGTACAACCCCACGTTTACTCAGAATTAATATTCATTTTGTATGATGAAGCTTACCCCCCAAGGGAAGTAGGAACAGAACTGCAGCCTTACAGTATACTCCTATGTATGCTTACCAAACAGCAAGCCCCAATGATCACTGTGGAACTTAACTCTTGAGTAAATGTGCACAGACCTGCACTGTTAATCTTCCAGCTTTATTCCGATTCTTTTTCCCAGCTCAAGGATCCCTGTCAGAACACTGTCACATCCTCTTCAGCAGCCTGAGTTTTAAACAAGCCTCACTGATCCCCAAACTAGTACAAATGGGCTTGCTCTCTCATCAGCATGTCAGACCCATTCTCCAATGCACAAGGAAGCTCCTCTAAGAAACCAGTACACTAGCATTTACTCTCTACAGAAATGTAGCAATGGCCCTAGTAGCTTTACAGTACAGGTGGGGAAAATGTGGCCCTCCAGATATTGCTGCAAGGCAACTGCCTTCACCTCTTATCATTGACTGATGGGAATTATAGGCCATCAACATCTGGACAGCCACATATTTACCACCTATATTTTAGAGCAGTGCTATTCAAAGTTCTGGACCATAGACCAGTTCTGGTCTGTGGGAATTTCCAGGAAAGAAACAGTTGTAATCACTGGGCTCAAATATGATACCATTCCTGGTGCACTGGGGAGGGGGATTGCTAGTCCCACACATCAGACAGCTTGAGATGCACTGTTTTAGAGTACGTTAGAAGAATGAGATTAGGAAGGCTTCCTATACAGCTAATGAAAACACCAAGTTAACCAAACCTGTTCTTCACCATTCCAATGTAACACTTCAAGCCAAATCAAAGTAAACAAAAAATAAAGTTCTACAGTGCATGCTTATGGCAAATTCAATTCAGAGAGACTAAAGTTTTATTTTATTTAGCACACTTAGGGTCTTGGTTTACTTCCATTTTCCTGTCCCTTTCCAGAGGAAAAGGGCTTACATTGTTACCACTTGTAGGCAAATTTAATCAACCTTGATACGCATTTAGCAAGCATGGCCTTGGCCTTTTGTATGACTTACAATGAAAAGGTTAAGTCATCATCTCTCTTTTTCTCACATACATCAGCATGAATGTGTTTAGCTACTATGAGGTTCTGCATGGAAAGCATTTCCATTGTGGTCTTGCAAGAACTGCATTGGCTTCCAATTTGCTTCCAAGCTCAATTCAAGGTGCTACTGTTGACCTACGAAGCCCTAAACTACTTAAGGCCAGGATATCTGAAAGACCACCTCCTCCTATATGAGCCTACCAGAAATCTGAGCTCTTCAGAGGAGGCCCTGTTGTGGTTCCAACACCTTGTGATGTTAGGCTGGTGGGTACACATAACAGGGCTTTCTCTGTAGCAGCACATCAACTGTGGAACTCCCTGCACAAGGAAGCCAGGCTAGCCCCATCTCTTTTAAGCTTCTAGCTGGCAGCCTAAAAAATGCTATTCTGCATGGCATTCACTGTTTGAAATGGCTGTTTTAACTGTTTTAAAATTTGATTTTTAGGATTGCTTTTAGAGTGCTTTTAGGAGTTTTTAGATAGCATTTTAATGTGTTTTTTTATTTTTTAAATCTTTCTACTGTTTTAATTGATTTTTATTTGTTCATTGCCTCGGGAGCCCTTGTGAGCTGGGAGGCAATACAGAAGTGTGTGTGTGTGTGTGTGTGTGTGTATGCATGTAATACTTGAAATTTAATCAAGACATAAACTGTGGGAGAGAAATATGTCCCCAATGGCATTGGTCTTGATTTCAGGAGTGTACTAGGAATGCCTTTTCAGTTTTCACCCAACTACAACTGTCAGATTTCCTTGAAGGGAAAAGGTTAGTTCTCTATGTAGATGATGGGAGCTGTAGTCCAACACATGTGGAGGATACCAGGTTGTGGAAGGCTGCTTTAAAGGCTAGAATGGCAGCCCTGTAACCACAAGTCTGTTGCTGCTTTATATAAGAAAGAATACAAAGCCATCCACTTATATGTAAGGCAACATGGAATTTATCTCTTCACATAAGCAATACCTATTTTAGAGAGAGAACTAAACACTCTCTACACAGATTAGACCAAATGGCACAAGGGGAAATGTTATAGGATAGAGTCAAAGCTGAATAAGAGAGCACACTTTGTATGCAGAAAGCCCTAATTTAATCCCTGGCAATTTGAGGCAGGGCTCAGAAATAACTTTGTCTGAGACTAAACTCTGCAATGATGAGCGTCAGTACAGACCAGGGGTTGGCTTTTTTTTTTTCTATCAAGGGCTACTGACCCATAGAAAATAATCGGACTCCATGTGCATGCAAAAAGCACAGAACAGTAGGCTATAAGATGGCCTGAACCATATGTATCTTGACAGCACTTTTCAGGCAGGGAGCAGTCCAGCTCTGGGCAATCTCCCACCAGAGAAGGCACATGTTTGAAGATGCAATGGAGGAGGGGTTTAAATTGGACAAATCCAGCCATGTTGGCTGGGAGATTCTGGGAGCTATGGCCCAAACAAGCTGTTTCTAAGCTTTGGTCCAACCCATGCTTCCAAAAGTGTCTCTATTCAGAATTGGTCAGCCTCCCACCAGAGAAGAGCTTTAAAAGTGTGGACATGGTGAGCTAAAGCAAATCCAATCCATGCTTTCAAAGGCATCTCCCTGACATAGCCGGGAACCTTTTAACCCAAGGGGAGCTTTGAAGATATGGATTGAGCTTCCTGATAACTGGCCTGATATCTGCCTTCAAATCTCTCCTTAGGCAGGAGGCCACAGGGTGGGAGGCAATAAGCAGCAGACCATAAGCAGGTGTTCTTCTACCCTGGACAGGTGATACTGAGGTAAATGGACCAGAAGTTTCACTTGGTATATATGTTATATATAAAATCCCTTCTGACAATCCCCAAGGAAGAGGGAAACACTGCAACAAGAAAGGGAGAGAGGGAAAAGGTATTTTTCCCAAAGGAGCCCTCATTCTTCTGAATACTAATCAGCTTCAGCCATGCATGCCATACCACCCAGGGAAAGGAAATCTAGGAAACAGGATTAAATTGCCTTCTCCCACTTGCAACATGATAGAGAGGATCATAGTGATACAGCACTGTTTTGAGGCCTGGAGATTAAGACTATAGGTTTAAGCTGCTGATCTTCTTCCAGGTTCCCTTTTTAAAAACAGTGCTCATTCAGGTTTCACCTGGCCTTTGGACCCAACTACCCTCTTAAAGGCTCATGAGTTGGGCAGGGTTAGAGGTGTGCCCCTACTACTGGGAAATCAGACAAATGGAAACCAAGGGTAGGGCCCAGAGGTGGCCCAAACAGTTTTGTTCTCTAAAGGGAACCCCAAAAGTGCACCGTTATTATCATCACCCTGCTAGGGCAACCCCTTGTCTTGGTGTTTCATTCAGATACCAGTTCCTGCCTTCATTTTTCAGGGCTGCCACACTGTGCTTGGGGCCTTTTCATTACTGGCACCCACTTTATAGAGTGTCTCTCCAAATTATGTCAGTCACACTCCAACATTGTATTGGTTCTGGTGCCCAATTAAACCATGGCTGTTCACAAAGGCCTTGAGATGAATGCTTTGCTCTTTTTTTAACATGTATTTAATTCTGTTTTCTTATATGGTTTGAACTAGAATTCATCAACATCTGCAGGGCTGCAGTTTCCCCAGTCTTGATGTAGATGTTTCTGAGCTAAATGGACCAATGATATGACTTGGTTTAAGGCAAATTCTTACATACCCAAAACTGCTTTTCAGTTTCTCCATCACCCACATGCTATAGTGATAAGTCACTGGATGCATATCACTACAGCATTTAGGATATTTCTAGCCAGGTCAAGAGCAAGGCCTGTATTTACCAGCATGTTAATTCAAAACCGAGGTGTTTAAAATAGCTCCCGGTTATTTATAGGCCTATGGCCCACTCTACAGCCTCCTCATGTGCTTTTGGACTTAACGTCAGAGAAGCTATTTATGTAGACATGAGTGGACAGGAGACCATTGGAGCCCTTTCATCCACACACCCTTCTTTGCATGGCTGGCCTTTCAGATCACATCAAGGGAGAGGGTCACACAACATAAGGAAAGGAGATATCCCACACGGCTGTCTTCCCTACCCCAAGGCCTTGGTTTTCATCCCAGAGGGACGATCACACAACACAGGGCTTCCCTTCTTAAATCACCCCTGCCAAACCAGAAAATAAGCAGAGGTGCACAAGGACATTTTAATTTTTTTAATAGCAAATGCAGAGGTGCACAAGGACATGTTAATTTTTTTTAATAGCAAATGCAGAGGTGCACAAGGACATTTTAATTTTTTTTAATAGCGCATGCAAAAAAAAAAGTGGGGAATGTTCTGGAAGGTACCTGGTTAGAAAAGGTTGACATCTCCTCATTTTCACTTTCAAGAGAATATGTCTTAATGGGCAAGTGCTCAATTGTTACTCTTCTGCTGCCAGGATCTGGAAATTTCCCCTTATGCTGTTGAACTTGTTGTGGCGATATCACATTTCCCCAGCACAACTGTGTGTGTGTGTGTGTCCACTGCCTCCACTTCACAGAAAATGCATGCATGGCAACTGCCATGCAGTACACACTTTACCTAATTGTAGCTATTAGTTGTAGTATTGGTAGAAAGGGAGGCTAAATACCCTAAAGGCACCAGTGTCATGTACTTGTATTCTCAGATACAGTGACCAACTGTTTCAGAGAGATCAGAAAACTTTATTGGCACAGAAACCCAAGAAGCATACTATACAAGGTTGTTGCTGAGAACTGAAACTTAAGGGATATACACTATATTAAAAGCATATCACAATCTATAAAATCTGGCGGGCTCTAACACTATTGGCTAACCATCATCCCATGACATGACTTTCCCTGACCGGCCTCAACTGCCCCGTCAAATTTTACAGCTGCATTCTTAACTTTCCTCAAACCAGCTGAAACCATTACCACCTCCCTCCACAGTTGGCAAAGAACACTTGTTAGCAAGTACCAAAAAAACAAAACACTGAGTATCAAGGTTACAGAAAAATAATTGAAAATGGCAGGATTAGGCATCTTCAGGGACCGATCCTGACAGCCAGATCCTGTCTGATCTTGGAAGCTAAGCAAGGTCAGCCCTGGTTAGTACTTAGATGGGAGAACACCAACAAATACCAGGCACTGTAGGCTATATTTCAGAGGAAGGAACTGGCAAAACCACCTCTGAAAGTTTCTTGTCTAAGAAAACCCTATGAAAACCCTATGAAATTCATAAGTCAATAGGTGACTTGGAGGTCTTTAAACAGAGGCTGGATTGCCATCTGTCAGGGATGCTTTGATCAAGATTTCCTGCGTGGCAGGGGGGTTGGACTGGATGGCCCTTGTGGTCTCTTCCAACTCTGCAATTCTATGATTCTATGACTTGAAAGTATGTACACATGCATGCATACATGCACACACATACAGACAATGGTAGGTAAGAAGAAAAGTTAGAAGCAACTTGTTTTAAAAGTTAAATATTCTAAAAATGTATTCAGAGGCTAAGCATTTATTCCCGCTTTTTAAAAAAAAAGATACACATACACAGTGGTACACTTACACTATTTGAAGTGTGGGAACTCATCATGACAATGTGCACAAATAGTCACACACACACCCCAAGACCAGTGGTACTGCCCATTCAACTTGTAAAATTCAGACAAGGCATGCCTTAGCTTTTAATTAGAAATGCTATGATGATGTAGGAACACTACCACCACCACCCCAAAAAGGAAAGACGTTTCCAGCCTGTTTCCACACCCTTGCTGTGAAAAATTCCTGGAGTTGCACTTCATCACACTCCCTACATAACTAGTCACAAAAGAGTATGGGTATGCTATCCCAGGTCATTCTTATCCTGCTATATGAGCATGAAAGCATCCTCACAGAATGTAAGAATATGAGCCTTGCTGGATCAGATCAAGGGTTCCTCTAGCCTAACATTCTAACAGTGGATAATTCAGATGCCTCTGCATGGCATAGCAGGCATCAGGGTGCAATGGTCAGAGTATTCAAGGACTGAAATTCTCTATTTGGCCATGAAGCTCACAAGATGACCCTTGGGCTAGTCACTATCTCTCACCATAAGCTAGCTTGTGGGGGTTTTGTGAAGTTAAAAAAAGAGGAGGAAGACCATATATGCCACCCTAAGCTCTATGCAGGAAAAGCAGAGTATAAAAAAAAAGAAAAAAAGAAAAAAGAAATGAATAAAACAGCAAGTTGAGCTTGAAGGATAGTCTTTCCCTGTTTGCCCCCAGGACCTGGTATTCAAACTTATTATGCCCCTGAATATGATGTTCTATTTCCAAACTTCCAAATACTACTACAAACATGATTTTAAACATTGATTCATCTATACAATAAAAATATTGAAATAAAAACCAGCAATAACTTACGTAGCCCATGGCAAGTGCATGCTGCAACTCCAAACACATGACTCCCAAGCAAAAGCAATCCTAATAACAATGGAAATAAAGAACCAGAGCTTGGAAAACTTCCTTTTTAAAAAACTTGTATTTCCCAGAATGCCCAGCCAGCATCAGAAGCTGGGAATTTGAAGTCTAAAAAGTAGGTTTTCTAACTCAGAGTGGAGGGAACACCAACAAGCAGGAACTTTATTCAACCATTTCTCTCCCCCAGACACCGATATAAAGTCTGAAAGCCAAAGGAACAGCAGAGCCACAATCCTCTTGCCCAATGGTTAGCAAGACTACATAAAGAAATGGAAAGCTAGTTCATGCCCTTCTTCCAACACAAAGATTGGAATGCTCAGTTCATCTCTAAAAACTCCTTGTGGTCAGTAACACAGTGGGTAGTTCCAATAAAAAACAGAGAAGCCAAATTCTAATGCATGGTTCTTATAGACAATACCATTATTTCTCCTCAGTTTTTCCTCATATGCAAGTGACATAGATAGATAGATAGATAGATAGATAGATAGATAGAGATAACCTATTAACAAATATTATCTCGATGAAAATAAGTAATTTGAGACAGAAAAAGCAGAGGCAATAGAAAAAGCTCATCCCGCCAGCAAGCCCTCCATTGAAGAAAAGAACTCTCTGACCAGAGCAATGAATTGACAGCAGCCTCAAAAATAAAAACAAAATACAATGTCACCCCCACAAACCCCAGACTACTGGCCGCACTGATTTGTAGCTCCCCACTAAAGAAAGAATAGTCATGTTTGAAATGTGTCTGGGAATTCTGCATGCTAATAAAACCTCTGCACCTCATGGCTTCTGTCCATTCTTTTGTTTGCTGCTGCAGAGTACAGTCCTTTCTTCTCTCACTTTTCGCAGCTCCTGATACTTTCAGGGGCAGATGGGTGTAGGGCTTGGGTGAAATGTCGAAACAATTAGAGCAATCACCAGCTCCTGATGACTTGTCATTGCTAGCCCATGTTTTGGGCCTTACAACTCCTATCAGCCCTAGAGACAGCACATCCTATGGTAAGGGATTATGTGAGTTACAGTCTACAAACATTTAGAGAGCCACAGTTGCTCATCCCCACGTAAATACACCCCATGTTCACTTTTACCATTTGCTGAACAAGAAGAATTGTTATCAGTTCTGCCTAAAGGAGGGCACAGATCTTCTTATCCACCTTTTATCTGGAAATGTTCAGTGAATGATGGTTGAATACATTGCCCCCCTCCTGTTTTTTCCCTTCCCATTCTTATTCACTGTGCAAGTAAACAGTATAGCTATGAAGCTGAAATAAACTCTTCCAGAACAACGGCCTCACAGCCTGGGGTGGGGGGGGGACACGGAAAACCTATGGATGCTGGCTGTGAAAGCCTTCGACTTCACATGCTTCATGGCTGTTTGCATTTAAAGGCAGAGAAGATAAAAGGGGCTTATTCACACTAGACTATAATAGCAGTATTATTCCACTTTAACTGCCACAGCTTGCATCCTATGGAATCCTGTGGTTTGTAGTTTGTAGAATTCTAGATATCAATCCCTAAACTGCAAATCCCAGAATTCCATAGGATGGAGCCATGCCAGTTAAACTGGGATTATAACTGCTGTAATTGTCTAGTGTGAAAGGGGCTAAGGACTCTGATACCAAGTGGCCCTTCCTTCTGACTTATGGTACACTGTTGTTATGGAGCTAAATGTTCATACTTTACAGCCCTTTACTCATTCTCCATCACCATGTCACAGTCCTTCAAACTATGGTCTTCCCAGAACAGTTTTAAATCTTCCTATTGTTCACCTTCTGAGTGTATCATCTACTGCCAGTTTGATGAATTAGGTAGCTTGGATGTTGCATTTTCTTTCTTTTTTTTAAGAACACCCCTAAAACCAGAGCTACTGCAGAGAACATGCAAACAATATAATACCCAACTGGTAAAAAGCAAGTTGGCTCCTGCTGTGAAATGTTCCAACTAACTAGTGGAAGTCACTGTTATATTTCCAATGGGGCAGTAAAAATAACAGTCTTGTGACACTTTATAGACTAATACATTTATTATAGCATTAGCTGGCACAGGTAGTCAACCAATGCATTTATTATAGCACTAGCTAGCGTAGGTAAGTTACACAATAAGGGAAAAATGGAAGGTAAGGGAAGAATGAATTAAGTGAAGCAAAAGGCTAAGTAATGCTTGAGACAACAGAATGTTTGTTAACTTTATTGTACAGAGCACAATAAGTGCATCCCCTTTTGTTAGACTATGACTCCCCACAATCCACAGCAAATGGCGAGAGTAAAATGGGAGATGTGGTCTGACAAAATCTGGTGGGCCACACAATTCCCATGCCTGAAATGCAAGATCCAGTCATGAAAAGGTCATTGTCTCCCTGATTTTATGGGTTTCTGGGGGCTTCCAGGAAGCATATGGGTACACACAACAGAAAACATGATGGTGGATGAGATGGAACTTGGTCCACTCCAGCAGGGTTCTGCTTTATGTTCTTATGTATTATCTGACAGTGTAGTAAAATGACATTACATAACATTACAACTATCTTTTGTATTAGATGTCTTTGATTTCGTTTTGTAAGAATGTTTCTTTCCTCTATATTCATGAAGTGTTGGGAGCCAGCTATATTGAGAAACAGGAATGCAAGGGAAGGTTTAGAGACAGTTTTCGTAGAGGCAAAAGTCTGCCAGAAAGGAAGGCAGAGGAGACAGGGAGTGAACCACACAAGTCTCATGGTGAACTACCCTTGACATTCAAATTTGATTAGCACCACCTAGTGGCTGCTCTCAGCCACTCTTCCTTAATTCAGAGCATGAAACAGTAATCCCCCCCTTCAAAGGCAAGTACTACAAGTCACCACATTGCAAGTTCGATTCCAGAGGGCTCCAAGATTCACTCAGCCTTCCATCCTTTCATAAGTCGGTAAAATGAGTACCTGGCTTGTAGGGGCAATTAGCTTCTTAATGCAGTGTAGATGTGTAAATTGCTATTGCTTAAAAGAATTTGCAAGCCACTCTGTGGCTGAAGAGTGGGGTATAAATAACTAATATAAATAAATAAATAAATAAATAAATAGGCTGACTTACCAACAAACGCATAAGACAATGAAACATCATCCATATTTTTCTTTGGAACAATCCTGTGCAGAAGGTTAGGCAGAGAGACATATGGTGACTTACTTAAGTGGGAATCTTTTGCATTCTGATGCGAGTCCTCACGATTTACACCCATCGACTCACATGTAGTCTAACATCTTCACTAAATGAAACACAAAGGAAACAGGCTCTCTCCTATAAAAGCTCATGCCACTAAAACTAATCCTAATCTTCATGGTTCTACACATCAATCTCTCTCTCTTTTTGTTGTTGTTGCTGACTAACACTAATCAAAGTTAATGAGCTGTTCCTATTAGGGATGATCAGTTTTTGGACAGCAACCATCTATGCTAACAGGTGGAAGGGAGAGAAAACATTTGAAACATCAAACACTGCTTCCTAAGTAGCAACAGACAAATGAGGAAGAAGATAGAATCACTTCCTCTACTAGCCAATTCTGGTAATCAAATATCTTAGCAACTTGGAAACAAAAGAGCCTCCACCCGGATCCGCTGGTGGATCCCCTCACAAGAGGGATGGCAAATCATGGTTTTATGGCTGCTCCTCTGGCAGTTGCTCTAGGCTCTACCAGTGTTCTTCCAGTGCCAGATTAGGAATAGGGTCTGCCATCTGGATGGCTCCCATAAAACCAAGAGCACCTACAGTTATAAAACTGAGTGGAGATTCACTGATCCTCTGATGCCCACACCAGTAAATACAGTGGTAGTTTTTATATTCTCAGGGAGCTCCATATTTATGCAGAGGTTTGTGAATTATAGTAGCTTTTTAAAAATACTCTAAAGGTTCACAGAATGTTGATGGTAGATACGGCTTCAGAGAGAGGCAGTGGAGATGACTAAAGAAAGCAGATGCCAGGCAGACTGTATAAGTATCAGATGTGTTTGAAAGCTACTGAAACATAGGAAGTGAGAGCTGCTACATTCACACATCACAGTAAGCCTCTAATCTTGATTTACTAAGCTACAAGCAGCACAGTGATGCGTACAGTAATAATAATAATCATCAATTTATTTATATCCCAGCCCTCTATGAAACGCAATCGGGGCAGCTTACAACAATTAAAATATATATTCCGGACCCTCCACCCCACCACCACCCCTTAAAGTACAATTAAATAATACAGGAATTAAAACATACTTTAAAACAAAATACCAAAATTAAAAATAAACAATGGATAGTGGCCGTAGCGAGGTCGGGACAAGCTAGATTTTCTTTTCTTTTTTAATGGCCAGGTATCTATTTAGGAAAGGCCTGCCAGAAGAGATCTGTCTTAAGAGCTTTTTAAAAGCTATTTAGGTTGGTGATATGATGGATCTCATCCAGCAGGCTGTTCCATAATCTGGGAGCAATAGCCAAAAAGGCCCTCCAGGAGGTCAAAGAAAGCCTAGTTTTTAAAATTTGTAACAAATTCATCCCAGAGGATCTGAGTGCACGGGGAGGATTATATGGAAGGAGGCAATCCCGAAGATAGGTTGGGCCCAAGCCATTTAGGGCTTTAAAGGTGATAACCAACACCTTGTACTGGGCCCGGAAACTAATGGGCAGCCAGTGGAGTGATCTTAAGATCGGTGTTATATGGTCTCTTCTGGATGTACCCGAGACCAGTCTGGCTGCCATATTCTGTACTAGTTGAAGTTTCCAGACCAAGCACGGGGGTAGCTCCATGTACAGCGCATTACAGAAATCAAGACGGGAGGTTACCAGAGCATGTACCACGGTCTCAAGATCCCTGACTTCCAGGAAAGGGCACAACTGGCATATCAGCCAAAGCTGATAACAGGCACTCCTGACCGTCACATTTACCTGATTCGTCATCTGGAGTGACGGGTCCAGGAGCACCCCCAGACTGCGAACATAGTCTTTGGAGGAGAGCATGACCCCATCCAGGACTGGAGATTGTATCCCATTGCCTGGGTTCGGGGCTGCTACCATGAGTACCTCTGTTTTTTCTAGATTCAGCTTCAATTTGTTTTCCCTCATCCAGTCCATTACTGCCCTAAGACAATCGTTAAGAGAAGAGATACCATCTGAAGTCAGAGCTAAAGACCGAGGCATAGAGAAATATATCTGGGTGTCATCAGCGTACTGATAACACCCTGCCCTATGCCTCTGGATGATCTCTCCCAGCAGTTTCATGTATATATTGAATAGCATCGGAGATAGGATGGCACCTATGGGATGCCACAATTAAACCCTTTCCTTGCAAAGTAACTGTCCCTGAGCATCACCCTCTGGAATCTGCCCAAGAGGAAGGAATGGAACCACTGCAGAGCAGTGCCTCCAATTCCTAGCCTTCTCAGGAGATCCAAGAGGATGTCATGATCTATTGTCAAAAGCTGCTGAGAGATCCAGTAGCACCAACAGGGTCACATTACCCCTGTCAATGCTCAGGCGAAGGTCGTCAGCCAAGGCAACCATGCAGTCTCAACTCCAAATCCCACCCTAAAGCCAGTTTGAAATGGATCTAGATAATCGGTTTCTTCCAAGACAGCTTGGAGTTGGAGAGCAACTGCCCTCTCGATCACCTTGCTCAAGAAAGGTAGTAAGGAGACTGGCCTATACAGGAGACCTTCTGCTGTGCTTTCTGCAACCGGACTTGTTTATCTCAGATTGGTCTTTTTAGTCATCAGCGCACTTGCAGAAAGCGCGGAATGAGTCCTTCCTGAACCTTCGTTTTCAAAGAAAAGCCAGAGAGAGAGATAATCGGTTTCTTCCAAGACAGCTTGGAGTTGGAGAGCAACCGCCCTCTCAATCATCTTGCTCAAAAATGGTAGTAAGGAGACTGGCTTATAGTTCTTTATATTGAGAGGGTCAAGGGATGATCTTTTTAGGAGTGGTCTAACCACCACTTCCTTCAAGCAAGATGGAACATGATCTTCCCTAAGAGATGCACTGATGATGTCCCTAAGGAATATTCTCAAGGCATCACCCCCCTGGACAGCCAGCCATGAAGGGCAAGGGTCAAGAGGGCAGGTAGTCTTCCTCACTCTACCAAGGAGCTTGTCCACGTCATCAGTACTTACAAATTGAAATTGATCCAGTATAACCTTGTCAACTGAGTTACTGGACACCTCGTCAATCGAATCTGCTACAACCCCAGGGTCCAAGTCGGCTCTTATCTGAGAGATTTTATCTCCAAAGAAGCTGTTAAATGCATCACAGTAAGGTTGGTGTTCCAGGTATTAACCAAGGCTTCAACAGAATCACTGGCGTTACCAACCAATGAACCCTCTAAAGCTTTCTGGAATCCAATTGGTTCCATTAGTCTTCGAGGGCAGACCATTCTAATAGGTCCTCCGCCCCCAACGGGATGGACAGTGGCTCTGAGTTCAGCCTTGATCAGGAAAGTGATCCGTTCATGACAATGCAGTGGTTTCAGTCACTTCCGCCCACAGATATTCCTGTTCCGTACTAAAGACCGCATCAAGGGTATGACCTGCACAATGAGTGGCCCTGTCAACCAATTGGGATAGTCCCATGTTTGTCATGGACTCCATGAACTCCATGAACTCCATGAACAGTAGCACCCCCGTATCCGCTGATTAGCCATCTGCTGATTCAGTTATCCGCAGTTGGCGACAGTGGAGGGGATGGATGGGGAGGGAGGGGAGGAGGAGATCTCGCCTCCCTTCTCCCCTCCTCTGGGATGGCTCCGGTGGTGGCAATGGCGATGGGGGGCAGTGAAGGGAGAAGAGGAGAGATCTCATGGTTGGCAGCCGGGGGTGTCCGGAGGCTTGGGAGGCTGCAGCAGCGGCGCACAGCTGTGGCACAGGAGGACACCTGGGAGGCTGTGGTGGTGGCGCACACGGTGTCGGAGGTGGAGGAGGAGGAGGCCTGGGAGGCAGCGGCCTAGGCGGACCAGGTGTCGGTGGTGGCCTTGGCCACGAGCCTCCCTCCCTTCCTTCCTCCTCCGGAACCAATCCCCTGCGGATACGAGGGTGCTACTGTACTTAAATGCACAAACAGTGCACTGATGCATGCAGACTGGTTGTTCTCATTTTATAACAGACAAAGAAACCAGGAAACTGCAATTAAGCACACCTTCCCATTATATACAAACCTGGGTCAATGATTAATAGATTATAAACAAGCCAGGATAGATAAGCCAACTAAAATCTGCCTGTAAAGAGAACTTCTCATCTTGGCTTGTTTGGAAGCAATGCAATAGAATCTCCTTCAGACATAATAAATTGCAATGTTTTTTTTTTTAATCCTTTTTATTGACTTTACACAGTGTCTTTACAATGTCTTAAAACGAGTCGAAGCAAATGTCAAACAGCGTCTCACAGCCAATTTTACCAATTTTACATCTTTCCAACATCCATACCCGCAAACACAATTTATCTCTATTCTTTTTTTTTTACAATCAATTTTCTTTCAAATTAAAATTCTTTCTATTTTTGCTCCTTTCAGTATCTCTTCCTTTCTTTTCTCCATTCATCCTCTTCACTTATTACTCTCATTCTTTCAAGCCCGCTCATTTGTTGTTTCCCATTAATATTAACCCATCTCTTCATTTTCAACTATTACGTTGTCTTTCTAAAGTGAATCTTCTTTGAATCAACCTCCTTTTTTTTTTTAGCTAAGTTATAACAGGTATTAATTTATTTGTTTTTTAAATAAGTAATCCCCCTTCTATCCATTTACCCCAAATTTCCTGTAAATATGACTTTGTTTCTTTCCAATCTGCTTCAAAATTCTCTAAATTATTTTCTTTTATAACTTGGGTAATTTTATCTAAATAAATCAGTTCCACTACCTTGAGGTACCATTCGTCTATCGAAGGTATACTTTCTTTTTTCCAATGTCTTGCAAAGATTATTCTAGCCGCTAAGATTAAATTGAATAGTTTTAACAAGGTCTTCCTGTTTTTTCTCTCTACTCTCAAAAGGTTGAGGAGAGAACAATCAGGCTACATATACTGTACTACCACAGTGCTTGTATACAACAAGGATTATTATGACAATACTAATGGTTTACTACATTCTTCTCAAATTTAGCAGTCTCCACATATATTATAGTTTCTCTGGTAGACTCATAGGAAGTATAGTCCAATACATGTGGAAGTCATCAGACTAGGAAAATGTGGTTTACTGTAACATGCAAGCACAGCCAGTGGTTCATGGGAGGTAAGAGAAGAAAAGGTTTCACTTTGCTCAAGCCCCTAAGCGCTTACTATAAGTATCTAAGGCGATAGGGGATATCCCTTCATGCATCATAGCAGGACATTTCAGAAAGATAAGAAGACACTCCACCACCACTTCTCACTTTGTAAAAGTCTGTGCGCTCCTCTCCACACTCCACCCTGCCTTCAATTACTGGTATACCTCAGTTAAAGAACCAGATGTGTTCCTAGGCATTACCAATTTGATCCTAGTGGCAGAAAAGAAGAGCAGCTCAATATGTTTCAGCAAACTTTTTATTCAAAAACTAAGCAACAGCCACACGTGGAGTGAAACGACCAGGTCAGGAAGGCCTTGCATAAATAAACGAAAACATCTGAACCTTCTAGAGACCACTTGAAGACTATTTCCAAAATGCATCAAGGGATGACTTTTTCTTTCACTAGCCTCCAATTTTCTTATGATTTCAGTGTTGGATGGAAAAACTTACAGATCTATGTTGTTGTTTTTTAAATCATGCTTGCTGGAGATGGTGGTGAGGCAGGCTTATCTGCTTTCCCCTTTTTTTTTTCTCTATTTTTCTGTTCATGTATGCTCAGTAACAGTTTCTAGAGGCAGCTGCTGTTTACCTTGCCCACTGTAGGTAGGCACACATGGCTACAGTAGGATTGGCTAGAGTAGAATTCTGCTTTTTCCCAGCTCAAGCATCATTTCATTGTTTACTGCAGACATACTGCTACACCCCAACACCAAACGTCTATGTTTCTTCAGTCCTTTACCATTTTCCCAATGCCTACACTGCTAAAAACAATTCAGCTAGGCAGAGGATGAGGAGGAAAGGGGCTGGGTAAGTGTAAAAAAATCATTTAAAAAAAAAGAGCTTTGTTGCCAGAGGCTGTCAAACCTTTGGTATGCCTGAAGTGCTATTACATAGATTTGGGACTAGCAAAAAAGTAGTCAGCAAACATGACACAAATGTACAGATTGGCTCATGGTTAAAATTCATACATATATGTAATGGTAAGTACACACTGAATGATTTTAGATGGCATCTGATGACAATCAAGCTTCTTCTAGTTCCCATTTGGGTCTAATCAATTTTATTCATACTGAGCCTTGAGACTGCATAATAAACTAAGGAAAATACATTAAATTTTTCATGGAAAGGACAGGAGCATAGAAAGCCAATAAGCATAGTGATTACTATGGGCCATTAATTTTGAAATCCACATGGCTTATCCTTTGAAAATATGTTAACTGGGTTACTTAAGTCTTCTCTCCTTCAAAATGAAAAATGGAGGACAGGTCACTGCTTTATTTCTAAGATGGATGGTGCCAAGACTGAAGCCTGCCTAGAAATCAGTTCCATTCCTGTGGTAGGCTGTATTGTCCCCACATCTTCATGGCTGTGGAAAATCTGTTGTCAAAGGGAGGCACTTGAACATATGCAGAGGCACACCTTATCGTTATCATTGCTTTATATCTTCTATAAGGCATAGCCCTGACCCTTGAAAGCAGCTTTCAGCTCTGGATCAAAGTAACACTTGGAAATAAGGAAAGTTTGGCAACTGCTGGCTAGTTGTTTTTTTTAAAAAAAAAAGAAAGAAAGGGAAGAGCCAAACCCACAAGCCTCAGTGAAGGACTCAGCCTCTGAGCTAGCCATTCTGCCCTTTAACTGGATTCACAAGGTATTGGCTAACAACACTGAATCCTCAGAGGCGGTACAACTTTGATCATCCATGACCATCAGGCATGCTGGTTGGGGATGGTGGAAGTCGTCCAAAAACAACTGGGGACTTGAACATGCAAAATATGGACAGGGACACTTGATGGTAATAAGAAAATACTCTCTATAGAGACTAGAATGCATGTTTACAACCCCAAAACAAACTTTTTCTTAGCAAATTTCATCTTAACCCAACAAGAATAATCAGGATAGTTTTAAATTAAGAGCTGTTTCTGTACTTCCAATTTCATTTCTCAAAACAAAATCGATCTTTCCTCTCTGTGTTCTCTTCATGCTGGTAGCTTAGCCCATGATTCCTTCTGCCAAATGCAACAGCAATACAAAAAGGATTTTTCCCTATGTGATCTTAGGTGCTATGTGGCTACCAACCTAGTACTACTTTAATTTCTTAACACAGACAGAGTTGATTAGCTTCTTGCTCCAGCTACAACAATCTAAGGGACTACTTGTAATCTTTTATAGACTAACAAATTAATTGTGGCATAATAAGATTAAGCCACAATAAATCCGTTCATCTTTAAGGTGCCACAAGTATCTTTTTTAAAGAGATGCCTTCCAAACCTTTTGTCCTCGAAATTCTGCCCAATTCCAAAACACGTGGAGGTGAGATGACTGTGTCGGAGAAGTACACTAGACAAAGCGGATTTATTATGATGCCTTAGACAAGATGCTTACAGTGACCTGCCTCTTTAGTTACTGTGAAACCAAATATCACAAGGACTGTACAACACTTGGTATATTGAAAATAATTCACAGAATCCTTTTAATTCAATAGTAAGAAAAAGGCACTGAAAACATGCACAGGAATACTCTTTTCTGGTTATTATTTTCCACATGTATAGGCTTATGTACCTAGCACCAAATATAAATTCTGACACTAAGGCCTTTATAAGATATCAACTCCAAAATATATGTGTGGTCCTAAAATCCCACCTAACTTAGGTGTTAACTATGTACTTTTAGGACTAAAGTAGAACCCCGTATCCACTGGGGATTGGTTCCGGGGGGGGTGGGGGTACGTGGATACCAAAAACCATGGATAATAGTGAATGTCATTGAAAATAATAGGTCTTCTGGTTTAAAATACCATAAAGTTGTCTTGGAGGATCTAGAAAATGGCTAGAGAGGACACATTTTCTAGGAAGACTCTATGGTAGGTGTGCTGTGCTGTGTTGTGTCCCATGGATAATTGATCAGTGGATACAAGGGCCCTACTGTACTACTCAAAAACTCTCTCATAATTTACCAAAAAGAAAATCTTTAGAAAAAAGGTTTCTAGTATTAAAACAATGTGAGAAAAGGGGTTTGACCTATGATAATGAACATTTGCAATTAATGGGATAGAGGAATAGACCAAAAGAGTTAGAAAGAGTAGATAGACAAGAAGAGTATCATAATGACATATATGATAATGCAGCAAAGAACAGATAGATGATTGTTAATAGAAGCCATTTTTGGTATCAAATTAATGAAATGTTGTTGTTCCAATAGTACCAAACATATAGGAAGTCTTGTGTAAACTTAGCTTCATTTGTGTATGTAAATATCTTGTTATGTAGCAATACTGTGAAATGTTATGTGTGTGGTTTGTTTGTGATAAAAGTGCAATAAAAATTAATTTTTAAAAAATGCAAAAAAAAACCCTCTCTCATATAACTCAGACACTCAAATTTGAAAATGGAGTGTCCTTGAGCAAAATGTAAAATCTATTTTCACAAGGTGGAGGGCAAACACCACTCAACGTAGGTAGCAACCAGCAGGAAAACACCAAGGGGCAATGGTTAACTTCTGAAAAGGAGATGACGCAAACTATGTGTATCTGAATAGATACTTTTTGAAACAAAAATTCTGTCCCCTAATCATAGCTGTGTAATCATAGGTTGTGCATTAAATGAAAACAGGGAGCTATTTCATATCAGGTCAGATTATTTTGTTTATTTAATCCAGTAAGTCTGCTCTGACTCATAACAACTCTCCTCACAGTTCTGGCAGCAAAGGGTTTTCCCAACTCCTGCTGCTTGACACTGTTAACTATACATGTCAAAGAACCAACCTTCTGCACATAAAGCATGTGCTCTACCACTGATCTTTTGTGTGAGGGAAATCTACTCTGTGCATGCTCAGAGGCAACCTATTCCAGATATGATGTACCATAAATGTTGAAGAGCAGAAGTCATAAACTGGAAATACTCAGCTCAAACCTTGGCTCAACTCTGAACATTCTCTTATCTCTTAGAGCCTCTCCTTTGCCCTAGTCTAAAATGCAGAGATAAGTATAATACTGGACTTCCTTATATGATTATTAAGATTACTGTATTAACATAGAGAAAACATTACTAGCATAGAAAAAGCATTATGGAAATATTCAAGTATATTACTACCACCATCACATGTTTCTGTGGGCCTCTCTTGGTGCCAAATTAAGCCCTGCCAGTGGGTAAAAATCCAGTATGCACTAGCAGCCTATATCTGCCACTGGAAAAACAGGTCCTGTCACTTTTAAACAGATATAACTGGAGGATGAGCAATTTCAACCTGTTCATAGCCGCAATTACTTTTCAACAACAAGAAAAGAAAGGTAAACACAATATTTTAATGCTAGCAAAAGTGTCAGTGCTGGGCATCCCGTTGTTTGCTGTACAATAGGAAGATTCAACAGGGAGAATGGCTGAAGGAAAAAGAAAGGAAGACAAGCATCTTCACTTCACCTGAACACGTCTATACTCATCCACAGGGCTCAGCAGCAACAAAAGTGATGGTGTTCCAGTTAAAGCAGCATTCACAAAATGGGAAAGGGCTTGCTCTTGGCTGGGAATTTTTTTTTTTTTTTTTTTTTTAGGGAATTTTTTTATTGGAGTAAGACCATTCTACTAAAAAATACACCCGACCGCAAAAGGCCACAACAATAATACAAAAACAATACTAATTATTTTCCTCTTTTCTTACTAATACAAAAGTAAATCTATCCTAACACTAATGTATTTTTCCCTTTAATCTAAACACACTATAATCACATTATATTTACACATTATAATTATACCTACTTAGAAATGAAAAAAAAACCAATAAAATATTAATTAAAAATAATAATACAAAATAATACAAAATTAATAAAATATTTATTTAAAATATCATTTTATGTTATTGCTGGGGTCGTCTCACTAAACCACGGCCAAAACTTTTTCCAACGATAGCTTGGCAATTTCTCTTTTTCACTCAGAGCTAAATTTTCAATTACATTCTTCACATAATAGGCAGTGCCTTTTACATCCTGCAGATTTTGACTTTTCACCTCCTTTTTTCTCTGGAAAACTAACCCTAACATCACATAAAGGTTTACCAGGCGCACCGTGGACCAGGGTACTTTCCAAAAACTCTCAGCCACAGAACCAGACTCCTTCCTCTTCCTCTTTTGGCCCACTGACTTTCTGGGTCCCCTGACACCCTCTGGAGGCTCAGTCCCTGAAAGCACTGTCTCCCAAGCCTGCTGTGCCAAATCGGGCCAATCCAGGACCCGGGCCACCTCCTCCCATGTTTCCCGGGCACTCGGGCAGTCCTGGACAAAATGTCTGATCGTCTCCTTTTGTGCCACGCCACTCAAAATCTCAGCCTTTTTACATTTCAGACGCGGACAGGTCTGCTCATCCTCTGCGGTCCATGGTCTCTTTCCCCTCAGATTAAGAACCTGATGGTAGAGCCTCCACCTCAAGTCCCACAACTTTTTGGGGACCCTTTTGTCCATGAAATACTCAATTGGGTTAGTCTGGTGATTTAGGTATTCTGATAAATCTAGTTTGGCCTGACGCTTTTGCAAAAACGGGTTAACATAAATCTCCTCCACTATTTTCCTGTACAAAGTCCTCTTGATGCTCTGACCTGGTCTGTCTTCCCCCTTCAACTCCTCAGCATGAATTTTATATTTCTTTATGTAAAAAACAAAGTCTTTCAAATAATCTGGTGCTTTCAATTTTTCAGGCAAAGAAAACCTAAAACTTAATGAGCCTTCCTCCCACCAAGTCTTTCCCCATCTAGTCCCTATCCAGCACTCACAAAACAAAACTAGCCAAGCCTGAGGTTGAATCTGACCCTTTTGTAACAGAGAAACTTTCCCAAAGTTTTGAGCAGAAAAGATGGCGATGAACTTAGGTCCCAGGGCTGGGAAGTCCAGGCCCCCTTGTTCTACCTGCCCATAAGCCACTGCCCTTGCCAGGGGGAACGTGGCCATTCCCCAAAGGAACTTGAAGAGAACCCGATCAGCTTCTTTAATCACTGAATCTGGAGGTGGGAAAACAGCCGCCAAGTTGGCTGCCACGGGAAGCAGGTAGGTATTTACAAAAGCGGCTCTCTGGTAAATGGTCAGCTTCCATCTCTGCCAGAGGGCCACCCTCTCTTTCACTTTTTCCAACCAGTGATACCAATTTTCTTTCCATCCCTCTGGAGCCAACGCAAAATTCAGCCCCAGGATCTTCACCTGGGGAGTAGGCAGAAATACAGTGTTGCCATGGAGACTGCTAAAATGCCATCTTGCTCCTCTTGGCATCTGTCGATAGCTTTTTAAGGAAGGTCTCAAAAACTCATTCAAACAGAAAGCCAGCACACAACACCTCTGCTATGCACACAAAACCAACAAGGGGAAACCAAAATGTCTAAAAGGCTTTGACTTGGATCTGGGCCTAGAGAGCATGAGCAGCAACAGCAAAGAATGCCCCTGAACAAGTCTGCCTTTGTCTTACCACTGAATATTTGCTACACTTTCTCAAGCTTTCTGTGATGTCATGGATTTGTATTTGAATATGTTGTTTGATTTATTGATGTTTAAGTGAGAATAAGGTAAGGAGCTGTTGGGAGGGAAAAGAAAATGGAATGTGAAGTCGAAGGCTTTCATGGCCGGCATCCATAGATTTTCCTTGTTTTTTTTCCGGGCTGTGAGGCCGTGTTCTGGAATAGTTTCTTTCTGATGTTTTGCCTGCATCTGCGGCTGGCATCCTGCCAGCCACAGATGCAGGCGAAACGTCAGAAAGAAACTATTCCAGAACATGGCCTCACAGCCCAGGGAAAAACAAAGGAAAAACTATAGAAAATGGAAATGTTGGAATGACTGATGATTGGTGAAATGTTCGAGGAGATTTACATAAGGTTGGTGAATGACAGTTGGTGAAGCACAGCTGGGAGTTTAGTTTGAGAGGAGTGTAGTTAAACAAGAGTTAGACAAGGGTCCGAGTGAGAGAAGAGAGATTTGGTGGGAGGTCTGGTACGGTTGGTCTAAGTTTGCTTGAGATGAGTACGAGAGTTTGTGTAGTGTTTTAAACATAATAAATATTTAATCTGCTTGAATATGTTTAACTTCTGTAAATAAAGATTTGTTTTTGCTTTTATACACTTTTGGCCGCCGTAAATGCTGTCTGTCTGAGAGCTTGGATTCAGACAAGGTGTCTGTGGTGGCAGCACTGAATACAGAGGGGTGAATGATGTCTATTGAGGACAGAAGTTTCATAAATCCTTACAGGTACCTTGAGGGCATTTAGATGGCCCAAAGTTAGTGTTATACAGGTGCGACAGGAGGGGTCATTACATTGTGCGAGAACTGGGGATCAAGGAAAGCCCTCACTCTTGGTAACTGCAGTGAGCACCATGGAAGTCTTCACATTTGGTGGGGTAGAAACCCCACATCTGGCCACAGTAAAGTGGAATTGCCTGAGAGGAGCCCTCACAACTGGTGGTACTGGTGGGATTCCTTAAATGGAAAACCCCACAGTTGGCAGGATAAGGGTTGGAAGACCTGCATACTTTCCCGTACCAAAGAAGTTCAAAACAGTTCCCCTTCCACTCCCTCTGTCTGTCTCATACACAGAATTTCATCCTCACAACCACCCTATGAGGTAACTTAGGCTGAGAAGCAGTGACTGGCCCAAGATTGCCAGATAGTTGTTGATGTTGAACAAGGATTTGAAGACGGGTCTTCCATTTCTAGTCAGACACATTAACTATGGCATCACAGTAGGGTATCCATAATCAGCCTCCTCAAATTTTGGAGAATGGGGCAGACCTATCATGTCTTGGGAGCTGTAGCACCTTTCAAAACATTAAGCTCTGAATAGGACTCCCACAGATATTGTTAAACTGAAGGCTGTTAACATGCAAAGTTGCATGTGTTTTTAAAGAATATGACTTAGTGCCTACCAACTGTGTAAACTAGATTTATGAAAGCCCAAACTCGTTATTCAAAGTAGGACTTTTAAAATGTCTTTTGAATAATATGGATCATATGCACAGTATTGTCTAATGCTGCTAATACACAAATGAAAAATATAAACAGGCAAAAGTGAGTCTGAGCTGAAAACAGTCTCGAGTCATTGGCAAAGTTTCAGTCACAGAAGCTGAAATGACCCAGAAGGTATTATATAATGCTCCAGTCAATCAGGCCAAAACAGTAAGATTCTATGATTTAAGGGATTTTTCTCTAGTGCCTGGGTTGCTGATGCTTCTAGAATTAAAGAACCCAGCTGCTGCTCATATGAGGCCCAAGCAATATATTTCACATCCTTTTGGAGACAGTGAAGTTAGTAAACTCCCAGGAGGGTAGTGCTAACTTAAATCTAGATCTGGACTATCATTGTAATTAACAACAGCCCTACAGAAGCTTAATTTGGTGTTGAACCTTAGGAACCATTTCCATCAGATTTTTCAAAACTGCCCCCCCCCCATGAGAACTAGAAACTTACTTTGAGAACACAGTCAAAATGCTAAGAAGGCTAAATTGTTTGCTTGGTTGCAACCTTTTAATAGAATACTTAGAACCCATTACCAAGTAGATAAAAAAACAGGAGAGACAAAGCTGTGGGATCCTGTACCATGTTTAAAGGAAAATTTCAAAGATTTGCCAAGATTCCCCTTTTTCAAGCTTTTTCTTTTCAGGGCAGACCACAGGCCACATAATTCTGACCCTGAGTTAAATAAAAAAAATGTATTATATTATCAAAACCAAAGCTGCAAAAACTCCTAGAACAGTCACACTGTTTTAGTCTGCAGTAACCTCCTCCCCACTGCAACTCCATCATTTTGCTTCTCAGCATTTGCCCCAACTTTAGTGTACTCTTTGCTGCTGGAGAAATCCTCCCAATCTTGGTTCAGCATATCTGCTTGTAGTACTGTCCAGAAGCTACTCACAGTGCCTGCCTAGTATTTCTCTGCCTCACTTCACTTCAGATCACCCACTATTGAGCAGCCAGCTGTTTTTATCCCCCAGAGACTGCAGCTGCCACTCTCCCTAACTGTTGTGTCCCAGCCCTTATTAAATGCCTCAGTTATTTTAAGGCAGCAACAGAAGTCTAGCAACAGAGATTAGCTGGATCGATATTTTCTATATTTGTAGGCAAAGCAATTGGGGTTACTCATAATGTAGCCTTAAGGAGTCTGCATTTCTCAGCATGCCCAAAAAAGCCCAGTTGGAAGCAGATACACTCGACTTGAGGAAGAGAACTTGAGCACTCAATCCAGCTCTGGAGGCTGGGGGCCTGAGGTGAGGAACCTGTCCCACCACTTCACCAACTGCTCACTCACTTGCAGGCTGCTGAATCCACAGTGCACTTAAGAGGCCAGGAATACCTCAGTCAACAAATTTAAGTTAGGACTTTCATTACCTCCTAGCTCTTATTCAACAGGCATGGCTTGGAAAGTAACTATTTGTAAACTTAATTAGGTTTAGAGTATGATTAAAGTGGGGTCTGTTTTTACTGGGAGTTCCTCTGGGCCTTGCCATAACTAACTGTACCTTGATATCTGAAACTTCTCCTGCATTTGAGATTCCCAGACTGACTGTTCCTGCATGAGTCTGCCCTTTGGAAAAACAGACTTTATTGCATGATATCTCCCAATCTGGTACTTGGCCTCCTCCCTGCCCGTCAATACACAGAGGCTTTTTAAGAGCCTGGTTTTTGAAGAATGGTTGCTGAGGAGAGAAAGGATACCTCCCCCAACCAATACTGCAACCATCTTCAAAAAACTGCCCTTTCCCCATTGCAATTCAGCCTTATCTCCACTGATCGCAATAGAGATTTTCTAAAACCCAAACAGCCAACCTGGGAATGGAGAAAAAGCATATTTGTGGGAGTATGTAAACATGTAAGCATATGAGCAGGTGGATAGCTGGATATGTGTGTTATATACATATGACGGTGTGTGTGTAAAGTAATTGAATTTTCTTATGTGAGTGCTCTGTGTGAGAACATGTGGGCCATGCAGGATGCCATTTGAACTCTGTCTACTTTTGCTGGAGGTTGCCCACTTCTGGCAAGCAGTCCTCAAAAAGTTCTCCAAAAAGGAACACAGCTTTTGACTTGAAAAGGGTTCTCCACCCCTGATAAAAAAGTATTATAAATATGGCTCCATTCAAACCCTGCCATTTTTTTGTCAAACTGTCTACTCATCTTTAACATAGGGAAATTCAACACTTCCATATGAAAAAGTACTCATAGTAACATACATTTAACATAATTTGAAAATCTTATACAGGTAGCCATAAAAAACCCCACAATATAATACAGTGGGCTCTTGGTAACTGCTGGGGTTCGAATCCAGGACACCACCACCACCCGTGGATACCAAAATCCATGGATGCTCAACTCCCATTATATACAATGCCATAGTAAAATGGCATCCCTTATATAAAATGGCAACATCAAGGTTTGCTTCTTGGAATATTTGGGGGGGGGGGTTTGAGGGGGAGGGATATTTTCAAGCCATGGGTGGTGGAATTGATGGATGATGGATAGGTGAGCAAATCCATGGATACAGAGGGCCAACTGTAAAAACAGTGGCTACTCTAAACCTGCCTGTCCCAACTGGAGTAGTCCCACTGAACCAAAGAGTTTGACTTAAGTGTTGATTTTCCAAGTACCAGTTAATTCAATGAGTCTATTCAAACTGGGATTAACAATTGGATTTAAGCATACAAAATTAAAAAAATAAATAAATACAGAACCAACCTATTCCTCCATGCTCATTCCTGGAAAGATCATCCATTTTGACACATGCTGGTTTATACCGCAGATTACTTCAGTATAATGGTTCTCAGCATTTGGTCCTACAGGTGATTGGGATTTGAATGCCCAGAACCCCATGCCAGCATGGTAAATAGGCAAGCATTCTGGTACTTGAAGTACAAAAGGTATCTAGAAGATCAAGGTTGAGAACCACTACTATAACATTCTCTATGTCAGGCTGCCTCTGGAAACTTAAACTGATCCAGAACATAGCAACACATGTGCTGACAGGTACCAGGATATGTGAGCATTTTATACCCATTTCTGAAACAGCTGTACTGCCTCTGATTACCAACACACTTCCAGGTTCAATTAAAAAGTACTGGTCATTACTTCCAAAGACCAAACTAGCACAGGGAGTAGGACAAATCACCTGGCCCACACAGCACAATAAGTCACCACCATTCCTCAACCTCATGCCTGTCACCTAAGACAGCTGCCTCTCACTTTGCCAAATCATAGGGTCAGCCATGCGTTGATTTTTTAAAAAAAATTTTTACTAATCTAAAGGTGTTATAGTGACCTCTGATCATTGGGAAAAAGCCACTTTTGCCTTTCTCTGAAATGAGATGTGTGCAAATGTTTGCATGATATTACTTCACACAGAAAACCAAAGTACTGGGACAGGATTGTTGTCATATTGTATTATCAAGCACGGTCATTATACCATTGTATGCAATTAACAGCTGCTGCTCAAAACAGACAGAAAAGATACTACAGTTGTCCCTTCATATTCCCTGGGGTTTGGTTCCAGACCCCCCATGGATACTAAAATCCGTGAATACTCAAGTCCCATTATATGCAATGGTATAGCAAAATGGTGTCCCTTATATAAGATGGCAAAATCAAGGTTTGCATTTTTAAATAATTGCATTATTATTTTTTAAAGAATATTTTCAAGCCATAAATATTTAAATCCGTGGATACCAAATCCGTGGATATGGAGGGACAACTGTATTACAGTGCATGCATTCCATGGTGTAACACTTCCTCAGCAGAGGGTTCAAGCAGATATTTTAATCAGTTTGAAACATACTCTTCTTTTGATATGCTCTGTTTCCACACTAGCATCACTGAGGTGTTTTTTTTATTTTTATTTTTATTTATTTTATTTATACCCCGCTCTTCAGCCACAAGGCTATCAGAGCGGCTTACAAATTGTTTTAAGCAATAGCTATTTACACATCTACACTGCATTAAACAGTTTCCAATGTGTGTTAGCTAATTACCCCCACAAGCTGGGTACTCATTTTACCGACCTACGAAAGGATGGAAGGCTGAGTGAACCTTGGAGCCCACTGGAATTGAACTTGCAACGTGGTGACTTGCAGTACTGGCATTTAACCACTAGCATTTTATCACCACTTTCATAAGAATTCTACTCTTACCACTATATGATTCATTCTCAACCAGCAACAGATTGTGGTTAAATTAATCCAGTAAGACCCTGCTGTTAATTGCTATACATGGATATGCTTGAGAGAAACAGAGAGACTATTTAAAGGACAGAATATAACCTTCTGTACTCTAGCCGGATAAAGAGCCATGTAAAAGAAAGAATGTTTCAGTTCTTGCATTTTTTTTTATTCATTCAGTTTATATCCTGTCTTTCAGCTGAAAATGATACTCAAGATGTTGCACAGAAACAAAAGCAGAGGAGAACTGCAGGAATTGCTTCATACTGAAGTTGAAGCCCAGACAGTACAGAAGTGAAGTTTACTGCTGAAATAAACTACTGTACTGCTGTTTGAGAAGGCAACTTCAAACACACACACACAAACAACCCATACCAACACAGAGAATCAGTAGTGATGATATGAAGACATCTGGTGTTGTCCTCAAGAGCTGCCTTTGAATTTAAAGGACAAAATAAATATACTAAATATACTTTCTCATGGAGTGCGCCCCAAGGCAGCTAATAAAAAGAATCAACTAAAAACAATAAAATTGTATTGAATTTTGAATGCGAATGCCATAGACAAGGAGGGGAGAGCAATACAGAGAAAACTGCCTTTCACTGCTACTGCACAAAGGCAGCTCATAGTCTATAGGGAAAGAAAAAATGTTTCAAATACACACAAACACAAAATCCAAAAGCAACCAAACTGTCCCATAACAAATTTCTGAAATCTATAGCAGGGAAACACTTTTATCAGAACCAATCAGAATGTCACAAAATAGGAGCATTCTGGGCTTTTCCAGAACTCTTCATCATGCTGGAATTTATGCAAAAGAGGACTGGAGAACAGAGGAGTGAAGTTGGTTGGGTGTTAAAGCTACTGAGTCTGCACTGGTCACAGTCTTAAAATGGAATACTGTACTGGTAGACTTAGTTGGATAAGGCTCTCCTAGCTGCTACACAAATTTCAGATTACATCTAGAAATGCTGGAATAAAGAAAAAAGCACATGAGGGCTAAGTCCGCATTTTTAAGATTATAAAATCCAGTGGCTACTTAGGTCTGTTTCCAGTGTTTCTCACAGAGATTTGAAAAAGTCAGGTTTTGGATTAAAACTGCCAGAATCCTCTAGCCAGCGTGACTAGTGATACAGAGAATCTGGAGGATGTAGTCCAAAAATAACTTTTCAAAGTTTTGGCTTTTCCCATTACACTTAGCTGGCTTCAGGAAAGAAGGAACCTGAAGGAGAACTAGCTCTAGGCTTGGGGGTTGGGCTTGACAGAAGTGTCCTATGTAAGTCCTAGGCAACAGTGGTGCCTCTCCTCAAGGGTCCCAGCAGCACTGTGATATGTGATGGGAAACTATAAGCCATCCACCATTTTAGTTACCTCCAGTGGTCCAAACCAAAGTTACATTGGGGCATTGCGGGTAATTAAAATAGTGGGATTGTCACAGAGGTAGTAACCTATTGCTAGATGCGGCAAGTGGGTATTAGCAGTGAGCCCTGTAGTGTGCTAAGGCCTTACAATTAGCCTAAGGATACATGGTGCTAACAATGGAAACGCTATGAAATAGCCTCTGAAGACTAGGTCAGGAACTCTCTTTTCCCAGTCACAATCCACTCACTGTGGATTCAATGAAGAGCCACTTGTAAAGCTGTCACAATGGGAACTGGTAAAGAAAGGGGTGAAGCCAGGTTGGAAGAGTTTTGAGTAAAAATATAAAGAATACCTAGGAGAAAGAGTTTCAAGACACTCCATGGAGAAAATGGTCAGCCACCTCAAGTTTTTCCCCACCTCTGATCTTTTTTGTGGAGAAAAAAAAACATTTTTGCACATAAAACAGAGCCTTCTGCACAGAATACACTGTTTTCTAAGAGAAAAAAGATTTTGGTGGGAAAAAACCAGGGGTTTTTGTGAATAGGAAACTTCCCAAAGCGTGTATACACACACACACGCACACACTAGCTGGACCCAGCATACCATACGCCATTAAAAAACTCCCCCCAAAATGCCCAGGAGACCTCAAGACAAAGCTTTGAGGTAGGCAGGTGGGTTTAACTTGCCCACCCGCTGCTCATTCTGCCCCCCTCCCCACTTGTTCTGCCCCTCCCCCCACCCCTCCACTCCAGAACACACACGCACACACCACATCAACCCCCATGTTACTCACTCTCTGGCTCCAGCCCATGTTTGAGATATACATGGTCCCGCCCCCAGTGTGCTGACTGCTGCCCAACAGACCTGTGATTGGTTGGTCAGTTCCCTAAGCAACCAATCAGCACACTGGAAACTGCAACATACCCAAGAGAAATATATATATATATATATATATATATATATATATATATATATAATGCAAAGACTACTGTAATCACAGCAGGGATGCAATATTATTTGCTCTTGCATGTAAGAATGCAATAAGCAAAGATTTACATCTCTAGTCTTGAGAAACAAGGCATGCAGTTGGCCACTTCAAGTGGCTGAGTGGAGCTGAGGAAAAGGACTTGGGCACTCCTCCACTCCCTTCCCTTCCCCACCACCTCTGACAAGTCTTTAGCTAATATGTACATAGACCAGCAACATGTCTTGGGTCCACATGTTCCATTCTTTGTAAATTTGTGGGTGTTGTGAAGAAGCCCTTCAACCTCATACTGAAAGAAGTGGGGCCACATGTTTACTACCCATCCTAAGCATCCTTCCAGTGTGCAGTTACAAATCGGCCCAGTAGGCAAATACCATACAATCTAGCCAAAAGTGGGGGCAGTGCTGGCAGCTTTTCCATGCCTCCCATCACCCTCAAAAAAGTTACCTGACTAAAACTACATGGTCATTCTGGCTGCAGATTTCAGGGAATTGTAGTCCAAGAAAGTAACTTCCCCAGTTTTTGCCCTTACCTTACCTACCTGATTCATTTGTGGAGTTCATGTTGTCCTTCAATGAACAATCAGCAATGAGGCAGCAATTTGCAGAGCTAGGCCTACAGCAGTGTTCACATAGAGGATTAAAGGGCTGACAGTGGAGATGGTCAAATGCTGTCCTGCCAACACTGCTGGGACATCCCTTGTGGCAAAGGTGGAAGTTCTTCTAGGGAATCCTGGGAGGAAAAAGAACAACATATCAGTAAGAGTCAGTAAGCCACAAGAGAATGTGGCTGGCCATAACCAAGTTAGTTGTAAAAGGACATAACTGTGAAGTGCTTAGAAAATCAACCTGCTAGAAAATAGTCAAATTCTGTCTTGATCAAATTCAAGGATGGACAGAGGCTGAAGAGGAAGTTGGGGTGTTCCACCACCAGAAGCTGTTCTCATTGTTCTCTTCACAACTTTCCTCCACTCTTGGCATGGGAACTGCACTGCCAGATAGCACTCCCTCATCATACTTCATTTGTCCTAAGAACCACATGTGACAGATTTTGACCATACAGTGTATTGTGTCACTCAGCCTGGAGCTTACTATCTGCTTTGCATAAGTTTCAGCTCTATAACACTGTAGATCTATTAACTAACCAAGACCAATCCTTAGGACTGTGCCAGTTCAACAGGTTTATGAGCCAATTTTCTGCCCCCCCCCATACCCTCTGGGGGCTACAGAAACTACCACAACACAAACCAAATATGGAAATAGTGTGAAATCCACTTCAGGTTTTGAAAAATTAACTGATTTTCAGTGAGGGCAGCAACCAATTTAAAAGGTGAATTGTCCTTCCTAGAGAATTCCAGGAGGTACAATAGTTCTTTTTAAAAAAAGCTACAAAAGGGGTAGTTGGCAAGCCTGGATAGGCCAAGGGCCACACAGATAGCCTGGGGGTCTGCACATAGTCCCAGGGCTGCACTTTGCCACCCCACCTTTGAATAACATTTGATTCAGGTCATACAATTCCAATCACATGCAGGCAGATAATTAAAGAATGACCCACACTACAGGTTTCAAGTCAGCCTTCTCACCTACACCATACTATCTAGTCAAGGGATTATGATAAAACATTTACCCACTTTACAAGATTGCGGAACATCAAGACCAGTCCTAGGGAGAAAAAGCAAATCCAGAGAATAAGGGGAAAGAATGAGTATAACCATAATTACTTGTACTATTAGTCTGGTTTTGCAGGCTACAGAACTACAGTGGGGAACATTTCACCCACAAGATGGTTCGGCTGCAATTCCCAGAAGCACAGCCAGCATAGGTAATAGTAAAGTACTATGGGAGCTGCAGTCCAAAACTCTTCCATTTTTGATAAATATACAGACAGAAGGAATACAGGTTGACCCCCGTATCAGTGGGGGAGATGTTCCATGTCCCCCGTGGATACCTGAAAGCGTGGCTAATAGGGAACCCTATTATTTTCAATAGATGAACACCAGAAGTTGATCGTAGAATTGCATTGGAGGACCTAGAAATGCCTAGAGAAAAAAAAATTTTTTTGGATGTGGATAAGTTAAACCGTGGATACTGACTCTGTGAATATGGGGGTTGACCTGTATGCATAGTCAGATATCTTCTTTCATGCTTGAATGACAGACATAAGAAATGAATGAGCTTGCAAAGTAACCTAAGAATGAGATTGGGCCTTAAATCCCATGGGTGTTGTTTGATACTTGCAGCTCCTTGCAATTTTTAGGAACAAAGCTTACACACAGTGAGTCTCCTGGGCATAAGCCAGTCATCTGATTAGCATAGCAGCAGCTCCATTTCACTTGCCACCACTGGAGACCTGGGACAAACTGAAGCCTTTGGTTTAACTTTCGTGTTTGGCATTTCTTTTGTTTGTGTGTCTGTTTGTAATGCAATAACTGAGCTGACTGGTAAGATATTTCAACAAAAGCATGCCACATTCAGCTATCATTCCATATCTCAGGTTCAAATAAAAGTCCAACTGCTGCACCTATCTGCAGAGAAAAATGCAAAACACAGCTCAAAGTACAATCTCCACCTAAAGATTGAGACATCAAAATGAAAATTGGAATGTACATTTAGGACAAACATTCATTACAAATGTGAACAGCTACATCAACTGTATTACTGAGGAAGGACAGCAAAAATGGAATATTGCACATGGTGTATTTGATGGGAAGATTGAAAGATCACAGAATTTTCTATTTTAAAATTTGAACACATACTGGACCCAATAGAGCCAGAGGTGGGCAAGCAATTAGCTCAGACACTTAGCATTGGCATTCTCTCCCTTCCCTCTCGGCCCACTCTTATGTCTAGAATGGGACTGTTCATGTGCAACAGAAATGCCAGGTGTCTTCTAGCCAGTTCAGGCCGATATACCAACTGCAATCCTATCTAGAGAGGGATACCCATGGAACAATTATTTATTCTTTGATAGCATTATGTTTTGATGATTGCAATGTGTTGTTCATGGGGCTGCTTTTAAAAACAATTTGAAATTTTTTCCCAACAAGACTGTTGAGTGGCACTGGTTGTTTCAAGTTATATTGCATCAATGTTTTATATACCACCCAAAGGATTATGTTCAGTGGTTTGGGAAAGTGCCAAAAATAAATAAATACATAAACAAACAAACAACAATTATTTTTTTTAAAAGGAATGCAACACAAGGGAGAAAGTTTGCCACCATTCTCACCACCACAGAAATTAACTTTGCCTCTTCTTGCCCCGATATACCTGCCTTCATATTTTTCTAGGATGCCACTTATTCAACCCCCTGCACTAGTTTCTAAAGGGCAAATGAAAACTGAAAATATACTGTAATTTAGTATCTGTCATAGCAGCTGAGATTCAGGAACAAAGGTATATTTGAGGGCATTTTAGGACACAATTCTACATTTCACATTCAAACACAAACTGAAGTACTGTTACCAGCAGCAAAGAAAAAGTAATGTGTATCAAATCGTCAGGAAATGGGGGCGGGGGGAGAGAGGGGTCAGAGCACCTATGAAGGGGGCACTGGTTTGATTACAAATAGTATAAGCATGGCATTTGGGATTCGATTTGCTGCTATGTTCATCACATGATACATCTTATTGAACACAGATGTTGGAAAGAAAACTGATGCACACATACACAACACAATTCTGCACTTCAAGTTTGAACACTACTTCACTTCCCATCTAGTTGTTTCAAGAGGAAAACAGAGAGATGAAAAATGTATGGTAATGGTATATTTGGTTTGAAGTCTGAGACATCAAAGTTTATAAGCATTTTTCAAGACAGATAGTACCCATTGTTTTAGGTCTGACCCCCTGTTCACATATGTGTCAAACATAAAAAGCTATTAAACATAGCCCATGACCATTCAAATTATCAAAATAAAATCCGGCAAGTTAATTGTATAACACTTAATGCTTCAAGTAGTTTAGGAAATATATAAACCACAATATAAATACTGACTTGTGGGCAGTGGAGAAACAGAACTAGAGGAACAATGGTCACTGGTATCAGGTAATAAGATATAAAGACAGAATGGTGGCAAGGCGGTAGAAAGGAACTTTGTGCTGCATGCAAACTGGGGGAGAAGCTGCCACAAGATTTGAGAAGAGGTATCAGGTGGCCTGAACAGAGATGAGAGACCTGCCTTGAGCAGGCTCTGCACTAGGAATGGTGAAACTTTTCCTCCCCAGACTCAGAGCCAACCCAACATATAGTGGGGGCAGGGCTATATGTTAATTCTTATCAGTTTGGACATTTTCCCACCAGGATACAAAGCACAGCTCAATTCTATGCGTGTCTGCTCAGAAATAAGCCCCAGCGCAATAATTGTCTGGCCTATAAACCAGAGGTCAATTCCATGCAACCATTTCCTGGTCTTTAAATAGACTCTTTTGGTTTTGATCAATGAGATAAATGATCAGAGTTAACAGTGGAAGAGGCTTGCAGGCTGGATAGGGTCCCTTGCAAAGTAGAAGTTTCCCTTCCTTGCTCTACACCTCATAGAATGCCACATTGGTTACTTACCGTGAAGGTGCATTCTTGAGGGAGTGGGGTGATGCGGGTCCTTTACATCTGGTTTCGTCAGTCACCGCCCAGGTGTAGCAGGAAGTTACATCAAGCCTCTTCATATTCAAATTTCTTTGTCTTCATCTCCTCCATCCTGGAGCCACGAGGCCAGTTCACTGACTAGCAAAGCCCTGTAAGGACTAAGGAAATCGTTTAAGTCAAATAACATTAAGCAGAGCTAAATAATAAGGGTACCGCCATGTAAGGAAAAACGCACGCAGTCACTGGGCGGGGAAAGGACCCGCATCACCCCACTCCCTCAAGAATGCACCTTCACGGTAAGTAACCAATGTGGCATTCTCTGAGGGAGGGGTGATGCGGTTCCTTTACATCTGGGACGTGCCCAAGCTGACTCAATAGGGCGGGAGTGACTGCGGGATTGGCGGACTCAGTCTCTGAGCACCTCCTGGAGCACCCTCCGACCGAAGTTCGCCTCGGCGGAACGGAACTTATCCACCTTATAGTGTCTAATGAAGGTGGACGGTGTGCTCCAGGTTGCTGCCCTGCAAATTTCTACCAGGGAAGCGTTAGTGGAGAAGACCGCGGATGTCGCGGCTGACCTAGTCGAATGTGCCGTGACCCCTGAAGGTCTGGGAAGCCTAGCTGAGTCATAGGCCTCGAAGATACAAGCCCTGATCCAGGAAGCAATGGTCTTCTGCGAAGCTCTGGACCCTATGGCTGTCTGAGAGAAAGAGACGAATAGGGCGTCGCAACGTCTGATGGGGGCAGTACGTCTAATGTAGATCTTCAGGGCCCTCCTGACGTCCAAGTTATGCCAGAGCTTCTCCTTCGGGTGCGAAGGGTCAGGGCAAAAGGAGGGCAGAATCAAGGGCTGCGAGACATGGAACTCGGAGACTACCTTTGGTTTGAATGACGGGTCTGGGTGTAGGGTCACTACATCCTTGGTAAAGGAACACAGGTGTTCCCTAACTGACAGAGAGGCCAACTCCGACACTCTTCGCGCTGAGGTGATGGCCACTAGGAAGGCAACCTTGATGGTGAGAATTCTAAGGGAAACTGTGCGCAACGGTTCAAACGGGTGCTTCATGAGTTGCCTGAGGACTAGGGAGAGGTTCCACGATGGAAACCTGTGCCGCACCGGGGGTGAAACTATCGAGGCACCCCTGAGAAAACGCCTGATATGGGGATGCGATGAGAGGCGGTTTCCGTCCTGTGCTGTGAGGAAGGCCGACAGAGCGGCCACCTGTCTCTTCAGGGTATTTGGTCGTAAGCCCGCCTCGAGGCCTTTCTGTAAGAATGCCAGGATGTGTTTCACCGAAGCTTCTTCAGCGGTCAATTGGCGAGGGGCACACCATCTCTTGAAGGCTCGCCATGTAGCTTCATAGATCCTCCTGGTGGACACGCGCCTAGAGGAAAGGAGGGTACTAATGACTGAATCGTCGTATCCATGTTCTCTTAGGGCTTGCCGCTCAACCTCCAAGCTGTCAGTTGTAACCAGCTTGGATCTGGGTGGAGGATCGGACCCTGATGGAGAAGGTCGGGTCTCTGAGGTAGACGCCACTGGCTCTGAACCCTCATGTCCATCAACTCGGAGAACCAGGGGCGCCTCGGCCAATGGGGCGCTATCAGGACCACTTGTGCCTTCTCCTGGCGAATCTTCCGACAGACTTTCCCTATGAGGGGAAGTGGGGGAAACAGGTATAGGAGACCGGCCGGCCAAGGGGATCGTAGGGCGTCCGTGCCTTCGGCGTTGTGGTGAAAGAACCTGGCGAAGAACCTGTCCAGCTTGGCGTTTGACCTTGTCGCGAACATGTCCACCTCCAGCTGGCCGAACCTGGCCTGGACCTGAGTGAACACATCGTCGTTTAGCTCCCACTCTCCGGGTAGAACCGAGTATCTGCTCAGGTAGTCCGCTTGTTGATTGCGTTCCCCCTGCAGGTACTGAGCCGTAAGGGACTGCACCGTCCGTTCGGCCCAGAGGAAGATGAGATCCGCTTCCTGTTGCAGGGACCGGGATCTCGAACCTCCTTGTTTCGCTATGTACGATCGGGCTGTAGTGTTGTCCGTCATCACCATGACGTGTTGACCCCTCAGGACTGGGGTGAAGTGTTGCAGGGCCAAGCGAGCCGCTCGTAGCTCCAGCCAGTTGATGCTGTGCGTCTTTTCCTGTGGGCTCCAAATCCCTTGCGTCACTTGTCCCTGACAGTGTGCTCCCCAGCCCCGTAGGCTCGCATCGGAGGTGACCAGGATCGCCTGGGGTACTGTGAACGGAGAACCCTTGCTGACTGTTTTCATCTGAGACCACCAGGCCACCGAATCCTTCACCTGCTGTGGGAGGAGAAGGAGTGGGGACTTCCTCAATGCGATCTCCTTTTGGTAAGGCATCAGGAAGTTCTGCAGGGGTCTGGAGTGGAACCTTGCCCAAGGCACAACCCCAAAGGCTGAGATCATAAGGCCGAGGAGTCTGGCTAGTAGGGACAGTGGTACCTTCCTTAGTAAACGAACGGTGCGAACTTCCCGTAGGAGGACCTCCTGTCGCTCCTTGGACAGGGTGATCTTGGAGCGTTGTGTGTCTATTTCCACACCCAGGTGGACGATGGTGCGGGCAGGAGACAGGCTGCTCTTTTTGAAGTTCACCAGAAAACCATGGGCCTGCAGGTAGTGAATTGTGGTCTGCAGGTCTCTCCCTGCTTTGTTCAGAGAGGACGCACGCAGTAAGATGTCGTCCAAATATGGGTACAGGTGGATTCCCTGTGCCCTCAGGTTGGCGATTAGGGTGACCAGGACCTTGGTGAAGACCCTTGGTGCTGAGGCCAGACCAAATGGAAGGGCCCTGAACTGGAAGTGTTGATCCCCGAAGGCAAAGCGGAGGTATTGTCTGCTGTCCTCGTGGATCATGATGTGCATATACGCATCGGAGAGATCGAGTGAGGCTAGAAAGTCTCCTGGTTGGAGCGCCTCCCTTATGGATGTAAGCGTCTCCATCCGGAACTTTCTGTATGTGATGTGTCTGTTGGTGTATTTTAGGTCCAGGATGGACCTCTGGCTGCCATCCTTCTTTGGTACTGTGAAGAAGAAGGAGTACACGCCTAAGAAGCGCTGAGAGGGTGGTACCTCTTCTATGGCTGCTATGTGTCTTAGGTGAGATATGGCTGTCGTCAGGTCTCTCGCCTTCTTTGGGTCTTTGGGTATCGGGGCTGGGAGAAATCTGCCCCTTGGCCTTGAGTCGAACTCGATTTTGTACCCGTGGGTGATTGTTGAGACGACCCACCTGTCCGTTGTCGAGTTCGACCAAAGCTGGAGGAACAGACTGAGGCGGCCGCCCACTGGGGGCGACCCCGAGTCAGGATTGTTGTCGCGAGCCTCCACGCTGGGCGTTGGAGCCTCCCCTTCTGCTATTGTTGGGCTGCGGTCCAGTGTTCTGTCTGATGACGTAGTTTGGCTTAACCCATGGTGGGCGAAAGGAGTTGTAGTTTCGCTGCTTCCCGAATCCCCGAAAGGAACGAAAGGGACGAGAAGTCTGAAAGGGTCGTCTGCCGCTCTTCTTGTCTGGCTTCTTGAGTGTGGAGGGCATGGCCAACTTTTTGTCCTTTGTCTCGACTAGGATACCTTTTAGGGCCTCTTCCCCAAACAGTTTAAGGCCCTTAAAGGCCGCTGAGGCCAATGCTGCCCTGGTAGGAGTATCCACCTGCCAGTGCTTTAGCCAGACTGATCTCCTGGCCAGCGTGAGGGCCCCGATCGCGCGGGCGGAAAAAATCATGGCGTCCTGTGCCGCGTCTGCTATGAAGAAGAAGGTACGCAGGAATCTAAGCAGAGACTTGTGCAGCACGTTTGGATCGAGCTCCTGGATCTCCATGAGCTCTTGCAGCCACACTATCGCCGCTCTGGAAAAAAGCGATATTGCCAGCGTGGATCTGACCCCGCATGCCGCGGAGTCGTGGGCCTTCTTGATGGCTGCGTCGGTTCTTTTTTCGTCTGGGTCCCGGAGAGAGCCCTCTCCTTCCTTAGGAGCCAGACAATTGGAGACGAGGGACGCGACAGGATTGTCGACCACTGGGGGCTTTAGGAGGTCCAGAAAGCGTTGAGTGGTGTTGTAATATTTCTGAGCCACAGTGGTGCCCCGCCTTCCCATTGAGGGTTTTTCCCATTCGTCGGTTACCAGGGACCAGAAGGCCTCTGGGAAGGGAAGCTCCGGCTTCTTTGGGCGTGAGGTGCGCATCACTGCAGCGACCTTCTCGTTGGACGACGATGTCGATGGAGCTTGGTCTGTGTCTGTAGGAGTAATTTCTAGTGTTGCCATCACCCTAGTAAGGAGAGGAACATACCACTCTCCTTGGAAAAGGCGATCCGATTGGTCCTGGTCTGCAAACTCGGAATCAGAGATTTCTCCTTCTTCCTTGTCGGTTAGGATTACATCGTCGTGGGTCCCAGACGCCCTGACGACGTCGGTGAGGGCGCGTTCCTCATCCGAGGGAGGTAGGGACTCTGCAGAGGAGTGGGTGGAGGGAGGATCCTTCCTCTTCTTGGCCAGGACATCTGTGCCTCTTAATGGGTCCCTAGGGCCCTTGGACGCGGACTTAGCTTTTGCCTTGCCCGGTCCTGCTGGCTGCTGGGACTGCGCGTTGTTCGCCTGGTCCTTAGGGGGAACCCCCGAGGTTGAGGCGCTCGTGCCAGGCTCTTCTGACGAATCCTCGTCTGAGAGCAATGCCTTTGAGAGTAGCTGTAGGGCTGCCTTAATGGCGCCCTTACGCTTTCTACGACCCCCCCGCTGTGTGGGTCTAGCTCCCCTGGCCTTGGGTGGTTGAGCGGCCAACCACTCGATGTCGGACTCTTCCCCACTAGAGTGATCGTAAAACACTTGGATGCCATGGTGGTTTTGGCTGGTATGGCCCGTGGGGGCCTGGAGAGGCGGGGCCTGAAGGACTGGGGCCTGGTAGGGCTGTGCCTGAAAACCCACCGCCTGCATAGGCTGAGGCTGGACCACTGGTGGGAGGAAAACCTGATTTTGGTTACCCAAGCCCAGGGTCTAGTTCACCGGCCCCTGTGGCGGCAGGGCCTGGTAAACCAACGGTTGCTGCGCCTGGATAGGTACTGCCTGCTGAGGCATTGATTGGAGCACCAAGGGCAGCTGGTGTTGCTGGGGTGGCACCTGGGCAGGCAAGGTCGGGAGGAGTGGAGGTTGGGAGGCCAGGGCCTGTGGGGGGGGTGCTTGAGGAGTTGGGGCCTGTAAGGCCTGCTCCTCCATGCCCAGGCTTTGTGGTGGTTGGCTCGGTTGGGGTAGGGCCTGGCTGCTTCCTGGAGTGGGGTCAGACAGCGAATGGGGTTCCCCATGCGGTGTGCCCCCCTCCCCCGAGGCAGCTGCGGCGGTTGCTTGGGGCCCGGTGGATGGTGAGGGCTCCGCATGGGAGCGCGAGTCCTCGCTCTCCCCTTCCCCCTCCCGCGCTCCGTTTGGCCTCCAGGGGGGTAGAATACGTGCCGTCCCCAAAAGCAGGGAGGGCACGATGCGTGGGGGAAGGGGCAGTTCGTCCCCGCTCCCCCCAAGGGCCCCTTGTACCTTCCTAGGGGCTCCTGCCCCTGGCCAGTCCTGGCAGCAGGCACCTGGCGCGTGCCAAGCACTCCATAGGGCCGGAGGTTCCATCGCGGTCCCGCTGGAGGCATCGGAGGCCAGCTTCTTCCTGGGCTGTGCTGGCCTCTTCCGTGGCTTGGCTGCTGCTTGGCCATCGGAGGCTTTCCCAGTCACGATGGCCTGGTGTGCCTTCCGGGCCGCGTCCCTCTGAGGGACGCCCACATGGGAGCCGGCAGCGGCAGCAATGGCGACCGCGGCTCCCTCAGCAGCGCTCTCCGCGTCCTCGGAGTGGCCGCGGTCGAGAATCGCATCCCCGGCCACTCCGGAGTCCTTCCCCGCCTGCTGGGGAATCTCCTGGGCCTGCATGGCCTCGGTGGAAAGAAAACAGTAAGGAGAGAGGTGGGAGGGGGGAAGAGAGAGAGGAGGAGCAGGCTGGAGCCGACTGAGCAGCCGCGCGGAGAGAGGAGAGGTTTTTTTTTTTTTTTTTTTAAATAGGCGGGAAATTCAAAAGGAGAAAGGCAAGGGCTGAAAAGCAGCAATGCCTGGAGAAGGAAAAAGGTAGGTAAAGGAACAAGAAAGGAAAAAGAATAAAGGTGGAGATAGAAATTCCAGACGGAGGAGATTTCTCAGCTACCTACTGGGCGAAGCAGGAAGTTAGAACTGGCCTCGTGGCTCCAGGATGGAGGAGATGAAGACAAAGAAATTTGAATATGAAGAGGCTTGATGTAACTTCCTGCTACACCTGGGCGGTGACTGACGAAACCAGATGTAAAGGAACCGCATCACCCCTCCCTCAGAGAATCATAGAATCATAGAATTGTAGAGTTGGAAGAGACCACAAGGGCCATCCAGTCCAACCACCTGCCACACAGGAAATCATGATCAAAGCATCCCTGACAGATGGCCATCCAGCCTCTGTTTAAAGACCTCCAAGGAAGGAGACCCCACCACGCTCTGAGGGAGTGTGTTCCACTGCCGAACAGCTCTTACTGTCAGAAAGTTCCTCCTAATGTTGAGGTGGAATCTCTGTTCCTGGAGCTTGCATCCATTGCTCTGTGTTCTAGTCTCTGGAACAGCAGAAAACAAGCTTGCTCCATCCTCAATGTGACACCCCTTCAAATACTTAAACAGGGCTATCATATCACCCCTTAACCGTCTTTTTTCCAGGCTAAACATACCCAGCTCCCTAAGTCTTTCCTCATAAGGCATGGTTTCCAGACCTTTCATCATTTTAGTCACCCTCCTCTGGACACGCTCCAATTTGTCAATATCCTTTTTGAATTGTGGTGCTCAGAACTGGACACAGTATTCTAGGTGAGGCCTGACCAAGGCAGAATAGAGTGACACAAGTACTTCCCTTGTTCTAGACACTATACTTCTATTGATGCAGCCCAAATTCGCATTGGCCTTTTTTAGCTGCCACATCACACTGTTGACTCATGTTCAACTTGTGGTCTACTAGGACTCCTAGATCCCTTTCGCACGTAGTGTCGTTCAGCCAGGCCTCCCCCATCCTATATCTATGCATTTCGTTTTTCCGCCCTAAGTGCAGTACCTTACGTTTCTCCATATTGAATTTCATTTCGTTAGCTTAGACCCAATCTCCAGTCTATCCAGGTCATTTTGAATTTTGATTGTGTCCTCTAGGGTATTAGCTACTCCTCCTAATTTGGTAAGTATGCCCCTAATTCCATCATCCAAGTCATTGATAAAGATATTGAATAGCACTGGGCCCAGGACAGAACCTCCTTTAAAAGGGATATAAAACACTGGCAACACTTCCCAATAAGATGCACATAAGATACTTAGCCGGTTGGGAAGTATTTGCTCATTTCACTTACTGGTACTGTATTACCCCATATGTTGTGTAACCCCTTATGGACTATTTCAAGAGCTATCAAGACTGCACCATGGAGACCCTGTGCTTCTTTTCCATTCCATCAAGTTTCTTCCTCACTAATGAAGTTCAAGTTCTGCATATCTGCAGCTTCTATTTCTCACCTTCAGCAAAATTTCCCAAACCCTTTCAGCAGTATCCAATTCTGAGTGTCTCTCTACCCCCTCCCCTATGTAGGGTCTGAAGTGAGACAAGAAAATCTAGAGAGAATTGGCTTACAGGAAACAAAGAGGGAAGTGTCCAAAGTACGATCCAGGATGACAAGGTAGTTATCCAAAAAGGCAGACTGCATAGGCATTAAGTAATACAGCAACAAGGTTTAATATGGGGGTGGGGGTGGTAAATGAATGGAAGATACTAAAGACATCCAGAGCTTATCAACAAGGTGAATAGTGATGTCAGTGGTGGTTATAATGCAAGTTGCATGAGGAGGTCTGAGAGGAGAAATGAATGTTTGTTCAACATTCTAATCAGTACTGTTGGATCTGTTGCTATAAATCAAAACTAAGTACAAACTAAGTCTGAGATAGAAGTGAAGAAAATATATCAAACATATAATTACAGAAGCGGGACTGGATTAAAGAAGGCAAGTTAAGAAAGTTAGGGATATATGGTTAGGTATTATCAGCATATAGGAGATATTGAAAGATTTTACAAAATCACCTAGTAACAAACAGAGAACTAGAAATCAGACCTTGAGAACCAATAAGGAAAAGAGAAATGTTGAAATCTAGCTATGTCTAAAAGTAAAAGTTAAATCTAGGCTGTTCCACTAGGCTGCAGACAGGGGGGGGGGGGAATCTAACACAGTGTTCAAAATTAATCACAGTGTTCAAGATTAATCTTCTACATCAGCAGGGAAGATCACTAGAAACAGAAGGTGGACTATTGTTTTACCCCAAAAAGTAAGGAGCGATATGTTTTCAGCACTGGAGCTTAAACAGATGTGCCTTTTACAAATGCATCCTTACCTCTATGCATCAGCACTACTTTTTCCAGGTTGCAGTGCTGATAAAAGTAGCAGAGACCGCTTGCCTTTTGTCCAAACAAAAGAGGAGGGGGGGAGAAGTGTGCACTTTTCTGGACATGCCATGGGCTACAAAGTCACTGTTTGCATGCCAAAAAACTTGGCAAGCTAAAGAAAAGCCTTGGTTCTTCCAGCAGGTTCCATAGGCTGCTACTTTCCTCCAATGACTGGGTGATTATAAAGTGAGACCTTCAGAAGGCACACTTGATTTCATGCCCTGATATGAATTTTGATGCATTCCCCTTGGGGCTCAGGACTTTAAGAATTTCATATCATGCCAACTATGCAGAAAATCCAAAGCAATTCAGCACTTTCCTTATTCCATGTATACCCAAGAGCACATTAGACCTGATATGCATAATAATATGAATGATGTAACATTGGGAAAAGCCCTTTCACACTTTTGATGTCTAAGATCTCTACACCAAAGTAAATACCATACATTTTGTCAGGATACTGGTAGACTAAAGCCACACATTTGGTAATAGATCTGTGTTTGGGTATCTAGGACAGACATATTCAAAATGTTGCAGTGAAGGGATGAGATCTACTATACCCTTTTACTAAATAGTATTTTCCCACTAAGAACCTTTTGCTGCGTTTGAGCCATATATAGACATATGCTGGGAATCCCTGTGAGATAAAGTGCCAGAGAGTGAGAAAAAGGTTGGAGGGAGAAGTGACAGATAGGTCCACAGTTAAGTGCCATCTCTCTTCCTTTCTCTACTGCAAAGCAGCCTGTGACCATGATGGTTTATGCCTGTTCAAACCTAAATTCCGAATACTTGATGGATGAAGGAATATCTGAACCACTTCTCCCAAACACTTACTGTTCTTTCCAAAGTACAGGGGAGGGCAAAGGTTGATAGTAGAGCACATTCCTTACCTACAAAACATCCCAGGTTCAATAATTGGGGACCTTCAGTTAAATTTTCACTGTGAAAATGATTCAGTAGCAGTTGATGGGAACAACCTGAGACCTTGGGAAATTGCTGCCAATAAGAGTAGATGTACAAATAGTCAGATCAGGTATAAGGCAGACTTTTCTGCTATACAAAATAGCTTTTAATTAGGGAAAGGAGAAGCACTGAGCTACTATCACAAGTGTTTGCATGCCACATTGGAAGGTCTTCTCTTCTCTAGCAGCCACCTGCAAAAATTAGCTGGATGAAATGCAACAGTAGTTTTCTATGTTGGAGGGATTTATAAACAGGGGTGAGCAACATATAAGTTCTCTACCATTCTTCAACACTGGCTACACTGGGTAGCAGTGGTGGGACCTACAAATCATAAACACCTGGAGGACCACAAGTTACCCACCTCTGATTTAGAGCTTCATACCTCTGATTTACATTCCTTCTGGTGAGAGCAATGAACATTTATATCTCACTTGTCTCTTTGGTCTATTTGAAAAGTTGAGATTGTGAACACTGAATCTGATTTTAGATTCCACCTCCCGCCACTGAAAACAGCAAAATTGTATCTTCATCTGTTATGATCCTCATCCAATTCAATCAGGCTGGCAAAAGTGTTAGGAACTTTTAACAATATGTGTAGGCCTTAGCACTGATGTGGTGCCAGCATTTTTTTTATACAAGACTATTCTTGACTACTGTTCCTTTAAATTAACTATGTAATTGTAATTGTATTTAACTGATAAATGTTAACAGCATAATGATGACTGGTTTCAAAAATCTTTCTGCTTGTCCATTTCACTGATGTGTACTTGAAGAAAACAGAGGCTAGAGGACCATACATTCACCCACCCATAATAATCAAGTCTATTAATCTGACAAGTATAGCCTAGGAAAAACTCTTCATTCCCATTGCTGTACTCCTTGATTCTTAAGGTTGTCAGAATGCAGCAAGATGTACCACCACTGTTCAAGCAATACTATCCAATCTCAGCCCTATGTCAAAGGCACACCACTATTATTTACAAGGTTCAAGGCAGAGCTTTCAAACTACCAAAGCATTTCTGTAAATACAGGTTGCCTCCCATTTATATGGGATCGGTACCCACGGTTTCACTTACCTGCGGTCTCTCTAGGCATTTGGAGGACCAGAGTCACACTGGAGATGGTCTCTGTAGGCACTGGGAGATCCTCCAGCATGACTCTATGGTCAGCTTCTGCCAGATGATGACCATAGAGTCACATCAGATGCCTAGAGAGGCATCCTTTCTAGGCATTTTCTAAGACCTCCGGCAGGGTTCTGTGGTCTAATATGGTGGTTCACTATTATACGTGGTTTCACGGTAAGACCGAAACATATCCCTTGTATAAAGGCGGGGGGGGGAGTGACCTGTATAGGAGAAATAGCCTTCACTGGGATTTAAGTAGTAAGATAGCATTTCTAATATGCCATTTGGCCTAAACTAAAGAGCAAGGAGCAAAATGTGGTAAAGAAGGAAAACTTAACTAGGAGTCTGTATCTCTCACAGCAACCATGCACACCATTAAAAACAAGAATAACTGGTACTAAACTCTGGACTATCTGGGCCATTCTCAAAATGGGTTCTGCAATTCAAATGGATCAACATTTCTTTCAGGGAATGGGACAATTGAAGATAAGATTTTAACAAGGAACTAGATGCCCTTCTCAACCTTTATATGCTGGAGCTACCCTTGAAATAATTTTCAGGCTTCAGGAAACCCTCTATAAAAGTTATTATATCTAGAACTCCAAAGGGAACCTTGGCTGAAAAACCATGGGCTAGGGTAACAGGCTATCGGATCACAGACTTAGAGGGGAAAGAAAACAAAGGACCATCCAGTTGAAGTCTCAAAGCCCTTCACACATTATTATCGCAGTAATCCTGTTCAACAGCTTTGTAACAGCCAGTATTGTATTCTCTTACAGACAGACAGTGGGGAGGGGTGAGGAGGGATTAAGGTTTAAAAAAAAATAGTGACTTGCCTAGTGAGTTTATGGTGAACCTTCCCAACAGCTCAAAGCTATACAAAAGGCAGTGCAGAATATAGTACATACATAAATCTGCATCAGGGACACACTCACCCAATCCATACACTGTGCCACAGACAGAGCAAACAGGTCCACCAAATCACAGCGTCCATACAGCAAGGACTAGCATGTGGCACAAGCAAGATGGTAAGCCAGATACCAGAACAGGCAATAACAACAAAAAGACCTGCAACTCATGAATATTCCTCACCAGTTAGACCTGGGTGAAAATTTCACAAAAACACAACTTGACTGCCAGCTTATAACTCATCACTAAAACAAGATTACAAGTGAGGTAGTCCAAACACAAAGGCATCCTGCAGAACTAAGGCAAACTGCCTGCCTCTCTCTGTTACACTACACAAACAATTTATGTTTGTCAACACCACTCCAAACAAAAACAGTCCTAAACCTGAAAAATCAACATGGGATAAGATCAAATAGGCATTCCCCTTGAGGAATTCAGTCCATCCTGGTGTTTCTCAGTGTAAACTCTCCCATCTCTCTCTCCCTCACGGACTCTCTCTTACATACTCACACACAGAAAGCACCACATACACACACTTCTCTTTAATAAGTGTTACAAAATAGCATATGCATGGAAAAGAAACAGCTATCAGCCAAGGAAGGACATTAAATACTTACAAAATGCAAAAAAAAATATGTAAACTATCTTCAGAAAGTTTTAATCAAATAGATCTGAAGAACATGTAACTGAAGACCTCAAATATCACTTCTTAAAGGTTACAGAAAGCACAGTTGTTTCCAAGGACAGCCGTAATGGACTGGTACCGAAGTCATTTTAAAGATGTTTTAATAAAACATAATAAAAGACTAAATAATAAAGTGGTCACAAAACATTGGACACGACATTTTGCTAGAAAATTGGGAAAAATTATGGAAAAGTGATTCAAAATTTACATCTTGTACAGAATTGAAGGAGAACTGCCATAAAATGCAATATAGATGGTATATGACACCACAAAGATTAGCGAAAATGTATAGGGGCATTGATTCAAGCTGTTGGAAATGTGGGGAAGTAACAGGTACGTTCTATCATATGTGGTGGCCATGTAGAAGCACAAGGAAATTTTGGATAGCTATTCATTATTTGATAAGGAAAATACTGAAAATAAATGAGAGATTTAAACCTGAAATTTACTTATTGAATATTTTAGATCAAGATTTTCCAAAAGAATTTAGAAACATTATGCTATACATGACCACCACAGCAAGGATCACTTATGCCAGATATTGGAAGCAAAAGGAAATTCCAAGTACAGAGGAATGGATGACAAAGCTTTTAGAGATAGCTCAGATGGAAAAAAGTACATGTTGGATTAAAAACAGATCATCGGAAAAGTTTAGACAGAACTGGGAAAACTTGATAAATTTCTGGAAGACCGAATGGAGTAATAATGTAATTACTTGGTTGATGGAATAAGATAGAATATGATAAAGGGTGAAAATAGAGAACATAATCTGAATAAATTATAGAAAGGAAACACAGCATTGTTGGACGGGTTATGATTTTAATGTAATTGATGAAATTTAAAGAGGATAAAGGCTGATTTTCATAACAGATATCAAATTTTGTGGTAACAATTAAAGAAATAGACAAATAATGACAATATAAATACGATAACAGGAATAGACGTGTAGGAGAATAAGAATAGTAAAAACGGCAGTAAAGGTAGAAAGAAATATTTGTATGACAAATTGGAAGGACAGTAAAGAGAACAAGACAAGTTCAAATTCTGTTAAAAGGAAGGATTAATGTATGTAATGTAAACATTGATGTACTGTAATTAATTGTTTTTTATATGTATGTATGTAAGTATGTTAATTATGTGTTTTATGTATTTGATTTTATGTATTTGATTTTAAATGGTGAATAAAAATAATAATAAAAAAAATTAAAGATGTTTTTCAGTTACACTAGTATAATACCCTCCTCATGTAGTGGGGAAGGGGTGAGGAATAAATAATTTATTTTGGCTCCTTAATCTGGCAAGCAGTGCACTTCTGCACTATAAACAGATCCAGGGCCTAGACACTTTGAGAATCCCCAAACTCAGTAGTCCAAAAGCTTTGGTCTATACCAGCAACTCTTAACCTTTTCTTTATCAGGGACCCCTCTTTAAATATCTTTTGTTGCCGTGGACCCCCAAGACTTAACTCAAGATTTACAATCCTAACAACAACAAAACCTAATAATAATAATAATACAATTACACCAAGGGAAGACTTTTCTTCTTGCTTCTTCGTGCAAATTTGTGGCTGGAGTGGACTGAAGAGAATGCACAGGCCAAGCCAGCCAGTCTTTGCCTTGGCTCCTGTCACATGGGCTGAGCAACCTTCAAGCCTTCAGGAACCCCCTGTGAGGACATCACGGCCCCCTGGGGGTCCACAAACCACAGGTTAAGAACCACTGGTCTACACTACTCCATGCCACCCTCACAATTCTGCTTTGTACTTAACACAGCATTAGGGAGTATGATGCTGATGTCCACACATTATTTCAGTTTCATTCAGGAAGCAGTTTCATTCAGTTTCATTCATTCAGGAAGGGAACTAGGTTTTGAGGTTTTGTTTTTTAAAATGATTTACCCATGCATTACTGTATATCATCATCATCATCATCATCATGCCTTTTTCCTAGTTTGGGAGTCAAGGCAGCTTAAAACAGTTAAAAGAAACTTACCTAAAAATATACTAAATACAAAAGTTAAAAATATCATTAAACTATCCACAAAATTAAACCTGATTATAAAGCAATGCTATTAAAAACAACAAACCAAATACAGATAGACAGTGCAGCACAATTCTGCTAGGCCCAGTTCCCTTGAGTACTCAGTCTTCGAAGGCCTGCCAATTTTTTTTCAGTTAGTGTTAACCTGCCTGCAGGAAAGATAGCAAGAAGGGTGCCAGTCTAACCTCTCTTGAAAGGGAGTAAGTAACAGAGCCAGGAGCAGCCACCGAGAAGGCCCTGTCCCACATTCCCACCGGACATACATGTGAGGGTGGTGTGACAGAGAGAAGGAGTTTCCCGGAAGGTCTCAAAATATGGGGAGGCTTATACGGGAGAATATGGTCCTTTAGATAACCAGGGCCTGAACCATATAGAATTTTAAAGGTCATAAACAGCACTTTGAATTCTTCCTGGAAAGAATCCAGCTGTCAGTGGAACTACTGCGACAAGGAAGATGTGTGCTCCCTGTAGCGAATCCCAGTTAACAATTTGGCTACCGCTCTTTCGATCAGTTAAAGTTTCTGACTTGCTCATTCTAAGCACTTATGAATGAAGCCATCAAAAAAAGAAGCATGTACCTAATCATACAGAAGTTGCACATATCCCTATCAAGACTAAAAAAAAAAAAACATTAAAATAATCAGCTGCACTAGCTAAGCAAAACATGCTAATTTGTAATCCAGTGGGAAAGTTGTAGACAACTTGGATCCCATTCTGTTATCATTAATCACAATGCCTCCTTCCCCTTTGCAAAGAATTGGGAAGTGGAGATCAAGTTCAAGAAAAGTTCACCCGCAGTGCAACACACACACAGGTCAACCTGCATGCTCCTGATCAAGTGGACTCTAGTCCACCAAAAATGATACCATGATCAATCTTTTTCTGTACAGTGCCAAAAGAGTCTCTGATGTTTTTCTGCAACAGATTAATACAATTTCCCTCGGATGTTTTCTGCACTCCATTCATTATATCTCACTGACTGACAAAGTGCTTCCTGGGGCATTCTGCAGACAAAACAAGAGCTCAGATTCCATATTCTCGAGAAGCATAATCACAATGTCAAGTAAGGAAGAACTTGTTGTTAAAACAGCAAATGATAATAATGTCTTTATTTTGGTCTTTGCCAAATCCCACCCCAATTCTCCTGCTTAATATTTCTAACCCATTCCAAGCACAAACCTGAGTTATGCCAGCATCAATAGATACATTTCTTTTGCACAATCAACCTCCACACTATCAAGTCCTTTCTATTCCACCAAGTCTCAAAGAAACAGTGGCAAGAAAGCCCATTCATACTCCCAAAGAGACAGCGGAGGTAGCCATTTAATTAGTATGCTTAGAGACAATATTAAAGAGGGGGAGGCTAAAGTCTTTCCTCCCTTCTTTCTTGCTTGCAGATCCTCGACCAACCAAACACGAATTTCACAAGACAGTTTGAGGACAGAAATTTGCACATCCACAAAGCTACCCAACCATCAGAATGCTGAAGCCTATTAAGAGACTCCACCACGGGACTGGGAACTGAGGAAAGGAGGAGAGGGAATAAAAGAAGCCAACATAAAATAATGTTCTTCCTCTCATGAAGATGAATACAGAAGTAGGCCATACCACATACACCAGTGGTTTTTAACCTTTTCTTTACCAGGGACCCCCTTTAAATATATTTTGTTACCGCAGACCCCCAAGGCTTAACTCAAGATTTAAAGCCCTAATAATAATACAGTTGTCCCTCCATATTCATGGATTTGGCATTCATGGATTTAAGTATTCACAGCTTGAACATATTCTTAAAAAAATAATAATCCAAAAAGCAAACCTTGATTTTGCCATCTTGTATAAGGGACACCATTTTGCTATGCTATTGCATATAATGGGACTTGAGTATTCACGGATTTGGGTATTCAAGGGAGTCCTGGAACCAAACTCCAGTGAATGTGAAGGGACAACTGTAATAATAATAATACCTGACGATGAAGATAATAATAAAATTACCCCATCCATTAAACCTACCCTCAGAGGAACTGGAGGGAGAAGGAAGACTTTTCTCCTGCTTCTTCCTGCAAGTTTGTGGCTGGAGTGGACTGAATGGCAATGTGCAAGCCAAGCCAGCCAGACTTTGCCTTGGCTCCTGTCACATGGCCACTCCTCTGCAGGGAAGAGGTGGGCCAAGCAACTTTCAAGCCTTTGCAGACCCCCGTTGGGTCATCATGGACCCCAGGTTAAGAACTCCTGACATACACCAACACACACACACATATGTGCAACGAATGAAGCTTCAGTTCTCATCCTCTTGTCTGTAGCCACTGCTTAGCATGAAATCACATCCCACCCTGGACATGATTGCATTTAAATGCATGCATACATACTTTCCTTCCTCTTTTCAAGCACTAGGGCGGAGGAGTCTGTTCCAGCCTTCTTGGCCTCAGTCCCAATGATTTTGGCTGCTGTGGTAGTGAAGCCCCACACTCACTTCACTTCACTTACTTACACAAACACACACAAGGCCATTTTCTTTTCAATGACAGAGCGGGATGGAGAAGGAGGAGCCTGTGGAGCAACACCTCAACTCCACCTTGGCTTGGGTGCCACAGACATTTGGCACAGTTGCCCTACCAGAGGACCGTTAAACCCTCCTCCACACACACACACAAACACAACACAACACAACACAAAGCTCTCTCTCTCGCTTCCACACACAACACAGCTCTCCAGTCCCTCACCCGCCTCCCATTTTTTTCCTCTTCGGGTCGTTTCTTCGGGACCAAACTTCAGGGGACCTTGAAGACACCCCTCTTTCCACCAGCCACCTTAACAACCGCCTCTTCACAAAAAGGCTCCACACAACCCCTTACTCTGCTTGCCTGTTTTGAAAAAGCATTGCTTGCTTGCCTTTTTCGGGGTGGCAATTGGCGAGGGCTGCAGCCAGAGAAGAGAGAAGCCTCCGAAGGAAGAAAAAGAAGAAGAGGGAACGGAAAGCGGGGGGGGAATATTGTTGCACCAAGTCGCCTCAGCCACTCTCTTGGCTTTTTACCTGCTAGGAGAAAATGGCGTGTTCCTACTGCTGCTTTTTTTTCCTTGCAGATGTTCGTGAAGGATGGTCAAAAGCTTGCAATGGCTAAGCCCAGCCTGTCCCAGATGTATTCCTCCCCACCAAAAAGGGGGAAAAAAAGAAAGAAAAATAAACTATAACTGGCTGTCCCTGCCACGGCAGCCCTTCATCATCATCATCATCATCCTCACCACCACATCCTCCTCCTCCTTTTCCTCTTCTCCTCCATCTTTGCAGCTGGCTTGGCTTGGCTTGGCCGCCAAACACTAACAACAACATTCGGTGACGTCATTCGCCGTCACGTGACGGGCCCCCTTCTCTATAAATAGCCTCGCTCCCTCGCTAGCTTTCAGTCGCTGAGGCGGTTGGCGGGGGAGGCAGGCGGGCTTGGTTTTTTTCACTGAGGAGGAGCTTGGCTTTTAAAGAGCCCGCTTGGGGAATAGACTTTTTCCTCGCTTAGGTGGATTTTTATATATGTATACAGTTGTCCCTCCATATCCACGGATTTAGTATCCACGGATTTAAGTCCCAGCTTGAGGGGGGGGCAATTAGCTAACTCACATTGGAAACTGTTTAATGCAGTGTAGATGTGTAAATAGCTATTGCTTAAAAAACAATTTGTAAGCCGCTCTGATAGCCTTGTGGCTGAAGAGCGGGGTATAAATAAATAAATAAATAGTCATAGAATCATAGAATTGCAGAGTTGGAAGAGACCACTAGGACCATCCAGTCCACGTGGTCTCTTCCAACTCTGCAATTCTATGATTCTATGACTATTGACAATTGACAATTCTATGATTATAGTCTTCAGGCCTTGAAAATATTATTTAAAAAATAATAATCCAAAAAGCAAACAAATTAGAGCATCCCAAGGGAATCCTGCAAAAACAACTTTTGGAGAAAAATGGTTCCTAATGGTTTGGTGTTTTTTTTTTTGTTTTTTGTTTTTTTTTTTTTTGGTCCTTCGAGCCTGTGCAATGGATTTTTCTGGTGGAGCGCAGCATGCACAGAACTGGCCTCACCCTTTAAACCAAAGGCTCATCTGCTGTGGCCTTGCAAGCATGGACGGTAGCAACTAGGTCCTGGGGTCATAGGTTTGATTATAGAGTTTCCTTCTCTTAGATGGATGACCTTACAGGGTTGGATGAGCACCATCTACCCATGTTTGGGATTAGAGTTTTCCTTCTCCTAGGACGGTTGCCATAAGGCTAGAGGGCCCATCCTGCCCTGTGACGCTCTTTGTCAGACCCTTCGGTTTTGACCTGTCTGGCATGGGAGACCCTACCGGTAGCTATTATGCCACCGCCAGCATAGCTCAAAACATCATTAGGGTACACAAGCGTCTCTCCCACGACAAGGGGGAGTCAATGGAGAGGGGTTCCTAATGATTGAATATACAGTACAGTATAAATCACAACCTGGTTCAACAAACCCCACCCGCCGCCCATGGAAAACTGTGGAATGATATTCTGGAGCATTAAGATATTAACTCCTGTACTGTATCATATAAACACACTGTACAAAGTTCAGCACAACCAAATTGAATCATATATTAAGAAACTGCATACCAGACATATATAACAGCATCATTTTTCCTTTTAATATTTATCCTTGTTTGTTTGTGTTGTATTTTTTTTCATATCACCATATATGTTGAAAATATTATTGTTACTTGTCATTTTGTGGAGACCGTCAACCACAAAATGGAATTGTTATGTATTTTATTATTATAAACAAATAAAAAGAAATTATACAAAAAAACAAAAAGCAAACCTTGATTTTGCCATCTTATATAAGGGACACCATTTTGCTATGCCATTGCATATAATGGGACTTGAGTATTCACGGATTTTGGTATCCACGGGTGTATGTGTGTGTGTGTGTGTGTCCTGGAATCCAAATTCCTACCTAAAGCAATCAAGTTACTTTGCCATATAAATCAGAAAATTCCATAAAGGCCTTTTTAAACAATGCAGTAATAATTTTTTGCCCTTTCATCATGACAGCCAAAATACACTACCTGAGGTGGCTGCTTCACTCTGCTTAACCTGCCCTGTAACATTCCATGAATTAAAAGCTAGAAGCACACTTATAAAATACCTGATTTCATTACAAGCATCAGTTCCTGAGATTTCCGCTTCCTGTTAGTCAAGGTTACTAAAAGCTTACATTTTAAATTCTGGGCAACGCAGGGCATATGGGAAATTGTTAATAAATACAATTGCCTGTCCCAGAACAATTGTACATTTGAGTCAAAACTTTGGGACAGAAGTCCAGGGCTACCCAAACACTGTAGAGCTGCCAAAAGGAAAGGGGCTGACTTACCACATTAAGAAGCAGACCTTTTTATTTCTATGTTTATGTCTACAAGTATTTGTTTATCCCCTTCTCAGCACATCAGGGCTCACAAGCAACTGTACACCCAAACACAGTAGGGTTGCCAAAGGGAATGGGGCTGACTTGCCACATGAAGGAGTAGATTTATTTTTATAGGTATTTATCATACCAGGGTTTGCAAGGCTCTGTATAGCAAATAAAAACATTTTTAAAAAGAACATACCAGATCAACATTTTAAAAGCAGTTGTTAAAACCACACACAAGTCTCTGACTTTTCTTCGCAAACCAAGATTCAGGAAGGACTCATCTCGCACTTTCTGCAAGCAAACATGTCCGTTTGCAGAAAGCACAGCAGACAGTCTCCTTGGGTGATGTTTCCAGTTTGTGATTCTTTCTGCATTGTTGTTTCTCTTCAAGACTTGTTCGGTGTGAGTTCTCAAATAAAGCTGCAGCACTGTGGATAGTGCGTCTCCATGCCTTCCAATGTGAAGCTAGGACAGACCATTGTTGGTGATCAACTTGGCCAAGCCTGAGATGTTGTTTCAGGGAATCCTTGTATCACTTTTTTGGAGTGCTCCTCTTACGCTGACCTGTGGCGAGTTCACCATAGAGTACTATTTTTGGGAGGTGATAGTCCTCCATCCTAGAAATGTGCCCTGCCCAGCACGGCTGTGTTCTCAGTATCATGGCCTCAATGCTGGTGATCCCTGCTTGCTCAAGGAAAGCAACATTCATCACATAGTCAGTCCAGTGTATATTTAGGATTGTACGTATACAGCGCTGATGAAAATGTTCGAGGAGTCGTAAGTGCTGGCGATAGGTGACCCATGTTTCAGACCTGTAAAGGAGAATAGACAGTACAATGGCTCTATACACACTGATTTTTGTGCCTCGCCTCAGGTGTTTGTTACTCCAGATTCTTTTGTAAAGTCTTCCAAATGCGCTATATGCCTTTGCTAATCTGTGATCAATCTCTGTCAATCTTGGCATCTGAGGAGATGATGCATCCCAGCTAGGTGAACTGCTGAACAGACTTAAGCACAGATTTACCTATGGCAATGTGGGGATGGTGGTGTTCATCCTATGGTGCAGGCTGGTAGAGAACTTCCGTTTTTTTCAGGTTGACTTCCAGCCCAAAAAGTTCTGCAGCTGTTGCAAAGCAGGATGTTAGGCGCTGCAGAGCTGTTTCTGTGTGGGCAACAAGGGCAGCATCATCAGTGAAGAGCGTTTCACGGACTAGATAGTTTAGAGTCTTAGTGTGAGCCCTCAAACGGCTTAAGTTAAACAAACTACCATCAATATGGTAACGTATATAGATGCCGTTTTCTTCTTCGAGCTCTGTCGTAGCCCTTTGGAGCATCATACTGAAGAAGATTGTAAATAAAGTTGGAGCAAGAACACAACCTTGCTTCACTCCATTAGTTATTAGAAAGGGCTCTGAAAGAGCATCATCATATCTGACTTGACCATGCTGGCTCTCATGTAGCAAGATAATCATTTTAAGGAATTTGGGGGGACATCCTAGTCTTTCCAGGATCTGCCATAGATCTTTTCTACTAACAGTGTCGAAGGCTTTGGTGAGGTTGACAAATGCTACATAGAGACCCTTGTTCTGCTCTCTACATTTCTCTTGTAGTTGTCTAAGGGCAAATACCATATCTGTAGTACTCCTATTGGCTCTGAAGCCACATTGGCTTTCAGGTGGGGCCTCCCATGCCAGACACACAAGTAAAACAACAAGAAATGCCACCTCTGGATTTAAGGCCATATGAAACAGTTTAGGCTTAGCTGCCTGGTGGGAGTTCAGAAGGGATGCAATCAGGTTGGCATCCCTTTGGAGGGAGTTTCACAGCTGAAGTATCACTATAGAAAAAGCCCGGTCTTGTGTACTCACCTACCTTGCCTTCTTAGGAAGGTGGGACATGCAACAGGGCCTTAAACGAGAATCTCAGATTCTGGACAGGCTTGTGTAGGAGAAGACAGTCTTCCAAATACATTGGTCTCAAATTAAGGCTTTCTATGTCCAAACCAGCACATAAAATTTAGCTTAGAAGCAAAGTGAGGCCCAGGGCAGTTGGTGCAAGTCTGGTGATGTTGTGCATACCTGACAGCAGTCTGGTTGCACATTTTGTAGTAACTGTAGCTTCTGAACACTTTTCAAGGGCAGCCCCTCATAAAGCAGATTACAGTAATCTAATCAGGGGTAATTAAGGCATGAGCCACTGTGCCACATCTACCCTTCCTAGAAAGGAATTAAGTTGGTGCATGAACTAAAATGGGGCAAATCCACTCTTGTCCACAGCAGCCATATGGCCTCTCAGAAACAACGTTGGGTCCACAAACACACCCAAGCTATGCCCTTGGTTTTTGAGAGGAAATACAACTCCACCCAGAGCAACTTTCCTACTGTCCAACAGAACTTCTCTTTTGTCTAAACTGGAGTTTATTCACTCACTTCCAATCCTTCACCGCATCCAGAAATTATTAAGGATCTCCATAGCCTCCTGGACATCAGTTGCAAAAAAGAGCTGGGTATCATCGGCAGACTGCTGATTTCCAACACTCAAACTCCAGATTGCTTCATCCACAAGTTTAATTTGGATGTTAAAAAGTATAGGAGGCATTGCTGAGCCCTCTAGAACCCCACAAACCAAAAGCCATGAGGCTGAATAGCAGTCACTCAGCCCTATCTTCTGGGAACATTCAGCCCAGAAGGATCAGCACCATGGCAAAAATAGAAAAGAAAAAAGTGACCAACCCCCCCCCAAACCAAACAGCCCAATGGGATCAATAGTACTGAATGCTGACAGGCAATCCAGCAGAACCAACAGAGATGCACTCACTTTGCGCCACTAGGGCTTAGGTCATCCACTGTGTCTGTTTTTATCCCATAACCAAACCTGAACCCAGATCAGAATGCCTCTTTAGATGAGGGTGGATAAAATGTGACCATCCACTTTTTATTGACCTGCTACCTCCAGCATTACGCACAACTGGCCATCCGACAATATTAACAACCATGGGCTGCCCTACCATTAAGCAGAGTAAAGCAGCCACCTCAGGTAGATGTGCTAGGATGGGACACAGAGCAGTGGCAATGTGCTGGAGTACAGAGCTATACATGCTTTGCAGCCTATCATATGATTTGAAAGATAGAGAGTGGTTCTTAACTTGTGACCACAGACCCACAAGGGGCCGCAATATCCTCACAGGGGGTCCGTGAAGGCTTGAATGCTGCTCAGCCCACATGACAGGAGCCAAGGCAAAGGCAGGCTGTCTGGCTTGGCCTGTGCATTGCTGTTCAATCTGCTCCAGCCACATATTTGCAGAAAAAAGCAGAGAAAAAAGCCTTCCCTCCCCTCCAGTGGGGAGGGAAGGTTTAATGAATGGTGTAATTGTATTATTATTATTATTATTATTATTATCAGGTATTACAGTTGTCCCTTCACATTCGCTGGGGTTTGGTTCCAGGACCCCCCGTGAATACCCAAATCCGTGAATACTCAAGTCCCATTATATGCAATGGCAGAGCAAAATGGTGTCCCTTATATAAGATGGCAAAATCAAGGTTTGCTATTAGGATTGTTATTTTTTTAAGAATATTTTTCAAGCCGTGAATACTCAAATCCGTGAATGTCAAATCCGTGAATGTGGAGGGACAACTGTATTGTTGTTTTTAATCTTGTTTTTAATCTTGAGTTAAGTCTTGGGGGGCTGTGGCAACAAAATATATTTAAAGGGGGTTCCTTATAAAGAAAAGATTAAGAGCCACTGAGACAGTGTGTTACTCTCAGGTGTGTTCACTATTATTAAAGATTATACTGACCATTCCATTAACCTTCCTCAATAGAAAATACCTCAAACATAAAATGCTTCAGGCCAGTCCTGACAATATCTGAAAATATTAACTGGAAACCAGAGTGTGTTGACTAGAAGAGGGTACAATGCCTTAATTTATCATGTACATACATTCTACAATGTGTACTAGAATGTGTATATGCATATGTACTAGAAACACGATATATTCATGACCACCCCTACCCCAACCCCACAACAGGAGATTAAAGACGTGGGACCAATCTATATGAGGGGGGGGGAATGGGGATTGATGCACACTAATGACAATTTGGAGCAGCTTCTATTTGTCTTAAGTTTTCTGGCAAAATCACAGGCATGCAAAGCTATTTGCTTTTGCTGAGCCAACAGGCATGCCTGTGAATCAAGATGGCAGGCATGAGTAATTACTCACTTTTTTATTGTTGCCAGCTGACGCCACCAAACAATTTTTTAAAAAGTGTATCTAAGGTGCAAAAGTGTGATATTCCACCTAAATAAATAAAAGAAAAAGGCTATTTCATCACCTGAGCGCACAATCACTAAAGTGAAGATCCAAGATGGCAGTTCCCAGCACTTACCTTGTTAGCAAGCTCTACCCCCTGTCCATGTCTGACCAATCAGCTTCCACTTCTCTTTTGCAAATGTGAATGAATGCAAATCTGATTGTCCAAATAAGCAACAATGCAGATTCTCTACAGAGCTTTTTAAAAAAAATACAGGGAAAGCTGCAAAGGCTTTCCCGGCAGAGTTTATGGTGGATTTGGCCCCCCCCCCATGCTCAATACTGTGATCAGATGTGGTATGCCATTAGGACAGGTAGGATTCCAAGCAGATTCTATGAGGATTATTTTGACCATTAAGACAACCCCTGGAATGCCCTGAAAAGGTTGCTGAGGAGTGAAGAACAAGAGATTGAGCAAGCTCTAGCATAATACAAAATAAGAGCTGCTTCTGGCTGCAGATGCCAGATGGAATTTTTTGAGCCATATAGTCTGCCTTCACTTACATCCATCAACTGGGCTACTGCCCTCAGACAGCAGAGGATGCTCTCCTTTCACCAGTATAAAAATAAAATTAAACTGCTAGTGTAGTCAGCTTCTGTATGTAGGGGGTAGTAGTGGACACTGCTTTTGTTCCAGGCAGTAAAATGCTTTGGGCTTGGCCTGATCTCACCATAACATATATTTTGACAAGGCAATCCTGAAGAGTAGAGGATGAAGACAATGATTTATAAAGATCAGGTTCCAGAAAAGAGGGAAAATTAGAGCATGTAGAATATGCGTACAGTACGACCCCCTTATCGGCTGGGGATTGGTTCTGGTGGGGTGTGGATACTGAAAACCGTGAATAATAGCGAACACCATTGAAAATAATGGGACTTCCAGTTTAAAATACCATCGTTACCTTGGAGGACTAGGAAGACTCTTTGGTAGGTGTGCTGTTTTGTGTCCTGTGGATAATTGAATCAGTGGATAATGAATCAGTGGATATGGGGGTCCTACTGCAGTTATGTCATGTATCAATGCAAAAGTGGGAAACTAGAAGTGCTTACAAAAGTTTAGAGATGTGGTAGCTATACTTATTTATTAAATCTCATCAGTCAACTCAGAAATATATACAAAGAAAACTCAATCAGCCCTTTCCTTCAATGAGCTTACAACCTAAAAACAAATTGAAGGGAAGACAATGGATGGTGGGAGGGAGAACATGGAGGAAAGAATCATAGAATCACAGAGTTGGAAGAGATCACAAGGGCCATCTAGTCCAACCCCCTGCCCTGCAGCAATACACAATCAAAACACTCCGGACAGATGGCCATCCAGCCTCTGCTTAAAAACCTTCCAAGAAGGAGACTCCAGCACACTCTGAGGCAGTGCATTCCACTGCCAAACATCTCTTACTGTCAGGAAGTTCCTCCTAATGTTCAGGTGGAATTTCTTTTCCTGTAGTTTGAGTCCATTGCTCAGTGTCTCTGGAGCAGCAGAAAAAACAAGCAGAAAATGTGGGCTTGTGTGCTCAAAATTAACAGGAGGTGGTAAAACCAGTAGCAGTGATAGGTGCGCCAGTTTCTTATGTAAAACTTTTTACAACCCACAGGCAAGCTTTACAGGAATATGGAAGGGCGATCACATTGTAAAGTACTTAAATGCTACAATCCTACTTTGTGCAACTGAAGTTGACCAAAGTGGAACACTTCTGAGTAAACATGCATAGGATCAGGTTGTAAAGCAGCTTGGGCCAGAAGATTATCTAAATTTCCAAAAACAACTGCAGAGCCAAGACATCTCTGCAAAACTTAATCTTTAGAACATACTGTACTCAAGATAAGCCTGTAAATATACTTCCTGGTCAAAAATCTTAAAATAACTCAATATCAAGATCACATAATACATATACTGCTTAAGTTTTAAGTTCTTGTTTGTGTCACAGGTTTGCATTTAAAAGAAAACACAAATAGGGATGCTTCCAGATGGAGGACTCCTGAAGTTAATAGTCAAAAAGATGGGATACAACTATCCCATCTTCCCTACCCTGATTTTTTTAATGGAAAGAAACAGATAGAAGAAGTGGTGGGAAAAAAGATAGTGTTACAGGTCACATCTGAATTCCTGTAAAATTCCACACATAAGGCAGGGTCACTGCATGATAAAGGCTTTGTCTGGAAGCATTTCATATATATACTACCCAAAGCAAACTATCAACTGCATAGAGGTATGGATGGATGAACAAATCTTGCCAAGAAAACCCTGCAATAGTTGGAAATGACTTGAAGGCCAACAACAACAACAACATAGTGGTATCAATGAAAGGCAGGTGAAACCTGATGGCTCCTAGCAGCCTATTTCTTCAGTGGTTTGCTTCCTTCACAACCACAGCATGTGCACCTTTTTTCTTCCTCTCACCACTGTCTACACTGGTATAATACATCAACATGGTTCCACCCTTTCCCCTTCTTCTTTTCCACCTAATCCTATGCAGAGTTAAACATCTCCAAGTTCCACTTTAAATCAATTCGCACAGTATTTGACTCTGCATAGGATAGGATAGTATTTCAAAAGGCATTTATTATTTTCATGCTCAAAGTGTGTGATGTATCAACTGAGGCAGTGCAGGAACAGCAGAAAGGATGGCGTGGAAGAAAAGTCATTTTCAAAGCTTTACTGACCACATTTGGGAAAAGGAAAGTGTACCTAAGCAATATGAGATCCAGCATGGTGTGGTGGTTTGAGTGTTGGGACTATGACTCTGGAGACCAGGGTTCGAATCCCCGCTCAGCTATGGAAACCCACTGGGTGACCTTGGGCAAGTCAACCTCTCTCAGCCTCAGAAGGCAACGGCAAACCCCCTCTGGACAAATCTTGCCAAGAAAACCCTGCAATAGGGACACTGTAAGTCCAAAATGACTTGAATGCACACAACAATTTATGCAATGCCAAGTGAACTGTGAAACTGTATCAAGGGTTACAGAAGGAAAAATAAATCTGCAATTTTAAAAGATTTGTAGGAAAATACCAACCTTCACATGCTTGTAACAAAATAACGAATAGCTAGAAGAAAAAGAAGACATAGTGTACACATTTAAAGGGTTACATGCCTGATTTGAAAATAAATATGTGTGGTTCCAATTTTGTCCTGTCCATGTAGCAGGCAACCTTAGAAGTTCAAACATATGTGCATCATTCACAACCAACAGCGTCTTAGATATGTTTGCCAGTTTTTGTACCCAAATTCAGTAAGCAGTGGGCCAGAGTAGAAATTCAATACCTGGGATTCTCACTACCCTAAGACCAACACAGGTGTCTAGTCAACACACCCTTCTTATTCTCTTATGTAAGAACAGAGTGTAGTTTGACTGGATCTTCCTTCAGTGCGTAAGTGGATGAAAGCAAAATAAAGATGGGTTTAAAATAAGAGAGTGCAAAAAGCATTTAAAATGTATGTCATGGTTTCCATTCCTCTCCTGTGTAAAAAGCCCTTTAAGTTTCTAACCACTTTCCAATATAATATAGTAAGACTCCTTTAACTGCTGGGGATTGGTTCTGAGGTGGCGTAGATAGTGAAAACTGTGGATAAGAGCAAACACCATTGAAGATAATGGGACTTTTGGTTTAAAATACCATAAAGTTGCCTTGGAGGACCTAGAAAATATCTAGAGAGGACACGTTTTCTAAGAAGACTCTATGGAAGGTGTGCTGTTTTGTGTCCCGTGGATAACTGAATCAGTGGATAATTAATCCATGGATGTGTGAGTCCTACCATACAGGGTTCCCCCCTCTATTATACTAGAACATGCTTATACATCAAAAAACCCCTTGAGTTAGTGAATTTTTCCATAATCTCTTTTGATCATTATAGTGATATGAAAGCTTGATTGCATGTTAGAAATTTTATTCTTGCCATTAAACTTTTTTTTTTTTTTACTGTAGCAGACAAGATCAATTCCTATGGTGGCAGGGCCAGTTTAACCATACCACCAAATCTGCATTGGCGGGGGGGGGGCAGCCATAGTGGGGGGGGGCATCTCCGGCCTGGCCATCTCCTTCCTTTCCTCCCTCCGTCCCCACCGAGCAAGACAAGCTCCTGGGGGAGGAGCACCGGCGGCTGCGCAGGAGGAGAGGCCCGGAGGCGGCAGCAGCGCCCGGGCTCAGGCTGAGCTGCTCCAAGCCTGGGGGCGGGGCCAGGCTCAGCGAGAGCGGGAAGCGCTGCACCGGCCGCAGGGCCCAGAGCCTGCAGCTGCACTGATGCCGCTGCCACCTGGAGCCCGAGGCCGAGCTGTGGGGCCAGCTGGAGAGGTTAGTAACCCTCCTCCAGTCCTAGTGGAGACCAGCCCCTCTGAATGTGCTGGGGGGCCACCGCTGTCCCACTGCTGGGCAGTCTGGATGGCCTCGTGTGTCCCTCCTGCTATGAAGGGGCCGCACCACTTCCTCCCCCTCCGGGCCTGCCTGCCACGCTCTCCTGGCACCCCCCCCCCAGGAAGGAAGAGGAGGAGGCGGTGCAGACGGAGCAGCCTCGGGGACAGCGGGAGTCAGCGGGAGGTGGCAGTGGAGGAGGAAGAGGTGGCGGCTGCCCTCAGGGCTCTGCTGCTGCTGCCGCCGCTGCAAAACAAAGGTATCGGTGGCACATCTGCTGGGAGGTGCTGGGCGGGCAGACAGGGAGGCGGGCAGTGCTCCGGTCCCAGCTCGGCAGCTTTCTGGTATGGGAGGAGGCCCTGCAGGAGCTGCACACCTTTGTGGGCTGCTTGGCGAAGGGAGGGGGCGGCACAGGGGCCGCAGTCTCTGTGACCGAGCAGAGATGGGACGGCAGGAGCACCAGGAGGGAGGCCACCTTGGCTGGGCCCGGCAGGCAGGCAGGATATTGGGCCCCCAAAATAAAGTGTTGCGGGGGGGGGGGGTAAAATTCCTTAAACCGGCCCTGTATGGTGGGAATGGGGAATGTGCAGCCCACAACATGGACTGCAACACCCAACATTGTTCAGCAATGGCTATTGCTGGCTAGGGCTGATGAAACTGTAGTCCAACAAGATCTGGAAAGCCACACTGTGCCACCCTTGTCATATGGGGGAAGAGAATAAGGAGGCTGGAACTGAAAATATAGCTGGGAGTCAGGCAAAATCTGTCCACTAAAGAATATCCGGACAAGCCAGAGGTGCTTCCGGGTCAGTCAAAAGGGACATCAGGGAATAGGGATTCAGCCTGTGCTGGATGGTGTTACGCTTATCCTGAAGACTCAGGCTCACAGTTTGGATGTACTCCTAGACTTACCCTTGAACCTGGAAGCTTAGGTTTTTGCAGTGCTCAGGAGTACCTTTGCACATTTAAAGCCCGTGCTGTAACTGCATTAATTTCAGGAGATGCCTGATCTAGCCAGAGTGACACATGCCTTGGTTACATCCTGTTTGGATTACTGTAACATGCTCTATGCAGGGCTGCTTTGAAGAGTGTTTAGAAACTTCAGTTGGTACAAAGAGCTGCAGCTAAAGTATTAACTGGGGCTGGTTACAAAAATCATACAACCCCCTACTTTGGAACTCCTTCCTTAAGGAGGCTAGAACAGTCCCTCTCCTCTTTGTCCTTCTGTCAGCAAGCCAACACTTTTTTATTCAGGCAGCCTTGTAGAAATTAAGGAGGACTGTAAGTGCTGTGTTGTTTTAAATTGCGAGAGAAGAAGAAGCAGGCAGGACTCCATCAGGCCTGGGTCCAGAAGCAGGTGAATGGTCCTCCCTTCTTCCCAACTGCCACCGCCCTGCCCATGGAGGAAGAGAAGAAGAGGCAGGCAGAACTCCATCAGGCCTGGGCCCAAAAGCAGGTGAAAGGCCCTCCCTCCATCCCAATTGCCACCGCCCTGCCCTTGGAGGGAGAGAAGACTAGGCAGGCAGAACTCCATCAGGCCTGGGCCCAGAAGCAGGTGAAAGGCCCTCCCTCCATCCCAACTGCCACCGCCCTACCCTTTGAGGGAGAGAAGAACAGCAGTATCTGCTGGGTTTAATCTCTACCCCCACTACCATTCCCTTTTCCTTATGTGTCATGTCTTATTTAGATTGTAAGCCTGAAGGCAGGGAACTGTTAAATTGACCATTTGTAAGCCGCTCTGATAGCCTTTGTGCCTGAAGAGCAGAGTATAAATACAAAAATAAATAAATAAATAAATAAATAAATTGTATTGTTTGTTTTTAAAATCTTTTAGAGTATATGTTTTGAATATGGTTCTTAGTTTAATTTAATTTTAATATGGGTTTCGGTATGTTTTCAATTGTAAAAGGTATGTATGTCCTTTTTAATGTGTAAGCAGCCTTGAGTCACAGTCTTGGGGAAAAGGTGGGATGTAAATAATGGTAACAGGAGGAGAAGAAGAAGAGACTGTGAAGGCTGTTGAACAGGTTAGTCCCTTCCTCACTGGTGCTGCTGAGGACATACCTTTTAATTTACTCATGTAAGTGAAGAGCCACCATATACAGTCGTCCCTTCACATTTGCAGGGATTAGGTTCCACAGACCCCCGCGAATGTGAAAAATCCGCAAATATTGATTGTCCGCCCTCCCCCACCAAAGCGACCACGGGGCCTCCGGAGGCCCCATAGTCGCTTTCCCCGGACTCCCCACTCCCTCCCAAGGCCTTCACGGGGCCTCCGGAGACCCCCCCGAGGCCCCATGGATGCCTCCCCGGCCCTTCCCCCTCTCACCCAGGGCCTTCATGGGGCCTACGGGGCCACTACAAGTGTTTCTAAACCTCTACCAAGCCCAGATTTCACTCAGGAAGGAAATGCTTCTGCGCCTTCCCACAGAGGTCAGATCGTCCATTCATTGGTGGACAAGGAGCAGGATCCTTTCCAAGGGGTCCCCGTGGACTATTCCACATCAGGTCACAGTAGTATCCGACGCCAGCCTGTTGGGGTGGGGTGCACACTGCTAAGGCAGCCTACCCCAAGGAAAGTGGAGCCCAGAGTAGAGGACTCACAGCATAAACTGGCTAGAGTTGAGGGCAGCTCGACCAGTGCTCATGCATTTCCAAGAACTGCTAAGGAGGCCCCATGATGGGGGGTATCCTTGTCCGACCACTCCCCCTCCTCCCTATCGTCAAGGGGGACTGGGGAGTCCTCCTCCATGCCCTCCTCCTCTTTGTTAAGGGCCCATTCATTGCCTGAATCTTCCTCAGACCTGGCTGAAGAATGGGGAGAGGGGTGTTTCCTTTTAGTTTGTCCACGCCTTTATATGCAACCGGGCCCTGGCTTGGGTCTGGTTGTTTTGGTGCTAGCACCACCCTGTGGACCACCTGTGTTAGGAGGGAGGCCACGGATGTCTCCTGTGCCAGGCCGTGCCCAGCAAGCGAATAGGCCTCAGTACGGACAGCGAGGGAGGGCCGGCTGGCTGACGAGCCTGGGAAAACCTCTGGGGAATCCTTCCTAAAACAGACCCTCTTGGAGCCCGTTTTTACTCCCTTTTGGGTCTCCCGGTGCCTGGATTCCGGGCCTGGGAGTAGGCCTCCATTGCGACGTGAATCATGTGCTGGGTGTCCACTCTGTGTGCTTGCTCTGATAGCCCTCCACGGCTCCACTGTGCCGCTTTGTGTCCAGGTCTGGCGGCCACCATTGATCACTGCCACATGGCCACTGACTGCATTCGCCAGGGCACTCGCGTTCCCTGCGCCCCTGGCGTTCCCCCCTCCAGGGCAAAAGGACCCTCTCTGGAGGAAGAAGGGGAAGGTAACCCTTTCCCATGCCCCCGGACGCCCTGGTCGATTCCTCCCCTGCGCCCCACAACCAGGAAAAAGCATCTTTTCCTTCCTTGCAGCTGCAGAGGGCCTCTTCCAAATCCGGTCCCATCTGGAAATGGTCGGAGGTTTCGGAAGTCCCAGGGGTCTGGTTTTCGTGCCCTACCCATGCTTGCTGGGAATGACCCAGTGGTGGGGGAGCTGTTTCCTCAGAGCCAAGGTCTCCCTGCATTCCGTCTGTCTGCTGAGCTGTGCCCTCCCGCACAGGTGTTTCCTCCCGCACCTGTGGGACAGAGTCTGGCAGCGTGAGGGAAGCTTGGGCAGCCTCAGCTGACTGCTTGTCGTGGCGGGGCTGATTAGCCTTCTTTTTCGGATTGGTGGAAGAAAGGCACATAGAGAAGGAGAAAAGGCAGGGAGCAGAAAGAAAAAATAGAGGGTCTTTTTTTTTTTTTTTGCGAAGGAAGGAGAAGCGATAGAAGACGTTAGGAAAAACAGTGTGGGAGGGAAGTCCGGAGTAGGGTAGATGAGAAAGACTGAAAACAAAAAGAGAAATGATAAGAGAACAAAGAAAGCACTCCTCTCTTGGACAAGGCAGGAAGAAGAACTGGCTAGTGAGGGCTGGTAGGGGGGAGGGACCAATGGCCCAAGCCCTCACATGATCAAGTTTGAAAGTAAAAAGTTGTTCTTCCTGCCTCTTTCTCTGTGTGATGGAGGAGGTAACCCATCTGTGACGATTCTTTGACTCCTCCTCTCACCAACCCAGAGAATACTTTGCAGCCTTGTTCTCTTCAACATCACTCTTTCCATTAAAAAAATACATGAACTGTAGAATGAAACCAAACAATGAACCCAATAACAAAGCCAAAAGCAAAACACAAATGTGTATCAGGTGTGTTTAAACTTTTGTGTTTTCCTTCTTAACTCTCATTGAACTGCAACTCCCAGCACTCCTCACCCTTAGATATACTGGTTTGGTCTACAAGGGTTTGTGGTCCAACGACATATGGAGAAGTTTATGATTCTCACCCCTGTCATAAATGGTTCTCTTATAAAACATCATAGCAAACCAATTATACATTTCCTTTGAAACAGGAACTCTGTGAAACAATACTTTATTCAAGTTTACTTTCTACATCTAGTGACAAAATAGTTTGAATCCCACATAGGATTGCCATTTCTGCTGTAAAGTACCATAAATGATAGTTATATAAAATTTACTAAATTCCAATGTCTTTTCAGGCTGCAGGTTTTTGCATTCAGATAGAACCTGTGCAATTTCATGCTCTGACAAATAGGTTTTAGCACATGCTGATTTAAAGAGCAGCTTAATGTTATTGCATCAGAGATATCTGCAGATAAAAGCATCATCAAGAAAATACATTAAGAAACAAATTTAAATCTCATATTTCTTCCCATTAAACCCACTGCAGAAGGTGCCCATTACACACAATGATCAGATGCCATCTAGGTGAGCATTTATAAAATGCAGCAATACCACAAGACTGCAAAGCGGGCATAGCTTCAGTTCCTCACTTTTCCAGCACATGCCAACCCTTTTGTAAATAACCGAAAACAGATACAAAAAGATAACACGCCTCTAAAAACTGTTCTACCTTGCTGGGGAAATAATTGTAGTTATTTAGACCTTAGTTCCTTGTCAATGGTTATATAGTCAGCATCTACAGAAACATAAAGAGGAAGAAACACTGGAGAGATGACACCATTAGAACACACTGAACTCTAGAGAAAGCTGCTAAAAACACTTACACATTTGTCTGAAGTAGAAAATAAATCCAATGTATGCACCCACCCACAACCAGCAAATACAGTCTACATGGGGAAATGAAACAGCAAATCTGTGTGCAGAAAGCAGGTACACACAAGCCAGTTGTGTGGGGGATAATAGGTGAGCTTCAGGAAGGGGATAATGCATGAGGAACTACATGTCTGATCCCACAGATATCTTCACACAGCAGCCTGCATGTGTACACACTGCTGTGCCCAGAATTCTGTATCAGGGCAACTTAATACAAAATTTTACATTGTTTTAAACTAGCAGTATTAAAATATGCTTTCTAAAATACACCAGCAGGCAAATTTCTTCGCACCTGCCATTTCCCAATTACCTATTTTTACCTCAACATCATCATCCCCATATTTGCAGGGCCAGATTCTGGAAACTGAACACAAACACTTGTCCACATGCAGACTCACTGTAGCCTTTGCAATCAGCAGTCTACAGACTGAATTACAGTCTGCCTGTCTATACTAATCATTAAATAATACTGATTTACCACCCTTCTGTTATAAGAACTGTGAAAGAACGAACCCTTCCCCCCCCCATCAACTACATTTGGCTTTAAACCTACAATATCCACACCGTGCTTTTTTATGTTACAACTGCTTGATATCCAAGCGTGCTGATTGCACCACTCACAAAAGGAGTTATATTTTTACTACTGTGAGAGTTTTGTGGTGGTGGTTGTTTTCAAATGTTAGCCACTATAAAATTCTTTACATTCCCACATCCCTAAAATAGATCAAAGTGCTTATGCATTGCTGGCACATTTTCAGAAGTTATAGGTATAAGAAATAAGAAGTCAAAGGATCCCAAAGACAGAAGAGGGGAAGCCAATCCAGCAACATGGAAGACAACTGCAAAGCCCTCTATACAAGCACCTGCATGTCTCAAACCAGAACAATGGCTGCAATCCTGAAAATGTTTTCACAGTCCTACTAACCAAAGGGGACTGAAGTTTTTTCAGGATTGCATCTCAGCTGCTGGGAGTGCTGATACAAAGAAAATCCCTCTTGTTGCTGACTGAAGTGTAACTTTGGTGTTGATGGGATCACTTTTTTGATGCAATCCAGTGCATACATGCATGTCAGGAATTTATTAAGAACTGATCTACCACTTTTTCCAAGAACACCCAGGGAGAATTTCTTAGCATCCTAAGAACCTTAATACATGTACACATACAGAGAAATGCTTCAAATATAATCCCACAAGCCATAAATGTTAGTGTCAAAAGTGGTTCTTAATGGGCAGTGATTAAAGTCAGGGATATAATTAACTCATTGTAGGCAGCAAACTGCAATTCTGTAGTTGGCACCAAGGAAGAGATTTCTTGCAAAAGTTTTTCACATGGCTTTCACTTTGATTTGCTTCATTTTCATTTGCTTCTTCTCAAGTTTCTTCTGTTCACGTCGCAAAGCAGCCTCCTGTAGGAAAATAGAACATGTTGTATGAAATTACAGTTCCAGAAACAAAGTAAGAAAGTACAGAAACAAAGGCTTCAAGGAAATTCAGTTAGCCTTTGGTATCCACTGGGTCACTGGGCTTGGTTCCAGGACACCCCTGTGGATATCAAAATCTGTGGATGATCAAGTCTCATTATATAGAATGGTATAGTAAAATGGCATCCCTTATATAAAATGGCGAGCAGCAAGGTTTGCTTTCTGAGCTGTGGTTGGTTGAATCCATGGATACAGAACCCATTGATACAGAGGGCCAACCGTACAGACTATAATGGTTCTTCTCAACAATCATTTTGTTGTGCAATAAACATGCAATTGTTACTGTGTCACTGTGGCTGATTCACACATCCCTTGAGGCAGGGAAAAAGTAAATAGTTGCCTACTGCATTTCTGTTATGGTACATAAGAAGGAACATAACATAGGATAGAACCAATTTCCTGAAAGGCAAGATAAAAACTGATTTCCTAAAGAGATAGGAAGGGGCCTAAAGTACAACTTTCAAAGGAGAAGAAAAAGCCAATCAAATCATACAATCAGGTGGTAACAACAACAACAACAGGTATTATTTTATTTCTTACCCACCTCTCCCAAAGTCTTGAGGTGGGGTTCAACATGAATTAAAATACAATACATAACTAAAACATAAAATCATTTAAACACGTAGGTTAAAACACATAGGATTAAAACAAACATTACTTTAAAAACAGCCATCTCTCTATATAATTCACTTGGGTATGTTGACGTTTCCAGTGTGCTGATTGGCTGCTTAGTGAACTGACCAACCAATCACAGGTCTGTTGGGCAGCCAATCAGCACACTGGGGGTGGGACCATGTAGATCTCAAAACATGGCGGCTGGAGCTGGAGCGTGAGTAACATGGGGGTGGATGTGGTGTGTGCATGTGTATCTGGAGTGGAGGGGGTGGGGTGGGAGGGGCAGAATGAGGGGGAGGGGCAGAACAAGTGGTGGGAGGGGAGAACAAGGGGGGAGGGGCAGAACGAGTGGGGGGAGGGGCAGAATGAGCAGTGGGGGGCAGCAGGGGGCAGAACGAGAGGCGGGTGGGCAAGTTAAACCCACAAGCCTACTTCAAAGGGTTGTCATGAGGTCTCCTGGTCATTTTGGGGTTTTTTTTAATGGTGTATGGTACGCCAGGTCCAGCTAGTAAACTTAAAATACCAATTTAAAAATTCATAGATTAAAATCAACTGGGTAGGCTTGCAGGAAGAGATAGATCTTTAGTATTGCTTTAAATTCAGACAGCAAGTTTAGCTGTCGAATCTTCTTTAGCAGGTCATACCACAATCTAGGGCAGCCAACAAAAAGGTCCTCTGGGTAACAGTTGCCAGTCTAGCCTTGGTTGGCTGAAGTAAATGTTCCTCAGAGGACCTGAGTCCTCTGTACACAGGAGATTGTACACAGGAGAAGGAGATCCTGCAGGTAACCTGGACTCAAATCATGTAGGGCTGGCTTTAAAGGTAATAACCAATACTTTGTACTTAGCCTGCAACTAATTGGTAGCCAGTGGAGTGATTTTAATATTGGTGTAATGTGCTCACTCTGGATGTACCTGTAACCAATCTGGCTGCCATGTTTTGAACTAACTGGAGTTTCTGAACATGGTACAGAGGTAGCCCAATGTACAGTGCACTGCAGAAGTCCAACCTTGAGGTTACCAGTGCATGCACTACCATCTGTAAGTCTTCCAATTCTAGGAAGGGGTGCAGCTGGTATATCAGCTGAATAGGGTGATGACAGATGACAGCTGAATGTGCAGGAGTGCCAGTCTCCTAACATAATAAGACTCAAACTGAGAACTGAATTTTCTTCAACTTGTAAGAAACTGGGCAGAATGCCAGCCTGTCTACAAAAGCAAAAATGAGAAGTGTATGAGGTCTGTCTAGTAAATAACAAGACTGATAAATAACCCATCTTTATGTATATATATTACAATTCGAATGCTTGTCCCCTTTAATATACTCCCCGTTCACACTCACACACCGATGCAGTCTTGTTTTCCACTGGTCAAAGGCGTGGAGCAGATCAGTTTCTGTCAGCTGTTCCAACACATCTGCCGTTTTCTTCTTTACTGCATCTATTGACTCAAACCATGTTCCTTTAAGCACCAATTTTACTTTAGAGAAAAGAAAAAAGCCACATGGTGCTAAATCTGGCAAATGCAGAGGATGTTCAAGTGTAGTAATGCATTTATCAGCCAAAAACTGCTTCACAGAAAGTGCTGTGTTAGCAGGCGCATTGTCTTGATGAAGAATGAAACCATTTTCCTACAGTTCTGGCCTTTTTTTTCTGACTCTTTCTCTGAGCTTTGTCAAAATTTTCTTATAATAATACTGGTTCACTATTCTGCCTTCTGGAACTCATTCTGCCAAAATTATGCCCTTGATGTAAAAAAACCCAATGAGCATGGCTTTGAATATGGACTTGCTTTAACATGCTTTTTTCATTCTTGGTGAGGATGGTGTTTTCCAGTGCACTGACTGTTGTTTTGTCTCAGGATCATACTGGAAGATCCAGGTTTCATCACAAGTGATGATTTTTTTAAAAAGGTTTGGGTCTGCCTCAAGTTGCCGCAGAATGTCAGTGCAAATTTCCTTGCGGCACTCTTTTTGTTCTGGTGTGAGAACCCTAGGGACCATCTTGGCACAAACTTTTCTCATGTTGAGATCCTCATGCAAAATTTTCCACGCAGTGTCTTTGTCAATGTCCACAGCTTTGGCTGTCATTTGGACACTGAGTTGGCAGTCTCCTCGAACAATCTGGCTGATTTTTTCCACAATTTCTTCAATTCTTGAAGTGGAAGGTCATCTAGGGATTCATCGTCTTCCACATTCTCATGTCCTTCTCTGAATTTTTTGTGCCACTGAAACACACACGCATAAGACATGCAGTCTTCCCCATAGGTCTCAGTAAGCATTTGAAAAGATTCTGTTGGTGTTTTGTTCAATTTTACTAAACATTTCAAATTGACACATTCGGGGCTGTTTACAATATAAAACTCCATAGACACAGTACCCTAGCCCACCCACCCCTTAAAATAATATTAAATTATAAAAGATTAAAAACATATAATAATTAAAATATATAAATTAGAAAGGAAAAAAATTAAAACATACAATAGTTAAAAAATCTAATTGCAGCTCAGAAGGACAGCCAAGTCTTGGGCCAGGATAGTTATTCAGGAAAGGCCTGCTGGAAAAGATCCGTCTTGACAGCTTTTTTAAAGCTGTCTAAGGTGGTAATAAGACGGATCTCGTCCGGCAGGCCATTCCATAATCTGGGAGCGGCAGCAGAGAAGGCCCTCTGGGAGGTCACCGACAGCCTTGTTTTCATAGGCTGTAACAGATTCCTCCCAGAGGACTGAAGTGTGCAGGGAGGGTCATATTCCTTCATGGCTGGGGGTTGGGCTAGATGGCCCTTGTGGTCTCTTCCAACTCTGGTTCTATGACACATTGTTGACCCCCGTATCTGTGGGGGATACATTCCAAGACTCACACACTCCATGGATAGCTGAAACCATGGATAACAGGGAACCTTATTATTTTCAAAGAGATGAATGCCAGAGGTTGACCACAGAATCACACTGGAAGACCTAGAAATGCCTAGAGAGAACATATTTTTTCCAAAGGTGGATAAATGAAACCATGGACATTGAGTCCATGGATACAGGGGTCAACCTGTACTCTCAATGAGACTCCTCCTTCACAGAACTCATCACCCACTAAGACTGTATTCCAAGTCTTGGTCTGATCAATGCAGGCTCTGGAAAGGAGTCAGACAGCTGCTTTGGCAACTTTCCATACAGACTCACAGCTTACATTTTGAGAATCACTGTCTCAAAAGTTTGTCTGTACTGAAGGGCTTTCTATTTTACATAGAAATATGTAAAATTGCCTGCTATTTCTGTTTGCAGCACAAGCAAATATTGGTCCCCTTCTCTCATTGCCATCTTATAATGGAGGGTAAATAGAAAAAGAGGTAGATGTCACCACTCAATTTTAGAGCACAAAGGTAGTACAGACAAAAATTATAGTTCTAGTTTCACCCACTCCAGAGACTTCATAAACTGGTGCTGTCTCAATCCCACCAGCTTCAGCATGCCCAGCATCATTGACAAGGGTTCAACTTTCACTAAACATTAATGAGTTTGTTTTAAAAAACATTTACCTCCAAACGCCGCTGCTTCTCTGGATCTTCTTCATTCATGATTCTCTCTTTCTCTGCCCTTTTCTTTTCTTCCCTGCGGGACTGAGCAGCCTCTTGCCTTTGCACATGAGTCAGTTTCAGAAAATTCTCTTCTACACGTGCCCTGTTCTTATCAGCTTTTTGTTTGCCCTTTGGTTCAGGGCAAGGAGATATGTAAAACAAGTCACCATTAGTATGAACAAGTGCTCAGCATATCAAACATCATTGCAATGAGCTAAACACATATATAAAATAGATGGCAAAACATGGCCCTATGCTGGATCATTGTAATGTGCTGTAAAAAAAAGAGTTTTAGCACATGTAGTACACAATGGCTCCACCCCTCCTAACAATATTACAAGGCTCAGGTCTTGAGTATCCAGAGAGTGGAAACATGACTGTTTTGGATTATAATTTCTAGGAATTCTGGGGGCTGTAGTTTAAAAATGAAACATTTCCATGCTCATAAACCAATGTCCCAGCATTAGAATTGGCCTCCCATCATCTTCCAAACACAGTTCGAGATTCTGGGTTTATTTTTGCAGTGTTACATGAACAGTCACTCTTGTCTCTTTGCTTACATCACAATCTGTCACAAATAATATTGGGCAACTCTTGGGAATGCTATAGTTCAGGCAAAGCAGAGGGGATGGTGTCCAGTAGAAAAAGGGAAACAGTAAAGGCCTGCTATGGACTTTTAGAACTGCACTTAAATATGACATGAGTGCACACAAACAGTGACACAACTTACTTCTCTATTCAGACGGAACTTTTTTGCTTTGTCAATGGAATAAATCACCATGTTCATCAAAGGCAGCAGAGCTTCCATGTCTTTCGGGGAAGTGTTGCCTGATCCAGGCACTGTAAAGCAAATGGATACTTTCCTTAGATCAAAGCACTCAGGTTGAAATCTGAAAACTACTTACTTGGCAGTAAGGCCTAAATACCTTGAAGCTGCCAGATCCCATCTGATCTTGGAAGCTTAGCAGAGTCAGGTTAGTACTTGGCTGGGGTACTGCCAAGAAATACCAGGTGCTGTAGGCTATATTTCAGAGGAAGGCAATAGAAAACCACCTCAGAGTGTTCCTTGCCTAAGAAAATCCTGTGTAACTAGGATAGCTGTACCTGGCGTAACATACACAGTTATAGGAGATTGTAAATGTTATAAATTAATAACTCATTTTATATATTTATTCATATAGTTCATAAATTGTTTTACATGTTTTTTTCTCAAAATCCTTTCACATGGTTCAGCTACATATGCTGTTATTTGAAAGGTTCACAAATTTCAGCTACACCCTATTATTATGGGAAAAATATTTCAGTGTTTTACATGTGGTTTTTCACACAGTTCAGCTACACGTTATTATTTTAGGAAAAAATATTACATTATTTTACATGCGTGTGGTGAGTGGCTGAGGGAGTGAGAGGAGGGAGGGGCCCTTGTGAGGCTGAGGGTGTAAATGCAGACTGAGTGGCAGGAGTGGATTGTGCAGTGGAGAGGGAATTTGCATGTGGGTGGTGATTGGCTGAGAGAGTGAGGGGAGGGGATGTTTCCTAAGCAGCCAATCAGCACACTGGGAAAGGAAAAATATACAAGTGTTTATATATATATATATATATATATATATATATATATATATTTCATTGAGTCACCTTAAATTAACGGGTGATTTCAAGGAACACAGAAATATACAAGCTCTACTGAACACAGTGAGACTTAATTCTGATTACATGTGATGAGGGTTGCACTGTTAAAGAACAGGGAATAATACTTAAGTGAAAGCCTTTCTGCATTATTCAGCTTTTGGGACTGAAGTTTTAATCACCATTTAATAATAAATATGTCATGCAATTAAATAAATCCTAAAAGTTGATTATATGAATTGTAATTAATTGATTCAGGTTATATATAAACCAAGCAATAGCCCAAATGCTACATGTGCAGATTGCTGCATGGTTCCTCTCAGAAAAAGCATGCACTCCTATGTGAGGGAGAATGGCAATTGCCTCTTTAAGAATGCATACTTGTTTACTAAATTCTTATAATAAAAATTATGTTTAGACACACATGATCACACACATATATGAATAAACATATTTTTAAGTCTGTTGTCTCATTAATATGAGTGCTCCCTTAAATCATTACAAACTTTTTAATAACCAAACAAATTAAGTGCTGAACCCTTAAATAATAAACAACAACCCAGAAACACTGTAGGCATGAACAACAGACAGATTCTAACATCACTGCTTATGCTGTGAATTTTTGATGACCTCATATGCACTGACAAATTTGGTGGGTTAATTAAAAAATGCTTTGAAGTATTTACATATGTATACTTGTAGGGGGGACTTATAATACAAATAATTAAGATAAGTTGTTGTTTCACATTCGCGGGGGTTAGGGCTGCAAGACCCCTGCAAATGTGAAAAACACGCAAATAAAAATCGCCCCTCTCCTGGGCCTTTGCTTCTCCCGCAAAAGGAGTGAAGGCCCAGGAGAGGAGCGATTTTAGAGGCTTTGCCTCACACCCACACGCTTCCCTGGGTCTTCACTCCCTTTGTGAAGGGAAGCGAAGGCCCAGGAGAGAGGCAGCGGGTGAGGCAAGCCCACTCAAATCGCCCCTCTCCTGGGCTCTCGCTTTGCCCCCCAAAGGGAGCAAAGGCCCAGGAGAGGGGCAATTTAAGAGGCTCTGCCTCACCCCCCCCCCCCGCGCTTGCCTGGATCTTCGCTCCCTTTGTGAAGGGAAGCGAAGGCCCAGGAGACAGTGGCGGCTGAGGCAAACCAACTCAAATCACCCCTCTCCTGGGCTTTCGCTTCCCCCACAAAGGGAACAAAGACCCAGCAGAGGGGCGATTTAAGAGGCTTTGCCTCACCCCCCCCCCGTGCTTGCCTGGGGCTTTGTTCCCTTTGCAAAAGGAAGTGAAAGCCCAGGAGAGGGGCAGCAGCTGAGGCAAACCCACTTAAATCGCCCCTCTCCTGGGCTTTCGCTTCCCCCGCAAAGGGAGCAAAGGCCCAGGAGAGGGGCGATTTAAGAGGCTTTGCCTCACCCCCTGAGCTTGCCTAGGTCTTTGCTCCCTTTGCGAAGGGAAGCGAAAGCCCAGGAGGGGGGCAGCGGGTGAAACAAATCTGCTCAAATCGCCCCTCCCCTGGGCTCTCGCTTCCCCCCAAAGGGAGCAAAGGTCCAGGAGAGGGGCGATTTAAGAGGCTTTGCCTCACATACACCCATGCCAGGCCAGAGGAGGCATCACTCCTTAGGCAGCTGGAGCTCCCTGGTCCCCCCAGACCTCCTTCTCCCCGCCTCCACTGCCTCTTCTTCTTCCTCCTCTTCCTCCTCCTCCCCATCCAATGCCTCTGAGTGGAAGAGGCAACCAAGGCAGCTGCTGCTGCTCCTCTTGCAGCACCCTCATTGAGGGGGAGGAGAGTGAGGAAAAACTGTGAATACTTAAAACCACAAAAGTCAAAGCCACGAATGTGAAGGGGTGACTGTATACATTCAGGACTAAAAAACAAAGATCTTGTTTTTTAGTTCTGAAGCCATCTTTCAACAGTTACTGTGTATTCATACAACTGACAACTTCCATGGAATAAATCAGATTGCCAGACTGCATTTCCTGGGTCATTCATTTCTGTTCCTAAACATTACAGAGTTCTCTAACTGTATTCTAACCATCACCACAGAATAATACCAATATGTTGGTATTTTTAGAATTACCAAAGATTTCATCATAATCTTTACCTCAGATTGCATCATTTTTTACATAATTGGTATCTTTGATTTTTTTCCAGGATTTAGCAATTAACATTCATGCTTCTACCAGAAAGTTTCCCAAGATTCTTTTATCTTCTTGCTCAATCTGCATTTGTTTGTAAGGACAAAGATATGTGATTCTAGGACACTGCACCATTGTGACCCCACATGGACATATGCCATTTAGATACTGACCACAGGAGGAAAAATGCTATTAAAAGCAGAAAAACTCTTATCCAGATTACATTAGAAATTAAACTCAGTTGTGCAACAGGCATGTAGGATTTTCCATCCCCAAGAGGGAAAAAATTGAAAATCATAAATCCACTCTTACCATTAAAAGTAAACAAAAGTGTCTTTTTAGTTTCAGGCAGCTTCAAAGGCTGACCCTCCCTAATATAGAAGAAAAATAAGTGCTATTAGAAGGATACTTAAAAATGCAATATCATAAGCCAAGATAGCAGAGCAATATCAGCAAAGCCTGGAAAATTTATTTTTCAAAGTCACCAGGGAACTCTGGGAGTTGCTATGCAACAAATAACTTTTACAAGCTCTGGTATCCAGGTTCACTACCAGCTACTATCTAAGAGGACAGTTTTGGATTTAATTGCACATACCCTGCTGTAAAGGCCAGCCTGGAGAATTCTGAATTAGTCTAGGGACTTTCTGCCAAAGTTTAGATGGTTCTGGGAGGTCTTTTCTGTAGGATGTCTTCTGTCATAAACCCCACTGGTAAAAGCCATTGAGGCTGATTCTGCTTTAAAATACAACCCCCCCACCTGGTTTCATGGAAACATGTCAAGGCATCTAGAAGGCACTGCTGATACAGGCTGAGTATACCTTATCTGGAAATCTGAAATGCTCCAAAATCCAAATTTTAAAATGGAAATAAAAAATAAAAAAGATATTAAAATGTTGTATAAAATTACCTTCAGGCTATGTGTAAGTATAGGAAATATAAATGATTTTCATGTTTAGGCCTGGGTCCCATCTCCAAGATATCTTATTTATGTAATATGCAAATATTCCACAATCCAAAAAAAAAATCCAAAATCCAAAACACTTCTGGTCCCAAGCATTTCATATAAGGAATACTAAATCTGTATTTCACTGTACAATGAACAGCATGAGAGTACTCAGCCTTGTCTACAAGCAACCAAGGATTTGGTGTGGCAATCTGCTCCTTCTATTGATAGGTGGCAAGTGTCAATAGATGTTTACCACTGCCTTGTTTAATGCTGTTTATAGCATGATGGCAAGGCACCTGGACAACTACTGGGTGGAATGCACTGTTTCTACCAATCTTTCTTCCAGCAATCAGGATATGGAGTTGTATAGTAGGCAAATGCTGTAACATATTTGCTGTAGTATCACCTTAAATCATTACTCAAAGGGATGAAGACATTGCACTATTTTGTTAGAAACCCTTATTTCAACATACCAAATATTTCCATTCCATATGGCCTATAAATAAGCTCTGATGCTGAACACAACCCAAAGCCCAACCTTGTCGCAAACTAAGTAAACTCTAGCAATGGTCATATCAGAATTCCCATACTAGAATTTTACTACCAACACCCTTCTATGGTCTTTGGTTAACAAGAGAGCTTGCTTGAGACTTCTCCTTCTCTTCACCTTTCACAAGCTTTAATGCAACATTACTTTCAAAGCACAAGCTTTCTTGTGTCATACTCACTCTTGCATAAGTTTTGGACCAGAAAACTGGTCTGAAAAATGGACGGACTCAATCTTGTCAGCATAATGTGTGAGAAAATGGATCATCTACAAGGAGAAAGAATAAGGATTAGAGTACTGAGGACATACTTTCTTATGAAGCTATATATACATACCATCCAAAGCAACTAGAAACTACTAGTTGTGTGCAAATGATAACAGCAAACACCACAAGAGCAGACCTGTAGAATCTGGTCAAAGCTCCTGCATTTTATTATCATCTATGGATAGCCAGATACATCAGGCAATGGCATGAAGGCAAAAAGCTTCACCTGTTGCTGTATCCCCAGTACCTGGTATTCAGGTGTATATAGCTACTAGACTCAGAAGTTCAACCTGCCTCTCACGGTGCTTGATACATTTGTCCTCCATGCAGCTCTGGAACCTCTGGCCCTCCAGATGCTGTTCAATTTTACCTCCCATCATGCTTCACTGCTGGCTAGGGTGATTGCAGCTGGTGGGAACTGAACTCCAACAACACCTTGAAGGTGACAAGTTCCCCTTTCCTGGTCTAACTCTTGAAAAAAACCCAAATCATCAAAGCCGACGGCCACCAATGGCAGTGAATTTCCAGAGCTAATTAACAAAACTGCAAAGTATGTAGTTTCCTTTCTACAGGCACAGCAAGGTGGTGCATGTGATCCAAAATCACATCTTTCAAAAAGCAAGTCACCATTAGATGGTACAGATAAACCAAAGGGTATAAGTATCTCAGTGATAGCCTCATGAACTTTCCCTGGAACATTTGGCTGGCTACTTCTCCAAGAGTGTGCTGGACTAGATTCACCACTGGACTGACCTGAATTGGCACATCCTAACGTTCCATCTAGTGAGCTTCACAGATCTGTCATTTGAAATGACATCATTTCAAACCTAGAAGTTGACTATACTATATTTAATTGTTTCAAGTCACTAGTAATTATTTATATTCTTTCCTGCATAAAAGTAGTTTTAATTCTTCTCTACCACTACACTACTCTTGTGAGGAACACTGGACTGAAAGCTACTTGTTTGACTAGATCTATCCAAGGAGCCTCCTTCAAGGATAGGATTTATGGTGCCTCATGTCTATTGTCCACCAGACAACAGTTACATTATCAAGAACAGCAAGAAACCAATTTTATTTCACTCAGCTACATGGAAACTTTGCCTCCTAAGCCAGATGCCCCATTTGTCAGAGCTATCAAGATAAGAAAGACCCCCTCCTGCCCCCAAATAAACAAATAAGACTATTCTAAGTAGAAATACAGTACTGCTGAAGAGACCTCAAAAGCAAAGTTTAAATGGTTGGATACATTGTTACAGCTCTTGTAAAATTTCCACTGCCTATAACCTACATGTTTTTATCCAATACTTTACATTACCTTAGTATCCATCATTCCCTCTGTGACCTCACCCATCTCTGATAGGATAGCCAATGATTCTGGCAGCCCATACTTCGCCCCAGTCTTAGGCTTATCACTGCAGAATTCACTCTGTCAGGAAGAAATGGCCACATTAGAAGTATGCTTTGTGTTTGCCATCCCTTGCTTAAGCAGCTGCCTATCCATCCTAAGAAAAAATTAAGCAAGCAATTCAAGTTCCCAGTTTGGTGTGAGGAGGCAACCAACAAAGGGCAGAGTGCACTGTGCAATCAATCCATGTGGCACATAACATCACTGCCAGTTTTCTCAGCCAACAGTGGTTTGACCCACTGTTGGATCCCTCCATACAGGAACCTTCACAATAAGCAACTAGCGATCCATTCACAATAGCTAAAATCAAGGCATGAGAGACAGTGTGGTGTAGTGGTTTGAGCACTGGATTACAACTGCTGAAAACCCACTGGGTGATCCTGGGAAAGTGATACTCCTTGGCCTCAGAGGAATGCAATGGCAAACCCCGTTTCTGAACAAATTTTGTCAAGAAAACCCCATGGTGCCGTTTACACGATGAAAATGTCTCGGGAAGAATTCGTGTCAATCCCTGGCAGTTTACACGTACATCGGGTCGGGTACATGATTTTTGGAAGGGGGGCCACCTTTTATCCCTCAACCTGTGGGACTTCCAGTCCCGCGGTTTATGACGGTTTTTAAAAAAGTCACTGGAGGATTCGGAAAATTGGAAATGTAAACAGCCTGGGACAAAATATCTCGGTACTAGGGGATGACCGGAAATGGTGACTGGGGGTGGGCTTAGAGATCAGAGACCAGAAAAGGAGGGGTCAGTCACCCGTTCAACAGATCCAGCCTCACCAGCCGAAAATAAAGGCAACCCTTCCAGCTGCACGTAGGTTGATGTGTGTGTGCACGCGCATGTACTCAATCACCTTTTTAAATGGATTTCTACACTGCAAACCCTTCAGCTTTACCTTTTCCTCAACTGCACGTTACAGAGAGATCGTGGTGGGCAGAGGGTCGCCCATTCATCCCCTGCCTTGATCACCTCCCTGAGTCTGAACGGGCACAGTAAAATATTCCAGCCTCTGAGCAAATGAACACCCTTTAATTCCTCCTCTCTGTGTCTGTGTCTTTCAAAACGCCTGTCTGTCGCTGGCTTGAAATCTTCACTCTGCAGCTAAAACTCTGCTGTAAAGGTTAACATTTTAAAGAGGCAAGGGGAATACGAAGCCTCCCCCCCCCCACTCGGCTTGATTTCAAAAGGAAAACACTCGTTCCTGTGTCTGAGCGAAAGATCTCAGTCTGGGTCTTTCAAAATGCTTTCTGCCTCTGCTTAAAGGGTTAACATTTTAAAGAAGCAAGGGGAATACCAAACCTCTGCCCCTCCTCTCCCCACCCCAGCCAGCCAATAGCATCGCTCGTGGTGCGGAACTCTAAAGGAAGTGTGTCACCGAGGTTGTGAAAACACGACTAATCGCATCCTTGATTGACAGCCAACCCCCCCCCCTAAAACCTAAAAAAAACCACGGAACTTTGGACGTGTAAATATCAGTCACGGGACCACCCTGGATATCCAGATCAGTGACAAAAATCATATAAACAGTGAGGGACGGAGTCGGGATCACAATGTCACGGTAAGCCCCGCGACAATTTTTGTCGTGTAACTGGCACCCATGATAGCTTCATTTTAGGGTTGTCATAAGTCAGAAATGATTTGAATGCACACAACAATAAAAGTATATATGGATAGTCTAAGGGGTTATGTAGAATAGGGAGAAGATGTGCTTAGTATACCATAGGAATGGGAAATATTGTTGGATGTCAGGATTGAAAAAGAATTAATATATTGCTGTTTCCTATACTGCAAAAGCCAATGACTTCCTGCAACCAGAAATGGGGCTTTTGTAGCATTGGCTTATAGACGTCAGATTCTAAGTGCCAAATCTCTTGTGTGCTTAGGAATTAGATACTAGCTTCTTGGAATCTGAGGTGGGTGTTTTTTTCCAGGCTCTGGCTACACGGGTTTACTTTTCAACTGACAGTGTTTGTCCAAGATGGCCGTATGAAACAACTTGAAGATACACAACAACAAAATTCAGACCCTGCTCAATTAGAAGACTGCCATATATCCCCAACTCCTTTTGGTGTGGCTAACCACGCCACCCAATATTTGCCACCTTGATGCACTATGACTTTTTCAAAGCAGTTATACAGTATTATATTCACTTCTCCCACCTTTGCATAAATTCAGTATTACAAGTAGTACAAAACCCAATGGCTTATAATATGTTCATGCTCATATATGTCCTGCATCCAAGGTTCAACTTTGGATGGATGGATGGACAGATAGATAGATTGGGGAGGGGGGGAGAGAGTATGCACACCGATTCCATTTTGATTTAGATGTTTTTATAAATCAATTTCCTTAATGTTTTCAGGTAGGTTATGACATTTTCAGGCACAAATACAAGATTGAAGACAATGTCATCTGGCCCTCCTGTAAAACTCCATGGATGAGGCAGGGCAACTGTATACTAGAAGTCTTGCCAGGAAGCATTCCCATCCACCTATAAAGGGACAAAAGCTCCTCCAATAATTCTTTCATTTCCCCTGCCCCCGCCCCAAGAGGGACTGTATCCATGAACTTGGCCGGTCAGTTTCAATTTCTCTTTGTGGGAATATATACAGGTTGAACATTCCTTATCTGCAATTTGAAATACCCCCAAATCCAAAATTGTCCACATGGGTGGCTGAGATAGTAACACCTTAGCTTTCTGATGGTTCAATATACACAAATTATGTTTCATGTACAAAATTATTAAAAATGTTGTGTATAAAATTACCAGGCTATGTGTATAATGTATATATGAAACATAAATGAATTTTGTGTTTAGACTTAGGTCCCATCTTGCAAGTATACCAAAATCTGAAATATTCCAAAATCCAAATTCCCTCTGGTCCCCAAGCATTTTGGACAGGGGAGCCTCATTCTGTATTAATAAGGTAGTAATGTATGCATTTTTATAATTTGTTTACAAGCTGAATCCTAGATGGCTTTATAGCTACTACACAGGCTTTTTGAACTAATTTTTATGGGTGATCAGTTATGTATTTTAAGTCTAATCATAAAAGTATGAAGCCTATATTTATTTAGAGGGGACCACTCTACCTTCTCTTTATGTACTGCAATTCTTCCCCTCCCAGGGAAGAATTTTGAGACAGAAACTTGAAATCAAGCCTTCACTTTCAATCCTGCTTTCCAGGATAAGCAAAAATAGTGTGCCCATTCAGACATCACAGCAAAATATGGTTTGCCATAAACCAGAGAGGAAAGGAGTTGCAGTGCTTGAGGGGGAGAAGAGAGTGCAACATAATTCAGAGGATCCTATCAGGCTTGTTCATGTGACATGAAAACATGATTTAGAAACAAATTAGAAACATTTCACTTGTGTTGAACTCTGCAAAATGAACACAACAAATGCATCCAGTTAAGAGTTCTTATAAAGCCAAGTATGCCCCCAAACTAGGTAATATGAAGAAGTTTACAGTTAAGTATCAGATACACTGACATTTTTATTGTTTTAGATTGCATGTGTTTTTAAATACATTATACACATACTGTCCTAACTCTGGATTTCAGCTCTCTCAGTCCCACACCGTACATACCAGGTCCTGCATTTCCTTTTGAAGCCTCACTAAGGCTTTTCTTGTCCCAACAGCAAACACGTAGGTATCCATGTCATCATCGTTCATAGTAACTTTTATTTGCTAAGCAACACAGAAAATGTTAGTCACCCCCTAAGTCTACACAACAGCATCCATTAATACAAGAAATTGGGAAGAATGAATAAAGATGCTAGGATTCCATATCATAGTCAACAGCATAAATGGGCTCAGACTTTACAAATGGCCATTAACCAAGTTCATGTATGATATGACTCCCAGGATAACTTGGAAAATCCTCTAAAGTATAATTAGGAAGGCATAAAGTACTTGTCTACTTCCACTTCACCATACAATGACAAATGAGCAAACATTAAACCCCTTTTAGGACCAATGTATACCACTTTAATAAGTGGAACAATTTAATAAATAATCTGTCACCATGGGGGACTCAGTGGCTTTGTTTGAACCCCATCAGAGGTAAATGAGCTGCAAAGCAATTTCTTTAATCTATGCAGCATATGAAGTGTTGTCTCCTGAATTCCACTGCACAGGACACTCACAAAAAAAGAAAAAAAGAAAGAAAAACCAATCCTGAAGGAATAGCAACAGCAACAGCAACAGCATTGATATTTATATACCGCTTATCAGTGCCAAAGTACTCCCTAAGCAGTTTACAATGTTTTTAGTTAATTGCCCCCAACAATCTGGGTACTCATTTTACTGACCTATGGAAGGATGGAAGGCTGAGTCAACCTTGGAGCCCTCTGGGACTGAACTCATAAACTTGTACTGGCATTTAACCACTGCACCATCAGGGCTCCAGGAATACCAGCAGCAGGACAAGTACTGGCAGGGCAATCCTTTATGTTTGCATATCTACAGTTATTCCTGATTTGGATAGAGCTTGGAAGTAAAGAGTTACAAGTAAAGTGATTTAACTTGTCATTTTGAGGGATACTTCTGAATGTCAGCTTTCAAAAGCAATTTAATGTGTAAATCCCTTTATTAGTATAATGAGTAACAAGTTTTAGTTACTTTCAAAAATCACTTTTAAATGTAATTTTAGAGGCATTTTGACAGGTATTCTTCAAGTTTTATGCCATTTTCTTAATAATCTTAAAGAGTTTCCTCTAAAAAAAATTATTGGAAATGTAATAAACAATGCAACAAGTAATGTTAGAAGCTACTCTTTCACGACTGCAACAAGAAATGGCAATAGATCGTGTTTTCAAACATTGTAACAATTGAAATTAATTACTTTTAGAGAAATTTTCCAAGCTCTGGTTATGGAGTGTAGCGAGAAGATGCATCTTGAATCACTATATATGATTTTGAACTAAGAATGAATGAAACAAATATATTTAGCATTCTTCATCGTGACACATTCCCATCTGCATCATGCCATAAGAGCAACACTGTCATTTGATATAAAGTTATAGAAACAAATTCTGCAGACTGAGTACATTGTTTGAAAAATGTGTATGTCTTTTTGCTTAACTTATTCTGATTTTCATAGTCATAGAGACAATAAGTGTCAGAGTAATAAAGACCTGTGTTCTAACATCCCACCCCAACTGAAGTCCACATGGTCAGACTTCTTGCTTCTGAGGTTTCAGTAAACAATGCAACAAATATAGAAATTTATCTTTGTAGCCATATGGTCCAGAAACCTCTGGTTTTGTTTTAATTAAATGAAGCAGAGATTCTCAACAAGACTGTGGAAGTATCAAACACACACAACTCTGGTTTTCGTAAGCTAGTCAAACATAGTTCCATGAATTTAACTGGAGTAAGACTACTCTAAGATTGCAGAACACATACCACTTGGTCACAGGCTGGCCTCATCATACGAGCAAGCACATTCAGCAAGTCTTGTCTTTTGAGAAACTAAAGAACAGAATTTTGATGAAAAGTTAATCATTATCCCAGATTTAGCATAGCCTGTCATGTTCTTGAAGGCACAAGATCTCTCCCTACAATCAGAACTAACTAAAAAAAAAGCTAAACTTACTCAAGGAGTACAACAAAATGTCATGTGTTATAAAAATCAACAGCATGGAGAAGACACACTGCAGAACTGCAACTACTGTAACTATCATGTATGCGTGTTTATTTTATTACTGTATTAGGTTTAGAATCTCATTTTCTTTCATCACAGAATTCAAAGCGACATACATAAGGTTTGCTAGTGCAGAAGTGCATTGGAAAAGTTACTTTTTTAGATCACAGTTCCCAAAATCTCCCAGCCAGCACAGCTTGGGGCTATGGTGGCTGCAGAATTCTCGGACTTATAGTCCCCAAAGACAAATTTTCTGCACTTTGGGTAGAAATTATTTCTACCATCTTTAACCCAGGCAGACCAGGTTCAGACAGGCGTAGCTTCAGGAAAATTGCTGCATCACAGACATTCAGATCATAATCTGAGACTGTCTGCATCCTCCATTCAAGAGTGAGTATTGAAACAAAGAAACAAGATCCAGTTTTGCTTAGAACATTTAACATCATCCTGTCTCACCATTCTGCCTATTCCTGGGGGCGGGGGTAGGAGGAGGATGGGAACTGAACTTTCATTTAGCCAGATCCTATCCTCTTGTAATGGGTGGTAAATGGTCAAGAACTATTATTTTTGTAGAATATGGAGGTGAGGATGGAGTGTTTAGTTTTCCAATTTTCATTTTTTCCATGGAAAAGAGACAGCACTGTTGTCTTTTCAGTCTGGCTCAGTAATTTTTTTATATTTAGCTATTCTGGCCAGCTGTAGTTTGTAGCAAGGAATAAGCGTCCCAATCCTGTATCCGCTTGAAATAAAACAGAGCAGAAAACTCTTCTATAACACATATGGTACCTTCCTAATTCTAACCCGTCCTAAGGACCTGACTGATATATCAGAATACTAGCGTGATAGACAGTTCCAGAAAGGTAGTGTGAGCGAGGGGGAAAGATCATTGCTCAGTTCCTCCAAACGTATCTCATTTGTTCCTGCAGGGTTCAATCTCATTCCTTATCCTTTTTAACATCTACATGAAAACAGAGATATGCAGTACTCCACATGTGTGACTCTGCCTCCCAACTACTCCAGGGGAAACGCCCCCTCTTTGGTAGTCTTCCTTTGTCCAGCAGCTCTTCCAGAGTTGTCTATCAACAGTGCTGGTTTGTATACCTACAGATATAACCACTAACAGAGAGGGTGATAAATGCCTAAAGGCAAAAAATATTTCAGGACACAAAATATCCTCAAAGCTGTTGGAGCTGAAGAAAAACCCAGTGCTCTTAGTAAGGTGGACCGGAAACTATGCAAGACTTTCCTTTCACACCAGGTTGAAGATATAATTGATTTGCATAGGCCCTGTCTCTTAGTGAGAGAGAGAAGTAAATCCACAATAGAATGCTTTTCTCTACCACTTCTGATGTTAATTCTAGATAAAAAACAGGAAGAGAGTTCATTTTCCAAAGGAAGTGCTATCTGCACTGCTTTAGATGGGGCCACACCCTTCCCAAAGGCTTGGAGATACTCCTTGATTCATGTCACTACAGGTATAGCTATCCTCTATGGTACAAGGAGCCTTTTACCAGCTTAGGCAGTTTCACCATCTGTGTTCCTATCTGTCAGAGATAGTCTAGCCTTAATAATCTACTGGCTGGGAACCTTTATCTTAGACTACGTGGGGCTGCCTCTGAAGACAATTCAGAAATTGTAGTTGATTCAGTATATACTACTTCACCTCTCTCTCTCTCTCTGGCTTTTCTTCGCAAACGAAGATTCAGGAAGGATTCATCCCGCGCTTTCTGCAAGCGCGCTGATGACTAAAAAGGCCAATCCGAGATAAACAAGTCCGGTTGCAAAAAGCACAGCAGAAGGTCTCCTTGGGTGATGTTTTTGGGTTGTGATTCTTTCTGCGTTGTCGTTTCTCTTCAAGACTTGTTCGGCGTGAGTTCTCAAATAAGGCTGCAGCATTGTGAATAGTGCGTCTCCATGCCTCCCGATGTGAGGCCAGGGCAGACCACTGTTGGTGATCAATTTGGCCAAGCCTGAGATGTTGTTTCAGGGAGTCTTTGTATCACTTTTTTGGAGCGCCCCTCTTACGCTGACCCGTGGTGAGTTCACCGTAGAGTAGTATTTTTGGGAGGCGATGGTCCTCCATCCTAGAAACGTGCCCTGCCCAGCGAGTACCAAATGCGCTATCTCTTGGTCTGTTTCCAGACTCAATTCAAAGCAGTGGCCCTGAACTTCAAAGATTTCATGGCTTGGGCCAGGGAATCTAAACAACCCACATATCTGTACTTTTGAGATTCTCATCGCAGGCACTCCAATCTGAGTACAGTATATGGATACTAAGAAGAGAGCCTTTTGCATAGTGCCACATTGGCTTTGGAATGTTCTTCATAGTTTGCATGATGTCCACTCTAACACTGGTTTTTTTATATTTTTAATTTTTATCAATCTGTATTATTTGGTTGCTACTTATTGGGCACATTATTTTATGGGTGTTTGAATATTGCAAGCTATCCTGATAATGATTTTGGAGGTGGAAGTTTAATAATACCCAAACACATTTCTTTCACTTTAAAGGGAACAAGATATGACGATAGTACATACAGCATTTCTTCTGTACTGGCTTCTACCATCTTAAGAGAGATTTTGTTGCCTAAACATTCAACCTGAAGATACCAAAGCAAAGGTGAAATTCAACCCTGCGTGATCAGCATCATGTTTTTCCAGAACTCTGAGGTCTACCAGCCAGAGGCAGGTGCAAGAGACAGATGGTTTGAACGAACTCCTGATCAGCTGCTGAGATTATAGCAGTTCAGCACAAACATCCATTCCTGGTTACCTAAGCTATCTGCATTTTAGCAGTGCAACTGGAAGGATGTTGTTCTTAACAATAGGAGCTCAGAAATACTTGCCCGAATACTGCAAATTATGCAGAGTTCTACCATTTAATCATGTAGTATCTTCAGCTCACTCCTGATTTAAGGTATAGAACATTTTTAAATATTTTTACAAGAACACAAAACCACAATCAAGCTTGAATAAGTATATATACAGAAGTACATATACCAGAATGATTAGCATCATATTAACAATCCATACACAAATGAACATAAAATAAAATCCTGCTTTTACCTATCCAACATCTTCAAATTCATTTCCACTCACTGTTTCCAATTTTCCTCTTTCTATCCTCTTTCAACTTCTTTTCAAATCTCTTCTTTTCCCCCCCTCTTCTCACTCCCTCTTCCACTTACACAAACCCTCTCTCACATACTTTGCCCTCTTATTCCATCCATCCTCCCATTTTATCAATGATTCACTGACTTCCTCTCTAACAGTACCTGTCATCATTGTTTTAAAAATAAATTGTTTCACCTCCACAATGAAACATAATTTGACTGATTCTACTAATAATTGTTTTGATTGTCCCTAATGCCAACTTAATAACAACAGTTGAAGAGGTAAAGTTATCTCTTATAAATACATATTGTCTAGACATATAACATTTTAAGGTGTTCTTTCACATACCTTGAGCTGGATAAGCATGCCCTCACAGCACACTCTTCCAGAGCACCAGAGATTATAAATATGTTCATTCTCTTGGTTCAGCTTGCCTGTACTTGTGGCTTCTTTATTGGTACCATCATCCCCTTGAAAGAAAGTACATGCTCATTAAAAAGAACTTGTGACCGTATACCTAGCTTACACTGCAATGTAGTCCAATAAACATTAAGTTAGCCTCTGAAACAAACTCAAGAGGCTTTGATTAGTGCAAAACATTGGAGCCTGCCCTCCAATGAAGTGGGCTGTCTCCAATCCATTATACCAATACTACGGTGATCACATTGTCTTTTGATGTCTTCAAAAGACCCCATTGTCTTTTAATGTCTTCAGGGTTCTGGTGAGGATTCAGAAAGCCTTGAATGGCTTGTGACAGCCTGCCCAAGAAATTGCTTCCATTACTACTTTCTGCCATGGCTTTTAAATTCTGCTCAGGCTATATATTAACTATACCATCTCTATACCACATCAAGTCCACAAAGAGTATGCAAAGAAGCATTTCCTTGACTGCTGTTCAGCTTTGCAAAGCTCAAGTCTTTACATTCTTCAGAGTGGTCCAAGATGTACAAATGGACTTTATGGTGGACAACAACATAAGAAGAGAGTCAGCACATATTTACACACTAAGCCCTTTGGACAGCATAAGTTGTGCCTAATTGAATATGAATATGTTTTCAATGAATTTGGATGCTGTTGCGGCACCAACTCTTGGAGGTCTCTCTTCTTACATATCTTCAAGGCCACAGCTGTGATGTTAGCCACTTTGTCCAATTCCACCATGACTGATTTCAAACCTCTCCCTTCCCTTTCAATATTCAAAGTTCATTTTATACAACTTTTCTCTCACCTGTATTTGCATGATGTAAAATGCTACCTCCACAACAAGGTTTGACTGGCCTGTTAACTTTATCACCATCCTCTTTGGTGACTTCAGCATTCATGCTGATATTGACTTCTGCAGTATTGATCCTGCAGGCAAGGAGTATGGAGGCAAAGGGTAGGAAAAACAACAACTCACCAACAAGGGCAAAGTTACTTTCAAGCAGCTCCCGGTGACTACTGAACCAGGCCTGAGCCAGACGGTTATTCTTATTCTTCCCAATGATGTAGTTCATGATGTAAGCAAGCAGACCTGTCACCATTAAGATTTCCATGTAATAACTCTCCCAACTATTTTGGAGATGGGCAGGGACCTGTAGAGTGTGGATTTGATTAGACTGTTTCATTTTGAACAATAGTTTTCCCAACACAAATTCTGAACCATAGTTATAGTATTTTTTTAAAATTTAAGTATCTGTTTATCACCTGTCATCTCACTGGGGCCTTTAAGGTGATGAACAATAATACATTCTTCTTTTTTATTTACTATGTGAGCATTTCTTTTCCATGTATAAAAATACCAAATCATTTTCTTTTCATAAAACTTATTCCATGTATACATTATCACCTAAAGACAGAATGCTGTCTCTTTTATTTAAATTTCATTAGCTCACTCTAACCAACAACAAATAAAGAATTACTCTAACTTGCCTCTAGCCAGTGAATGAATTTCAGCAGCAAGAAGGGATTTGAACCTGGGTCAGCCTCATGGCAAAATACAGGACAACACATTGTATTATAATGACCCAACCTAAGAACTATAGACATGATTAAATGCAGAAACATTAAGAATAGTACGGTATTTAAAAAAAAACAACAACTAGCATACAGTGCAGAGGTAGCATGGCCACAAATGCTCTGAAAAGGATTTGTGGGGGGGGGGGCGCGGAAAGGAGAGAGAAATTACTGTTTGACAGAGAAGCAGAAAATCATTCCAACTTTGAAATGGTTCACATTTATACAACTTGCTTTAGCACCCTTTTAAACTATGTGAGTTTAACTTTAGGGTTTTTCTGGACAAATAATCACCTTGAATAACTTTTTGTCTTCTTCCAGCCCTACAATTTTATGAAATTACTCATTGTAAGCACAACTTAAATCCTTGTTATCTGTGAAATGATATAACGTTACATGATGTTTAGTGGCATTCCAATTACACAAAGAGAATGACAGAAAGCTGACAGATACTTGGAAGAAATAAAATATCACTTTGGATATGAAAGGAACTTCACATACGGTCTAATCTCAGGAAAAGCTGTATGCTTTTTCTGGAAAGATGGAGGGAAGGGATATATAGTAAAACCAGGTGTACTGAACACAAAAAGAGACTGAATGTGAAATCCTATTCATGTCTATTTGGCAGTACTGCACAGTGACTTCAATAGGATTTACTTCTAAGTATGTATAGGACCGCAGCCTTAATAATATTAGGGTAGGGTAGGAATGACTACAAACTTCTGTAATTAAGACTGACACATAAAACTTTCACAACATACACTTACATCAACAATGGTTATGGGATCTTTACTTTTGCCAGGTGTTGCATCAGGTTTCTCTTCATAACCTTCAAATTCTTCATCGTCATATGGTTCACTTTCCGTATCACCTTCCTTCAAGAAAACATGAGGTCCAGCAATGTCAGCTGTTTCAATAAACAAGGTTTCTATGCTGAATGCTATAGAAGTACTACTGAACTTGTCCTTAAATAGAAAGATTCACATTGGACTGTGACATTATTATGTTTATAAATCACTCTTCTCTTAGAAAGCTCAAAACAAACCATAGAAGGCTCCAAAGTCAATTCTTGCTTGGCCATCGATCAGACTGAGATTTAAATAGAAGCATTTGTCTTTAGTCTATCCCTTGAAATTTCCAAACAAGCTTGTTGAAGCCACTACTACAAAATTCAACACTGATTTACAATGGTCTCCCTGAAATGCTTGATAACATAGATGATTCTGAAGATGAGTAAAACTATGTTTGTGTGTCTGGGCAAAAGAAGGCCGTATTGTTCTAACCCCTTTCCAAATGCACAGAAATATGGGGTATTCAACTATTTTTCTTCTTATCATAGAGAAAATACAGACAATGAAGTGAAGTTAAAGGCAAGACATCTTACTGCTGAATGCAGGAACATTTCTAAGGGCCCAAGCAAGTGAAGACATAACCTCTATTCCCTGCCATAAACACTAACTCTCTAGATAGATGAGGCTTAAAGAAGCTTATCTCTAAATGATCCTTTCTTCTTAAAGCACAATTGTCTTACTGCCTCTGCAATTTTAAAGATAGCACAAAGGTCTGTGGCAACTGAAAGGCAGTCGTATAATACTATCAAGTCTAGCTTGTTTATTGTGGCATGCACTTTCATAAGCGACACCCACACTCGATGAATCAAACACATCAAGGAGGTATCGGACAGATAAATGCATGGGAATACGTATGTTTCGGAATTAATGAAGTTAATGTGATGAAAATTCAAGAGAACTGGCATGCTGAGAACATATCTGACAACTATGATATAAATGTGAATACAGCCCACTGAATACCCTTGGACTGGCAAACTCAGTTCCCATAAGCAGAGTTGCAACATTTTCAGCTATAATCCTATACCTATTTACCAACAAATAAGCCCCACTGAAATCAGTAGGCATTACCTCTGAGCAAACATGTCTAGGATTGCTCTGCAAGACATAGAAATGCCCCCTGCAAATACGGCATGAAATGATGTAGAAATGCCTTGCCAAACATCATGCCTTACCCAAGACAGACCCTAAGTATATATACTTTCTATGGCAGGCGTGGGCAAGTGTGACCACCCTGACATTTTCGGGCCATAGCTCCCATAACTCCTCATCGTTTGCTATGTTGGTCCAACATGTGACAGGTAGGGTCACAGTTGTCCATGAGTGATGCAAAGCTTGAAAACGATGTATGCAGCTTCTTGGTGCTTCTACAATTCTCTCTTATACAGCTATAATCTATACCTCCCCATACAGGACTCCACAAAAAGCAAAGCTACTTCCACCGGGGTCTCAGTGATGCAGCAATCCCATCCACTTAGAAGTTTGTAAGATCCCTTCACTGCTGCCTTTTTGTAGGAAGTTCAAGCCCTCTCTTTCCTAAGGAGCCTTTGATTTAACTGGCAGACTCATTCTTATATTATTAATCTTACTATTCTTGTTGTTGTTATTAAATGTATATCCTGCCTTTCTCACAAACTGGGATTCAGTGGAACTATTGTATTTTCTATAGTGAATATTTTTATTCTTGTATATTTTAAATATTTTTATACATCTCTTAGGAAATGTTTATGGAAAATAATACAGAAATACAGTAATAAATATAGATCAGATCTAAATAATAATCACAGTGTAAAGTCTATGTTCACCAGTAGAAAGGTCTGGTCCACCCATGCCCTCTAGCATCATCTCCTGCTTGCAACAAAAAACACAAGCCAGACCAAGCCCCTTCATATGGTATCACCTGGGCATCTGCATCCTCAAAGTCGAGACCTTCATCTTGTCCCTCGAGCTCAACTGTGGCCTCTTCCTCATCATCCTCTGTTGTGACAATCCGCTGGGGAGATTCAGTGGCGGGATCTTCAATCACATCTTCAAATTCAGCGAAGTCATTATCATCATATTCCACAATGTCATCTCCATCATCGAATTCATCAAACTTTGCCAGAGATATACCCCATGGGATAAACAGAGCAACCACTAAAAAATACACTGTTCTCATTGTTGCTGGAATAGGAGAGAGAGAACAAAAAATATCATCATCAGACTTTAAATACTGTGCTTTCTTTTCTTATAAAATAACAATGCAAAAATGGGCAGCTTACCATCAGCTGCATAAACACACACACACAAAATAATACAATCTACAAGTTGTAGTTTCATGTCACTTTGCAAACCATTATTTGCATACTTAAGAGCTCCAGTTGCAATATGTTTTGCTTCTTTAGGAACACTTATGAATAAGACACAGCTATGAGATAACAGAAGCACTTTGAAAGATTCATGTAGGCAACACAGGAGTTCTATACTACTTGCATCACAGTTCTACATTACTTAAATGTACAAAGTAAAGCAGTCATTTGCTTCTTGTTGCGTACCTTTAAGTCATTTTTGACTTATGGAAACCCCAAGATGAACCTATCACAGGGTTTTCTTGGCAAGATTTGTTCAGAGGGGATTTGCCTTTGCCTTCCTGAGGCTGAGAGAGTGTGACTTGCCCAAGGTCACTGAGTGGGTTTCCATGGTCAAACAGAAATTTAAATCCTGTTCTCCAGAGTCCTAGTCCAACATTGAAACCACTAATCATCCTGACTGGTAATCCTTTTCCTGAGCATAAGACTTGTTTTTTCTCTCCCAATTTTCCGTTTCATCCACAGTCAACCAGCCAGAAACACCATCTACCAATCATTTGTTTGCATTAGCTATTTGCCTTTGTTTGCATTAGCTATTTGTTTTATGCAATCAGCTCATATAACAGAGCAACCATTTTTCAATGGTGGTCAGCCAGACAACTCTGAGAACCCATAATTAGAGTGTGACATTTGTCCATAACATTTAGCATACAGACATATACAGCCTGGAGGCTTGATTTAGCTAACTTAGAGAACAAACGGGCCTCCAATAAAATGTCGCAGAGCAGAATCCTACTATTCAGGTGACCAACAATACTACAGTATTTCTCTTCCCCATTTCTCTGCTGCATCCAAATGATGTACACCGAGCATGTTAAGTCATATGAGGATGGGGGGGGGGCTTTGCATCCTGTGCTCTTTTCCCCCTAAATATTTGTGAAATTCCCTTAAGCCTGCTTGGACCTCCCTCTATGGCAGGAGTGGGAGCCAATTTTCTTCCCCATGGCAGGTCACACCACCAGATTTCTGGCTGAAAATTGGTCCCAGAAGTCTGCTTCTAGTTTTCACTTCCAGAATTTTTGGCTGGTTTTGAGGGTCTGGATTGCTTCCAAGTGAAACTTCTGCTACAGGTGGCATTTGCGAGCAATCTTTCACTTGGAAAAAAATAAATAAATTTTGAGGCATCAGTGGTGGGGAGGTTATAAAAAAAAGATATTGGATTGTGTATGTGACCACACTTTCATCACCCCTGCTCTAGAGTGCATCTGGTGCTGTTTTGGCTGCATAAAGAGCAGCACTCAGAGAAGCAAATTTGCTATGAATAGACAGGACAACAGCTGCTGATAGATCTCAAAAGGAGAATTTGTCTACTCCTTTTTGAAGCTATCTAAGAAGCGCCACTATTCCATTTCATGGTAGTACCGGTACATTCTACCAAGGAGGCATGTATCTTATTAAGAGGGACAGTTATTCCTTCATATTCACTAGGGTTTTGTTCCAGGACCACCACCACCCCATGAATACCCAAATCCATGAATACTCAAGTCCCATTATATGCAATGGCATAGCAAAATGGTGCCCCTTATATAAGATGGCAAAATCAAGGTTTGCTTTTTTGGATTATTTTTTTAAGAATATGTTCAAGCCGTGAATACTTAAATCTGTGGATACCGAATCCATGGATATGGAAGGACAACTGTACTTTCTTTTTCCCCATGGCAAATGTATTGTCAATCAATGTCACTGGTTCATTTTAAATTCTAGCACTATGCAAGAAGTCAACAGTTTTCTCTATGGGGAACTCTAAAGATAAAAGCAGAAGCCATATTGCTGCTATGGGAGCCATGGACAAGTTTTTTAAAGCTTAAACTATATAAATCCAAAGGACTCATTTAATTTCTAATTACATTGTCTGAATTCAGGGTGTGTGTGTCAATATTACAGAAACTGCAGGAAACTTCCAAAATTACTATCCAGAGGAAGTGTATCTACGTGTCTATGGACACTTGGAAAGAATTCTAAAAGGATGCAGAACTAGGACTGCCCTTTGCAAAAGCCATGTTTATCCCATAATTATAGAGCATCTTTTGTTAGAAAAAATAAAAATCGCCTGTAAAACACCTTTCACTGTCACCTGACTATATGGAAAGTCTTTTCCAATTGTTGCAGCAAGACTGCACTTCCAAGTAATAATCAATAAAAAGGTATTCTATTCATTTGCAAATCCTAGCATCACAGTATTCCCAGAACCTCAACCTCCTTGTTAGGGTTATATTGTGAGTTATACAATGTCATTATGAGCCACTTACAACACTGATATTTTCTTATTCCACAGTTCTAAGGACTAGTTCCTTAAAAGGCGCACAATCTAGGTTACCAATCTAAAATTAGCAGTAGCAGCTAGAGCACCTCTCTCCATCCAACCCATCAGCTATGTTTTTATAAACCACCAGGCTTGGGAAACAGATAAGGATGCCCAAAGGAGAACAATATTACTACTTTATTTCTTTACTATAAATATCTTCCCTGAATGCTAAACTAACTCAAATGTGCAGAACTGCACCTGTCTTAAAATTACAAACATGGACAAATCCCAATTTCCACTTTTCCTTCCCAATTCCAGTTTTTCTCACATCTGGCCTATAAGAAAGCTGTGGAAGAAAGAACTAGAGTAAGTGGTCACTAGATGAATTAACCAGGATTTAACTAAATCTACTATGTATCTATCTACCTCCAAACTATCATTGCTGCACGGTACAGATATTAGTAACTTAAATATTAAAAGGGGGATAAAGCAATAAAACATAACAATTGCTAGCTACCTTTCAAGCAGTGAAGGACTAAAACAGTTGTTATGTGCCTTTAAGTTGTTTCTGACTTATGGCGAACTTCCACGGCGTTTTCTTTGCAAGATTTGTGTAGAAGGGGGTTTACCTTTGCCTTCCTCTGAAGCTGAGAGAGTGTGAATTGCCCAAGGTCACCCAAATGGTTTCCATGGCTGAGCAGGGATTTGAACCCCTGTCTCCAGAGTTCTTGTCCTATGCTCAAGCCACTACACCATGCTGGCTCTATTAAATCAATACTATATATACAGTTTTGGGATGTGTGAGTCCCAAATGGCTGTCTTCCCCCAACCCTGTTATACACATTAATAGGATGAAGAAAAAAAATGCTGCTTTTGCTCATTAGTGCTACCAGTGACTAGTGCTAGGAGAAGTTGTTTGTGTGTTTTTTGGACTACAACTCCCAGAACTTTTTAGCCAGCATAAGCAGTGACCATGCTTGTTAGAGAGGGATGCGAATCAACACCCACATTCTAACACTAGGGCAATATGTATGTAGATAAGTAACTTCAAACAAGTCCCCCAGTGCCCAAATCTCCTCTAGTCAGTAAATGGAATGAGATAAAGAAACATTCTCTCTCTCTGGCTTCTCTTCACAAACGAAGATTCAGGAAGGACTCATCCCACACTTTCTGCAAGCGCGCTGATGACTGAAAAGGCCAATCCAAAATAAACAAGTCCGGTTGCAGAAAGCACAGCAGAAGGTCTCCTTGGGTGATGTTTCTGGGTTGTGATTCTTTCTGCGTTTTCGTTTCTCTTCAAAAGTATCCCTAATCTAAATATGTTTTATACTTCTGCTTTTCCATATCAATACTTTGGTTTCCCTACAGATCATTTAAATACACAGATTTTTAAAGAGCAGAGTAGGCAGAAGGTAGATCATGATTTATTGGTGTACAATTGACACATGTTTCTGACTTCCACTTATTTAATAATACCAAAATGCTTTCCACTCCAGTCTAGACTCTTATGATCCTTGCCCTGTAGTAACTCTGGTATTGTAGTAAAGCCAGGACCCACAGGGTTGAAGCATTAGGACCCTTTGATTAGCAAGGACAGTAACTTCATCAGCCATGCATCTTAAACTTGTCTGTTCTCTCTTAAGTTTAACTGGAATACTCAGACTAACCAGTTATCCATGCTTTTATCATTCTTAATTCCAAGTCTAAATATAATCAATGGTTAATAAGCTTTAGCAGGTAACTAATCTGCATTAAGCCATCTTGACAAACACTGTCAGTTGAAAAGTAATCCAACCTAGCCTGAGTCTGGAAAAAAAAACACCCACATCAAATTCCAAAAAACTAGTATCAGATTTCTAAGTACACAAGAAATTTCTAAGTACACTTTAGAATATGAGGTTTAACATAAGCCAAAACTACAAAAGCCCTATTTCGGGTTGCAGTAAGTCCTTGGCTTTTGCAACATAAGAGACAGCAACATAATTATTTTTTTTCAGTACTGACATCCAACAATATTTCCCATCCCTATGGTTACACTAAACACAACTTCTCCCCATTCTATATAACCTCTTAAACCATTCATAAAGAGTTTGTTGTTGTGTGCCTTCAAGTCATTTCTGACTTATGGCAATCCTATGGGGTTTTCTTGGCAGAATTTGTACAAAGGGTGTTTGCCCTTGCCTTCCTCTGAGGCTGAGAGAGTGTGATTTCCCCAAGGTAAGCCAGTGGGTTTACATGGCCAAACAGGGATCTCAACCCTGGTCTCCAGATTCCTAGTCCATTGCTCTAACCACTAGACCATGCTGGCTCTCCCCATATACAATATCTATACCAAAACCTTAGAAGCCAGTCTCCCATCTTTGCTTTTAAGCATTTTATCCTTTAATTATTTTAATATCATTCCTGGCAACACAAATGGCGATTGAAGGGGCATGTAAGAGGAATGAGAAAGAGAAAGGAGACAGAGTTCATAGAACTGACCTACGTATTCAAAAGGGGTTTGAAAACGACGAACCATTTCTCTACATCAGCTTCAGGCTTAAGGTGCCTCTCATAATCCATTTAATACACACCACCAATCATGGAGTGAAGCTTCAATTTGTTCTCTGTTGGCTTAAGACATTCACCCAGAACTGGCTAAAGGCCTGGAACATGAGCAAGCAAACCGCAGCCCTCCAGATATTATTGAACTGCAACACCCATCCACCTTAGGTAGAATAACTTCCAATGGTGAGGAATGCTTTGCCCAACCCTACTCTTTGAAGATGACAGAGTAAAACAGGTTAGACCACTGGTTTTTAACCTGTGGTCTGGGGACCTACAAGGGGCCATTATGTCCTCACATACCCCCCCCCCACAAAGGCTTGAAGGCTGCTAGGCCCACCTCCTCCCTGTAGTGGAGTTGACACATGACAGGAGCCAAGGCAAAGCCTGGCTGGCTTGGCCTGTGCATTGCCATTCAATCTGCTCCAGACACAAACTTGCAGGAAGAAGCAAGAAAGAAGTCTTCAATCCCCATCCAGTGCCTCTGAGGGAAGGTTTAATGGATAGTGTAATTATATTATTATTATTATTATTATCATCATCATTATGATCCCTACAGCCGACAGAGCCCATGGAAAGTGGTGATAAGAACTCTAGAGTCCAACAAAATCGGAAGGGCTGCAGGTTGCCTACCCCTGCCTTCAGAAGCAAGCCAGTGTGGACAGTCCAATCCACACTACAAAAATAATCCAGTTTGAAACTGGATCATTTGCCCTGGTTCCTTCCTACGGAATGCTGGAGTTTGTGGCTTTACAAGGTCTTTAGCTTTCTCTGCCAAGGAGTGCTGGTGCCTCACCAAACTACAAATCCCAGGATCCCATAGGAAGGAGCCATGGCAAATTTGCCATGGCTCCTTTCTATGGAATCCTGGGATTCATAGTTTTAAAAAGACTTTCGCCTTCTCTGCCGAAGGGCACTGGTGCCTCACCAAACTAGGAATCCCAGGATTCCATAGGAAGGTGCCATGGCTCCTTCCTATGGAATCCTGGGATTTGTAGTTTTACAAGGTTTCCCAGGGCGCTGGTGCCTCACCAAACTACAAATCCCAGGATCCAATTAGGAAGAAGCCATGGCAAATAATCCAGTTGCAAACTGGATTATTTGTGTAGTGTGGATGCATCCTATCTAACCACCACCCCTTTTCATCCTGACCACAGATTTGGGAGTGCTGAGTACTAGACAGCAGAGTTCAAGAGTCTCGACCTATTTTTTTGGTAATAAGATGGGGAGGGGCTCCAATTTTGCATTCAACTGCCCACTTCCCGTCCTCTTCAGTGGTGGGAGGGAAGAAGACTGCTAGCGAAGTCCTACAAGAGGGGGGGGGAGGCAACTCAAGCCCCCCCATATTTTCCCCACTCCCTTCCCTTGAAGCCTCTCAGACCGGCTCCCCTTCCTCAGCTGCCTCCCTTCCTACCTCAGGCCGGCGTGGTGGAGACGACGACGACGACGTTGCGAGGCCCGCTTTACTTCCCTGCTAAAGTTAACGTTCGAGGATTATTCCCTCCTCCCTTTCTTCTCCGTAAGGTACGCGAATTGCGTAAACTTGCGCAGGCGCATTGCCGACCCGCTTGAGGCCAAGGAAAGGTGAGAGGCGGAGCTCTAAGACATAAACCGGGGGATGAATAAATAGTATACAACTTGTCCCTCCGTATCCGCGGATTTGTTATCCGCTGATTTAAGTATTCACGGCTTGCAAAATAGTCTTAAAAAGAAAATAATAATCCAAAAAGCAAACCTTGATTTTGCCATTTATTAATTTATTTTTATTTTATTTTATTATAATAATAATAAAATGTATTTCTACCCCGCCCCTCTGCAACGCAATGGGGGCGGCTTACATCATAAAAATAAGATCATAAATTTAGTTATTTATACCCTGCTCTTCAGCCACAAGGCTATCAGAGTGGCTTACAAATTGTTTTAAGCAATAGCAATTTATACATCTACACTGCAAGAAGCAGCTTCCAATGTGTGTTAGCTAATAAGGAATTGTATATTAAATATCTTCAATGACTATTATGATGTATGTGTGTGTATATATATATATATATATTTCACTGTATCATGCTTTGATCGTGATTTCCTGCGTGGCCGGTGGTTGGACTGGATGGCCCTCCTGGTCTCTTCCAACTCTACAATTCTATGATTCTATATACCAATAAATTGTTGTGTAAATTATACCCTCTTTGTTCACTTCATTCTAGTGCGTACCACAATATAAACCTCTACAAAACATATTTACATATAATTACTGTATTGTATTTATATGTTTTGTAGAGGTTTATATTGTGGTACACACTAGAATGAAGTAAACACAGAGGGTATAATTTACACAACAATTTATTGGTATATGTAACTATACAGTGAAAAAATATATACTGTACATACATAAAGTTTATATTTAATCATAACAGTCATTGAAGATACTTATTATATAATTCCTCAACTATTGTTGTAACATAGTATCTTATATAAGGGACACCATTATGCTATGCCATTGCATATAATGGGACTTGAGTATTAATGGATTTTGGTATCCATGGGGATCCTGGAACCAAACCCCAGCGAATGTGAAGGGACAAATGTATTCCCACCCACCCACCCCCGAGACTTTGTTGTTGTTGTTGTTGCTCCCATTCTCTTTGTGTTGATTCCTGTGCAATCTCTTACTGGGAAATACAGAATGTTGCAGGATTGTAAAATGAAAGAAGAAGACTATTGAGAATCAACTAAATAATACTTATACTACTGAAAGTAGTGTAATGAATGAGTGCTGTATGAGATGTATCTGTTTGTTTATACAATAGGACCCCCGTATCCACCGATTCATTATCCACTGACTCACTTCTCCACTGGTCATGAAACAGCACACCTACCATAGAGTCTTCCTAGAAAATATGCCCTCTCTAGCCATTTTCTAGGCAATTCTGTAGTGTGAAGTCAAAGGCTTTCATGGCCGGCATCAATGGATTTTTCTTTGTTTTTTTCTGGGCTGTGAGGCCATGTTCTGGAAGAGAAATCTGAAGATGCCAGCCACAGATACAGGCGAAACGTCAGAAATAAACTCTTCCAGAACACGGCCTCACAGCCCAGAAAAAAACAATTCTGTAGTATTTTAAACTGGAAGTCCCATTATTTTCAGTGGTGTTTGTTATTATCCACGGTTTTCGGTATATCCACTCCCCACAGAACCAATCCCCAGCATATAAGGGGGTCCTACTGTATTGTAACATGCTTTGTTGGGTGTTACTGGTTTGCATGCTTTTTTCTTTTTCTTTTTAAATATATATTCTTGTTTAATACATTTTTTAAAAAAAGAATGCTCTCTTTTGAAACGGTGGCAGAAAGGCAGATGCTGAGGGAGAAAGAAAAAAAATGTTGATGTTGTGGTTACATTTGACACTTGATGTCATGAAGAGTAGAGGAATCCCGAAAGGCTGAGGTTGCCATGGAAAAATAGGCACTTTATTTCTCCAGCCACAGCCCATGTGAAAGTGTGGGATAAGTATTCTGCACATGCTCAGAGGACATTTTGTGTGCAATACATGGTATGTTGCACAGAATCCTGCCAATAAAAAACATAATCAGGCTCCGAGAAGCCTCTTCCACATACAAACACGTATTTGGGAGTGGAAAGGAAGAGAAAAAAGAAAAGTTTTTTAAACACTTTATGCCACTAACAGGTCCACAAAACATAGTGCATGTCCTTGGTTAAACAAATACCACTTTTCCATCTAAAAACACATAGTTAACAGTTTTGTGTTACTGTAAACTGGTAAATTCACCTCTGAGTATTCCTTGCCTAAGAAAACCCTATGAAATTGATGAGCTCACCATAAGTCAACAGACAACTTGAGAGAACACGTACAGTATGTGCCTTCAAGTTGCCTGTTGACTTATGGACAACCCCACACATTTCCTAGGGTTTTCTTAGGCAAGGAATACTGTACTTAAGATGATTTTGCCAGTTCCTTCCTTTGAAATACTGTATAGCCTACAGCACATACATACACAAACAGGTATATTGTGAGATAGACTTTCACGGGCTGGGAAAACTTCAATTCCATGGGAATGTATGCCACAATAAATATTTTAGATCAGAATCTTTTATATTAATGATTGTAATTATGTGGCCCTCCAGACGCTTGCTGAACTGCAACTTCCAACATCCTACCCTGCTGGCTACAACTACTGGGAACTGCAGCCCACAAACATTTGGCCACATGATTACTACTCCCCCCACTTTAAAAAAAAAACATACTTGCTTGGGAATAAATTCCATTGAACGCATTGGGGGTTACTTCCAATAAAATTCAATGGGATTGCACTATTATCATGCCACAAGATTTGTTTTAAAATTCCTTCGTGCATCTGAATTGTATAGAACTGTTCCTAAGGTTTAGAATCATAGAATCATTGAGTTGGAAGAGACCACAAGGGCCATCCAGTCCAACCCCCTGCCATGCAAGAATACATAATCCAGTCACTCCCAACAGATGGCCATCCAGACTTTGCTTAAAAAACCTCCAAAGAAGGAGACTCCACCACACTCTGAGGCAGTGCATTCCACTTCCGAACATTTTAAATATCTGGAATGGCTCTTAACCTTTTCTTTACCAGGGACCCCCTTTAAATATCTTTTGTTGCGGAGGACCCCCAAGACTTAACTCAAGATTTAAAACCCTAAAAATAATAACAATAATACCTGATAATAATACTAATAGAATTACACCATCCATTAAACCTTCCCTCAGTGGCACTGGAGGGGGCAGGAAGACTTATCTCCTGTTTCCTCCTGCTACTTTGTGTCTGGAGCGGATTGCATGGCAATGCACAGGCCAAGACAGCCAGTCAGACTTTGCCATGGCTCCTGTCATGTGTCCACTCCACTGTAGGCAGGAGGTGGGCCTAGCAGCCTTTAAGCCTTTGCGGCCCCCCTGTGAGGACATTGTGGACACCGGTGGTGTGTGTGTATCTCCAGACCACAGTTTAAGAACCACTAATCTAGAACAAGAGTGAGCCAGCACTGTGTACCTCTGGTTGATAACACTTTTTGTCATTGGCTTGTTTGCCCTATCCAGAAAAAAACAAAAGCCCAAACAAATCAACCTCAGGGGACAACAACAGCACATGTAACCAAATTACCATCTCCACCTCTCTCTGGGATCCCTGCCAAGGCAATGTTCAATTGAATGCAGCTGTGGTTACATTCCACTCACTGTCAAGCTGCACTTTTACAAGTCTGTACGTAATGGGAAAAGAGTCAGAGTGGTGTATGGATTTTGAACGTTGCCACTCTATCATCACTGTTTGACCATGCAGTGGGGAGTTTGACATTTTAACAATTACTTTTCGTACTTGGTGTAGTGGTTTGAGCGTTGGGCGATGACTCTGGAGACAGAGAGCCATGGAAACCCACTGGGTGACCTTGGACAGGCAATACACGCTCTCTCAGCTTAAAAAGCAAAGCCCTTCTGAACAAATCTTGCCAAGAAAACCTCAGGATAGGGTCACCCTAAGATTCACCATAAGTCAGAACCAACTTGAAGGCACACAAGAACAAAATTAAGTTTGGAGAGCCCAAATTAAACAGGAAACCATGTGGGAATACCTCTCAATTGACGTCCCCTTGTCGTGGGAGAGAGGCTTGCGTACCCTAATGATGTTTTGAGCTATGCTGCGCTGATGATGCTGCCCTTGTTGCCCACACAGAAGCAGCTCTGCAGCGCCTAACATCCTGCTTCGCAACAGCTGCAGAGCTGTTTGGGCTGGAAGTCAACCTGAAGAAAACGGAAGTTCTTTACCAGCCTCCACCACAGGACAAACATCACCATCCCCACATTGCCATCAGCAACTCTGTGCTTAAGTCCGTTCAGCAGTTCACCTACCTGGGAAGCATCATCTCCTCAGATGCCAAGATTGACAAAGAGATCGATCACAGATTAGCAAAGGCACGTAGCGCATTTGGAAGACTTTACAAAAGAGTCTGGAGTAATAAACACCTGAGGCGAAACACAAAAATCAGTGTGTATAGAGCCATTGTACTGTCTATTCTCCTTTATGGGTCTGAAACATGGGTCACCTATCACCACCACTTACGACTCCTCGAACGCTTCCATCAGTGCTGTTTACGCACAATCCTAAATATACACTGGACTGACTATGTGACGAATGTTGCTGTCCTTGAGCAAGCAGGGATCATCAGCATTGAGGCCATGATACTGAGCACACAGCTGCGCTGGGCAGGGCACGTTTCTAGGATGGAGGACCATCGCCTCCCCAAAATAGTATTCTACGGTGAACTCGCCACGGGTCAGCGTAAGAGGGGCGTTCCAAAAAAGCGATACAAGGACTTCCTGAAACAACACCTCAGGCTCAGCCAAATTGAGGTCCGCCCTGGCCTCACATCGCGAGGCCTGGAGACGCACTATCCACAATGCTGCAGCCTTATTTTAGAACTCTCACCGAACAAGTCTTGAAGAGAAATGACAACGCAGAAAAAATCACACCCCAAAAACATCACCCAAGGAAACCTTCTGCTGTGCTTTCTGCAACTGGACTTGTTTATCTCGGATTGGCCTTTTCAGTATCAGGCCGCTTGCAGAAAGCACAGGATGAGTCCTTCCTGAATCTTTGTTTGCAAAGAGAAGCCAGAGAGAGAGAGAGAGAGAGATGTGCCAATTGTCATCTTTAAAATAGCCCAGTGGTTCTTAACCCCTATTTAATAAACTTATTGAACTCTAAAATTTGATTCTTAAATCATCATTTTAGCTAGGGCTCTTTGATTTCCCCCTGTACCTTTGGGATGAATAAAGAAGATAGTTCTCTGATTGTGTGTAAGAGTTTGTCCCCTTCAGATGGGCTGCAATGTTGTTATTGATGTTCTTCTGTGCCTTCAAGTTATTCCAATACCCTACGGAAATCTCTCCTCACACCCCTTCCTGTCCAACCTTATGAGGTTGTTACAACCACATCAATTTCTATCTCTCTGCAATTAAAACAATCAGTTGAGTTACAGACTTTATCACACTACACTGTTATAGTGCTATTATTCTACTTTAACTGCTATGGCTGCCTCCTGTGGAATTCTGGGGTTTGTAGTTTAGTGAGGCCGAAGAGCTCTCTGGCTGAGGAGACTAAATGCCCCTCCCTAAACTACAAATCCCAGGACTCCATAGGAGGTAGCCAGGCAGTTAAAGTGGAATAATAGCACTATAACAGTGTAGTGTGATAATCTTTCCTTTGTCCATTTCAGTGGTTCTTAACCTGTGGTCCAGCACCCCCAGGAGTCCATTATGTCCTCACAGGGGGTCCATGAGGGCTTGAAGGCTACTTGGCCCACCTGCTCCCTGCAGTGGAGTGGCCACATGACAGGAGCCAAGGCAAAGGCTGGCTGGCTGCCTTGGCCTGCACATTGCCATTCAATCCATTCCAGCCTGGAGCAGGAAGGAGCAGAAGAAAAGTCTTCCCACCCCCTCCAGTGCCTCTGAGGAAAGGTTTAATGGATGGTGTAATTGTTTTGTTGTTGTTGAATGTAATACTTCAATGTGCTATTATTATTATTATTATTATTGTCAGGTATTGTTGTTGTTGTTATGGTTTTAAATCTTGTGCGCCCGCGGCAACAAAAGATATTTAAAGAGGGTCCGTGGTAAAGAAAAGGTTAAGAACCAATGAACTAGCCCATAAAAAACACGGGTACGTGTTACTCTATTTTCTAGCTCTATGGTCTGCGCCTACCTAAAACGTAAGCAGCGGCCACTTTCTATGGCGTCACCGCAAAGAAGCGCAGAGACGGAGAGGCTCGCGGTTGCGCGGTGACGTCATCGCGCCGCCAACGCCGCGCCCCGTTTCTTCGCCCGTAGTAACCGAGTGGAGTTCGGAGGGACGGGGGAGAGAGAGAGAAGGAGAGGAAAACAACGACCAGAAGGAGTCTCTCAAAAGGTGGTGGGTAAGAACTGGGGAAATAAATGGCGGGGGAAAGAAAATAAAAGCGCTGCCAGGCCCTGTTGGGGGCGTTGGGTAAGATGGAAGGGAGGAGGGGGCGGGGCTGCGGCCTAGTGGAGCCAAAGGAGCCTTTGGAGCTGACCCCGCTCTGTTCCTCTTCTCCCAACTCTCTAGGCGACCTGGTCTCTCGTCTCCAGACAAATCAGCCGACCCCTATCAAGGGCAGCAGGTAGGTGTGATCACTTGGGAAACCCTGACACTGAGTTAATCTCAGGGGGAAGGCAGGGTGACTGGAATAATAATAATGATAATGATAATAATAACCACCTCAGGGGGAAGGCAGGGTGACTGGAATAATAATAATAATAATAATAATGATAACCATAATAACCTTGGGAGAAGGCAGGGTGATTGGAATAATAATAATGATAACCTCAGGGGGAAGGCAGGGTGACTGGAATAATAATAATAATAATAATAATAATAATAAAAACAACCTCAGGGGGAAGGCAGGTTGACTGGAATGATAATAATAATAAAAACAACCTCAGGGGGAAGGCAGGGTGAATGGAATAATAATAATAATAATAATATCAGGGAGAAGGCAGGTTGACGAATCATCATCATCTCAGGGGAAAGGCAGGTTGACTGGAATCATCATCTTGGGAAAGGCAGGATGACTGGAATAATAATAATAATAATAGATTGACTGGAATAATAATAATAATCTCAGGGGAAAGGTAGGTTGACTGGAATCATCATCATCATCATCTCAAGGGAAAGGCAGGTTGACTGGAATAATAATAATAATAATTTCAGGGGGAAGGCAGGTTGACTGGAATAATAATAATAATAGTAATATTTCAGGGGAAAGGCAGGTTGACTGGAATAATAATAATCACCAGGGGGAAGGCAGGTTGACTGGAATCATCATCATCATCATAATCTCAGGGGAAGGCAGGTTGACTGGAATAATAATAATAATTCAGTGAACTTGTCTTCCCCCTGAGATTAACATCATCATCATCATCATCATTTCATCATATCCCCCTCTCCCTGTGGATCAAGGCGGGGAACAGCACATCAACCCATAAATGTAATATTAGTTAAAAATGCTTATCAGTTAAAACTTATCAACTTAAATAATATTTATTTCTTACCACCCTCTCCTTGTGGATCAAGGCCAGGGTACAGCACATTAACACATCAATGTAATATTAGTTAAAAACACATATCCATTAAAATGTATCCATTTAAAAAAACAAGACTAATAATATTTATTTCTTACCCTGCCTCAATCCACTGGGAGAGGGAGAGGGAGGAGTAAGACTATTTATTTCTTAACTCACCCACCCACCCCCCTGTGGATCGAGGCAGGGAACAGCACATCAACACAAACATAATACTGTATTAGTTAAAAACACATATCGGTCAAAACTTACCCATTTGAAAAAACAAGACTAATAATATTTATTTCTTACCTGCCTCTCCCTGTGGATCGAGGTGGGGAACATCACATCAATGTAATATTAGTTAAAAATATACATCCATTAAAACTTACCAATTTAAAAAAACAAGTGAGACTAAGACATTTTAAAACAATCAGTACACAGTTTTAAATTCACAGTTTAAAATCATCTAGATTGACCTGCTGGAAGGTCCTGATCCTGGTGGCCCCAGGCTTCTCTTCATTTTGTTGCTGCTCTTTCTAGTTTTGTGTAATAACAAATACAGTACTGTACTGAAAAGTGACCACTGTTATTACAGTTGCCCCTCCACATTCGCGGCTTTCACATTCGCGGTTTTGATTATTTGCAGTTTCTCTGAGCCCCCCCTCCCAAAAGTGGCAATGGGGCTTTAGAAGCCCCATCGCCGCTTTTGGGAGGGTGGGGGGGTGGAGAGGAGCAGCAACGGGGCTTTAGAAGCCCCATCGCTGCTTCTGGGAGGGCGGGGTGGTGGTGGAGAGGAGCAGTGACGGGGCTTTTGAAGCCCCATCACCGCTTCTGGGAGGGCGGGGAGGGGTGGAGAGGAGCAGCGACGGGGCTTTAGAAGCCCCATCGCTGCTTCTGGGAGGGCGGGGAGGGGTGGAGAGGAGCAGCGACGGGGCTTTAGAAGCCCCATCGCTGCTTCTGGGAGGGCGGGGGGGTGGAGAGGAGCAGCGACGGGGCTTTAGAAGCCCCATCGCCGCTTTTGGGAGGGCGGGGGGTTCCTGGAGGGCGTGGCATGACCTATTTTTTTATTCGCAGTTTTTTCACATTCGCGGGGGTCTTGCGACCCTAACCCCCGCGAATGTGGAGGGACAACTGTACTGTTTTACAGAGCAGTGGGTACATAAGATAGCTATCAACAAGAGCAAGTCGTGCTTTTATTCACTTAGGAGCCCATAGGTACCGACGTGGGAATAAGACTGTTAGACTCAGTAGCAGAAATTTCTAAGTAAATATGCAAACTGTAATCTGTTGTGATGCCTGTGACTGAAGTTTCAGGTATAAGCACAGTATATTACTTCATGTTGTTATTTCCTCTTCTAATCATATTGTTTACATTTGTTAAATTATTTTTAAGGATAGGGCTGGAAGGCACACATACAAAAATCCCATCTGTTTCACGCACACATAGGCCTCAATGAAGTATTAGCCACCCAACAAAATTCCCACAAAGGAATCCACATGGTTTAGGACATAAGTTGCCATAATAGTTGATACTGTAATGGTGAAGAGTGGTTTTATAATCTTTTAATAATTATAAAACAAAAAGGTATGGGATTTTCACGTTCACAACCACTTAAAAAAAAAAGACAAGTAGGACAAAATGTACTGTTCCTAAGTAGTGGACCAGGGTACAGTTGACTAAGTTTAAGGTAAGAACTGAGTGCTTTGAAAAAGTCATCAAGCTTCACTGTGTTTGGTACCAGGGTACAAATGTAATGTACACAATTGCTTTTTTACATTAAATGATGAAGAACAGAATTTTAGGCAAATAAATAAAAGGTGTGCTCAAAACTTGTAAATTATAATGACTTTGTAAATAATAATCATACATACCTACAAAATAAAGTACTGTGTTTCTTGTTTTCATCATTTTATTCTCTCCATCTCCCAGTAGGACTGCTGTTCCTTGTTTCCAGATCTGTAAAATAGAAGATATCTATTGGTTTCTTTCTGACTATCTTCACTCTTCTTTGTCCCTACCCCCTAATTTTCTTGGGAGGATTGTATGATTGCTATGCTTACACACTGCTAGTTTCATTTATTTATTTAAAGCACTTGTACCATGCTTTGCAGGCAAAAAAGCTCCCAGAGCAGCCTACAAGATAGGTAAAACAGTAAACTGCCCTCACTCTTACAGTATTAAAATTTAATATATTATCCACAAAGGAATAAGGGATGTGGAGGGGGAATATTAAGTACACTGCTGATAATGTTTTCGATATAATGTTATAGTGTTTATAACATTAACTGTTTAAGTTCAGTTAAATGGAAAGGTTGAGGCAAAATAGGTGGGTTGAGGAATGAAGGCAGTAGTATCTTCTCTGCTGCTTGCTTTCTCTCCTCACAGCAGCCACAACCACATATTTCAACATGATAAAAATGTCAGCTGAAAATAGATATGCCACAAATATGTATATACACTGTTGAACTTGAGAACAAAAACAAATCCTAAGTATGTTTGTAATTAACAGGAATAAAGGTTCACGATAGTATGCCTAAGACTTAAACAAATAGAGCATCTTTCTCGTTGTTTGATGGTCCACTGTTCCGGTCTTTGAAGAAAAAAAAACCCTTAACGTCTTATGTCTCAACGCAAAAAGTTAGATATTTTACTTTTTAATATTGACTTTAGGTTTATTACTTAAGTTGCCACATCTTTATTAGTATTAAACAGAATGTAATTCATTATATTGCTGCTGTTGTGTGCCTTCAAGTCGTTTCTAACTTATGGTAACCCTAAGGTGAACAAACCTATAATGTGGGGGTGGGATTTGGCAAGATTTCTTCAGAGGGGGTTTGCTGTTGGCTTCCTCCAAGGCTGAGAGAGCTTGCCCAAGATCACCCAGTAGGTTTTCATGGCTAACGGGGGTGTGGGGGGGTGTGGGATTCAAAACCTCAGCTCCAGAGTCATAGTGCAATGCTCAAACCACTCAGTTGATTATGTTACAAGTATTTAATTGTATTTAAAGCTGTTGAAGATGAAGTCATAAGCTCCAAGGAGGGCATTTGGTGGGTCTTTGGACATTGCAGACCTCCCTCTCCACTATAAGATTTTTCTCTACACTAGTAGAAAAGGAAGTCAGACACCAGAGATCAATTTGAAGCAGCAGGAATGAACAAAATGCTATGCTCCAAATATTGCTAAACTGCAACTTCCAGCATTCCTCACTGGTGGCCACACTGGCTAAGGCTGATGGGAATTGTAGTTCAGCAACAGTTGGAAGGTTCACTTTGCCCATCCCTGTAGTAGACTGTTCCATTGCTGTTACTGCTTCGCAGTTGTTGCTGTGACAGTGGGAGAAAGCAATTCATGAGAGCCTGTGTATACACCGGATTCAGCACCCTCTCATCCCCCAGTGGTTGCAGAAAGGGCAAAAAAACAAAACATCTCTGCTTGTTTTCCTTCTCATTGAAATGGATGGGAAGAACATTGAAAAGGAGGAATAATCAGTGGAGGGGGAAAGCCAAGATAAGAAGGGGGAATGCTCCTCTTTCTTCCCTGAATCTCAAGCCCAGCAAGAATTGGAAGTCGCTTTTACCAGTCACTTCCCCCTTGCCAATAGGATTGTTTCACCATTGTTTGGTTTTCAGTTTGAAAGGTTTTAATTCTCTTTTGTTGGTGATTTTTATTGAATGAGCAGTTAGGGAAATTGGGCTGGATATTAGGATCTGAATAGAAACTGTTTCCCTTTGTTAGTGAATGAAACATCTATATTGGACTAAATTTCAGTTTTACTTGTTTAAGACAGTAATTTATTTGTCTTTCTAATATTGGATATTTTTACCCAAGTCCATGAAGTTCATGTGAGTACTACTTGGCCTATCTTTGAAGCAAAGAAGTGTTAATACTCTGTATACTACTTCATCATTATCAGACACGTCAGAGATACCATGAATTGGAACAAAGGTGGCCCTGGTACCAAGAGAGGCTTTGGTTTTGGTGGCTTCTCAATATCATCTGGAAAGAAGGAAGAGCCCAAACTTCCTCAGCAGTCCCACAGTGCTTTTGGAGCCACAGGTTCTTCAGCTGGCTTTGGCAAGACTCCACCACCTCAGCTGCCTTCTTTTTACAAGATTGGATCAAAGCGAGCAAACTTTGATGAAGAGAATGCGTAAGCTATTCATGTTTTGCGTGTGTATCCCTGTTAAATGTCCTTTGCAAAATTTCTTTGGTGGAATATGACATAGTGGGGTTAACTGAAAATATATAGAATAGAAGAGCACCAGTGTATGGCCCAAGGCTTGCAGAGAGACTACTAACACAACACGAGGCTTATAAGTCCCTATTAAAAATAATATAGGGCACCAGTGGAGGTGGCAGCAAGCTCAGGCTGCATTCTTCAGGATCGCCACGCCAGCTGCCTAGTTCTGCTTTGTGAAGGAACCCCATCACCTTGAAGGAAGGAACTTGTGACTGGAGTGCTTCCCAGAGGTGGGGGAGCCCAAAGAAAGCACCTGGAGCTTGCTGCCGCCTCTGCTGCTGCCCTATACCATATTTAATAGGGACTTGAGCATGCATGCTTTTTAGTATTCATGGGGAGGGGGGGGTCCTGGAACCAATCCTTCGTGGATACCAAGGGCCCAGTGTATACGTTACAGCTGCAGCTGTACTTACTGCACAGAAATATCTAAAGAAAATTTGAGTGGAAACATACTGTTTGTGTGCACATTATAATGAGAGGATCCTTGCTGTCTTACTCTTTTCTGTCCTACTCCTTTCATATTGGTTATGTTAAATATATTTTTCCAGTATAAATGCATTCTAGTTTTGAGGTTATTTAGGTAGTTTTTTATGAGCTAGGCTACAGTTTTTCCTTTTCAGTTTTTTTTGGGAATTCTCAGCATGTTTGGCTAGAAGATTCATCGGTTCTCATTTTCAGCAAAAAGTTACTGCTAACAGCTAAAGCTTCCTTGCTCCATCTCACCTGCCCTTTGCAAGTGGTGGAAAACCTCCTTGTGCTCACTCAGTCAGGAGTCTCCCATGTCCTCATGCTTGTAGTTGCATGTTAATCATGAAGACTGAAGTTGCTTTGTGTCAAATAGAACTCTTGTAACTTCTCTTGCTTTTCTTCTGTTTTCCCAGTATGTATTTTTGTGAGGTTTTTTTCTGTGTGCTTATGAGTTGAGTTTTACCCCTGCTACTGTTCCATTGTATGTATTGCTAAGATTGCATGGTCCCACTTGATTCTTCCTAGCATGTGTCACCTTGTCACACCCTTGTTTTTAGAAGAAAACTGGCCCTTTTAGATCTTCTTATGAGTACCACAACTGGCCCTTTTAGATCTTCTTATGAGTATTTAGCAGTCCTTGAAAAGGGAAAACTTAAAAAAAATCCTGTATTATTGTTCAGTATGTGATGGATGTCTTGGAAAATTCTTTGGCATCTATAGCAACAGTTTACTGCATGATCAAAGCCATGTGGTTTAACAGTTTTCCTTTCCTATAAGCATGGTTCTATGTTGTCATTCTTTGTTGTATCACCTTCTCTATCTGCATCAATTTATAGCTACTTTGAGGATGAGGAGGAAGATTCCAATAATGTTGATTTACCATACATTCCTGCTGAGAACTCTCCTACTCGGCAGCAGTTCCATTCCAAAGCACCTGACTCAGACAGTGAGGATGACCCATTGGAGGCATTCATGGCAGAAGTGGAGGTGAGATCCAATTTCCTTATATGTTGCAGAGACTGTATGGCTTTGGAATGTTGTCAGAAATGGCCACTGAGGATAGCGGTTTCCAGTTTTAGTAAGCATTTTGAAGAAAGTAGGCATAAATATTCTCTTCTTAATTTTGAAATATTTTTAATCAGTTTCTTATGGACTACAAAAATCATTGCAGTCCTCTGAAAAAGGAGGAGAGGGATGAAGCTAAACACCTCTCTTTTAGAAGGAGATTCAGTAAAGGTGATGCCACCATAGAAAAATCCTGGCTTCATCTTAGGTTAAATTTAAGAAATAGAAGACAAGTCCTTCTGAGGCAGGGCTAGGAAATCTATAACATTCCCAATAGTGTTGAATTTCAATTCCCGCCAGACCCAAGTGGCCTGGCCAGTGGCAAGGGAAAATGGGAATAGTTGTTCATCAGAATTTGGAGGGCTATGGGTTTCCCATCTTTACCTTAGTGTAGAGGTGGGCAACTGTGAAAGGCTAGGGGGCTGCATTAGCCTATGTTGGCCCAAGGGGGTCTTCAAAACGTGTTGGAAATGCACCCCACACCCCTAATGGACATTTTTTTGCATTTGGGGACAATTTTTTGGAAAAAAATAGCAAAAATTGTTTTTGACCCCTGGGGGCCCAAGGTGGCCTCCAGAGATGGGTGGAAATGCTCTACATATCCCCTAGAGGTTGCTGAGTACATTTTGTAAAAATTGTTTCTGACTTCTGGGAGGTCCTGGTGGGCCACAAAAACAGCCCTGGAGGCCACATGCAGCCCACGGACCAGACTTTGCCCACCCTTGCCTTAGTGGATGAAGCTAAAGTTAGTTACTTTATTCAGAATTAAACATCTGCATTCAGTGAGGAACATTCCAAATAATGTGACATTTAGTGATTGCTGTATTTGTTTGTATGTTGCAGTATAAGTACTAATGTAGTAGGAATGAGGTGGTGTGTGCTGCACTGCAAAGTTACATTCATTTTGTGGTTTATTAGGATCAAGCTGCTAGAGACATGAAGAGGCTGGAAGATAAAGATAAAGAAAGAAAGAATACAAAGTAAGTTGTTTCAACTATCACAACCATGTTGAAATAAAGGAGAGATTAATGGAAGCATGGGATCATCTTATTTTATTTCTGTTAATATAACATGTTAAGATTTTGCCATGCCAACATATTTAAGCCTTCATTGAACTTCTGTAAAGACTATGATGTAAATTTTGAGGGTTGATTTATGTGGGCTGGTGTTTAAATGACTTTGCCTTGGAACAGGGAGCTAAACTCCCCTCCCTGATCCTCTTTTGTTGCAATGCTCTGTGAACATCTTTTCTCTCAAACTTGATAGATCTGAAATGAATTCAGTCAGGATTATTCTTTAAAGTTTGGCAAGTCTTAGTGGGTTGGAACTGGTATAAGATGTGTTTTATGTCACTTTTAAATGTTGTCAGTGTTGAGTTATATTGGTACTATCCAGGTTGAATGTGTGGCACTGGGTATGTGGAACATTTGCAGGGAAGTTTTGTTTCTCTGCTTATTTTTCCAGGGGTATACGCGATGATATTGAAGAGGAAGATGATCAAGTGAGTTTCCTACACAATCTTTCTATCTATCAAAATATATCAGTAAATAAAAGTACAAATTTCTAATATCTTTGAAAGAAACCCTGACTGTTTTTGTTTGCTAAGGACATGAGGAGAATGTTCAATCTAAATACAGGGACCATTGGTCTACTTAGTCAGTTAAGACCTAAAACTGAATGGTAGACAAGAGTTAAAAATATACCCAACATTGTTAAAAAGTCTTATTAATCCTTTTTATTGTAAGATACACTAAAACAGAAAGTTGGAAGGAGGATAAGGAGAGTGATAGGAGAAGATGGAGAAGGCAGAAAGATAAATATTTATAATAAGTTAAGAGTGGGTCCAATTAGGATTACTGTATAAACATTTGTCCTGGGTCAGAAATGGATGAAAGGTACTGCTTCATCTGAGAAATTCTTAAATGGAAGCCACTACAGAACTCAGTTTAAAACTTATTGCACATCTTTTATTTAACTGGATACATCATGGAGACTTCTGTTTGTGTTTCTCCAAGTTCCATATTAGTATTTATTACTGATGGTGTCAAATTCTGTAAACCATACCTTTACACAAATTTTGAAACTCCTCAGTAATGCCCATTACGGAATTAGTATGTCCTGAGAGCCCATAGTTTCTGACTGCTATATTACTGCATGAGTTGCTGGTCTCTTCTTGTGGCTTTCTAATTACCCTCCACAGAGGATGGTGATTCTGCTTATAGCTGCACTGAAAGTGATTAGAGCATTTAATCCCTTGCACATAACCTGGGATAATTATTCGCTCCTAATAAGGGCTACCTTTTGCATCTCTGCAGGCACTACCTCTCTGAGATTCCCTATCTCATCAGGAACATACCCAAAATGCACACAAGTGATAGTCAGTCTCTTGAAAAATAAGTCTTCAGAAACATGATAACAAAACATAGGTTCAGTTTTATTTCAGAGGAGAAAGTGTTAGTTCTGAGGACTTTAGGGAATGTTCTGGACCCATATGGTTAACCTGTTTGTATAACTTAGCGTACCATTATTGAAGCTTCCATTTTGAGATGCCTTCAGCAAGGAATTTAAATGCACCGCACTGTTGCTTTGGCAAGCATTAATCTTAACCCAGAGGAGGATGTAATACATTTCTTAACTTGCAGTATATGCGTTTGACATAGCTAAGAAATTCTGGGTAACCACCAAGTACATGGGAGTGGTAGCTTGTTTACATTTATAATACAGCAAGAATGGAAGGCTTTAATTTATGAACAGAGTTGTGTCATTCTACTCTGCCTTGCTTTTTTTGTCCTTTCTTATATTTCTGAGTGTTGCAGGACATTGTGAATCTATTGAATTAATTTCCCACTCTCTTTTTTAACCCTTCTTGCTAGATAATCTAGTCACACAGTCATTGACAGTTTCTCATATTGCACATGTAAGGATGACAGCCCATTGGCTTGATAACCAATGTAATGCAGTGGATACGTTATTGCCATGGCAGTGGAGTGACCTGGGCTCCAGTTCCCACTTGACCATAAAGCTTTCAGGGTGACCTTGGCCAGTGCCAGCCTTTCAACCTAAACTACCCATGAGGGTTATTGGAGAATGCAGGGAGTTTCATGTCTACCCCCTTCTGTTCCTTGCAGGAATGGCCTTATAAAAATGGAGTAGTTATGTATTGGTAATTTAATATAATACACAGTCATGTCTGAGTTTTAAAAAGTTCAATGAAGATATCTTTTTTAGGATTTCTAAGGACAGACAGAAAAAGGGAAGTTTCATTTTCACACTTGAGAAATATGAAATATTCTTGTTACAATACTACATCAAAGAGGTGTCAAAAGGATTGTCCTGTCCTGTAAAGGAACACACAGTTCATAGGAGAGCTTTATTTAAGAATGTTTCTCTTCCATAACGTAGATATCTGCAGCTTTCACTTAAGTATGTCTTTAATTTACACTGGAGATAATGTAGATACTGCAATTGGCATTTCATCAGGTTGGTATAAAACCGTTGAGCTTCATAGAATTGTTGACCAGGCAAAAATCATTTTGCAGCTGAGATAATACTGAAATTTAGATTCAGCTTTTATTTGTTTCCTCAATATTGTTTGCTTACGGATGCCATCCTGTTTCTTAATTAATCTCCTTTTGAATAGAAATAACCTTCCCTTTAAAATATACATGCCTTTTATAGGACGTGTTTTATAATCTGATGTTATAAGAGTCTGTTTGAGGGGAATGGCAACTTGGTAGGAAAAGGAATGCAGATAAGTCCACAGAAGACACCATTTTGCCTGCTCACTTAAGTGTTAGACACTTGTGGCATGTTGACTCTTGGAAATAAAAGACTACTCTCTTTCAGTTTGGCAAGTTTCCCTGATTGGTTGCCTAGAAATTATTCTTACATGCAAACCTGTGACCAAGAAACCACATAGATACCTGCTGTAAGACTGAAAGGATTAAGGAGATTTTCAGACTACACTGTTATAGTGTTACTATTCCATTTTTAACTGCTCTGGCTTCCTGCTGTAGAATTCTGGGGTTTGTAGTTTAGTGACGCCTAAGATCTCTCTGGCTGAGAGTTTCAAATGCCCCTCCCTAAACTGCAAATCCCAGGATTCAACAGGAGGCAGCCATAGCAAATAAAGTGGAATAGTAACACTATAACAGTGTTGTCTGAAAATCTAGTAAATGTGAAGTAAAAGATGAAATGAGACAAAATATGAGCATTTGTAAAGTGATTCTCTCATTTCATAGAATCTTAGAGTTGGAAAGAAGCGCACTGGCCATCTAGTCCAACCCCCTGCCAGGCAGAAATACACAACTAAAGCATTCTTGAAACATGCCCATCCAACCTCTGTTTAAAGACCTTGAAAGGTGGAGGATCCGCTACCCTCTGAGCCAGTTCATTCTTCTGTCGAACAGCTCTTACATTAAAGTTCTTCCTAATGTTTAGGTGAAATCTCCTTTTTTTGCATTTCTGAGTAAACATTGTCAATCACTCCTAGCACCCATTTGGGTTAGGAAAAAGGGGTTTGATGCCAATGGTGGTAATGTCCAGGCAAAGTTTGAGACATTAACCACTGAAGACCAGTCACTTAATTATTGTTGAAAGCATTTTTGTCGTATTACTTGAAATTTTGGAATGGTCTGCTCAGTTCTGCCAACTATCATATTGTGAAATTTGTGGTTTGCTAAGAGAATCAGGCATCATTTCTTTTTATTACAGTTAACACAAAATAATTACTGTTAGGAAGAGCTTTGTTAAAATGAACTTGCTTGTTTGTGAGTAGGCATTAAAATAAACAACCATCTTAATGTGACTAATGCTTACTGGAAAACTGCAGTAGCATTTCATCCCCTTTGACATTTGTATGCAGTTACACTTCTCTGTTTTGCTGCAGGAAGCTTACTTCCGCTACATGGCAGAAAACCCCAATGCTGGTGTGGTTCCAGAAGAGGAGGAGGATAACCTGGAATATGACAGTGATGGCAATCCAATAGCACCATCCAAAAAAATAATTGACCCTCTTCCTCCTATTGATCATTCAGAGGTGAGTGAGGTTCTTCCATCCATAATATAGCATAATATAGCATCGCTTCTGAGTCATCCTGAAGGGCAACAGTAATGTACAGAATAAAGCAAGGTATGAGACAAACACCATTATTACTTGTGCTCCATCACTCAATTTGCTCATTGCACCAAGCCCTCAAGATAGTAACTTGAAATCTAAACACATGTACATGGTTCTAATAATCTGTTGGGTAAAGAGGAACTTGTTGCATGTTTTTTTTTCCTGACCAAGCTGTTGCTTTGATCCTTTTATTTGTCAGATACCATGCTGATAATTAATGATTAAACAGGCATGTCTGTGAACAGTCCATGACATTGGAACAGTTAAGTCAGAGGCAACAGCCAGTGTTTAACCAATTAGGTGGTGTCTTTGACTGACTGTCAATAATTGGCCTGCAGATTGAATACCCACCATTTGAGAAGAACTTCTACGATGAGCATGAAGAGATCACCAGCCTCACTCCACAGCAAGTGGTGGAGCTGCGCCATAAGCTCAATCTCCGGGTAAGATGAAAACGAGATCCTTATTTGGGGGCTGTCTCTTGTTAAAACATTTTATTGTCAACTGTGTATACTAGACACTAAAACAGATGTTGAAACTTACACAGAAATAATATAGTTTCTGCTGAGTGAGGTTATGATTCCATAAGATGAAGAATGCAAAAAGGAAGAGAGAGAGACATGTATGTTAAGTTTCTAGAATGGTGATTCGAATGAGAGAGCAAAGAAAATGGCTGTGATGTGATGGCACAGGAAGTATTTTCCAAAAAGGAGAACTTGAGGAGGGTTTGGAAGAAGAATTGTTTCATGGCAGAGGGGCAGGTCTGCTGTTCAAATATCAAGGAAGATGCTTTGGAAAACATGGGAGCATGGGCAAAAGGCATGGTGGTTTGCAGGTTGTTGCTTGGCTGTGGTAGTGTGTTGCTCTCAAGCCATCATGTATTGGTATCTTGTATCTTTCTTCATGCTGTCTATTGGGGTTTGGCTATTTAGGGTGGAGGGGATAGCCTCTGACCCTCTTTTGGATTCATTCAGTTTCCTACTTCCTGGGATTTTTCTGTGGTTGTTCCAGCTTCAAATAGATACTCCCCAATATGCTGGCCATTTGTCATTATAGATGTCCTCTGACTTGCATGTGAAAAGACCTGACATGTAGGGAGGCAATTGCCATGCTACTGGTTCATTTACAGAACTTTGCTAGATGCACTTCTGGATTCTTTGGGCTGCCAGTCCATGCACTATCATAATTTATTCTTTGCCATCCCAGTATAGGTCTTCTGATAATGGGCATTCCTCTCTTTGTTCAGTTTAGGTACATTTAGTGCCTCTGGATTTTGAAAGGAATGTTCAATAAAGCATAAGAAAAGTGAATCTGTAAGTGCAGGTAGTAATCCTATAATGCATGTTTAGTGCATTAAACAGTATCAGGGATGTGACTGGGAGAAGTCTAGTTCATATAGGCTGTATGTCAGTGTGCACATTTTAAAATTCTCTGTCAAAATATTTAACTTTTTCTCAAGTGTTGAAGCCATGGTGTATATATTTGTTCTCTTTCTTCCTAGGTCTCTGGTGCTGCTCCTCCAAGGCCAGGCAGCAGTTTTGCTCATTTTGGTTTTGATGAGCAACTTATGCACCAGATTAGAAAATCAGAATACACTCAACCCACCCCTATCCAATGTCAGGTGAGTCCTGCAAGTATGAAATGTGTTCTTTCTTTTGCCTGTTCTGGGACCAAATGTCACATTGTTATCAAACTTGCTATGCAACTTGTGCATTTGGTTAACAAATTAATAAGTTTACACATAGAAGCAGAACTAATTGGCTATTAAAACTGCTTTAAACCTTTTTAAGACAAATGAACGTTCTACATGTTAAGGTCTCAACTCAAAATTTATAGAGTGAAAAAGGCTAGGAGCACTAAGCACATTAGGTTAGAGTGGCTTAATTTTTCCTCATACAGAAGGAATATATACCTTTCATCCTTACTTTCATTTTCTACAAACCAGATATGTAAATATACATCTGTAGGGTTTTTTTCCCTGCATGAAAAAATGAAGAATTTGAGAAGTTTTCTCCCTGCAGGGCCAGATTATGAGAAGTTTTGTATGTGTGTTTTTAAATTTTATTTAATTACTTGCATTTCTGGACTTTTTTGAGAAAATGGCATTTGAATTAAACATGTTTGGCACAAAGAGGAATAAAGCATTTTTTGTACAAAAATCTCACAAAAAGTCCTGGCATGTAAAACACTATCATGTTGATAGTTTCTTTGATGGGGTTTCTTGATTATGTCAAGATATCCTTTCTTGTTAAAGCTGTGAGAATGTGTGAGTACATCCCAGCTACAAACTCTCACACCTGCTTTACTATAAAACTTCCTATCAGTAGTATCACTACCAAATAAATTATGTCTTTTAGATAAAGATGCAGTGCGGTTTGTGATTTGAACATGTTCATTTTATCCCAATGAATATAAAACTGCTCTAACAAGCAGAGTTATAAATTCTCAGTTTATCCTTCAGTATCTAAATGATCTAAAGGCACCAGATACCATCTGAAGCTAAGCAAGGTCAGCTGTGGTTGGTACTTTGATGGGCGACTGCCAACAAATACCAAGTGCTCCAGGGTATATTACAGAGGCAGGAACTGGCAAAATCACCTCTGAGTATTCTTTGCCTAGGAGAACTCTATGAAATGCATGTGGTCACCATAAGTCAACAGACAGCTTGAAGGCACATACACGTACTTCCCTTCCAGAACTATTTATGCGGGTTGGGGGTGGGGAGGTACATTTTCCAAGACTCTTACAAGTTAGTTTAGGCAGATAACTTTTATTCTTAAACAAGATTTTTTTTGGTAGCAGTGTACAATGCTGACATTTTAATGGACTTCATATTTTAAAACCCATTCTCTAAGTAGAAAGTTGTTGATTGTATTTCAGAGGTTGTTGGCTTAAAGCATGTTGGTACATTTTTTTTTCTTCTTCAGGGTATCCCAGTGGCACTGAGTGGCAGAGACATGATTGGTATTGCAAAGACTGGCAGTGGGAAGACTGCAGCTTTCATTTGGCCAATGTTGATTCACATAATGGATCAGAAGGAATTGGAGTCAGGGGATGGTCCCATTGCAGTGATTGTTTGTCCAACCAGAGAGCTGTGCCAGCAGGTAAACATATTTTTAAAACTGGGTAGTGGGACATAAATGCTGCCTTGGAACAGGCTGTTCATCTGTGGGAGTCATGCTGGGTGCAATCTTTTATTGAAACATCCAGTTAAAGTTCAGTATACGAAAAGGAAAATTCATCTTACATACCTTGATCACCAAAGACAACCCAGGTCAAAAGGCTGTGAAAGCTATTTGGTACATTTTCTGGGGGATAGAGACTTAGAATCATGGTGCACTAATGAAGGTTGCCTTGGTCTAAGAGAATAGTGTTCCACTTTGTTACCTTGTTGAAAGAACCCTTGATTTTATGTGACAAAATGTACCCAAGGGCCTATATCCAATTGTTATTCCCAACTAGAGCTGGGGTTTATGTAAGTCAGGGATGGACGAAGTACAGGTACCACCGTCCCCCCAAATTCAACCTAAAGTGGTAGTTAGCATTAAACAAGGATGCTAAAATTTGTCCTGGATGTTTAATCACCAGAAAATGGAAGTTCTGTATATTGGTGAGAGAGGAGGAGTCCATACAATATGGCTTTCTCTCTGTCACTGCACAGGGACAGGTAGGAACCATGTAGTAACAGACAGACTTTGGTTGATACTTAGGGTGTCTCTGCCCAAGTTTGTCAGTTCTTTTCCAGCATGTGTCCAGAGCAGAGCTCCTTACATTTGCTCCTGATTTTGGCTTCAGTCTCTTTGAGATAATAGAAAGTTCTTCCCATTTTCTGTCTTGGTATGTCGTTCATGTTCCTTTGTCCATCTGCTTCTAGATCCATGCAGAATGCAAACGCTTTGGAAAGGCCTACAACCTACGTTCAGTAGCTGTGTATGGTGGAGGAAGCATGTGGGAGCAGGCCAAGGCTCTGCAAGAAGGGGCAGAAATTGTTGTCTGTACTCCTGTGAGTATTTTACATGGCTGCTATGGCTACCATGAGGGATATGGGGTCCATCTTTCCTTTTCTTTGAAATTAGATAATGTCCTGTGATTAGTTCTCAGATACTGACTTGCTTGATCCTAGATCATTATTTTTTTACTAGAATCAGAAAGCTTTGAAAACTGGAATAGATTTCACAAAGGGCAAGAGGGGGAAAGAAGAGCGAGGAAGGATGTGGTCTTCAAGCAGTTTACTGCTTCTGAGGAATTTGTCAGCTACTGAAGGAACTAAAAAGTCTAGTTAAACCTTTCCATATTTAATCTCTAGGCCTAAAAACTATTTGGTATATAGCCTGAATTATATTGATACTGGCTGTGCTGATGAAGTATATTACATATTTCCACTCAGGGCCGCTTGATTGATCATGTGAAGAAGAAAGCAACCAACCTTCAGAGAGTCACCTATCTTGTGTTTGATGAAGCTGACAGAATGTTTGACATGGGATTTGGTATGTACCCAGTAATCATGAGCTTATAGTTATTTCACAGAGTTGGTTCATACTCCTCAGCTTCATATCATCTTCTAGAACTGCTGTGTGGCTTGGGCATTCATAATGAAAGTTAAGATGGGCCTTTCTCAGCTATGTATTCAGCAGTGACTTATTGCAGCCTTACATAAACATATAGGATATTTTAGGTAATAGGGTGGGTACAAAAGGAGGAATTTTTTTTGCATGTAGTAAAATAGCAAGTAGAGAGGAAAGGAAATGGTTTGACCCAGTAAAGAGTAGCAACAGATTGGAAAATAAAAAAGAATGAAAACATAAACATGCCTGTTAGGACAGTGAACACTGCTATCAAGCTGTGGTATGTGTCCTGTCATGATCTCTGTGGTTAGCAAAGAAAGACTTCTCAGTAGTGGAGAGCTCCAGATGGCTCTGTGAAAGTCAATACAAGGATAGGTTTTGGTGACCGCTCCCAACCAGTGTAACTTCCTTTCTACAGAAATCTGTCAAAGTCCAGACAGAAGTGTTTTCAGAAATGCTTTCTTGTTCAAGCAAGCATTTTGTGGTCAGGGGAACTTATTTTTCAATGTGTATAGCTCTCTGTAATTTACTCAGTGCTTATCGTTTGAAGTGGGACATGGTAATAGCAGCCTCAAGGGAGTACCGAGTTCTGCAACCATGTCAGCTGCCCAGGGCAAATAGGAAGAAAGCACTACATCCCTAGAAAAGTGGCCACCTTGAAGAAGTTGCTCTCCTGTCTTTTGGTTATGTTGAGAGAAGACAAGAGGCAATGTCATGTGCGTATATTTATAGAGGCATGAGTGAACTACTATTTTGTTTTGTTTTGTCTGGATTAATCATTGTTCTCTTAAATTTATTTGAACATTGCTGTAATGGATGAAAGAAGGAAGAAATCACTCCCCTCCCCCGCTCCCAAAATATAGAATGTTCTTCATGAAAATAAAACAGTGCAAAAATGGCTACAGAAATATATCCTGTTTAAAATCAAAGTTCACCAGCATGGTGTAGTGGTGACTGTGACTGTGCAGAGCAGGGGTTGAATCTCTTCTCAGACATGGCAACCCACTGGGTGACCTTGTGCAGGTCTCACACTTTCTCAGTCTCAGAGGAAGGTAAAGGCCCTATGAACAAATCTTGCCAAGAAAATCCTGTGATAGGTTCCCTTTAGAGTTGCCATAAGTTGGAAACAACTTAAAGGCACAAAACAACAGCTAACGTTAGTTATGGTCATTAGAGATGACCATAGAAATCAATTGTATTTAATTTAGTTGTGACTAACAATTCCCATTCATTTCAATAAAACTACTCCAGACAGCCCACAGTGGTCTTGTTATCACATAATGCTAAGCCACAATCCAGTATTACATGCATGAGCAGGAAGGGGGTTGACAGAAGGCAGAAGATAAGGCAGAATTCAGTTTCTCCTTTACAGAGTCCTGGATTGTCAGCAATTTCAAATAAGAATCATGATATAAAATAAATTCTAGTTAATTGAACAAGCCAGCAAAAAAGCTTAAGGTTTGTTTTTACTTTTGATTACCAGTTGACCAAGAGTTTATTTTAATCCACGATTCCTATGCCACACAGAGAGATGAGCCAGGAATCTGCTAAAGTAAAGCCAACATTTTTGTTTATTCCTCGTCTAGGTCATGGGGGCGGGAGGAGCAGGGGTTTAATGTTGAGACTGATGATCTGCTCATGCTTGTCACTAAACCACCATTTAGCAGCAGGTAAACAAAAGCAGCCAGTGATACATGATTACAACTGAGAATGGTTAGCTTCAAATGTAGTTTTCCTAAATATATTATGGTTTTCACTTGATATCTAAATATGTGCTAGGTTTGGATACCAATGTAAAGAAAATCCTGTTTTAAATTTCAGTAGTTTGGGATTAAGGATTAAGTGTCATATCTGTATTATTTGTAATTTCAGGTCCCCCTTGGTATTGCTTATTGGTGACTTAAAAAAAAAAAAAGAAAACAAACTCAGGGCCATTTGAATTAATAGCACTAATAAATATTTATCAGCTGTTAAAAGACTCAGTTGCATAATCTAGTAATTTTATATTTTTATGCATGCTTTTTTAAAAACATGCCTCAAGCTTAAAATTTCTCAATGTATTAATGTCATTTTTAAAAGCTACTTACATTAAGCCCATGGATGGGTCTACATTTCACAAAAGGATTTATGCTAAAATGCAGAGATCCATTCACCACAGTTCTTTTTTGCTCTGTGCCATATTTTAGTCATCCAGCTAGAATGTTTGGAAATCTATGTGTACTTGCATTTCAGTGTTCATCATAGCAAAATGGGCTTTCACTGGAAATCTTTCTTTTCTCAACCAGAGTACCAAGTCCGATCAATTGCCAGCCATGTGCGCCCTGAAAGGCAGAGTGAGTATGGACTTCCTTAAGATGAGGTATCTTGAAATCTATCTTATAAAGTTGGAGTTAAGTTCTGGGGTGTCCCAGAACCTATTTTTCCTGCCTAGATTTACCCATGGAGGAAATTAATCAGTTTATTAAATGCCTTGGCACACTGCTTACTATCTACAGAAGACAACCCCCATCCCTCTAAGGTTTCAGTTTTCCTGGGCATGTTATATTCTAAAGCCTTGTTCAGATATGGATGTTTTTAAACCATGCAAAATTACTGCTGCTTCATCTTCCTTTACTCTCCCATTACCTCCATATGTTTCTCTGCTGCATGGAAAGTAGGAAGCCAGTAGTCATTTAAACTAGGACTTGATGCTGGATGCACCAGAAGCCTTTGCCTCAGACACTGAGATGGTATATCATGCATTAACTGGAGTATATTCTTTAACTGGGGTGATTTGAGACCAGAGTGCCTCTGAATTTCTGTATAATACCCTACGCCACTGAGTCACTGCTGGAAATTCCCATGTGTCTGAATTCTGGGGGCACTACTCCTGAATTACAGTGGGTGGCATGGTTTCTTTGTGAATGTGTATTCCAGCATTCCTCTGTATATATAAATTAAGCACAGCTTTCATGGCTTAACAGCTCTACTCTTCAGTGCAACATTTCGCAAGAAGATTGAGAAACTGGCCAGAGACATTCTGATTGACCCAATTCGAGTGGTGCAAGGAGACATTGGAGAGGTAATATTGAATGTTCTCCTTTTTAAAAGAATGATTTAGAAAAACCTAAGCAGAGAGGGGACTCCTGGAAATGCATGAAGTGGTTCCACCTTGCTTTGCTCTAGTGTTAAAACATGTTCTTTATCATTGCTAAGTTCTAATGTTCTGTTCAACTTCTCCCTCTACAACAGGCCAATGAAGATATCACTCAAATCGTGGAGATCTTTTCTTCTGGTCCCAACAAGTGGAACTGGCTAACTAGCCGCCTAGTGGAATTCACCTCTTCAGGGAGTGTCCTCCTCTTTGTTACCAAGAAGGCAAATGCAGAGGAACTGGCCAATAATCTTAAGCCAGAGGGGCACAACCTGGGGCTGCTGCATGGTGACATTGACCAAAGCGAAAGGAACAAGGTCATCTCAGATTTCAAGAAGGGGACCTTCCCAATTCTGGTTGCCACCGATGTGGCAGGTAGGAGTGCATGGCCAGGCTTAACAGTCCTGGAAGCTGTTTCTTAAACCATAGCCTTGACTTCCTCTCCCTATAAGCTATATTGCCCCTTGTGCCATCCATTCATCCAAATGTTCATAGTATCTTAGCACTAGAGTTTATATTGGGGTGGGCAAACAATGGCCCTGGGGCCACATGGATCCCCCAAAATTGTTTTTGCACCACCTCCCAACACCCACCTCTCTTTTTCTGGGAAAAGAAAGGGTTGACTTAGAAGCTTCCTGAAGTGCTGAACAACTATTTAAATAGTTTGCAGAGGCCCTCTTGAACTATTTAACTTAAAAAATAAAATAAAAATAAATCTGTATTCCAAAATAAAAATTGGCATTCTGGAAGTAGAGAATGTTTTGTCAGAGGTCCCTCGTATCTTCACTTCACATCTTGTATCCACCCTTCCTTCAGTTTGTAATATCTTAGAATTGGCTGAATCTGAGAGACTGACAGCTGCTTCCAGGTCCAGCTTTGCCACCTCCCTGGTTCAATTTTAAATACCTCTAAATGTTCCCTCTTTTTGTCTTTTTGGAACCATACTGTAATCAAAGCATGAATCATTACCTGTTCTGAACAGAAGATGGCAAGGATAACATCACTGCTTTCAAATGTTAACTGAATTCTCTTTAAAGTTGACTATGATGGAATGAAAATAATTTTTTGAGTAGACCAAGCTCAACTCAAGCCAACAAGGATTGATAAAAAACAAAATGCTCTTATGGATAAGTATCTATAATTTCTAGTGTCTGAGAATTGCAGTGAATCTGTCTTGACCCCCACCTCTACCCCCACCTGACTGATCATGTTTTCTGCCCAGCTCGTGGTCTGGATATTCCTTCTATCAAGACTGTGATCAATTATGATGTGGCTCGTGATATTGATACCCACACCCACCGAATTGGCCGTACTGGTAGAGCAGGAGAGAAGGGTGTGGCCTACACTTTACTGACTCACAAGGACAGCAATTTTGCTGGAGATCTTGTTCGGAATTTAGAAGGGGCCAATCAGCATGTTTCAAAAGAACTCTTGGATTTAGCTATGCAGGTAATTTTGGCCAGTGCTAAGAAGCTGTGAGCAGTTTTTGCCTGAAACATATGGATTGTGCATACGTCACTTGAGAGATACATTGCCTAAGGGTTTTAATTTGAATTTTGAAACAGGCATTGTTGCTGTTTTCAGTGCATTCTTTTCTCTGCTTGACCTAGGAAGGAATCATGTATAGATGATCTGAGGCAGTATAGTTCTGTAGGCAAAGCTGAAGTTTGGATCTGTACACTCCGATCTAGTTTTAAGCTTGCATCTACCACATACTTGCAAGGCCTTGGACAAGTTGTTCTTGTTCATTCTCGCTTTGCTCATCTCATCTTCAAATGGAAGTACAGTTGTCTCTCCGTAGCCACGGATTTGGTATCCATGGATTTAAGTATTCACGGCTTAAAAATATTGTTTAAAAAATAATAATCCCAAAAGCAAACCTTGATTTTGCCATCTTATATAAGGGACACTATTTTGCTATGCCATTGCATATGATGGGACTTGAGTATTCACGGATTTTGGTATCCACGGGGGGTCCTGGAACCAACCCCCAGTGAATATGAAGGGTCAACTGTAATTGTGAAACAACGTACCTCATGGCGGGCAATCATGTGGACCCCTACAGGAAAATTGGACTGCAGTTCCCATCAGCCCTAGTCAGTATAGCCAGTGGTGAGGAATGCTGGGAACTGCAGTCCAACACAATCTGCAGCACTATGATTCCCACTGCAGAACCACTTGGATAATGTGGTACAGGTTGCCCCCTGTATCTGCAAAGGATATGCTCCTGGACTTACTGTGGATACATGAAACTATGGATAATAGGAATTCCTGTTGAAATGAATGACTTCTGGCCCAACTTCCAGCAGAAGCATAAGATTGAATCATGCTGGAGGACCTAGAAAATGCCTAGAGAGGACTTTTTTTCCGGACGTGAATAAGTGAAACCGCAGATACCAGTCCTGTGGATACAGGGGTTGGCTGGTATATAGCAAGGACATTGCCAACTTGTGGAACTGAATCATTAAAGAATAGGTGTTTGGGGCAAAACTTTTGGCCTGATTCTACCACTTTAACCCTGGAGGCATATGCAAGAAGCAGTTTAAACTAAGGAGCTGTTTCCCCACACACACACACACACACACACACACACGTGAGATTTTTGTCTCCTTCCCTGCATCGTTAAAATGGAATTGCTTCCTCTGGGATTTCCCCCTACAGCTTTATTTGGCAAATACTGTAACACTATAATGACTCTCCCCTTCTCATCTGCTTATATATTCTTGGCATTACCTTTGTAAATCTGCTATAATGCTACTGTTTAGAATAGCTGAACCAAGCCACAATGAAATGTTCACATAGTAATGCTACTGTCATCTTTTTGTTAGAATGCCTGGTTCCGGAAATCACGTTTCAAGGGAGGGAAGGGCAAGAAGCTAAACATTGGTGGTGGTGGCCTGGGGTACCGCGAGCGCCCTGGCCTAGGATCAGAAAGTTCGGTAAGTATAGAAGTTCATGTAACTAATGCAAGTTAACAAGCAATTCTATGTCTATCCATTCAGAAGTAAGCCCCTCTGATTTCTGCGAGACCAACTCTCTGGTACAGGCGTGCAGCCTAACTTGGACCATACTAACCGCCATCACTTTTGTTGTCAACAGGACCGTGGGAGTAACAGTGTCATGGTCAATTATGAGGCATATAAACCATCCTCGGGAGCAATGGGGGACAGACTGTCTGCCATGAAGGCTGCATTTCAGGTTGGTATGGCAATCTGCACTTCGGTTTCTGCCACCTTTTTAACCCCAGCATGGCCATGAAATTTAGTCCTCTCTGTTTATTCCAACACGTGTTGGGAACAGAAGGAAAATCTTGCTGTCAAAACTAGCCCTTATTACAGGGATGGAAGTGGGGCTGAGGGCAGTCCAGTATTTTTCTTCCCACACCCCACATAAAATGAGTCTGTAGGGTAGTCCACTCCACATGACAATAATTGGACAGGAGCACTTGGGGCATCCCCTATATGTTCATCCCTCCATCTAGTTCATTGTGAGTTCATTGAACCAACTTAAGAGGGAAAATGGCTGTGTTTCAGAATGTTGATGGCCAGCAATTTTGTTTCAGAATGGTGCTTTCTTTAGACTTTCTGAATTTCTGTGTTGACTGGCACAGATTATCTATTAAGCAGGATTTTTATTGGCCAGGTATAGAGCCATTGACTTCTTTCCAACAAGAGGGAGGAGTGAATTCCTCCTTTGCACATTGTATGAACTGAGATCACAAGGAGGAAAATGCTGTAGTGCTGGAGATGCTTGCCTGCTAGGCTTCATTCTGTAAATAATCAACTCACTGGCTGCAGGAAGTAAGCTAATGCCTTCCAGGAGAAGGCCACAAATTAATATAGCTGTATCTGGCTGTTACTTCCCTATATGAAAAATAGCAACTTTAGGTACCCCTGAACATGGACTACATCTCTAAACATTAGTTAATACCCACATAATAGGAGCCCATCTTCTCCACCTTGTAGGCTTGAATTCTTGACAGTGTCTGATGCTCCTCAGAAAGGTTGGGGAATCCTAAAAGAGGCATACATTACATGGGAATCCTTGTGAAGCTAGATTCTGGATACAGTTTTTTTTTTCTTTTCTGTCTCTCTCCCTCTCATAGTCCCAGTATAAGAGTCATTTTGTTGCTGCCAGCTTTAGCAACCAGAAGACAGGCAGCTCATCAGCAGGGGCCAGTGGGTGGACCAGTGCTGGCAGCTTAAACTCTGTGCCAACAAATTCAGCACAACAGAACTTGGCAAAACCCGACAGTCCCATGAGCACAGCAGGAATAGCAAAGGGTATCCCAGGCTTCACAAGCAGTGGAAACTTAAACAGCATCCCCAACTTTCCAAGCACTGGAGTTCAAGGGCTCAACAGTGTGAATGCTGGCAACAGTGGCAAAGAAGGCAACAATGGAGGCAGAGAAAGGTACAGTGACAACCGCAGCAGCAGTCGCCATGGTGATGGCCAGCGCCATGCAGAAGGTGGTGGCCGCCACAGTGACAGCCAACGCCATGGGGAAGGTTATCGCCATGGAGAAAACCGCCATGGAGACAGCCACCGCCACAGTGAAAGCAGGCATTCTAGTGGTGGGAACAGTACCAGTAGCCGCCACGGGGACAGCCGGAATAATGGGGACAGCCGGAACAGCAGCGAAAGCAGAAACAGTGAGAACAGGAATAGCGAGAGCAAGAAGGATGGTAACAACAGGGACAACAACAAGACAGACGGTTTTGCAGTTCCTGAACCCCCAAAGCGCAAGAAGAGCCGATGGGACAGCTAAGAGCCCAGGTTCCCAACCAAGTGGCAAGGTGCCTGCCCCTCTCATTCTCTGCTAGGAGTCTCTCTACCAATAAGTGATTGTTGAGAAGAATAACAGCAAACAGCAGTGATCCACAACCAAACCTTGGCTGATGCATTTGCAAACAACTATACTTCATTGGCATGTCAGTGTTGTATTATGCTCTGGTCAACAAGAAAGCATTCCCTTTTATGGAGTTTCTCTCTGTTCTGCCTTTTAAATATCCGTCCGCCTTGAGGGGCTTCCAGCAGACCAGTCCTCTTTAGCACGAACCAAACATTTTTGTATGTTTTTCTTTTTTAACTGAGTATGTCCAGAAAGGGGCTTGGACAATTCATTTTATTCATATTAACATGGGTTTGAATTAAACCTCCTTTTTTGCAATAGGTGACCAGTTGCCCTCTCTTCATCCCCAACACCTCTGTGTTTTTGCACAGTGGCACTCATGCTTAGTTCCCAAATTCCCGTTTGTATTATTTGGCATATACGCTGCAGTTGTGGCGTGCACAGCATCATAGGAGATTATGTTAGTCAGGACTGAGGACTGTGGTAGTTACAGCAAGCAACTGATTCAGGAGAGAGTGGTGGTCCCTAGGACAGAGGTGGGTGGGGGAGCTTCAATTGAAGTAGCCCATCTACACAGAACTTTGGGTCCTGCATGGAAAAAGTAATGTTTCATAACCATCCTTCTAATTACCAGTTTACGCTTTTTAGTTGACATGTTAGCACTGCATAGTATAAATCCCTCTTATTTTTGTGTTGTCAGCAGGTAAGGCAGAGAAGAGAGGCAGAAGGTCAAATTGCTTACTCCATCCCTCCTCCTGCCTTGATAGTGTCTGCATGCTAGTAGCAAACAGAGAGAGCTTGAGATTGTATTTCTGGGTGTGGGATGCGGCAGGCATACAAATTGCAGGTAATATTGCACTTGCAAGGTTTGTGTGGCATCCTCATAGCAATCAATTTTAAAAAAAAAATTCAACACCATGCCATCTTGGGTGTTTTCTTGCAGCAGAAAAATTGTTCAGCAAAACCTAGCAGAATCTCTCAGTTTCTTAGACCTAAGTTTCTCTGGCTCCAGGGGTGATCCACTTTCTATTCAGAATGGTGTCTGAACATGTGTGTGAGAAATAGGGGCTACATTAAATCTGCAGAGAACAGAAGAAGGCAATGGAGTCATGGGGATATCTCTCCGACAGGATTCCCTAGGAAGCAAGTAGAATAAAAATTGATTCTCTCAACAGCATTTAGTTGGGCTCTTGTGTAGATTTTTTTGTGAATGGTCTAGAAGTTATCCCCACAGCCCCAGAGTAAAACTCACTGGGGAAGAAGACCTTTTGTATATAGTATCAAGTTATTGTGATTTGGGGGCTGACCCAGGCAGGTTTTGGGACTTGCTGCTGAAGAAGCATGTACATACAGAGATGCTAAAAGCAGGACCTACGTGAAACAGCAAACTGCTCTTTCCATACTGACTGTTGCAAACTTCTGAAAAGACGAAGCAAATGTAAAAATGTTTTTGATTTTTTTTTCAAATGTGTGTTGTTTGGCTTTTTAATCTGATTTTTTCCCCTCTGTCAGAGTGCTAGAAAAATCTTCTTTGCCTGAAATAATTTTGTTCTCACTTTCATTTTTATGATGAAATATCTGAAGCTGTGTCAAGATCCTGTGACATGCCATTCCCTTTACTTTCCACTTTCTCTTCTAGTAAATGTTTTATTATTAGGACAATTGCCTGGAATGTGTCTTTCTGGTTTTTTTCTTTTCTCTTATTCATGAATTTTTGCAGTTACAAAAAGATCTTATTGCACTAAGCTCTCTTACACACAACACAGTTACAGCATTATGTTTCCACTTTAACTGCCATGGTTCTGTCCTATGGAATCCTGGGATTTGCGGTTTAGGAAACTACATATCCAAGGATTCTATAGAATTCAGGCATTGTAATTAAAGTAGTATCAAATTGCTATAATTGTGTAGTGTGAACGAGACCTGGACTGAGGAGAGAAAATATTTTTTTCTCCTTGCATTACTTATTACATTTTTCCTCCTTACTTATTATCATGGCACATTTGCTCAAGTCACTCAACTGCTCTGTAGCTTTAAGCACGCTTTCTGCCCCCTGCAACTCATTCTCTCCAAGCACCATTTTATGGTGACAGAGGAGTAATTCTTCATTTCCAAAAGTGAGTTGGCTAGTAATGTGTAGTTTTAACCTTAAAAAAGACAGGGATTCCATATTCTGAAAGATACCAAAACAAAGACTGCCTTATTTTGAGGGTTGAACTTGTCACTTTGTGCGGTCCCTGTTGGATAATCAGAACAAACAGTTGCTTTTGGAATGAAATGTTAAAAGGTTACTTTCTTTTATGCTAGGAGGAGTGGTTTGCAGAGAAATTGGTCCAGACCTCCTCTGTTGCTTTGAAGATGTTTTTTAAAAATAAATCCAGATGCTGTATAATCCCCGTTGTGATATCACCATTAGAAGAAATATACATTGGTTTCGTAAGTGACTCTTAAGTACAGATAACGTTAACCGAGAATGGGGAGAAGCAGAATGTTGTTGGAAAGGGAATGAAATGTGAGACCCTTTGCCCTTTAGCAGACATAGGCATTTTTCTGATGCTTCATAGATGTACAGTAGATTTTTTTAAAAAAAAAAATCTATAAAATAGAATTAGGGCTGTCAGCTCATTATGTACTTTTAAATAAAGATACATCTTTTCATTCTTGACAGTGGTGCCTTCTTAAGCTATTTAGGGTAAACTGAATAGCCAAAACAATAAGCTAATACCACTACTCATTGACAGAAGAAAATGCCTGTCTTTAATGTTTTGTTTCCCACTCAAATAATAATGTCAAAATGAAAAAAAAACAACCTTCAAAATCACAGGTTTGCACATAATTCCCAGTGCTTACTGGTTGAACTTGACAGCTGGGGGGAATTGCTGTTTTAAGCACTGGTTGATTAATTTGGCCATTTACTGCTATAGCCTTAAAAGGAACTTTTTTGAATTCTTCTTCTTGTGCCTTCAACTCATTTCTGGCTTAGGGTGACCCTAAAGTGAACCTATCATGGGGTTTTCTTGGCAGAATTTGTTCAGAGGGGGTTTGCCTTTGCATTCCTCTGAGGCTGTGAGAGTGATTTGCCTAAGGTCACCTGGTGAGTTTCCATGGCGGAGCAGGGATTCAAACTCTCATCTCCCAGTGCCCTAGTCCAGCGTTCAAACCACTGCACCACAGTGGCTCTCTTTTAAATTCTAGCTTTACATAAATGAAATAGCAGAAGATGCAGTCCAGTAGTGTACGTGTGGAAAAGAGTTTTCCCACAACCCATTTATTACTGCTAAGGAGGCTGACACTGGTGAATGTGAGGAGAGAAGGCAGGTGTCATCCTTTGTAAAGAAATGACATGTGCTCTACAGCCAAGTGAAACAACTGTGCACATGTCACTAGTCACTACTACATCAAGGCACTTTCCTGGATTCAGGGGGACTAAGCTTAAACCTACGATGAACCAATTTGATAGGTAATACTCTGGGCTGCTTTTCATAATGATTTTGGATAGCTAAATGAATTCTTCCTAATCTAATGATAAATAGCTCAAGACTTGAAACTAATAATTCACTTGCTAGTTGCTTTGAGATCTGATCTGAGTCCACTAATAACACTTTCCCAAGTTCTCTTTATAGCATGGTTTCTAACTCTTCTTTCAAGCTGGAGCAGTTCCCCTTTAGGTCTATACAGTCTCCCAAAACCCTGATATTCTCCACAAAGGCCTTCTGCATCATCTCGTGACTTGGAGATCTGTCCAGGGCAAAGGAACCGGGGGTATATTCCATTGCAGAAGCGCTGGGAGCTAGATGCACCAGCCAATTTTTGGTCCCTAGAGGCATAGCTACAGCTGCTGCAGAGGCTACCCCCCAGCTAGCCATGCTCAGACTGACACTGTTGGTGGTGTGGGACACAAGCCCTCCATAGTAATAGCTCCCGCCTGTGCTGGTGACTCGGGTCTTCTGCTTTATGTCTAGGACCAGATTTCTCCGGAAACGAGCTTTTTTAATCTCTGCTTGCACCTGAGGATAGAGAGAGACCATAAGTAGAATGCAACGTGGACAAGACTGTCACCCTACCTTCTAGCAGCTAACTAGATGCAGTAGTCATAGCTCAAGAATCAGTTCTCTGATGCTCAGTGCTCTCCTCCTCACACTTTCTTCCCACCTGTTCTAATGCTTTGCCTACCTTCATTGTCATGGAAAATTACCCCAACATACACATGTTCCAACCAAGGGTAAAGAGGCAAGCATACTATGATGTGATGCAACTTAAATTCCTGAACTGCATTCATGATCTGTCCTTACAATAGGAATATTGGAACTGAAGGAAGGGGGACTTTTGCCACTGGGTGTGGATCAAAACTGGATAGAATTTGACCAGAGTTGTTGAAACCTGGAGCTTACAGGTGACTGTTTAAGAATGCCTCCTTACTGGTTGAATGCTGCTTCAACCAATGCCTCCTGTATCAGAGAGAGACATCTTTAGTCTGTATCTTCCACAGTCCCACACAGCATGCCCAATGGTAAGAAATTGGAGGTACTGTGATCCAACTATCCAGAGGACCAAAAATTCCCCACCCCTACCCTATGCAGAAGAAAAGTCAAGACAGATGGGCAAGTGGCCATCCAGTTGTGTCTGACAACTCACATCTTGGCAACAGAAGCAATGGTGAGGTTACAGAAGTTGCAGCTAAGGATATCTTAAAGGCCAGAGTTGTTTCCTCCTTCATCAGGAGGTGAACAGGCCAAATGAAATTGGCATGGGTTCTGGGGGAAATATGCTATTTTGTATGTTAAATAATAGATGGGCCTGCATGTTTTAATGGACACCAAAATATCCACATGTACTGTACAGAAGTGCTGATATATTTATATATACATAAATATAGGTACTCCATGTTACCTCAAGAGAAGTCTCTTACCTCACCATTGCAAAAGCAGTAAATAAAAGCCACAAAGAAACCCTGTCCAGAGAAACAAATAACCAAAGATGAAAAACAGTTGCAACAGGGCAAATCAAAGACAAAATGTCCCTCCCACCAGCAAGACCCACCTGCAAAGAATTGAAGAGCATCTCATAGTGCATCTGTATTTGCCAAAGGATGCTGGAAATGGCTGTGTATGGCATGGCCATGAATACCACGTAATGGACACCAAAGAGTGGCATCAGGACTAAGGTGGATTTCAGTAGTTTCCTGAAAGGAAAAGACTTCCTGTATTTTCAGGTCACTTCCAGGTTTTCCAGGAGGGCTGAAGTGACTTTTAATCTTTGCCTTGTGGCAAAACAATGTCATAATGGGGAGTAAGGGAAAGGTAAAATGAGTCTCTTTAAAAAAAGACCAGAAGCTTGAAAACGATAAGGACTGTGTGTGGTGGATAGGAGAAGGGCCATAGCTTGGGGTGGAGAGCACATGCTTTACATGCCAAAAGTCACCCACCATCATTGTGGGAAGTAATTTAAATTGTATTCTGACACATCTGGAGGACACCACCTTGGGGAAGACTGGTATAGACAAAAGTGAGCTAGATAGGACTGGTGGTCTGATTCAGTACTAGCTATCTATGTTCTACCAGAACATACCTGAACCACCAGAGTGGTTCAACAGAGAGGAGTGATGTTTTATCAAGAAATTAACGTATCAGTTGACAAGTAGAAAATACAATAGAAATCCACCAAGGAGGGAATTCAAGCACTCAAGGCCAATGGTTCCCCAGCTTGAGTCCCTAGTTGTTGTTGGACTTAAATTCCCAGAAGACCTGCCCATTGGCTGTGTTGTCCAAGGCTTCTGAGAGTTTTGTCTAACAATATCTGGAGATCCAGGTTGTGGAACCACCGTTCTAGGCAATGCACAGTTATTACCAACATCTTCCAACTGCTCTCCATGTTTCAGTGAAAATAACTTCTTTATTGACTATAGCATTAAAAGATGCTCTGGCTCAACTGCTCTGTGTCACATACCTGTACTGTTGGCGGGGATCTAACTTCCCTGCATTTGTCTCCCATAGCTTTGAGGCAAGGACTCTCACAATGTTGAGGAAGAGGAAAAAGTTCACCTGCCAGCAATAAAAAGATATTGAGCCAGGCATTCTCCATGCCAGTGAAAATGACAATTTTCCATTCCTTTTTATCCTTATAATAATTTATCTCCTTCCATGGCTGTTTTAAGTTTGCAATAACAAATGACCAAAATTACAAATAAACTCGAAACAATAAAATTGGATTAGTCAAATCATCCAAACAGAAGTCAGACCAAATAAATGTCTTCAGCCTCTCACCTGTTTTGGCTACTGGAGGTGTGATTCTCAGAATCCCTGTTGCAACCAGAATGGTTTGTGTTTTAATTCCTTTAGAAGGGGGCAAGGGTATGCAAGATTTCTTTTGGGAGGACAATCTACAATACTAAAGCAGCTACCAAAATGGTCTTGCTTCTTAATGGATCAAATGTAAATCCACAAAGTTGTCATACCTTTACCACAACCATGTGGTTAGATCATAAAATTCAGGAAAAATGAACTTCAAACAACAATTTTTCAAATTCCCCAACCACCATGACCATGTGCTGGTTATTGGATGCTGGAAATTGTATGCTTGCTTGTACACACCCATCAAAGACACAGGAGCCCCCTCCATTTTCCTGTCTAGCAACCTTAGAGTTACCAAAGTGAGCCAGTAACTGACCCACAGCTCCCACTGGCCCATTTTAAAAAATAATTTTTATTCAATAAACTAGATAATAAGTAGGGGAGAACAGGGGGGAGGGACATGACAGCAGGAGCCTAAAGCAACAGTAGATATTTCTCAGCCAAATAAAATATCATCCCAGTGTACATTCAGGTCTCTGGCCCATTTCTTGTGCTGTTCTTACCACAATTGCAGCTAAGATAGGAATCTGGTAGATCCATTTCATGTTTCCAGCACTGAGGTCCCAGCACCTGATGAAGAGAGGCTATAGTCAGCTGAAAAACAAGAAAAGGCTGCATCCATATAATGTACCTGTACCTGGCTTGTCATCTTTGAAACTTTGTGGTCCCAAGCCCTTTCACTGTCTCATACCACTGTGCATTGCTCATGCTGCTAGACTCAGGAATTGGTCCATTTTTGCATTTCTCAGCTTTGGGGCATTTTAATTGGTCCAGCCTTAATAAGTCTGCTGGTTTTGTATTGTACTTCAAACTGATTATCTTACAAGAGGGGCAGGGAAGCCATGGCCCTCCAGATGTTTTGGATGTCAACTCCCAAGAGCTATGGCTAGCATGGCCAGTTGTAAAGGATCATGGGAGTTGCGGTTCAAAATATATGAAAAGATAACACTTCCCAAGACCTGTTTTATAATAACCCTGTAAAGGAGTTTGATAGTTTTTTTTTTTTCCAGTTTAGTAGATAAGAGCTGGAGCTGAGAGAGAGAATGGTTTACCCTTTCCCACCTATGAATCCACAATAAAGTCAGGCAAGAATCAAACCAGGGAAGTGCCAATTCATAAAGCAGACTCAGGTATAAAACCACATTAACTTTCAGGTTTAACTTTTGCTTAAAGCCCTTTTCCTCTACCTTTGCTGGATTTCAGGTTTGTGTTTATAGAATATTTTGGTTTTTGCTGCATAATTTAAAGGATTCTCCGGCACAGATTTTACCAGATTTGGGAAAAAACAAATGAAGCAATTATCATGATGATGATGAACTTGGCAGGGTGGTGATTCTTTTACTTAGAACAAAGAACTGACTCTAATAAGTCCATACCGCAATGTGGGTTATTCATTATTTATTTACTATGTGCCTATGAGCTGATGGTGAAAGCTCAGAAAAGTTACATTCCTGGACTACTGTGACCCTGCTGGCTGAAGGGATTCTAGTAGTCCGCAAACAGCTTTTCCAGGCTCCAGTAATTAGGCTAAACAATTCATTCACTCTTTGAGTATTACTCATCCTATCAGTCTACAGTTTCTTTCTGAATCTTTCAAAACGGTATTTAAGAGAAATAAAGAAACTACGTACTGTGTATCAGCCAAAGATGCTCTTACGCTGGCCCAGACAGACACAAAGACAGCAGGCACCCCTCAAATCAGGAAGAAAAACAAAAGCAAGGAGAAAGATGTCTGGGTTTTCAGTGTGATCTTAAAAGAACAGTAAGTAAAAAAAAAATGAGGCCAATGGTGTGTACTGACTATATATGTGTTGTGTTGGTTCTCTCATCCTTTGCTAGAGGAAAGATCAGGAGAAATGAAACTGTTATACTTGAGACATATCATGAGAAGACATGACTCACTAGGAAAGACTATTATGCTTGCTAAGGTAGAAGGCAGTAGGAAACGAGGAAGACCGTATTACAGGTGGACAGAATCAAGGAAGCCACAGCCCTGAGTCTGTAAGACCTGAGCAGGGCTGTTGATAACAGGGTGATTTGGAGGTCTCATTTATATGGCTGCCATAAATTGAAGTCAACTTGATGGCAATTAACAACAACAAGAAGTGAGAAAAGGGATGAAAACTACTACTGTAATAAGAGATGGGAGCCTTTTTAAGTATATGGGTTGGCCCCCATCCCTCAGTGTCTCCATGTAGCCTTCACACCTTTCACTGCTAGACCTGTTTGTGGATTCTTATGCAAGTTGATGGTAGGAGAAAGGGAGTAAATTGGGTTGTTCTTACCCCACCCAATGAGTGTAAGGACCCACAGGTAGCTTTTGTTTGAGAGGAAAGCCATGAAGATCAAGCTGTGGAGATAGAGGCCTTCCACCAAGATCCAGTAGTGGTTGGTAGCCAGGAAATACAGGAAGATGGTCACAGCTACCTTGCAGCCTGCCTGAAGAAATGGAGAAATACACAAGCTACCTTCTAGAGAATCCAGGTCCAGATTAGAGGTTATGAGTGCTTTGTGGCAATAGCTTTGATTAAGAGTTTGTGGATGCCTTGCAGTTGGTGTTGGCTAATAATGTATATACCCATACCCTCAACCATTTCACAGATGAAAACCAAGATACATGTGACCAAGCAACATCAGAGTATGGCCAATAAAGCAAAAGTTATTAATGAGGAAGAATACACAAACTAGGAGATGCTGTAGCAGTTTGCTTTTGCCTGAGTCTACTGGAAAGGACAAGACTGAACCTGCTCCTCTCCTCTCTCCCTTGCTGAGTTAACTGAGTGCAAATTACTTTTCCACTTCGAACTCATTTTGCAGCAACTGAAGTGAGCTGAGGACAAAGGAGGAAAATAGGAGGAAGAGAGAAGAGCTGGGACATTTTAAAAGCAGCTGAAAAAGTGGGATGACAGAGGTTTAATCAGGACTGTCCCTGTTAAATGGAGACAGTCGGAAGATATATATACCAAGACTTTGGGGGAAAGGGTCAACATCTACTGTCTCCACCTCAGGCAGCAAAATACCTTGGGATGAGGATTTGGTATCCATACACTTAATCAAGCACTTTGGAACCAAAGTTATATTTTTGGACTACCAACTCTGAGAGGTGCTCAGTCGGGATCATGACTGGGAGATGCTAGGAGCGACAGTGCCACAAAACATCTTTTCCAAGTTTTGCCATTGACTTTCTTATCCTTCTCTGAACCTTTTCTGGTTTGTATATGTCTTTCTTCAAAGTGTGGTGCCTGGAACTGGGCTCATTTTAAAACCTGGCACAACAATATTTTACTTAGACACTGAGTAGAGGACCATACTCTCCCGGCTGAAACTTACCAGCTGGGTCCTGGATCCCAAAGTGAGGCTCAACTCTTCAGCATCCCAGTCCCCATATTGTGCCTTGTGCAGCCCTTCTGATCGTGAGGTAGAGTACAACACAATGTCCTTCACAAAGATGCTGATGGCTCGGCAGATGAAAGAGGCAAAGAGGTGGATGTGGATGTAATTCCGAGTGCAGTGAAGTCGCCTTGAACACACACACACACATTACTGAGACAGGGTTGGGTTTATTTGTTATTTACATTTTCATCCCACTGTTCCTCTAGTGTAATGTACATGGCTCTCCCCCTAGTTTATCCCCTCAACAAACCTGTGAGGTAGGGTAGGCTGAGACAGAGCAAATGGCCTACAGTCACCCTGCTGAGATGCATGGGTAAAAGCTACAGGAGGTGAAGGGGGGAGTAAGTAGTACAATCGTTCCTTACTTGAAGTAGCAGAGGATGCACATGGCAACCACGAGAGAGGCAAGAGAAATTGAGTAGCCCACAGTGTAGATGATGCGCAGGCGGTCAAACACTTCCTACAGAGGGAGAAGAAAGAAATCCCCACAGAGATGGAATCTTCTAGGCCATCATCCTGACTCGGGTGGGGAAGTCCAGACCCAGTCCCTTAGGTCTTAATTCAAGGCTCTACAGTTTCACTAATGACCAATCCCTTCCCCGTGATAGCAGTGTTTGATGGCTTCCCAGCTTTTGTGTAGCCTCTCCCCCATCTCCACAAGACTGACATGTCTCTTAAGGCTTAATTACTGACAGAGCTTTAAGCCAAATTCTGCTGTCAATTTTGGTCCCACTTATTTGCTCTTGGCCCCACCCACTATCCCCAAGAACTTGTCAGAGGGCCATTTTGCACTGCACACTTATATAGTGCAATGGCCCTGCTTTAATTGCCATGGCAACAGCCTGTGGAATCTTGGGAACTGTCGCTTAGGGAAGGGTACTTAGAATTCTAAAGCTAGACAGTCCTAGGAGATTTTCAGACGCCTCTTTCAGCGTCTTGCCGCGCAAGCAGCCTCTGGAACAGTAATGAGTCTGCTGTGCGGCAAGGGGTCCATTTTGGACGATGCCATTTCTCTCTCGGTGTCATCCGTGAGTGTTGCGGCTAGCACTGGAGGCAGCCGCGCTGTTTTTCACTCACGGAAGTTGTCCGTGAGTAAAGAACAGCGTGGCCGCCTCCAATGCTAGCTGCAACACTCACGGACGATGCCGAGAGAGAAACGGCATCGTCCAAAATGGACCCCTTGCCGTGCAGCAGCCTCGTTACTGCTCCGGAGGCTGCTTGCGCAACAAGACGCTGAAAGAGGCGTCTGAAAATCTCCTTGGTGTCTCATCAAGCGACAAAGTCCAGGATTCCATGGGATGTTTCCATGGCAGCTGAAGTGGATATAGCACTATGACCATATAGTATGAAAGGGCCCAGAACTGAATTTGGCCCTCAGACTGAAAGAGGTTCCGCACCTTTGTCCTAACATGCTATCATATCAATGATCCCATCTAGACCACCACACTCTTCCAAAACACTGTCCTCTCCCTGCACAATGTTCATTTGTGACTCTAATGAAAGGAACTGAGCCACCTCATGAAGTTCCCCTTTGGTCCATTGCAGAATTATTTCTCTCTCTCTCTGTACCTTTCAGCCATCTGTCGAGTTCTGGCAATCTCATGAATTTCATAGGGTTTTCTTAGGCAAGGAATACTCAAAAGTGGTTTTGCCAGTTCCTTCCTCTGTAATATATTCTACAGCACCTGGTACTCATTGATGGTCTCCCATCCAAGTACTAATCAGACCTGACCCTGTTTAGCTTCCACAATCAGACAGGATCTGGTGCCTTTGTGAGATGGTGCATGAGAAGCTCCCCTTATCTGCTATAGATTATTGTGACTCCTCTTGCCTTATTTTATGTGTTATGTTGAATTTTTGATTATGCTAGGCTGTATCCTTCCCCTCCCCTGCTCCTGGTGGCTTTTAAAAATATATATACAGCACTCTGGATATTGATTGCAGCAGAGAGTTATGTAAAAATATTAGAAATAAAATTTTAAAATATGTTTTAAAACTCCTCAGCCGAAGGAAGTGACCAATTGCTCCCCCTTTCTTTTTAAAAATCGAGGAAGATGTGAAGCCCTTCAAGTGTTGCCAGACAGCAAGATACATCAACCTTAGCCAGCATAGCCAATGGCAATGGAAGATGGGAGTTGCAGTCCAATAACATTTGGAGAGCCACTCATTCCCGATTCTATTTTAAAACATTCAGATACTAACTGTAATATCTTCCTATCATTTTTTTTTCTGAGCAAAACAGCCACAATTCCTTCAGCCTTTCTTTATTCAATTTGATTTATCGATCCTTTATAGAAGGCAGGGGGCAAATAGATCACTGAGTATCACAGATAGATAGGGTTGCCAGATTTCAGAGCCTGGCCCTGAGTCTCCAGTTTTCATGGATCATCTCCAGACATGAGATGGGGGGTACAAACTCCAGTTTTGGTGGGCTCAGCACCAGGCAAGAGAAAAAGGCAAATCTCCAACTCAATTAGCAGAGCAGCAACTTGCTGCAATTTTGCAAGGTTTCATTGCTGCAACTTGCAAAGAATTTTGGTGGTGGTGGTGTCTATGTAGTTTCTTAGTTAGTTTCCTCCTTCCCTCCCAGTCTTTCTGATGCCAGGGTTCACCTTCTGCTGGCTAGAAGTCAGCAAGCAAGAGTCAACGTTCCTTATCCCATCTCCCTAAGTAAGTGAAAAGAAAGCATTACGGTACCTTACTTCACCTTAATCTGGGAACAGCTCTTTTAGCTAAGATATCTCTCTTAATTTCCAAACAGGAAAATGTGGTGTGTGTATGTGAATGAATGAATATGAATGACAAGCTGTGAGTAACTGTGGTATACTTACTGCATAACCCTTAATGTCATCACCAGGGGCCATCCCTAGGTCTCAGGTTTTAGCCAGGAAACCTAAGGGCCTGGAATGATCCTGAACTGGCCACCCTACTGATGGATCACTGAGTGATTTTCTGCAAACCATGATAAGGAATTGTTGGAGTACAATTCCCAGCAGCCATAGCTAGCATAGCCAATGGTGAAGAATGCTGGAAATAGCAGTACAACAACATCTGGAAGACTGCATAATTTCCATCCTTACTGTAGATCAACAAGGATTTATGACTTGTTTATTAACAGATTAGCAACAAAACTCATTCTCCTCCCTTCTTGGCCAGCTTCCAGATTACATTTACTGCTGAAATGAAGATTGCTAGGGGTAATCAAATGTAGTATTTTATATTGGGCTCTTACCTCTATTCATTTCTGGTGCTCAGAACAAATTCCCAAGTTCTGAATTCTTTAATTGTAAATGTATGTTTTTTGGAAGTGCGGGATGAGTCCTTCCTGAATCTTCGTTTGCGAAGAAAAGCCAGAGAGAGAGAGAGAGAGATGTTTTTTGGAGCAAGCTTCAACTGGTAGTTTGGGTTAAGCGGGGAAGGAGCGCATGGAAAAGTTATTTTTGGATGACAGCTCCCAGAATACCCCAGCCAGCATGGCCATTCGGATCCTGGGAACTGTAGTCCAAAAATAATCTTCCTGAATTAAAAAAAAAAACCCTACAAAGTCAACCCTACAAGCTTAAGTGCTGCCTATCCCTCCTTCTTGACACCTTTTATGGAAACTAGCAACAGATCCATCACTGTGAAGTTGAAGGCTTTCACCGTTGGTATTCATAGGTTTTTTTGTAGTTTTTTTCTGGGCTGTGAGGCTGTGTTCTGGAAGTTTTTTCTGACATTTCACCTGCATCTGCAGAGAAGATGCCAGCCACAGATGCAGGCAAAATGTCAGGAAAAACTCTTCCAGAACACAGCCTCACAGCCCGGAAAAAAATTACAAAAAACCTATAGCTCCATCACTTTTATCCCTTTCATCAGCCTTTGGAAAGGCAAGATGCCCTCAGCTGCCTGGCACTACCCAAGTCTGGTAGCCCAAGGAAAAAGCACCACAAGCCACCCTTTCCCTTCTGCTCCCCTATATCCCTTTTCCCCATTAGTTGTGTTCACCTTTTCTTGCTTCTGCCGTTCTGGGGCGAAGAATATGGCACACTCTGTGTAATTGGCCCATGTCTTGTTTGTGTTGGGTACCAATTGCCAGTTGCCATAGATTTCACAGCGTCTGTAGGCATGACCTGAAATGAAGGACCAACCAAGCTCAATAAGAAAAACTTTAAACCAGTGAAGGTGAGTGGAGGGGGCATAATGCAAGCAAGGCTCAACATTAGTACCTTTTAAAGGCTTGGCCCAAAATAAATGTTGTGAGACATGTAAGTAGTGGTGACAAGCCCCTGTGGAGTTACATGCAACCCATGGGCCACATATTCACTATCCTTACCCTAGCCTATATTATCCTGCCCAGCCCTTTAGATAGCATATTCTCCAACATTTCACAGATTAAAATTAGGACATGTGGCCAAGCAACATCAGTGTGCTGTCAAGATGGCAAAAGTTATTAATGAGGAAGAACAGACAAGCCAGGAGAGCCTGCAAGTTTGCTTTTGCTGGAGCCTTCAGGGAAGGGCAACACCCTCCCCTTCCCCTCTTATCTCCCCCACCTCAGGTAACTGAGTGCAAACTACTATTTCACTTCATATGCAGTGTGCAGTAATGGAACTAAGCTGAAGACCAAATGGAAAAGTGGGGGGAAGAGAGAGAAACCAGGATATTTTTAAAGCAGCTGAAAAAAGTGGGAGGACAGGATTAATCAGTACTGCCCCTGCCAAATTGGGATAGTTGGAAGGTGTGAGGTAGGTTGCAGACACCTGCCAATTAGTTGCAGGACAAGGTTGGTTGTCACCTTTAAAGCCCTACATGGTTTGGGTCCAGGTTACCTATGGGATCGCCTCCTTCCGTATAATCCACCCCATACACTCAGGTCCTCTGGGGGACATTTACTCCAGTCGGCCAGGACTAGGTTGGTAACTGTCACCCAGAGGACTTTTTCTTCAGCTGCCCCTAGACTCTAGAACGACCTGCCAGAAGAGATTCGACAGCTGAATACACTGTCTGAATTCAAAACAGCATTAAAGATGTCTCTTCTGGCAGGCGTATTCAGATGATTTTTAAACTGTGAATTTTAAACTGTTTTAATGTGTACTGGTTTTATTCTTTTAATTGGTAATATGTGTTTTTGTGGGTTTAGTATTTCTAGCCAATATGTACTGTAGTTTTGTATAAATCTGTTGTTCCCCGCCTTATACATGGGGAGAGGTGGATAAGAAACCACCATCATCATCATCAATCATTATCATTATTCTCGGGCCTGCTGATAAGTCCATTCCAGAGCTTAAACATGCCACTTTTTCTGGGCTCCAGCTCCCAGAATCCCAGTGGCCATGCTAGTTGGAGGATTCTGGAAGTTGTCGTTTTTTAAAAATAATTTTTATGAGCCCTGGTACATCAGGCTGACAGGCCCAAGAGATAGTATTTTCCCCACAGTGACTCTGTTTTTATGGGATACTCCCAGGATGTGCATTTGGCCCCTTCCCTCCCTGACTGGTTTTAAAAGGGTTCTAAAGACTGTTTCTGACCACTTTTAATTGGTCAGGATGTTGATCTCTGCTCTTAAGTGGTAATTGTAACCACTGTTGTCATTTTATTGGTGATCTGGGAATGAACTGCTTTTAGGTGGTAATTACTGTATTGTGAATGTTGAATTTGACTTTTAATTTGTTCTGTTACGGCTTTATACTGTGGTCCACTTTGAGAAGGCTATTTTGGCCCTGAAAGGGAGTGTCAAAAGATCTAAATCAGTGTTTTTTAAAACTATTTCCAGAAATCCATTTTCTTTAGAATCACAGGGTTGCACCAAGCCTGCTGCAAGCTTATTAATTAATACCCCATCCCTCCACTGATGCTACCTTTAAAAAATACGCTTATTAAATAAAGAGGTGTATTTAATGGAGAGTTTGGAAACATTGTCGGGCTTTTTGAGTTACAACTCATAGACTCATAGAGTTGGAAGAGATCACAAGGACCATCGAGTCCAAACTCCTGCCATGCAAGAATACACAATCCAGTCACTCCCGACAGATGGCCATCCAGCCTCTGTTTAAAAACCTCCAAAGGAGACTCCACCACACTCCGAGGCAGTGCATTCCACTTCTGAACAGCTTTTAAAGTCAGGAAGTTCTTCCTAATGTTTAGGTGGAATCTCTTTTCCTGTAGTTTAACCCATTGCTCTGTGTCCTAATCTCTGGAGCCACAGAAAACAAGCTTGCCCCATCCTCAGTATGACATCTCTTCAAACTCCCAGACTTTTGGGTTACAACTCCCAGAAACTTCCTAGCAGAGCCACTGGCTAGGCTGGCTGGGGGATTTTAGAAGCTGGTTCAAAAAAGTAACTTTTCCAGGCTCTGATTTAATGTCTAGCTTGGCCTTAAAACAACCAAGTTATCTGAGGCTTTCTGCTGAAGTCAAAGAAAGCATACATACCATTATGATTGAAGTCATAGACATAGTCCGGACATGAGACTGCCACCTTTTCATTTGGGGAACTCTCGGGCCAGCAAATAATGCCATCCCATTCTGGTGAACAGTGACCTGGGAAGGAAATGGCACTTTCAGTGTTTTGTATAGTAGGGTCAGGGTGAGGGCATTTTAAAGTAAGTACAGACAAAAGAGCCAGCATGGTGTAGTAGTCTGAATGTTGGACTATGACTCTGGAAACCAGGGTTCAAATCTCTGCCATGAAACCCCCTTGGGGAACTCCCAGCTTGACCTTGGGGAAGTCACACACTCTCAGCCCTCAGAAAACCTGTGATAGGTTCACCTTAGGGTCACCATAAGTCAGAAATTACTTGAAGGACCACCACAACAACACAACAGACAAAAAGCACATGTGCACCTTTTCTCTAATGCAGTGAGATAATAGTTATGTTAGCCATATGTCGCGCTTTACAGTAGGTGGTCCTTTCTTTGAAGGCACCCTCTTTTTGAAGGGACTACCAGATAAAGTCCTCTCTTTATAATATCCTGTCCAGCTTTCAGACCTAATTTCTATGGATGGGTGTGAAAACTTGATAGTGAAGAATGCTGATAGGAATAAAATCAACTCATTTGAAATGTGGTGCTGGAGAAGAGTTCTGCAGATATTGTAGACAGCTAAAAGGACAAATGAATGGGTCCTAGAGCCAATCCAGCCTGAATTTCCCCTAGAAGCCAAGATGACTACGCTGAAAAAAGTTCAGTGGTGGAAAATTGAAGTAAGTACAAATGTGAGTAAATCACTCGCAGCTGCCATCTTGCATGCAAAGCTTATGGGGCAAAACCACCATTAAGACAAGTTGCAGCTGCTGCAAAATGCCATTACTGCGAGGCACTCCAGGTTATTTTGCCTTGAATAGATAAGCCCGTAGATACAACAGGCAAACTCCTCCTCTGTGGGTAGGTATTCAGGGCTACAAACAGACTTATTAGAGTAAATATTACAGTATAACCCACATAATGTAATACCATCCAGGTGCTGACCAGATGCACTTCTGCTTAACTTCAGCAAGTATTTTATTTGTTGCAGCACACTGTCTGGGGACTATTGGCATAACTGCACAGTAAACTAAAGGTGTTGCTATAACTAAGGAAAATAACAACAGCAACAACATCTGGACAAGCACCAACAATAGCAAAATTGTTTCTGGCTGTTATTACAGCTTTCTTTCTCCAGTAGAGGGCAGTGCTTTACAAGTGCCATGTTTTTTGTAGATGTTCAGTGTTAATAATATGCTCCCATATTTGGCAGAACAAATAATCTTTTACATGTACAGTACAAACTGGGCCACTATAAAGAGTTAGTGATGCAGAAAAAACAGGTACCTTGGATTCTCTCCTTCTGGGCGTTGATTTGTTTGTGACATTCTACTTTAGCTTGATTCAGCAAATAAATCTGTTCTTCTTTGGTTAGAACATCATCAGTGTCCACCTGCCAAGCAGAGAAAAGGGTATGATGAGAAAGTGAGGTTCCCACTCCATCTTCTCCCCAATTGCAATGTGGCTCCTCCACTCCCAGAACAGCTTCTGTCAGTTGCCTCCATTCAATCTGGCTATATCAGAGAGTAAGCTGAGCCAAGGACATCTCCTCCATAGGCACAACTGCAGCAACCTGCAACCATTTAATGTCACCCATCCTAGGAATGTACAGTAGTATGCATTTGCCACGATACCTGAATATGCTACCAACCCTCTTCCCTCCCTGTATCTTTTTCCTTTTATATTGTTATTGTGTCTATTAAAGTGTAAGCCATTGTTTTACACCATGGCCACTTCCAATAGACTAACAGACAGGCAAGTATGTAGTAAATAATACAGATCAGTTTTTGTATAGTACATAATGTTTTTATGTTTGTAAAATAGATTTTGTAGGGTAGTGTGGCTTTCCCTAGTGCCCTCTATATAAGTTGGATTGTGGCCATGCTGTCTGGGGATAGTGGGAGCTGTAGATAACATACCTGGAGGGCATCAAGTTTGGGAAGACTAGGTATTATTATTGTTGATGTTGTTGTTGTTAGCTTAAGGATAAAAATAGATGACAGCCAATCTATCTGGGGTCTTGTCTACATGAAGGGGGGAAAACGGACTGCTTCACAGTAGTAGCAAGTTGCAGCAGCTGAGACCTGTCTTGATGGTTTTACAGCCCACATAAACTTCTCATGCCTGTAGCTGAGATAGTGGCCACAAGTGGATTACTCACATTTTTACTCACATTTTTAAATCTGCCCTGCTGAACTTTAAAAAAAAAAAAAACCCGATTTCTATGGTGCACACAAGTGATATTCCACCATTCGAAAAAGAGAGAGAAAAAAATAGCACAAATCCCCATTTTATCGCTTTAGCGATCGCTCGTTAAGGTGAAAATCCAACATGGCAGCAGTGGGCACTTGTCCTGTAACCCAGCCCTGCCCCTTGCGCTCATCCAGCCAATCAGGTTTGCACCTTGTCTTGTATGGGGGAAGCAATTTGTGTCAAATCACTTGTCTTAATGAGCGAAAATGCGCATATCACTGGGGCTTTTTTACAAAGCCAGGGAAAGCAGCAAATGCTTTTTTCTTGTAGATTTCCCTTTTTTTGGCTTGCCTCCTTCACAGTATGATGAGACAATGCGGGATCCCATTAAGACAGCTCGTTTTCTGAGCAAATTCTATGAGGAGTATTTTTACCGTGTGTACAACCCCTGGGATTAAACTCAGAGTGTGCCCTTAACAGCAGCCCTTAATACAGTGGTGCTTAACTTTTGGAGGTGTCATGGAACCCTCTGAGAATCTAATGAAAGCTATGGATCCCCTCCCACCAATACACATAAGCACATAGGCACAAAATTTTGCATATGATTCCTTTTATTTATTTGAATCTTATTTCCTTCACACTGACTCATCTGGAATGAAAATCATTGCACCAAATATTTGAAAGGACTAGTTTTCAACCTTATAATTCACAGTAATGGGGAAAATGTAAACTAATAGGGAGGAAATTGAAAGTGGGATGGAATACTTTTTGTTCCCAACTTACAAGCACTCCCCCCACCAAGCACATCATGGACCTGTTAGGTTAAAACTCCCTACCTTAGTGTATGGACCATGTATACATGATGGCATCAGATCTGCTAAAAAATATGGCCCAGGAGTTATGAGACATCTTTGCATTTTCCAACGACTCACTCATTTCCTGTGTAAAATTGTCAGGAAATGGAGGAGCTGTATGAGATGAAGACAGCAAGAGAGACAATGGAAGCAGGTCCCAGTCGTGACAGCCGCAATTAAACTGCCCATCTGCACAGGACATTTTGAGAAGCCTGATAAAGACTTATCAATAATGAAATTTCCATCGCTGTTGCAGCCACCTGGGAAAGACAGCAGCAGAAACAGCAGTTGCTGGCTGGAATCCCAGGTACTAAGAAGATATCATCAGGAGCAAGCCAACCAAATGGTTAGAATCAGAAACTTATTTTCTTTTTAATAGCATCATCCACTAAAAACTAGGCTTTGCAGATCTGTGTCTTAAAAATTAAAAAGCAGGGCCTTTTAAGCAACTGGGAACAATCGGCAAATGTTCACGTTGCACAGCCTGCAGGCTATACAAGTGTGATGGAAAGATGGACATAAAAATGGCTGTTGTCTTTTAATCCACATCTTCCTCTTTGAGTTTGTCTGCACATTGTGTGTACCTGTAGGAAATCATATCCCTAATACAGGTATTGAACAACCTGTGGCTCTCTCCCTAATTTCAAAAGTCCCCTGAGAGTGACCAATTGAGATCTCTGGCAAAAATAAGGGTAATTTTTCAGTTTTGAGGCAGTCTGCTGGGGTGGAAGAAAAGGGGGAGAGAGAAAGAGAGAGAGAGAAGGGTGTGGCATCAGTGGTGACTCATAGCTCCAGAGTCAGTGGGGCAGTGAATCCACTCCAGGATTTGGTCTGAACTTTAAAGGAGCTGAAACCCTACCCTCCTTCCAATTCAATACTTTGGATATACCCTTTAAAGCTAAGACTAAAACTCAGAGTGGAGTCCCCACCCCACTGGCATTGGACCTACCAGTTGTCACTGAAATGCACTATTTTCAGGTCTAGCCTTGCCCCTCCCCCCCCGAACAGATTAGCCCCGAGTAAGCGATGCTAGCGTTTACTGTTTGGAACAATGGTTCCAAGAATCATGGGCCATATTGGTTGGCAGATTTGGGGAGTTGTTGTCCAAAAAAGTAATTGCACCCCCCACCAAGCTCTCCCCTTGACAGAAAAAAAGGTTCCCCACCTATTGTAATGCAACAGGCATGGAGAGAGAGAGAGAGCACTTCAGTCCCCACATTAGCCTTAATTTCTCTGCTCCACCAGCAATACTGAGAGTAACAGATGTTTCCTATTAACAAAATTTCTAATAGCTGTTTGTTCCACCCATTTGTGAGATTCCTAGAGCAAAGGCACATGAGATCTAGAATTTCTTTGCATTGGAGGCTCTACAGAGTGTGAGCTGGGGGCCCTCGAGAGCACTGTGAACATTTGCTGACAGGGTTGAAGGAGTTTGAAAATGGGAAGGGTGTGTCTGGTAGATCGCAGTGGATGTTTTAATTAAAAAATGGTATTTCCTGTAAAGCTCAAGGGTGAGCAACTTGGAGCCCTCCAAATGTTGTTGTGTTGAAGCTCCAAGGAGCGTTAGCCAATGGTGAGGAATGATTTGAAGTCCACAAACATCTGAAGGGCTACATATGCCCCAGCATTGAGTTTAACTAACAAGCAACTATAACTGTGGAGCCTACAGAGTCTGGGGGAGGTTGGGTAATCGAAAAAAAGCAATGTTCCCAAGTCCTAGCAAGAAAGGGCATCTCCATGGCCTCTGTTGGTTGACAAAGATGCCAATGATTCCCTTTCAGCCTCTGAAATATTTCTTATGCAGCCCTTCAGGATTCCTACACCAGTTTGTTACACCTGTCACCCTGTTAACAAACGGTCCCCCTTCTCTCTCTCAGACAGTGGTGCCTTGCACCCACAGCTTACGTAGAAAAGAACAAGCCACCTCTTGTCTCCTTCAGCCTTTGACAGCACTGTGCTAAAGTTCACAAACCACAGCTCTGACATCCAAAGACGGACAAAAAGCAAGCAAGGGGAGATAGTAGGAGCTGATCCTGTCACCCAAAGTGCTGGGTTTGCATTCAGGTCTGCCAGAGAACATTGCACACTGATGATAGTTCCCTCCACACTCACCCCATGACTTCCTTTCCCACACGCATTGGTAACACATTCTGGAGAGAGGGTGAACACAGTTACAGTCTCTTCATGGTTTCAGACATTGTGAACAATGAGTGTTTTTAACCTTCCTTTTCAAAGCAGTAAACATTATGGTAGTACATATGCTTTGCATGTACAAGATTTCAAGTTCAATCTCCACTGTGGCTCAGCAGAGCTCAGTAATTTAAGGGGAAAATATGAATCATAAACCAAACCCTAAGATTATCCCAAAATATGTATCAGACTATGTCCACAGTTCCTATTTAAGCACAGTCTTCAGGACCCAGGTAGTGCTGGGAAAGATCTCTATTTGAAATATTAGTTCTCTTTCATATTTCAGAATTATAACACTAGATACCACTTTAAGTGCCATGGCTACATCCTCAAGAATCCTGTAATTTGTAGTTTGGTGAAGCACTAGCATTCTCAGTAGATAATTCCAAATAGCTAGCATGACTATGAGTCCTCAGAGCCCATTCACACTACACAGATATTTGTTATTGTGTGCCTTCAAGTCATTTCCAACTTACGAAGACCCTAAGGTGATCCTATCATGGTGTTTTCTTGGCAACATTTGTTCAGAGGGTGTTTGCTGTCACCTTCCTCTGAGGTTGAGAGAGTATGACTTGCTCCAGGTCACCCAGTGATGTTTCCATGGCTGAGTGAGGATTCCAAATCTGGTCTCCAAGAGTCCTGCTCTTATAACACTTTGAAACCACTTTAACTGCCACGGCAACATGGCAACATCCTATGAAATCCTGGGGTTTTCAGTTTAGTGAGGGGTATTCAAAATTCTCAGCCAAAGACCTCTAGGGCCTCAGTTAACCACCAACCCCAGGATTCCATACAGGGCTGGTTTAAGGCACTCGTGGTGTCAGCATCCACAGGGGGCCCCATCATTGTGGGGGTCCCTGTAAAAACATTACTATCTGTAATGTAAAAACATTACCTCCTCCTGTAAAAACCCTCCTCCTGCAAAAACATTACTAGTACCGTAATAATCTGAATATCCTGTACTGTGAATAGCTTAGGTTGAGTTAGGTTACATTGACATGAGATAAATATATGGGCCCCCCAAAATAAAGCACTGCAGGGGGCCCCAAAATTCCTTAAACCTGTCCTGATTCCATAGGTTACACTCATGGCAGTTAAAGAAGTTTCAAAGCATTATTATTGTGTAGTATGAAAGATACCTTACAGAGATGCCGTCTGTCAGTATAGATTACTATCTGTAATGTAAAAACATTACCTCCTCCTGTAAAAACCCTCCTCCTGCAAAAACATTACTAGTAATAATCTGAATATCCTGTACTGTGAATAGCTTAGGTTGAGTTAGGTTACATTGACCTGAGATAAATATATAGGGCCCCCAAAATAAAGCACTGCAGGGGGCCCCAAAATTCCTTAAACCGGTCCTGATTCCATAGGTTACACTCATGGCAGTTAAAGAGGTTTCAAAGCATTATTATTGTGTAGTGTGAAACATACCTTACAGAGATGCTGCCTGTCAGTATAGAACAGCCAGGGTTAGCTCAAGCCATTTCACTTCCTGAGGTAAAAGGCAAGATGATGTCCCCTTCAAAAGCTCATAGATCTCATAGAACCATAGAGTTGAAAGAGACCACAAGGGCCATCTAGTCCAACCCCCTGCCGTGCAGGAATAAACAAAGCATTCTGACTGAATAATTATTGCATTTCATTTCAATACTGGGGATGGGATAGCCTCCTTCCTCACACCTGAAGGCAGCAGACCTGTTTTGGCGAACACAACAGGCCTTGTGATACCAACAGAGCTCTCTCCTCCAACAGGAATGGCAAGAAGCTGAAGAGGAATACTGTAATTAAAGGACAGTTGTTGCTGCCCCACCCACCCTCTCATTTGCTTCTACTGGTTATTGGCTCATTAACCAGGGTTGGCCTTTGAGACATGGGAAGACTTTAAGGTTTTGTGGAGTCTACTTAAGAGTTTGGGAAATGATACTTTTGGAACTTTATTCCCCCAAATTTTGTATAATTCCCAGAATTTCTCTGAACCATCTGGGGGTGATGTTGGCTGGGAAATTTGGGGATATGTTAGTCCCAAAAAGTTACTTTTCCTGGTTGTATCTGTGTGTTTTTTTTACTTAAAAAAAAAATGAAACATGAAGGTACACCAACCAGAGCCAAAGGTGTGTATGCTTAGTGAAGGAGGTGATTTTCAGAAGATTAACAGCTCATAGTCCCTTCATGAAAAAATCCAATCCTTGTTCCCCTTTTCCTTCAAGTTTGCTTTATTTCAGCATCAGTTAGAAAACAAGGTGGGCTGGGCTGGGAGGTATTGTTGCTGTGGCTTCTGTTTTTTTCTATCAGTGGCAATTGCTCCAAGCTCAAATAGCCCAGATCTTAGGCTTTACCATGCTAGTGGTGGTCAGAAAACAGGCTGCAATTATACAGCCATTCTGTATTTTCTTCCTTAAATGAGTTGAGGGTGGGAGCAGGAAGAAGAAATAATTGAAAGAATATTGGGGAAACACAGAAGAATTACGCATGCAAGATTACATTGTCTAGACCTTCCATAATATTCTACAGATGAGATAGGATGATTTCACCATAGAAACCCCTCCTCTTCAGTTTAGTATTATTAGTTATATTTATATCTTGCCTTTCCTCTAGTGAGCACAAGGTGGAATACATGATCTATCCCCCATCTACTTAATTCTCACAACAACCTTGTGAGGTCAATCAGGTGAAAAGAAAATGACTGGCCCAAAGTTATCCAGTGAATTTCATAGCTGATGCTGGGAACTTAAACCTGGACCATACTACACAGTTGTAGCACTGGGGTTCCACTTTAACTGCCATGGCTACATCCTATGGAATCCTGAGATTTGTAGTTTGAGGAGGTACTATAGTTCTCTCACAGAGAAATCTAACTACCTCATGAAACTACAAATCCCAGTACTCCATAGGATGGAACCACAGCAGTTAAAGCTGAATCAAAGTGCTATATGCCCCAGTTGAATACTCAAATCACCATACTATATTGTCTCTTCTATTTTCTAAAACACTTCAAATCCTGCACATTTCATCATTACTTTTGCCCATGCACGTGTTTTAAAGGAGGGAAAATATGGACTTTTGACCAGAATGTTTTAGCAAAGTCAGATAAGCAAGAAATCCTATTATCTTATTAGGTCATGGCTGAGTCATCATAATAAAGTACTGTATCTCATTGTTGCGGTAGGCTAGCCTTCCCCAATCTGGTGCTCTCCAGATTTTTTGGACTACAGCTCCCATAATCCCCAGCCAGCACAGCAAATGTGGTCTAAAATATCCAGACTAACACATCTGGAAGGTGCCAGGTTCTGCGAGGCTGCTCTAGTTAATAGGCCCAATCCACTAGAAACGCGGGATCCAGGGACGGTACAATAATAGGATTGCAACAAGAGTGTGGGAGCATCATATAAGCCACCTTGAAATACATGGAACTTGCACAAAAAGCTCAATTTCAGTAGCACTTTTGCTGTCAATGTTCCCAGTCTATTGCGCCTAATGCTTGCCAACAGGGTGACAAGGTAAGCAGCACTATTAATACACAATGAATCAAGAAAACAAAGCTGGAATAGACTTACCAAAGCAGAGACCAAATTCAGGAGGAAGAAAAAGAGGGCTACTGCCTTGAAGCTGCCAAAATGGACTGGTTTGTCCATGGTGCTCAGAATTTTGCTGCCCTCCAAAGTAGAAGTTTCTTTTAAAAATGATAACGATGATGAAAATGAATCCTTCCTCAAATAGCAAAGTATTCTAAGCTCACAAATCCACACTCAAGATATGTATGTATGCTGGAGAGTCCAGAATCACAGCTCATCTCTACAACTCCCAAACCCAGCCTTCTGGTCTGTTTCCTCAATGTGCATGTGCTTCAGTCACCTGCCCCCCCCCCACAAGACCCACCAACGTCAGATATTGACATTCATTTAGCTAGTCTGAGGCATAATGAAGTTGAGCATCAACACAGTTTGGTCCTGTCATTTCTGGTCTCTCTGCTTATCCAAGGAGCATTTGCAAAAACTGTACTCCTGTCATTCCTTGTTCCCCTCCAGAGCTGAAGGGCAGAGGTTTGTTAGCTTACCCAAAGTGCTGATTTCTCCCCTTATTTTCTGTTTCTTTGCAAGACTTTCTCACAGTGGTGTTTGGCCCCTTTTTGTTTGTTTTCCACCTTCCAAATAGCAAAATTCTTTTGAGTTCCCACTCATGCCGAAAATGAAATTTGTTGTCCCATTACAAGACCTTGGGGCAAGTCTTCTAAATCAACCTTCCTCAACCTGCTGCCTGCTAGATGGGTTAGACTACAGTACCCACAAACCTCTCCAGTCACTGTGACCATTAGTCTGCTGGCGTCATTGTTCTAGAATGCTGCCTTAGACTTGGACCTTGGAACAAATGAGTTACAAGTAATGGAGTTACCTGTAACTACATAACTGGGGGGGAGTTAACAAGGGTGAAATACAAGATGATAAAATGTGGATTGATGCACACTAATATCAATTCGCAGCAGCTGATTTTTTGGCAAGATAACAGACATACAAGCTATCTGCATTTATTGTTCAAACGGGCATGCCTGCGAATCAAGATGGCAGGCACAAGTTAATTACTCACATTTTTATTGTCACCAGTTGCTGCCGCTGAACAGTATTTTTTTTTAAAAGCACATCCAAGGTGCATAAGTGTGATATTCCTCCTAGGGGGAAAGGCTGCTTTATCACCTCAGTGTATGATCGCTACAGCGAACATCCAACATGGAGGTTCCAGGCGCTTGCCTTCTTAGCAAGCTCTGCCTCCTGCGTATGACTGACCAAATAGCTTTCCACTTCTGCTGTTATCAGGAATGCACATCAACGTGAATCGGTTGTCTCAACAAGTGGGAATGCACATTCCCTGTGGAGCTTTTTAAGCTTCGGGAAAAGCTGCAAAGGCTTTTTCCTGTGAAGTTTTTGGAGTTTTTGGCCCCCTCCTTCCAAATATGACAGATTGATGCAAGATCCCATTAAGACAAATTGTATTCTCCTTGAATTCTATGAGAAGTATTTTTGCCATTTAGACACAACCCCTTAGGAGTAAGAGTGAAGTTACTGTAACAATGAGTAATGGTTTCTAGTTACTTTCAATGATCATTGTTAAGAGGTATTTTGACAGCAATTTTTTGAGTTTTCTGCTTTTTCTTGTCAATTCTTAAGGAACTGATAAGAAAATCAACACACACACCCTGCACAATGCACACCCTAAAAAAGTAATAGAAAGGCTTTCAGTAATATTGTAACATGTTACACATTCTGAAATTACATGCTGCTTGAAGAATTTAGAAGGATTGAACATTACATGTTGGTGGAATAAACTCTGGAACATAGCACAGATGTAAAAGTTAATGTGTACAGTCAGGACATGAAAAGGAAAAGAAGATGAAGACAAGTGTTGGGAAGTGTAGCTACTTTTTATTCAATATATGAACCAAAGGTGGGCATCTGTGGCAGGTTTAAGGGCCATGTTATGCCCTGGGACCCTCCAGTGGGGTCTAGGATGTTTCAGTGCGTCCATTTTAGTGTGGTGCAGTTCTACTTGCATAGCAATTGATAATTGATAATTTTGTCAAGAAGATAACATCAAAACTATTTCTGTTTAGTTGGGATTGTCTTGCAAAACCATTTGGGTAAAGATTAGGGTTATGGCAAGGGTTATTATCAGTTATCAATTAATATTATTGATAATTGATAATAACCCTAACCGTTACCTTAACCCCAACTCTTACCCAAATGGTTTTGCAAGAAAATCCCAACCAAACAGCAATGGCACTCAAATAATTGACATGTGTTGCACAGTGTTGCTGTTCTACATGGGGCTTGCGTAATGCTGGCATAGCATATCTCCGCACATGGATATTTACGTTGCCCTGAGGAGATGTTGGATTGCAGCCAAGGTAAGTTACTTGCCAGCGGCATGAGAGGGTAACCGATTACATTTCAAATACTGGAACAAATAACTGGAACAAATCACTTGTTAAAAGCATCTTTCCAAACTCCACTTATTCTAAAGTCAGACTATTGATCCATCTAGCTCAGCGGTATGAATGATGCTATCTGCAGCATTCTATATTCGAGCTCAGTATAGCTGAAATTACCTGATAAGAGCTCTCCAGGATTTCAGAGAAAGCTGTTTCAAAGCTTTGCCTGGAGATTTCAGCAATCAAACTGTGGACCTTTCTGCATGCAAAACATGGGTTCCACCAATGAGCAACAGCTATCCCCACATCTAGAAACATAAAAACCCCATCTGGTTTAGCATTATCTACAGCAGCAATGGACAGCCACATAGAATCAGTGTGTGTGTGTGTGTCCCATTTTCCATGCATCCTGGATCCTTATAGGCAACTCCCAGTTTCTGACACAATTAGAAATGTCTGGAAGGTCACTGCCTTGCTTGGGAAAATTCTTTTGGGGCATGGGTGGTTTTAGCTGTGGGCCCCCAAGGTTTTCACTTCTTTTTCCTCACCATTACCACATTTTGTAATGGGGGGGGGGTTAGTTTGAGGGACTTGTGGGGTTCTGGGGGTTTTTTTGAGAAAAAGCGCCTTGGTGAGCCATACCATTCTTATTCCTGGTCTATGCTTACTGGAAATGGTTCTCTGAGGATGCAAAAATTGGACTTTCTCAGCCTTACATGGAGATACTGAGATTGAATCTGGGTTCTTTGATGTGCAATGCATACAGCACAGCACCAGCCCTGTTTACAAACATTGTCATAAGCTACTTTAACTGGATTTGATGAAGAAAATGTGGTATAAAACTTTATAACATGTCTGGGAATTATGCAGCCGTCCTAGATGCTATTAGACTATTAGATGCTATTAGACTGGAGATCCCAGCAGCCCTAGCTCACCCTAGCCAAGGGTGAGAAATTTGGGGAGATACAGTCCAACAATACCTGGTGGGCTGCAGGAGATTGCCAAAGGGCCAACTTTTCAGACAATGTCATCCTTGTCCCATGCTGGTTCTGTGCTGCCCCCATTTCTTCTTATTCAAGGTTTAAGCCATGAATAGATCGCCCATTCCATTCCTGCCATGGAAGAATGGGCGAGCAAAAGGGAGCCTGGTTATGCTGGCGCAATGCCAGTGTTAGTGGGAGGTCTGTGCTGAACATTTCCGGATACAAGTAACCTCCCCAGGTTACTTGTATTTTTCTAACTGTGTTTTTGTGCTTGCTGTCACTTTTCGATCTTTCTTTTACCAGTACTTTTTATTTTTGAATTTCCTGTATGCTCGTTCTCTTGCGAGAACAGCCAAGAACTCAAACCAGGAAGTGAATGGGACTCCGCTCGAGCTCCATTCACTCCTGGGCTGCCATGGGGAGGGGGCGGTCATGTGAAAAGGTAGGTCTGGAACAGAGGGTTATTGTGCTGGGATGGGGACAGGAGGGGGGTGGGATATAATATAGTGAGACAGGGACACTTTTTTTGGTTCCCGTCTGATAATCTCCCAAGTCTTGTTGACTTGAGAGTTGTTGTTATTGCATGCCTTCAAGTTGATTCCAACTTAATGGTGACCCTAGAGTGGCCCTATCACAGGTTTTCTTGGCAAGATTTTTTCAGTGGGGGTTTGCCTTTGCCTTCTGAGGCTGAGAGACTGTGACTTGCCCATGGTCACACTGTGGGTTTCCATGGCCGTTTGGCGATTTGGAACCTAGCTTCCAGAGTCCTAGGAGATTTTCAGACCACGTTTCAGCGTGCCTAGCGCGGGAGGAACTTTCGGGAGAGGGACGGCGATCTTGCGCAGCAGGGGGTGTTTTCGGACGCCGTTGTCCCTCTCCTGAAACCATCCGTGTCACTTCCGTGAAGCTTCGGAAGCCTCAGCGCCATATTTTAATCACGGGCAACACCTTTTTTAACTAGAAAGGAGTACTATTTTATTGTTGTAAGCCGCCCTGATTGCTTGCAGAGGGGCGGGATATTAATAATAATAATAATAATAATTATAATTATTATTATTTTTGGCAGCTACCAGAGGAAGACAACTGGCTTCAGACACATCACTGTTGCCCACCCTTGCTAAAAATGTCTATTCAAAGTAAACCATTGCATGAAATGGGCCTTTGTTCTAGCTTTACATATAGGAGGGCTAGGAACCATGCTACCTACAGAGCATATGCTGTCCCTCTGGGAATCCTTGGCTCCCTTGGATTTCCAAACCCCATTTTTAAAACAAAAGCAAAGAAATACCCCAAGGCCCTTTTAAAATCCCAAAATAACCTTGGTACTAGGGCCATAGATTTGGCCAACACTGTTTTTTGGACCCGCATTCAAGCAGAAAAACAAATTCACATCTGAAAGTGGACTTCCAGTTACTTGAAATATCACTTCTGGTGCAGGCCAACAAGGGTCGGCACAGCTGAAAATGGCCGTCTAACCCTTAGTCTGTGCCCATCCCTGGCATATAGGGGCCTCTTTCACTCTGCACAATCACAGCATTTTGATACCACTTGAACTGCCATGGCTTAATCCTATGAAATCCTGTTGTTTGGAAATGCACTGGAGCTCTATGGCAGAGAATTCTAAACATCTCACTAAACTGTACATCCCAGGATTCCATAGGATGCAGCCAAGGCAGTGATGATGGGTTTTGCAAGGCAGAACAAGGCTGCTTTCAGGCCCCAGAGGTTGAGCAACAGAATTCCAGAAGTCTAAGTGAACCCACCCACCCCATTTCACAAGGTGAAAGGATCCATTCATTTCACAGGAAAAATAGACAGGTCCTGGTTAAAAAAAATCAAGAAAATACCTTGCTAACCTTTGTAAAATAATGCAATGGAAGGGATCTGTGAAGTTTTTTTTTTTAAGGGGCTCTGACAGAAATTCACAGGCCCCTCCTTAACTCTCCAGACCCCAGACCGATGTACCAGCTGGACCCCTCTTGTAGACACTGGCACCAATGATGTTAAATAGCAAACACATGTTGTTAGAAAGGTGGAAATCATGCAGCCCACCACCATACTAAGGGCGTCTGATAATCTCCTAGAATGCCTGGCGTTTTTAGATGTTTTCCAGCAGGGCATTTCAAAAGAAATTGTCACTAAGTGTCCAGTTTCTCATTCAAATGTTTTGGGAGTAGAAGCTTCTCCACAACAATTAGCTAATACACATTGGAAACTGCTTAGTGCCTAGCAGGCTATAAAGGGGTGTAGATGTGTAAAATGCTGTTGCTTAACAATTTGTAAGCTGCTCTGAGAGCCTTTGTGGCTGAAGAGAGGGGTGTAAATACCTTTTTTAAAAAATAAATAAACATACAATCCTGACATTCAGATTGTGCTGAAAATATTTTTTTAAAGGAGGAAATCAATACTGAGTTGCAAATACATTTTCATACATTCGAGCAGTTTTTATTATCTTGTCACCACCAGAAAATATTTTTTAAAAGTTTTTTTAAAGTTACATTAAATTTAAAATAATTTTAAAAAAGAACAATCCCTTAAACTCCTATCAAAGCTAAGAAGAATATGGTAAAAACACAACTGATCTAGAATTGCAAAACATATAAGTTTAGGGATATATATATATATATAGGCTTGCAGTAACTTGAAGAAAGCAGGCAACAGATCCAATGAATACCAGGGGCCTGTCTATATGAAGACAAAAAATGTGGATTGATGCACACTAATGCCAATTCGAAGCGGCTTCCATTTGTCTTAATGATTTTTTTTTTGCAAAATCGCAGGCATGCGAAGCTGTCCACTTTTGCTATCCCAACGGGAATGCCTGTGAATCAAGATGGTGGGTGCAAGTGAATTACTTGCATTTTTATTGTTGCTAGTTGCTGACACCAAACAGTTAAAAAAGAAGAAGCATATCTAATGTGCATAAGTGTGATATTCCGCCTAATACATTTTTTAAAAGTTGTTTTGTCACCTCAGCATACAATCACTAAGGTGAAAATCGAATATTGCAGTTCTGGGTGCTTGCCTTTTAAGCAAGCTCCGCCCCCTGTGCACGTCCAACCAATCAGCTTTCCACTTCTGCTCTTATTGTGAATGCATAGCAAAGTGAATTGGTTGTCCCAATGAGCAAGAATGCATTCTATTCCCTGCAAAGCTTTTTTAAAACTTCAGGAAAAGCCACAAAGGCTGTTCCTGCAGAGATTTGGTGGAGTTGGCTCCCCTCCTTCCAAATACTGCGGATTGATGTGGGATGCCATTTAGACAAATCATATTCTCCTCGAATTCTATGTTGTAGGCTATGGTTCTGTCTACACTAGTAAAAAAACCCGACCCCCTCCCCAAATCTGGCCCAATAAGGCCACACAATGTGTGATCTTACCCCTGAATCTGGTGCGATAAGGCCACACAACATACAGTCCTATCCACACCAAATTCAGAGTATGCCCCCTTAATCCAGGTTTTTAAACTTGGCTGTTTGGAGTCCGAATTTCAGTTGGATTTTTAGTCCCAGTGCAGATTGGCCCTGTATTGCAGAGGAAGGAACTGGCAAAACCACCTCTGAGTATTATTTGTCTTAAGAAAACCCTGTGAAATTCAATGGGTTGCCATAAGTCCACAGGAGACATCATGGGGTTCACTGATTAAATCACCTAGGTCCATTTGTCTCCACTGGGTGTTCAAGAATCACGATTGGGAGTCCATTTGGACACATAAATAATACTTTAAAAATGCTTTGTTTTCAAGTGGATTTCAACTGCGTGTTTTCAAATGCAGGTTATTTGTATAGTTTGAAGCAGTGGTTCTTAACCTGGGGTCCCCAGGGGTCCGCAATGTCATCACAGAGGGTCCATGATAGCTTGAAAGTTGCTTGGCCCACCCCCTTCCTGGAGTGGAGTGGCCGCATGACAGGAGCCAGGGCTGGCTGGCTGGCTCGGCCTGTGCATTGCCATTCAATCCACTCCAGCCACAAACTTTCAGGAAGAAGCAGGAGAAAAATCTTCCCTCCCCCTCCAGTACCTCTGAGGGAAGGTTTCATGGATGGTGTATTATTATTATTATTATTATTATTATTAGGATTTTAAATCTTGAGTTAAGTCTTGGGGGTCTGTGACAACAAAAGATATTTAAAGGGGGTCCCTGGTAAAGAAAAAGTTAAGAACCACTCATCTAAAGTTATAACTCCTTCTTATGAATTATTAGGACAAATTATTTTAAATTCCTGCGGTGAAGAACATCATAAATCCAAATCAATGAATTAAATCTCAGCTAGCAAATCCCCATTCCCCCACCAATTTTATTTATCAGCTTTGTGGTTGCCCCCCCCCCACTTTAAATTCATTAGCAAGACCTAACACATGGTTGGTGCAGAAACAGTGTAAAATATTAGAGAGTGAATATTCTCGCCCAGCAATTCCAGTTTCATCCATTGCATCCATCACAACTGGTGTAAAAATCATGCAACTTTCCTGAACTGTTTGTTATATATGTGTAAAAATAAAACTGTTACGGTTTATAGGCAAAGATTTGTTGATTGCTTGGGCCACACACCCCACTTTAATATCTATTTGCATGAGTTGTACCTTAAGTATAAAAATGAGAGTGTAAAAAAAATACAGTTGAGGGGGCACCCGGATTTGAACCAGGGACCTCTTGATCTGCAGTCAAATGCTCTACCACTGAGCTATACCCCCTCTGCTGGTGTAACTGGGTGAAACTGAGTCTTTTAAGGCTATGACGAAACAATTCCTGCCGTATATTCTATATACAAGCCTCTACAAAAGTTTTCGATAGGGATGAAGAAGGATTTTTAAGCAGGAAGAACTAATTATCAACGTGGAATCTAACTGATCCGGTAAACAAAAGAAGTGCTCGCAGCAACGGATAATCAGATTTAAGTAGCAGACTAAAGGATAGAGCAAACAAGAAGAGCAGGTTAAGCAATCCAGTTCATACTCCAAGCAAGCTCTGTCAATGTTAGCAGAACATTTTCACAGCATGTGTGTTTGGCTGTGTGGTGTGTGCATGCATAAATATTGCCAATGCAAGGGAGAAGGAGAAAAAAAGAAGGAATCTGGATTCTCTTCCCACCCCCCATGCTTTTCTGCTGGGGGGTTTCTTTTCTTTTTTAAAACCCATTTTTAATTTGGAGTAAATAGGCACCCAAATTTAACCAGTAGCTTAAGTGTGTATGTGAGGGGAACAATTATAAATATTATAAATATTACAATGTACCATCTGCCTTCCCCTGTGTCAAGTAAAAATATAAAACAAAGTGCATCTGAACATGTACAGAGTACTTCTCTATATTTCTCCATCATCACTAAGAGACCACAGCCATCCCCCACAGCTGAAATAAGGATAATAGGTGTGATTTCCTGGCAGCTGCCTCCTGCTGACTTATCTGCCTCTGATGCTCATGGGATGTACAATCTTTACCACCGGATTTACCCAAAGTAGTTGTTACCCCACCTTGGTGCCAAGGTCACAATCTCTCCCCCCCCCCGACACCGCCCTTTAAAGCAATGAGATTGTGTGTATACCCTAGGATTGTCTAAATGGCAAAAATATTCCTCATAGAATTCAAGGAGAATACAATTTGTCTTAATGGGATCCCACATCAATCCGCCGTATTCAGAAAGAGGGTGGCGCAAATCTACCAAAAACTCTGCAGGAAAAGCCCCCGAAGTTTTTTAAAAGCTCTGCGGGGAATGTGCATTCCTGCTCATTTGGGACAAGCGATTCTCATTCATTCGCATTCCTGATAAGAGCAGGAGTGGAAAGCTGATTGGTTAGACGTGCGCAGGGGGCAAAGCTTCCTAACAAGGCACCCACCATTTTGATTCTCAGGCATGCCCATTGGAACAGCAGAAGCGGATAGCTTTGCATGCCTGCAATTTTGCCAAACAACAATTGAAGACAAATCAAAGCTGCTTTGAACTGGCGTTAGTGCACATAAATCTACATTTCCCCCCTCGTATAGACAACACCCTTGGTTGTAAGGCCCATGAATGCCAAGACTTTGTACTTTCTGACTTGGATGGCCTGCTTCTTAATCACAGGCTGTTTGAAGGCACATTGGGGGGCTTTGTGACTCATCAGGCACTCTGCACATGCTCAGAGGCTCCCTCGCTTCCTAGGTTAAGCCCTGGGCTTGAGTTCCAAAAAACTGCTGCTTCAGCCCCATTCCAACCTCTTCCCCTACCCAACATTTTACACAAGAATGAGCAAAGCAGCAATTCCCATTAAACCTACCTATTCTAGCAAGTAGTAGAAAAGGTGAGAGTTGTAGTCCAGCAACATCTGGAGGGCTGCACTTTGCGAGAACCTCTTTTCTAATATCATGGGATCTATTGCTAACTTTCCTCTACTATTGCTGAGACCTCACTCTTGTCCAGGATGCATCTGCACTGCAGAAATAATCCAGTTTGACACCATTTTAACTGCAATGGATCAATCGTGTGGAATTCTGAGATCTGTAGTTTTGTGAGATGTTTAGCCTTCTCTGGCAGAGAGATCTGGTGCTACAACAAACTACAGATCCCAAGATTCCATAATATTGAGCCATGGCAGTGGAAGCAACTTCAAACTACCTACCAGCCGCTATTGCCATTTTTTGTTGTAATTTGTATACTGTATAGTATTGTATGTTTGTTTTAATTCTCCACTAGTTTAATTTAGTTTTAAGGGGTGGGAGGGTTAGGATTGGGAAGGATTGTTTTAACTTGCTGTTGTTTTAATTTTGCTGTACACTCCCCCGATTGCTGAGCAGAGGGGCAGGTTAAAAATAAAAATTAAAAAAAACCTGCATTATTTCTGCAGTGCAGATGCAGCCCTAGTCTGTTACCAGGCCCTTCTTTGCCCCTCTACTCTCCACCCCTTCCTGTACACACATTTCTCTTTCCATTGTTTGCTGCTTTTGGAGTAAACGTGTTGCCCCAGCCTCTTCAAAATAAAGCTGGGAGCAGATGATTACAGTAGGACCCCCATATATGCCAGGGATTGGTTCTGGGGGACCCTGTGGATACAGAGAACCATGGATAATAGTGAACACCACTGAAAATACTGGGACTTTCAGTTTAAAATACCATAAAGTTGCTTTGGAGGACCTAGAAAATGGCTAGAGAGGACATGTTTTCTAGGAAGACTCTATAGCAGGTGTGGCGTTTTGTGTTCTGTGGATAATTGAATTGGTGGATAATGAATCAGTGGATACAGGGGTCCTGTACACAAACACACACACACATTTTTCATCCAGGTCTTTTAACAGTGGCTTGATCCTGTAGAAACAGACAGATTTCTTGCTTCATTGTATGGAGACCATGGTAGTACGGTAAATGTAGTGTAAATGTAAGTGAATGTACAGTAGTGTTAAAGCTGTGGTTTGGGAAGGCTGTGACATGGAAAGGTTGACACCCCTGCAAAGATGGAATTTCTGACTTTTCCTCTTTACCTGCTTCCAAATGGCTGCCCTAGACAGCCATCTAGAGTTGAGAGTTTGTTAAGACTGGACCTGGCTGGGAGAGGATGCAACAGGTTTCAGGCCAATAGAGAACAGAAGCTAGAAGTGTAGACTTACAGACCCACAACAACATATGTGGGGCCATCAGCCTTAGGTCTTTCAGATGTTTTGAACTTCCCAAAAGCCCCAGTCAGGCTGGTCAATTATAAAACATTGTGGAAATTGTCAACCATGTATCTGGAGGTCCTAAGATTCCTCACAATACCAGTATTTCTGTTGTACAGGGAACCTAAAACAGTTTTTTTTTCCCCCCGGCAGGAGGGAGGGAGGGGGTCTCAACACTGGTGGGCAGATTGTTCTTACCATAATTTTGCCTACTTGCAGATACTTCTAGAGGGAGGGCAATTCACTTTGCCCATCCATTCTTACTGAAAGAGCCTTAATAACTCTTGCAAGCACAATGTGTTCTGAAAAGTGCCCTCCATGTATTCAGTGTAGCCTACTCTTGAGTAAGTGCACATAGACAGATTGCAGGTAGCCATTATTATTCCTTGGAGGGCTCAGTGACAATACAGTAGTTGTCATAATATTTTTTACTGCTTGATCATTTAGTACATTTCTGATTAGGAATTCCCAGGTCTTAGGACTTTATCAGATGCATCAAATATGGTGTCATGACAACACCACATAACCACTAAAGGGCACACATATCAGGTGACTTCACCTTTTTGCAGTTATGTCCTGGCCAAAACCTATAGTTTTTAATTGACAGCTTAAGCCATCAATAGATTCCCCCCATGGCACTTTTGTGCCGGCATTGCCAGTATACAAAACCTTGGGCCATTTAAATCTCATCACTGCAGCAAGAATGGCCGGTCTGGCGCAAACACTTCCAGGTGAGATCGGAGATCCAGGTAAGTTTTGCTCTTCTTATGACCCTCCCCGGGTTACCTGGGACATCTAAAGTGTGTTTAGGTGCTTTTTGTAACTTTTTATGCTTTCTTTTTCTTTTTGCATTTCCCATGCGACGAAGACTCTGTTCATTTCCTCTTTATTGCCAGGGTTGCCTTTGCCTGAAGAGGAAGGTAAGTGCGGGTGGGGGAGCGTTCTTTTGCCAGCATAAAAATGGATTTTTTTGTGCCGGCAAAATAACGTTTTAAGGGGGGCATCTGATAAAGTCCTTAGTCTTCTGATTTCTTGGCTATAGTCCCCATTTTGAATGACCGAGCTAAAGTAGAGGAAATCTTCACTGTCTCAATGTCTTCCTTGTCTACTTTAAAGTTATGTAAATCCATAAGGAAGAAAATGCAAAGGCAGGTTTACAGCTGAACATTAAGAAAACAAAAATAATGACCACAGATGATTCACATAACTTTAAAGTTGACAAGGAAGACATTGAGATACAGAAAGATTTCCTCTACTTTAGTTCAGTCATTATTCAAAATGGAGACTGTAGCCGAGAAATCAGACAAAGACTAGGACTTGGAAGGCTAGCTGTGAAAGAACTAGATGTGACCCTGAAGTTATCATCATCATTATTATTTTATTAATTTATATCCCACCTTTCTCCCAATAATGGGACTCAAGGAAGCTAACAACATATTTAAAACAATACAAATTAAGAACTATACAAAAGCATTAATAAAAGTATAAATATAAGATTTAAAAAGCAATTAAGCAATTTATAAAGATAAAACATTAGACATTAAAATATTAAAATTCATTAAAAGACTATATAGAAAGATTTTTAAAAGTGTGTGTGTGCCTTCAAATCGCCTGTTGACTTATGGCAACCCCATGAACTTAATAAGGTTTTTTAAAGCAAGGAATACTCAGAGATGGTTTTGCCAGTTCTTTCCTCTGAAATATAGCCTTCAGCACCTGATATTCATTGATGTTCTCCCATCCAAGTACTAACAAGGGCTGACCCTGCTTAGCTGTAAAGAAATATACAGTAATTGAATACTAACGTTAGGATTGTCCGTGCCAATTTCTATGTACAGTAGGACTCCCATATCTGCTGATTCATTATCCACTGATTCAGTTATCTGTGGGACAAAAAACAGCACACTTACCACAGAGCATTCTCTCTAAATGTTTTCTAGGTCCTCCAAGGCAAACTCTGGTATTTTAAACCAGAAGTCCCATTATTTTCAATGGCATTCGCTGTTACCCATGGTTTTCAGTATCTGTGGCAGCCCCTAGAACTACTTCCCCAAGGATACAGGCATCCTACTGTACATACAGTAGTTGTGAAAGCTGGACAGTGAAGAAGACTGATAGGAAGAGACTCAATTTATCTGAGATGTGGTGCTACCAGACAATTCTGTGGATACTAGACCGCTAAAAAGACAAATGGATCTTAGAGCAAATCAAGCCTGAACTCTCCCAAGAAGCCAAGAGGGCTAAATTAAGACTGTTGTACTTTGGGCATATCATGAGAAGACATGACTCACTAGAAAAGACCGTAATGCATGGTAAGGCAGTGGGAGGAAGACTGCAGTTTAGATGGATAGACTCAGTCAGGGAAGCCATGGCCCTGAGTCTGCAAGACAGGGTGACTTGAAGGTCTCTCATTCATAGGGCCACCATGAGTTGAGGTTGGCTGGATGGCAGTTAAAAACAACCACTGCTGAGGAGGCTCAACTACATAGGACTCTTGGTGGTCCAATTTTGCCAAATCATTTCAGGACAGGCTCATCTCCTCCACCTAGTTTTGGGGAAAGCTCAAGCCTCCTTACACACACCCCATTCCAGAACCCATGCTGTTGTGAGAAGATAAACAGGCATCCCTGACATCTTTGCTTTGACCCACTTTTTACAAGTTTAATGTTATTACATTTCTAACAAATAGCCCAAACTGTCTGGCTTGTCTCTTCCAATCCAACAGTTTAGCTGGTGCTTCTATCTGGTATTTAACTCACTTGTTGACATGCCATCCGGTCATTCAGTAAATATTAAGAATCCTGCAGTACTAAATGCTGGCTCTACTTCCTTTCAGTATTGTATACACACTCCATGTTTGTTCTGTGTGCAAATAGAGTTTTCCCTCCCAGCAATTTCACTCTGAAAAATGACTGATTTGCCTAAATAAGCAAAAATGGCAGTATTGTATAAGTGGGCAGACTGTGGCTTGTTGGAGCTACTTCGCTTTCTTTAAATATAGTACCCCAAGACCTGTCAGCTGCCATAGACTGAATGATGTGCTTCATTCTGAGCTGTAGTATTCATTTTCAGTGCCAGGAGTGAACTGAGTGCCATAGTCCTTTCACATGAACACCCGGTTACTCCAAGCTTTCAGCATTTCAGCAGTATAACTTAGGTAGTGAAAATGGTTGTAGTGTTAATACGGTGAAAAGTTGGAGGAAGTCAAGAACTCTTGCTTATCTACTGGCAGGGCTAGTCGTATCCACAGGCAGAGTGAGATCAATGCCTCAGGCAGCAGATACTGGAGGACAGAGGTGGCAACCTCCTGTCTGATCTTCCACAAGCCCCTAAATATTACCTCTCCTGGAAGTTAGAAACAGATGTGCCATATACCTATCCTGTGCTACCTATCCAGGTCCCTTTGAATGTGCATGACTGAGGACACTAGACCCAGCAGTCAGAAATGTTGGTTCTTGATCGTTTTTGGACACAGACTAGGGGAGGTGTACCATTTTGTCCTGTGTTTCATATAGCAAAATGTCTGAGACTGACCCTGTCTCTTCCAAATCACCCAAAGGCCAAAGAGTCTCTTTTACATTCTACGCACCCATAACATTGGGGTTATGTGTTCAAAAAGGAGACTCCAGCCAGCTGTTTCTATCTCAGCAGGCACAACTACACTTGCAGCCATCATACACGTGAGCCTAAGTACATATATCCTAAACAAATTTGTATTCTTCCCTCTCTACTCCTGCCTCCATTTCTTACTCCTTTCTCTATTGTTTCTCCCCTATGATGAATTTTTGTATTTACACTTCTTCCAGATAAGACCTGGGCTATATCCACACTACACAAATAATACAGTTTGAAATTGGATTGTTTGCCATGGCTCCTTCTTACTGAATCCTGGGATTAGTAGTTTGGTGAGACACCAGCATGCTTTGGCAGAGAAGGCTTTAAAACCTTGTAAAACTACAAATCCTAGGATTCCATAGGAAGGAGCCATGGCAAATAATCCAGTTTCAAACTGGATTATTTGTGTAGTGTGGATTTGGGCCCTGTTCTCTTAATCTTTGTAACATTCTGAACATGTGGATGAAACAAAAAGAATAATGAGACATAGGCTCTGTAAATATATATATATATATATATATATATATATATTCAAGCAGACTTTTAATATGCAGCTGCACTCACAGAAGTTTTTTTTATTGAGGTGTGTTTTAATTTTATTTTTGGTTTTTACTTTTATATGTTTTAAATAATTTTTTAAATTTTAAAATTGTGATGATTTTAATTGTTTGAAATTTTATTTACTCATTTTAATTTGTTTATTTTTTGTGAGATGCCTTGGGTCCCATTCTGGGAGAAAGGTGGCATATAAATCATATAAATAAATGAATAAATAAACATTGCTGTGCAGAGTGTAGTACAGAATTTAAGACAGCCTGGTTCACCATCTTCCATTGTGGATATAAAAGGAAACAGAATCTGGATAATTAGTGTGTGAGAGTGTTTGCAATATCACCCTTAGTTTTTCCACTGGGTTTCTGGTTTTGAGATTATATCTGTCTATGCACGCTTGTGTGCCTATGTTTCCTTTTAAAAAAAAATCTCTGAAGACATAGAGGGGATCCATTTGGAGAAATCCACTCAGGGCAACTCAGAGTGATTGGGAACTGCTGTGTTTGCTTGTTTGTGCAAAGATAGAGTCATTCCCTTCCCAGCTGGGCCAAACTGTCCAGAGGAGAAGGTGCTAAAGACATCAGGAAAGTCAACATGTAATTTGCAACCTATTAGGAAAGGTGCTAAAACCTTCACTGGGAGGAGATGGGCAGAGGGATGATGAAGTGTGAGGGGGAAATCCATTTAGATAAATATTTGTATGCAAACACACTTTGCGTATCTGATGAAGAAGACTCCATCTGCTAAAGCCTGTCATAATAAACCTGTTAGCCTTTAAGGTGCCACAAGAATCCTTCTTGCTTTTTATTCCCCCCCCCCGCCACATACTTGTTTTGCTTTTACTATAAACACAACTATAAATATATACTTTCAAAAATGAGTCTTATATGGAGCAGAGGTGGGGAACATGTGGCCCTCCAGATGTTGTTGGATCTCATCAGGCCTACCAGTCAGAGATTAGGGATGATGAGAGTTGCAGTCTAACAACATCTGGAAGAATACATATACCCTACCCTGACATAGATAAATGGATCACATGGCTTTAGAAAGAATAAAATGTTAACAATAGCAATATCTTTGCTAGTATGGTAGCACCAGAACTTAATACCTTAAGGACTAAATTGGGGTGGGAATTATGTGGCTCTCCAGATGTTGTTGAACTGCAGTTCCCAGCATTCCTTACCATTGGCTATGTTGACTAGGAATGCTGGGAGTTGTAGTTCATCAACATCTGGAGTGCTACACAATTCCTACTCCAGGCTGAAATCCTACTGGTGGTCTCCACTAGAGTGGACTTACTGAATCCATGAGATTCTTTCAGCATGTCTGCTTAGGACTACTAATAAATTCAGATCAAGATGAGCTATTGGCATGGTCAAAGCAGGCAGCAAGATGGATGTTAGAGGGTGAGAACCTACTCCAACACAGAACTTGGAAAGATTCTGCCCATACTGGATGGAAGATTCTGGACCTTGTAGTCCAAAGGTAACATTTCCAAGCTCCATTCCAAAGGGTTACTGTTTGCCTAGTGAAGAGAAACCTTTTTAGTTTCCTGCTTCTACATACTTTTTGTGCTTATTCTGGAAAAACTGAATCTATTGGAACCCTAGAAAGGCAACCACTGCAGAACACCTACTACAGCCGGCTGACAAAAGTTAACACACCACCTGTTCTAAACTGGAGGAAATTTGGAACTACAGTAAATTTAAAGTTGCCATGTCTTTTGTCTAACTCTGGGTACAAGAACAAGCGTACATTCACCTGAGCACACATGTACTCTTTAAGAGAGTAGTTTTCAAACGTTTGACATTTGCAGAGCACTTGCCTGCCACATCTTTGCAGGCTGCAAAGGAATTTTTAGAGATGTTAGAGTAGCCCAACACATTTTGCTCCCTAAGGTAAAGGATAACACAAAACCACTCCCTTTCCATTTTCTGTACAAAAACCAACAATACTGATCATGGCTTAAGGCAGTGGTTCTCAGTCTTTGGCCCTCCAAATTTTTGGGACATCAGCTCCCAAAATCCCTGACCAAGCTAGCTTGAACTCCTGGGAGTTGGAGTCCAAAGCACTCAGATGACTAATGTTCAAGAACCAGTGGCTTAAAGCAGGGATGGAAATCATGTAGCCCTCTGGATATTATTGGACTGTTAACTACCAGGATTTCTCACCTTTGGCTGTTCTGGTGAGGGCTGATGGGAGCTACCATTCAAGAACATGTTGGAGGGCCACATCATTCCCTCTTGTAACTCAAATCCAATTGCTAATTCCAACTCATTAAACAGACCACATTTACAAAAGTTTCAGCAGTTGATCCAAAGGCTTTGCTTTAGCTGGGGCTAGGCAATTAAATTAAGCCTGGAGGAAGAGCTGGACTAATGCAGTCCTCCAGATGTTGTTGGACTTGCAACTTGCAGCAGCCCTAGACAGCAAAGCCAGTGGTGAAGAATTCTGGGGAAAATATTTCAACAACATCTAGAAGGCCATGTTATTCCCACCCTTGCTACACTAGTAACCGGATGGCACCGCTCTCTGAACCTAAGGACAGCAGGTTAGCTTAGGGGTAGAGAGGATGCAGTAGGACACACAAGTGTACTTTGTCCTCCTCTGTGTCACCATGCTACTGCTCACCCCCTCTTTCTGCTTATTTCACTTATTTATATGTAATGGGGCTGGGAGGACCATTTTGTCCTCAGGCAGCAAAATCTCTTTGGACATTTCCACCTGGACTGGCTGCTTCTTTGCCTGTTTGATACATCAGTGGCTTTTTCTAATGGCACATAATGGCATATTGAGACCTGCCACAAACAGACATTGTTTCTGCCAGAACACCAACTCACACATTTGGGAATGAATGCCCATGAGATTCACAAGAGAAGGACACCAGATATCATACCCTGACCCGCCAGGAGCTGCTGCCTGAGGCAGTTGCTTTAATCTCCCTAACTGTAGAGCTGACCTGCAATTCATGTTGACTCAATTCAACGGACACTGTTAATTTAGCAGAGCTTGGAAATTTTACCCACCCACCCCCAGCCAACTATTTACTTATTTTTGTTACTACAATTTCCAACCCCCCTTGGCTATTGGCTATGCTTGTTGGGGAATTCTGGGAATCATTGTTCAAAAAGTGAATTTTCCAAGCTCTATAGTAAGGTATATCCCACCTTTCTGTGTAAAAGAGATTTAAGAGTAAGTGCAAGGCAGTATCTACCTGAGTGAAACATCCTATATGTGTGTTTTTTCTCATTCCCTCAGGAATGAATTGGACCAAACGGTACATACATTTCTGTGTTAGTCCCTCCACTCACAAATTTCTGTTCTTTATTAGTGAAAGACACACAGCACGCAAACCCATATCTGTTTGCTCAAAATTACCACCAGCTTCCATCAGATTTACACCCAGGTAAGCGTGCATAAGATTGGAGCCTAAGAAGCAGGAGGAAAACACTAAAGTATCTCCCCACTACCAACACTTCTCCCTGGGACAACAGCAATTTTCACTCCATAACATTTGTAGAGTTATCAAGACACAACAGCTAAGTGAAGGCTAATGGGATTGGGGAAGTGTGGCAGGAAGTGAATCCTGTTGCTCTGTATAATTGACTGTAGACAAGGGACTAAATACCTTAACAGCACCAGATCCAATCTGATCTTGGCAGCTAAGCAGGGTGAGGCTTGGTTAGTACTTGGATGGGAGACCTCCAATGAATACCAGGTGCTTTAGGCTATCTTTCAGAGGAAGGAACAGAGGAAGGAGGTAAAACCACCTCTGAGTATTCCTTGCCTAAGAAAACTCTATGAAATTCATGGGGTTGCCATGAATTGACAGGCAATTTGAAGTCACACAGAGATAGTTCACAAGTAAACACAAATATCCTTCCTACCTCACAGGCTAAGACCCTGTCAAGGGCTGGCCCATGACATGTTGGTGCCTGAGGCAAATGTTAAAATGGCACCATCTTCCATTTCATGTACAAAAGCCAACCAGACTGTCAGTTCTTACTTCAACACTGTTGGTGTTGGGAACAGGTTCACTCTCCATCACATGTGAGTGCAGTGGGCTAACATGGGAGGTGAAGGGCCTTGGAAAGGCTGGCCTGAAACATATACTGTAGTACTGTCCTCAGAAGAGAACAGCCAGAGGGATGGGAGCTGTTCTCTTTACACCCGCCAGCCCTTGCTGCTTGAGGTGACTGCTTCACTCTGCCTAAACATAGGGTCTGTTCTGAGATGTTGGTGTTTTCTGGCTCAGAATTTTAAATGCCTTTCCCAAAACTGGAAAGCTCAGGATTCCATAGGATGGAACCATGGCAGTTAAAGTGGAATCATAGTGTTACAACTGTGTAGTGTGAAAGGGCCCTCAGATGAGTTTCAGATAGAACTTTCATGACCATACACTGAGAAAAACTAACCGTGTGTTGCTCACTTTGATGGCTAATGGCTCTTGAGTATCTGAAGAAGAGGGTTTTCCCAGGCTTGGGATGCTTTTAATGGGCAATGATAGGATTTGAGCATTAGGGTGATGGTACAGTAAAGCATGTGTTCTACCACTGTGTTATGGGTCTTGCTCCAGAAATTCACTTGGCTTGGCTAGGAATTTTAATCATATGCTGGCAAGGTTTTGTCATTCACGCACCGATGGTCACTTACATTCTTGATCCATGTGTTTTGTGCTGCATACAAGTCTATGAGTCTCATATGTGGCCAGAGTCTTATATGGATTTTTCTTCATATACTCAAGAGCTGGGCCAAAGCTAACAAAATGAAATTCAATATGGAGAAATGTAAGGTACTGCACTTAGGGCGAAAAAATGAAATGCATAGATATAGGATGGGAGAGACCTGGCTGAATGAGACTACAGTTGTCCCTTCACATTCATGGGGGTTAGGTTCCACGGACCCCCGCGAATGTCAAAAAAAGTGAATATTGATTGCCCCCCTTCCTCCGCCAAAGCGACCATGGGGCCTCCGGAGGCCCCATAGTCGCTTTCCCCGGACTCCCCACTCCCTCCCAAGGCCTTCACGGGGCCTCCGGAGACCCTCCCAAGGCCCCGTGGAGGCCTCCGTGGCCCTCCGCCTCCCTCCCCAGGCCTCCCCTCTCGCTCCTTGGGGCCTTCACAGAGCCTTCCAAGGATCCTTGAAGGCCTCCGCGGCCCTCCACCTCCCTCCCCAGGCCTTCACGGAGCCTCCGGGGGGTCTCTGAAGGCCCCGTGGAGGCCTCCCCGGCCCTCCCCGCTCCCTTCCAGGGTTTTCACAGGGCCTCCAGAGGCCCCGTGTCATGGTTTTTGGGGGGCCCGGGGGGCCCTCCCAAAACCACGAATAATCAAAACCACGAATGCCGAGTTCACGAATGTGGAGGGGCAACTGTACATGCAAAAGGGTTCTAGGAGTCCTAGTTGACCACAAGTTGAATATGAGTCAACAGTGTTATGCGGCAGCTAAAAAGGCCAATGCGATTTTGGGCTGCATCAATAGAAGTATAGTGTCCAGATCAAGGGAAGTAATAGTGCTGCTCTATTCTGCCTTGGTCAGACCTCAGCTAGAATACTGTGTCCAGTTCTGGGCACCACAATTCAAAAAGGATATGGACAAATTGGAGCGTGTCCAAAGAAGGGCAACTAAAATGGTGAAAGGTCTGGAAACGATGCCTTATGAGGAGGGACTTAGGGAGCTGGGTATGTTTAGCCTGGAAAAAAGATGGTCAAGAGGCGATATGATAGCCCTGTTTAAGTATTTGAAGGGATGTCACGTTGAGGATGGAGCAGGCTTGTTTTCTGCTGCTCCAGAAACTGGAACACGGAGCAATGGATGCAAGCTCCAGGAACAGAGATTCCACCTCAACATTAGGAGGAACTTTTTGACAGTAAGAGCTTTACGGCAGTGGAACCCACTCCCTCGGAGCGTGGTGGGGTCTCCTTCCTTGGAGGTCTTTAAACAGAGGCTGGATGGCCATCTGTCGGGGATGCTTTGATCGTGATTTCCTGCGTGGCAGGGGGTTGGACTGGATGGCCCTCGTGGTCTCTTCCAACTCTGCAATTCTATGATTCTATGATTCTTTTTAAATTAGTATTTTAAAGATGTTAGAGCAGCAAACATAACCAAAAAACAATGCATCTGAGATCCAGTACAACAAAATGTATCAAGCTTATGTTTCCTGACTATCCAGCTAAGCTGACACAAGGACAACACTATAATAGAATATCTTTCAAAAAATCATCATGTGAGGGTTTGCATAACTAATAGCTGCTTTGGGAGTCACTTGTTGCTCCTACAATATTGTTTATGAGCTGGAATGCAGAGATACAGGATGCCATCTGTAGTGCATGGGCAAAGCAACCACAGACCTGCGTATACACTTAAGGAACCATAAGGCTACAATCTTAAACAGGAAGCTGGAGCAACCAGCGGCCAAGCATTTCAGCTTGGAACATAGCAGCCTCTTTGATTTGTCCCTGTTTGGTATTGAGGTGCCATCTCTTTCAGGCATTTTGAACAAAAAAGGAGAATTTCGGGATTAACAGACTTAAGATCCTAATATCACATGGACTCAACTTAGAGGATAATAATGTCATCCACTGAAGAATACTGGAAACAGATGGCCAGATCCACACTACACAAATAATCCAGTTTGACACTGGATTATTTACCATGGCTCCTTCCTATTGAATCCTGGGATTTGTAGTTTTATGAGGTCTTTAGCCTTCTCTGCCAAAGAGCGCTGGTGCCTTACCCAACTGCAAATCCCAGGAATCCATAGGAAGGAGCCATGGCAAATAATCCAGTGCCAAACTGGATTATTTGTATAGTGTGGATTTGGAGCGTTCTAAACTACCACCTTGTGGGCCGCTCAGTTTCATCTTTAGCAGCTGAAGAAGGTGGAAGCTGAAACGTTTTGCTCATGTTATATTTTTTCAGTTCCATTTTATTAATTTTTTCTCTCTCTTGCTCTCCTGCCTTTTTCCCCTCACAAGACCCGAGGTGGGTCATATCCAGTAGAAAACAAGGTACATGTCGACCGCTATATCCACTGATTCAGTCTCCATGGTTTCACTTATCCATGTCTGACAAAATATGTTCTTTCTAAGCATTTCTAGAAATGCAGTTCTATGGCCAACTTCCAGCATTTGTCTCATTAAAAATAATAGTGTTCCCTGTTACCCGTGGTTTCAGGTATCCGTGTGTGTGTGTGTTGGAACGTATTCATATGGGGGTCAACGTGTACAGCTAAGAAACTATTACTACAAAAGTTTTTAAGAATTTATCAAACAATTTTATCAAAACGGCACAAAATTAAAGCATTTTAAAAGATATTTTAAACATAGTAGAAAAGATACATGCATTACACCATTAAATGCTGCTTCTGCCATGGGTCTTATGAGCCACTGTAGTCAAGCATTTCCAACAAGGGTTGGAAATTTTGCTCTTTTTGACCTACATCTTGCAGTATCCCCTAGCCTATGGCTATGCTGTTTGGGGGGGATTCTGTGGGTGTTTGGCTGAAAAAGCAATGGTGTCGAGCTCTAGCTATAAAAAGAAAGAAAGAAAGAAAGGAAAGAGAGCAAGAGAGTGAAGCAGCACATGTATTTTCAAAATTAAATAAATTAACAAGCAAACCCTCATCATAAAATGGCACTAATCCTACTTTGTGTAAGAGTGCATGATTTGTAATGTGCCACATGCTGTCTATGGTTTTATAATATTGACCTTCTTGGCCTTCTTTTTAATGTTGACACTGCAGACAGTGAAATGGAGACAGAGTGTATTGGTATCCACCACAAAGACAGATTTCAGGGACTCTGTTTGCTCTTGTGGAGGGGGGGGGGATGTGGAGTTCCTAGTCATTATGCTAAGCCTCTAAGCCTTGATTGCCTCCTCCTTCCAATTAGGTTGGCAAACAGCTTTACCAGCAGGTGACAAGATAGGCTGCTTTATATAAACTGTTCCAACTTTGCTCACTCTGAAGGCATCTCTCTCTTGCTTGCTAGCTAGCTCCTTCAGCCAGGCAGGATCATGGAGATGATGAGGAACCAGCTTTGCCTTCTTGTGACCTTCCTTTTCTGCTCTCTGCCCACAACGCAGAGCCACCTCTGGGCATGGTTGTACTCATTGCCTGAGTACAATGCGGTGGCATCCTCCAAAACCGCTGGACTGCTATCTAATCTGGAGATGAAGGTAAGACCACAGCATTGCACTCTGCCCCCTCATTATTGTTAAACATTGGGGGGTTTTGTTTTGTTTTGGTGTTTGTTTTTTTGTTTTTTGTTTTTACTACAACACCAAGATCCATGATGTAGAACCTGGTGCAAAAGGCATCATAATTAATATGTCCTGAGCATAGGTATTTATTTTGAGCACCAGAACCGCAGAGAATTCACAGCCCTTTCATACAAAACTCCTCTCTTGTTTCTCCTGTCACCCCATTTCTTCATTTTCAGCTGTATAGTATAATGGGTTGTAATCACGTTGTAGCTGACATTGTTAAAAAGAAAAAGGTGGGGGGGGGAGTCAGAAATCCTTGCTGTTTTTCTTCCAGACACAAGATACCTTCTACCCAGCTCTGGTTTAGAGAATAGGTTAGACTGACCTTTTCATTCAATGAAAGACTAAGGTCTCTTTCACACTGTACAACGATTGCACTTTGCTACCATTTCAGTTGCCATGGCTACCTCCCACAGAATCTTTGTAACTTTGTGGAGCACTAGAACTCACTGACAGAGAATTCCAAATATGTCCTGAAACTCCAAAGGATTCCATAGGATGGAGCCATGCCAATGATAGTGGAATCAAAATGGTGTAATGGTGTGGTGTATACGCAGTCTAACTCTGTCTTTGCCAGCATGGTGTCCTCTGGACTTATCAGATTGCAGTTCTCATAATCTCCAGCTAACCATGGTCAAAGGACTCAATACATCTGGATGACACCAGGCTAGGAAAGAACAGTTTCTCGTAATAAGGGTAAATTCAAGAACCATGTACTAGCTAGAGTCTATTACGGGCCTGTTTGTATGTGTTTATGTATAGGGCCAGGGACAGAGATCAGTTCCATTTAGCCTTTCCACAGCTCACAAGAATTTCACTCACAAATCTTTTCTGTCTCCAGCATTCAGTCTGGCACTTGTAAGGTAACTGGAAAGCTGAAAGTGCCTCCTCTGAACATATAGGAAGTGCCATATGTTTGAATCCTGGCAGCCATTCTTTTGGCATAAGCGCAAGGGTACAAGAGCAGGGGTGAAGCCAGGGAACAGAGAGATGGGGAGTCTGCAGGCATCAGCAAGAGTGATACCAGACAGCTCTGGTGTGACAGTGACTAGTTCTTAAAATGAAAGTTGATGAGCTCTAGTCTGCCCAGAAACCATTTCCTCTGCCCTGCAAGCTTTTATGATAAACCCAGATGTCTAAGGTCAGGCTGTGGTTTTCCCCTAGGAAGGGATTTGCAGTCTGCAGCCCATGCTTCACTGACAACATGGTTCTTGCCCTAAATGTCCGTTCTGACCTCTTGTGGTCTGAAATCCCAAACCAGTGAAGTTGGAAGAGTATTATAGCTGCATATGCTTTTCCCTTGCTATAAGACTAGGAATGGAGCGAACAACTGAAAAAAGATGGGGTGGAAGTATGTATACTGAAGCAGTTGGGGATGGGGAACATGTGACCATACACATGTTTTTGGACTGCACCTCCTGCTTTTCTTCACCACTGGCTATGCTGGCTGGGGTTGATGGGAGTCACAGTCCAACCTCAGGGGAGCAATATTCAACACCCCTGCCGTATGGACGCTCCTGAGCCCTGGGACTCTTCTGATACAACATGGAGTGCTAAAAATTCATAAAAATGGGGGACAGGGATCAGAAGTGTCTGGAAGTCCATGTCTTATCTTGGAAAATTATTATTGTTTGATATTAAACTGTTCAGGTCGGGGCTGGAGTCTCTTTAAAATGCCCTGGGGAGCCTAAAACCTTGGTGAAATGCTCCCTAGAAGGCAAAATATTTGGAACCTTTTTTTGCATTTTTTTAAACTCCAGGGGAACCTGGGGGCCATGAAAGCAGCATTGGAGGGGCTATGTGTGACCCACACACCACACTTTTCCCACCCCTGATTTAAAAGCTGAATTGCCACTCCTGGAGCTTTTCAGGAGAGGCAATTTATCCCCCTTGTTTCCATAGAAAGGAGGGTGGGGGGGACTGGAAAACAGCATTAGGGTTTCCATGTTGCCCCGAAGCTATTAAAGAGTAGCATCTTCACATCCAAGGTAGATCCTATGAGACAGGCTTCTGACGTTCTCTCCTTTCCTTCACCCCCATTTTATTTCCTCTGCAGATGACTGCGTGTAGTAATGAGGAAGGATGCCCTGAAGGGCTCTTCTGTGACCACCACTTTGGGCTCTGCTTCACCCTCAGGGATGAAGGCGAATTCTGCCGTCAGGATGCCCACTGTGCCGAGGGACTCATCTGCATGTTTGGCAAATGCCAAGAGAGTGTGCCTGAAGGGCAGGAAGGTAAGGTTGGACGGGGGGGGGAGGGAGAATTAGAGGAAAGGTGTTGAACTGTTCTCCAGTGCAATTTTGGAACTAAGGCCAATGTGTTTCTAGTAAATGACAAATCAGATTGTTGCTCAGTCTTAGAACATGTGAAAAAAAATGTCAGATGTATATAGAGCAACCTTCTCTAACCTAGTCCCTACTTCAGATATGTTGGAATACAAATCCTATGGTCCATGCTAGCTAGGAATTATGGGGGTGGCTGTCAAAAACAACTGGAAGGCATCAGGTCAGGGGAAATTGAACTAAACATTTATCTGATAATGATAAAATTCTACTGAGCACAGACCCATTGGAATCAATGGTTGTGCTAGCTGAAGATGATGGGGGTTATAGTCCAACATATTCATTTTGAGTGCCAAGCTGACTATGCTTTTTTTTTCTATGGTTTTACCTGTAGGATTGAAAACATGCAGGCAGTGCTTGTTTTCTTGCTTTGTGCTTATACACCCCCTAGCACTTCTTTTTGTTTTGTCCTCATAAAGTAGCAGTAATGAGGAAGAGAGACGCAGGGTGGTAGCAGTGGTTGTAATATATTTCCAGAACTTCAATTTGTGCTGAGAAGGGAAACTCAGTTTGTGCTGAGAAGGAACATTTTTAATTCAAGTTCTTAAATCTACATATTTAAAAGTGTATTACATTTGGCCAAAAAAAAAAAAAAAAAGCCCCAACAACAACTAGCTGTTAGAAATAAGACGTATTCCAGGCTTAACACATTTGAGGGGAATTTTTTCCCTCAAAGGCACTACAATTCTGTGGACAAACAAATACAGTGAAATTAGGACAATAGAGGTAAAATATAATAAAAGTAAACTCTATTAAATGGGGGAGGACATCCTTCACACTATTCCTTAAACTTTTAATTTGCAAAAATGTGAGCTTTTATTTTAGTGTGGGGTTTACCACCAAAATTTTTCATTTTTTTTATACTTCTCTTTTGAAAGTACAGTACTGCTGAAATTAGGGAAGAACATGCTTACATAAAATGAATACATTTTAAATTTGCAAAATGTGCAACATTTCAGGGGCCTTCCCCCATTTACCCTCAAATGCTAACTCTCTTTTTCCTTGCTCCTGGTAGGTTCCCGCTGCTATCACGATAATGACTGTGGTCCTGAACATTGTTGTGCCCGCCACCATGGAGAGATGGTTTGCAGGAAAAGGCTGCTTTTAGATCAAGGATGCTATGTGCCTGAAGGAGGCATTGCATTCAGCTTGAACCAGGTCTGCCCCTGCTCAGAAGGACTACTGTGCAAAAGGATACCCCTTAATAGAGAGTGAGTATTGGTGTGGATTGTGGGGGTGGGCAGGGAAGAGTGCATTTAGAACAACTCACCACACAATGCCACAACTCCAGCATGGGTTCTTAAGCAAAACTATGAAATAAAGGATGCTTAATGAAATGGCAGGGCCAGCCCTGCCATTGGAAGCTGCCCCAAACAGCAGGATTTTGATACCATGCAAGGGATGCAATGATGATGATGATCAATAACTATTGTTGATTATGATTATGATTTTGCTGTTGTTGCTGTGTGCCTTCAAGTCATTTTTCTCTTATGGCAACCCTAAGGTGAGCCTATCACAGGATTTTCTTGGCAAGATTTTTTCAGAGGGGTGTTGCCTTTGCCTCCCTCTGAGGCTGAGAGTGTGTGACTTGCCCAAGATCACCCAGTGGGTTTCCATGGTTGAGCAGGAATTCAAACCCTAGTCTCCAGAATCATAGTCCAACACTTAAAGCACTATACCATGCTGGCTCTCTGTGATGATTATTACTTGCTTTTTATTATAGTTTCACTGCTGGGACAGGAAAAATGTACTTATGAGATTTATTTCTCTCAGCTGCCAAAAAAACTCAATTGACCTTTGGTACTCTGCCGAAAGATACAGTCAGCCATTCATATCCATAGGTTCTGTATCCACGGACCCTACCATGCATGGCTTGAAAATTTTCCCCAAATATATGTATATTCCAAAAAGCAAACCATGATTTTGCCATTTTATATAAGGAACACCATATTACTATGCCGTTGTATATAATGAGACTTGAGCATCCATGGATTTTGGTAACCATGGGGGGTCCTGGAACCAAACCCAGCAGATACCAAGGGCCCACTGTACTTTTTAAAGAAAGTTACTTCTAGAATCACCCAGCCAGTCTGCCCTATATCATGAATCTGTGGTGTAGGATGGCATGTTTTTTCTTTAAAAATGCTTCATTTCAAGCAGGTCACCCATTGGGTTTCCATGACTGAGTGGGAATTCAAACCCTGGTCTCCCAGAATCTTAGTTCAGTACTGAAACCACTACACCACACTGGCTCTCATCATAGTACCTGATTCAGTTATAGAATTTGCGACCACAAGGTAATGTGAGGGCCACCAACATGGACAGCTTTCAGGGGGATTGGACAAATTCATGAAGGAGATCAGAGGCTACTGGCCATGATGGCTGGATAGCACTTCCTGTATCAGTGGCAATATCCAGAAGAATGTGAGCTGTGGGTGGGAGAAAATATTCATATACCACTTGCTGGGAAATATGAGCAAAAGGGCACTTTTGCACTCATGTCCTGCTTGTGGGCATCTGTCTGGCCACCGTGGGAACAGAATGTGCGACTAAAGAGGCTTTTACTCTAACCCAGCAGGGCTCTTAGTTTCTTCTTATATTTTCCTCTGACCAGGGAGGAAAACTGGGCAGCACTTGCACTGAGATAGGGCTCCACCCTGGAAACGGTTTTCAGCTAAGTTGCAGCCAACTCCAGTGCCCGCTTATCCCAGTTCTGTACTGTGTGTTCTGTCTTTTGTTTGCTTTGTTGAAGCATCCTGTGTGAAGCAAAAACCTGCTCCAGCAGTCCAGTAATTCTCTCCCTCCCTGTCCTTCTCTCTTCCAGGGCCCCGTTTGAGTACTGGACAGACAAAAGCAATTGGAGATGCCAAAAGAAATAGACAAGAAGGAAATGCAGAGTGCTTGAAATATCTGTATTTATTCCATGTAAATAATGCTGTACATAGACCTGTTCTGTCCTCTCCTATCTGTTGAATATTTGCAAATAAAGATGTTGGAGCTGTGTAACCCAAATAATCTAGGTGTCAAGTAATTATTAAAATAATAAATCGATGATGGTAGCAAGGTTAAAAATGGGCTGATGCATGTTGCAGTCCTGTGGATGTCTAGACAGAAGTTCAGTGAGGCTTACTTCTAGGTTTGTGTGCATAGGGTTGTGGGCTTAATCCAGAAGTAAATTTTAGATCTCCTTACAATTATGCTCCATTAGCTCCTATATCATCTATCTTCTGTGTCTTGAATAGTTTGCCAGGTCAGGACTATCCCAGGACCTAAAATTTCAATACCAAAACCTGACATCGTAAGGCAACCCCTTGTGATGTCATGAGGGTGGGCCTATTGTCAAGGTTAACAGGATGATGTTACCAGGGGCAACTCCTGGTCATGTTGTTAAACATGATGCATTAAGCATCAACCACATTTACACAAAGTATGTAATTCAAACAAGAAACACTAAGCAAGGAGAATTTTTTTTACATATTTTAAAGGTAGTGTTCTTGCCCTGAGATTCTTTCCTCTTGCCCTGAGGATTAGTTAGGAGGGGCCTGACCCTGATATCTGGAAATCCTGGTTCTGGGCTATCCCATTTCTTGAATAAGGGTAGCAATCAGCTATTATTCCTACAATTTATAATGTTTCAGTTACAAGAATGTATCATACAGTACCATTTTCTTGTAACTGAAACATTATCAATTGTTGTGGATTTACAGTACTGTATTTGCATTGTCAACTTGTTTAATAATATTGTATTTCTTACTAAAAGGAGCTATATTGTAATAGTAATAATTAGGAATCATATCTGATTGCTACCCTTATTCTAGTGTGTAATTCAGGATCATCCTAACTCTTTTGTGGTTCTTAATCTGGGGTCTGGGGACCCCCAGGGGTCTGCGATGTCCTCACAGGGGGTTTGTGAAGGCTTGAAGGCTGCTTGGCCCACCTCCTCCCTGCAGTGGAGTGGCCACATGACAGGAGCCAAGGCAAAGGCTGGCTTGGCCTGTACAATGCCATTCAATCTCCTCCAGCTACAAACTTGCAAGAAGAAGCAGGAGAAGAATTCTTCCCTCCCCCTCCAGTATCTCTGAGGGAAGGTTTCATGAATGGTATAATTATATTATTATTGTTGTTGTTGTTGTTCTAAATCTTGAACTAAATCTTGGGAGTCTGCGGCAACAAAAGATATTTAAAGGAGGTCCCTGGTGAAGAAAAGGTTAAGAACCACTGGTTTATCCTATTTCTTACCTGCAGGTCTGGGTAACAAGGGGTACTTGTTTTGATTGCTGTAGTCCTAAAGAACATGAAGCCTAGGCTTTCACGGCCGGCATCCATAGATTTTCCTTGTGTTTTTTGGGCTGTGAGGCCGTGTTCACAGCCTAAAAAAACCCAAGGAAAATCAACCTGAATCCTGCTTAGAGAGAATGTCCTTCTGATTGCCATAGCTATATATCCTCCAAATACTGGTCCAGAGCTGCCTACGCCTCTGCTCACATCTCAGAAAAGCTAACTTTTTTAGAACTGGAGTAACCAGACTGGGGGGGTGGAGAATTCAGGGAGTTGTAGCATAAAATGTCCCAGCTCTGGAAAAAAAACAAGGTAGACCCTGTGAGCCTGGGGGCTGCCAATGACTGGGGGATCATGGGAGCTGTAGGCCCTGAAAAGTTACATTTTCCAAGGTCTGATCTTCAGTCGAGTTCCTAAAGCAGTCAGTTTATACCATAGGCAAGAGTGTTCATTCTCTTGTAGCCTGGTGGGCAGAGTGGATGAGAGGGGAGGAAGAAGGAGAACGAAGCCCTCCACCCCTACCCATCACCATCAGTTGTCTTCCTTCCCAGGGTTTGCCCAAAAGATTTTCTTGCCTGAGGCAAAGGACAAGCTGGTTCTCCCTTCCACTCCGTGTAGAGAAGCCAACAGACTTAGCAGCGGACATTGCCTGCCATGTTGGAGATAGGATGGGTTCCTTCACCATACTCCAGGCTGCAGGCAGTTTAAGAGGCCTAGGGCAGATGGTGCGGGGTACACAGCTTTCCCTTGCAAGAGAAGGGAATGTCCAAGGGATGCAAGAGGAGCAGCTGGAAGGCTACTGCTGCTGACCCCGGGCCCCAGCATCTGCTGCCTAAGGCAGTCACCTCACTACAGTAGCACCCTCGTGTCCACTGATTCATTATCCACTGATTCAATTATCCACGGGACACAAAATAGCACACCTACCATAGAGTCTTCCTAGAAGATGTGTCCTCACTAGCCATTTTCTAGGTCCTCCAAGGCAACTCTGTGGTATTTTAAACCAGAAGTCCCATTATTTTCCATGGTGTCGCTATTATCCATGGTTTTCCGTATCCACAGCCCCCCCAAAACAATCCCCAGCGGATACAGGGGTCCTACTGTATAACTAAAGGAAGGACCAACTGTGCCTTCCTTTCCCAAAACAGATTAACCCCCAGAAAATGTAATCTTCAGTTCAGAGGAGGGGGTGTTTCTCTCTATTGGTAGAGTGGCATTCACTAGATGTGATTTTTGTTGTTCCTTTTATTTATATACACAACCTCCCCTCTCAAACAGCTTGAGAAACTAACATTTGAGGCTACAATTCCCAGTGGTCAAATTGGCTAGGGCATTCTGGGTGTTGTTGTTCAAAAAAGCCATTTCTCCACCCTTTATTATTTGTGTATAATCCCTTCCTGCATTGTCCCATTAAATCTCCAAAATTTCCTGAACTTGGGTACACTTTTAGCTTCTAGGTTTAAGCCAAGGGTGGGCAAAATATACCATGGTGAACTGTGACTCTCACCTGCCCTAGCCAATGGTGAGTGATGATGGAAGTTGCAGTCAAACCACATCAGAAGGGCTTCATTTTGTCCTCCCCTGGTTTAAGCAAATATTAGATAATTTTAATTTAATCTGGCATGATGCAATTCTTTCCTTAATAGATATCTTGTCATCTTGGTTTTTGATGGGAAGTTGTTTTATAGGTGTGATTAATCGTAATCAAGAGCTTGAGATGACATGTGGAATATTAAAATGAAAAAGAAAAAAAAATGAAACACTTGTTAGCACTCAGCTATGCTTTGTGGAGAGAGGGTATTATTTATGTGGCCTTTAATCGTGGTAACAACTTTAATACATATACATACTTTCCAGCAGTCTTTTTCCCTTGCAGTGAGGATGTTACTTCCAAGCAGAAAAAAACTAGGAGGAAGCTTTTTCTATCAGATGGGGGTATAGCTCAGTGGTAGAGCATTTGACTGCAGATCAAAAGGTCCCTGGTTCAAATCCAGGTGCCCCCTCTTTTCTGCAAAATTAAGGAAATTTGATCTCTTACTTAAATAACAAATCTTGTTCTGTCTCAGCAAGGAAAATACCGTATATTCCGGCGTATAAGACGACTGGGCGCATAAGACGACCCCCCCAATTTTTAAGTTAAAATATAGAATTTGCCCCCACCCCAGCCAGCCAGCCAGCCAGCCAGCCAGCTGGCTGGAAAGCCTGTTCCCCACCAGCCAGCCAGCTCAGTGGCTGTAGATGATGGAATAGTCTGTGAAATTAAAGGACTGAGAACAGCTAAAAAAGCATGGGATACTTTGAAAAATCTCTGTGGTGTTCAATCTTTGGAAAGTAAGGTTGCATTAATACTATAAGTTGGTTAATATGAAGCTATCAAATCCCAAATTTTTGAATGAGCACATTAATGAATGAGCACATTAATGGTTTTAGAGCCACATTGGCAGACAAGAGAATTTCACCATAGACAAAACTTGATGCAAAATGAGAAGTTGAATCCAGAAATTCTAATTTTAGGCTAACTTGTCCTGAAAAGAAACATCATTTTGACTCTCCTGAGCTAAATAGAGGGCCATTTAACTCTTCAAATGCAAAGCAGTCATTCTCACAGCAGGAGGAAGGATCTGCTGGGAAAACTGCCCAGGCCATTTTACACTTCAATCATTCTCACAGCAGGGGAAAAGGTCTATTGGGGGTATAAGACCACCCCCCCACTTTTGAGGAGATTTTCAAGTGTTAAAAAGTAGTCTTGTATGCAGAAATATACGGTACATTTGTTGTGCTGTAAAGAGAAGATACGATCTCTCAGCCTCAGAGAAGGAAAATGGCACACCAACTATGAACAAATGTTGCCAAGAAACCCCCCTGGTGATAGGTTTGGCTTGGGGTCACCACCACCAAAAACAACAAAAGAGCAAAGGTCTACTTCAGCCTTTAGAAACATGGGGTGGAAGTAGGGAGGTTACCCAGCTTAAATCACATCTCACTTATCCTATTGCAATGGGAGACAGGATGGACTCCAATTTAACTAGTAGGAGGAGATATGGTAAATGGAACCAGAGATGTAAATACCTGTATAACCTTTTAAAAAAAATCTCCCTGTATTCTAGTCCCACTGGGTTCACACAGGATTTCCTGTCAAGTTTGTTTTGCTGAATTTGAACTATAGCTCTATGACAGAGCTTACTTTGAAATCAAGATATACTTCTGGGAAAATTCTCTTTCAAGAGCATTAAATAAATATTGTGTGGAAATCCAAATCCAAAGCTTGATTTAGCCATTAGAGGTCATTGGGCAACAGTCATATAGACAAACTGAACCTTCTTCATTCTTTCTCATGTTCAGTGACCAGGAATTTAGAAAGACAAGTAGAAGAATAAATAGACAGGGGACATAATCAAATAAAGATAGCTGGCTTTTCCTAGGTTTTTAAAAAATAGTTAATAACAAAAACAATAACAACAACAACAATAGGTGTTCCAGAAGCAATTCCAAACAAACTGGCAGAACATCAGAAAGAAATCTCTATAGATTTGACAACTACTGTAAATATGCTGTCAGAATTTAAAACAGTATTAAAGACCTATCTCTTCCAGTAGTTAACTTTATCTATGAATTTTAAATTTGTATGGATTATTTTAATGTAATGTTTGTTTTAATCCTATGTGTTTTTACCTGTGCGTTTTAATGATTTTATGTTATGTATTGTATGCTAATTCATATTGTACTCCATTTTGAGCATTGGGGAGAGGTGGGTAAGAAATAAATTATTATTATTATTATTATTATTATTATTAAATAGGACCACAATAGTGTAACTGCAAAAAGTGACATTACTTGGAACATGCCATGTTACCTGACAATACCTGACTGAATCCTAGGTTCTTGGATAGAATCCAAACCATAGATGGACCAAAATTCCAGTCAGTAACATGAAATTGAGAATCATTAATACCTGAAGATTTTCCTGATTCATTTAAGAAAATTAAAATGATCTTCCAAGGGATATAATGGTCTTCATATTTTTGTTTAAACCAGTTCTCTAAGAGCTCTATAAGATTGAATGTCTTCCAGTTGGATCTCCCCATCTAATCTTCTTTCCCTAAATGCACTTGGGAAGGGGAAGAGGAGAGAAGATTTGGAGAGGCTGCAGTGAACAAGACTATGTGTGGCTTAGTGTTAGAGTGGGACCGTGGAGATCCAGGTTCAAGTTCCCATTGAGTCGCAAAAGCTCACTGGGCCAGTCATTTACTCCCAGCCTGACCTACCTCACAGGGTTGTTGTGAGGATAAAATGCGGTGAACAAGAGCCATGTGCGCCACCTTGAGCTTACTAGAGGAAAGGGAGGATATATGTCTTGAGCACCACATGATGAATGAGTCTTGCTTCTATGGCTAGTGTCTACCAGCTTACTTTGTCTAAGAATATGCTTTTCAGGAAGAAAGTAGGAGGTTTTTTCCCCCAATTGATGTGGTAGAATAAGTAAGTAAGTAAAACACATAAATAACCTTTGCTGTCAGGAAAGCTCATTTGAAAAATGCACTGAGCAATCTTCAAATAATAATTAATTCCATTTTTCCAAGCTTCTGTCTGAAGTGTTTCCTTTGTTTTTCTTTTCCAGCCTGCTGTTCCTGCTCTCTCTTTATTTTGGGTGAAACTGCCAGGAGAAGATAAAATCTTCTCATGCCTTAATTCCTTCAGTTTAGGGAGGGGATTTTTTTTTTTTTTTACAATATATTTATCTATTTTTTTTTCTCCCTACCTTTCCCAGCCACAAAATGAGATGCAAGCCATTCTGTTCATGCTCAGAGGCTTTGGGGGTGTTATTTCATAGCAGGCCTAAGTCTGAGACAGGACTACAATTTCTCAGTCATATATTTCTTTTAAAACAGTGCCCATTCCACATACATTGTAAGCCCCCTCTATTATTTCAGGTACTACCAAGAGGCGTGTGTGTTTAAGTAAGTTTTTTTTAATAGTCTCTATTTTCCACAGTATAGAAAGAAACAGAAGTGATCACGTCACCAAGAAGAGGAAATAACTACCCACTTCCTGTCTTGTAAGAATAGGACCGCTACAATTTGACAAAGAACAGGAAGAAAACAAACCAGCACTTAAAGCTTTGACAAAATTTTCTGCATGGTCATCTTTTTTCAGATTGCTAGATCATTTTTTAATCGCATGATTCGTTTATTATTCAGCAAGCAGGCAGCAGTTGCTGTCTTGGTCCCAACAGATAAAAGACAGGTTCTTACATTAAAAAAATATACTGTAGGTTCTGTTGGACCAACAGAAGCTGCAGGTCTCCAGTATATAAATATCTGAGAATAAACCATTTTAAATGCAGCAATTTCAACTCTTTGTGGTACTGCATGCCTTCAAGTCAACTCTGGCTTATGGCAACCCTCTCATAGGGTTTTCTTGGCAAGATTTATTCAGATGAGGTTTGCCACTGCTTTCCTCTAAGGTTGGGAAAGTGTTATTTGCATAAGATTACCCAGTGGGTTTTTGTGGCTGAGCAGGGATTCAAATCCTGGTCTCCTAGAGTCCTTGTTCAAAACTCAAACCACTACACCATGCTGGCTCTCCTTATTTGCTTACTGTATCTTTAGTTTATCCATCCCACATGGTATAGTTATTAAATTGTAGGATTAGGGAGACCTGAGTTCCGATTCTGTCTTGGCCACAAAAGGATGACCAGTGTGTCCAGACTGCACAGACATAGCTCTTTGACCCCCAGTTTAACTGCCATGGCTCCTTGCAATGGAATCCTGAGACTTCTAGTTTGGTGGTACTTTGGGGAACTCCCTTGAACTACAGCGTTAGAGGTCTCTAGTCGGGAATCCCAAGTACCTCAGATAACTACAAATCCCAGGATTCCATTGCAAGGAGCCATGGCAATTAAAGTGTTATCAAAGCACTATAATTACGTAGTGTGGATAAGTTCTTCCTTTCATCTCTCCCGATTATCCTATGCTTGATGTCACTGATGATTCCAAGCTCCATTGTTAAGAGAAGGAGAAAACCACTTCCCTATCCACCATTTCCCCACTACCACCCACCTCTAAAAGAGACCTTGTTGGTTCTCCCCTGAAAAACGATCATCCCAACTATTGTACCTTTTTCTCATTAGGAAGTTGTTCCATCTACCTGAACATGTTGGTTGCTATTACTGACTCTTTCTAAATTTCAAAACTGTCATCTCTAGATACCATTCTTAACAAAGATGTTCAGTGCTGAGCATTCTTCTGGGTCCCTCACCCATACATGTGAGGAAAAACAACCCATGTTTAGAACAGTCAATAAAAACAGTCTTATTTCGACCTCATTTTTAAACACCACCCTGGCCTCCCCCACCACCATTAGGACTATTCTCCATGCCAGTAAACAGCATGTGATGGCTGCCCCAGGCAGCAGGTTTGGGTAGTATACAGATTTAATTTTAAAATATTAGTAGTATTATGTTTTTATGGATAGGGTAAGGTGTTTGGGTTTGTTTGCCTCAGGGGCTCAGATAGCTTCCCCTAGTTTGGGTATTATAAACATTGACCAGGGATGGTGAGTGGGGCCCATTTTCTTCTCTGCCTCAGGCAGTAAATAATTTAGGGCAGCCCTCCTTCAGTTGAAAAAAAAAGAAAAAGAAATACCAGATTCTTGTGGTCAGAATAGGAATGAACAATTGGGCAACCTTGAAATGCTGTCTACCTTTTTTTAATCTTTAAGTGCTTAAGTTTTTAAACTAGATTTTAAAAGTATGATTATCATACAAGGTACAGACAAAGAAAGAAATACAAAGAAAAAAGTTAAAAAGAAGGATCAAGGGAAATACATAGGTAAATGAAGAAGGTGTAGGCATATACATTGATATAAATGTGAGCATATTTTGAAAAATATGTTTTCTTGGAATTGACTTCTGCAAAATACACATTCATAAATAGCTAAAGCAGTAAGGTCTTTTGACCACTGATCAATGGATGGTGGTGAATGTTTATCTTTCCAACCTCAGACTATAAGTCTTTTTGCGACAGGAAAAACAGCAGGCTCCAGCAATGTTGAGCCCCAATTAAATTCCACTTCACAGAAATGTAGTTTAAAAGAATAGGTGCATCTAGAAATACCAAGGATTTTTCTAACACAAAACACATTATTATTATTACTATCATCATCATCTTTATTTCTATCCCGCTTTTTTCCAATCTGAGTCTCAAAGTAGCATACAATAAAAAGACATTGTTAAAATCAGCAAAATGCAGAAGTTAAAACAGAATTAAAGAACCAAAAAAGTTAAAAACAGCTGAATTTTAAAAAAGCATATACATATACATATACACAACACACACATATACCACATCCAATCAAAACCAGGCAACCACTGAACATGCTCACAATATATACTGTACAATAAGGAAGTTTTATTATTATTATATGCCTATAGGAAGCACCAGGGCGGGGGAGGCCAGGGACTTCAGCTCCACCGCATTGAGAAACAGTGGGATTGCCCTTGAAGGAAAAGCACTCATCACATGCTAGCGGGTACTTTACTCCACTTAAACCAGGGCCTGGGACTTCCACTGCAAGTCCCAACATCCCTAACCACCAAGAGCCAAGGATAGATGAGGAAGGCTGTGAGCTGCAATCCAACCACATCTGGAGAGGCACATGATTACCTCCATGCATGCCCCCCTCAAGGGGGGGCTGACAGGGCTCTAGCCTGGATGCCTGGGATTAGGAGCCCCCCCATGTGATAATATTGTAAGTGTTTACAGTATTATGTAAATCCATTTAGTTTATTAAAAATAAATATATGTATTACTTTGGTGTCATCATTTATACTGACTTATTTTAATTTTTATCCTAAATTTTGTAGAGTGGTTCAGTCTAGAGACCCCCAGGGGTCCGCAGTATCCTCACAGGGGGTCCGCAAAGCTGCTTGTAAGCTGCTTAGCCCACCTCTTTACTGCAGTGGAGGGGCCACATGACAGAAGCGAAGGCAGTCTGGCTGGCTTGGCCTGTGCATTGCCATTGAACCCAGCTACAAACTTGCAGTAAGAAGCAGAAGAAAAGTCTTTCCTCCTCCTCCAGTGCCTCTAAGGGAAGGTTTAATGCAGTGATGTCCAACCTGTGGCCCTCCAGATGTTTTGGACTCCCAACTCCCAGAAGCCTGAGCCAGCTGGTTCAATGGCCAGGAATTCTGGGAGCTGTAGTCCAAAACATCTGGAGGGCCACAGGTTGGACACCACTGGCTAATGGATGGTGTAATTGTATTATTATTATTATTATTATTATTAGAGTTTAACTCTTGAGTTAAGTCTTGGATTTAAAATATTTAAAGGGGGGTTCCTGGTAAAGAAAGGGTGAAGAACCACTGCTTATCAGATGTTGTTCCACTGCAAGTCCCAACATCCCTAACCAGCAAGAGCCAAGGAGAGATGAGGAAGGCTGCCAGCTGCAGTCCAACCCCATCTGGAGAGGTGCCTGGATGACCCCGCATGACCTCCTCTCTGCTTGTTGGAAGCCAGGAAACTCCCCCCCCCCATCCACTCCACGCGCACCCCTCTGCGCTTGCAGAACTTTCCCTCCAAGGGGCGGAGCTTAACCGAAGAGACCGCCCATTGCCGAGCTACGTCACTCGCGGAGGCTATAAAGCCGGGAGGAGGAGACGGGTCTTGTTAGAAGGCTGCGGGGCTCGTAATGGGGCATCTCTTTGCGAAGCTCTTGAGCGTTTTTGGAAGCCGCGGTAGGGCGCCTTATGCAGTTGTTCTCGCTTTCTCTCCATCCCCCTGCTTTCCCCTTAGTTCTTTGTTATCCCTTGGGATCATTTTTTAAAAACTTTGTATATTTTTATTGTCATTCCAATGCATTAAAAAAAACCTGCCTCCTTTCTTGTCCCCACCTTGCCCCATCTTTCCCCATTCTCTTCCATCTTTCCTCACTCCTTCCCTAACCACCTTTTTTTTTTTATCTTTGGAGTTTTTCTCCGTTTTTAAAAAATCTTTGGGGTTGCCTTGTTTTCTTTGCATCGAATCCGCACTACACAAATAATCCGGTATGAAACTGGATTCTTTTACCATGGCTCCTTCCTGTGGGATCCTGGGGGTTTGTAGTTTTTCAAGGTCTTCTCTGCCAAGGAGTGCTGGTGCCTCACCAAACTGCAAACTCCAGGATTCCGTGGGAAGGAGCCATAGCAAAGGGTCCAGTTTCGATCTGGATTATTTGTGGAGTGTGGATGCAGCCTCTAGTTTCTCCCTCTTCATCGACTTGGCCTGAGGGTTTTGCCATGCTTTAATCTGTTCTCTTGTCCCCTTCTTCCTGAGCCGCTTTTCCTTTTTTGCTAGTATTATCCCCCCCAATCATCTTGTTTTTTGTTTCTTCTGGTTCCCACCCTCCCTTTGAATATTCCTTGGAATGGTGCATTTCCCCGCCCCCCTCGCCTCTCATCATTTACACCCTCGTCTTTTTTATTTTATTTCTATCCTTTCTCCTAACTTCTTTTGCCTGTGTTCCTCCTTTTATACCCTTTGGATGAGTCATTTTCATCCCCCCCCCAATTGCCTCTCATCATTTACACCCCCATCTTTTTATTTTTCTTCCATCCTTTCCCCTCATTTCTTTGACCTGTGTTCCTCCTTTTATTCCCTTGGGATCAGTAACTTTCCCTTTCTTTAATGGGTTTTCTCCTTCTCCCCCCCCCCCAACTTCTTTTCCTTGACTTTTTTGTTGTCCTCCCTCCCTTCCTAGGCATGCCATGCCATGCCATATGGGTGGGTGAAATTTGGGGCAGGCAGGGAGGGAGGAGAGAGAGCTCTGACCTTTCCAGCACACTAGGCGCATGGGCTGGTGTGGAAGGAATGGCTTTTGTGTGGCTATTCACCATGGTGTGCATGAGAACTGACACCCTGTCAGGTGGTGCTTGAATGGAGGGTCTGGAGTTGGGGGAGAAAGGAGAGGGGAGAGAATGGCTTCTCTACCTCTCTTGAGGTAGGCAGACTAAGCTAGAAAGTTTTGGAAGCTTTTTACGAACCCCACAGTTGTTTATCTGTACTGTACACTCTATGATCTTGCCTCATAAAGCACTTTGTGCCTTTAATCTTCCTGTGTCAATACATCTCTTCGTACTGGATCTCCGATGCATTGTTTGCTTGCTATGTTTGTTTCTGTCAAATCTTTAAAATGCTGTGGTTGTTTTTAAAACATTCCTATGTTTTCTGAGAGATCTGTGAGATTTTAATGAGGTGACAAATTGGGCCAGTAGAGGTGTGCTCAGCAGGTATACCTTAAATATATATATTTAAATATATGTACAGTCAAACCTCGACTTTCACAGGTTTAACATTCACAGATTTGATTATTCACAAGTTTGCAATCAATCAATAAATGGGGATTTTTTATTATTTTTTTGGGGGGGGGGAGTTTTGAGGACTATGCACTTGGTTTGGGGACACTACCCTCTTTGTCTCAGTACTAGCCAGCCTCACTTATGTGATTTTTGTCTCTCAGTGTGCGGTGTGTCTTGCATTGCATCTTTAAAGTGCAGTGAAGTGCAAATAAATAAGGTTTGGGGGTAACTAGAGATTTGCAGTTTTCCCACTTTTGTGGGGACCCTGTGTCCCCAATCCCAGCAAATCTGGAGGCCTGACTGTAAATTATTAAACATATAAATTGTCATCCTTGGTTTGCTTAAGGTTCTGTGATACAAAATATCTGTTCTTTCAGAGTGATGGCGAGCTCTGTACATGTATAACACAGTATATAAGTCATTCTCAGTTCACGTAAGGCTCTCTGCTGTAGAATAACTTGTTTCAGGCTGAGGGCAATCTCTCTCTGTGTATGTGATGGTAGGATGGTTGTGGGAAGCAGCAACAGATGGGACAGAGTTTGTTGAAGAGTAGGCGAACAAAAATAGGGGTGGGGAGGGAAAGCAAAGGCTGGCTTGATATTGATAATGAATTTCCTTTGGAGTGTTGGGTGTGAGATAAAATCAACCACACTGATCCTCCCCATCTATTGCTGGAATTGTGGGAGGGGGCACAGTTTGGGGAGGGGAGCAGCATGTTACACCAAAATTCTTTGTCATCTTTGTTGGCACAAGTTGTTTGCTGAGGCAGATGTTTGGTGGTGAGAACATTTTCCATCCTTTTGTTCTCACTGTCTTTCATGTGGATGTCCTTTTGTCTTCCCTCAATGAACTCTTTCTCCTTGGAGTCTTTAATAAAATTTCCCCAAGAAGTTAGATAAGGGCTTGAAGAAACAGACTCACGTTTTACTTACTGTGTGCTGTACACTCAAAAGTTTATATATTTGTCTTCCTAAATATACACAAGTGCCTGTACATTCATAAGCATTTGTGGGACATGTATTAGGGGATCCTTTCTTGGCATAGATTTCTGTCATAAAAGAGGTAGTGGCCCATGTGCACATACACTTATGAGTCTTATGAGTACACATATCTTCACATGTGTACAAGCATACCTCACTCACAAGGCCATGTTCTTGATCAGTAGGCTTGTGTGTATGCACATTTGAACACAGAACTGCCTTGATCTGTTCATTAAACATTAGCATTTTGTATTGGAGGTGCAAAGCCTACTGCATTGGATGAGGGAGACCAGGCTGCATTGAGCAAATAGAACAAATATGTGTGAACCCATATGTTGCTCCATAGGGATCCCCACATTTCTGGAAGTTTGTGCATTAGGCACTGTTTATTTTGAGTCTCAGTGGCATGTGCACAGTCCTTTGCTGTTGCCATGGTTTTCTGGCCCAAAGCCAATGTGTCATGCATACACATGTTTATTTTTATGAGGCACCTACTTATGAATGTCTGCGTTAAGTATTTGTGAATGGCTAGAATACATACAATATTAAACCTTTGTGCCTTGAAACACATACCGGTACATGTTTTGTTAGAAAAAATCTAGGTCAAACCTGCACATGCACACTCTTATGCATTGTATGCATAAAAATAAACCAAAGGCTACAGTATTTTCTTTTTTTCTGCTGCTTTCCCAGGTCAGGCTCAAACATAGCTTAACATGCTGTGCACAAGCAGAAATGGGCAGAAGGGAGCTTTCAGTGTGAACCTTCACCTTTCCTAATGGCTTGAGGAAGGAGTTCAGAATTTGGGGAGAAGAGCTGACATCTGCCTTTAGTTAACTACAGCTACTTTGTTGGCCAGATCTGAATGGTGATTAAATAAGATTAGTTTAAAGCAAATTCTCTTCAGAAACACTAGTTTAAAGTTGGCTTGTTCTATACTGATCATATTTAATGTTAACTATGGCATGTAGGTCTGGAAAACTCAGCAAATCATGATTAAGCAAGTGGAAGCAAATCCTTTTGAATTCCTTTTCTTAGTCACACAAAAGGGAGTGCAAGATTTGCTGCAGTTCTCTCCTGTTTGTATTGCTTTGTTCTGAATCATGTCTTAATGGAACATGTGAATGTGGCCAGTTGCATATGGGTGCATGTAGACCTCTCATGTGTGTCTCGAGTCTGAGCCAATGAAGCCAAAGCAGGTTTAGTATTTGAGCTTGGCCTTGGGAGTTGTCTCTGGAGAAAACCAATTCTTCCATTGTGTTATTTCTTTACATTTGCAGTAGAACTTCCTTCCTTCTCTATAAAGCAATTTAATGTTTATCTGATGAAGCTGCCAGACCTTTCCTTCATAGAAAGGGGCTGACCTTTTAAAGCAGAACTCTTTGCCACAATTCCCCTCCCCAACCTCATTCTTATTACCTGATCTTGACTATATATGGAATTTTTATCCTGGCCATAGAAAAGGGAAATTGTGATGTATAGTGTGCTGTTTAAAACAAACTCTCCCTGAAACTGTGCATGAATCTATCTCGCTTAGCAAGTCTTGAGAGAAAGTGTGTATGTGTGCATGTGTGATTCAGTCTTGGCCTCTAACCTTTGCCGCAACCAGGTACAACTTGTTTGTTTTTGTGTCTCAGTTTCTACTCTGTACTCAGTGGTCAAAAGTGACTGTAGGGCTGTAGAGCAAGGTAACTGAAATTTTATTTGTACCTGTTTTTCCTCTTCGCAGGACAGAAAGAAATGTAAAGAAAGTATGTGGCCAGTTCTTTTTTACTTTAGGCATTTCTTGCATTCCAGACTCAGTTCTGTTGCCTTTGCTGTATTGACAGAGGGATGGAAATAAAACTTTTTACATCTTGAGCCATGCTTTGTTGTAGCTTAAGTTTGCATTGTAATGCCTCTTTAAGCTTTTGGAGGTTCTTGATTAGGTAAGAGACAGGCAGTGAAAAGAAGGATGCATTCAAGTAGGAGGTATAGCAAGACTATGACGAGCATGCCTGTTTCATTCTAGGAATTAACAGTGGAGGATTGCTAAATTGGTGTCTTGGAACTTGGGAAATTACTTGAGGGACAATTAGTTACAGTTACATGTTTAAATCAAATGTCACACTGTTACTTCCCCTCCCTTCCCCAAGGCAACTCTTCAAGCTGTTTGAAAATTGGCCCTGGATAGTTTTTTGGAGCAGGATTTTGGGGTAGACAAAGAACTGCCATAGGAAAAGGAGAGTGGCCTTTCTCATGTCCACCAGCAGAGGTCCAGTATTAAAACTTGCCCATTGGTCTGAGCCTTGCCTCAAAGTGGTGACTTGTTGTTATAGAGGTAGGGTTGTTTAACTTTTCTGTTTCTCAAAATCAGGGACTTGTGGCTCCACAGCTGTTGTTGGACTGCAGCTCTCAGCATTCCTCAACATTGGCTATGCTGGCTAGGTCTGATAGGAGCTATAGTACAACAACATCTGGGGGGGGCACATGATTTCCCATTCCTGCTAAAACATAACTTTTAAAAATAACTTTTTGGTTACCTAAAAAACCCCCTCTGAGAATTGAAATCCTCTGGCCTTGAGTACAGAACCCATTTTCCTTGTGTCCCTATCATTTTTACCCCAACACTCACAACAGAACCACCACCAGCAGAAGACACAGCATGAGCCAAACCTTGAAGAAGCATAATAAGCAGGAATGAAGTTACTTTTAGGGATGTAACGAGTATTTTTTTTAGTTACTTTAATCATTTATTTTAAATTTTACTTTTTAAAGTTACAGCTGGACCTTGAACTGGCCCTGAACTTCTTGGGGTAAAAAAGTGATAAATTGCCAGAAGAACTTAATTCAGATGTCTGAGTGAAGGGCTTTCCTGATGGTTTTGAATAAGTATGCCTGAGCATATTGGCTACATGATATCAGTTACAAGCTTATCAACAGAGCAGTGAATTGCTGTGGTGATTTGCAGCATCCCTGACTAATGGGACACTGCAGGGTAAGGGTGGGGGTGAATAATTGGTGCAACTGCTTCTGGCCTTGCATTGAAGCCAGAGTTCACTTGCTTGTCTTAGGCAAGAGTTATCCTTTATCCCACCCACCATCCACCCCCACAAATAGTGTAGTTCTGTGGTGCCACTAGGGCTAGAGCTTAAAAACAAATCTAGGGCCGTATGGTCTGGGATGGGAGGTGGCATGAATGCCTAGGGAGCAGCAGGGAATGGGGGCAGTGATGAACAGGCTTGGCACCAGTCCCAGGGAGGGCACGTGTATGTTGGGTCCTACTACAGTTATGGGTCATTGCAGCATTTTTCCTGGGGTGGTTGTGGGGAGAGTGACCAAGTGTCGGGAGGCTTCCAGCTAAGTGTGTACTGTACATGGTTATATAAGCTCATAGTATTATTTTATTTCAACATATATTATCCATTTCTACAATAATATGACTAATACTGAGAAGGGAATGTGTTCAGCAGCAGGAGCAAACCCCATTTTATTCCTATAATCATATTGGTGCTATGATTCAAGTGAGTTTAAAATGCAAAGCTGTACATGCTCAGTCTTTCTTTCTTTTTCCTTTCTTTCTTTTTCCTTTTGACAGGGCTGGTATTTAAGATTCCCTACCCTTTTGTTTTGCTTCATTTCAGGAACATAGGAGTACTTGCAAAGCATGGAATGACTGTAGGCAGGGAGGAAAGATAAATATTAATGGTGGGCTTCATCACTAAGGTGCTGGGTACATGACCGTGTAAAGGTGAAGTGGGGCCATTAAGACCATGAAGCCGTGGCAGTTGGTGACTCCCATGTCTGTGGATGGTGAATCCATTCTAGGTTTTAGGTGGATCTTAAAAGCAGCTATCCAAGATGCTGAACCTATTTTAGGGTAGGATTTAGCACCTTCAATAGCGCCTTTAAATTCTGAACTAAAATACAAAGTAGATTTACTGTTCCACAAACACAGAAGCTACTATCCACTGCTGCTGTGAAGTCCTCAGGGTGAAGTGACCTAACTATACCACTGACTGCGATAACAGTTCAGTTTATGAACAAGCTGAAGAAGTCTTACCTGTATCTTTTCTGTGCATATGATAACCAGTTTGGCATGCCTGTTTTCTCTCTCTCCAGAGCATAAAGTGATAATTATTGGCTTGGACAATGCTGGAAAAACCACCCTCCTCTACCAGTTGTGAGTATCGCCTTCTTTACTTTGGAATGTCTGTTTATGTACTTGCCATGGAGTCTGATCAGTTGCAAGGATTCTGGGAGGGACAGGGGTTAAGCAGAGTTGAGACTTAAAATTAGAACACATTTTGAGTGTTACAGGGAAACTGTGGCTCAGCAGTAAAGGAAATCTAGATCTTTCTGCTACCTAAGTGATGCAGTTTAGCTTTAACCACGAAACCAAGGGGGCAGCCAGGATAACTGATACTAACTCCTTAACAGCATAAATATACCTTTGCAGCCATATGGCTTAACCCAGAGGTGGGTAAAGTGTGTCCCTTAGGGGTCAATTTTTTTTGAAAGAAAATATTTTTTTGCACCTAGATGTCCATCTAGGAAGTATATGGGATGCAATTTCATGACATTTTTGTCCTCTCCCAGATTTTAGATCCAAGAGAGTTCTTCTAATACAGGAAATGAACAGGTAGTGACTTTAAGTCACTTCCTATTACTAAAAATACCTCTCCTAGAGAGTGCTTGGGAGCATCTGGGGGCAACTGTTTTATTTCTTTTTGCGGAAGTGAGGAACAGTGGGGCAGTGCCACTCCCTATGGTCTCCTGAAGGTTTAAAACAACCTCCTAGCCTCCAACAGTTGCCTGCCCCTGGTTTAGCCAATGGTGATGAGACTTTAAGTGCCAGCTAATATTATAACTAATGTGCCCCCAGGGCCGGTTTAAGGAATTTTGGGCCCCCCTGCAATGCTTTATTTTGGGGCCCCCATATAACTTGAAGGCTCATGGGCAAGAAAGAAAGAAAGAAAGAAGCCCTTTCTGAGGGAGACAACCCTCAAATTCCCTGTCTCTCTCTCACACACACACACTCACCCTCTCCGACGTGCCTCTCCCTCCAGCTTCTGCCATGGAGGGCTGCTGTTTCTTTCTCTTTCGTTTTGGAGAGGCTGTTTTGTTTGTTTTTTTAAAAAAGCCAGCAGGAGGTTTTTGGAGGAGGAGGGTAAGAGGAGGCTCCTCCCAGCTGTCTTCTGGCTGTTCCTTCGTCAGATTAAGGAGGCCAACACGGGGCCCTCTCTTGACCTCGGGGCCCCCTCTTGACCTCGGGGCCCCCTGCCAATGCTGATTTGGCAGACAGGTTAAACCGGCCCTGTGTGCCCCCCAAATATAGTGGCTAGGGAGATGATCTATGGCAGTTCCTCTTTTCCCCTGTAAACTTCTTCATCCCATCTGACACCAACTATCTGACTTTGATTCAAGAGGGCTGGGAGACCCTTCAAAACAGTGCAGGAGGTGGTACAAGCAGGAAAGGGCAATCTTTGAAAATCATTTTGCTCCCTTTTCTACTAATGGAAGCCTCCACTCACCAGTTAAGGAAGCTCCTGTCAGCTGAGGATACAGGTTAGCTACAATTCATTGTAACTAGTTATTAAACGGAAATATAAATAGCAATTATATATCAGGAATGAGCAGGCATTAAGCAAATGTTGAGTAAATACTGGGATAAAATTCACACCCACTTGCCACTTAATTACAATGAAAGAGAAATAAATACCACAAAGGTCTTATTTTCTCTAGAGAGAGAGCTGCCACTACCACCAAGAAGGTCCTGGTCCCTTGTGAGCAGATGAAAATGAGCCATTCTGCATCAGGATAAATGTCCATCTAATCTAATACCCTGCTTACACTGTTTCACCCATTACAACCTATCAAATACATAGCTTACTATACACACCAGTTATAGCTTCTGTTGTTTTTTTCTTTTTATACAAAATGAGTGCTTCCGCATTCCATTGATTTCCATTTGGGAGACTGAAATGATGAATAGGCATTTCTCCATTAAAATCAACGGGGTGTAAAAGTGTTTAAATGTCACTGGTGTATGTCTCTGATCTGATGGAAATTTGATGGGTAGGGGTATACACGTCTATTAAATAAGTACATGTAGTGTGCAGTCTTACTTAGCGCTATGGGTGTACGTGAGTCATACTTCTTCTGTTTTCTAAAGGATGTTATAACAATAATTCTTCATAGTACAGGCTGTTGTGGGTTCAGTGTCATGGAGTTCACAAATTGCAGTTGAGCATCTGAAATTACAGATTTTAAAATCTTGTCCCTGTTTTCCTTTTATTTTGTAATAAACTTTGAGTAGACTTAAGCTAAGGCCAGCATTCCTTCACACACACACACACAGCATTTGTCAGAAGGGTAGGGTATTAATTCTTATTATAAGATTAATGTGCTTTAGAAATCAGTGTTTGGGTTGACAACTGTAATAAGTCCCCAACCATTATGACCAATGGCACTCATTGCCATGAAACTTTCAGTGTTCCCAAAATACTGTTGATTGGGGAGTAGGGATGTGGAAGAAGCCTGTGTGTTTCTTAAGTATGCCTTATTTTTATGCTGAAGGGACTAGTAATGGACTGTGGGTTGCATAGCCACTTACTAGCCTGTTCTTCCATCAGCCTAATGAATGAGGTTGTCCACACGTCACCTACGATTGGCAGCAATGTGGAGGAAATTGTCTTGCGCAAGACACACTTCCTGATGTGGGACATTGGTGGCCAGGAAACCTTGAGATCTACTTGGAACACCTACTATTCCAATACTGAGGTGAGTTTGGGTTAGAGCCTGTCTTTAAAAGTAAACCATTATTCATTAATTGAAGAGTGCTGTATTAGCAAGCCATTATAAATACAGTACTCTTTAATTGAGTTAGTAATTTAAGTTGTCTTCAAATAACAACTTAAAAACACAAAACGGCCCCCAAAAATCAGCAATTTAGGAAAAGTGAGAATGTTGTTACATTAAAAAGTTAGAGATGCTACCAGTTACATTATTATTTTTAAACTTGTTGGTAGCATCCTGTTCAGTAGCTTGTAGGTTGCACTTATGATCTCATAACTGGACATGACCCTATAAACGTGTTCTCAACACTCCCCACGACTCAAAATACTGCAAACTTCATTTACCAGTGTCATAATCTGCAGTTACTCAGAAACTCTCAGTTGCAGTTCTGTTTGGCTGAAGAGGTAGAGATTTGGAGACTGAAATCATCAGATGTAGCTACAAAGACAGAGTTCCATCATTGTACTTACATCTGATGATGCAGGGTCCCAGCTTACATTGTTACACCCTCATTCTCCTCAAAAGTAAAGTGTTACAGATAACATTGTTAATTGTAGCTCTTACCTTCAAGCTCTGGTATTGGGTGGGTTCCAGGGACCTTGCTGTTAGGTGCTTTCAAGTCAACTCTGACTTAGGGTGAACTTGTCACACAGTTTCCTAGGCAAGGTTTATTCAGAGGAGATTTGTCATTCTCTTCTTCAGAGGCTGAGAGAATGTGACTTGCTAAGGTTACTCAGTGGATTTCTGTGGCTGAGTGAAGATTCAAACCCTGGTCTCCCAGAGTCTTAATCCAACACTCAAACCACTACGCCATGCCGGCTCTCCCTCCAGTAACTGGAAGGAGGTAAAAAAAAAACCCTCTTATTTTTCAAAACAAGGTACTACCAGTTTTTTTAAAAAATTGACAGATCACGTAGCCCCATGGGGGGTCCCTGGAAAGAAAACTGGCCTTTGGACCAATTGAAGTTACGCCCCTCCCCTTGCATTAGTCCTATGGTTAGTCATGACTAAGTTGACCCATTGATTTCAATAGAGCTAAAGCATCTCTGTGGTTTGGATCCAGCTCAAACACTCAGAAAGCTTGACAATATTGTACCAGTGCTAAGTACCTTTGACAGTGATGTGCAAGCTATTTTTATTAATGGAGTGGCATTCAAATCGTATGAATTTGCTAAATTCCAGGCACAGCTGTTTGTGCAAGCTAGAGTTTTGATGGTGGCCATTTCACAGCCAGTGTTTTGGGGATGGTCTGGTGCTCATTAGCTACATACTTTACATTCAAAAGGTCTCAGATTTAGCCCCTGGCATGTGCAATAAAGTCTGGGGAAAACCCTTGAAGGGCCACTGCATTCAGTAAGACAATATAAAGATGGACCAGTAGCTGGGAAAATAGTTCTCTGTGTTCCTACACTGGTGTTCAGAATTGTCACGAAAGAAAATAATATTGCACCATCTCATTCATATACATGTATATGTATATTGTTGTTGTTGTATGCCTTCAAATTGTTTCTGACTCGTGGTGACCCTAAGGTGGCCCTAGGGCTTTCTGAGGGCTGAGAGTGTGTGACTTGCCCAGGGTCACCCAGTAGGTTTTCATGGCTGAGCAGGGATTTGAACCCTGGTCTCCAGAGTTGTAGTCCAACTCTCAAACCATTTCGCCACATTGACTCCGTGTGTGTGTGTGTGTGTGTTGTATAATATAGCTCACCCAAGCACTCCAGAGCTTGGACAAATTACTTTTTTGCACTGCAACCCCTAGAAGGCCCCAGCCAGCATAGCAATGTGAGCTGTGGGATTCTGGGAGTTGTATTCCAAAAAAGTAATTTTTCTGCACTGTGGCTTAGTTCTCCTCTGCTAGCTTTTTGTCCCAATTTGTTGAGAACAGGATTAAGTACTGTATATGTGTGTATGTATATTTTCTCTCAACATGAGGCCTGTCTGCCATCATGTCTCTCTTTCTGGCTCTTTCCTTTGCCAGAATAAAGCCAAGTTGAGACAAGTCCTTTTGACTGCCAGGAGCACATTCTTGACATTTCTGGATATGGAATGTGTTTTTCCCCTTCATTTCTCTCTTCACTCCCACCCCCTTCTCTGTGTTTCTTTGCTTTTGCCCAGGCAGCAAGTCGACAAAACAAAACTCTATCTAAACATCTTCTTGAATCTCGAGTCCCCTTTTAAAAATTCCACATGGATTATGTATTGGTTAGGGAAGAAGTCTAGGAACTTCACAGGCTGGTCTGTTGTGCTCCACCCACCCCACAACCCTTGAATGTTGAAATGGCCAAATCTGTGGCTGTTTAAATTAAGCAGCTTTTATTGTATCAGTGTATTTTGTTTAATTTTATACTGATGCTGCTGGGGCTGACCCTACCATTAGGCAAAGTGAAGCAACCACTTCAGTCAGCAGATACAGCATCAGTGTGGTGGTTTATCCTGTTGTCCATGTTAAAGTAAGATTCAGTTGCCAATCCAGTCATTTTATTTACGTGGAATTAGACAGGGCATGCCTTGATCTCAGGGAGTAAAATGTCTTGGGGCAGCCCTGTCTATTGCTGGCTGTGTGACACTGATGCCCCTATTTAGTCAACTTCTCTCCCATCACCTGCCTCTTGGTTTGCTTAGGTTTTACTGTGCACTATATGTTTCTGAAGGCTAAAAGGTCAGCTATAAGAGGCAATTTTTACCAAGCTTTCCAGTGTTCAAAGCACTTCACTTATGCTGTTTTACACAACCTGTACAACATCCCTGTAAGGTAGGCAAGTGTTATTATCACCATAAAGGAGATGCAAAAAGAACATGGTCCACCCATATACCCATCTAGTGAGCACATGGCAAAGACAAAACTCCCTCTAGCGGGTGTCTGATTCACAGCTCAGGCCTTGTTTACACATTCAGGGGAAAGAAGGTAAGGAAATGGGCCAAACATGCCCTCCCAAAATTTCTTTCCATTTCCAGTGGAAGTCCTGGAATCAGCAGGAAGGTCTGGAATCTCCCATCCAGCATGGCCACCCACTACCCATGCTGTCTTGGGGATTCTGGGAGTTGTAGTTCAAAATTAGCTTTTTCCAAGCTCTGAAAATTGGTAAGGGGGTGGATTTGGGATGCCTTCTGGGTATGAAATGATTAGAGAGAACTTGGTGCATAGCAGCAGTGGCCTTTTTTCTGTTCTCCCACACCTTAAATCTTGTTTTGCCACAGCTGCAGTCTGGGACGGTAGGTCTCCCCCACTGTGGAGCTGCTTCCAGCTGACCCCCCCATTTTTGCCAACATTACAGTTCACCCCTTGCACTCATGAAATCAGAGGCATGGCTCAGCACTAGGCCTCTCTACTTTATCATCACAACAGCTCTGTGAAATAGATCGCACTGAGAAAACATGGGGGATGTGTGGCCTTCTTGGTTTTGTTGGGACTTCAACTCCCTTCAGTCCTAGCCAATTTAGCCAGTGTTTAGGGAAGATGGACGCTGTAGTCCGGCTACCAACGACATCTGGAAGTCCCTGATTCTCACTTTTTTCACTATGGACTGCAAATGGTGGATTCTGATACTTAATGCTCTGTCATGTCAAGACAAAACAAACCAAAAATCTCCCTACAAATAGAAAACAAGAATAGCAGGGATAAAAATGAGCTTGCTGTGTTTCTATTTCAAGGTGCGAGGGGTAGGGTGAGGTGGGTCTCAGTTCAAAAGGTGACTGCCTGCATCATGAACTAGATATATTCCTACCTCAGGGAATGGTTGACAGTGTCTGTGAAGGCTGAGTGAGTGACAGGTGTAGAACTATGGCACCTATATAGTCTATTTTAATTTTTAGAAGTTGGACCTGCTGCATAGTGTTGCAGTATGAAGGGTTTCCATATAGGATTTCAGTCACTCCATTCTATACACAGACAATCCAGCCCAGTCAGTCAGCATTTTCCTCAGCCCTCATTAGTCTGTTCTAAGGCTTCCTCTTTAAATTTATGTATTTGCTTAAATATTCATATCCTGTCTTTCCTCCACTGAGCTCAGGGTGGCATAAGAGGTTCTCCTCTCCACTTTATCCTCACAATAACTCAGTGAGTTAGGTCAGGCAGAGGGAGGGGAAGAGACTCACTGACTGACTTAACCAGCCTATAGTCACCCAGTAATTTCCATGGCTTAGTAGGAATGTGAACCTGATCTCCCAAGTCCTCGTGCAACACTCTGAACACTACACCATACCTTTGTTCTTCTGCAAATCTTGAGTTTCCCTCAAGCCTGTTGATACTTTCTGCTTGAACATGAATGGTGCTGTTTCGGTTACCTGTGGATTGAAACTCGAAGAATTCAGGCTGCTGTTTGTATGTAGAGGTAATGATGTGTCTATCCTCTTTCTTAGCCTTGGATTCTTTTGCTTAGGCAACTCATAGATTTGCTGCTTCCTTCCTTCCTTTAGTTTGTTATTCTTGTGATCGATAGTACGGACCGTGAACGGTTGACAGTGACAAAAGAGGAGTTGTACAAGATGCTAGCACATGAGGTGAGTCTGCTTGCTACAGGATACAGAGATGCTTTATGGGAGAAATTGGGTTTTGTGCTGAGGTAGTTGTGCAGATTTTATATTAGTCTGAGCCTGTAGTGTTTGATGGGACAAAGTTGCCTGACTGTTGCTGTCTCAGACCTAGGGTTTGTCTAGATGAGAAGATATAATGTGGACTGCTGCATATTAATGCAAATTCACAGCAGCGTTCATTTGGTCCTTTGGCGAAATTGGTGGTGTGCAAAGCTATCTGTGTTTGAAGTGCACACACAGCCATATCTGCAAATCAAGATGGTGGCTGAGAGTGAATTACTTGTATTGCTATTCTCCACAAGTTGTTACTGCTGCACAATATTTTTTAAAAATTGTAAATAAAAGGTGTGCAAGTGTGGCCTTCCACTTTAAAAAGCTGTTTGGTCACCTCAGCACAGCAAAAAGCACATGATCGAACTCCAAAATGGTGCTTCTGGTCACTTCATTGCTGACAAGCCTGCCCCCCATGTATGTCTGACCAATCAGCTTTCCACTTCCGCTCTTGCTGAGAATGTGCTGCGATTCGAATCGGATGTCCAAATGAGTGGTAATGTGGATTTCCATGCATTATTCAAAAAACCTCAGGAAAAGCTGTGGAAGCTTTTCCCATGCTGTAAATGGAGGTTTCACCCCCCCCCTCCTTCCAAAAAAATGTGAGTCTTGGTTGGATCTTGTTGGGACAAAAGGTATTCTCTACAAATTCTATTAGGATTATTTTCACAGTCTAGACAGCCCCCTAGTCTACAGGTGGCAGGAAGAGATACAAAAGTCCTGAGGTAGTAGATTCGACTATCATTTCAGACAGCAGTCAGGATGGGTTGGGGGAGGCCTCATTTTTTAATGTTATCTTATGGTAAAATCTTCCTGGAAGTAGAAATCCAGCTTAGCTGTTGGTTTGTTTATTTGTTCTGTATTCTGCATTCCTCCCAGAATTGAGGTTCGAGGCAGCTCACAGCAAGATTAAAAACAGGTACAGATAAAAGCATTAAAAGATATAATGTTAAAATACAGTTACACAAATGACAATATTCAAAACACAAGTAATTTAAAAGCACACCAATAAAAAATGTGGTGCCCACTCTTTGAGAGCTTCTTGCAAGGTAGCCAGTCACTTGTCAAAAGTCTGTCATAATACAAGGAGCGTTGCCTTTTGGCAGAGGGACAAGAGGGGAAGGGGCAGCCCAGCCTTCCTTGGAAGGAAGCTTCACAACCTGGGGGCAGCCACTAAGAAGACCCCAGTACCTTGCTGTGTGCTAAAGAATCTTTATCCTTAGTTGATCTTGTGGTGTTATTCTGCCATCTCATCCTACTGCATCTGTAGACCAGGCCTGACTGAAGGATGTTTGGGTCAGAGACTGCATCACAAAAGAAGCCAAAATGGCACAAAGGTGTTTAATGCATCTACATAGCAGCCCCTTTGCAGATCAGCAGATGTATCAATAAACAGTATATTGGGAATATTACAGAGATAATTATGTTTATTATGTATTAATTTTCAGTTACTGTCAGTTGCTTCCCTTTGCAGGTTTAATTAAAAAAAACACAGCTGGTATCTGATGTAATAGGAAACAAAGTCCTTGTGGTCTCTTCCAACTCTGAGTATGATTCTAACGGAGGATCTCTAAACAAACAAAACACCTACAGAAAATGAGGGGAGGGGGACTCCTAATCCATTATTTAAAAAAATGTTAATAGGACAGCAAAAAACATAGGGGATACTAAACAACAGAAGCCTATAGGCAATACAATATAACTAAATATCACAACTTACAAGGCTACTGTATAAACAAGCAAATGACAACTACTGTATAGTGACAGTGTATAACACTTGTAAGGATACAGCGGACCCTCTGGATCCATGGGGATTCGGTTTGATTCCAGGACCCCATATAGATGTCAAAAAACATGGATGGTCATGCAGGAAGTGAATGAAAAGTCATGGAAAGTTTCAGAAGTGCAATGGATTGGATTTCACATACTGTATTGCTTTGAACTAATCACCCCAGTCTTCTGTCCCCAGGACCTTCGCAATGCAGCTGTGCTAATATTTGCTAACAAGCAGGATGTCAAAAATTCCATGTCTACCTCTGAGATCTCAAAGTTCCTCACCTTGAGCTCCATCAAAGACCACCCATGGCATATTCAAGGATGTTGTGCTCTCACAGGAGAGGGGTGAGTAGAACTGCATACGCAGGCCTTCCAGTAAGGCTGGAAGATAACAGGGGTTCTTCATATGTGGAACTCCTTACCACAATGAAGAGAGAGGAAAAAATGTCAAGCTGAGAACTGGAAATAACAAACCTGATGAGGTATCAAGATTCTTCGTCTAAGGCAACCCTCCCAAGCTCTGTCCCCCTAGCTCCATTTTTCTGTGGGAGGGGCAAGTGAAAAGAAATTATTATTATTATTTTCCCAAATGTTCTCTGAGGGCATGGGGCATTTTTGCCATGTTTTTTGATCCCTGAGCCAATTTAGGCCCAGGAGAGACCTTTTCTGAAACAGGAAGTGACTTCTGCTCACTTCTTGTTGTTAAAGAATCATAGAATCATAGAGTTGGAAGAGACCACGAGGGCTATCCAGTCCAACCACCTGCCTTGCAGGAATACACAATCAAATCATTCCCAACAGATGGCCATCCAGCCTCGGTTTAAAAACCTCCAAAGAAGGTCTCTTCTGGGCTTAAAATGCCCTCAGGTATGCTAATACATGATGAAAATGCCTACCACATCGCTAGATGTCATTTGGGGTGAACAATATTTTTATTTATTTATTTTTGCAGAGATTGCAGTGGGGGAATGTGGCCCTTCGAGGTCTTCTGGGGGGGGGCTAATGCAACTCTTCAGTAGCCCACCCCTGTTTTACGAGAAAATACCAAGTACCGTATGTGGAGAAGAACAGAATTCATGTTTTGCATGCAGAGGGTACCAAATTCAGGTCCTAGATTCCCAGCTAAACTAGGAGTGGTAATCATGTGGTGATAACTGAAAGACACCAGATCCCATCTGATTTTGGACACTAAGCAGTATCAGTCCTGTTTAATATTTGGGTGGGAAACTACCAATGAATACGAGGTGTTGTAGGCTATATTTCAGGGGAAGGAACTGGCAAAACCAGCTTGGAGTATTCCTTGCCTAAAAAAACCCTATGAAATGTATGAGGCTGCCATAAATCAACAGGCAACTTGAGTGTGTGTGTGTGCACGCGTGTGGCATATAGCAGCTCTCCACCTGTTTAGGGCAGCCTCACCCCTGCCAGAAAGAAATCAGTCAGAAAAGGACAATCACTACTCCTGGAGACTCCCCAAAAGCAAGGAGTGGTGCTTTGTTGGATGTATGCAAGTATTTTTTTTTCTAAAGTAGAAAAAAAGTGGGGAAAATCAAATTTTGGGAGGGTGCATGGCCTGTAGTGGACCCCGAGAGCAAAATTTCTTGAAACCTGACCTTGTTAAGTGTTCCGTGCTGTCTGTTGCAGAATTTCTGCCAGCTAGAGTAGAATAATAACTGAGCTAGATGGACCCATGGTCCAACTCCGTAAAACAGCTTCCTAGGTCCATGCTGAGTCAGTTTTGCTCAGCAGGACCTGAAAGAGTACAAAGGTTTGCAACTTTCTCTGACTGAACCAGTTAACTAAAGTGCCCCTGATTAATTGTGTCATCAATTTAATTTTAATAAAATTACTAATAATTGCTAAAATTTAGATGCCAAGCACCAGAGGGCTGGGGATGGGTTCTCTCCTTGGAGGAAAGAAGAAGCAATTTGGGTGAACCGCTAGGATCTGTGAGTTCTGAATTCCCCCAGCACTCTACTATCTCTTCATCTCTCCTTGATGCAGCCTTCCAGCTGGTTTAGAATGGATGATTTCTCGAGTTGCAAGCAAGTGACATCAGCCAAAGCTCCTGGAGGGAAAGTGAAGAAGGAACGTTGTGTGTATTTATTTCTCCTTTGCAACACTCTCAGGATTTATTGGACATTGTGTGGCTTTTTCTAACTTTTCTAAGCCAACAGAACTTAATTTTATACGCTTTTAAAATATACAGAATATTATGGCAGGTGATGATGAACTGTGCCTGTACAGAGAAGGAAATGATGATTTCTGTTGTATTAGTTCTTGCCATACAGAGAAAGGGGACATACTGCACACCATTACAGAGGGGAGAAGAATGGAATGCCTTTCTCCCTGCTCCTTTCCTGACATGCCTTAAAATGTCAACCTCATGAACATAGAAGGTTATGAAAAACCTGTGGAATATAAAAGACAAGCATTGTTTTCAGCCTTCTCTACACTCCATAATACATTGCCTTATCATTGTGAGATCAGCAAACATTGTGGGATCGACAAAAGCCCACCTTGACTTTTTATTCTAGCCTGTGGCCCATAATCTCAGCTGCTTTCAAGCTCAAGAATATGCCCAGGAGGAGACCTCTGGAACAAATGTATTGCCTGATTCTCCTTATTATTCAAGGATTGTTCCCATTTCTTTGTGAATTGTATGCAACAGAATAATCAAGATGCTGCTGATTTGCCCATTGGTGCTTCTCTTTCAGTCCTTTTTCAGTAGAGTTCTGCCTTTTTAACCATGTCTGACTTGTTAAAACCTGGGAAGAGTAATCTCAGCAGCTGTTTGGACGAATATGAGATTCCTTTTAACGTGTCAGGGCAAGTCTTGGACAAGGAATCTGTAGGTATGTTGTATGTTGCGCTGTTGTATGACAGCATTAGAATCACCTTGTGGCGGGGGGGGGCAGTTATCTCACCTTATTCTAGTCCCCCTTCCTGTTCTTTGCTAATTGAGGAAAATTTCTTCAAAAATTTGTGCAGACTTTTGAGAAGGTAATTAAAGCCCAAATGTGACTGTGAGTTAGAGGTGGGCAACATGTGGCCCTCCAGATGTTGCTGAACTACAGCACCCATCAACCATCATCAGTGTCCACCAATGTGCTGGCCAGTGAGGAGTGTAGTCCAACATAGGAAAACCTAGAGGTTGCCCATCACTATTATAAATACTACCTTCTGGACCTAAAACAATGTAACACCCCTGCCAACAATTTTATACACTCAACATATGCACTGTCAAAATTATATACCCTCAGTGTGCCTTGTTGTTGTTGCGTGTTCACACAGTTAATGTGTCATCTGGTCAGTGTATGAAACAGAATGAGGTAGGAGGATGGACTCAACCTTTTTGGATTACAGATAGGGAAGTTTTTGAAAGTGGCATGGAAAAATAATAAAAAATGAAATGCCTCTTTGCCACCTGAAAATGAATACACAAGAAGGCAGATGCAAACACAGTCCCTGAAGTGCTGAGCTGTTTTCATTGGAGATCTTCATGTAGATGTGCATTGAAAAAGTGACTCCCCCACTTATAGTCAGAGGTGGTGGTGTCAATTCAAGTGCCTCTCCATGTTACACTTCCCTAAAACATGAGAGGAGATGTAGATTTAAATCCTATTGCTAGTCCTGACTACAGTAGATCCATTGATTTATATGTTGGCTCACCATTCAACAATTGATTTAATGAGTCTACTCTAGATGGGACTAACAACAGGATGTCAGCCAGCCAGTGTGTCCTTTCACATGGCACAATTACAGCATACTCTCCAACGGCCCTGATTTGGCAGAGACAGTTCCGATTAAACCTCTGCCATTCTGTTTTGTCCAGTTGCTTTTAAAATGTCCCAGCTTCACTCTCCTCCTTCCCCCTTTATTCTTAACTTAGGCCAGTTTCTGCAAATTGAGTTCAGATTAATTTGCACTCAGTTAACTCAGCAGAGGGGAAAGAAGAGTTGATAGTGGAATTTTGCTCTCCTTGATACGCTCAGGCAAAAGCAAACGACTGCAGCCTCTCCTAAATTGTGTGTTCTTCCTCATTAATAGTTTTTGCCTCCTTGCCTACACTCTGATGTTGTTTGGCCACATGTCCTGGTTTTCATATGTGAAATGTTGGAGAGTACATTATAGCACTGTGATTCCATTTTAACTGCCATGGTTCCATCCTGTGGAATACAGCTCTGGGATTTGTAGATTTGGGAGGGGTATTGGCAATTTCTGCCAGACAACTCTGCTGTGGGGGGTTGCAATGGTGGGAAGCCAGGATGTTACATTCGCTCCTGCAGGAGCCCATGGAGGTCAGCACCTCCACCACAAAAACTCACCTTTTTTGATTCAGAATGCCCCCAAACACCCTCTAATCTAGAGGCATGAGGATATTTTTGCCATGCTTTCATACCCTCCATGCTTACTGAGCATAGCAAGATTCTGCCCACTCTTCTTCTTTCCCCATTGCTGAATTAATTGAGTGCAAATAATTTTGCACTTTAAACTCAGTTTGCCACAACTGAAATAAACTGAGGACAAAGGGGGGAATTGGGAGGTGGGAAGAGTTAAAAGCATCTGAAAAAAAATGGGATGACAGAGGATTAATAAGGACTGTCTTGTGAAAAATCAGGACAGTTTGAGGGTATGTGTTTTTGCCCACCCAGGCCATTTGAGTTGTAGGAAAGGCTTTTTCTTTCATAAAAGGAAGTAACTGAAAGTCACTTCCTATTTTAAGAAAAAACCTCTCCTGGAACTAAAATGGACCAGGGGAGTCAAAAATATGACAAAAATGCCTCCTGTGTCACCAGGGGGCATTTCCCCCCCAAAAAACTATTTTTAACCCCCTGGGAAACCCTGATGGGCCACAAAAATGTTCTTGCGGTTTGTATGTGACCCATGGGGCTGCATTTTGCCTACCTTGCTCTAGTTTGTCACCAGACTACAAATTCCAAGATTTCATAGGGAAATCATAATTGTGTAACATGATGGGGACCTTGGTTTCTCCCAACACAGTGATGAATCTCTACATGGGTAAGCTGTACAGTGCTTTTACAGAAGTGCTCGGACTATATGGCTCATAATTTGGAAGGCTCTGCTATGTTTGAACAGCAAATAATTTCTTGCATCTCTTCAGTGTTCTCTTATTGTGGGTTTTTTAAATATATATATACTTATATATTCCCAAACAATGATCTGTTTGGAGTTTTTTATATATATATTAAAGTGTTTCTTTGTTAGAGAATGTGTCATTTTTATATTTTGAATATTTTTGCCTTGTTCTTTAATTGCATGTTATTTTGTTAGCTTTAGCTCACAGATTGGGCTGTACTCTGAGTCCATTTTGTTTTGTTATGAGCTTACATAGGTGCCAAATTAATTCTGGGCAAGCATATTGGAGGCTGCAGGCCAGCAGTGGGCAGGGCCAGCCCTCTACTTGTATGTGGCCTGATGTGATTACACACCTCCATTCATTCTCCCTCTCAATTTGCCACTTCCTCCTGGTGTCTGGGCTTTTTAAAAAGACTCACTTGATGTAAACTAAATCTTTTTAATGCCTCATTCCAGCAAGGGAGGGATCATCCCTCCCTCAAAAAAATTGCCCCATGCTGCAATTAGTTTTTTTTTAAAAAAATTAGTGTCATGGAGGTTTTTGAGAGACCATCCCCCAATCCTCTCCCCCATACACACTCTGCAGTTAGGCTTTTAAAAGCTTCCCATAGCTGTGGAAGGGGAAAATCCCTTATCTCTAATCATTGATCAAAGGTAAGATCAGTAAGAAAGCTGGCCAGGTTGCTTGCAGATTTCCTACAGGCCATATCTGGTCCACAGGACACAGTTTAGTTTCTCACTGCTAATATACCTGGAACTAATTTTAGTTCCTGGTCCTGTCCCCATGGCAAATGACTTCTCAAGATTCCAAGCATTCTTATCTACAAGTCTCAGCAGCTGTGGAGTATTAAAGTTGCTTCATCTTAGTTTGCCAGATAATGTGGTGCCATGGCTGGTAAACTCCATCCAAAGTACATCAATCTTAATACCAGGCCAAAAATAATTTATTTAAGGGCCCTGTATCATCATGGTGTTCTTATGACATCTAATGTCCTAATATCTAATGTGAATTTCAATGATTTGCTTTTCTTGTACTAAAGAACTTTGGACAGCCCCTGCTTGTCGCACTTAAAATATACTCCCTTCTCAGTCTTGCATGATGCCCAGAGAACAGCTCTGGAAAAACATAAAAGACCTGTAACTTCTTACAAAATGGGGCTACTTATATCTCCATGCAAGTGAACTTGTAGTTAATCAGCTTTGCATTCCATCTCCTGTGGGAAAGTGATTCAAAGTGAATCCTTTGTCCCAATAAGCAGGAATGTGCATTCCCCTCATTGTTTTTTTAAAAACTTTGGGAAAAGCTGCAAGGCTTTTCCCTCAGTTTTTGACCCCTTCCTTCTGAATACAGCGATAAGATAGCCCATTAAGACATGTAGGACTCTCCTCGCATTCTGTGAAGAGTATTTTCACCATTTAGACAGCCCTAGAATATCACTAGGTGAATGAGATACTTCTGCACCCATGGTCATGTCTTCCAGAGATTAGTTGTGTTAGCCTATTGCAACCACAAAAGTTGGTCTGCAAAAACCATGGGTGACAAATTATGTGTTAAATTCTATCATACTGTATTATGCAAATCAGTGCTCCTGTGCCATGCAAAGCCTTTCCATCCTGCAAACCAGAGCTATTCTGATGCAAAACATTCTCAGATTTAAACAGCTTCTTGTTGTGATTGCTAAGAGAGAACAGCAGAAACACCATAGGCCATATGGACAAACTATAGGCTGAATTAGGCCTGCAGGTGAGATGTTTCCTCTCTCTTGGTCTAGAAGGGGCCACAAGACTCTTCAGTGCTGTTTTTTCCTGCACTCATGTGCTAGTAACAACAGCTATGCTATTTGGGGAGGTATCAAATTTTCCATACTATGATAAATGGATTGATTTTTTAAAAAGTACTCCGTACTCTCCAACTGTTCCAATTTGGGAGGAACAGTTCTGATTAATTCCCTGTCTTCTCACTTTTCCAGCTGTCTTTAAACTGGCCCAATTTCTTTCTCTCCTTCTGCCTTCCCCCTTTGCCCCCAGCTTATTTCAATTGCCACTAACTGAGTTCAAAGTGCAAAAATAGTCTGCATTCAGTTAACTCAGCAGGGGAGGGAGGAGAGGAGAGAAGGGGGTAAAATCTTGTCATTCCCTATAGGCTCAGGCAAAAGCAAACTGCTGCAGCCTCTCTTAGGTTGTGTGTTCTTCATTAATAACTTCATCATGACAGCACTCTATAATGTGCTTGGTTATGTGTCCCAATTTTCATTTGTGAAACGTTGGAGGATTTGGTATTCATGTAACAGAATATAGTTGTCCCTCCGTATCCACAGATTTGGTATCCATGGAATTAAGTATTCACAGCTTTGAAAATATTCTTTAAAAATAATAATGCAAAAAGCAAACCTTGATTTTGCCATCTTTATATAAGGGACACCATTTTGCTATGCCATTGTATATAATGGGACTTGAGTATTCACGGATTTTAGTATCCGTGTGTGTGTGTGTGTGTGTCCTGGAACCAAACCCCAGGGAATATGAAGGGACAACTGCATTGTGTAACACAGAGGTAATGCCATTACTTCTTTTTCCAGGGTCAAAAATATGAATGTTGTGTTCAGGTTGTGAATGTCATGATTGATGTAGCTAAAACGATACAGTACTAACCATGCCCATTAAATAGGTGTCAGTAGGTCTGGAGGAACCTAAAAAAAATTAGGGGGGGGGGAATCTTTAAGGCAATCCAGAAAATTGCAGGATACTTCTTTTGTAATCTGTGGAAAGTTTCATTAAAGGTAAAATTGTCACACATAGGAATGAATAAGGCTCCTGCAACAGAAGGTCTAGTCTAATCCTTCAGAGTTCCTTGAAAGTAGCAATCAACAGGGTTAACCCAGTAGATGCTGGGCGCATGTACCCAACATAATAACCACCAAATCCACTGGAACCCTGGCTTGTCATGAATGAGCAATGTGCTGCGACATGCTGGCTTGCCACTCCAACTTGCACCCCTTTTTTGGGGCCCCACTCATTTTTTTTAAAAAAATGTTGTTGTTGTTGTTATTTAGTAGCTTCTGGACTCCTACCTGCTCTATCTGCAGGAAAATAATAAAAAAGAAAGAATTGCTGCTCCTTAATTTCATTCAAAATTAACAATACTGTACATACATGTGAAATGAAACAATCACGTCAGGTAAGCCTTACATAAGTAAATATATTTTTTCTTAACTTCTAGAGGCCACATGAAGGCTTCTTTTAAAATGCATCCAGGGATGACTTTTTCCTTCATCAGCTCCTACTTTTCCTAAGATTTTCGTTTTGGTGGTCAAACATATAGATTTATGCTTTTTGTTTTAGCACGCTGCATGTATTGGCGGGGCAGCCTTATCTGCTTCCCCTTTTTCTCTCTATTTTGCTGTTCATTTATGCTCAGTGAGGGATTCTAGAAGGCGCCTGCTGTTTACCTTACCTGTTGTAGACAAACTTATATAGCTATGCTAGAGCAGAATCCCACTCTTTCCCAGCTCAAGCATTGCTTGTTGCATTGTTTACTATAATCTGAGGCTGAAATTCTGTGTTTCTCCAGTCCTTCTTCACCATCTTCCCAATGCTAATGTTGCTAAAAAAAAGTCTAGCAGGGATCACCAGCATTGAGGCCATGATACTGAGAACACAGCTGTGCTGGGCAGGGCACGTTTCTAGGATGGAGGACCATCGCCTCTCCAAAGTAGTACTCTACGGTGAACTCGCCATGGATCAGCGTAAGAGGGGCGCTCCAAAAAAGTGATAGAAGGACTCCCTGAAACAACATCTCAGGCTCGGCCAAATTGATCACCAACAGTGGTCCACCCTGGCCTCACATTGGGAGGCATGGAGACGCACTATCCACAATGCTGCAGCCTTATTTGAGAACTCATGCCGAACAAGTCTTGAAGAGAAATGACAATGCAGAAAGAATCACAACCTGGAAACATCACCCAAGGAGACCCTCTGCTGTGCTTTCTGCAACCAGACTTGTTTATCTCAGGGTGTGTCTATACGATCATAAAAAAATCCATTTGGGGGGTAAAAAATATGAACAGGCTGTCGTTCGTATGCATACGAACCACCCACACGATTTTTTACCCCCCTAAACTCTGTATGACTCCCTCTTCCCCAAGCTGGCTGGAGTGAGCAAGCCAAGCAGCGGTTTTAAATCTCCCGCTGCTTTTTTTTTTTTTAAGGTTCCTGGTTTGCGGACAGTTGGTTTTCCCTATTTACAATATAAAATAAAAATAAATAAATGTATAATTCACGGACTTACCGGACTCTCGCTAGCCCCGCCCCCTCTGCTCGGCCAGCCAATCAGACATTGTAATTGTCTTTCTAACTGTTTTAAAACTAGCATGTTTAACATGATTGTTTGTTTAATTGTTTTTTTAAAACGTTTCTATCATTTATTGTTTTAACTGTATTTGGGTTTAATCTTATATTATGTGCTGTCTTGGGAGTCCCACTCTGGGAGAAAGTGAAGACTAAAAAAATGAGGAGTGAACAATGAGGTGACCAACTTTGATGTCAAAACCAAATTATTTAGGATATTTAAAACAGAAATATCTAGGCTAATGAACTGAAAGAGGGACTACAAACATCTTCTAAAGGGTCTCTCCCAACAGGGAGAAAGGGCAAGAAAATGTTAAATGCAGTTTTGTGTAAGCAAGTGTCAAGTTTGGTGTCCCTTCTTCAGTTTTTTTGATCCAGAATTCTTAACTTGCCCAAGAATGGTCAAAAACCAGCACTACCTTTAGGTACAATGGATCACCTGCTTCAGCCTGCAGATGTTGGGCAGTACACTCCTTTGGCCATTTCTCTGGAGTTTTTCCCATTCCCTTCACTTGTGGGTGCAACACAGGCTTTGCAGTGCCTTTTAGCTCCTCTCAGAAAAACAAAGGTGGGGAATATGGTATCAAACCTAACGACATAATATTGGAGCCATCAAGGCTAGTTTAAAGGTAGAAAAAGTTGTATTTTTTTCAATACTCCAGAGGCAAAAGTTGTTCACAGCAGAATGAGGATAATTTTTTTTTCCTGATGAAGGGCCATTGACCGTCAAGAAAAATCAATGGTGAGGTGGTGTGGGGATAATAGAGGACAAAAATTGAATTTATAGCATTGCAGGACTGCACAGCATATTCTCTCCCCATTCCCTATCATCACCCCCACATGAAATTACACCAAATTGGGAAGTGTAGCTAATACCAGAGAGAACAGGATCAGAATTCAAAATGTCCTTGACGGACTGGAGAGCTAGGCCAAAACTAACAAAATGAAGTTCATCAGGGATAAATGAAAGGTACTACTGTACATTTAGGCAGAAAAAATTAAATACACAAATATAGGATGGGTGACACCTAGCTTGGAAACAGCAAATGTGGAAGGGATCTAGGGTCTTAGTAGTCCACAAGTTAAACATGAGTCAGCAGTGTGATGCAGTAGCCAAAAAAGCCAATGCAATTCTGGAACAGCATCAATGGGAGTATAGCATCCAAATTAAGGGAAGTAGTAGTGTCACTGCATTCTGCTTTGGTCAGACCACATCTGGAATACTGTGTCCAGTTCTGTGTACCACAGTTCTAGAAGTATATTGACAAGCTGGAACATGTCCAGTGAAGATGATAAAAGGTCTGGAAACCAAGCCTTATGAGGAATGGCTGAGGGAGCTGGGTATGTTTAGCTTGAAGAAGACTGAGATGTGACATGATAGCCATCTTTTAATATCTGAAGGGGTGTCATGTAAAAGGGTGGGGAGCTTGTTTTCTTGCTGTTCCAAAGACTAGAACATGAACCAATGGATTAAAATTACAAGAGATTCCACCTAAACATTGGGAAGAACTTATTTACTGTTAGAGCTGTTTGACAGAGGAAGCACTACCTTGAAAGGCAGTGGAAACACCTTCTTTGGAAGGTTTTAAACAGAGACTGGATGGCCATCTCTCAGGAGTGATTTAATTGTATATTTCTGCATGTCAGAGAGTTGGACTAGATGGCCCTGGAGGTTTCTTCCAGCTCAATGATCCTGTGAGATTATATGCAGTCCAAAGATGGTAGGCCCATGCTTAGCAGCAGAAGCAAATCAGTGTGGCATGTTGGTTAGATGTTTGGTCTGGAATGTTGAAGTTTCAGGTTCAAGAACCATAACATTCACTGGATGACTTTGGGCCAGTCACACACACTCAGCCTGACCAACCTCATCAGGCTGTGAGGACAGAGTGGGAGAAGAGGGAAGCTATTTGACTGGCCTTGAGCTCATGGAGTATGGGGGAAATACCTGGTCACTCACAGTGGGTTAGCTCAGCAGCATCATGACTAAAGGCCAAGAATGTGAGCAAAGTGTCTCCAGTGTAACCATGTCTCTCCAAGATACCCAACAGAATAAAGAGTCATCATCCTGCAAATTCTCAACAGACTCCTGTAATGACACACAGACCAAGATTACCAATTTACTTCTGGGAAAAGTACCACTTCTGGACTACAATTTCCTATGCATAAGTCACTGGCCATGCAGGTGGGGGATTATAGGAACTGTAGTGAAAAAGGACCATTTCCAAGGTATGTGTAGAACTCCTGAGCCTTTACCGTGCCTGCCAGCAATTATTTCGGGCAAACCACAGGGCAGACTCAATACTCAGGTGCAGTAATACAGTTAAGACAAGCATATATAGATACCAGTTTGTTCTGATCTACATGTAACCTTTCATCTTTTTTGTCTTTTCTGGCAGGGCTCCTGTCCATTTAAGATCTGCCTGATAGACAGGAGGGTTGTTAAAAACAGGGTATTTTGAAAATCTCAGCCCTATGATTCCACACTGCACAATTATACCCCTATGATCCCACTTTAACTGCCATGGCAACATCCTACGGAATCCTGTTATTTGCAGTTTGCAGCGGGGGGGGGGGGAAGGGTACTTACAATTCTCAGCCAGAGTTTTAAAATTAGATTCTGGATGAAACTGGAGGTTTATCTAGTCGGAATGCTGGAAGAGCACTTAGAGAAGAAACAAGGGAGAACTTTACCTGTATATGATCACAGCATCAACACTGTTGTGTACCCAGAAATGGAAAGATGAATTGATTCCATCAGAGAAAAACTGTCTGATGAAGACATTGTGAATTGGCTGAAATGGACAAATTGAAAATCTTGATTAAGGAAAAATCTTTGATTAATTTCAAGAAAGACTGGGATTTTTTAATTACTTTTTTTTTTTGCAACAGAGTAGGGGGTATGTAGCAACTTTGGGTTTTTAAAAAATAGTCCAGTTTTGTCTTAATGTAGAAGCTTGATTGTAATATTTTTAGGAAGTATTTTACTAGTGGAATATAATCATTAATCAAGGCGGGGGGAGCCAGTAGTTATAGTTTAGTTTGTATTTGTTAGTTAATTTGGTTAAGTATGTGTGTTTTATGTGTTTAAAAATAACTATGTGCTTATGTTTATGCTGGTGTTTATAAAAATATAATTAAAAAAGAATTATAGTGCTTTACCAAAATACAAATCCCAAGATTCTGTAGAATGTTGTCATGGCAGTTGAAGTGGAATCATAGCACAATAACTGTGCAGTGTAAAAGGGCCTGATATCTGAAGATCCACAGGTTTCCCATCTTTGACTAAGCCTTGCAAGCCCCTAGAAACATAAGGGAAGTAAAGTGGTGGAGAAAAACCTACCCAAGCAGAAAACCAAGGCAGGCTCTGGATAAATGTGCTGTTTAAATGTAAATTATTATGCATTGTCAGCATAGCTGAAATACAGAAGTTTCTTGAGTTTAAGGAACTAGAAAAGCATCAGTATTGTCTTGGGGGTAAGGAAGTGTGTCTAGTCATACAACTAACACGAAGGTCTTGCAGAAGTCCTTTTTGCAATATTTGTTGACTTCAAGCAAGGCAGTTCCTACAATAGGCAAAGTGAGGCTGTGTTATCAGATGCTGTGGAGGGGGATGTATCTGCCTTCAGGTCACCTGTAGTTACGATGACCCCCGTCAATTTCAAAGGATTTTCTTAGGCAAAGGTAGTTTGCCATTGCCTCATTCTGAAATATAGCTCACAGTACCTGGTGTTCTTGGGTGTTCCCCCATCCAAGTACTAACCAGGCCTGTCCCTGCATAGCTTCCAAGATCAGATGGGATCTGGGGGAGAAGCTAACAGGAAGGCTTTCTCTCTGTCCCACCACCATCACAGGTTCACTTGGTGAAGACACAAAGGAAAGCCTTCTCAGTCTCCACCCTCTGGAACTCCCTTCTGTGGGAGGCTAGGCTGGCCCCCTCTCTGCTTTCCTTTTGCCTGCAGGCGAAAAACTTCTTTGTGTAAGCAGGCTTTTAATATACATAACTTTGCCCACAGAGGCTTTTTTATTGGGGTGTATTTTGTTTTGTTTGTGTTTTTTGTTTTTAACTTTTATATGTTTTAAATAATTTTAATTTTTAAAAAAATTGTGATGATTTTAATTGATGTCTTTTGTGAGCTGCCTTTTGTGAGCACTGGGAATATGGTGAAGGAGAGCTAGAAGAACAGAGTTTCTACATCATGTAGCAGCAATATGTCTAGTAAACAATGCAATAAAGTTGAGCTGGGAAAGAGTGGGATTCTACTCCAGCCAATCCTTCCTTAACAGAGTGTGTCTTCCTGCAGCAGGCAACGTAAACAGCAGCTGTCTTCAGAATCCCTTCTGAGTATATAGGACCTGCCCAACAGAGAAAAGGAGGAGAATTGATAAGCCTGCCACACCAGCTCCCTCTATCATGTTAAAAAAAAGTAGTTGGCCACAAAATGGAAATCTTAAGAAAAGTGGAAGCTGGTGAAAGAAAAAGTAATCCCTGGATGTATTTTGGGAGAAACTTTCAAGTGGTCTCTAGAAGGTTTGTTGTGTTTTTATTATTTACTTATGCAAGGCTTACCTGACGTGGTTGTTTCATTTTACATGTGCATATTGTTAGTTTTGAATAAAACATTTGCTGCATGCAACACATCGAGCAGCTCTTCCTTTTTGTGATGTAAGAACCAAACTCTATTCTTTCCATATTAGTTCTGCCTCTGGTACCCAATTTTCTGTTAAAGAAGTCATGCCCCGGGAACACATCTATTTTGCTAAGTGAGGTATACTTGTATTGGGAGTGAGCAAGTGTAATCCTCCAGACCTGCAGTTCCTGATTTAATCGCTCATCATTGGCTATGCTAAACCTGTGTTGTGTGCCCAAAAAAAACTTAGTTGCAGGACAGATTTGACTGTCCCTTTAAATGGAATGAGGCAATTGCCTCAGGTGGCAGATGCCAATGAGCAGGGGCTGGAGATGAGGTGTTGGAAGGTGTATGTGGGAGTGGAAGACTGACTGTGTATTTGAGAGAGAGGGCTTGTTTACACAAAGGAAAGAAAATGGACTGCTCCACTGTAATAGCAAGTTGCAGCAGCTGCGACCTGTCTTAATGGTTTTACAGCCCCGATAAGGCCGCAAGTAGATTACTCACATTTTAAAATCTGCTGCCACTTTAAAAAAACAACAAACAAACCTATTTTTATGGTGCACACAAGCGATATTCTACCTTTCCAAAAAAGAAAGAGGGAAAAAAAAGATAGTACAAACCTTTTTTTCATCGACCTAGCAATCACTTGCTAAAGGGAAAATCCAACATGGTGGCAGTGGGCATTTGCCTCGTAACCCAGCCCCGCCCCCTGTGCTCATCCGGCCAATCAGGTTTGCACTTTGTCCTGCATGGGGAAATGATTTATGTCGAATTGCTTGTCTTAATGAGAGCAAAAATGCGCATATCATTGGTTTTTTTTTTAAAAAAAAAAGTCAGGAAAAGCCACAAAGGCTTTTCTTGCATAGTTTTTTCTCTTTTTGGCCCCCGTCCTTCACAATACGATGAGACAATGAGGGATCCCATTAAGACGGCTCATTTTCTGAGAGAATTCTGTGAGGAGTATTTTCAGCGTGTGGACAATCTCAGAGCGAGAGCAATCCTGATGCCCCCTCTGTGGAGTATGCCATCCTGCCACCAATCTTCCATACCCGCCGACATTTCACAGATGAAAACAGAAACAAGTGGCCAAGAAACATCAGAGTGTGGTCAAGATGGCAAAAGTTATTAATGAGGAAGCTAGAAGAGGCTGTGGCAGTTTGCTTTTGCCTAAAACAACTGCCCCTCCTCTAAAGAACTCCCTTTCCATGTTTCAAACCTCAAGTGCTGATTGTGACCATGTCACCATTTAGCTTCTCCAGGCCCAGCCTTTCCATGAGGTGCTTGAGCCAGCTGGGATAGAGTTTCTACATCCAACATTAAGTCTTTGTGCAGAATTTGCAAACATTACTTTCTTGGGACTATAACATCCAGTCCAACCCCCTCCCCCCACCATAACTTTTCCAACCTCTGGCAAGGCCATGTCAGTCAAGTTGCTGCTCTGTCACCACAGTTTGACCATGCAGTGGGGAGTTTCACATTTTATCAATTCCTTTTTGTTCATGATGTCGTGGTTTGAGCATTGGACTATGGGTTTGTGGAGATCAGGGTTCAAGTCTCTGTTCAGCCACAGAAATCCACTCAATGACCTTATGCAAGTCACACTCTCTCAGCTTGAGAGAAAGGCAAAGACAGCCCCTCCCCACTTTGAAGAAATCTTGCCAAGAAAACCCCATGATAGATTCACCTTAGGGTTGCCATAAGGCTGAAACAACTTGAAGACACACAACAAATGTTTACATGTGTTTTACCAACATCAATATCTATTTTAATGTTTGTAAGCTGCATTAAGTCCCAGTTACGGAAAACAGTGAGTTCTAAATATATTATCATCACCACCACCATTGCCAAAAATAAGACCCCAGGAAACGTGTGCCTTTTAACTAAACCAACATGGCCATGAGCCTCCCCCCCCCCTATGTGTGCTATGTAGGAACCAGCAGGTGTAGCTGGGGTGGCAAAATAAGGGCATTGCCTTCCAATAAGAATTCTGTGTCCAATGAAATTTTCTTTCAGTCCCCCAATTCCTAGCATTGCTGTAACTTAAAACTAAAACTCTATTTCTTATTTAGTTACCAAGTGAATGTCTACGACTACTCGAACGCTTCCATCAGCGCTGTATATGCACAATCCTAAATATACACTGGACTGACTATGTGACAAATGTTGCTCTCCTTGAGCAAGCACCAGCATTGAGGCCATGATACTGAGAACACAGCTGCGCTGGGCAGGGCACGTTTCTAGGATGGAGGACCATCACCTCCCAAAAATAATACTCTCCAGTGAACTCGTCACGGGTCAGCGTAAGAGCGGCGCTCCAAAAAAGCGATACAAGGATTCCCTGAAACAACATCTCAAGCTGGCTCAAGCTTGGCCAAATTGATCACCAACAGTGGTCTGCCCTGGCCTCACACCAGGAGGCATGGAGACGCACTATCCACAATGCTGCAGCCTTATTTGAGAACTCACGCCGAACAAGTCTTGAAGAGAAACAACAACGCAGAAAGAATCACAACCTGGAAACATCACCCAAGGAGATCTTCTGCTGTGCTTTCTGCAACCGGACTTGTTTATCTCGGATTGGCCTTTTCAGTCATCAGCGCGCTTGCAGAAAGCGTGGGCTGAGTCCTCCCTGAATCTTCGTTTGCAAAGGAAAGCCAGAGAGAGAGGGAGAGACCAAGTGAATGTGAACACAGAAAATAGAAGAAGTCTAGGTGTGATAGATTTTTTGTGTCTGACTCTGCAATGCTAGAAATTTGGGGACTGAAGGGTAGTTTCATTGGGCAGGGAGAAGTCTTATCTGGAGGACAGTATCCCCTTTTTGCCTCCCCCCACTCCAGGTAGCTAGTCTTGGGAACAATGTTTTCATGGGGGGCGGTTAGGAACTTTACCATCCAACCTATGTACAGTAGATTTTACACTTGACATTATAGATGGATTTAAACTTGGCTCGGTTTAAGCCCAAAGTGGGCACATGCCTCTTAGGACTTTATCATATGTAGCAAATATGGCATCATAATGACGCCTAATGAATGTAAAAGGACACATATACCATACAACATCGTCTTTTAGCGTTCCACTGCTGTTAATAAGGTATTCTTTTTTATTGATAGGCCAAGCCATCAACAGATCTGGCATGGAGTTTTTGTGCTGGTATTGAGAGCATTTGAAACTGCGTGTCAATTGCCTCTCTTGATTACAGCATCAATGAGCAGAACACTTCTGGCTAAGAATGAGAAAGCCAGGAATGGGAATGCTCTTTTTATGAACCTCTCTGGTTTACTTTGGAGTTTGTGTGTGTGTGTGTGTGCTTGTGTGTATGTCTTCTTTTTTGATTTTGCTGTTTTTTTAAATGTTTACCATGCTCGCGTCTTCTCATGAGAACCGGCGAGATCACGAATGCAGAAGTAAACAGCGCTATCCATGCTTCGTTAAAGACCTTCCTTGGAGGTCTTTAAACAGAGGCTGGATTGTCATCTGTCAGGGATGCTTTGATCGTGATTTCCTGCATGGCAGGGGGGTTGGACTGGATGGCCCTCATGGTCTCTTCCAACTCTACAATTCATAGATTCTATGATTCTATGAATGCTGGGGTTGCTTTTTCACGCTATTACAGGTACATATACTGAAAAATATAGTGCTAAAGAGACATGTTTGGAGATTCATCTGATAAAGTCCTTAGAGCTTAAAGCTTTTGCCTTAAGTTTCCCATTGAGTAGGATTCCTTTTTGTTGTACACCCCAAATGGCCACCAGAGGGCAGGCATTTCACCCTGTCTCTTTCTCGCTCCTTTCTTCCCTCCCCTGCTTGCTTCTCCTTTCTCTCCCCCCTCCCTCCACCACATCCAAGCCCTGCTCAGCTGAGCTTTGATAGTTGCTTGCTGCAGCAGCCCCCCAATGCTGGATTTTCTGCCAGTCAAATTCCACCACAGACTGGGCATCTTGCTGACTTCATTCTTCCTTGGCCACCACTAGCCTGGAGGCGACAAGTGCTGTGGAGGGAGGCCAGGAGCCGTGGGGAGAAACTACAGGGGAGGAAAGAGCGAAAAGTTAGTGCAAAGGAAAAGGTGGTGCTTTGGAAAGATGGGGATGCACCTGGAATTGCTGAAGATGTCCTGGGGAGCCTTTGTCCTCCTCTTCTGGCTCTTGCAGGAGGCAGCTGTGGGATCTGAGAAGGAAAGACAAAACCCAGGTATAGTTCAGACCTTCGGTGGCCTTGGTACCACCACCACCACTGCCTCTTCGAGTGATGTGCATGTGGAGTATGTGAGCAGGAGTGGGCGAAAGCATGGGTGGATGTCTGTAGTGGCTGGTAGAAGTGGTGCACGCTGAGCAGCAGACAGCAGGGTGTTGAGGCAGGTGCAGGCATGAAAGGGAGGAGGAGGTGGTGGTGATAGGGAGTAAAGGTGTGAAGGTGCATGGACAAATGTGCCTCTAAAGTGCAAACAGGAATGAGGCATATAAAGGTGGAGATGGGGTTCAGGTGGAAACAAATACCATAAAAGTGGCAATGGATTGAAGGTGTTGGGAGCACATGGAAAAGGACATTATTCATGGCTGTGCACAAGCATACCCATATTAATTGGGCACATGTTGTGAAAGAAACAAATAATGGCATGCCACCAATGTGAAAAGCATAAAGATTTGTCTATTAAAGTCCTTTATTCCTATGCAGATGTGTGCAATTGTATTCAGATGTTGGTGCCTGTAGCATTGAGTGCTCGCCAGCATTTGAGATATTGGAGGTTACCTGTGCTTTGTCTGTTTGTCTGTCTGTCTCTGTGTGTCTCTCTGTGTGTGTACATGTGCATACCTGATTATGGCTTTGCATGGCAATTTTGTGCATAAGATACCAGCTCTAAACAAGCATGGCGGCCTGAACAAAACATCTTGGGATGGGTCTTTGTGGTGTTGCACACACCACACAAGGGTCCATGGCCATTCTGAATTGGTTTTGTGAATGGCACAGTGACGGGTCTGGATTTAGGTTATCATAACTTACACTATGGATACATGGAAAGTATTCACATGATCAGTATGCTGTGGTCAGATCTAATCTAGAGGTCCACTTCTACTAACTTTGTTGTGTGAAACATCTTTCTGAATATGTATATGAGAGTGAAGGGTGCATCAAAACTATATAGACCTCCAGTTGTGGAGTGATTCATTCACCACAGTATGTTCATACCTAAAACCTTTCCTTCAGGAAAAAAAAAGATTGAGAAAAACCGATTTTACTGATTTGGAGTAGAAACTGACAGTACTCTGCATTGATTGGCTGGTACCTTGTGGTATCACAAATTTGCTTCCCTAGGAACAGTTTTTCAGCTCTGAAAAACAGAGCTGGCTTTTTGTTTTAAAGAAGGCACCAAATATTAAATTAGTTTAAACGAGTTAAACTTCCCCGCACAAGTTAAAATATGTATCTGTACATGTCTTGTGCACTTAACAAGTGAGCATTCACTGGCCATTGGTTTAGAAGGCTTTATAATGGGGTTATAAAAAAAGCAGGTCTCTGAATGCATGGTTGAGTTGGATTCTGTCCAGTCCAACCCCTTGCTCAAAGCAAGAAATCCAGAGTTACAACATTCGCCAGCGGAAGGCTTTCCAGTGAAGAGGAGAGCCCACCAACACTTTGGGCCATTGGTCCAATGGTTGAAACACTCATACCATTAAGGAGACTCTCCTAGCATTTAACTGACCTTGGACAAGTCACATGCTCTCAGCCTCAGTGGAAGGCAATGGCAAACCTCCTCTGAACAAATCTTGCTAAGAAAACCCTGTAAAAGGGGCACCATAAATCAGAAATTACTTGAAGGCACACAACAACACATTTAAATCCATTAGATCTAGATTGTTCTGCCAGCTGGTTCAGTCAGCAGTTTTTGTTGGCCTTTATGGGTGATTGTTTTTATACTTTAACTGCAAACTGCCTTCAAAGTGTGCGAATTTAAATAAGTAAATAAATAACCAGCCATCATAGCTAAATGGATTCTTTAGGTTGGAAGATGGTTTCCCTTCCCTGGAAGACCAGCCCTATCATTAGGCAAAGTGAGGAATCTGCCTCAGGCAGCTTTGGGCAGGATAATATCTTGGCATACCCTTTCTCTGAATACCCCTTGGCTGGGATTAGAGAAGCACTGAAGAGGACAAAGTGTGTGGATAGTGATCTTCACACCTTGCTGTTAGGCTTCTCAGAAGCGTCTGGGTGCTTGTCTACACTGGCCAAATAAAGTGTCCTCATCCCATCCCCATGGTGATCAGTCCAGATGATGTAGAGCCAAATCTCCGATTCTGGTGTGAACTGTCTATGCGATGTTAGGCCACTTCAGCACCGAACCCATACTAAACCATGCTTAAAACAGAGTAAATAAACTCACCATTTGCACCAGATTTTACAGGAAAAAACCCAGTGCACTCTGTGGTGACACCAGGCAGGTCTCCTCACATACATCCCATTCCCCACTGTGTTGCCAAGTGCCACCACCACTGGCATGAGCTGCATCCTCTTAGGCCAGAAGTGAGGCACCTAACATGGCTGGGTGCCTCATTTCTGGCCTTGGAGAAAGGGACTTCCTCCAGTAGCAGCACTGCCAGGCAACACAGTGGGGATGTGTGCGAAGACATCTGCCCGGTGTCACCACGGAGTGCATTGGTAATGGGGGAATCTGGGGCAGCTCCAGAACCAGAATACTCCAGGCTGCATCCAGATTATCTTGGCTAGTATAGATGAGACCAGAGTGATCAATGTTAGAAAAAAGGTGCTAGGCAAGATGAACTATTAGTGTTATCCAGTAAGGTTCTTTTTACTTTCTCAAATTCAGCCTCTGCCGCCCCGCTCCCACTACATCTCCCTTTTCATTCCTTTACCTTACCTTACCTTACCTTGGTTCCCTTACCAAGAAGTATCCAAACTGGCTTTAGCAGTAGAGGGTGAGGCAATTGTGCCAAGTAGCAGATGCTTGGAGGAGGTAGTACTGTAGTGAGAGCTTCTTGGGTATTTCTCCTGGATTTCCTAGCTAGGGGATGCTGAGAGCTGTAGTCCAAAAAGGGATATGTCCATGTGAGCCTAGCTTTCCCTTTATTTTGCTGCTGCTGCTAGTGCCCATTTGCTTCAAGGGAAGTGTTTGCTGTCTGTGGGAAATGAGAACAGGCTATCTTGATTCCCTGCTCCTCTTGCCACACCTCTGCCCTCAGTGCATGTTTCCTCTGCTGCCACCATGCAGGGAGAGACACTCTGGTGCTGAGGGCATGGCCCCCGCATTCTGGAGCAGACCCCCCCCCCAGACCAGGATCTTTGGCAGGGCCCCTATCTACTGCTAAGGTTGAGGGCAGCAAGATGCTATGCAGGATTTAGGATAAAAATTAAAATAAGTCAATATAAATGATGACACCAAAGTAATATTTATATTTATTTATTTATTTTAAAAAACTACATGGATTTACGTAATAAAAACTTACAATAATATCACATTGCCCCCCTTCTAATCCCAGGCACCTGGGCCCCCAGGCTAGAACCCTGTCAGCCCCCCCACCTTGTGGAGGCCATGTCTGAGGGACCCATTCTGGGAGACTCCCAAAGACCCTACCAAACCCAGTGCCAGACCTGACTTGAGAAAATCCAGGCCATGAGGCAAAGAAGTAAAGACTGGATGTACTGTATTCTATCTCTTTCTTTGATAGACTTTCTACTTCAGTTTAAACAGGAGTTTAAATAGGAACACTTCCATGCCCTCCAATGTATCACAGATAGAAGCCAGTACACATGTGGCCAAGCAACATCAGGGTGGGTCAAAATGGGAAAACTTATTAATGAAGAAGAACACATAAGGTAGGAGAGGCTGCAGCCATTTGCTTTTGCATGAGTCTACTGGGAAGGGCAAAATGCCCTCTTCTCTCTAGCTAAGTTAATTGAGTGCAAACTACTCTTGAGACACTGAACTCAGTCTGAAGCAACTGAAGTAAGCTGAAGACTGAAGCAAAAAGTTGGAGGAGGAGAAGGAAACTGGGACGTTTTAAAAGCAGCTGAAAAAGTGGAATGGCTGAGGATTAATTGGGACTGTTCCTGCCAAACTGGGACAGTTGGATGGTATGTACTTCTTTCCAAGATTGCTTTGCATTTAATTAGAAATTAAAGATAGAATAGGAAAACCTAGAGATAGAATAGATTTAGTTGGGTGTTGGAATACTTTTAGCTGGGTGTTCTAACTAATAGTGGGCTGTATTCTCTCCCATTCTTTTCTGATTGTCCTATTACACCCAAAACATCCTGTAGTTTTGAGAATATTTTGTGTAAATCATTGAGGTGAGTCTTCAGAGAATCTGGAACAAATGCAATTGTTCCATAGCACTTGGCTGTATACCACAGGCCATGTGGTGTCCTTTTGGTGGTGGCTAGAAGTGAGGAAATGTTTTAAAATTGTTTCAGGTAGTTGTCATTATGAAAAGACCAGGAAAAGGTTAAAAACAAAATAGGTAAGTATGCATATAATCAGCTGGTTTAGTATAGTTGCTAAGAGACTGAGCTATGAATCAGTAAGTCCCTGGTTCAAATTTCATCTAGGATGATTAATACACATCACCAAAAAGTGCAGGGGCGCGGGCGGAATACCTAATCAAAAAAGGACAAAAGGGATATAGATTTGTGTGTATATATGTGTGTGTGTATAGGTATAGATGCAAATTTAGAAAGAACTGGAATCATAGAGTTGGAAGGGACCTCATGAGCCATCGAGTCCAGCTCCCTACTCAATGCAGGATCACCAGCTAAAGCATCCCAAGCAGGTAGCTGTCCAGACTCTTTTTGAAGACACCCAGAAAAGAGACCCCACCACCACTCTAGGCAATAGGTTCCATTGCTAAACACTCTTACTATAAAGAAGTTCCTTCTAATGTTTAATTAAAATCTGCTCTCCTGTAACTTTAAACCATTAGACCTGGTCCTACCCTCTGGGGCACCAGAGAAGAGGCCTGCCCATTCCTCTCTGTGACAGCCCTTGAGGTATTTAAAGAGTGCAGTCATGTCACACACACACCCAGTCTTCTCTTCACCAAGGTGAACATGACCAGCTTTCCTCATTTTTTTTCTCCATACCTCTTATCATCCTTGTTGCCCTTTCTTAACCTTCTCCAACTTGGATATCTCCTTCTTAAAACAAGGCACCCAGAACTGAACACAGTACTCCAGATAAAGCCTGACCAGTGCAGAATATAGTGGGGCTATTACTTCATTGACTTGGAAACTATGCTTCTGTTAATGCAGGCTAAAATGGCATTCACCTTTTTCACTGCAGCATCACACTGGTGACTCATGTTCTCCTTATGATCAACAATAACCCCAAGGGCTCTGTCTTCTCATGTAATACTGCTAAACCATATATCTCCTATCCTATACATGTGCATTGGGTTTTTGTGGCCTAAATGTAGAATTTTGCATTTGTCTCGAGTTAAATTGTCTTAATTTTTGCCCAATTTTCTAGTTTATTTAGATCATTTTGAATTCTGCTCCTATCTTCCAAAGTGTTGGCCACCATTCCCAGTTTTGTGTCATCTGCAAACTTGATAAGGAGTCCATCCACCCCATTGTCTAAGTTATTGATAAAGATGTTGAAGAGTAATGACCTTAGGACAGGACCCCGAGGGACTCCACTGGAGACCCCCTTCCAATTTGAAGCATAGCCATTGATGGTGACTCTTTGGGCGCAGTTTATGAATCCACCCATGTTCCCATCTATTCCACATTCAAACAGTACAGAAATCTAGGGTATCTCCCGTCATGAGGAAGACTGTGACCAGGTGATCTGGTGCTTCAGCTCCTAATTGTTGATGGACAATCTCAGGCCTCTATTTCAGGCCTTCTATTTTTAAACTAAACATGGGCTGTCAAATAGAAGATTGTTCCCTGTAAAATACGAAACATGGCCACCCTAATCTCACTTCTCTCACAAACTCACTCTGGAAACCTTTCCCAGCTTCAGTCTACCCACCTGCAAAGTGAGGAATAATAATACAGGCTTACTTTGCAGGGCTTTTATAAGAATTATAAGTAGCTAATACATGCAGAGTTCTTTAAACACTTGGAAGTGCTAGGCACATGCTAAAAGTATTACTCCTAATAGCATTCAGCTGAATAAACTGCAATGCTAATATCAGTTAAATTGAAAATGTGGGAATTTTCATCATTATCCTTAAATCATTATTTAAAAGCAACCAAGAAAAAGGAAAGGCTGCCTTGTGAAGGAGCAGAAATGTGGTGGATTTTGAGCTCTAGGGACAAGTTCAGTTTCAATGACTGTGAGTGTGTGTGTGTGTGTGGGGCATTCCAGGGATTGGTGGGCCTAAAGTGAATGGGTAGGACCAAAAATACCTATATATGGTTGCTTAAAGTTCTTACTGCCAGTAATTAAGGTTTAGGAGAGGCATATCAACTTTCTTCAATGGGAAAATGAAACCAAGACAAAGCTATATAGATCTTATACAGATGTTGGGAAACCACCAAGGTGGGATGCATGGGGAAGAGGGGGTTGTGGTGATCTGGGGAAGCCCAGTGGGCTGTATTAAAACCCAGGAGGCTAGATTCAGCCTCAACACTTGTAGTTCTTCTCCTCTGCAGCCTGTGTATACATGCTTCCCAAATATACACCCATCCACAGGGCCAGATTATCAGTGGTTCAGTTTGAATAATTGCTCCAGGATCCTTAATGGTTTGGGGCTCAGTGCGAAAAGAAAAAGGTGTAGCTTGATTCCACTTTTCCCCCAGTCACTTCCTGAAGCTCCCAGAGTTTTTGCTGTTATCAAGCTATTATTACTTGAATAATAATATTAGTCTCATCAAAATTCCAGGGCTAAAAATGGGTTCACACATGAACGTCTGTAGTTAAATTTCTATGTCATCACTCATAAAATAGCTCATTCGTTTACACTAAGGGGACCCTATTTCAGGAGCTGCTGTGGGGTCCCAGTCACCTTAATACAGCCTTACCCACCCCATAATAGTCATATTTAAAGACGTAGCCATCTTAGTCTATATCAGTATACCATACTCTTCTACTGTCCTAATTTGGCAGGGACAGTCTGGATGAATCCTTTGCTGTCCCACTTTTTTTCAGCCACTTTTAAAACCTTGCAGTTTCTCCCCCCTCCTCCAACTTTCCCTTCAGCTTACTTCTGTTGCTGCAAACCATCTTCAAAATGCAAAAGTTATTTGTACTCAATTAACTCAGTGGAGGGAAGAGACAAGAAAGGGGCAGAGTCTGGCCCTTCCCAGTAGCCTCATACAAAAGCAAACTGGGCAGCCCCTTCTAGTTTGTTTGTGCTTCCCCATGAATATGTTTTGCCATTTTGAGCACACTCTGATGTTGCCTGGCCACACATGTCCTGGTTTTCATTTGTCAAATGTTGGGAAGTATGGTATACAAAGAGATCTTGTAGCACCTTTGAAACTAACATAGCATAAGTTTCATAAACCCAGTTTGCATCTGGTGAAGTCTGCATCTCATGAAGGAGACTGAATCAACAAAGGCTTATACAGTACTACAAACTTCTTTCAGTCCATCCCATAATGGCAGCGTATGATTGCGGTATTGTTAATATCAGCTGGCTGTATGGACTAATCAGTGGTTGTGAGGCGGAAGTGATTGAAGCTTTCGAACATGAGAAAGAGCATTATGCGTACATGTCTACACTGGCTATCAGCTATATATATAAAAGGCTTGGGTATACACAATTGGCCTGGGTATGTTTCCTCTCCCAGTGTGCTGATTGGCTGCTAAGGAAACACACCCAACTAATCACTATCCACATGCAATTCCCTTTCCAACTAACAAGCCACTCCTGTCACTCAGTCTGCATCTACACCCACCACCTCACAAGGGCCCCTCCTTCCTCTCATTCCCTCAGCCACTCACCAGTCACGGGCTCCGATGGGACCTAGTCAGTCAATTGGCAGCAGCAGTGGTGCGCCACTGCGACAGGACCCAGGCAGTCAGTTGGTGACAATGGCAGCAGTAGGATGCTGCTGCCACCACTGCTATAGGATCCAGGCAGTCAACTGGTGGTGGCTGTGGCCACGGCAGGGCAACAGAGCAAGTCACCCTCAGCAATTGTGGGAAAAGTGTGGGACGCTGAGAAGGGGGAGGAGGAAATTAATTCCACCAGCATACCTTACAGGGTTGTCATGAGGTCTACTGGACGTTTTTGCGGGAGTTTTTAAACTGCGTATGGTATGCTGAGTCCAACTAGTTCATTCAAAATCTCCTGGAATGCAGTGCAACATCTGACTTCAGCAAACACACAGCTCAACTGAATTAATGTAGGGGGTTCCTAGCCTTGACAAAGGTGATGCCAGTACCAATCCCTCCTCCTAGCTTCTGCCCCAAAGTGAAAGCATTCCTTCTATTCCTCCAACTAGGCCTGCTAGCACTAACATCTTCTGGACTTTCCCCTTCAAGGTATCTACACTACACAGATGTAACCATTCAGTACCACTTGAACTTCTATTTGCAGTTTGTCAAGGTACTTAGAAGTCTAAGTAGAGTTGTAGTTGAGGGGAGTGCACTAGAGCTCTGTAGAAGAAGATTCTAACTACCTTTGTTGTTTGTTGTTGTGTACCTTCAAGTCATATCCAACTTATGGTGATCCTAAGGCGAACCTGTCACAGGGTTTTCTTGGCAAGATTTGTTCAGAGAGGGTTTGCCTTTGCCTTCCTCTGAGGCTTAGAGAATGTGACTTGTCCAAGGTTGCCCAGTGGGTTTCCATAGCCAAGCGAGGTTTCAGGACCTGGCCTTCAGAACCATACTGGCTCTTTTCCCAAACTACAAATCCCAGGATGCCATAGGATGACGCCATGGCTATTAAAGTAGTATCCAAAAAGTTGTTTCCAGCTACTACTGTACATCTGAGCACTCTGGCAGTACTCCACAGAAGCCCTCGTGGAATTTCTTCTTCCTGTGTTATTGATGTACCTCAGGTGTAAAAAAAAGCTTTTGAGAGATCACTTACAGATATGCTGATGAGTGCTATCTTACATGCATCTCCATTAGGCCCAGAGGTTTCTCATAGCCTTGGCTTGACACAAATTTTAAGATTTTTAATTGTATGAAGTATGTAAGCATCTGTTCCTTGAGACTTTTGTCAGGTAAACAGAATTTACAGGGTTCAAGACAAAGCTGGGTGTATTTTATGAAACTTGTTTTTTTGTTATTTGTTTTCTCGTGAATCATGACTGATTCATCTTCTCATTTCTATGAATAAGACTACAGTATATGAAGAGTCCTGCCAGGTCAAACTGAGGACCTCTCTAGTCCTATATTTTATTCCTTGAGGAGGTCAACCAGATGTCCAATGGAACAACCACAAGTTGGAAGCAAACACAAGAGCATCTTAATGTCTCCCAGTTACTGCTACTCAGTGGCAGACTCAGGACTATACAGTAGTCAGAAATTTCATGGTGAGAAGATTTTACAGGGTTGGATCAATCTAAAGCAGAATGTAAGTTGAAGGAACTCGATAGATCTTAATTGGACCACTAATTACTAAGCAGTTAGGTCTCTATAGGCATTTCCTTGTATCTCCCTGAGTAAATGGCCTAACAATTTTTTAAAAAATAACAAAGCTAAAAATTAAACGGATTGACAGGGACTGAAATAGCCTTAAGTGTGAGGTTGTCTGTCCTACATGAGAAGAGATGTCCCAAAGCATTTTGCTGCCTGAAGCATTTTCCTGCAAATGGTACCCACCTGCTGCAAGCTGAGCTGCACAGTACCCAAGGCTACATATATTATGTGGTGTATTGGTTAGAGTATTGGACTGGGCCTTGGGAGATCCAGGTTCTAGTCTTCACTGAACCATGAAACACATGGGTTGACCCTGGGCCAAGTACTGCCTCTTAGCCTGACCTACCTTGTAGGGTTGTTGTAAACATATAGTGAGGAGAAAGAGATCCGTGCATGCTGCCTTGAAGGTTGAATGAGAAACAGCCATGAGTTCTTACCTCTGACAGTAAAAATGCAAGGACTTTTTTTTAAAAAAAGCTCTTTTGTGACATCCACAACCACTCTGTCTAATGGTAGAGCAAGCACTATAGATTTGCACAACTCTAGGAAATATGGACTTCTAGTTGCTTCAGCCTATACCAAATTGAATTAATACCTCTTGGTTTAATTGCAAACTTACATTTAGGGTAGTTTCCAGTCTAATCAATGTATTATGAGGTTTTCTCCCAGCCAGACCATATTTTTCACTTCCTTTTCGGGAGCTGCTCAGCTGCATCTATATTCTGTGGGATGACCATTTGCTTCAGCAGTTTGGTAGTCTGAGAACTTAAAGATATCCTAGCAATAAAGTCAGGGAGGGTCTCTCTCAGTTCATGTTTAGCAAAATGCTAGGAAAATGAAGTTAGCAATTCTGCAACACTAGATAAAGATTCCTGCTAGTTTTGGAGATCTCCCACAAGACTCATTAAAGGAGTGTGAAAGAGCAACAGATCTTCTGCAGCCCAAATTCTACTCCTTGGGAGGTTTTGTTTACTGTGTATTGAGTGTCCTCCCTCCCTTTTTCATGTTAGATGTTAAAATGTCCAATTCTGAGCCTTTTCCAATGCACATGCTATCTTGGCTACATGCATATTAAATGCAGATGTGTAAGTGATACATAAATACAAAGCTATGTTGTGATATACCTCATGACACCTGTGTTGAGGCAAAAATGTAGAACTGTCCCTCTTTCAGATTTTTCTAGCAATCAATGTGTGTTGAAGTATTTATTTTTCAAAGAGAGCCACTTTGATATAGGAGTTAGTGTGTTAGTCTAGGACCTGGGAGAGCTGGGTTCATCTTGACACTGAGCCATAAAACTTAGTGGGTTGGTGCTACTGGCCAGCAACACACTCTCAGCCTGATCTGAGTCACAAAGTTGTTGTGAGAATAAAGTAATGGAGGAGTGCCATGTATGTTGCTTGAACTCACTGGAGAAAAAGGTGAAATGCAGATCTGATTAATAAATCAATAGATATCAGTTTTCTGGGAATATATTGACCATGTGGAGGTATTAGCATTGGTAGAGTGAAAATTGGAGTGGGCTCCTGTACATTTAATACTTGTGTAGAAGAGCGAATTTCAGCAAGTGTTGCTTGTTACCTGGTTGTGTGATAAGCGACAATTGCTGAAATGCCCACTTCTATACAACCATTAAAGGTACAGAAGCCTTCTCCAGTTTCTAATCTGGCACCTTAAAGGTTATTCTTTTGAGCCCCTTGTTCTGAGGGAGAAATGAACATATGATTATTCTAGTAATCCAGATACGGTGGGCTATATTTGTACTAAATTTCAGCTTCCTAGCTAGAGCGTGAGCTGCTTAATTGTTTTATAAGTATAATTAGTAAACATTATGAAGGAGAGATCAAGGGGTTGTCTAGATGGTGAAAATATTCCTAGTAGAATATGCCCTGCTATTGAGCAAAGTGAGACAGCTGCCTCAGATGACAGATGCTAGGCAAGTGGTGGAGCAAAGACCTGGGTTTCATGTGGCCACCCTACACCCACTAAGCTAGATTTCTGCCTCCGGTGAAGGGGAGGACACTGTTCTGTTGCAAGTGTTGAAGAAAGATCCAATTGTCAGGCTAGTCATTTTTCTTTACAGAACAGAAAAGCCACCAACTTGCCCTTCACTCCAGCTAGCAAAATGTCTTTTAGCCATCTCTGAGAGCAACGTACAAAAATATTCCCTATCAACCCTTTCTTATAATCAAGTTGTCTCAGACTACATATGGACCAGATTTCAAGATGTATGGATTAGCAGGCTAACCGTTTTGAGCTATAGTTCAAGAACCTGCTCTGAGAGAAAGAAATGTACGAATGTATTACAGTTGTCCCTTCATATTCGCTGGGGTTTGGTTCCAGGACACCCCCCCCATGGATACCAAAATCCATGAATACTCAAGTCCCATTACATGCAGTGGATTATTATTTTTTAAAGAATATTTTCAAGCTGTGAATACTTAAATCCATCGATTCCAAATCCGTGGATGTGGAGGGACAACTGTACTTTCAGACTTTCTCCCCCACAATTATCAGGGTGTTTTGGTTTCAAGTTATAGCCCTCTAACCAGTGCAGGAGTATAGGTTGACCATTTTGATTTCCTTTTGCGTTTCCTCTGTTTTGACAGAGAATCTAATTTTCACATTTTCCTAGCAATTAGAGTCTCTTAGATTATGTGTGTCTCCAAATCCCTGTCTGTCAATGAGACTGGAATCTCTCTCTGTATATATCATGAAGATTCCCTAGAGCAGATAGAAATTGTTGTGCCCAATAATCGTGTTAAAACATCTCAAAGTCACCCAGATCCTTTGCCGCCAATCCAATCTTAGCTGGAAAACTCTGTAAACAGGAAAAGTCAGCAGTGCGTGGCCAGCAGGAAGGAGTCTTGCGGCCCTCTCAGAACGTGTTGCCTGTTTCATAAAGTGTCTGAGCTCAATATTTTCACGCCAGGAAATGGCAGGGAAAGCAGCCAAACCATAAAGACTAACTTTGCCAAATAGCCGTCTGTGCTTGGATCATCCACATGCGAGGGAGGGAGAGAGGGCAACTGAGGGCCTAGCTAGATGTTATGGGAGGTGTGTGACTGCCTCTGACCCACATCTGTTTGGTAAGTAGTGTTAAAAGAATTGTGGGGTCTATGACATCCTCATACTCAAGTTTTCCCCACCCTCTGCAAGTGACAGCCAATGAAGTGGAGCAAGTGTTGGAGTTAGGGTTCCTCAGTCCATGGAAAGACTTTAACCCACAGCAGCTCTGGGGATCCACTTCCTCTCCACCCTGTTTCCAGGAATGTCTAGTTAGTAACTATGGTGTCTGGAGGCACCCAGGTCAGTTGTGTGGTAAATCAGATCTGGGATTTAGTCCAAACTCCAAAGTAGCTATCTCAGGTGCTGACACTGTGTTGAGAAGAGTAGGCTTAAGAATCTTGGATAACTTCTTTTATCATTTGAATTAAAAACCAGAACAGATTCATTGTCTTGGAAATCACCAGCTGCCGCTGGTTAATACCTGTTACCTTTGATGAGATTGGAGGATTATGATGAAATGTGCTTAGCGCTCCGCCTAGACAAGGAACCCAGCTTCCCCTTGTTGCTGAATCAACGACAGGAATCTCTAGGGACCACCAGGGGTTCTTCAGAGGTCCCTCCAGATGATGTGATTGTTTTGAGTCCAGCTGTGGGAGAAGAGCCAGACACTTGTCTCCTGCCCCTCCCCTGCACTCCACTGACCAAGAAATGGCTGGGTTGATGGGGGGCAGGGGGCTGAAGCTGAGAAAAATGTGGATTTGGGGATGAGACTTTGGTCATTGCATGGTTGGCAAAGAATTCCAACCTCTGCAATGACCAAAAAAGTTGTAAATTACAACTTACCATTGTTGTAATTCACTAAGAGTACGCCAGCCAAAAACTGACTTTTAGCCAGGTGTCAAGCCTATATGGGAGCCATCCCTTTTGGCCTGGGAATCTTAAACCCATAAACTCAGATCTGTAGAGGTGTTGGCCATGGTGACCCACAGAGGTCTACTCTCAGATATTCGTACTGGCTACCTTGTCCTAATCAAGCCAGATGTATACAAGCAAGGTTAAGGACCAGGAGCCCTGGCTGAAATTACATTTGGCTTTCTGATGGAGTCCCAGAAGGGGTCTGCTGCCATACATCAGGGGTCCTGCTTTTTGGTGTACTTTACATAATGATCACTCTAGAACTTCACAATATTGAGCTACCTTTTTTGTTGTGTGCTTTTAGGTTGTTTCTGACTTATGGCCATCTAAGGCAATCCTATCATGGGATTTTCTTTGCAAGATTAATTCAGAGGGGGTTTGCCATGGCCTTCCTCTGAGGCTGAGAGGGTGTGACTTGCCCAAGGTCACCCAGTGGGTTTCCATGGCTGAATGGAGATTTAAACCCTCATCTCCCAGAGTGCTAATCCAACACTCAAAACCACTTCAACACACTGGCTGTCCTATCTCTACCCAGACACCACCCACAAAACCTATCCTCTCTGATTCTTTGCACTTGGACTCTCTGACTTCAAAGAGAACATTGTTGTTGCATGCCTTCAAATCACTTCTGACTTATGGTGACCCTAAGGCAAACCTATCGAGGGTTTTTTTTTTGGCAAGTTTTCTTCGGGGGGGGGTTGTTTGCCATTGTCTTCCTCTGAGGCTAAGTGAGTGTGCCTTGCCCAAGATCAGCCAGTGAGTTTCCATGGCTGAGCCGGGATTTGAATTCTGGGCTGCATCTGCACTGAAGAAATAATCCAGTTTGACACTGCTTTATCTGCTGTGGCTCAGTGCTATGGAATCCTGGGATTTGTAGTTTGCACCAGAACTGGATTATTTCTGCAGTGCAGATGCAGCCCTGGTCTCCTGGAGTCCTAGTCCAACACTAAAACCACTATACCAAGCTGGCTCTTCTGAGAGAGCATACCCTTCAACATTTCACAAATGAAAACTGAGAAACATGCACACGGACAGTTCTGGGGTGCTGTAGTTGAAAAGGGATCTCAGGCAAAGCCTCTTGTAACTGTCTGGGCTCTCCCCTTTCCCTACTTTTTTCAAGGTGGGTTATTGACTTTACAGTACTTTTCTCAAGAAGCAATTTGGGGTCACACACAAAGGACGTTGTGTTCCAAAGCTAGGAGAATCTGCAGCAGTTTGCTTTTACCTGAACCTATTGGGAAATGCAAAACTCCCTTTCTCTTTTCCCCGGCCTAATGAGTTGAGCACAAACTAGATCTGTGCTTTGAACTCAGTTTGCAGCTGTTGAAATAAGCCAAGGGTGAAGGGAGATAGCAGGGAAGGAGAAAAAAGAAACTGGGACATTTTAAAAGTAGCTGAGAATGTAGGATGAAGGAGGATTAACCAAGACTGTCCCTACCAAAATGGGATAATTGGAGGGTATGAGAGAGCAACCTGATGACCCCAGGGACATAGAATTAGACCAATGGTTAGACCTGTAGTCCGTGGACCCCCAGGGGGCCATGATGTCCTCACAGGGGGTCTGTGAAGGCTTGAAGGCTGCTTGACCCACCTCCTCCCTGCTGTGGAACAGCCACATGACAGGAGTCAAGGCAAAGGCTGGTTGGCTGGTTTGGCCTGCGCATTGCTGTTCAATCTGCTCCAACCACAAAGTTGCAGGAAGAAGCAGGAGAAAAGTCTTCCCTTCCTCTCCATTGCCTCTGGGTGAAGACGTAATGGATGGTGTAATTGTATTATTATTATTAGTGTTTTAAATCTTGAGTTAAGTCTTGAGGGTCCACAGCAATAAAAGACATTTAAAGGGGGTCCCTGGAAAAGAAAAGTTTAAGAGCTACTGCCTTAGACAAATATTTTGGAGACCTTGGTTCAAACCCCCACCCACCCCTGAATTCTACTGAATAGTTCTTGAGCCAGTTGCTATCTCTCATTGTAATGGCATAGAGGGTTTGTGTGTAACCAATTTGTAATCCATTTGTGGCAAACCCTATTTAAACCTTGTTGCTTCTTTACTTGCAAGCTCATGAAGTTAACATCAAACTGAACAATACAACATCACCAATCCGTGACAATATATTCAACTGCATGTTGTTTTAGAAACCTACACCTGAATTATATACATCAGTACTTTATAAGTGAAATATTGTTACTTCCATTTCTTGGTGCAATAAAATCCAGATTCAATTAATGCAGCATACTTGCTTTTTAAACCCAGCAGCAAAGCCATTGAGATTCTGATCTGCAAAACAAGAGTCCCCTCCCATTGTGATGGCTGGGTTTTGTCTTTTCCTTCAGAAAGCTAAGCGAGTGCCCAAGACCCATTTCCATCTCCACCACCATACCAGTGTTTGATATGCTACCTCAGTGGAAAACATCTGGATTCCCAGGCCACTCTTGCAAGCCACAGGCTAAATTCAATCTTTGTGGGGGAAGCAGGGCTAGGATGAATATATACCATGGCAAACATTAGAACAAAAGGAGTGGTTCCAAAAGGAAGCCCAGAATAACATGTACGGGTTGTGTGACATTGGTTCATGGCTAGTGGGAAGATTTGGTTTTATACTGGGGTAGGCAACTTCCTGATTCAAATTAGAGTACCACAGGAATCCCTTTGGTCCAAAAAGTCAATGTGCTATAATAGCTAAAGTGCTGCGGTGGAACATGGGGAGAAGATTGTAGTCCTCACTGAGATATAAAACTCACTAAATTACTTTGAGGTTGCTGACACACTGCAAAAATAATCCAGTGTGACACTGCTTGAACTACCATGGCTCCATCTCATGGAATCCTGGGTTTAGTAGTTTGTTGTGGTACCAGAGCTTCCTGACAGCGAAAGCTAAATATTTCACAAAACTATAAATCCCAGAATTCCATAGCATTGAGCCATGGCAGTTAAACCAGTGTCAAATTGGATATTTCTGCACTGTGTCAGCAACTTGAGCCTGTCATTCTCCTTCAGCCTGAGCTACCTCACAGAGTTGTTGTGAGAATAAGCTAGAGAAGGAGACAGCCAGAGGTGCCATCTTGAGCTCATCGGACAAAAAGATAGGATTAAATAAATAAACAGGAGAGGTACACATGAAGTTTGAAGTAAGCTCTTACTCATAGAACTTATTTGTGATTTTAAAAATCCTATACAGTTGGCCCTTTGGGTTTGGTTCCTGGACCTTGCATGAATACCAAAAACTGCAGATGACCACACCCCATATTATTAAATGGTGGCAATGTGAATGTGAACTCTTCAGCATGTCTGTGTTCCCACTGCTGCCATTTAATAATATGGGGCGGGATGGTCCACAGTCATTTGAATTCACTGATCCAGGGCCCGCGGATCCAGAAGGCCCACTGTACTTTCTCCAAGAAGCTCACAGTGGCTGACCTAGCCACCCTCTCACTCACATTAGCTTCATAACAATTCTGTGAGGCAGGTTAAGCTAAGAGAGAATGATTGGCTCAAAATCACCCAGTGATCTGTGTGGCTGAAAGAAGATTTTAACCTGTAGTTCAGACTACACAGTTATAGCACTATGATTCCACTTTATCTGCCATAGTTCCATTTTATGAAATCATGGGATTTTAATTTGGCGAGGCACTAGAGCTCTCTGGTAGAGAATTCTAAATACCCTGCTAATCCCAAGATTCTGTTGGTTGTGCCATGGCAGTTAAAGTGGAATCACAATACAGTAGCTCCACGTTTTTCCCCAGCTACAAATGGGGAAAAACATAGATGCTCAAGCCCCATATTCATGGGCACATGCTGCTATGGAACATGGAAATCTGCGGATGCTCCAGTCCATGGATGGCTAGCCCACAGATACAGTGGGTCTACTGTATTACAACTGAGTAGTGTGAAAGGACCCCTGTAAGTTTTTGGTTCTATTTTAACATTACAGTACATTGTATCTTGACTGAGTGATTCTCACTGTAATTCATGTGTTTCAACCTCCCTCCTGATCTCAATTTGTGGGCCCGGTTTAGAGCAGAGATGGAGAACATGTGGCCCTCCATATGCTGTTGAACTTCAAGTCCCATCAGTTCTACCCAGCATAGCCAATGAGGAGGCACCATGGGAGTTGCCATCTAAGAATATATGGAGGGCCCAAGTTCCCCATCTGTGGTTTACAATGAGCCAACAAAGGCAGGAGTACCAGATCCTTGCCTAGGAAAGTAGCCTTCTACAACTAGGGTGGCCATGTGTCCTCAGTTGGATGGCACCCTCTGTTTCAGAGGTGAACAACTGTGGAAGTCTAGAAGGCCACATTAGCCCCAAAGCACTGCTCCCACAAAAATAAAATAAAAAATAATAATAAAAAATGCCCCCCAAATGCCTCTAGGGGGCATGGGGGCATTTTCACCATGGTCTCGGTTTTAAATAGGCCTCTCCTGGGCCTAATTTAGTCCAGGTGGCCTACAAACTGTAATGAAAATGCACTCCATGTACCCTAGTGGACATTTGGAGGCATTACAGGATAAAAAAATTTCCAAAATTTTGCAAAAATTATTTTTTACCTCTGGGGTGGGGGGCAGAGGTTTCCAAACATGGTGGAAATTCTTTCCGCATGCCCTAGAGTGCATTTGGGAATATTCAGGCACAAAGACATTTTGCGGGGAAAAACTTTTCCAAAATATATATATACCCATGAGGCTACAAAACAGCCCTGGGAACTGCATGCAGCCTGTGGGCCTCACTTTGCCCACCTTTGTTCTATTTGAAGGGCTGTCCAGCCCAGTCCAGGTTAACAGTGAAGAACCCTACGAAAGAAGAGCTACAAGGCGCTTTGAAGTTTGCCTGTTAATAGGGAGCACTTAGAAAGCAGACAGAGGCCTCATTGGCATGGGCAGAATATGCCAGCTCCCTGCTGGTGTATTCTGGCTATGGATCTGGCTCATTCCTCCCTCGCTACCTGAATGACATGGAATGGAGTCCAGACCACCACCTGCAGCTGCTGCTGCCCGCATCACATTATCTGATGCCAGCCCAAGCCATGTGCCCAAGGCCTCCTGCATATGATCAAGACTTGTTTACATGCTGCAGGCCTGCTTCTTGGCTTCAGAGACAGTGATGCAGACGGCAACTGCAGTGACAGGCCAGTGTGGTGGTACGGGCTCCTGTAGATCTGCAGGGCCTGATCTGTTTAATCTGAAGAGAAACAGTTTTTCCCAAATATTTTGCTGAGCCATTTATCAGACTTTACCCCACCTTAGTCCCAGCTGCTGTGAGGACTGCCCAGGGGCAAAACAATGCAAAAGCTCTGGATCCTCAGGATTGTAGGGCTCTAAGACAGGGCCAAGAGGGACTAAATAGCCCATCTAGACAAGGCTTGAGCAGGCAGAAGACTCATTTTTACCTTCACTTCTTGTGGGAGGGGGTGATTTGCCAGCACCCCCCACCCCATGTGTCACTTTCCTCTGCCCATCTTTTCTTCCTTTGGATCTTGCCTTTACTAGAAAGTGGAGGGAGAAGAGGAAGAAGAGGAACTATTTGTACTGTGGTTCAGTTTATAACTTTCAGTGTCTATTAATGGACTGAATACTTGTGGTTGTTTGTGGGGTTTCTGGGTCCTGTTACATAAAGCATGCTTATTTCTAAAAGGAGAGGCATCAGGACTCTAACATGCCTACACATCTGGCCTTTTGATCAGCTGCTTCTCACATTGTGTGTGGACCTCGATGATAGAATTAGGATAGGCTCTCTGTACTTGCTCAGAAGGAACTCTTGCCTTGATGTTTGTTTTGTACATTCTAGGAATGAGTCCTGGCATTGAAATCTACTTTCAGACCCAGATTCATGATTGGTTGTGTGCATTTGATGCCAATACGAATATTTCAAAATTCTGTGCCAAGAAAAACCCTCATCTTGGAAATTATTATTTGGTCATGAATCATTATATAGCGCATTGAATAAACAAGATGAATCATCTATGTACCACATTTAGTAAACAAACTACTTCACAACTGATTGTCATTATATTTACGGTACACATTTAATGTGCAAAGCACTTGTATAGTTTTGATTTGGTTTGATCCAGATCTTGGAAAAGTTACTTTTTTGGACTGTAACTTTCATGAACTCTTACATAGCATGGGCAAAGGACATGTCAGTGAGGGTTCTAGGAACTGCAATCTAAAAAAAGTAACTTTTTCAAGCATTGGTTTGTTTTCCTAATAACCATCTGAGGTAGGCCACCATTATCCCCATTTTACAGGTGTGTAATTGCGGCTAGACAGTGAAGAAAGTTGACAGGAAAGACATCAAGATCTTTGAAATATGGTGTTGGAGGAGATTGTTACAGATACCATGAACCACCAAAAAGTCAAATAAACGGATCTGAGATCATCTTAAACCTAAACGCTCATTAGAAATCCAAATTCCTATTGTACTTTGGGTATATCAGTAAGATAACTCATTGGAAAAGGCATTACAGGAAATCACCACCTTTCAAGAGATTATCTGACAACTAGCTCTTTCGGCGCTTGCAAATTAAGGACAAGTTCCATTCATTCGACAAGGAATCCGCTCTTTCAATGGTTCTTACCAATGGAGACTTGCTTGGGACTGACCGCACATGTGCGAACTACTTGCCACCCCCGCCATCCCAAAGCAGCGACAAGGCTCGAAAAGCCCTATTGCCACTATGGGAAGGGCCGGGCTGGTGGGTGGGTGGTGGGAGGCTTTGCAGCCCTCCCAAAGCTGCAACAGGGCTCAAGAAGCCCCGTTGCCACTTTGGGAAGGGCCAGGGGGGTGGGCGGGTGGCGGGGAGGCTTTTCAGACACCCCCCTCTCAAAGCTGCAACAGGGCTTGAGAAGCCCCATCACTGCTTTGGGAAGGGCTGGGGGGTGGGCAGGTGGCGGGGAGGTTTTTCAGCCATCCCCCACCCTGCCAAAGCTCAAGAAGTCCCATCGCCATGTTGGTAAGGGCAGGGGGCTGGCAGGCAGGCGGCAGGGAGGCTTTTCAGCCACTCCCCCACCCTCCCAAAGCTTCAGTGGGGCTCAAGAAGCCCCATCGCTGCTTTGGGAAGGGCCGGGGGATGGCAGGCAGGTGGCGGGGAGCCTTTTCAGCCAACCCCCACCCTCCCAAAGCCGTGACAAGCCATGAAAAGCCCCATCACTGCTTTGGGAAGAGCCTGTGGTGGTGGGTGGGTGGCGAGGAGGCTTTTCAGCCAACCCTCATCCTCCCAAAGCTGTGACAAGCCTTGAAAAGCCCCATCGCCACTTTGGGAAGGGCAGGGGTGGTGCCCGAAAAGCACCTTTGCCCCAAACTCCCCGCTCTCCCGGCGCTTGGCTCTCCACCCCAAACGGAGCCAAGCCCCAGAAGAGCAGGAAGTTGGGCATGCTGTTTACTTGGGGAGCGCTCTGTTTAAATCAGCTCCCCTCCCATGTGTGCGAGGGAGAGAAGCTGATTTAAACAGGGTACTTGCTGAGCAAACCACGAATAGGCAGAACCGAGAAAGTGAAAGCCACAAATGTGGAGGGGCAACTGTATTATCATTGCTCTAGTCTTTTTATCAGCCTGTTGCTTCTCAGCATTCCAGGGCTGGGCAGGAGGGTTATATACATAGTCCCACAAATTCTCCCTAATGAGGAAGCTTTGCATCATAACAGACCAGATGTGATAGTTGGAGCTATTTAGTTTCTCAAAGTTCAACAAGCCTGTGTTGCTGGCCATAACTGCAGGCACTTCCAAACACAGCAAGAGAAACAAAAACAAAAAGCTGAAGGTTGTTAAGTCTTCAGTGAAAGATAAACATGGCCGGGCAAAAGTTAAACAAAAACAAGCAAGTGCTAGCTGGCTGGCTGCCTTCTTGCAAAAATAGACAGAGTCTAAAAAACCTCAGCCAGACAGTTCATCTGAGCCCTGGCTTGCCCCAGTGGTACAACACCACTCTGTACTGGGAAGTACTAGCTTATACTGGGCCCATAACCCACTGTTCACTCAGTATAGACTCACTGAGAGACACCTGGCACAGCCTGGGGACAAGCTAACCCAGGAGTAGCCAAACACCAGAACTGCACACCAGAAAGGGCACAAAAACAAAGGCTTCAGCTAGCAGCCGTTTCACTGCTCTGACCCACTTTCACACACAAAAGACTTATAGGCAGCGAAGTTCAGCCAAAGATATCTGGAGGCCTTTATCTTCAGTTGCAGTATAAACAAACACAGCATACACACAGCAAACCTCTTTAACAAACTCAGCAGCAATTTCCAACATCCACCAACACTCCTCTCTCTCCAGAACACTAACCCATATATAATGCATCTTGTGCATCAGCTATATAGGAGTGCTTGCTTCTCAGCCCTCTGTCTAGCCACAGCTGTGATCAGCTGTGCTGATCTGTGATCTGTTGCTCCAACATTTTTCCTTTAGCACTTAAAGCAATATTACCCTGACACAAACCACTACCCCATGGTGGCTCTCTGTTGCAGTTGTGTGCTTTCTAGTCAACTCTGACATATGGTGACCCCATCACAGGTTTTCTTGGCAAAATTTATTCAGAGGAGCTTTGCTATTGCCTTCTTTTTAGGCTGAGAGCCTGTGACTTGTCCAAGATCATCTAGTGGTTTTCCATGGCTGAGTTGGGATTTGAACTCTGGTTTCACCAAGTCCTAGTCCCAATACTCAAACCACCACAGCAATCATCTATCATTCATAGGTTCATCATAAATTGATGCTAACTTGATGACATATGACAACAACAAACTGAGGCTGAGATAGAGTTATCTAAAAAGGCACCACAGTGAGGCAGAAGTGGGACCCAAAAATACATTGTTACCTAACCATAAAAACAGAAAGCATTTTATAAATACCTATAAACGTTAAGGTTTAAAAGTGGCAAGTATGTGTCTTCAGTGAATATACATGTGCCAAAGAGACCAGATTTTTCCTCCAGAGGTAATGAATGTGTGCCCCTTTTTTTTCTTGGTCCAACTTTATGAAGCTGGACCAAGACTTATGTCATGCTTGAAGTAGGCCTACTGAAATTGAACAGAGGTTAGGCACAGCCAGCTTGAGTTCTACTGATTTCAACATGTCTACCATAACTATAACTAAGGACATTTTCAGATGCATATAAAGTGCTGCGGAGGGCTCGGGAGAGGTACGCGCCTGTTTCACGGCAGGGAGCCAGTTTCTGACACTGCCGTCCCTCTCGCGTTACCCTCCGTGTTCCGTGTCGCATGGAAGGAAAAGGCGCCACTTTTTATTCACGAAGAACTTCCATGAGCAAAAATGGTGCCTTTTCCTTCCATGTGACATGGAAGGAACACGGAGGGTAATGCGAGGGGGATGGCGTCATCAGAAACTGGCCCCCTGCCGCGAAACAGGCGCGTACCTCTCCCAAGCCCTCCGCAGCACTTTTTACGTGTCTGAAAATGTCCTAAGCCTGGATCCAATGCATTGTATATTTTGTCCAACTGAGTAGTAACTCTTCTATTCTTTTCCACAGAACTCTTTTGTTCCATAGGACAGTACTGTTGCTGTGAACAGCTCTTAAGTTGACTTCATCTTATGGCAACCTATGAATGAGAGGCCTCCAAGTCACAGTCCTGGTCGTGTCTTGCAGACTCAGGGCTGTGGCTTCCTTGATTGAGTCTATCCACCTGTAATGCGGTCTCTCTCTTTTCCTACTGCCTTCAGCTTTGCCAAGCACCACTGTCTTTTCTAATGAGTCATGTCTTCTCATGATGTGTCCAAAATATGACCGTCTCAGCTTAGTCATCTTGGCATTAGGGATAGTTCAGGCTTGATTTGCCACAGGACCTATTTATTTGTCTTAGTGGCAGTCCATGGTATCCGCAGAACTCTCCTCCAGCCCCACAAGGCAGCATACTGAAGTCTTTACTATATTGCCTGTGGGTGCATGTGGATGAAATATTCCATCTCTGGTAATAGAAAAGGAATAGCACAGTGGGATCTACAGCAGTGTGTTGCAGTGTGTAGTTCTGGATCCACCCCATATGGTTTATAGTCATCCCACCCCCAGCTCAACCCATTAAGCCAGCATTCTGTAGCCACTAAACATGCTTAGTTTTCACTAGGCCCTTTATGGTCTTTTTTTGCTAAAGATTTGATATATTTCTGCAAGGCTTTGGTTTCTTCACCATAAACCTGCTGATACTTTTCCTCTGGTCTGTTGGTGGTGCTGTTTTGGCTACTTAGGGATGATTGCCCCTCACCAGAGAACTTCAGAAATAGAAGGAATTATCCCTGTGACTTTGTTAATGTTTCTAGAAATAAAGTAGGAGGAAACCAGAATGAAGCAGTTTTGTACTCTCCACAGGATTAGATTAGTTTATAGTCCTTATTACTTAATTTGTATCTATATCTTAATAGACAAACAACATTGCCTTAAAACAACCTCCTACTCTAGGAAAATATTTCCTGCTTTTTATTCTCTTTCTACAGGTTGGACACAGGGACCTGTATCGGTGTTGGGAGTAGAGCCTCAGTCTGGGGAGCGAAAGGTGCGGGAAACCTCACCAAACGACAAACGAACACGGATTAGCCAGGATCTCATTGGAAGAAGCTTAGCTATTGACACTTTGACAGACAATGAAACACAGATTGTGGTGAGTTCCACATAAAAAATGGTTGACACAACTAATAAGCTTTGTTTGGGCAGAAAGCCTTTTGGATTCCTGTAAGCACTGTTTTCTTTGTAAAAGGAGTTTGGAAAAATTACGTTTTTTGGACTACAACTCTCAGAACCACCACCCCTAGCTGGTTCTAGTCCAAAAAAGTAACTTCCAAACTCTGGATTAGAGTAGAGTGGATTCTGGGGGTTGTAGTCCAAAAAAGTAAATTTTCCAGACTTTGGAGTGGATTACAGTGGGTTCTGGGGGTTTTAGTCTGGGGGGGACTTTTCCAATCTTTGGAGTGGGTTAGATAGAGTGCCCTCCAGATGTTTTGGATTCTAGCTCTCAGCATTCCTGACCATTCAGCATGCTATCTGGGCCAAATGGGAGACGAAGCTCAAAATATTCAGAGGGAACCAGACCATGGAAGTTTGAGCAACACAGGATAACCTTCCCCAACCAGGTGCCCCCAGATATTTTGGACTCACTTCCCTCCACGGTTAGCACTTTTCCAATTGCCAGTTTTGATCCACTTCCCTCTCTAGTGAGCAATTCTCTCCCCCTTGCTCCTTCCCTCCACTTTTTAAAAATTGCTCAGCAGCAGCAAAGAAGGCGGTGGGACTGGCAACATGACAGCAGGAAGATAGAGAAACCCTCCTTTTCTCTGGCCACTGGAAATATAAATCCTAACCTTCTTGGGCACAAGAATGTCCCACAGATTTGTTTTGGTGCTATCCTGCTAAACAAACCATAAGTGAACGTTTGTGGGAAAAGCTGAGACCATTGAGATAGATGCATGCAGATAGTGGATACAGTTTGCATTGTCTCCAGGGAAGCTGTCAGGGCCGGGTTCTAACTCAGCAGAATTAGCACAGGGGTTCAAATGCAGCAGGACTGGCTTACCACGCTTCAAAATAAGTTAGTAATACATTTTATAATAATAATAATAATAAAATTTATTTATACCCCGTCCCTCTGTTAAAACAATCGGGGCGGCTTACAAAAACTAAAATACAATACAGATAAAATTAGCATCTAAAATGGAGGCCCCCATGACACAATTCAGTCCAGAGTCTGCACCGCTAATTGTTTGCACCATTGCTTCACTAATTAATTGTCCTGAGGTTCTCCCAAATTCCCCTGAATGTATAAATACCGCAGGACCACATGATGACTTGCTCAGTAAACTATGCCAAACTCTCTTTCCTTTGCCAATATATGTCCACAGAATACAGTTGTGTCCAGAGCTGGATTCCTGTCACATTTTAATTTCATACTGTTTTGTTTTGGCCTGTGATCTCCTGGTCTTAAGGAACAAAGTAGACTTGGTGTTCAAGAACCTTATATTTAAAAAAAGAAGAAGAAAAGGCAAACCAGTCGTCCACAGGGCAGAGAATCATAGAATCATAGAGTTGGAAGAGGCCATCCAGTCCAACCCCCTGCCATACAGGAATACACAGAGGAGAATTAACTGGGACAATGATGCTAGAGGAGAAGGTCAGAGGGCATACTAGAAATAGGTTTACTTTACCACATAGGTGTGAAGCTTACTTGGTGAGGTTAGTTAGTCATAGGCCCTGTCTATACAAGGCAAAAAAAGCCTGGAGTGACTCACAGTAATGGCATTTAGCAGCAGCTGCAACTTCTCCCAATAGTGTTTTTGCTCCCATAAGCTTTGCATGCAAGATGGCAGCCGCTAGTGATATACTTACATTTGTACTTACTTCAATTTGTTGCTGCTTAACTTAAAAAAACAACAACCACGATGTCCCAAGGTGTGATAGAGCGATTTTTCAATTTAACAGAAAAGCAAAAAACCCATCACCCTGCTTTCTTGCCTTAGCGCTTACTCGCTAAGGCAAAAATCTAACATGGCAGCAGTAGGTGCTTGCCTTGTTAGCAAGACCCGACCCCCAACTCGTCCGACCAATCACTTCCTCTCCTATGGGAAAGCGATTCATATCAAATTGCTTGACCCAACAAGCAGGAATGTGCATTCCCTGTGCTCTTTTTTTAAAAAAAAACTCTGGAAAAAGCCACAAAAGCTTTTCCTGCAGAGTTTTTGATGTTTTGGGCCCCCCTCCTTCCCAATATGGTGAAACGATGCAGAATGTCATTAAGACAGGTAGGATTCTCCTTGCATTCTATGAGGAGTATTTTCGCCATTTAGACCACCCCATAATCTCTTAGACTGGGCAACTGTGGAAGGCTAGGGTGCTGCTTCAGCCCCCCAGAAGAACCTCAAAGGCCCACACCCTCCCGTTGCACCTGCTTCTGTAGAAAAATAAAATATATTTGCCCTCAAATGCCCTCTAGGGATGAGGGGGCATTTTCACCATCTTATGGGGCCCTCCTGGGCCATTTTAGGCCCATAAGAGGCCTTTATTAACAATAGGAAGTGAGTGGAAGTCACTTCCTGTTTCAAAAATAGCCTCTCCTGGGCCTACATTGGCCCAGGTGGACCCCAAAACATAGTGGAAATGAACCCCATAAGCACTAGAGAACGTTTGGGGTCCAAAACATTTTTGACATTGTTTAAAAAAATTGTTTGACCTAGGGGGCCTCCAAACATGGTAGAATCCCATCCTTATACCCTAGAAGGCGTTTGGGGGAATTTGGGAGTCAATTTGAGGGGGAAGATTACAGGCCATGGGAACTGCCTGTGGCTTGCAGGCCTCGCTTTGCCCACCCATCTTAGACTCACCTACCTTGTATAAGGTTGTTGTGAGGATACAAAGATTAGGGAAGAAGAACCTTTGCCTTTGTGGAAAAATCCCCATCCCTGTGCTCCATAGTGAAAGCCAGTAGGTGGAAAATCTGAAGCCCATCTTTCAAGGTGAGAGAGCGAGAGAAGGAGAAGATCGATTATATATCTCCAGTGTCTCATGCCATTTCACTCCTTATCTCTGCTTGTTTTCCAGTACAAATGATTGTCCTCTTCATGGAATTGCAATTAGGGGTTTCAGTTCTCTTCCTCTCTGAAAACTATACCAAAAGCATAGAACAATTCCTGTACAATTGCCATTGGTAATGTGCCTATGCTGAATGAGGTGCAGGAAACAGAAGACAAGGCAGGGTTAGCCTGAGACATTCTGCTGCCTGATGCAAAGGACAAGATGGTACCTCTCTTCCATTCCATGCATAGAAGCTTCCGAAACTGGGCACTGAATCTTAGGATAGCATCCTGCTCTGCATCTGAGGACAGCAAGTTAGCTTCTGGATCACAGCGCAGGCTGCGTGGGACATAGAACTCTGTCCTCTAGCATCTTATCACTGCTCTGAGCCCTCAAACACTGAGCATCTACTGCATGGAGTGCCTGCCTAACTCAACATAATGGTGAGGCCAACCTTGGAGGCAAGATCATGTCTGAGGAAAGGGACAGAGCAAGATTTTTGTCCAGACCAGAACTTGAGAAGCTGCTTTTAAAAATTAACTACAGTTATAGTTTGGAGGGAGTCCTAAAAGTACAGTGGTTAGTTTTGCTAGCAGTACAGCAAAAGTTAGCACTGAGGAGTGAGGGATGTTTCAGAGAGAGCAGCAGCAATGGAGCGAAAATGGTTTGGATGACTCAAAGTCTCCTCATCTCTTATCCATCTATACTGAACTCTCTATTATGTAAGCTTTTATTTATTTATTTATTTACAACAACATACCTTTATTTCAGCCAACAGGCCATTAGGCATCACAATATATATAAAACATAAAACGTGTTAAAATAACATTATAAACAAATATTCATGACAGCGTACATATGTACATACATATATGCATATACCAAGTCACTTACAAGTACATTAGGTGATACTAGTCCATATGAGACTGGGACAAGATGGAAATTTATATAGGTATTTAAAGAGCAATAGACAGGGCTGTTTGTTTTACATGGGTCATAATCTTACGAGTTTTAACAGCAGAAAGGAGAAACTTAGCCACTGTTTCTGTTTTACTCTTCTCAGAATCGTTTAACAAATACACCAGGTACCAATTGATTGGCCTACCTGGAAACTTATGCAAAAGGGGTGAAATTAATCTTAACCTCTCATCCCTGTAAAAAGTACAGAAAAATAGGACATGCTCTAGGCACTCGACAGAACCTTCACTACAAGGACAAACCCGTTCATGGTAGGGAGTTCCCTTAAAGCAGCCTTCTAGCAAGGCAGAGGGGATAACATTGAATCTTGCTCTAGTAAACACAACTCGATATTTTGAGATGGTCAGATTCTATTATGTAAGCTGGCATCCTGTTAGGGACATATACGTACATGCGTAGGTTGTTCTATGCATGCAAAGTGAATTATTTGCCTGAGGGCAACAGAAGCATTCTGTGGATACCAATAGAAGTGGAGTTACACACACAACAACTCTGCACATTGCATTTGTGCATTGCTTATTGTGCATTGAAGTTGTATATTGCAGTTGTGCATTATGCATTTTGGTTGCGCATTGCACAACAGCACCCAGACTATGCTGCTATCTGGCATAGTAATTGCATAGTGCTGGCATAGAATACCTCTGCATGCAGATATTTATGCTACACTAATAGGATGTTGGATTGTGACCCGTGTCTAATGCTTCTGGGGAACTTTCCACTTTCTTTTCCTGTCCCTTTTATTCCTCTCACAGCTTTTTCCAGGGATGAAGCTAGTTTAGTTTGGTATTAACTTAGCACCTAGAGAACTTCCTCATCTTAATGGATATCCTACAGTAAAGTCTTTGGTTTATTTCTTGAGCTGTTGGTGTCTTTGCTCCTTAAATCAGGCTCTCTAGCCACTGCACACATTCTCCATTAAATTTCCATTATTTGAGCAACTTTTAAAGGAAGTAACCCTTAGCTTTCCCATTTCTCAAAAGCAACTACAATCATTAATTATCTAAAAAAAACCACACACACAAACACCTGAGTCCTACAAGCTGCTGATCTGTAATGCAAAAATATACTTTCCTCACAGGTACTCCAGTACCCACATGACCATTTGTAAGCTGCTCTGATAGCCTCTGTGGCTGAAGAGCAGGGTATAAACAAACAAACATCACAAGAGAGTTCTTGAATCACCTAATACTCCTCCACCACCATTTAGTGAGACCACACTCCAGGAACTATTAAAATAGCTAAAATTATAGTTATATCACAAAAGGAGCAAAGGTAGCTCTCATTAAGTTACAATAATTATAAAATGTAAATTTACCTTTGCTATTAGAGGCAGGGTGTGTTGGTTATTAGTAACTACCGGTAGTTGTTTGTAACTAGATACATTCACACTTTGGACCAGGTGAACTAGGGGAAGGTTTATGTACCTACTTAATATGGCATGGAGTGTGAGAAATGAAAGGCCTGAGGAGGTGCTGGGTTGAAATAGAGAATTCTGTGAGTGGTGTAGATCAATGGCACATTGTTTATGAGCTTTGGAATTAGAGCGTGAGCTGTGTCTAGATGAAAGAGGATTGCATTTTAATGAATTAAAATCAATACAGAGGAAAAATGTGTCTCACACTTTGACAGAAAACTGCCAGCAGCTGTAGCTGCAAAATTTGTGCACTCCAGCTGTGGACAGGTGAGGCAGAATTTAGAGGCGTGGTTGAGACTTGCTTGCTTCATTTCATGGCATTGTCAGTTGTTGAGTGAGGATGACATATTTAGTGAGACAGGTACACAAACTAGGGCAGGTATAGGTCCAACAGCACCATGCTTCAAGGGAGCCCTGGTGGTGCAGTGGTTAAATGCTGGTACTGCAAGCCACAACCTTATGAGTTCGATTCCAGAGGGCCCTAAGGTTGACTCAGCCTTCAGTCTTTCTGTAAGTTGGTAAAAACATCAGCCAGCTTGTTGGGGGCAATTAGCTAAAAAAGATTGTAAACTGCTTAGGGAGTGCTTTGGCACTGATAAGCGGTATATAAATATCAATGCTATTGCTATTGCTATTCTTGTAAGTGGGGCAGAGTTTGCCAACTTTTCAACCAGCCTTTGTGATTTTGCCTTTAACACAAGTTAATCTCCAGAAATTAGCACAGGGTTGGGAACCATGTAGTCTTCCATACGTTGTCGAATTGCAAGTCCTACCAGTCCTAGACAGCACTGCCAATAGTGAAGAATGCTAGGAACTGCCCTCCAAAAAAATTCTGGATGACTACATGATTCCCACTCCTGAATTAGCAGGTAGAAAGAATGTTCATAGCATGGAGGTGAATATATCGTCTGTTAATTCTTGCAACTCAAGCTGCTGTTAAAGGCACAGCTGCAAAAGACTTGAAAATGTGTCATATTTAGGAGATCTCTAGTCTGTTGTAACCTTGTAGGGGCAGCTGTGTTGGCTGTTAAAAACAAAAACAAAAAACCAAAATCTATACTTTGTTAATACCTTTATTGGGCCAAACAAAAGGCGTAAAATATATCACATAGCTTTCAAAACTTTACAGCCTTCTTCATCAGGCAGAGATTGGTTTTTAAAAATACACACATATACAGGAGAAATAAAGTGGCAGTGTTTTGTTCCCACCATCTTATGTTCTGCTTTGGATGTTATAGGAAGTAAGTATATGTAGATGAAAAGTGATAGTACCACCCCTAAACTGAGCAGGAATAAAGGCAACACAAGGCAAGAAACTTTGCCTTATCTATTTGAAGTTACAAAACCCTCCCCCCACCCCCAGTCCTAGACAGCATCAATTAAGTTTGAAGCCAAGGGTCACTGTGATGGAAGAATGCATTCAGTCTCTATTCTCAGGTATAAAGATAACTTTAGGCAATGAACAGGGAAGAGCTATCAATTGAGGATGAATCAGGTTGCTTTACCTGGGCAGCAATCCACCATCCATTCAGCATAGTGTAAATATCTTCATGCAGAGATACGCCACGCCAGCACTACACAACCCCCATGCAGAATTGCAACATTGTACAGCACATACTGATGACTGAATGATGTTGTGCAATGTGCAATGCACAATTGCAGTCTGCAGTGTTGCTGTATGTGCACCTCTGCTTCTGTCATATCTCACCCTCTAGAGTTGGAAGAGTCAAAGAGGAAGAAGAGGTAGATTGCCAGGAATCTGTAGCTCCTGAAGCTGGTAGTCTCTCTGAGTCAGAGGTTGAGGGAGAGGGGAGCCCTGCTCTCCAGCAAGAGTTTGCAGACACTGAAGACCCATTGCCATCATTTCTCAAGTGAAGAGAAATGAAGAGACAAAGAAAAACTGTGCCATTCCTGTTCAGTAAGAGGCGCTGACCTAGTTAGGCACCTGGTGTCTTGAAACAGCTGCCCATAAGTCTCTTAGCCACCCCCTGGCTGGTTTGTTGCTTCCAGCCCTCCTTGATAACTAGCAGTACTTTTCAGTGTTCATGTTTTTGTGACTTTAGACTGGCTAGAATATATGAATCTGTTTTACTTCTTACTGGCTTTGTTTGTCTGGAGTACAGCATTCACTTGCTGAACCACTTCTGGACCGGCTGACAACCATCCTGTTGCTTCTCCCTTCATCCTGCTGGACACCCTGTGATTGACCTGGACTGAATTAACTAGCAACAGCTCTTGTATTCTAACCATCTGATTCCTGGGACACTTGCTGACTGGCGCATAGGATAGCTTCCGCCACTGCCAGTAGAGTATGTCTGTTGTGCTATGACAAATAATTCACCCTGTATGTGTAGCATCACTTACTCATGCATAGGTCACCAACAGGATGCCAGCCCAGGTACTGGAAGGGTTAAACCCTCTGCAAAGCCATTACTAGTATATGAGGACAAGGAATCCACTTCCTCAAGTAAGGGATCCCCGTATGCTCCTACTGTAATTTTTTTATTTTCAGTACCAAAACATTCTAGGTCACTGCCCAAAGCAAAACACTCAGTGATGCTTTGCACTTATCCTATACTTCAAAGCAGGGCTGTGGTTCACTATAAAGTGATGAACTAGTGTGCTGCTTCCATGGTCACTTGGTATTGGCCATACTAGCTGGGACTGATGAGAGAGTTCAACAGCCTTGGGAGTGCCACAGGTTCCCCCACTCTGCTTTAAAACAGGTTTGGGAAACTATGGCCCTCTGGAGTTTTTGGCCTCCCATCAGTCTTACCTGAGGCTGCCAGACTGAAAACTGGAGTGGCCATCTTGAGTTTTAATTGTTGTGTAGAAGAGAGAACGGCCAAGTAACAAGCAGCACCTGCTGAAATCCCCTCTTCGATACAACCATTAAGAATACAGGAGCCCAATCCAGTTTTCACTGTGGCAACCTTACCCAGTGTAGCCAATGTTGTTGCTGTGTGCCTTCATGTAGAACTTATCACGGGGTTTTCTTGGCAAGATTTGTTCAGAATTGGTTTGCCATTGCCTTCCTCTGAGGCTGAGAGAGTGTGACTTACCCAGGGTCACCCAGTGGATTTCTGTGGCCAAGCAGGGATTCAAACCCTGATCTCTATAGTCCTAGTCCAACACCTAAACCATTATACCATGCCGGCTGTCATAGCCAATAGTGAGGGATTATAGTAATTGCAGTCCAAAAATATCTAGAAGTCTCCATTTGCTCACCTCTCCTTCTAAAACATCTCCAATAATCATATACTGGGCACTTTTCCCTGGAAAAGCTACCAGGGAACAGATCCCATAGCTTTCTTAGGCAGTTTAGCCCCACAGCTGGACTCTTCTTAGAATTAAGACAATTTTCCTAATGTTGAAAACAAACTTCACCTTACTATAGTTCAGTGCCAGGGAACGTGTGGCTGCTACTGCCATCCACCCTAGCCAGCATAACTAGTACTAAGGGCTGATGAGAGGTGTGGTCCAGCAAATCTGGAGGGCCATATACTCCCCATCTCAGAGCCTGACCAAAAGTGAGAAATAGAGGAGACAGAAGAAAACTTATGCTGGAGATACCAGCACTCCAGGAGGCCTTGGCTGATGCGCTGGAGTGTCCGAGCCGATTCTAACAGCCTTTGCTGACACAACAAGGGAGGCAGGATGCCAGCATCTTCCACAGGGGCTAAGCCAACTGGAAGGAGGCTTCCTTCCAAAATTCAGTAATGTGCAGTTTTGAATGAAGAGGCAATGGGTGCCTCCCTGGAGAGAGGGAAGGAGCAATGTCTGCAAAGGAGGGTGTCATGATATGCCAGCTCATGGGTGTAGCATTGGTAAGGCCCTGATTATAGCTTCTTTGGAGGAAAATCTGGAGCCTCTTAATACTAAATTTGGCTTTTGTGCTATATTTGCAGGCCTGCTATTCCTTCCTTCCTTCTCCCAGTTGTGTCTTCTCCAGTTTCTGCTTTGCACATTGTCAACACTATCATCTTTGGATTTATCTGGGCTGCCTGTGAATCACCCTTCCCCGAGCCAATGCCTACCAGATATGTTGGACCACAATTTCCCATCATTCCCAAGCAGGCATGCTTGTGGATGATGGGAGATATAGCCCAACACTACTGGAGAGTGCCTTCCACAAGACCAGGTTTCCACCCTGTTAGAAAACCTGGTATTGTGGAAGGCTTTGCTATAGAGTAGTGGGTGCGGGGGAGGCTGACTTTATTTGGTGGGGCTTCAGCCAAGACTCAAATAAATGCTGCACTATTTTGCACATCATATTCCTTGCCCATCTCCCAGTCCCATCATTGCTAACTACATTACTTAGATATGTGTGCTGCTATTAACGTAGCAGAGGTGGAAGCAGCAGGAAGGGTTTAAGCAGGAGTGATGTAGATGGAAGTCTGAACAAACTATCAATTCACACAGAATTCAAAAGTATCTTTAGCTGGAGCAGCATAATGCGTAACACAAGCTTCTGTTCTTCACAGAATTCATTGTCAGACCTTATGAAATCCTATTCTGTGGAACCTGAAAGCTTACATGCTCCAGCAACATCTTGACCTACTTCAGTGGGGCAGGGGGAAGGTTATTTTAACCTACATTGTAGTTCTTGTCTTTTCACTAACATAGCAGCAACCCAACATCTCCACCCCTACACCTCCCACTTTTGCTGGAGGATTCAGGTTAAGCAATGCCTTGAACAGGAAAAATGGCCATAACAAAGCGTCACCTCATTCTCACTTCTGCATGTTTCTTCAAGGTTATTTCCCTCCTTTCCCCTCTGCTCCCCTCCCCGTGTTTTCTTTCTCCCTTTTTAATTCTTGCTGTAACCAAATCAAGGTGGTGGATTGGGACATAGTAATGATCCAACAATGAGGTCATGATCAAGCACATGCTAAAGTGTGAAAGCAGCCAAGTCCACCCAGCCCTGGCATTTGCTGTCTAAATTTGTTTTCCCCCACATTACTTTATTGAGAACACATTTGGAAGCTCCCAGTCTCTGTATTAGTGCGTGCAAGGGAAAAAATGGGCCAGCATCATTAATGCTTCTCCAACAAATATCCTTTCTGATATCTCCCAAATGTTGCTGCGTTCCCCACATACAGCTCCCTTTAGGAGAGCTCAGTTCTAAACTTACCGAATACATTCAGGCTACTTTCTGAGCGGGCACTTTCTCACCCCAGAATCTGCTTTTCAGTGCTACGGTTCAGCAATGTGTGAAGTACTTCCAAGTCACGGGAAGTAATAGCCCCCCTATATTCTCCACTGATCAGGCCTCATTTGGAGGTCTAAAAAAAAAAAAAGAATTGACAGGAAGACCCTTGGGGCCCTTTCCAACTCTATGATTCTACTAATAAAACAGTACCAAGAAGAGATTGCCTCCAAGCATGTACAAAATGTATTTCCTGCCCCAATAACTAAAGGGCACCCTTCTGCAAGAACTATCTGCCAGGGCTCCCCAGCAATTGGGTTGAAGGCACAATGTTCATCATCAAACTGACCTTGCTTCTGTGAGACAGAGAATGGTGCCAGATTCAGTACCGTACTGGTGCTAAACCAATTGACTGAAGGCTAAGAAAGGGGAAAACTACCCTGATGACTCCTGGGGGGGGGGAGGAATCACCTATGGAATAATTGTGGTACTTGGGTGAGGGTTATAAAGAACCAGGAGTGCTATGACCAGGACTGGCCCAAGACATTTTTCTGCCTGAGCCAAAGGACAAGATGATAGCCCCCCATTTCATGTACAGGAGGTCATCAGACTGGCAATTCGATTTTATTTTGACACTGGTGATGACACAGCATCTTCCTAAGAGCAGCAAACTAGGTTAGGGAGCACAAGGCAGGTCCAGAACCTGGAATAGTTACTATCATGGACTATGGGCCCATCTACACTAGGGGGGGGGGAATCCAAAGTACCTCGTAGTATTGACATCTCGCAGCAACAGCGACATGTCTAAATGGTTTTTCTGGCCTCAGAAGCCCCCATAAGCCTCGCATTCCTGATGATGGCCATGAGTGATTTACTCACGTTAGTTCTTCACCACCGCCATTTGAAAAAAAAAATCATCCCAAGGTGCACTGGTGCGATAGAGCAATTTTCCAATTTTATAGGACAGCAAAACAGAAAATATTCATCCTGTTTTATTGCCTTAGCAAGCGATTGCTAAGGCAAAAATCCAAAATGGCAGCAGTGGGCGCTTGCCCTGTTATCAAGCACCACCCCCACTTTCACCCAGCCAATCAGCTTTGTGCTTCCCTTAGAATTTGTTGTTTGATAGACCAAACAAGCATGAATGCACACACCCCTCAAGGTTTTTTGAAAAAGTACGGGAAAATCTGCGAAGATTTTTACCCCATTGTTTTCACTGTTTTGGACCCCCTCCTTCTGAATAGTGTGGATTAGCACTGGATCCTGCTTAGATAGGTAGGATTCCCAGCGAATTCCATGAGGAGTATTTTCACCATTTACACGGGCCCTATATTTCCCAGCACTCTCCCACCAGCATGGTTTGTAGCCGTGCCAGCAGCAAGATTCTGGGAACTGTAATCCTTTTTTGTTCCTGAGCTCTATGTGACCACATAGCCCTGTCTGCCAATATTTTTTGACCAGTCCCTGCCAACCCCCAGCGTTTGCTACCTGTGTTGGTGGCCTCATTCTGGCTGATGACAGAGTCAACCTTATGACTGACTTGACCTAAAGGAAGATGAAAAAGCCAGAATTTCTGCTGAATGCAGTAAGTGGATTCTGCCCATTGCTATAAATGAACCCAAGGGAGGATGTTGGACGGGGGGTGGGGGGAGGTATTCAGGCAGCAGGTCTAGTAAAAAGTGGGAGTAAGGTTGGGGGCTTTGCTCTGGGGTCAATCAGTCTTCTCAGCCACACTGCACGTTAAAGATAAGGGCTGGGTGTTTCTCTGAACCTCTAGGTTGCAAGAAAGTAATTGTTCTGGCTGGTTCAGCCTGCCCCCCCCCATTTCTCTGTCACCTCCATTACCTTCCAGCTTTGCTGACAATTCCTGTTTCTTTTCCTAAAAATGAGAAAGATTGGATCAAGACCTCCATGTTAACACTCATGTTTTGAAACACCAAAGGGGCAAATTTCTGAATTAATGTATTATTCCCTAGAACATTGGCCCATCATCCCATTTTTAAAAAAGCAGCCAAACCCTGAGAGTCCTTTAAAGAAGACCAGATATATTTTTCTCCTGCAACACTGCTGTGTGAAATCCACATGATTTGCTTGGTGGCCTTCCAAGATAAAGCTTGGCTAGAATAAAACTGAAATTTGAGTCAGAAAGGACTTGGTCTCACAACCTGTTTGCAATGAAAAGTCAAAAGGGGGTATGATCATCTTGAAGATGAAAATGAAAGACACCCCCCACCACCACATATACATACAGCTAAGGAGGAGATTGCAACAAAGGTTTAGAACAGAGTTGGGAAAGCCTTGTCCTTCTAGGTGTTTTTGCTTGCAACTCCCATTATCTCTCTACTTTCTTAAAGATAAAAGATTGTGGGCCTTGCTGTTTGAAACAGAGCTTGGAAATTTTTGATTATTATTTATTTTTTATTCCAGTTTCCAGACTTCCCTAGCCACTGGCCATGCTGTCTGGAGGATTCTGGGAGTTAGTCACCTTGAATCCCATCTTGGGAGAAAGGGAGGATATAAATTCAATAAATAAATAAAAAATAGTCAAAAAATGTAATTTTCCCAAGCTCTGCTCAGAAATATATGACAGGCCAGAGGTTCTCCACTCCAGTTTGAAAAATCACTGAAGAAATTGAATAACAAAACACACATGCACCCCAATCTTGGACTCCACCAAGCAAGCAAGTTGAACAAAAGCTGATCTTCTTAATGTCATGTGCAATTAACATGCAGACATCACTTCCATGGAAAGTTACGAAGTTTGCAAGCATAAATGGCTTATAACAAGGATTAAATACTCAAAGAGATATGTGTCAGGGGCTATTAGCCATACCCTTCCTCGAGAAATATCCCTGGTTATCTAATCTGGGGAATGAGTGAACATGGTCTTTTTGTCCTACTAGTTAATCTTCCTAGTGCATGTTGTGCAGCCCTTGCTCGGAAAGCAGATGCTGACCTGAATGGACCATTTCGTTGACCCAGCAACAGAATTTTTAATTGCCAGTGTAGAGTTGTGTCTAGAAAAGGGGTGGGAAATATGTGATCCTCCAGATGTTGTTGGATTACTACTCTCATCAGTTCCAGCAAGCAAGGAATGGTAGGAGATTAGGTTACCCAACACCTGTATGGCTATGCCTTCCATACATGATTTTGGCTGGATGGAGACCAAATCGCCATTCAAGCCTGAAGCTCTTGGATAGTCTTGGATAAAATATCTATTAGCCTAACCTACCTCACAGGGTTGTTGCAAAGATAAAGCAAGATAATCTACGTTGGCGTATGCCACTCAGTGCAGAAGAGGAAGAAGAAAGGGAGGAAGAGGATGAGTTAGAAAAAAATAAGAAGAGGATAATAACGACCACATTAGGAATAGGGGCACAGCCTATTTCAGAACTGGGGAACATGCCAGCCTTCCAGATGTTTAACGCTCATCAGTCCCAGCTAGCATACCAATGGTGAAGGCAGATGGGAGTTGTAGTACAGCAATAACTGTATGATTACATATTCCCTATACCTGGGCTAGTTGTCTGCAATCCATTTATTATGCAGATAGAGTCTGAGGGAGAAGAAAGCCATGGACTATTGAGGGAGAGCTGTGCATGGTATTGTTATTTGAATGTTGGCCTAAGACTCAGGGAGACCAAGGTTTGAATCCCCCCTCAGCCATGGAAAGCCATTGGGTGGCCTTGGGCAAGTCAGACTCTCAGCCTTAGAGAATAGCAATAGCAAATCTCCTCTAAATAAGTATTGCCAAGAAATCCCTATGAGAAGATTGCCATAAATCAAAGTTGACTTGAAGGGACATAACAGCAAGAGAGCCAGTGTGGTGTAGCAGTTTGAACATTGGACTGTGGTTCTGGAGACCAGGGATCAAATCCCCATTCAACCATGGAAACCTACTGGATGACCTAAGGCAAGTCACACTCTCTCAGCCTCAGAGAGAGGCAAAGGCAACCCCTCCAAAACAATCTTGCCAAGAAAACCCAGTGATATGTTCACCTTAAGGTCGCCATAAGTCAGAAACAACTCAAAGGCACATAACAACAACAACAACAAACTAAGGGCTTGTCTTTAAGAGGGGGAAAAATATGAATGCCTCCGAAAAAGTAGCCATCCAGAACGATGCGACCTGTCTTACCATTGAAAACAGCCCTCCTAAACTCCGCATAACCCCTAGCCAAAATGGTGGCCACGAGTGATTCACTCACGATTTTAAATCTGCCATGCCAATTCTTTTAAAAAAAGTTTACCACGGTGCACACATGCAATATTTCGTATTTACAAAAGAGAGAGAGTGTGTATAAGATTGCTGTTTTATTGAAAATCCAACGTGGCGGAAGCAGGCACTTTCCCTGTTTGCTAGCCCCACCCCCATGCTTGTCCAGCCAATCAGATTACATTGCCTGTTCATATCTACACGAATGTGAGTGTTTGAACAGTCACACATTCACGTGTCATACAATGCTTTTTTTTTAAATCCAGCCAAAGCCCCGGACACTTCCCAGACAGACTTTCAGGTGGATCTGGCTCCTCCCCTTCAGAATGACATGTGTTGATACAAATTGATCGCCTACAATTTGCATCCCATTAGGATTATTTTCACCATTTAGACAAGCCCCTAAATCTGCCCTATTTGTGCCTCTTTTTCTACATCTACAAAAGGGAAAGAGTTAACCAGTTCGTTCCAGCAGTTCAGTCCCAAATGGCAATCAGGACAGAAAGATTAAAGTTGTTTTTCATCAGGAAAGTTGCCCAGGACAACTTCTTTCCACCTTCAAAACTACCCTCCTTGTACCCCCGTCCTCCAGACACATAGCATAAAAATCAGAATATTCTGAATCTTCCTTCAAGAAGCAGAGATCGATCTGTTAAAAGAAGAATGGAGGGGAAGCATCCTTCCACATTTAATGCTTCTTTATAAATAGAATTTCTATCCTGTTTTCCATCATGTGGGGGGGGGAGGGAGGTGGTCTCTTTGGGAATTATAACTAGATCACTCAAATAGAAGCTCTATGCATGATTTCTTCCTCTCCTTCTCTGTCCTCAAGTTATTTAAAAGGAAAATAGGGAAAATAGCAGAGCTGCTAGCACAACGTAACAGCAAGATTCTGGGAACTGTAAAATCCCTCCTCCCTATTTTTTCCTTCTAATCAAGAGTGTCCACATAAAAAAGAGGACAAGGCTCCTGTATCTTTAACAGTTTTAATGCATGTGATAAAGTAGGCCAGAGTACATGAAAATGTATGCTAGAAATAATTTTTCTTGGTTAGTCTCAAAGATGCTACATATATCTTTTTATACTTTAACAGTTGGGTGGAAGAGGAAATTGCAGCACATGAAGCTTGAAATTCCTTCTTCCACAGAACTGATGAAGGTACCAGAGAGTTGACCCTACAGCTCTAGGTGAGCCTTCAGACTGCAGATCCCAGCCACTCTAATCAGTATAACCGATGGTGGTGAGGGTTGTTGGAAGTTGAAAGTCTAGTAACATCTAGAAAGTCAGAAATTGTCCATCTCAGATATATAGAAATACAAATTTATAGTATATCTAAATTATTTGGACATAGATCCAAGGATTCTAATGCAAAACGCATAAAGTAGCCAGCAAAACTGCTCAGAAACATATAGCTGTTTCACACTACACAATTATAGTGCTATGATTCCACTTTATCAAACATAGTTCCATCCTATGGAATCCTGGGGCTTGTAGTTTGGGGAGGCACTAGAGCTCTCTGGGTGAGAATTCTAAATGCCCCTCTCTAAAATGTAAATCCCAGGATTCTATAAGCTGTTGCCATGGCAGTTAAAATGGAATCACAGCACTATAAATGTATAGTGTAGAAGGGACAATAGACAGAGACCACTTAAAAAATATGTCCTTCTGACAAATGAGGAGCACTGAGATCTACCGATAAAGCAATTAACACAAGGTGAGATGTTCTTTGTTAGAGCACTCATTTTATGTGCTTTGGTTGAAGTGTCCATAATAAACCTTGTGCTCACTGTAAACCTGAATACCATTCTCTAATGAACGGCACCAATGCACATTTTTAGCATGTGCACACACTGCCATTGAATAATATAAGGTGTGGCCATCCATGGACACTCCAATCCGTGGATGGTTAGCCCACCAATATGGTGGTCCCACTGTATCATCAGCTGGGCAGCAGACTTTTTTTTTTTTTACAACAAAGTATTTATTTTAAAATATAAATGCAAGAACAAGTATAGGTGGCAAGATGCCTCTTAAAAGATGCCTCCCTGTGTGTGCATTGATATCTTGATTTCAATAAGGCTTTAAGGTCTCCCATGATATTCTTGCAAAAAAGTTAGTAACCTGTGGGCTAGACAGTGCAACTGTTAGGTGGATTTGCAATTGGTTGACTGACCAAACCTAAAGGGTAGTCACCAATGCCTCCTCTTCATCCTGGAGAGAAGTGACCAGTGGGGTGCCACGGGGTTCTGTCCTGGGTCCAATGCCCAGGGAATAGAGGGCATGCTTGCCAAGTTTGCAGATGACACCAAATTAGGAGGGGTAGCTAATACCCCAGAGAACAGGATCAGAACCCAAAATGTCCCTAACAGATTAGAAAGCTGGGCCAAAGAGCCTTTCCTGTTGAACAGCAGAATAGAAATGCTTTAAATAAAGAATTAATTTAAAATTTAAGATCACTGTAAAAAAGAAACTCAAAACATAAGTTTCACAGTGTAAAAGAGTTATCTGAAAGCAACTAGCAGAAATGAAAGCATCATAAAATCAGTTTTCAGAGGATTAAAAAGCCAAGATAATGCATGTGTCTTCTTGGAACAACTGTAACATTATATAGGGTGCTCCATGAGTCTTCCTGGGCAGATCATTCTGCTAACGGCATACTTCCCCTGTTGCCACCTGTCAAACTTTAGGTGTCACCATTGGATGAGTGCAACTTGGGACAATGAATTGGATCCATGAATGGACCCTCATAGATTAAATTTTCTAATCATTTCCCATTGGGCATAACTGCATGATTTGGGTTAACCATGATTTGTTGATTAAACCACTAATTATGTGGTAAGTGACCAAATAAAATTGTCTTTCCTATTCCTGGATTGCTTCTGGTTTGTTTTTCTCTAATTCCCTTTTGTCCGCTCCTGTTTCATTGAACATATGGAAAAACATCCAAGGACAAACTACAGTTGTGGCTTCAGATATCAGAAAAAGCTGTGTTTTAAACAAGCTAAGGTCATAAGCTAACATCAAACCATAGCCTGGATGCTAAATGGATACTATATGTACTGGTGCACCCTAAGTTGCAGCTGTAACTGGACACCTTCGTTGCTCCCACAAGGAAGAATCCAAGGCCCCACCTGCACTAGCAAGGATAAATGGTGGCAGACAAAAAGAAAGAAGTGGCTACCTGGCATGTAGTCCCCAACTGAAGCCTGCCTCTCATTTCAAGGGGATCTTTAGAGCCTTGGGACTATCCGAGGGGTGGCTTGGGAAATTGCCTATTGAAAAGACACAGGCAGTTTCCCCAGCCATCCTTCCCATAATGCTTTGTTTCCAAAAATGCTCTCAAATTCCAGCATTGAAGCAATAGGCAGCTCTGAACAGAGCTATCCTCTGTCAGAAAGTACATGCTGGACAATCCTTATGCTGCCAGAGCATTACGCTCTACCCAAACTCAGTAGATTTTTGCCCCATGGATTCAGAATGTGATTTGTGGTTATTTAACAAATAATGGCTTGTTAACAGAGGTGGTTCACACATAGGAAGCCAGATTCCAGCAAACCACACCATAGCTTGTTGTAACATGTGAGTATGGTCATTAGCTCAAATATGCTACATTCTGATGGAATCAATTCAAACGTTTTAACTGCTGGACATCAAGAATACAGACAGCAAGTAGCTGGGGAACTTTTGGCCCTACAGATGTCATCGGACTTCTGTTCCAATCTGCCCCAGGCAGATTGTCCTGGATAGTTAGAGGGCAGGGATGATGGGAATCATAGTTCAAGAGCAGCTTCAGACTGCAAATTTACCAGCTTGGATATTGATCCAAGTGAGGATCAGATCCAAATTCCAATCTGATGCTCAATTAAGATATGAAACCGCTGTAAATTTTCATAGAATCATAGAATTATAGAGTTGGAAGAGACCACAAGGGCTTTTTAAGTACCATCAAGTTGTCCTCTTTAAAAAAAAAAAAACAAGTTTTACAACCAGGGAAAGAGGTTTTGCCCAACAGATGTCAAGATTTTTATAGCCATTAGAATTTCCACAAAGGGCTTCGTAAGACACCAATTGTAGCAGCTGCGCTTGGTTTTCCTCTGAGTGGTCTGATGCAATGAAGGTTACAGTCCTGTAAACACTTCCTTTAGAATAAGTCCCATTGAATTCAGTGGGACTTAATTCTGAGTAGACATGCATAAGATTGGCCATACAGTTCTCCCCTTAATTTGAGAAGAGTTTCTCCCTTTCAGCCAAGAGATTCTCTGGCAAATATAGAAGATAGAGAAACATGTGGACACACACACACACATACATGCAGAATCTGCACATTTAAATGAAAATGGATCACTTCTACAAAATGTCTAGTTTGGTCTCTGTAATAACCACATCTGTTTCTCTCTGCACAGGAAGACAACCATAGCTACTACATATCCCGGATTTATGGTCCTGGTGAGATGCGAGCCAGAGACCTCTGGGTGGAGGTAGCAGAAGCCAATAGGAGCCAAGTGAAGGTCCATGGAATCCTGTCCAATACACACAGACAAGCCTCAGTGAGTCTTCCTCTTTAACCTACCTTGTCCTTTCAGCTTACCTTTCATCCTGGATCCTTTAATGCTAGAAGTCTACCACTGCAATTCCAGACATTTTTTCCCTTTGGAGGTGATTATTTGCACACCTTCTCCAGGGCTGGGCACCTCAGTACCCTCCAGGTATTTTGGACTACAGGTTTTGCTGCCTCAACCAATGGCCATATTAGCTGGGCCTAAGCATTGGCCAAAATGTTTGGAGGACATCAGGTTGACTATCCTTGCCTTATCTTCTCCCACTGTTATGCAGATTAGGCCCAGTGAATGGCAAGAAAATGGGCAGGAATGAGGAGATGGTGGTGGTGCCTGACACTGAAAAGTCTATGTTCCTCCCTAAGAGAGGATGTATGTTTGTATATCTATTACTGTTCTTAATAAATAGTCTTAAAGACTAACAGAGAGCCTACTTATTCTCCCATACTAAATATCCCAAGATTCCAATACTTTCGAGTGCTTAAGTGAAGTGGTGATATTAACTCGGCTTGTTTGAACTTCACTGTGGTTCACACACTGGGAGCCCAGGCCATCAAATAGTGGTAAGAGGGACTTTCAAACAGGTACAGATTAGTTGACAAGTGACAAAAAAATCCCCTAATCCCTCTGTCTAAAGAGTTAGGGGTGGGGAACCATGCCTTTACTTTTTGGTCTCTTACTCTGTGGCTTCAACTTTGTATGATCAAAAAATGAGTATTGGATAGACTAACACTTGCTTGGTTATGAGCACAAAAATCAGTGTGTATAGAGCCATTGTACTGTCTATTCTCCTGTATGGGTCTGAAACATGGGTCACCTGTCGCCACCACGTACGATTCCTCGAACGCTTTCATCAGCGCTGTATACGCACAATCCTAAATATACACTGGACTGACTATGTGACGAATGCTGCTGTTCTTGAACAAGCAGGGATCACCAGCATTGAGGCCATGATATTGAGAACACAGCTGCGCTGGGCAGGGCAAGTTTCTAGGATGGAGGACCATCACCTCCCAAAAATAGTACTCTATGGTGTCAGCGTAAGAGGGGCACTCCAAAAATGCTGCAGCCTTATTTGAGAACTCACGCCGAACAAGTCTTGAAGAGAAACGACAACGCAGAAAGAATCACAACCCGGAAACATCACCTTTCTGCAACCGGACTTGTTTATCCCGGATTGGCCTTTTCAGTTATCAGCGCGCTTGCAGAAATCTTCCTGAATCTTCGTTTGCAAAGAAAAGCCAGAGGAGGAAAAATACAGGAGCACTTTCCCTTCACCTGGCAACCTTGCTTGCATGAGATTTGGAACAGTGCTCACTCAGTAAATTGACTAAGGGCATCTCAGTAAGTTTGCAAGTGCTCTCCACCTAAGCGCTTAACACTGCCCTTCCCATATCATATATGGGATTGCCCCCTTCAAGATACAAAATTCCTCTCCTAGGAATACATATTGATATGTGATGACTTCCAATGACAACTATAAATAAGGAAAAGGCAATACAAACCCTGCAATAATCTATAGACCCAGCCTCATAGAATCATAGAGTGGGAAGAGACCACAAGGGCCATCTAGTCTAACCTCCTGCCCTGCAGGAATACCCAATCAAAGCATTCCTAACTGATGGCCATTCAGCCTCTGTTTAAAAACCTCCAAAGGAGACTCCACCACACCCTGAGGCAGTGCATTCCACTGCCAAACAGCTCAAAGAATATATTGCCATGCCCAGGCACATGTACTCTGTGTGATAGCTCTGAGTCCTTATACAGCTCAAAACTTTCTATGTGAATGTACGTAAAAAGTTCGGGGCTGAACAGAACCTATCGCCATCATGTAGAGCAGTGCTACTCAAAGTGGTGTTCCCTGGACAGGTACCCATCCCCAAGCCATTGGCTGCCACTCCCTGGCATGTTTCCAGGAAAGAAAGAAACAAATGTAGCCAATAGGTACACATATGGTCCCTGGCACATGGGGGGGGGGTTGCCCATCCCCCATATCAGATAGCCTGAAAAACATTATATAGAGGAAACTCTCCTGGATGTTTGTAAGCATTCTTCGCAGTGGCACCATGGTTATTGTGAGATTCATACCTCCGTTTCCTTATTTGTAATTGTCATTTGAGATGGTCACAGATCAACGTGCACTGCACACAAATAATTGCTCTGATATTGTCCAGTAGTCTACAGCTTCCTAGTAAAGTATAAGATCCTTAACGTACGTATTTCCATTTACTGCTTAGTCACGATCGTGACATTATTGCCATGATCATAACTCTCTTCCAACCTACTTTACCAAGCATCTGCTACATGAGGAGAAGGAGGTACATTCCCTTGACAATCAGAGAATGGATGAACGACATTTCCGTTCAGTTTGCGGTGTGTGTGTGGTGGTGCCAGGCCAGGAGGGATTATTTCGAGGCTTAACACATGCCAAAGTAAAGCATATTGCTACTAAAACATGATGTTGTCGTTTTTCCATTCTGGTCCCATGGAAGACAGAGGTAAAACCTGTTAGCAAAAAGACACGGTTTTACCTCCATCTTCTGCGGAACTGGAATGGCAGAACACCAGAAGAGCAACGATGTCATGCGATAAGGCAGCTCGAAAGATGGAACCTTCCGTCTGCCCTGCCGCTTTAGTTCAGCGTGCGATAAGCCTCTTATAAGTATACTTAACTAAATAACTGATATAGAATTCTAGCCAATATTTATCTTGATGGGGGCAGTCTCTGATCATGAGGATATATGATATGGTGAAGTCCTAAGCTTGGAATGGGGTAGAAGGACATGCAAACAATAATTATCTTAGATAAAACAGTTGGTTTTGCTCCATGCACATTGTTAAGTGATGCCTCCAAATGACAATTATAAATAAAGAACTAGAACTTTGAAACCACAATAAGCTTTGCACTGCTCCAAAGGTCCCCTGTGCCCTGGCAGGTGAGTGCCACCTAAAGTAAGGGTTGAAACTAAGAAACAGTCACCAACTTGGTTGTCACATCTGCTTATTTTAACTGCTAAGTCAATATAACAGAAAACAGTTATTGAGCTGCTAACTACTCATTTATGGGTGTTATTTTCCACTCCCTGAAGGTGTGGCCAACAAATCAATACTCAAACAGCCTCTTAACTGCTGAGAGAGCACAAAGCAGCTATTGTATGTGCCAACTACTGTTTTCTGTGTGTTGTCTGACACCCAGCTCCAACACCTTAGTCACAGATGTTCCTGAATGCATAAACCCCCAGAGGCAACAAAGAGAAAACAATGCTGAAAGATTAACACCTGCTTCTTTTAATGGCAGCAGTATTAACATTGTACAGCTGTACAATGTAGTTTGTAGTTGTAGTTTATTAAGTCCATGGATCATACTGTTATTGTTGGAGGCCAACAACTTTGGCTAGGTAGTACTTTTTTCCTCTGTTAAAATTAAGTGGGTTGTAATTCATTTCAATACCCTTTTTAGTTAAACCTTCAAGTTAAACCTTATGTGTGTACAAAAAGAAGTTTGTGTGTACAAAAAGGGATGCTGAAGTACAACACAATAAAAAAATACGGTACTGGCCTAAATCCCATTGTTCTTCTCAATATAGTAGATCTGTTACATCATGGAAACATGGTAAGCTAACATTTATGTAAGTTCCCTTGATTGGATCTAGTTGGGAGTAACAGTTAAATTTAAGCTACTCTGATTAAAGGAGAACCTGGGTTGCCAGCTCAGGGTCATCCCAGGCCCTGAGATTTCCAAGCCAAAACCTGAAATCTAAGGATGGCCCCAGGTGAGGTCATTAAGCTTTATGCATTAAGTACCAACCACAGTTGCCCACAGCTTGTTACTCATTCCGTCAAACTTAAACACACACTCACATGCACACAAAAAAAGAGAAGATATTTTTCTGTTTTGAAATTAAGACAGAAATCTCATATAAAGAGGCTGTTCCCAGATGGGATAATAGCAATAGCATTAGCAATAGCATTGATATTTCTATACCACTTATCAGTGCAAAGCACTCCCTAAGCAATTTACACCATGTTAGCTAATTGCTCCCAACAAACTGGATACTCATTTTACTGACCTACGGAAGGATGGAAGGCTGAGTCAGCCTTGGAGCCCTCTGGGATAGAATTCACAACCTTGTAGCTGTAGTACTGGCATTTAACCACTGTGCTACCAGGGCTCCTTGAAATATTTAATCTAGCTGATTTGCTTCTAGCCAGAAGGTGGAGGTAGAGCAGAGTGGAGGGTGAGCCCTGGCACTCCAACAACCAGGAATGAAGAAGAAAACTAAATAAATAAATATATAGACACACACACCTGAATAGTCTTTGCAAGTTGCAGCAACAATTCTAATTAAGCCTTGGAAATTATAGTAAGCTATGCTGGAGCTTTACACATAGACATTTCCTCTTGTCTGGAGCTGACTCCACCAAAACTGGAGAATTTGCATCTTCATCTCCTGCCTGAAGACAAGTCACAGAAACTGAGGCTGCTTCTAAATCTGTAATTTTATGAAAATCTATACCCCAAAATGTAAACATTTTTTATCCAGGAATGGACGGCGCAGTGGTTAAATGCCAGTACTGCAAGTCACCATGTTGCAAGTTCGATTCCAGCGGGCTCCAGGGTTCACTCAGCCTTCCATCCTTTCGTAGGTCGGTAAAATGAGTACCCAGCTTGTGGGGGGCAATTAGCTAACACACATTGGAAACTGTTTAATGCAGTGTAGATGTGTAAATAGCTATTGCTTAAAACAATTTGTAAGCCGCTCTGATAGCCTTGTGGCTGAAGAGCGGGGTATAAATAAATAAATAAAAAATAAATCACATAAGCATCAGGTCAATGCTTATCTTAGATGTATGAGAAAAGGATGTTTCTAGCCCTTATAACAGCTAAGGCAAGCTTGAAAATATTGACAAAATTTCAGAAGCTGGGTGAGGGTCTGAGACACAACTTGGGCGTTCTGCATAATTCCTTGCCCTTCTCTGTGATCAGTGAAAGCAGAATAAACTATGCTAGTAGTAAGTAAAAGAGAGGCATAGCTACTTATAATAAAATTACTGGCTTTCCTTAGCACTGAATCTAGATTCCTTCATTCCCTAAGGCATTGACCTGTTTAACTCTAACCAACACAGCTATTTTATCTTAAACTAACTGTACCCAGCGTAACATACGCCATTATAGTAGATTTGAAAGGTTCACACAGTTCAGCTACATGCCATTATTTTAGGAAAAAATATTGCATTGTTGTACATGGTGGCGGTGAGTGGCTGAGGGAGTGAGAAGAGAGAGGGGCCCTTGTGAGACTGGAGGTATAGGTGCAGATTGAGTGGCAGAAGTGGATTGTGAGGTGGAGAAGGAATTTGCATGTGGGTGGTGATTGTCTGAGGGAGTGAGACAAGGGAGGGGATTGGTTGGGTATGTTTCCTAAGCGACCAATCAGCACATTTGGAAAGGAAACATACCAGGCATTTTATACAGTTGTCCCTTCATATTTGCTGGGGCTTGGTTCCAGGACCCCCTGTGGATACCAAAATCTGTGAATGCTCAAGTCCCATTATATGCAGTGGCATAGCAAAATGGTGTCCCTTATATAAGATGGCAAAATCAAGGTTTGCCTTTTAGATTATTTTTTTTTTAAAGAATATTTTCAAGCCGTGAATACTTAAATTCATGAATACCAAATCTGTGGATATGGAGGGACAACTGTATACACAGATTATTTGGAAGCCTGGTAACACAAGCATGATAGATGCAGCTTCTGTTTTTAATACTGTTATTTCTGCCTGTTCTCCTACAGAGAGTCATCCTCTCCTTTGACTTCCCTTTCTATGGGCACCACTTGCGACAAGTCACCATAGCGACGGGAGGTGAGCTTCATTGGGTACCACACTGGGTATAAGGGATTCTGTTTTACAGAGGCTCACTGAATACAGATGGAGAGGTGCCAGAAAGGGTTCATAAGTCAAGGTGCATTCAACATTTTGATTAGGGGTGAGAATCATGTGGCCTTCCAGATGTGTTGGATTGCAGTTCCCAGCATATTGGGTATGCTGGCTAGAGCTTATACGCAGAGGACTTATTAATTTACAAAGCTCTGAAGTGAGTGGGCTGAGAGAGAATGCTAGCAACTCTCTCTATGTGTGTGTGTGAGAGAGAGACTGAAAATACCTCTTGGGGAAAGTCCAGGTGAGCTTGTGGACCGCTCACCTTCAAATAGGTAGAGCTGGCCCAAGCAGTGGCACAGCTGCCGGGGGAGGGAGGGAAGAGGATGGTCTGTCCCAGGTGGCACTTTTTGGGGAGCAGCACTTTTCACAAGGCACAATTTTATTTTTCAACGATTTAAACAAATCTTTCATACTACTGTGCATTTGCCATGTTTACAGCGATCAGGGAGCTGCGGTGAAAACGCCCGCCAGAGTGCTGCCAGTGACTAAGCCTTAGCTTGTTATAATTTGATCTCATTAAGTGCATGTAATATCTTTGTGACTTTTTTACATCATTCTTTGTTTTTCTGAGGTGAGTGAAGAGTATCACATTTTTTAAGGCATGGAGACTACACAAGCTAACATTTTAAAAGGGATTTGTTTATCCTTGTTATTCCTTGTTTATTTTATTAAATTATTTAATTAATCTCCCTTTATCTCATTTTGACTTTTTGTAGTATTTTTGCTGTGTATTGAGAAGGGCAGCAAACTCAGGGACCACGCCGGGTGGCAAAAGCTCTAGCTATGCCACTGGGCCCAAGATATGAGGTGAAGAACAAGATGGCCTCCCCTTCTGTTCCATGTATTAAAAAAAAACTAACAGGATTGGCAGCTGCATCTTGAACACTGGTGTTAGGACAGCATCTTCCACCATACTTGAAGGAAGCAGGCATGCTTAGGGGATTCAAGGCAGGCTTCAGGGTATATAGTTTTCTCAAGCAATTTGCCAGTGACTCCCTGTATCTGCCACCTAAGCATTTGCCTAACAGGTCCTGCGAACAGGAGGGCCAGAAGACAATAGGGTTGTAGGTTGTGCCTAAGATCTACAGTACTGTATATTGCAATGGTGATATAATGGGATTATAACTTGGCTTCCTCCTTCCTTGCTGGTCTCTTGTCAGGTTTCATCTTCATGGGGGATATCATCCATCGGATGCTGACAGCCACACAGTATGTTGCTCCTCTTATGGCAAACTTCAATCCCAGCTACTCCCGCAATTCCACTGTCAAATACTTCGACAATGGTGAGATCCTCCAGGAATAATCTCATAACTACTGAAAAGGATGCCAGCCATTATTTATAACACATGCCTGTGATGCGGGAGGCTACAAAAATATTGGCCCACTAAACCAGAAGAGAGATCCAGTATGGTATAGTGATTTGAGCACTAGATTAGGACTATGGGAGAGCAGGTTTGAATCTCTGCCCAGTCATGGAAACCCACTGGGTGACTTTGGGCAAGGCATACTCTCTCAGCCTCAGAGGAAGTCAATGGCAACCCCCGCTAAGGAATTTTGCTAAGAAACCCCCATCGTAGGTTTGCCTTGGGGTTGCCATAAGTCAGAAGTGACTCAAAGAAACATAACAAGACCAGAATTACAGGGGGCTTCAGAAGCCAATGGTTTTCATAGTGGCCATTTGCTGAACTTTTTAGTTGTGTTTACTCAGTGGTCAGTGGAAAGCACTCTGTATACTGTATGCTTAAAGTCATACTTCAGCTAGCCGAGGAAAAATAGTTTCTGGGATCTGTAGTCCAACTTTTCCAAGCTGTGCTCCTCATCTGTCCTCCTAGATCATGGCACTTCCTGTTGCTATCTTCTAACTGTTTGCCTTTCCCCATAGGAACAGTCTTTGTGGTTCAGTGGGACCAAGTGTACTTGGAAGGAAAAGAAGACAGAGGCTGTTTCGTTTTCCAGGCAGCTTTGCACAGTGATGGCAGAATTGTCTTTGGCTACAAGGAGGTGAGGTGACCAATACTTTAGTAGAAGGGATAGTTTGGAGAGGTCTTTGCAGTTCTTTGGTGTTTCTTTCCTCAAAAATTCCTTTAAAGTCCTAGTCATTTAGGAGGTGTATATGGAGGGAGTGGGGAGTAGAAAAACATCCAGATTCTTATATAATTTCTGGTGACAGGATTTTCTTTTCTGGCTCCAGATCCCCATGTCAGTCTTGGAGATTAGTGCTACACAACACCCTGTCAAAGCCGGCCTCTCAGATGCTTTCATGATTCTTAACTCGGCTCCTGGTGTGCCTGGTGAGTCTGGGCTGATAGAAGCAAAGGGATGTGGGTATGGGTGTGTGCTTGTGGAGTGATAGTAGGTAGTGCAATATAGTAGTAATATGTTGGATCAGGATGGGGAGACCTGGATTCAAATCTTCATTTGGCCATGAAGTTCAGTAAGTGAGCTTCACTCATCATTCAGCCTAACCTACCTCTCATTGGCAAACCTTGGAAATATTACCTAAAATAGTAGTAGAATTCAAAGCCATAGCTGTGTTAGTCTGGAGTATCAGTAAGCAAGGGGATCTTGTAAGACCTTTGAGACTGAGAGAAAGAAGTTGTAGCATAGATTTTTGTAGACTTGGTCTACTTCCTCCATGCATCTGAGGAAATAGACCAAATCTACAAAAGCTTATGCTCCGACTTCTTGAGTCTCAAAGGTGCTACAAGATCCACTTGCTACCTAAAATAGTGTACCCGTTAACCTCTCTCTCTCTCTCTCTCAATCTCAATCTCTGTGTATATACACATATATGAACATAATGTTAACACTACTGCAGGTTTAGGGGGACATTACATTAGTAATATTCTAAATATTCTATAAGCTTGTTGTTTTTATTTATTTATTTTAACCCAAATTGGTAAAATGTTGTCCTCCAAAAAAAAAATCTGTTTGGGAAGTAATATTACTTGTTCTCCCTTGCCCCCACAATACTATGGTGTTAGTGTTAAATTGTGGAAAAGGGGCTTTGTTATCATCCTTCCCTATTTCCCCCCCCCCCAAACAACATTTTACAAGTTAGAAATGTCATTGTTCATTTTAACATGTTACTCCCAAGCTCATTTCACAGAGATGTTGTGAAGATAAAAATGAGAAGGCAGACTATATACACTACCTTGAACTCCTTGGAGGAAGGGATGTGTGAATGTATGAAATTAATTGATTAATTAGCATAGGAAAAATGCTGATATGGTGAAGACATCTTGATTGAAATAATGAAAGGAAGCTCTTTTTTTAGCTGCCAAGATGCAAGCCTCATGCAAGTTAAATATTTTAATGCTGGCTGTTCCTGTCATCTCTTCTGCATGTCTCTCTCTGGCTTTTCTTTGCAAATGAAGATTCAGGAAGGACTCACCCCGCGCTTTCTGCAAGCACGCTGATGACTGAAAAGGCCAATCCGAGATAAACAAGTCCAGTTGCAGAAAGCACAGCAGAAGGTCTCCTTGGGTGATGTTTCCAGGTTGTGATTCTTTCTGCGTTGTCATTTCTCTTCAAGACTTGTTCGGCATGAGTTCTCAAATAAGGCTGCAGCATTGTGGATAGTGCGTCTCCAGGCCTCCCGATGTGAGGCATGGCAAGTTCACCGTAGAATACTATTTTGGGGAGTTTACCATAGAGTACTATTTTGGGGAGCACTGCAGAATAAAGCAGGAAAATGGACCCAGTGACTTCAGATTACAAATGGGGAAACAGGTGCTTTCCTTTTTTTTTTTTAACGTTCCCCTTTAATTAAAAACTCCCAGCCAATAGAAAACCAGCCCAGCAAGACCGGGACAGAACACCTGCTGTTGTCATTTCCTGTTTGTACATAGTTTGTTTTACATGAAGAAGGGAATTCATATAATTAGAGGAGGCCACGTCCAGTTAGAGAGCCAGCGTGGTGTAGTGGTGTGAGCATTGGAATATGGACTTGTCTACCCTGGCAAAAAAATGTGGACTGACCCCAAATCTGGTGCTGGCTGTCAGGCCTTAACCTGACTTTGCTCTGCACTAAGCAAGTTGGGGAGAACCCTAGGGTTTCCTGGAAACCCCAGAGTGACCTCAGGGTCTTTTGATGCCTGGACAACTGGATTGGGTCTGATTTGTCCCAATCCAGTTGTCCACATGCAAATGTGGCGCCATCTCCCTGACCCTGCACTGAGTAGCACTGTTGGAGCTGGCACCACTGGTTCCTCATTGGCCAAGGAGCTCCGTGGAAGACCTGTCTAGTGCACCAGCACTTCTGATGAGGTCAGAACAGGGAGAGGAGTGACCCCTTCCTTGTTGATCACATGGCCAGGTGCCCATTCTGTCCATGGAGTGCTGGTGTGCTGTCCATGGTGTCCATGGAGCTCCTTGGCCAGCGAGGAAGCAACAGCAACAGCTCCAAAAACAGGAGGTGATGTGGTGTTGGCCCAGCTGGCCTGTGTGGACAGTGATGCACATTGTACCAGATTCAGTCCACTGTATGTGGTGGCTATCATGCTTGATCCACGGCCAGTCTGGAAGTACAATGCTCTGGACTGGATCCAGATTAAACAGCCAGTGTAGAAAATTCCTATGACTCTTGAGACCAGAACTTGAATCCCTGCTCAACAATGGAAACCCACTGAGTGACATTGAACAAGTCACACTCTCCCAGCCTCAGAGGAAGGTAAAGGCAACCCCGACCCCCGTAACAAATTTTGCCAAGAATACCCCATTATAGGCTCGCCTTAAGGTTGCCATAAGTCAGAAACGACTTGAAGACACACAACATGTCCAGTTGATATAGTCCAACATGTCCAGTTGATATAGTTCAAGTGTTCTCAATGAAGGGAAGCCAGAACTGTCCAATGTCTACTTGAAAACCTCTCACAAGCTCACTGACACCAGACAATTAGTTCCATTATTTAATTGTTGTAACTATTGAGAAGTTTCTCCTGACAACATACAATTATGTAAAACTATTCAAATATGTTACATCATCCGCTTACCTTTTTAGACAAACCCATTGGCCATTCTCACTGGGGATCTTTGGAACCGCATCGTTGGATTACAACTCCCCAAATCCCCCATATATATGGGCAAGATCTGTTTTTAGATCAGAAATGGAAATCATGTAGTCCTCCAGAAGTTGTTGGGCTACAAATCCCATCATTCTTCACCCCAGATATAGTGGTTAGGGCTAATGGGATTTGTAGTCCAACAAAATCTACAGTGTTGTATTAGACAGACAGCTTTTTAAAGGCCATTTACAAAGTTAAAATTGGTTTTTTTGCTAAAATGATATATCAGTAAAATAAAAACAAGACATTCAATGGTGAAAATAAAATAACAGCAGCCTTCTTAGGCTACAGACCAGCCAACTGACAATAGTTTCAGTTAAGAGTAGATTCAGTTAACCAGGGCCCCTTTCACACTACACTATTATAGCACTATGATTCTACTTTAACTGCCATGGTTCTATCCTTTAGAATCCTGGGATTTGTAGTTCGGGCAGGGGTGTTCAGAATTCTCAACCAGAGAGCTCAAATGCGTCCCCAAACTACAAACCCATGGATTCCACAGAATGCAGCCATGACAGTTCACGTGGAATCATAGGGCTATAACTGTAGTGTGTAAGGCCCATGTCCTCTGGGTCTGTTTTAAAGCAAGAAATGAGAGGAGCAGATGCAGTTCCCAGGAGAGGGGATTCCACAGAGAGGAGACCAGAATGGTGATACTGCTGATCATCATCATCATTGTCGTCATCATCCCACTTTTCCTCCAGCAAGTTCCAGACGGCATATATAGTCACTCCTCACAACATACCTTCTGGACTAGCTTGGGCTGAAAGACTCAGACTTGCTCAGAATCAATCAGTAATTTCTGTGGCTGAATTTGAATTTCTTAACACTTTAGCCCAGCCTCTCCCGAACTGGTGCCTCCCCCCATGTACTAAATTACAATTCCCACCATCTTCATTCAGCTTGCTGGTGCAAATGTGTCTGTTGATGGGGACTGCTGGAAAATATGTCTAAGGCAGGAATGGGCATGGTCAAAGGTTAGAGGACCATTTTTGCGTCCTCCAAGTCCTCGGAGGGTTCTTGCCACTTCCATAGACCCAAAAGAGATATTCTGGCAACAAGACATGACTTTTGTGCACTTTGGGAGAGGGCCATTTGCGGCTGTTTGGGCATGGGCAAAAACAGCATTTTAAGCACTCCCAGGGTGATTTGTTTGGGTAATATTTTTCCCAGCCAAAAAATGGAGGGGGAGAGTCAAGAGGCTGTGCAGTACCACCCCAAGACCACATGCAACCTTTAAGCCACATGAGTCCCATTCCTGATCTAAAGACTGCCTACTTTATCAAGTCTGGCTTAGTGCCATGGACTCCTAGGTGAGCCAGTGGGTAGCTAGCTGAACCTTAATACTTGACCCTTCAAAGGACCCTAACATGGCTGTTTCATTAAAAAAAACAGGACAGAAGAACCCTATGCTAATGTAATACCCATTCTAATCTATTTTAGAATCCCACCGTCGGACCATCTATGAATACCACCGAGTAGAATTGGACACCAGCAAAATCACAAGTGCATCAGCCGTGGAGTTTGTGCCCTTGCCCAGTGAGTAGAGGTGCAAAGGTGCATTGCCATGCATCCTTCTTCCATAGATTCTTAAGCTTTTCACCACAAGCCTGCCTTACATTAATGGAGCAATTGTTGAGTTTGCTTGGTCCATAAAGCCATAAGCCATCTTGGATACAAAATGTTAGGGGTTACAATAAAAACAAAGGGTCTGTCTATACAAGGCAAAAAAACAACAACCCTGGATTGCTCCACAGTAATGGCAAATCGTAGCAGCTGCGATTTGTGTTTTTTTGGCCTCCACAAGCTTCGCGTACCCACCAGTCAAGATGGCAGCTGCAAGTGAATTATTCGTGTTTTAACTTACCTGGATTTGCCACTGCTGAATTATTTAAAAAATTTCTGTGTGCCATAGAGCAATATTTCACCTTTACTAAAAAGAGAAAAAAACACAACACCCCGTTTTATCACTTTAGCGCTCACTCGCTAAGGCTAAAATTCAACATGGCAGTTCCAGGTGCTTGCCTTCTTAGCAAGCCCCGTTTCCCCCCCGCAGTCATCTAGCCAATCAGCTTTGCGCTTCCATTCGTATGGGAAAGCAATTCAAAGTGAATTGCTTGTCCCAATGAGCAGGAATGTGCATTCCCCTCGCTGTTTTTTAAAAAACCCAGGAAAAGCTGTGAAGGCTTTTCCTTCAGAGTTTTTAATGTTTTGGGGCCCCCTCCTTCCAAATATGGTGTAACGATGCGGGATCCCATTAAGACAGATAGGATTCTTTTTACCGCTTAGACAGCCCCCAAAACTATTCTGGATTCATACAACACAGGGTTATTTAAACAGATACTGTATTTCTAACATCTCGCTGCCTTTTCATAGAATTAGTTTATGTGCATCCTGTTTTTAATCCAGACAGAATCCCCAGTGATTAAAGGTCTACCTTCCTGTGTATGTTTTGTACCTTTCATGCTTTGAGGTACGTCACAGAAGTGATGCTGCATTGCCACTAAAATAGATAACATTTAGTTCACAAGGACAGTGGCAATGAAAACATGGAGCTCTGTTTCAGTCCATAAATACCAAGATAACAGAGGATAAACCTATCCAGAAGATGCTAAGTTTATATATTCAAGTCAACTCTGTTGGATGTTTTATAGTTACACAGACAGCAGGCTTGACTTGCTGTAATACAGGGCATAAATAAATGTTCTGAAATAGCTTTTTTTTAAGGGAGAAGAAAATAATTTATGTGATCTTGTAAAATTAAAAATCTTCTATGGAAGTGAGAAGAATCAAATAAAAAGGATCTATAGGTGTGTATTTGACTCCCCTATTTGATTAACAGCATCAAGTAATCATATTTGTCTTTTTGTTTGATATCATTTGGCTACTTGACCCAGGCCAAAATAACAGCAGTAGTGGAGGGTGAGAGAGAAACAGGTATCTCACTAAAGTCTTATTAAGCTTTCTTCCCAATATTCTCAATGTTCAAGTGGCAAATGCCATGGCTTATGCACCCAAAATGGTATCACATCATGCACAAGAGGGAAGTATTAATAGTCTCGGGGGAAACCCAACGTTGACAGAAGTTTTAAAAATCATGAAAAATAACTCAAGTGGGGAATCCTCAAACATCCTGGCATGGACTAAAGATGCTCAATGGCAATTAAATTATTTCTGTTGGGAGGGAAATGGAAAGTGGGAGGGTAGATTAAATGTGGAATAGAATAGCACCCTATACTGCAACATTTTATTGCAGTCTCACTTAAATCACAACACTATGACTCTTCAATCTACTGGTTTAAGCCAAGTCAATAACTGTTTCAAACAGTTTAGAATATAATTGTTCTGATGATATGCCAATAGTGAGAGCCAGTGTTGTGTAGTGGTTTGAGTGTTGGACTAGCACACTGCGAGACCAGAGTTCGAATCCCCACTCAGCCATGGAAACCCACATGGGGTGACCTTGAGCAAGTCGCACTCTCTTCTTCTCAGAGGAAGGCAATGGCAAACCCCCTCTGATAAATCTTGCCAAGAAAACCGCATGATTGGTTCACCTTAGGGTCTCTTTTAAGTCAGAAATTACTCAAAGGTACACAACAAATTAGCCTAAAAGTACGACTACCATATTTTGAAAAGCAAAAAAGAGCAATCACTATGATGACCCTCACTTTAAATACCCTACCATAGAAGGTTTCTTTTTGCTCTGAAAAAAAGACATGTCCAGGGAAAAGAGGGTGTGCGGTAAGCCTACGTAATAGAAAATACTGCTTGTGTGAATGGTATATTCATATGAAATGAGCAATTCAATATGGGATTCATTTAACATGATATTTATATGATATGAGTGAAGCAACATGAGATTCATGAACTCATGCAAGACCACAGATCTTGCTTCAATAACAAGGGGCCCATTCACACTACATAATTATAGCACTATTATTCCAGTTTAAGGAGCCAGTGTGGTATAGTGGTTTAAGTGTTGGACTAGGACTCTGGAGACAAGGTTTGAATTCCTGTTCAGCCATGGAAAACCATTGGATGACCTTGGGCAAATCACACTCTCTCAGCCTGAGGAAGCCAAAGGCAAAACCCCTCTGAACAAATCTTGCCAAGAAAACCCAGTGATAGCGTTACCATAAATCAGAAATGGCTTTCATTCCAATTGATCTGCCATGTTTCTATCCTATGGACTCCTGGGGTTTGTAGTTTGGGGAGGCACTAGAGCTCTCTGGCTGAGAATTCTAAATGCCCCTCCTTTAACTGCCAATCCCTGGATTCCATAGGATGGAATCATGGCAGTTAAACTGGGGGGAAAAGTGTTATGATTCTGTTGTGTGAACGGACCCAAGAGAAACCTTCGTATTTCCCCCCATAAATAGTCTTAGAAGTCATAACATGATCTTGCATGACTTCATAAATCCCAGACTACATAGCTTGTGGAAGGAGAACACTTGGGTGCCACCAATGAATTACTAATAGACCAAAGAGCTTCTAAAAGGTACTAAGGACTTTTTCAGAGAGGCTATTTATTCTGCGGGAGACACGGAACAGGGTCAGGAAATAGGCTTCCTTTCAGAAGATGTCAAACCTTTTCTGTGTCTCCCCCATCACTATTCCAGATTTCCCCATGATATTTTCATCATGGGGAAACATCATTTTTGGACCACCTGTTCTGTTTCTGTCACGAAATCAGGGTGGTCTGAAAGGTGTCCCATTTCTCTCCTGCGATGATAGCTACAGGGGAGAGGTCCATTCTGGACACTTCCGGGCACGAACGGGACACCCAGGTAAGTGGCACCCTTTTTTTCCTCCTCCCCGGGTCACTTGTTTTTTTTTTTAATGTGTTTCTGTGCTTGGTGTACTATTTTGACATTTAGGGGGGTTATTTTTAAATTTGCCACGTGGCCGTTCTCTCGCAAAAATGAGCAGGATTTCACTTGCTGGTCATAAAGGCAGCCTTACGACAGCTGCATTTACGACCAGCCAGCAACGGGAGGGGGGGACGTTCCTGCCACAGAATGAAGGTAAGTATTTGAACATTTTTTCCTTTATTCCACGGCAGAAACAGGATTGGGGCTTGTGGGGCAGGAACAGGGCATTGGCCCCGTCTGAAAAAGTCCTAAGTTGACAGCCTCTGGCAAATTTCAGGTGAAGGAGAAAGCTATCAAGAATATATCTTCCTGTGACTTTGAAGTTCTAACATAGCACATTAATTATAGGATGTGTGCTTTTTCTGGGGGGGGGGGGAAACACACCTTTGCTGTAACACCTCTAGACCATGGGCCTAATCTGGATTGCAGAGAATCTAGATTCTTTTGCTGCCACCCCAGCATTGTGTATTGTTTAAAGCATATCCATTCCTTAATCCAGGCAAGGTTTGTTCAAATGTCTGTTAAATTGTCCACCTCAGGATTTTTATGGGGTCCCTGGAAGCTTAGAGCAGTAGGTCTGTGGCCTTAGACAGTGATGGAACTAGAGAATATGAAAGCCTGCAACTTTTAAGAACCCGAGGAACCTAAATTCTTACATCATCTCACTTCCTGTCACCATTTTGAGAGGGACCACAGAGGAAAATGGAGGTATTTGGGCATTGTACAAGGTTCTGTAGTATAGGGTGGGTTTATTTGTTTTTCCACACCAGGACAGGTTGGTGGTAGTTCTGTTTGATTTGGGGGCAAAATTGCCAAAAATTGTGTCAGTTTTTTTTTTTAATTGAGGGGCTTTGGGGGCTTCAGAGGGCATAGAAGTGGGGTCCAGAGGCTGCTTGCAGTTCACAGTATTCCCACCATGTTCTAAGAACTCTAGGGCTCTGAAGACAAATTGTGCCTTCTTGTTGCTGGAAAAGAGAGTTCTCTTCTCTCTGATCACTGATGGGGAACAGCGGAGATTCCTTTTCCCACCCTCAATGCACCAGCTGTGAGTGCTTCACATCCCCTTTCCCACTTAGGGAATGGGACTGAGGAGTAAAATCTCCTTCCTAGCCAAAACAGTGGGTGGGAAAAGCTCAACCCAGAACTTCAGAGAGGACCTCAATGGCATTGGAGGTTGTGGTGACATCTCCTGCCCTTTGGTGGGATGCAAGTGGAAGAATCCAGCATCCCCCCTCACATGCCAATTTAATTAGCCAATCTGTTGTAAGAGAACAGTTACAGTTCTTGAGTTCAAAATATGGTAAGACCAGTCTTGCTGAGTTGGCAGGCTGCCTTGCTCATTTTGGCTGGAGTTTTGTCAGTTGAATGTGATTGTTTAGAGCAGTGCTGCTCCAAGTGGTGGTCCATGGAGTGGAGCTGGTCCGAGGAGAAACAATTGCAGCCAATGGGAACAAATATGATATTGGTTCCTGGGACACTGGGGGGGGGAGTTGATGGTCCCCCACATCAGATAGCTTGAGATACAGTAGTTTAGAGGGCCCAGACCTCTTAAGTATGAGACTATTTGTGGGTCTTCTGCACATCAGGAGGCCCTACTTTGGTCTCTAATGCTAGGAGAGGTTGCCTGTCATCTTAATGGACTTCAACAGAAATCCAGGATTCAAGGACAAGATGCCAAAGCCAAGATGATGTACAGATGGTATGAAAGCAACATGACAGTATTATTATTTTTCTGCAGCAATATTCAAACCGCTTTTCCCAGAGGTAAAAGGCTTGCTAAATTGCTGCCAAACACAATGAAAGGAGTTTTGGATACATTTTCTCTTTAGTGCTGCGATTCTTACTGTGAATTCAAGTACAGTGCAATTATCCCTAGTATTTTGCAGCTGTAAAATCACTCTGGACCAATTCATACTAAGAAAAGGAGAGGAGGGTTAATTTACGATGAGAAACACTGTAGCCTTTCCCCGTTTCTCTGAAAGGTTGCAGTTCATCCCAGGACAGGTCTCATGGGTGTATGTTTTTGCATATATGCCATATATGGAGAGGGGAGTTTCAAAGTTACTCTTCTGTTTGCAGACCTTCTCGCAACTGAAGGTTCAAAAATCTGCTGTGAGATCATATGGACATAAAACAGCTGATACAAAAGTGGCCATGATCTCATCTTGGAAAGAAGTGTTATGATGATGGAAGCACACCTGGGCTTCATTTGAATCGTAGTTACCAAGTCTGATTTACCAAATCACATTTACCAGAACTAGAGGCTAGCTGCAGAATGTTTGAAGTGAAAAGAATAGTGTAACCTCAACCTTTTCACTCCTTGAAGTGAAAAGAGATGGGGAAGCATCGTGTAGAGAAAAGGGAGGTAAATTTCAACAAGATTTGTATCCATAGACTTTCCCCCATTTCTTGTGACTATGGCCGTGATTGGAAAATGTATTGTAAAGTTCTACATAGGTTGAATTCCAACACGTATCCTTCTCTCACACACACACCCAAACCCATCTTTTAGCTACTATAGCCCTTCTCCCAACACAGCCATTAACTGGCCAGTGGAGAGCTGAGCCAGCAACAAAGAAGCATCCAGCGATGGAGATTATCACACCAGGCTGCTAACATGCAGGAAACATACTGGGTATTGAAGTTATCCTTATCACACCTCCACTTCAATGCAGGTATATTTCTGTTTGCTTCACTAATGCGATTGCTACGCTATGCTGGTGGGAGGATGGGGAAAAGAAGAAAAAAAAGATGGGGCGGGAGGGGCAGGAAGAAAAGAGACAGATATACAGGACAGAATAGTCACATCGGGCAGGCAGGGAGGGGGAGAAGACCAGGCGACAGAAAGGGTGATGTGGGGTGGGGGGAGGAAGGAGACATATGGGCTGGAGGGAGAATAGATCAGGCGGCAGGAGAGCAGAGAAACAAGGATGAGAGAGAGAAGAGGGAACATACCCACTCACCCCATGTGACTGCTAGTATGGTAACTGAAATGGAAGAGGACTTATTGCATGGAGGCAATAATGGGAACACAGCGCTATTGAGGACCTATTGATAAGTTTCCACCTCCAGCAACAGTTTGAATGCAGTCTGGCAACAGAACACAAATGACGTCATATGATAAGGAATGGTAGCATACACTATTATCCTGCTTTAGTAGCACTGGTAAAGCCTCATGTGATAATCTCCCATGTTCCTGGTAGGGTTGCACAATCAAGATTGAATGCAGTGTTCAGTTAGAGATCCTTATTTAAGGAGCAAAAGATCCCAATGGCTCTAGAGAAATAAACTATGAACTTTATCAGACAACCCCCCCCCCCATTAATGTTCTTTTGCTGGCATAAATTGTGTCATTTTTATGCCAACAAAAGACACCCCCCCGACCAGACCTACCTTTGCCAGCATCAATGAGGCTTCCTTAGCAGTAACAGAGCACGAACGGACGTCTGTTTACTTCCAGGGTTGAGATCTCGCCGATTCTCACGAGAAGATGCTAACGCGGGAAATTCAAAATTTAAAGTAAAATAAGGACACAAAAAGTTCACACAAGCTCACTTAAAAAGTCCCAAGTACATGGGGGGTGGTCATAAAATGAGTGTCCCCTACCTGGCTGTTGCCATCTCAACCCGAAGTGTTTGCCCATTGACGCTGCATTCACATGAGCACAGTGGCACAAAGATTCAAACACCAGCAATGCCGGCACAAAAGCAGAACAGGAGATCTATTGATGGCTTGGCCCATCAATAAAAAAGGACACCTCATTTACATTACATGATCGCAAAAGGAGGATGTCATCTGGTATGTTTGCAATCATTAGGCATCCTTATGACACCATATTTGCCTGGTCTGATAAAGTCTTAAGGCTTTATTATAGGAACTCCATTCTAAGATAGGAAAGTTACTCAGGGTGCTATCCTAAGCTAGCTACATCTTTAGGGAGAGCTGAGAGAGTTCTGGGTAGGAGAGGTGGGAACATCCCTAAGAGTATCAGTTTACATTACAGAGGGAGCAGGATAGATAGCCAAGAAGGGAGGACATTATGGGTCACTCAAACTAGCTGACCCTAATATTACTCCCCATTCCGAGGCATTCTTGACTCTTCAGTGCTAAGCGTTGTTGCAATCCCAACAAGGATTATCCCAGTCCCTGAGATTTCCAGTGTAAAACCTGAGACCTGTGGACAGCCCCAGGTAATGTCATGGGGGCGGTGATATCATTAAGCAGTTTGCTTTAAGAAGCAAACACATTTGCTCACAGTTTATTATTCACAGAGAAAGAACTTGTTTTCTTAGTTGCAAATTAAATGTATTTGCAAATTGTAATGCTTGATTAAATTAGCTCTCGCAAAGTGCTACAAGCTACACAACCAGCTAGAAGGCCCGGCTGGTAGTTTGTGTGCACCCTTGTCTCTTGCCTGGAGCTAACCCCATGCAAAATTTGAACCTCTGCCTGTTGCCCAGAAGTGCCCCACCAAAATTCCAGACTCTGGGTGCCACCCTGAGTTATGGCAACTTTAGTTCCTGTATCTGGATGCACAGCAATAGGCAGCCTCTGGGATCACTTCAGAGGTCCTGAAGGATGATGGCACTGCTGTGCATCTACCAATAGGAACATGGCTGGCTGCTTCTCCGCAGGCCCCTCTCCCTGCTCTCCGACAGCCAGTAAATAGGGAGTGGGTGGTGGGTAACTGCAGCAGCTAAAAGGTGGGTTTGGGGGAGGAAGTGTGGCCACTGCACAGTTAGTAGAGGATTCTGACCTCCAAAACAGTGACATCTGTATATATAATTCTCTTGGGTATGTTGCCTTTTCCAGTGTGCTGATTGGCTGCTCAGGAAACACACCCAACCAATCACAACCCACATGCAAAATCCCTTTCCACCTCACAATCCACTTCTGCCACTCAATCTGTGGCCCAGATTGGTACCCAAGTAGGAATTAAAAAATCCACCGGCCTAATTTACAGGGTTGTTGTGAGGTCTACCAGGCACTTTTTGGGGAGTTTTTCAATGCCGTATGTTACACCAGGTCCAGCTAGTATATTTATGTAACTCCCTAACAGGATGCTAGCACATCTCAGGTCTGTGCCTGGTTCTGCGTGAAATCTGGTCCCTTGTGGTTGTGGTAGTGGGGGTAAGTCTCTCCCCCCCCCCAAATGTGTACATTTTTGTGCACATCTTAAAAACTGTATGCACTGCAGAAATACATACTCCCTAATGATAAAAGCATGTTTACTTGGTGTTTTATGCACATTTCAAATTTATGGATTTTTCTATAGGCACTTTCCAAATACGTACATTTGTCGGGGTGGGGAACACAATTGCAGACATCTGTCAATATGTGGATTCCAGAGCCCAAGATACATCAGGCCTATGGACAGTCTGGGAAAAAGCTGGCTAGGTAAAGTCTACCAAAAATAAAAGTCCACTGAAGAGGATTCCTTGCACATCTCTCTTCTAAAACAAACAACATGACTATTTAGTTGATTTTAAGCATAGCACATCCCATCCCATTTTTGAAACCAAGGATTGGAATGCTCTTACATTTGCTCTTTCCCTTGCAGCTTGTCTCCAGCACCAGAGCTGTGAAGTCTGCACGACCTCAGATTTAACCTTCAACTGCAGTTGGTGTCATGTCCTGCAGAGGTAATGCACAAACATGAAAGGAAGTGCTCATTCTAATCTCAGAGGAGCCAAGTTAGCTTACTTTGGTGTTGTCCTATCTCCAGAATTGTTCACCTAATTCACCGGTAGCATTTATGCAGTCGTATAGTTAGACACCAGATCCCATCTGATTGTGGAAGCTAAGCAGAGTCAGACCTGATTAGTACTTGGATGGGGGACCACCAAAGAATACCAGGTGCTGTAGGCTATATTTCAGAGGAACGCAATGGCAAACCACCTCTGAGGGGCTTACCACACTCCAAAGAAAAGCAGCAAGACAGAAGGAATATTTTGTCTTCCCTGCTGCCTTACTGCATGACATTGTCATTCTTCCAGTGTTCTTTCATTCTGGACCCATGTGGAACTGAGCTAAAACCGTGTCTTTTTGCTAACAGATTTTTCTGGTTAGCAAAAAGACACCATTTTGCCTCTTGTCCTTCATGGGACTAGAATGAAAAATTGACAAAGTTAGGCAGTAAGGCAGCACGGAAGATGGAACGTTCCTACTGCCTTGCTGCTTTTCTTTGGAGTGGGATAAGCCCTGAGTATTCCCTGCCTAAGAAAACCCTATGAAATGCATGGGTTCACTCTAAGTCCACAGGTGACTTGAAGGGACATAGTTAGGCTCCAGCCTTCATGTTTTTACAGACCTTTTACCACCTCTCTAGATGATAATAAGTGCAGTTTTCAGAGGAAAGATTCTTTAGGGAGCAGCGTGTCTCATTCCCATGACTTGAAAATGTATTAAGCCAGTCCTGCCTGCTTCATTTAGTGCAGAGGTAAGCAATGTGAGTGGCTGGAGATGAGTTTTCTGATCTTGGGACCTTCCAGGGCTAAAAATATTGAGGGCGGGGGGGGGGGAATACAAAAAAAACCCAGGAAGGGGATAATCCTCAAAACTGGAAGTCCACTGCTACTTTGTGTGGGAGGCAGGGCTATTATGTTAAACAGTTCAAGGAGTTCATGACTTGCCTCTCCTGGGAGCTTCCAGGAAAAAAGGGAGGACAGGACACCATGCAACTCCCAGGCCATTCTTTGCCTACCCTAGGGTGCCCAAAAGAGGGAATGTATTAAAGAGCCAGTGTGATGTAGTGGTTTGAGCATTGGACTATGACTCTGAAAACCAAGGTTTGAATCCCTGTTCACCTATGGAAACCCACTGGGTGACCTTGGACAAGTCCCATTCTCTCAGCCTCAGAGGAAGGTAATGGCAAACCCCCTCTGAACAAATCTTGCTTAAAAAAAAAAAAAAAGTGATAGGTTCATGGTTGCCATAAGTTGGAAACGACTTGAAGACACACAACAAGAACAATTGCCAGCAAAGAGGGTACTGGTTTGCATGTAGTTGCATAAAGTAATTCATATTCTTGAATTTTAAATTTTGTAAGCCGCCCCGATTGTTTTAACAGAGGGGCGGGGTATAAATAAATTTTATTATTATTATTATTATTATTATTATTATTATTATTGAAAGCCAGCAAGGTAAAGTGGTTTGAGTGTTGGACTAGACTCCAGGAAATCAGGGTTAAAATTCTCCCTTACCCATGGAAACCTACTGGGTTACCATGGCCAACTCATACTCTTTCAGCCTTAAGGGAAGGCAACAGCAAACCTCTGAATAAATCATGCCAAGAAAACACTACAGTATTGTAAGTCAGAGTTGAACTGAAGGCACATAGCAACAACACCACATTCATAGGCATATGTGCCAATTTAGAAATAATGGATTATAAATTCACCCAGTGAGTTTCATGTTTCCATTAAGACCAGAGCCTGCAGCTTCCAAGCTGGGGTCCAACACTGTAAGCACTAGATTATACTTGCTCTTCAAGATATATTAGATAAATCCATGGATGATAAAGCTATCAATAGTCATGATAACAGTACATTACATCAATTGTCACTGGTAGTATGCCTCTCATACTTGTCGTTCAGAACCAAGAGCAGGAGGGTACCATAGTGCTCAGATCCTCTCTCTTTATGGGCTTCTGGTTGGCACTGTGGGAACAGAATATGAGATTAGTTTGGCTATTGGTCTGAATCAGGAAGGCTCCTCTTCATTTGTTATGAAGTGCCCCAGGCTATAGACTCCATTCCAAGCCTCTGTAGCTAGCAATATTTCTCCATCATTGTCATGCATAGGTATTCCTGGAGAAAATAGAAACAGCAAGTAGGAAAGTTGAAGGCAGGCTGTGAAGACATGTTCTGGAAGAGTTTACTTCTGACGTTTCTCCTGCATCTGTGGCTGGCATCTTCAAAAAAGAAGATGCCAGCCACAGATGCAGGCGAAACATCAGAAGTAAATTTTTCCAGAACACGGCCTCACAGCCTGGAAAAAACAGAGAAAATCTAAGCAAGTAGGAAAGTTTATACCATATGCTTCTTTCCCCCCTTAATGGTACATCCAAAAGACTGACATCCAAAAGTGGCTGCTGCAGATACAGATAGATAAATGGAGAGACAGACAGTTTTCCAAATTTTCTGTTTCTTCTGAATACGCTCTTTTTGAACACACATGTACAGTCCTAAGCAGCTAGATGGAACATTTTGCTTAGATTCTTCCGACCCAGCTGTGTTGGAATGGAATCCCCAGTTCCTCAGGGGAAGTCCTTTTGCTCTCTCTATTTGTTACATTTACTGGTCTATGTATCTGGTGCGCTACACCCATCTGGGAATTCTGATGATAAAATCATATGTTTAAAAATAGTCCAGCCCTCCCACATAGTAAGGAGCCAGATGGTACACTGCTTCAGCTTTCTACTGCATCACAGCAAATACAAGCATTTTGAAGAGAAGGCATCTCTCTCAGAACAAGAGGTCACATGCACTTACAGACTGCATTCTAACTCTCATGGCTCCACACACCAAAGAAGCCTGGGAACTATACTGGGGCCAGCCACCTTAATTTTTTTAAAAAAAATTAAAAATCAGAAAGCTGCATTTTTAGGAGTATTTGAAAGAAACCTAAACAGTTCAGCCTTCTTGAATTAAGTCCTTTAAAAAAAAAAAGTCTGTCATAGTCACATGAAACAAGTTACCATACCTTTTTTGTTTTTTTGTTTTTTGTAGTGAGGGCATAATGGAGTCACACTTCAAAAGCTGTGTAATGAGTGGAAACAAAGCTACTTAATTGGTGTGCTGAGTAAACAGTTTCTAGTTACGTTTCCAGGTTATTTTTCAAAGGAATTTTAGAGGCATAATGACAGGTTGTATATACAGTTGTCCCTCTGTATCCACAGATTTGGTATCCACGGATTTAAGTATTCATGGCTTGAAAATATTCTTAAAAAATAATATTCCAAAAAGCAAACCTTGATTTTGCCATCTTATATAAGAAACACCATTTTGCTATGCCATTGCATATAATGGGACTTGAGTATTCATAGATTTTGGTATTCACGGGAGGTCCTGGAACCCAACCCCAGAGAATATGAAGGGACAACTGCAATTCTTTTATCCTCCCCAAGGTTTAAAACAAAAACTCATGAAAAGTCATGAGCAATGATACTTTTATGACAATTTAATGAGTAACAGGTACAAAATATGAGAAATGGAATGAATTACATTTTAAAACTTTCAAAGCTCTGGGCCTGGTGAAATGGATGAAGTTCCTTAAATGCATGTGTCTGCACAACAGTTTTTAGCAGAACTTGATTGTGTTTCTTCAGTGTACCCATTTCCTTCAAGCTAAGCAGTCCCTATACAATATGTACAAAGGCCCTTGGCTGTCTAAATGGCAATGTCAGAAATTATGGGTTGTGTATGGGTGATGCAGTCTTTCATGAGGAACCAAGTACTGTTGTGTATCTTCCCCCATGTCATGCCAGGTTCTTCTGCACTTCTTTATGTTGAAGCAACACATATGTAGAAGTACGCCATAGAAACCCAACCAAAGCATAGCCAATATTATTATTCCTTTAATTCCTCGGAAGTAGTCTTGGCAGTGACAGTGTTATCAAATGGGTATATGTTTGTAGTTCTGATGCATACATTATTAAGCCTTCTCTTCTCTGCAGATGTTCCAGTGGATTTGACCGATATCGTGAAGAGTGGTTGGAATATGGCTGTGGCCAAGAGGTAAAGTTACAGTTAAAAGAATGAAAGAAAGGCCATCTTGGATTATTGCTGTTATGTCTCCTTCTCTTTGTTTAATGCCTACTGTTTCAAAATGGCAAGCCAGTCTAGTTTCACAGCATGGCATGACAGCAGTAGTCCCTTTATCTGAACTTGGAAAACTACTTTTTTGGACTAAAACTCCCAGAATCCGCCAGCCATCTTAGCCAGTAACATTTCCAAGCTCTGCTTTTCACAGGTCTAAAGAGCAGACCAACCCACACATTATGCAGAGTAAGGAAGCTCCCTTAGGCAGCATTTAATGAGGGGGCAGCAACAGCAGACCTTTTGCCATACCTCCTGACCCCTCTGGAGGAGGGGTCTGGAAGAATCTAGAAGATCAAACTAAGTGAGCCACATGGCCTGTCTTGCACTCCATGAACTGGCCTGCTTCTCTCAGCTGTGATGAAAGATGCTATTCCATTGTCAGCATTCATATGGCAGTACTGTCAGGTCCTATTTGTGGAATGAGAGAGAGGGAGCCATTTTGTTCTTCAAAGGGTTTGCTAAAGAGATGACAATAGGGACTTTCCTCCCAAAGCTAACATCAACACAGAGGAAGGAGATTTTATTAGCACATTAGCAGAAGAGGTGTTAATAGCCACCCACATAGTCCCATAGTCCCAATCCTGAGGGCCCTCATGTGCCTTCTACTTAGATTAAAAATCATTCCAGGGTATCACAGTGATATGTTTAGCATTGCTTTGTCTCTGGTTTGGACCAGAGCCAAAGCAAGTACTTAGTGACTTAAGGTGCCTTTGTAATAACTTATTTATAACTTGAGTATACTTATGTGGTGCCAAAATGGGTATATGGAGAGAGAAGTGGACCCCTGTTGACCTGTGGGGTGGAAAGATGCAGGAAAATTGTGAAGTGGGTGGGATGTACCATGTCAATTAAAACAAAAATAGGAACAGTGGTTGGTCAGTATATTTGTGGTAGGAGGAGTGTGAGGATGAACTACAGTAGTTGAAGACTATGTCTACACACAATAAGATGAAATGTGGCTAGAGGTGAAGCGGGAGGTTACACTCATATTCTACTCAACTAAAATACATGGTAGGAGATGAGAGAAGCAGTGAAATACTTGCTTTGCATGCATTCTGTTTAGCCAGACTCCCCTGCAACCAAACTATAATAACCCAACCTTCTAGTGCTCTTCAGATCCCATAATCACCTGAGAATGATAGCGTTTTGTATTCCAATATATCTGTCGGGCTTATGATTGGGAAAGCTGCTGTGGTCCATATGGATCAAACTATGATTTGGTAACATAGTCCAAAGAGTTTTGCAGGTTAAATATGTAATGGAAAATATAGAACATAAATGGAAAATGTGGACTGTACATCTTGAACCCATCATTTTGAACATGTGCATAGAGATAAACAGTGTTCATTGTGTTGGGAATAGAGAAGGGAAATACAGTGACGGGGGGGGAAACTTAGCAGAGAAATTTGAGCAAAGATGAGAATGCTAGAAAAGCGGCAGATGGACCGATAGGCAAATACATTTTAAGTGTACCCATCCATTTCCAACTGAGGACTTTGTGGAAGAAGAAAAGACTCAACCAAAGACAAAATTCTGAGTTAAGGGGGAAATAAAATTGACAGAATTATATACAATTGACAACAGACCACAGCAAAGAAGGCCAGTGCTTAGGGTGGGGAAGAGGAATCATGCAAATAGAGAAAGATGAAGGGTAGAAAACATTTCACTTCTAAGGAAAAAAAGAAAGAGATGAAAACTAAGCACTGACAGGTTGCCAGAACCACCATGTTATTATGTTATAATACTACACATATGCACAAATATATACAAATATGCAAGCTCAGAAATAAAAATAGAACATAGAATTTGGATTCCAGAGGCAGGATCTGAAAAAAATGTAAACCATCAGGAATAAAACTGGGACACAGAACTAGGACAAGGCAGGAGTGGCCTGCAGGAACCTCAGACTTTGTTTTTGAGTCAAATTGTGAAGTCCATCAACAGGAGCAGAATGCAAAGCAGTACCTCAGGCAGGTAGACATAAGACCTGGATTTACTACCCCACTGGTCTATCGCCACCACTTACGACTCCTCAAACGCTTTCATCAGCGCTGTATACGCACAATCCTAAATATATACTGGACTGACTATGTGATGAATGTTGCTGTCCTTGAGCAAAGCAGGGATCACCAGCATTGAGGCCATGATATTGAGAACACAACTGCACTGGGCAGGGCATGTTTCTAGGATGGAGGACCATCACCTCCCAAAAATAGTACTCTACGGTGAACTCGCCACGAGTCAGCATAAGAGGGGTGCTCCAAAAAAGCGATACAAGGATTCCCTGAAACAACATCTCAGGCTCGGCCAAATTGATCACCAACAGTGGTCCGCCCTGGCCTCATGTCGGGAGGCATGGAAACGCACTATCCACAATGCTGCAGCGTTATTTGAGAACTCACGACGAACAAGTCTTGAAGAGAAACGACAATGCAGAAAGAATCATAACCTGGGAACATCACCCAAGGAGACCTTCTGCTGTGCTTTCTGCAACCGGACTTGTTTATCTCGGATTGGCCTTTTTAGTCATCAGCGCGCTTGCAGAAAGCGTGGGATGAGTCCTTCCTGAATCTTTGTTTGTGAAGAAAAGCCAGAGAGAGGTGGGGGGGTCTTTTCTATCACCTGGGTTTCTTTAAACTTAGCATGTCCAGAGGAGGCTGACCAAAATGGTGAAAGATCTGGAAGCCATGCCCTATGAGGAGCGGCTTAGAGAGTTGGGTATGTTTAGCCTGGAAAAGAGAAGGTTAAGAGGTGACATGATAGCCATGTTTAAATATATGAAGGGATGTCATATTGGGGATGGAGCAAGTTTGTTTTCTGCTGCTTCAGAGACTAGGACGTGGAGCAATGGACTCAAACTACAGGAAAAGAGATACCACCTAAACATTAGGAAGAACTTCCTGACAGTACAAGTAAGAGCTGTTCGGCAGTGGAATGCGCTGCCTGGGAGTGTGGTGGAGTCTCTTTCTTTCAAGGTTTTTAAACATAGGCTTGATGGCCATCTCTCAGGAATACTTTGATTATGTATTCCTGCATGGCAGGGAGTTGGACTAGATTGCCCTTGTGGTCTCCTCCAACTCTATGATTCTATTATTCTATTCTATATATTAAAAACTGAGGAAAAGGATACCTCTATGCACATGCCTAATCAAGGAATTTGTCGTTGGTTCTAGAACCAAGTGCACAAGTCCTTTCACACAAAAATCTACTTCAGGATTTCCTCAGTGTTCTTTCTTAGCAACCTAGTGTACATGGGTGGTTTATGAAATTGTTAGACCAAGGTGGAGAACCTATGGCCTTTCAGATGTGGGGCTCTCTTCCATTACCTCAACTAGCCAAGTCACTTGTAAGAGATGATGGTCGTTTTTGTCCAGCAACATGGTGGGTCAGGGGATTCCCATCACAGAGATCCACCAGTAAAACCCAATCTACTTTCTTCCCATCTCTGGACTAGGATGCCAGAAACCATTAAAAACAGTAAGATAAGATGGAGAACTTACCATGGCACTATATTTCCACGGTGGCAGAATTGTGTGCTCCTGTGAGGGAAGAGTCTATGCTCCTGGTAGAACTGCTGCTGGTAGCATCTCCCACATCAGACAGGCTTTTGCTGAGGAGCCAGACTAAATATGCCAAACAGCTACTAGGCAACAACAGTAGTGAGGGTAGAAGGTTGACACTGGTGGAGGTTCTCTCAGAGACAATGGCAGTGGCTCCATAGCTAACACATGCTAGTACTGCACAGAAGGAGGCTACAGTAAACCACTTCTGAATGTCTTTTTACTACAGACAAAAAACAAAAAATAAACCCTAGGATGAGACAGTCCAAAATGGAACAAGAGATAGTGTCAGAAGATGAGAATGCCAGGTCAGAAGGCTAGTGATGAAGAGCAGAGGACAAGTATGAATAGTGCTGAGTCTAACGATGGATCAGACTTAACCCAAAAGGATGTTCAGTTCTTGATCTGCTCAGATGTAAAAGGAAACACAGTGCACATAGTAGGATGATAATGCTTGGAAAATAGGAGGCAGTAGGAATAGAAGAAAGCTGCATTTTAAAAACTTCAGCTCCCCAAATCTCCCATGCTTTTCCAAGTTCTGATTATGTCAACAAAAGGCCCACCTAAACAAAGGCAGCAACAAAATGACTGTGATTTGGGCTTGTCATTTCAGTCAGAACAGAAGACCTGTGCAGACTTTGAAGAAGATGAACATTACTACTCCTCACCTCCCAACACCAGTCCTTTCACACCACTTGGAGAAGATGTCACCACTTCTTCTTCCCACTTTGTCAACAGCCTAACTACAGAAGGTATTGGTCAGGATCAAAAATTATTGGGAGGAGGGGAGGGGAGGCCTAACCATGATGGTAGGTTCTTCCTGCAATTTATCTACTGTGTCTTCTCTCAAAGGCATCCCAGAAATAATGGCAGTTTCATAAAGTCCTCTCTCTAGGACAGGATTTTTTATATGTTCAAAAATTTGCCTTCTTTGAAGAAAGCCATCTTTGAAGATCAGCCAATCAGTCTGATCTTGATCTAAAATTTTTGTGTAGTTATGAATTACCCTTTCTAAGAGCAGCCCTACCATTAGGCAGATTGAGGCAGTTACCTTCAGTGGGAGATGCCGAATGGGGTGCGTAGAACAGCAGTAGTTGGCCGTGGCCATTTCAGTGAAAAACAGGAGCCCTTTCACATCACACAATTGCCATGTTTCCATCCTTTTGTATCCTGGGATATGCAGTTTAGGGAGGGCTATTTAGAATTCTCAGCCAGAGGACTCTAGCGTCTCACCAAACTACAAATTCTAGGATTCCATAGGATGCACCCATGGCAGTTAAAATAGAATGATAGTGTTATAACTATGTAAGAGCCCCAGTGCTGTATGTTCCAAGCAGGCTGTACTACACCCCAAACGTGGGGGTGGGGGTGGGAGCATCTCATTTCAGTTAGCTAAATGTCTTTAACTGCCCCTGTCCAAATCTATAGAATTGTGTTACCTATATTAGAGCAAACACAAGCTTCCTCTGCTTGAAATACCCCATTGTTCTAAATGTCTGAATGTAACATTGGCAGAAAGGATAGAGAAAACACTGACAGAAAAGTATTTGTGTTATAAATTTGTTGTTATAGTCAACTCTCACAGATACACTAGTTAGTAGGTACTTCTTGCAGAGAGAGATGGAGAGAGAGACCACAAACTTAATGCTACTTATTGTTCAAAATTAATTTTTCGAATTGGGTATCAGCATACACAGTCACTTCTGCTGTTAAAGAGATATTGGGCTTGTCTACACTGGCCGGAATACTGTGCCTTCTGGCCAGAATATACTAGTCCTGGAGCTGGCCAAGCTCTCCCCCCACCATGACCATGATGAAATGGGCAGAAGTCCACACATACATGCCGGCCTGTATCGGCAGGTGCCTCCACTGCTGGTGTGCGTCGCACTCTCTGAAGTGGGAAGGAAGCTCTCAGCATGTGTTCAAGGCTAGTCATATACAGGGTCCCTTGATCACGTGCAGAGGGCCTCCTTCCTGGCTTCAGAGTAACACTGGCACCAGCAGTGTCTGGTGTGCAGGTATGGACTCCCGTGTTCCCGCATCAGAGCCATCCGGGTTTCCCATGACACGGGTTTTCCTGGGGGTTATTTTGAAATGTTTTAAAATGGTTTACCCCTGGCATTCCCCGTTTCTCCCTGGATGTCATCAGGACTGTCCAGAAACAAATTGGTGTAAGAGCCCTGCATCATTTGAACTACACGGGGGGAAGCTGGAGAAAATCTAGACAAGTCCATTATTGTTCTCTCTGTTTACCATCTTTAGCTGTGAGTGCTTATATTTATGTACCCAAAGCATCACCAACCATACATGAGATGTATCAGCATGAATGAAGTATTGTAGAGGATGTTGCTGTCTGCTTGCAAGAGCAAACAGGAGCACTCCAGACTGCAGTATTTTCTTTTAGAGTTCCACTTGTTCCAATCTAGGTAAATTTTCTCCAGTATGAGAATATCCATAATATCCCCCAGGATCTTGTGCATAATATTCCTACATTGGCACCAAGGATGTATCCCCTATGAAATTAGCAGCAGGTACTGTTTTAATTTTGCTGCTTAATAGTCCCTGTTGAAAGCTGCTAATTAAAATAAATAGAAAAGAACATTAGTAGTTGCCCTTCAGCAATGAAGGAAAATAGAGGACAAATTCTTTTTTGACAGACTTGACTTTAAAAAGAGCTAACAAAAGATGAGGGAAGAGCCCCCACTGCAACTGTTATGATTTCCCAGTTCATTTTTGAATCTTGGCAGGGGAGGTAGGGGGGATATGTCCTTTTTTCTTTTTAAATAGCAATGTATTCAAGTGTGAAGTTAATTTCCTATCTCAGAAGACAAACAGAGCATCAGCTTTGGCAGGTTAGGAGACTTATAATTTAATATTGTATTACAATTTAATAATTAAATAGTCCTGCAATAAAGTGTGGGATGAGACAGATCAAAGTGCTAGGTCTCAGGCCTGCCTGGGAATGTTGCCCTCTCATCTGAGTAGAGAGTCACTGTGGCTACTCATTGGTTGACAGCAGCTTTCTGTTAATGTTAGCATTAACGCTACAACTCCCATCAGCCCAACCATCCCAGCAAATGAGGTGAGGATCATGAAGGTTGTAAATTCAACACCTCTGGAAGACACCAGGATGAGCAATACTGAAAACAGATCCTTGAGCGGCAGTTACTCATTAGTTAGAAAACAGCCTTCCTCAACTTGGTACCCTCCAAATACATTAAAACTACTATCAACACTCATGCTTTCTTCTTGGGATAATGGGAGTTGTAATCTAAAATAGCTGAAACATGCTGGGCTTGGGAAAACTACATAAGAGAGCGTATATATCGAGGGCCTACTCTCCTTTTATTATTGCTTCATAGTCTGAAAGGCTTAAGTATTCAAAAGACAGTTGAGTGCTAAGCCGCACTAAGCCTTGTCTCACAGTTTACCTTCACTTTTCTTCAAGTGCAGAGGGGCCAACCAGCTCTTTGTCCATTCTGGTCCCTTGCTTTATTTAATACAGTGTCTTTGTACTATTTGGAGTCCTGCTCCATAGCCTCACAATCTCTTTAGTCTTCTTTACAGATCTTTCACAGATTGCCACGTCAGAATCATTCCAAGGCCATGAGATTTCCTGAACAAAACCTGAGACTCAGGGACAGCCCTTGGTGATGTCATTAAACATTAGGCATTAACTATCAGCCACAGTGCTCACAGCTTGCTATTCGAACACACACACACAGAATATTTTGCTGTTTGAAAATAAATAGAGAAATCTTAGCTAAAGGGCCTGTTCCCAGAGCAAGGCAAAGTGAGTGGAATATTCCTTCACACTTACTTAGGTAGACAGTATAAGGAATGTTTAATCTAATTTACTTACTTCTAGCCAGAAGCTGGATGGAAAGCAGAGCAGAGGGTGAGTCCTGGCTCTGCAATGACTGGGAGTGAAGGAGGAAGCTATCAAAATATGTAAACCTTCTGGAATGTGTTTGCAGGTTCCAGCAACAAAACATTTAAGCATTGCAAATTGTAGCAGGCTACTAATTTAATAGCAGAGCTGGCGTGATGTAGTGGTTTGAGTGTCAGATTATGACTTTGGAGACCAGGGTTTCAATCCCCGCTCAGCTGTGGAAATCTGTGGGGTGATCTTGGGCAAGTCATGCTCTCTCAGCCTCAGAGCAAGGCAAAGGCAAACCCTCTCCAAACAAATCTTGCCAAGAAAACCCCATGATAGATTTGCCTTAGGGTTGCCTAGACAAATGCAAATTGAGTCTAGTCTGCTTTCTGTCTCTGTTAACTCTGCTTAGTAAACTGAAACTTTTCTCAAGAAGATATTCCCAAAGGGCTTGCTCCCTGGAATCTTTAATATTTTTTAAAAAAATTATACTCATACACCCCTACACATTTCACTTTAATGTACTTTTGGTTCATCTTTGAAGGGACATAGCCTTTAATATTAATGATGCTGTTGAAATTTAGATACCATGCATGGGGGTATGGTCTTTCCCAGTCTAAATGATGGGAATGGATATATGTGTGTTATGGGCTGGCAAAATGATTCATAATGTATGCATGTTCATAACAGGAATTTTCTAAAGTGATTAAAAGGGCCGGGGGTGCTGGGGGAGAGAACACTCCTCTGCCACTTCTGAAGATAGCATAGAAGTTACCTTTTTTGTCTCCAGCTCATAATCTCCAAAGCCTTGGACACAAACAATGGAGAACTTTATGGAAGTTATTGACATCTTAGTTGTTTGGATATCATTCATGTCTTCCACGGTACAGAAATACAGAGTCCAAAGGATTTCTGCCAGGGGATGATGTTAAGTGTCAGAAGAGAAAAACTTTCCCTTCTTTCTTGCTCATTCCTTCCAAAGAAAGCAGGAGGCAGTGGTAAAATAAAATGGATTTATGACCTCTCTTCAAATGAACACATTGTGCATTTCCCCTATCTGAATTAGCCCATGTAAGCAGATGAATGGATGACCTAGATTGAAATCAGGTCTTTGTAGACATTTCGCTGTGGATATATATGTGTATGGGGAGGGGGGGGTCTGAGAAGGTGGCAGTGAGGGCAATAGGAAGCCTTAATCCCTTTCTCTGGAGAGAAAGCTTTTTTAAAAATTAAAATCTTTGTAATAATAGTCATTTTTGTAAACATTAGGGGGAAAACTCATCTTTCACTTGTGCGTGCCATGTGCTAATTCCGTATGGAATCATTTACACGTGATTCATATGAAGAAACTGTGTGGTGTGATCACTTATTTGCAATATCCTTCTTAATTGACTCAAGATATTTGTTGATAAAAGTTAAGTTGTTAGGTTTCAGCTCCTCTCTATCTTGATCAATCAGATTGATTGATTTCTATTCTGGCTTCCGAGGTCTTTAAGGCAGTGAACAAACAGATATAAACAATACAAAACACGATAAAAATGCAACATAATTAAAATACTAGTAGGACCTGATCCATAGATGAACTATATACAGGTATACCTCAGTGAATAAAGCCTCTGACAGAGAAGATTATAGTTGCTAATGGTGCAGTCTTAAGCATGTGCAAAAGGGATAGGTTGTGTACCACATCCAGTGTCCCACTGGCTCAGCCCAGTAACAGCATGAGGCATGTGGGTGAGTTCATCTTGGTTTTGTGTGGGGCACGGGGGATTAATTACACTACTTCTAGGCTGGTATGGAAGGGGTAGGTGATCCTGGGCCTCTCCATCCTACAAAAGGAGGTTGGATTTAGTAAATCTCAGGCCATCTGCATTCCTGTCCTGCTTGTGGAAAGCCCTATTTTGGGAGCCTTCTGCTGCTGACTGCTAAGGGAAACAGCAATCATGGGTTTACAACTGAAGAGCTTTTAAGAGGCACACACACACCTTTTGTATCTTCATTTTGGTGACCAAAGGTTAGGGTGCATCTACACTGTAGAAACAGTGCAGTTTGACACCACTTTAAATGATGTAGCTCCATCCTATGGAATCCTTGGATTTGTAGTTTTACAAGGTCTTTAGCCTTCTCTGCCAGAGTGCTGGTGTCTCACCAAACTACAAATCCCAGGATTCTGTAGGATGGAACCATGGCAGTTAAAGTGGTGTCTATTTGTGTCTAAACTGCACTATTTCTTAGAGATCTACTGTAAAGTGGTGTCTAAACTGCACTATTTCTTAGAGATCTACTGTATGTTTGTTTAACATACTGGGAGTAGCTGGTGAGGCAGAGTTATTTGCTCTCCCCTTTTCTGTTTTGCTGTTGAATATGCTCAGTAAGGAATTCTGGAGGCAGCTGCTGTTTATTTTGCCTGTTGTAGGCAGGCATACACAACTACAGTAGGATTGACTACAGCAGAACCCTGCTGTTCCCTGGCTACAGCTTTGTTAATGCAGACACAATGCTGCAACCTGACAGTAAAAATGTTTCTCTAGCCCTTCTTCACCATCCTCCCAATGCTGCTACAAAAAAAATTTCAGCTACACAACAGAAAGGGAAGAAGGCGAGCTAGGCAGGTGTAAAAAGTCTTTGTAAAAAGCAATTTACTTCCAGATGGTTTGTTAACAGAGGTGTGCCTGTACTGTGTCTGTCTCTTACTCTTTTATCATTTTGCTACTTAAAACAATCATTTAAACAATATGCCACACAGCAAATCTGAAGTTAATGCACACAATATTTAACTGAAATCATACAAATAACATTTTATAATAATAAAGACTTTACCCAAACATGCACATGACACAGATCACTATTGCAACCATAATAACAATAATAATTCCATTAAAGAATAATGAAATTATTTCATACACAAACTCATCATAAGCTTGGAACATTACTTTTAGGAAGAATGAATATAATGATTTTCTGGAGCCACCCATAACTGGGACCAAAAGTATCCTTGTACCACTCCTCATTTAGAAACTGAGCTCTAACATTGCCATTAGATTCATTCTTTCTCAAAGTAAATGTCCACACTTGTGACTCCTTACAGGAGCAAAAAGCAATGTACTGAGCAATTCACTGACTTAAGCACCACATTTAAAGCATAATCTTTCTGGATTACTTTCTGGAATTACCTCATTTTTTTAGCAACCCATATTTGAGGGGGGAGGGAATCTGCACATTCTGGATGAGTTTGTTAAGCCAGTTTATGTCCTCTTTTTGTTTTTATTTCTTATAGATGATACAAAGATGAACCAGATTCCAGAAGGAGAAAGTAAGTGCCTAATTCTCTCATGGCTCAATTTTACGGGACTTTTTACATCTATGTCCTGGGGGGCATAAGATGCTCCTAAATTGCTCTTGCAGCTGGTGAATGCCAGACCAGTTGTTAACAAAGCATCTTTTCTTTATGATATAAGCATACAGGACATGGACCTAATAGGGATAATCCAAGAAATGTTGCTGCCTTAGGCACAGTGGCAAATTGTATTCCTTGGTCCAGGAAAATACTACATTGTACCAAAAGATGATCATTTTGGCATAGGAAATACAAAATTTCACAAATCCTTCTTTCCCCATGGCAGTAAGCAATACAATAAGCATATATTAATTTGTTGTCTTTTCACAACACCCAAAACCAGCTGTCAGATGATTGCCTCACTCTACTTAATGATGAGGCTGGCCCTAATTATGGAGGTCTGACAAGAGGTTGATCTATTTTGGTACCACTGACTCCAGTGGCATGCCATGTGGGACAATGGGGTGGCAGCTATCTTACTGGTAGATGGCACGATCCATGGTGCAATAAACAAAGCAATTATCTAACATGTCTTTAAGAGAGTGCCACTAGAGCAAACAGCTTTACAGAATTTTAGTTCTGGTTTTAAAGTTTGCTAGGAAAGGATGTTGAATGGGCAATTTTGAACTAGCTCTGGGGATTCTTAGATAACACTTATAATCTAGATCAGTGGTTGCCAGCATTGGACCACTGAACTCCTATGCAGCCCTAGAAGCTCTAGCCAGCATGATCAATGGTCAGAGATGCCAAGGGTTGTAATTCAAACCACAGAGGGCACTAAGTTCGGATAGGTTGATCTAGACTAGTGCTTCTTAAGCTATCTGATGGGACCAAAAGGATTTCCTCCTCAATTTGCCAGGGACTGGAATCACATCTACAGTATTTCCATAGACTACAGCTGTTTTGTTCTTTCCTGGAAATTCACTGTAGACCAGCAGCCAATAGGTCATGAACTGGCATTGGTTTATGGACCACTGCTTTGAGTAGCACAGATCTAGACAAATAGTAATGGGTTCAGGTCAAGTTTTGAGACAGGAGATACTTTAATTGCCCTCTTGGATGATCTGCATCACAGTTCAACAAGAGGAATGTGAACTACATATACTCAGATATTTGATGTGATGGATCTCCAAATTTGTTTGGATTGACTGGAATGGCTGGGAGTTGGAAGAACTCCTTTGCAGTAGCACCAAGCCTAATTTATAGATCACTATCCAGAGGATAGAATTGGGTGGTGTTTACTTTGTATCTTGTGTTTTATTCCATGAGGTACCACAGAGGTGTGTTCTGGCTGCTCTGTGATTTTTTAAAAAACAATTTAGTATTGCTGAGAGAGATTGCCTGAAGTCTGGAATATAGTTCTTTAATATGTGATGCCATCAAATCTAGAAGTTGCAGCTAATACTGAGTGAGTACCTGGGTATTTATACTGAATAGATAAGGAATAAGCTAAAGTATAATAAAGACAACACAGAAACACGGATCCTCAGAAACAATCTCGATGCTCAACCACATCTAGCTGGCTGTGAGATAATGGGAACTGTACTCCAACACATCTGGAGGGCAACTGAGTTGGGAAAGGCTGTATCAACCTTAAAGTGTGATTCATAGTGGCTTGGTCCATTACGATTAAAGGTGACCCAAATGGTATATTTGTAGCATGGTTTAAGTTTCATTTTGAACCAGGTGTACTTCCTAATCATGTGTGTATTCTTTCTTTTCCATTTGCTTGTTTTCCTGTATCTGAGAAATACATAAATTATGCCTCTCTCCCTCCATGAAAACTTCACCTGCAGATCTGCAAGATGAACTCCCTACAAAGAAAGTGGGATCACAGATCCATACAGGAACAATTGTCGGTATTGTCTTGGCTGTTCTGCTCATTGCAGTGATTATACTCGCTGGCATCTATATCAGCAGTAATCCTACCTCCAGTGCTGCTTTGTTCTTCCTTAAAGTAAGTGCAAAAGACAATTCTTTCATCCCTTGCAGGTTGTCTTCTTTAAAAACAATTGTGAGTGAGCAAACCTCACAATTGGAATCCTAGTCAAATGTTTCACTCTTCTGAAATGCAATAGACAACATTCATGTAGATTTGAATTTTGAGCCCAGGAATTTGTTGTGAGTACCAGAACAGAATACAGCTTGATGTCCCTTGATACAAATATATACATATAATATAATATAATAATATAATATAATATAATATAATATTTATAAAATTTTGTAGTGATCCTTGTTAAACAATTGAGAGTCAAAACTCTTTGCCATTCTGCTGCAAATCTTCCAGAGGTATACTGTGAGATCCAGAGCTACGTTCCACTTTTCTCTGGCTTAAAATAAACATAATACAACTAACTATAGACCCTCAACCCCTCTTCATTTCTGCCTTCTCTCCAGCCAAATATTTAGCCCTTCCCTCTTTTTGCTGTCATCTTCATTGGAGATTCTATTAAAAACCTTCATAAAATGTCTAGATGTTGTTTTAAAAATAAAGCTTTGAACTCATTTAGTACATGGTGAATGCTTTATTCTAGAATGTTGTATTCTACCTAGTGCCCTCATGGTCCCCACATCTTGAAGTGGGCCCTCAGGCCAGGATCTACCTACTGCTAAGGTTAAGGGCAGTGAGATGCTCTATAAGATTTAGGATGCAAATTAAAATAAGTCCGTTTAAATGATGACACCAAAGTGATATTTATATTTATTTTTTAAAAACTAAATGTATTTAAGTAATAAAAACTTAGAATAATATCATGCCAGGGGGCCCTCCTAATCCCAGGCATCTGGGGCCCCAGGCTAGAGCCCTGTCAGCCCACCCCTTGTGGGGGCCACAAGTGCCCTTATACCCAAGAGTATTTGTAGATGCTATTAACGAAAAAGAACATGTTATTAAAGAAAATAGTATTTCATTTGGGATTCTATTTTTATATTATTTCTACAAATATGCATGTATTAGAAAAGAGGGGGGGTCTTTCTTTCCCAAATATGCAAGTGAATTCTATAAAACGAATTGAACCTGTGTTCACATAATCAAGTCCAGAGCCCCTGATGTGCTTTGACACGCATAGGGAGCACTTCTCCATGGCCAAGCTGCCCTATTGTTGTTTTTTAATAAAGTGGTCAGTTCTGTTTGCCCTAAATACAGGAGCTATGCAGCAGCTGCTTCCCTCCTTATGTAAACAGAGCAGCACAGAGTGCTACCTTATACCAAGTCAGTCTACTTACCCATTGAGATCAAGTTTTTTTGTACTGACAGGCAGTGGTCCACCATGTTCTCAGACAAAGGCTTCTCCCACCATGTGTCAGGATTTTTTTTTTAACTGGAGATGCCAAGGATTGAATCTGGAACCTTCATTACACAAGCCATGTGCTTTGTCACAAAACCTGGAAAAGTTACTTTTGGGGACTGCAGCTCCTACCATCTCCCAGCCAGCTTGGCCACTGGACTCTCCATTGGTGAGCAGGAGAACTCTTGGGGAGCTTTTACACCTGTAATAAATTATTGGATCATTGTCAGATTGAATAGAATCAGACTGTATGTGTGGTTAAAAGTGTTGTCTCTTCACATGCTAATAGATTTCTTTTTCACACCTTAGCGAAGACCGCACCAGTGGCCTGCTATGAAGTTCAGAAATCACTCAACCTACACTGAAGTGGAAGCAGCCAGCCATGAGAAGGAAGGATTTGTTGAAGCAGATAATTGTTGAGGGATACTTCTATTTTATTACTCTTACACCTTTAGATCATCTAGCATCTCCGTTCAGCATCTCCTCTTTATTTCATGATGCATTCAGCTGAAGAATTGGACAAGAGGGAAAGTAAATACAATGAAGAAATCCCAAAAGAGAATTAGGAACTCAGGAAACTGCCTTTTACTGTGTCAGATCATTAGTTCCTCATTCTAGCCCAGCATTATTGACACTGACTGGCAGGAGCACTTCAAAGTTTTAAGCAGGGACTGATCTGGGACCTTCAGCATGCAAGGCATGTTACCAATGAGCTACAGCCATTCCTCAGTGGATTTGTGAAAACCTAAAAGCATGAAAAAAGCATGCAAATTTGGCGTATGGCCACTGGCAGGAAAGCCAGTGGACTCAAGACTTTACTACAGAGATAGTGGCAATCCACTTCCTATCAGCTGTCATCCACAACTGTTTGCAGTGCCAGTGAAAAGCAGCCTCTGCCCTTCCTGCTTTTTACCAACATTGTAACCATGGTGGTAGTACTGGTCACCAGAAAAACATATCTGCCCCTGTATAGCATGGGGAGTACCACACATAATTTTAAGCAGCTCTCATATGGTGGGAAAATAAACGAATGAAGCTGTCCCAAAGAAAGGTTAGGAGAGAGGAAAAACCAGACTTCCAGCTGAAAATTGGAATTTGCCTTCTACATATCCCCTGAAAGATAATGTTTTGGTCTTATGGATTATATTATCACAGAATGGCTGGACAGAGTTGCACTTTTTCAGTATCTCAGTGTCTTGTAATGCTTATCATATGCAGCACCTGGCATTTCTGGATTGGGGAAAGCTTAAGCTGGGTGTGAAATGCCACCTTCATATTTATCTATAATGTCAGTATAAATTCAAGCTAGGAGAAGGAAAGCATTAATTAAGGAGGCCTTGCCACTGACAGTAATCGCCTCAGTTGACAGCTGAGCCAGCCAGGGGATAAAATATGTACCAAACTTGGCATCAGACCTCCAAAATGATGCCACTACCACGACTCATCTTATTTCTGCTGTGAATTACTCTTTCGACTCACAATTGGTTCTAGGCTTCAGCTTTACTTTGCCTTTTTAAAACAGTTTTTGAGACACAATTAAGACATTGGTTTCAGTAGCAGAATAGGGGACTTAAATTTTATCAGTGAGAATTGGAAAGTTTTATCTATTTTTGATGATGTGAGGGTTATTTTCTGTTGTTAATTAAGGTATTGGGAATATTGTGGTCCCATACTTTTCTGTTCTTGCAGCTTGTTCTGCTTATATACTGGATTTCCCTTATTTTCCCCCAGCATGACAGGAAGGTAAAGTTATTTGTAAAATGATGATAAGCATCCATGAAAATGTTATTGAACTATTTTTCAATCTAACACAGATTTCTGTACCACAGACAACACTACGCATTCTGAGGCATGGTTGTCAGAGACTTCCCTCTCTGCCCAGCTCCTTCTTACAGAAAAATCCAAATTTTAATACATACCATAATACATATTTTGAAATTGTGAGCATACATGCATGGGCCACAAAAAAGAGCATGCAGTTTTGCTAGTTTTGCATATTTGCTGAAGGTCAGTTCATGTTACTGTAATGCAACATAGGCTTGAATCCAACTAGAGCAGACCCAATGAACCATTGGGATTTACCTATGTGTTAACTCCCCAGCCAAATACTGATGCAGTGGGTTTGCTTTAGCTGGGAGGAACCAGTAGGATTCAGGCTATGGTAGATAACCTATATCTCCTCCTCACAGTTTCTCCAGATAACATCTCACAAGGGGCTTGTCTAAATGGTGAAAATACTCCTAATAGAATTCGAGAATACCTTTTGTCCCAATGGGATCCCATGGCGATGCAACATATTCAGAAGGAGGGGGGACAAAAACTGCAAATACTCTGTGGGAAAAGCCTTTGCAGCTTTTCCCAGTTTTTTGAAAACTGCAAGGGAAATGCGCATTCCTGCCCATTGGGACAACCAATTTGATTTGTTGCGCAGTCCAGAGAGGGTAGAACTGGAGATCTGATTGGCTGGATGTGCACAGGGGTGGGCTTGCTGTCAAGTGCCCAGAAGCACTTTGCATGCTAATGATTGTGCGCTTTTTTGAACTGTCAATTCTACATGGTGGTCACCATGAGAAACAGGAAGAGACTGAGCCATCAGCCCTTCACCCATCCCAGTGGCATCGGTGTCTGAATCCAGCTGCAGTTAAAGGGATGGGAGGAGCCAACTGGCCAGCAGCTAGTTGTGGAGAGGGTGTACCAAACCTGCTGAGCTTGATGTCAGCAGGCTTTGGAGGGTGTGGGACAGGAATGAGAGAAGGAGCAAGAAGGTGAGATGAAGCTGGAGCAGCAACAAGCCGCCCTCCTCTTCCTTCTCCGCAACCAGCAGCTGGCCAGGCAGCTCCTCCTGTCCCCTTCATTGCAGCTGGATTTGGATGCCGCCACCACTTGGATGGGTGAAGGGCTGGCGGCTCGATCTTTCCTCCTGTTCCTCGCAATGGCTGCCCTCCACCTCATCTCTGGGTGCTGCTGGGTTCCCTTTGCTCCCCCGCTTGCCCCTGCTTGCAAAAAAGCAAAAACAAACCACGGCCACCATCTTGATTCGCAGCCATGTGAATATCAGGCGTGGAGAGCTTCGCAGCCTATAGTTTTTGTGAAAGACACCATGGAAACAAAATGATGCTGCTGCGAATTTGCTATAACGCACAGGTATGAGCATTATTCCTTCTCATCTAGACAAGCCCAAGGATGTGATATGGCATTATTTTTCTGTGTTACCCACTTATGCTACATAATCTGGCAGCCATTTGCAAGGGTGGTGGTGAGCAAATATAGACAGCATGCTGACACTGTATCATGTTTCTGCTTTAACAAAACACTGCCAGGGAACTCAGGAAAGAGACATGCTTTGGTAACTGCCATGCATTCAAGATAAATGATAGTTTGGCCAGGACAGTGTAAAGCAAAAAAAAAATAGTTTTAGGTTGCATAAAGAGAGTGCACCAAATAAAGACAAGCACACATAGAATACCATTGCAGCCACAATGCTTTGGTTGGAGAAAAATAAATAAATAGAGGGAGTAATGGTACTAGGATGTATCCTAAACACTTACAGGTGCTTCAGCCTCATTCCAAATCCCGTCCAAGGCTGTTTGCCCAATTTATTTGGGAGCAAATTATATCACATAGAGTACACAATTTATTTTGTATAACTTCAAAGCTATAAGGAGAGGTAGGTACAGGCAATGTGGAATTGGAGCTGTTATCATGTTTCTGTCCTGCCTTGCTGAGTTTTTATTTTTAAAAGGTAAGAAATGGGCAGACATCCATCCACACACAGAGAAGCACAAATCACCCCACATAAGTTAAAACACAGCCAAGCTTAACATGCCAGTGGATTTTTCTAAGAAGAAAGTCCCTGCTGTTCATTTATCACAATCACTGGTATGTAAGCCTTGGACTGTGGTGAAAAAGAGATCCTTGAAATAAAAAACAGGGCAGCCTTATCTTTGTTTTACCAAGCATTCTTATAGAAGGTAGCTCAGAGTCATAAAGAATTAAAGGATGATTTAATAAAACGAAGCACAGCTTGAGACGTAGAAGAGGACATAGCTCCTCTTCAGTAAGGACCTGTTTACATATGAGTCCCACATGTTATTATGTGGGGATTTTATTACCAAGTTGGAAATATAAAAGGCAGTGTTCTGTGATGGTACTTTGGATGGCTTAAGAGCCTCCACCAGCTCAATGTTCTTGTATATGGTTAAAGTACTGGCATATTAAAATTGCAGGGTTTGGATGTGTTGATCATATCTGATCCTAAAAAGCCTTATGCAGGAACTTCCTATATGTTAATAAGCCATTTAGTTAATATCCATAGGGAGCAGCAACCAAACACCTAAATTATTAACTTCTCACAACAAGCTTAACTTCTTTCTGCATACTTGAATTTACAGCATAGTTCAATTTAAGGAAAGATAGGATGGGAATGCTTGAGGCCAAACATTTAGTATGGATTGTCTGCATGGAATGCAGTGTTAATACTAATATAGATATGATAAAATGTTAATAAATTTTATTTTAAGAGGTTGCTTTGGTTTTCACAATTAAAAAATTGCAAAGATCATAACTGATGTTCAGATTTCTGTCAAGTTACATGATTTAATAGTTAAATCTATATGATCTGCATCTATATGATAAAGATTATAAAATAGCTTATATATTTGGTGCATACCTACTCAGTACATCCATATGTTTGTATGATTTGTATGTAGACACTTTGCCTGCTCAGATATTTGTTGTAGTGCTCAAATTGCAGGGAACAGAGGAGATCCATCCTGTCTTTTGTGGCAGCTCCTATAGCTACAGTTTTTTAGAAGGCTGTGTTAAAAAGCCATAATTTGGTTAAAATAGGGGGGAATCAGAAGATGAAGCTTATGAATTTCATGAAGAGCTCCCTACCTCTTTTCACTATCTCACAGCAGACAGTTCAAGTGAGGCCATGCAGCCTTACATACACTTTCAGACCCCACATACCAGTTTCTGTTTTTCCTCCTCAAGGAACATGCTCTCTCCAGAGACTTGTATAAAGCATAGCACTGAAGCATCAAATCAAGAGTGGAAGGAATTGTTCTCTACATGTGCCTGCATATCCTCTTACATTTCATTCTTCCCACCCCAGATGAGTAGACTGAACCCAGTTTCACAGATCTTTACAGCTGCATTTTATCTATTTTGTCTTTGCTTTTGATTATGTCTCAACTCCATTGTTTTTTGTGTTTTGCTTTTGTAAGCAGAAAGCAATTATTTCCTTTCTGCTGGAACTGACAATTTAAGCATTCCTACTTATAATCACCTCCAAACATGGGTGAATTTCAAGTGAAAAAGCAAGCAGCACATGCCAGATGGGGATGCTGAAACCTTCCTCCACCCACCTGTTTTCCTACCTCAAAGCTCCTCACACAGGCTATTCTTCCTCTTACTGCTACTCTTCAAACCTAGTCAAGAGTAGTTGTATAGTGTGGGGGAGGCTGGCAGGGAAAAATACAACTCTTTGTCATCCTCAAGATTAAACTAGAGATAATTAGCCTCAACAGACCATGATTATTATTCTTGAAAGACAGAACTGCAGCTGCAGGGTCAGAAGGTATGATATTGTGTTCATTTTTCTTTTTCTCCTATCTGGACATTTGCAGTTCTTGCTATGTGTGGTACAAAACAAAAATCAAAACATGGTCAAACCCCATGTATATGCTCTAACAGGAAGAAGTACAAAGATTAGCAGAGACAGGGATACCAACAAGAAGTCTGTGTGTGTGTGTGTGTGTGTGTGTGTGTACACTTTGTTGTTACCAGTAATTGCTATCACATCAGCTACAACTGATGGCAACCCTATGAATAAGAGACCTCCAAGATACCCCATCATTAACAGCTCTGCTCAGGTCTAGCAAATCCAGGACTGTGATTTCCTTGACTGAGTCTATTCACTGTAATGTGGTCTTTGTCTTTTCCTACTGTCTCCCACTTTGCTAAGTATTATCAACTAAGATCCTACATCACTGACTTACTCTAGTTATGAATGCAGTATTGTCTCTGGGACTGACTCCCTGAAATCTACATTAACAGCCAACAGCTGCTCAAAGCAATGGAGGTCTGTCCTGCTGATAATTGGGATGCAGCAGGATGACATTTCCAGCCCTCACCCACCAGCAATCTGAAAAGCGACTAAGAATTGCAATGGGTCCTGCTTCTGATTGTTGCAGCCTTGCTTGCTGGCAGGAGGGCACTGGAAACATAATCTTGCTGTGCTCTGATTGTCAGCTGAATATATCTTCATCACTTGGAGCAGCTCTCTGGAGCTTAGGGTGAAATTCAGGGGGCATTTACAATCATGACAATAGTGCCACAAATGTGAATATACAGTATAAAATAACATGGAGCAGTTACAGATCTGTAACTCCAGGTTATGAATCCATAACTGCAATATAGGATGCTAGCCATTTTTTTTATTTTTTTATTTTTTTTGCCTAATGAGTCATGTCATCCCATGACATAGCCAAAGTACAATTGCCTCAGTTTGATCATTTTGTGTTATTGTATATATTTCTAAAGTGGACAGGAATGGAACATTTTGAGTCAGATAATTACACAGTGTTTTACTCAAAAGATTAAAGTCTAAGAAGGAATGGGATGGCATTAATAGAGAGGAGAGATGTAGCAAAAGCAGTCAAGGGATATAATGTAAAGTCTGACTGGATAATATCAATAAGACTTCAGGGAAAACTCATCAATATAACCACAATCCAAGCTTATGTTCCAACCACAGAGGCAGAAGAGGAATGAATTAAAAGTTCTGTGTTGGGAGTCTAGGAAGAAATTGATCACACACCAAAACAGGACATGTTGGTAATCATAGGTGATTGGAATGCAAAAGTAGGAAACAGCAGAATCAAAGATTGTAGGAAATTTGGCCTAGGATCAAGAAGCAAGAGATCAACTGACTGGATTTTGCGAGGCCAATGGCTTGTTCACTGCAAACACATTCTTCAAGCAACCAAAGAGGTCACTGTATACATGGACATTATCTAAGGGCCAATATAGAAATCAAATGGACTACATAACTGGAAGAACAAGATGGAGAAGCTCCATTCTCTCTGCAAAAACAAGACCAGGAGCAGTTTGTGGCACAAACCATAAACTACAAATATCAAAAATTAGAGTAAAGGTAAAGAAGAACACTAAACCAACCATTGTGCCAAGATACAACCTGGAGAATATCCCTTTAGAATTTAAAGATAATGTGTTTTTTTAAAAAAAAAAAAAGATTTGCACCATTAAGCCAAATTGACTGGCAGCCAGAAGAACTTTGGACTGAAGCCAGGGACACTGTCAAGGAGGAATGCAAAAAGACACTGTCTGCAGCCAAAAAGAAAGAGAAGCCTCAATGGATGACAGATGGAACCCTTCAAGCAGTTAAATACAGGTAAGAAGTAAAGTAAAAGGTGTCAGAAATAGGGTCAGAACCCTGTACGCAACTGTTCAATGATTCATGTGTGATGACAAGGAGAACTACTATAATAATCAATGCAGAGAAATAGAAGATGACAACAAAAAAAGGAAGAACAAGAGGCCTCTTCCACATGATCCAAGAAATCAAAAGGAAATTTAAACCAAGAATGGGGATGCTCTACGACCAGCAGAGGAACTTATTATTTGACCAACTAGAACTAAAAAGATGACAGAAACAATACGCTGTAGAACTACAGGTAGCCACACACACACACACACACCTGTATATAATTATCCATCATCCAAAAAATATGGTCTCTCTAGGCACTTCCTAGGTCCTCCAGCATGATTCTATGGTAACTTTCAGCAGAAGTTGGAAGATGTCTAGAGAGGTGGCCTCTCTAGGCATTTCTTAGGTCCTCCAGTGCAATTCTGTAGGGTTCACTATTATCTGCGGTTTCACGTATTTGCGGTAAGTCTGAAAATGTATCCCCCATGGATACAGGGGGCAAACTGTATATAAAAGAGATGAAAGGATGACAGATTTATTTAAGTAAGAACCATTTGAAGATAAACCTACAATTCAGAAAGTGAAGTGGAAGCTGCACTCAGAGCATTTGGGATACATAAATCTCCAGAAAGAAGTATGTTATGAATATGTTTTTGTAACCACTTGAAATTAATTGATATAATTCCAAATGTTGAAATATATTTGTGTTATATGTAATTTATTAGTCTCTATGAAGTAATAGAGTACAATAATAAGGTGATACAAAGTAAAACATACAATTATTATTGGTATTTCTTTAAAAATATTTTTTATTATAATCTAATGCAACATAGCATAGATATTTGCATATTGTTATACAGGGATTTACAGCATCTTGTACACTGTATTTATTACATATATACACTCCCTGGTTTTTTTTGCAGTTCAGTATTCAGACGCCCAGCTGTGTGTTATTGGTTCTTATACCAATAGAGCTGCCTCAAGCTACAGAGACAGAATCTAATCTATTTCTAACTAAACTCTGCCAAAAATATGGAAAACAAAACAATGGCCCACATATTAGAAATATTCAATATACATTCCAGTCTCCAAAAAAGGGGACATCAAGGATTGCAGTAACCATAGGACCATTGTATTAATTTCCCAAGCACACAAAGTGATGCTCAAATTTCAACAATGGAGAGGCTTATCACATGAGTGAAGGCAAGCAAAAGTGCAGCCGGAAAATAGCACCTTGTGCTCTGCCTTACTGCTTCTTGTCATATTTCTTCAGTAGTTCTTTAGTTCTGGTCCTGTGGCAGATGGCTGTAAAAGCAAGGGGTTTTTTTCCTAATTGAAAAAAATCCATTAAAAAAAAGACTTGCTTTTACAACCATCTCCCACAGGACCAGAACTGAAAAACTACTGACAAAATATGAAGTTATGCAATAAGGCAGAAAGGGAAACACTATTATCTGATGGCACTTCCACTTCCCTTCCCTCATGTGATAAGCCTCAAAGATTTTTACCATATATGGAGTGAGAAAACCCAGGTGTCCAAGCTGGGTTCAGGAAAGGAAGAGGCAGTGGGTATCATATTGCAAATGTACATTGGATAATGGAATGCACCAAAGAATTTCAGAAAAACATCAGTCTTTGCTTTATAATCATAGCAAAGCCTTTGATTGTGGAGATCATGAAAAACTATGGATCGCTCTTAAAGAAACTGATGTGCCACAATATTTGATTATCCTGATGTGTAACCTGTACGTGGGTCAAGAGGCTACTATCAGGACAAAATACAGAGAGACTGAATGGTTTCCAATTGGCAAGGAGGTCAGGCAAGGTTGCATTTTATCAACTATTTGTTTAACTTGTACGCTGAACGTTATATACATAAAGCAGGATTAGAATTGGAAGGAGGTGTGAAAATTAAAGGAAGGAACATCAACAAGTTAAGATATGCAGATGAGACAATACAGTACTACTAGCAGAAAATAGCAAAGCTTGGAACAATTACTGAAGAAAATCAAGGAAGAAGGTGCAAAGGCAGGTTTACAGTTGAACATTAAGAAAACAAAAATAATGGCTGCAAATGATTTACATAACTTTAAAGCAGACAACGAAGACATTGAAATACTGAAAGATTTTCCATACATTGGCTCAGTCATTAATCAGAATGGAGACTGCAGTCAAGAAATCAAGAAGACTATGACTCGGTAGGGCAGCGCGAAAGAACTAGACAAGATCCTGAAGTGTAAAGATATATCTTTGAATACTAAAGTTAGGATTGTCCACACCATCGTATTTCCAATTTCTATGTATGGTTGTGAAAGCTGGACAGTGAAGAAAGCTGACAGGAAGAAAACCAAATTATTTAAAATGTGGTGTTTCAGAAGAGTTCCACAGATACCATGGACTGCCAAAAAGACAAATAAATGGATCCTAGTGCAAATCAAGCATGAACTTTCCCTAGAAGCCAAAATGACTAAACTGAGACTTGTACTTTGGATATATCATGAAAATATATGACTCACTAGAAAAGGCCACAATGCTTGGTAAAGTAGAAGGCAGTAGGAAAAGAGGAAGACTGCATTACAGATGGATAGATTCAATCAAGGTCTCTCATTCATGGGGTCACCATAAGTCGAAGTTGACTTGACAACACTTAACAACAAACATATTTCTTATAGTTAATACAAGGGAAAATAAACTGAACAAACTAATAAACCAAAACAAACCACAAAGGTAGAAATTATGCTCCACAACCTTGGAGGTGAATAATGCTGAAACAATCTTCCAAATCTCTAATCTGAGGTTCCTTGTATGTACTCCTTAACTCTCTTCCATCTCATAATAACCACAAGTGGAAAATACACTTGTGCTATTTTTTCTCCTAACCACACTTCCCATTTGTACTTGTCTAAGCAAAAACAACCCTGACAGCAAATTGGCATGCAAAGGGATCTTGTAGTACCTTTGAGACTAACTGAGAGAAAGAAATTGGTAGCATTAGCTTTCGTAAACTCAAGTCTACTTCAACAGATGTATCTGATGAAGTCTTATGAAAGCTTATGCTACCAACTTCTTTCTCTCATTCTCAAAGTTGCTCCAAGATCCCTTTGCATATTGATCCAGACTAACATGGCTGACTTTATTCTACCAGCAAATTGTCTGTCAAGTTCTTCTTCCACAAGTAGGTCCAAACAGATTCTGTTTGAGCTTTCTTAAAGAGCAATCCTGTATTCCCAGAAGGGTGGCACAATATACTTAAAGAGCAATCCTGTATTTCCAGAAGAGTGGCACAGAGGCTCTGGAAAGGAATGGGGATCTGCACTATCTTGTATTCATTCAGATTGATGATATAAACACCATGGGGTAGATCCAGTGGATAAGAGGGCTCTGCTCATGGGAACGGCTTCCATCCAATTTTCTCAGGCTCATCTCTCACCAGTGTTTGCTCCATCCCTCTGTAGATTTTCCAGGCATAGGAGGGCTACTATGAGGAGGGCCAGTTCTGCAAGCCAACTGCATATCCCTAAATCTGGATCCAACCCACTGTATCAATGCATAGAATTACTAGATTATTAGCTGACAAGAAACAGTTGTTCTTGCTGAATCCTCTTCCTAGGCCAAGACAGAACACTATTTTTAAACATGGGGATAATCCTTGCAAGGAAAAAAAAATATACATCACCATGCTGGAAGTTGGCATAAGAATGTTACTGCTATGCGTTCATGACAAATACAGCTATTGGATGCCCAATTAGTGACCTTGCCATGAAATAAACATCCAGAAAGCTAACTGATTAACTGGTGCCTTCCCATGACTTTTAGGCAAAAATATGGCAAACCACATGCATGTTTGAAACTTTGAGAACACAACATAAGCAAACAAATCAAGAACTCTAATGCATCAAGTTGAAGTTTTGTTTTTCTTTTCATCTACATAGGTCTTTAAAAGTTGACATTTCTTTAATAAGTACTTTAGTGGGGAAAAGATACTTTAATGAAAAAGCCATATGCAACAAATTTCTGTTCAGAACTAAAAGCTGAAAACATCTCTGGAAGTTGTTTACAAAATTAAAAGAAACTATCAAATTCTACATTCTTTTTACAATAGTGACTGAAAGAAGTAAACCAACAGTCTGCCCCATGACTCCAGCAATCATCTGGTAACTATGTCAGAAATTATCTCCTTTGTTCAGTCTCTGTCCTAGTTCTAAACCAGTTCATTCATCCTGTACCTCTTCTCTAGAACAAAGTAGGCAAGTGCAACCCTCCAGATGTTGAACTGCAACTCCCACCAGCCCTAGCAAGCACAACCAGTGATGAATATTTTGGGAGCTGCAACCCCACATCAGAAGGGCCACAGATGCCCACCCTTGCCTTTGATGATTAGGGGCATTTTGTCTGTGTTGCCTGCAGCAAAACAAAATAAAAAAGGCAGTTTAAGGACACCAGGATCAGAACTGTCAAGTATTCTGGCACATCTCCAGGTCAGAGTCAAGTATGTAGTGAATGCACGGTACTCCCAGAAGACTGGCTAGGGACTATTTAAACTCAATGTGAAGGGGGACATCTGGTCCTTGCCAAATTAAATGGCTTCATTTCTAAAAGCTACGCCTATATTTGGCCACAACATTGCCATCCATCAGAATCTCCCAATCTAACATAATTTTGAGTTAGAAGGGACCTCTAGTGGTTTTTAAAAGACATACGCTTTTCAATTGTTGAATGTTTTAACTATGGTGGAAATAGTCCATATGAACAAATCAGAGAATTTTTATCAGTTTGCACAGCTTCTGTTCAAGGTAACATGGGAACTGAACCTCCTTAAAGGTTGCCTTCTCAATACCCTGCTACATCTACATTTAAAATATCAGCTGAAGTTTGTTATCTACCCGTAGCACAGATCATGGGGATTTCTTTATAAGTCCAAGGAGCAACACATTACATACATGGAGCAAGGGAACTTTGGCTGATGGAAATTGCAGTATATGGCTGATGGAAATTGCAGTATAACTTCCCCAGCCCTGCTCTTAATTCTTCATGTGCAGAGATTAACTTATTCTTCCCTCACTTATTTGAAAGTAGGCGATAAGGGAACATGAGAGAGATGCCAAGATGCCCACGAACACTCCATTCCCGTGGCAGAAATTAGACCCTGTCCCTCAGATCTTTGGGACTGTGTGTGTGTGTGTGTGTGTGTCTGCCTTCAAGTTGCCTGTCGACTTATGGCAGCCCCATACATTTCATAAGCTTTTCTTAGGCAAGGAATATTCAGAGGTGGTTTTGCCAGTTTCTTCCTCTGAAATATAGGCTACAGCAGTGGTTCTTAACCTGAGGTCCAGGGACCCCCAGGGTCCGTGATGTCCTCACAGGGAGTCTGCAAAGGCTTGAAGGCTGCTCGGTGCACCTGTAGTGGAGCGACCACATGAGAGGAACCAAGGCAAAGGCTGGCTGGCTTGGCCTGCGCATTGCCATTCAATCCGCTCCAGCCAGCCTTAAACTTGCAGGAAGCAGCAGCAGAAAAGTCCTCCCTCCCCCTCCAGTGCCTCTGAGAGAAGGTTTAATGGATGGTGTAATTGAATCATCATCATCATCATCTCTCTGGTTTTCTTCGCAAACGAATATTCAGGAAGGACTCATCCCACACTTTCTGCAAGCACGCTGATGACTAAAAAGGCCAATCCGAGATAAACAAGTCCAGTTGCAGAAAGCACAGCAGAAGGTCTCCTTGGGTGATGTTTCCGGGTTGTGATTCTTTCTGCGTTGTCGTTTCTCTTCAAGACTTGTTCAGTGTGAGTTCTCAAATAAGGCTGCAGCATTATGGACAGTGCATCTCCATGCCTCCCAATGTGAGGCTAGGGCGGACCATTGTTGGTGATCAATTTGGCCGAGCCTGAGATGTTGTTTCAGGGAGTCCTCGTATCGCATTTCTGGAGCGCCCTTCTTATGCTGCCCCATGGCAAGTTCACCGTAGAGTACTATTTTTGGGAGGCGATGGTCCTCCATCCTAGAAACATGCCCTGCCCAGCGTAGCTGTGTTCTCAATATCATGGCCTCAATTCTGGTGATCCCTGTTTGCTCAAGGACAGTAACATAAGGAATAATAATAATAATAATGTTTTAAATCTTTTGAGTTAAGTCTTGGGGGTTCACTGAAACAAAAGACATTTAAAGGGGGTCCCTGGTAAAGAAAAGATTAAAAACCACTGGCATACAGCACCTGGTATTGGTTGACTGTCTCCCATCCAATTATTAACCAGGAGTGGCCCTGCTTAGCTTCCAAGATCAAACAGGAGCTGATGCCTTTTTAGGGTATTTAAGGGTATATTGGGACTACAGTTCCCCAAATCCCTTACCACTGGCTATGCTAGATGGGGTTTCTGGCTATTGCAGTGCAAAACACCTGAGGGAGGGCTATTCCACACCCCTGCATTAAAACCACGAATGCATACACACACATCCATCTCCTCTCAAAATTGCCCATATAAACGCTAGCAAGAAAGCTTTTTTTTGGCGCTTTTTTGGAAAGACTCTTCGCTTCAGTTATGTACAGAGGACTTTTCTGTCTCCATTGACGTCAGGATGGAAGGGAGTAATTAAATATTCATTATCTGGGCGTGGCCAAAGAGGAAGGCGGGAAATTTCTGAACAAGAGTTTCGCCTCACCTCAGTAAAGGGGGAGGGGGAGGGGAGGCAGAAAGGCGGGAATATTTAAACAATGTTTTTAAAAGGCTTATTAAACTGATTCGGATGAATTTTTCCTGAGAGAAACAACAATCCTGTGGTAAATAAGTGCCCACTGTGTATTTTTACAGAGACCTATCGTTTTCACACACCAAGAAATACGAACAAGTTCTCCTTGAAAAAGGTCAATGTATATATAAGTGCCTGAAGAAAAATAAATACGTTATAAGTAAACATCTCTCGGATAAGGAAAGAGTAATTAATGTATGAATTAAAATTAATCAAAAGTTACTAGTTTATAATAAATCACATCTAAATAAATGCAGCTGTACTTCGTCCTTTTCAAATTTGCCTGGATACTTTGAAGATGGGAGGAGATTTAATATTCAAGAATAAGGAATATATATTCTGAGCTTCCAAATTATAAACATCTACTGTATTTCAATTATTTGTTTTATTTCAATAAAGGGTACAAGGTTCAAAATTAGCGTGGAGGAAGGGGACTCTAAACCCAAAATAACAATTAATTAAGAACTATATTTTTTCCTTTTTTTTTCTCTGTACCTTGATATGTAGACAAATATAGCTGCTGAAATTCTTCAATAACCAAAACCTGAATCCTGAATACAAGGATGTTATTGTTACAATTTGGTTATGTGACAGGGAGACATCTTAGTTTCCCTCAGATAAACATTATATATGGAGAAATCTCCAGTTCATAATAGACTGAAATACTAATCTTCAAAATTAGCCTGATATAGATGCAAATTAGTCCACTATATATGTAATTTTAAACTGAGTCAGCGGACCTAGATGGCCCCACTCCTGTGACCTGGTCATATAGGTATATTGCCTCATAGCAAACTAAACGTTCACATTTTTAGACACAGTGAAGAAAAGCAAGGATAACAGAGTAAAAATATGTAAAATAGAGTTATATTTTTTAGAAATCTTATTGCCACTGTTTTTTATAAATCTTCATTTAATTGTTCTGCTTATTACACTTGGAAGAAATGAAAGGATGAGGTCAACATTAGAGATACCTGTTCAGATTGCTACTCTTTTCACAGTTTTGTCTAAACACATGAAAATTAGGATGCAAATTTATTTTCAGATGGCATAATCTGTTCTCCAGATGCCAGAATATATATGCCATTGATACTATGCTAGTCTTGGGGGGCTGCATTTCAGAGGGGACAAAAATATCTTGAGGTTGTGTAAAACTGAGAATTACCACAGGCTTCAGTAATATTTAATACATGGCAGGTGTTTTATTATTAATACACACCAAAATCAAAGATGTTTAACAGTAAACAAATAGCACTTTGAAAATCAACAGAGTAGCAAAATGTTCACATTTTAAAACAATGAAAAATATGACTCATTTCTCACATGTATTTATATCATGGTAGCCTCTCCAGATGGTTTTGGCCTGCAGTTATAGCCAGCATAGCCCATGGTAAGAGATTATAAGAGCTCATGGGATCACCAGAAGTCAACAGGTGACTTGAAGGCACATATGAGGACTTGTCTATACGAGGCAATAAAATATGGATTGATGCGCACTAACGCCAATTCGCAGCAGCTTTCATTTGTCTCCATGGTGTGTGTTTTTTCAAGATCACAGGCATGGGAAGCCATATGTGCTTGTTGTTCAAATGGGCATGCCTGCAAATCAAGATGGCAGGCACAAGTGTATTACTTGCATTTTTATTGTCACCATTTAAACAACCCCATACACAAACCAAAAACATCTGGAGAGTTGCAGTTGCCTACCACTGATTTATAGAACAGTCAGTATCTTTACCATCCGCTCTGTCCCTATTGACTTTGCTGAAACTCTTCTGTCAGGAGTTTTCACTATCATCAACTATGGGTATCCTTCAGGAATGCCTATGTTGGGGGATGTAGGCCATTTGTTTTGGCAGTGGCTCTATTTATAACTGTCAGGTAGCTTCCACAGAAGTAGTGATGGGAACCTATTACCTCATGGAAGCTGACCTGTGTGGGTGTTACAAGTTTCCCATCTTGTCTTCCACATTGTCCCACACGTATATAAAACTATTGAGAGAGGTGATTTAAAGATTCAGAGTCTGGTGTCATCAATATGCTGATGAAACTTAATCATATCTTTCTTAAATCTTAATAAGGTGGTTGAATTCCTGAACTGCTTTCTGAAGTCAGTACTAAACTGGATGCAGGCCAATAGGAAGAAGTCAAGTCCACTCAAGACTGAGGTCTCGATGGTGGGTAGGTCAGTCAGTTTGGATGCCTGTTGTGGATGAGACTGTACTCTACCTGAAAATATCAGGTCAACAGTTGCTTGACAGTTTTATATAACCTTTTTCTAGTTACATCTCCTTGGAAAATACAGATGGAGCCACACACTCAACTACATTGATGATGCCTGTATTAGAGTACTGTATTGTGCTGTGTGAATCTTCAATGTGAATACAGCAAAAATTTAACCTGATTTAAGATGTAACACCCAGCTATTTGACTAAAACAGGCCTTGGTTAAAAGTTTGTAGATACTGTTAAAAATTGATATTCAAAGTCATAACAATATAAATCCTGGTTATCCCAAGGGATACCTTTTCTGTATGTAAAAGTTCTTTTATAATGTGTTCCAATTTAATTCCATGTATTATTCAAAAGTGATGACTTCCTAGTAAATATATTCAAAATGACAGACATGCAGCTTAATAAAAAGCATGTTAACTCTGGCTTAAATTCAAGGAGATTTAATAAATGATTATAGATAGGATTGTAGCTTTTGTTTAATAAATAAATAATAAGGGCCAAATACCTTTCTTGAACTAGTTGTTATGTGCCTTCAAGTTGACTCTGACTTATAGATTTTTTTGGCAAAATTTATTCAGAGGAAATTGCCATTTCCTTCCACTAAGGGCGAGAGAGTGTGACTTTCTCAAGATCATCCTGTGGGTTGACTAAGGAAATCAAATCCCTGTCCCCTGGAGCCCTAGGCTGCTAACACACTGCAGAAATAATGCTGTTTGACACTGCTTTAACTGCCATGGCTCGGTGCTATGGAATTCTAAGATTTGTAGTTTTGTGAGATATTTAGCCTTCTCTGTCAGAAAGTTCTGGTGCCACGACAAACTACACATCCCAGGATTTCTTAGGATGGAGCCATGATAGTCAAAGTCGTGTCAAACTGCATTATTTCTGCAGTGCGTCAGCACGCCTTGACAAACACTGGGATCATCTAAGCTAGCCAGGATACACCAGCTCCCCACCAGTGTATCTTGGCTGTGGAGCTGACCTGTTTCTCCCCCATAACCTGGAGAAAATGGGCTAGAGTCCAAACATGATGCTGGCCTGTCACTGAAGCTACTGCTGCCGCCATTTCCTCAACGCAGAAGCTAGGCAGGGGTCCTGCACCCAGCCTCTATCACATACTGAGGGACCAGTGGCTGGCTTCTGGGAGAGCCAGGGAGCTGGCGGCAGCAGCAAGGAGCAGTGTGCCAGACAGGCTCTTGCAGAGAAGCAGGGCCCAAACTTTTTTTTTTCTGGGTAAACTAGGTATTATATTGGAACAGTTTATCGGGCCCTATCCCAGCTTGCCCCCATTCCAGCCCTGTATCTGCCCAGGGGTCATTTGGACTGCCTGAGGGCAGATTGGGGTAAATGCCCTGCGTTGTATGGACTACAGGAATCTAGAATAGAGGCAAGCCAGGGTAAATCACCCATGTAGATATTCCCACTCAAAGCACTACACCATACAGCTCTTTTTTCCAAAACAGGTAGGTTGTTAGAATTGGCTTTTACAGGAGCACATTTTTGCAAATGTTGGTTATTCTTACCAAAATTCCACTCCACAGTCACATTAAGTCATTACTATCCAAGTTTACCACCTTTTAAAATGGTTTAATGTTCAAACATCTAGAGAGAGCAATATCTGCCAAAATATTGAAGCTACTGTCAAAGAGGATGCTTTTGATGAGACATATTTTACAAAATAATGAATGCAGAGCCTAGAAATTAACTGTTATTGGAACGAATATGCATTCACAGGATGTGAAAAATTACAAACCATTTGGAGTCAGGAAGGAAGCCTTGAATGCTGATTATTCCTTTTCTATGAATAAATCACAATATATATGCACAAGCTCCATCATCATGATTTATTTGCTCTGTTTGTATCAGTGAAGAATTTTTTTAGCCTTGTCCTGTCATGACTAAATAGACTGTCATGCAAGAAAGATCATGGAGCCTGACAAAGGCTGTTAGTGAGCTGAAGAATCGTTATATTAAATCCACCTATTTCGTTTTTGTTTTTATTATGGACTATTTTTTTTAAACGGGTGATGTCCTACAAAAAGCAACTAACCTGTATATACCTGAAAAAACAATGGTGATTTGTACAGTTAAGATGGGAGCATGTTGCAGGCCAGTTAAGTTTTCCTTTGAAAATAATCTTCCTTCAATTCAGGCTAGTTAATTATCATTCTATTTATTTGTTTGTGAACTGAGATTATTCTGTGCTCTCTGTCCTGTCTTGTTCATTTCTATCCGGAGCTTGGAAAGAGTACTTGTTTAGAATACAATTTCCAGTACTCCCAGGCCAGCATGTTCACTGACCAGGCTTGTGGAGGGATTATCATAGAGTTAGAAGGAATACTAAGGGTTGTCTAATCCAACTCCCTGGGAGCTGCAGTTAGAAAAAGTAAATTTTCCAGGCTCTGCTTCATAATATTGGAACTGTTTGTTCTATAGACACCTTCTTCTTGCAATGCACCCATTCTCTCCGTTTTAGCACTACTAACATGCCTATAAAATTCTACATAGTTTGTGCAGCAATTCAGTATTAACGTAACAGTTAGTCATAGTTCATTAGTTCATGCTTTTTTTTATCTCCCCTGTGAGTTTAATTTACTTATTTTTATATCTTCTATGTATTTTTATTGGTTCTTCCATAGGCTAGATTTACAAGCCAAGAAAGAGGGATGACATCTTCTCTAAGAACCAGCTATACCTTAATTCCTAACCAGAGATATCGACGTAGTTATCGCCGTTCCAACAAATTTAGCAATATCCAAGACACAGATTCTTCATCTCTGTCAACCCTTGGAAATTTCAAATCACTCCCTTTAGAAATATTTCACATGGTTTTAGAGTTTTTGCCAGGTAAGAGTTTGCAGGTGTGCAGTATGTCTGCTAAGAGAGGTTTACCCTATTTTCCAAATACAGCATCCACATCAGCTGCCAGTCCATATGTGACAAGACACTATATGGGATATCTTATATAGGAGCAGTTATAGGAGCAGGATATCCATTCTGGGTGCAGCCCTATGATCCCTGGAGCATGTCCCAGGGTCCATATGACACTGCAGATTTCAATTTCTATAGGTGGATAATAAAGTAATTGTATGGAGGATTGTGGGAAATGTAGCCCATAACAATAAACTTTCCAAATTCTGACTGGTAGAGAGTGAGGTCTACTGCAAAAATCCTCCCTTGACCAGCAGTACAAAGATCTGCTTCCATAACTACTTCACTACTGCTGCTCTGATGATGGTAAGGACAAAAGGAAGGCATTCCATGTCTCAGGTACAAAGGGACTTGATCTCTTGCCAACACAACCCCAGAATTGGTGAACAACTATGCCAGCCCTGACCACTGGGGGAAAAACATGGGTGAGGGAGAAGATAAACCAATGGTGGAAACATTTAAAAGGATGAAGGAGCAACACACATACTCTAAACACATTTTGCCCTGGCCAGATCTTGCCAGGCTTAGGAAGTGGTGGTAATTCCACTATAGTCTCTGGACTTTATCAGGCATGTCAAAAAACCATGTCAATAAGGATGCAACAATAACAAAAGGGGGAAATTATCAGACGATGTTGTCGTTCAGCCATTCTGGGGGTGTAGCACAGGCGTGAATAAGGTGTAACTTTTTATTGATGGCTTAGCCTATCAATTAAAAAAATGATGCCTTGTCCGTACTAGTGCTACGCCCCATGAATGGCTGAGGATATGAGCGTCTGATAATTTTGCCCTTTGGACTATCATTCCGTCCTTATGACGCGATTTTGGACAATTTTTTTTTTTTGCCACGTTTCCACACGTCTGATAAAGTCCTCTCTCTCCCACTTCCATTATGATTGCTTTGCCTGAATTAATAGTGTTCACCTATTCTTGTGTATGAGTTCCAGGGCCTTTTGTACCAAAGTCCCCTTTTTTTCATTCTTTTTAGTTTGCCTCCCTCATTGTTCCTGTCCTGCTTGCTCTTGATCCTTATGGAATATGTTATGTGATTCCTTCTCTCAGGAGTGGGGTCCTACACTATTATTTTTTAAAATAATGTTAAATGTGTGTGCAGGCCATGGTGGACTCACCTAAAGACAGATGGCTGTGAGCAATCTGTAAAAAGAATGTGGAATCTAAGCTATTTCCTTAGAGTGGGAAATACTTGTGCAAAGTCAGATATAATCATTTGCCTCACAAAAATATTTATTGGTGAATAGATTAATTTGCACTCTGGGCTCTGATAATTCTGGAAAAGTGATGGCTTAATAGTAGAACTGGAAATACTAGCAGTGACATTTTTAAAAACCTAGTTCATATTTAATGAGGTGACTGCAGTTAGCCTGCACAAAGCTCCTCTTCTTCTGCAGAGCATTTCAGTTTTACTTTGTCCTATTCCTTGCTTGTCACTACATGCAAACCAAGCTAGAGTTAAAATAATCCCTAGCTTTTAAAACAAGCCAGCTAAACAACAGATGAGTTGCAGCTGGCTTGTTTATTTTAAACCAGGATTCTTTGTTCATGCATAACAATTTGGGGAGTGGGAAATGGCTCAAGCTCACACTTTACATGGGCTCCTTTCTACTTATGCATAGAATGCCAAATCCTATCTTACCACAATGAGAAGCCAACCCAATCATTCACTTTAAGAAACTTGAAGCATAACACTGCAATCATGCTTCTCTAATTTTTGGTGTGATATATAATCTCTCAGAGGAAACTAGCCTGTCAACTTGCAGTGTAAGCCAGTTATACACAGCAGCGATTGGCTGTTACCAGTAACACCACAAAAATCACTTCTCTCCAAAGCAATTTTTAATTTAAATTTTAAAACAGTTGTCCTTTTACTTTAATTGGGGTAAGGGGTGCATGAGCCCCATGAAAGTGTAAAAACCACAAATATAGGTTGGTTTGTTTGTTACCTGAGAGAATACTTCTAGTGGAAGCTGACTGTAGAATCACACTGCAGGACCCAGAAATGCCTAGAGAGACCATATTTTTCAGTGGCATGTATGGCAGCAGTGGAAGCAGTGGCAAATACAGTTACCATGAATAATCAAATTTCCAAATGCTTAAATCGCAAATATGGAGGGATGACTGTTATTGTTTCTATTAAAAAAATGAATGGGGACCATATGGACCTCAAGATATTATTGAAATACAACTCTCAGCATACCTCATTCCTCATCATTGGCTATGGCTATGTGGGCTAGAGTTGACAGAAGCTGCTATACAAAAATATCAGAAGTACTCCCTGATTCTCAACAGTGCCTTAAAAAGAATTTAAAAGTGCTAAATGACTAAATGTGACAGTAACACTTTAACAATATTAAAATGTGGTCAGCCATCTGAAAGAACTGAAAATGAACAACTAGCTTAGCATTGGAACTAGAGGCAATTACAGCTGGCATCCTGTTCAGTAATTACAGCATCATAAGTCTGCATTACACCATCACAATTCACTTTGAGAATAATTGCGCACACAACAACCAAAGTGCCCCCAAAACCTATATTTTGAGCAGTGCAGCCCCCCCAACAGCTATTTCCATGTTGCCAGGGGGTATGTGTGAGCAGAGACATGTCCAGCTATTTTCTTGTAGCTGGATGCACTATGACATGCGTCTGCAGGGATGTCTCTGCAAATGCCTGTTGTGATGCATCTGGGTACAAGAAAATTGCTGAACAAATAGAATAGCACTTTGTAATTCAACCCCTTGCTGTCTGGCAACATGGAAATGGCTATGCTGGAGGATGGGTGCTGTGCTATTCATCAGAAGACACAGCCTATGGCCTGTCTCTGCTTTTCAGTGTGAAGGGCGGTGGAAGCTAAGCTTAGCCAAACAAAATGCACCAACTCCTGTTTTAGATACATCCACCAGGCATCCATCACCTCCGCCATACTGCCATTTGTTTCTGTCCTAAGATGCTTAGTAGGTGAAGTTTATACAAAGGGGAGGACTTTGCCAAAGTTTGTTGAACCTCATATGAGTGGGAAGAGAGGGCACAAAAGTCCTTCTCTAATTGTGCTGACATGGAGAAAACAGCTAAGATATATAAGGAGGGGGGGTATGCTGGAGTCAGACAGCAAGCTCTTGGGGGCTGCATTGATTCCCCAAGACCAATACTGACTCAGATAAAGTGAATTCTTCCTGGCAGATAATCGCTGTTGTTTGTTAGCGAATAAAGATCTCAAGGCTAACCATTGTGGCTTTTCCTTTTCTCTTTCTCCTTTTATTTAGTGAAGGATATCAGCGTGCTAAGCATGGTATCAAAGACTATCAGCAACTGCCTTATTAATTACATCTCAACTCCTACAGGAAACAAAAGGCTTTTGGTGCAGAACTTTCATAATCCCGAACTATCTGGCTGCCGGAAAGGATCCCCCATTCTAGAGCACTACAGAAGCTTAGGTGACTACCCACAACCCTCACCCCACCCTTTAACTTCCTTTTTGAGGCACCCAAGCATACAAAAGAGGTTAACCAAATTTTTAAATGTTATGATACAAAACCCTTACCAGACAGCAGAGGACATAGCTACAAATTGTACCCTGCTAAATAACAGGAAAGGATAATAATAAAGGATGGGAGGAGTATCTTCCTCTGGCAATATACAAATCAAACCAAAATTCAGAGTCATAGTGAACAAAGGTTAGTATCTCAATACATGCAAGTCTCAAAGACTTTAACTGAAAATTAGATTTGTTTATGATGAAGAACAAAAAGCAGAGCCATAACTCCCCCCAAATGCTATATTATCCATAGTTTGTAAATTTATTTTATTGATCATTTCCCAAATTCTGTCAAAAACACAGACAAGTTCAATAGAACCCATGAATAAATTGGGTAATATTATTGATAAAAATTGTGATAATACAAAGAACCACACAAGATGGACAAAAGACAGATGTATGCTAATTTGCAATAATGTAAGTCTGCAACTCAAATGTAAGAAGACTGTCATTGTGAAGAATGATCCAGTATAAATCTCATCCTAATAGTTCAGCAAAACAGAATAAAGCATAAAATACAGTATTTTTTTACTTCATGGAAAGCAGCTGAAAATGATCCTTTGGGCTCTTATACTTCTACCATAAAATGAATTATAATGTAAATGAATTTAAATATGAACACTGTAAATAGAACATACTCAAGCTGAATTCAACAAAACTTTTTTTTGGGTGGGGGGCAACAAGAATGCCTAGGTACTTACATTGTAGTGGTTGTGGTTGTGGTTGCCTTCAAGTCATTTCTGACTTATGGTGACCCTAAGGCGAACCTATCACAGGGGTTTCTGAGGGCTGAGAGGGTGTGACTTGCCCAAAGTCACCCAGTTGGTTTGCATGGCCGAACAGGGCTTCAGACCCTGGTCTCCAGTCGTAGTTCATCACTCAGACCTGAAATTAATAGTCAATAATATTTTACCAGAATAACTTTCCCATACAGGATAATTCCCCAGAAGCTATAACGTTGAATAAATTTGTTATGGAGGGTGAGGTATTTGTTTTTGCTTTTTCATTGTGTAATTGAAGCCTAGCTTCAACCTGTGAAAAACAAATTGGTTCATACATAGTGCTTGGAGTTCCTTAATGTCTGTGTAGTAGTTCAACAGACGTATCTTTGGGTCAACAGGATGGCTTTAATATAATCTTTAACAATATTCCCTAGTTGTACAAACAGAAGTTTGTTACATGTTTCTATTGCATCAAATGAGTTTCAGGAGAGCTCATTTTGGAGCAGAGAAGCAAGAGTGGGATGTTTAATCTCCTCCTTTTAATTTTTTGACAAACACTCCATCATCTGCTTTTCTCAGCTTGACTTTGTAGGTATGCCGATTTCAGTATATAAACTGGGGAAGGAAAGCAGAAAAATAATAATCTTGTGGCACCTTTAAGACCAGCTTTGTTAGCACAAACATTTGTTGATTCCTCAGATAATCTGATGGAATACAGTATTCAAGCTTCTGGTATAAATAGACAATTGCATAATTGTGGGAGTGGGATCAGAGTGAAATGGAACACGGAAAAGGACAACTGATATATTGGTGAAAGACAGTTAGAACACTTAGCATAAATATTCTGGCATCTGTAAGCTAACACAGAGGTTTGCTAATAGCTAGGTTGTGAGACATTTAAGATTCCTGACAATGCAGCAGTGCTACAGCAAAATGTCTTGCCTTCTGTTGGAAGAGCAACATGACCACCCATTGAGTTTAACTAGTCAGCTCAAGCTTCTCTGTTCCATGTCCAGCACTCTAGCCATTAAATTAAACTAGTTCCGTTTCAGCTGCTAGTAAACAGACATGTGTTCTGATTTTTACCCTTCAAAGCCTATTTTGCACTTTTCTTGCCTGTCTCCCAACTATATTTTCAGTGCCCACACTGTCAGTTTCCCTGCCAGTTTCCCCAAACAATGCAATGTTTACCCAGATTATTAGAAGAAGCTACTTTTCTACTGGCCAAGGCTTTTGTTTCCCCTACCACAAACAAACTGTATTAACTTCTACAACAATAGAAGTCAATTCTTGTTACTTCCTCCCTATGTGCTGTGTTATACAACCTGGAATAATGTCTCCTCCTGTATTGGTTGGGAAAATGTCTAGACTTCTGCTTTCTCTGATGGACAACAAAAACTCCAATTTCTCCAGTGCATTTTCAAATTCAGTGCTATTCCTTTTTAATATTAATACTCTTAGCAAATGTCATTTTTAAGACTGGCATAATCATTCTTGTAAGTTTATTTCTTGCATAAATCTTATTTATGTAGCCTTTTCAAAACAACTATATCCAAGATGCTTTGATGTGCAAGTCTCAGAACAAGAAGCCAAAGTAGGTAGAAGTATTAGAACTTTTCAGCTTTACAGATAGATCTATAACCCAATTAATTTGGAACACTTTGATTTTTTTCCAGATCATTTGACTTACCTCTAAGCATTAATTTAAAGTAAACACACTAATGTCTTCAACTAGCAGTGCTAATAATAAGCATGTATATAGTACTGTACATTGTTATGGGCTTTATAGAACACAGAGATAACACTGATGTTTTTCAGAAGGCTTTGATTCTATGATAGAAGCAACAAACAGGAGAAAGGGCACAGATTTTCACTGAGCTGTGGCAGTAGGTTATAATTGAGTCTGGTGGCAGTGGAGGAGCAAGGAAGCAAGGAAAGGATTTTCTGGAGAAACAGGTCTTGAGGGATTTAAGAGGAGAATAGTTATCTGCCTAAAACAATGTATACTTTTTCTTCTATCTCCTAATTCTGTATAGGATTTCAGCTGTTAGTACTGATACTCAGAATATTTTATTTTAAATACTGCTGTGTGCTTCTTTTCCTTTGTAGGCCTGTTGCTAAAAAGGTGTACCTTACTGCTCCCTACAAAGGAGAGGCTGAAATACATACACAAGATATTTGCAGAAGTAAGCACTGAATGGCTTTGAATTTAACCTGTTAGCATATTAATGTTCTTGTGCCACTTAAAGAACACAGATAAATTAAGTTGTTTTTTTTCTAATCTTTATAGATTTCCTGTTTTAAGCTTAGTGGCTGCATGGATCCTTTGCACTGTTCAGGACTACAGTGTTATGGGGTGTTTTTACAGGTAAAAACAACAAAGATCTTGTGATGCCTTAAATATTGAGAGATTTATGATTGGATAAATTATTCTGCACTATGGTCCACTTTGTTATATACACAATCTATTATTTTGAATTACAGTGAGGCCAGAATAAAATGAAAGGAATAAGGCACTATGCTGATTACCATTCACAAAACAATGTTGGAATAGCACAGACTGATTAACATATAAAGTTATGAACTGATTAACACATGCAGTGTAATTAAAATAAACAACTTTCTAATGTCAGCTTTACTTATGCCCATCTATTCCTTTGTTTAGTGACTGGCCTGCTTCACCTGTGCAAAATACAGGAGGGCTTGGTTGGCAAGTGATTATGTATATCACAGGTTTCTTGTAGGAGTGACAGGCAGGGTATGCCCCAACTCATCTCTTTGGACAGAAATAAATGTTACAGGTGAAAACACATAAACTGGTATCCTACTGGTGCACTACTCTGAGTAACTATGCAAGTGAGCAGGGCAGCAGGAGGGGGGGAAAGCAACAGATGCAGCAAAGGTGAAGGAAAGTAGGCACTCGAGAAATAGGCTGATCAAAGATGGCAGATTTTGCCTGCCTTATTTTGCCACTACTACCTGGCCCTTGAAAAAATACAACCATTGCACCAATTGGATTCCAGCCAGAATTCCCAACTCCATGTTCCATTTGTAATGATAAATGCAGAGCTGCAGGTAATTTACAGAGAAAAATCAGTAGGTAGGAAAGAACCTTTCTCCTACCCGTGGTTTTGCTCCTCAGTTGGCACATCTAGGGGAAACTAGATAATTAGAGGTCACTAATCATACTCCAATTGATTCCAGGGGACAAGATTTTCAATCATCAACCTCTATATTTAATACAGTACTAGTTAGCTTTTCATGACATGATTTAGAAATGTTGATGTATTGTAAAACTTGAAGCAAGTGAGTGTGGCATCATTGCAACATTCTTTTGGAGGAACATGAAGACAATATGTGTCTTTTTCATGACTCTACATTTCTGGAGTGGGAAATCTACATTTCCCAATGGGTTCCCACAGCACTGGGTTGAGATAGTCCTCTTTTAACCTGTGCACTGTTCTCAAGTTACCTCTAGGTGTGTCACACCTTTCAGATAGTCTGATGTGCTCCCTGCAATAGGTATATGAGGATTCACCCGTTTCTGATATTGGCAGACAGCTCCTAACTCTCTTTCTTAGCCTTATCATGGTCTGTTAAATGTTTGGAGCTATTATTGGTTTTTGGAGGCCTGCGCTTTACCTGAGTTTGGAAAAGTTACTCTGTTGGACTACAGCTCCCAGAATCTCCCACCCAGCATCATGATGGGATGTGCTGGCTTGGGGATTCAAGAAATCATTCAAAATAGTAACTTTTTAAAGTTCTACTTTTGTTTCCCATATCATCTCTCATTTTCTGCCATTTGTCCCTGGTCCCGGAATATTAATTTAATTGCTTCTCTCACATGAAAATATAGCAGTGATGGGCATCTGGAGCTTAGCATTATTTCTTCTCCAAAAAATGCAGGTTAAAAAAAGACACATGATACAAAATAAACTGGAAAAATACACAAAAACCTTGCAGAGTAACTTGTTGCTATTTATGTATATATTGGTTTTATTTGTATTTTTCTGTGTTTTTTTCAGACCTTAACAGCTGGTTGGGATGAATTAGAATGTCATCGGGTTTACAACTTCCTTTGTGAGATGAGCAATTTATCCCGCAGAGTACAGACAGTTGTCAGCAGTAAACCTGGTAAATAGTCCATGTTAGACAGCACAGGGTAAATTTGAACTTTTACGTTTTTATATTGTTTTTATTTGTTCATCATCTTGGCAGCTCTTGTGAGCTGGGACGCAATACAGAAATATCTAAAATAAATAATAAATGTCCTGCAGCCTTCTTGTTCTGAAGTATGGAGGTTACGAATGAGAGCTTCAACCCTAAGTTTCTAGGAGTGCCATTCCAACAACTTACTTTCCACTACACTATGTGGTATTCTAACAGTAGGCTACTCAGCTCTCAGATTCTTATTGAGTTTTATAATTTGTCCTAGGAAGTGTTAGAAAGCTGGAGCTGAGGATAAGGATATTTTGCCGCAATGTCCTCCTGAACCATTGGATCCATCGAGGTGATTCTGCATTTTGGCTGACACGTATTTTGAAGCCATGGCCAATGGTAAATCAAGCCCGGCTACTCTATATAATATTTGGGCCTTCCTCTACTTTAGATGGTAAGCTGTTTTAATGAATTAAGGCATAAATAGAAACATGTAGACAGTGACCTGTGATTTCTGTCTCTGAAATTGCTAGAAGAGCTGTGATCAGAAGGTTTCAATAAATTATACATAATGCTTGGTTTACATAAGGCTTGCTGGAAAAGGAGTGTTGGTAGGCATGGAATTTCTGTTATGAGCTTTGGTGGACCAGGGGGTAGGACCAATCTGTAGTCCCAGTTGCACCTTTCATGCGGGAGTAGAGCGGCACTAATTAGTTTAGGTCCTCTCTTTAGTACAAAAAGAAAGCATAGCATGACCTTTATATATCTTTAGCATGTGCAAGAGAGATAGCATATTATATTTTGTCCCCAGACTTGGTTGGTTTGTTGGTGAAGAAAGTGCTTGACAGAGTGATGAAAGTCTAGTTTATGTGTAACTGCACACGGTTGTTTTCATTATTTTCACAATCTGTCATATTTCTGTGGTCCATTTTTACATAATACCATGCCTAGTTTACCACAGTGTTTCCCTTCATATGGTGACTACTACTTCTGTATGTTTTATAAGAAACCTGCCAAAATCGCCTTTCTTAAGAAAATGAATGTTGTCAATTGTACCTCATACTAAGCCTGTTATCTTAACACTAGACATTTAGTCAAGAGACTCCAGGTAAAACTATTGCATTCTTCAACTAGTTTTTAAAATGTAAAATCACGATGTCTCATTCACCCACATTTTTCAGATTTTGACCACAACTTCATCATTCACATGTAATCCTCCCACGTTTGCTCAGTGCTTCTTTGATAATTATATTAGTGCAGAGTCCAACTTTTTTCGAAAGGACAGAAGCATAGCACAAACTTCATAGGTGTCGAAGCCCTTAGTTCCAATCTTCTACCCTTTTAAAGAAATATGATATCAGGGCGGGTAAACGTATCACAGTTCACTATAACCTTTTCAGTAGACACCATTTTATAGACCTGTTAGTTTTTAAAATCAAGCTTTTAATTAATACAAAAGATGTTTTTCTAGTTATAATATTTAAAGCTGTAAAGTATTTTTAAAAAATTGCTTAAATTGAAGAGTGTTATAACATTACAACAATAATGTTTAAAAATGAATAAAAATTCAAAATTATGTTCATCATCATTTTATCAACATGGTGTTTTTTCCTTATTAAACATTTCTTATATATATATATATTGGTTGTGGGGTTGTTGTTTTTTACATTAAATGGATAGTATTGGTTAAATGAACAAGCACTTATTTCTAAATAAATAAATAAATATTGAAATTAGTTCATAACCAGTTTCAATAACCATGCAAGTGCTGCTCCTTCTCCAGAGCTGCTATTGCACATGCCTGGTGTGGGATGGAATTTAGTGAGACGACCATATAGAAAAATGTATTATTTCCCATAGTGTGGAAAGTTAATTCCAACTCCAAGCTTACAGCAAAAGATTATTTACTAGCTAGTGCTAGGAGCAATACATCTGGAAGCAAGATATTTCAGGGGGTGGGCAGGGGATAATGCTAACTTTTGACCAAAGTTAATTCAATAACCTATAAACTATTGTAATGCAGGGCACGTGGTTTGGCATAAAATGATTGATGGTCCAACAGATGAAACAAGTTTGAAAGGGCTGGCAGATGCTATTAAACTACTTTATGACACAGAAGCAAAAGAGTGGACAGCAGATGATGTCATAAGTCTGGTGGATGAACTTGCAGGTACAACACTACTTTTATTCTCTACACAGGCAGTGCTCAGTCTCCCCGAAACGTTTACCATTTGGTGAAGTAAAGTTGCAGATGCTGAGAAGCACAGAAGGGATAGTGCTGTGTGTGGCACATTACCTACTCTGTGTCTTCTAAGCCCCAACCAGTGTGGCCAAGGGATTGTGGGAACTAGGGCTTGTCTAGACATGATGGTATACTGCAAGTGGGTGTGCATTTTTGCCCATTCACAGCAACAGTGTTTTGTCTCCACCATTTTTTTTGCCTATTCGCATCCATTCACATCTATTCAAATGGAGCATCCACACACTCTGATAAAGGGCAATAGAGCAAAACTGATCAGCAATGCAAATTTGGATGTCCACAAGTGCGAAAAAGCACACCTATGCACATTTTCCAGGAAACTTTGGGGAAAACTGCAAATCCTTTTACTGCAGAGTTTATGGAGTTTTTAGCCCCCCTCCTTCCGAATACCGCAAATCTCATTCGTATCACATTAGGAGACATCGTATTCTCTGTGAGTTCTATGAGGAGTATTTTCATTGTTTGGACAACCCCCGAATCTCAAAACATCTGGTGAACCAAAGGTTGAGAATCATTGCCTTCAGTCACCTCCAGGTGTAGCAAATTATACTGTACTGTATTTTTGCCAGTATGGAAATAGAATTCAACTGCCTGTCTGGTTAGTTTTTGTACCTGGAACGAGAGGAGAAATGGGGAAAACCCTCCCCCCCTTTTTTTTTGTCCTTTGCATCAGGGAGCATAATGTTCTGGGACTAGGATTGCTAGGTTAAGACTATCCGAGGACTTGAGATTTCAGCATGAAAATCTAAGACCTAGGAACAACTCCTTATGATGTCAAACGGGGTAGGCTGTGATATTATAAGGTCAGTATTCCAGGAGACAGCCTCTTGTGAAGCCATGATACATTAAGCATCAACCACAGCTGCAAAGAGTGTGCCATTGAAATAAAAAAAATACAAAGTCTAACAGATTAGTAAAACATATGTAGCTACAATTTTAAAGGCAGTACTCTTGCCCTGAGATTCCTCCCCTTGCCCTGAGGACTAGAGACGAAGATCTAGGACCTGAGATCTAGGAAGCCTAGATCTTCCTTGAAGGATTTTGGGAGTAGCTTAACAGTAGAGTAGATGTTTTCCATGGATAGATACAATCTCTGGTTCCATCCCAGACATCTTCAGACAAGACTGGCAAAGTCTCCTGCCAGAAACCCTGAAGAGCTATTGCCAATATGTTTTGATGATACTGAGCTACATGGAGAAATAGTCTGAAATGGTATAAAATAGCTTGTTGTGTTCCTATTATCTTTCTTCACTGGCTCTGATAACTGAAGTAAGCAGTTAAAGAAAATGGCTAAAGAAATGGACTAAAGGGAGGTAAGAAATAAGAATAGAGCTAAGCCATTGTATTTTTTTCTGTTCGAGGCAGAGAAGTAAATGGCACCCACTTAATAGTATCCAGTGCCAGGCAGGTTATTTTGGCACATGAAGGGGAAAAAAAAGACCTCAAGCACCTCCCTGTCATAAAAAAATACAATAATAACAAATAACTAAATATTTGCTGCCTTTTCACAACACTCAAAATCTGCTGCCCAAGTCAGCTGTCTCACTCTGTCTGAAGACTTGAGGCTTGTCTACAATGGGGGTAAAAACCCATTAGAAATGTGGACTACTTTGGCCTGGAGCTGTGCTGGATGAAATTCGAACTACTCTGGACCAGATTTAAGCGCCACACCTTGGCCAAAACCCAAATCTGATTCATCCAGATTTTTACCCCAGTGCAGCCACTCACTCAGAACAAGTGACTGCACCAGGGTTCTGCCTTCCCGATGTGCAGCCACTCATTCTGAGGCCAGAAGGAGAAGCTGCACCGGGTGCACTTGTTCACTCTGCTCTAGAACAAGCAGCACTATGCAGAACAAGTGGCTGCATACCATGAAGGCAGAGCTAGCAGGAGCTCTGAGAATTGGGGGGAAATGACAGTGCTTGTAAGGCAGCAATTGTCCTACCTCCCCACCTCCTGGGATTTAGGTGGCATATCCTGAGTCTGGTGCGATTAAGCCTGCCTGTCATGTGTCATTATCGGGCCAGATTCGGTGGGGATTTGTGGGTTTTCCCTAGTGTACACAACATCTGGGCTGACCCTTCACAAGAGAGAAGGTTCAACATCCCAAGCACATGAATTCCTTTTACTACTAAAGTAAGTTTCCACACACAAGGATTCTGTACTTCTGTTTCCAGAGTTATCTCAGCACCAAACAAGATGGGACAGTTGGGAGGATGCTTTTCCCTTATCTCTCCACCCTATTCTCTGTATGTATGGGACAGGAAAATTAGGGAGAAGTATGTCCCCGCTGTTCCATCTTGGTTGGTACTGACAAATTCTGGAAGCTGAAGTATAGAACCTTGTGAAGTGTATGTCATCAAATTGCCAGAAGCTTCTTATTTTAGAGAACTTTCCTAAATTCCAGGACACTACAGGCATAGCACAAATCATTTGCTCCTTTGTAACCCTGTGCAAGATACTTTGGAAATTAAAATGTGAAGAAGGAGCCATCTACTGAGTATCATTTTCAGTGCACAAATTATTAGTTTAGCCTTGGTTTTAATATTGACATTTCCTTCCAGAAAGTATCCAGACTAAACCATACCACATTGTATGAGAGAGTGGTTGTGCTGCTGGGTTTTTAGTTGGTTATAGCTAAATCAGAAAGGAAGAAATATCTAGGATCAGAGTTCCAGAAATGTTTCAAAGTATTATAGATTGCTGAGAGACAGCACGGTGTAGTGGTCTGAGCATTGGACTACAGCTCTGGAAACCAGAGTTCAAATCCCTGCTCAACCATGGAAACTCACCCAAGGTGATCTTGGGCAAGTCATATTCTCCCAGCCTCAGAGGAAAGCCGTGGCAAACCTCCTCTGATATTTCCAAGAAAACCCTTTAATAGGTTTATTTTAGCATCACCATAAGTCAGAAATGATTTGAAGGCGAAGAACATTTATACATTGCTACAGAAACTACCAAATGTTTCTGAGAAAGCTCTCAACAACAGTATAGGTGAAATTGTTCTATAAGACTTCTTTTTTTTAGTTCTAGAGTAAGAGGGGTTTTGATAGATTTTTTTTCTTTCTGGGATCTAAATATTATGATCCAAGTTTCAGTTATATATTTTGTAGTTTAATTGTTCTTTCTTTTTCTACTCTAGCACATGTTGATAAAATTGTATCACTGGTAAGAAGAAGAAAGACTTTGGGAGGAGATCTTGATAGCAGGAAAGGGGGTGGAATGTTTTACATGTTTTACATTAAATCAAAGGAAAACCTTTTAATAAAATGTCCCATTCTGCCAACATTTTTAAAGACTGTTGGGAAGAAGAATTCAGTGACAGAGTTGGTTGGGAATACCAAGACACAATCAAGTGTAGATGTGTCAGAAATCTTGTTATTAGCCTACATGTCAGGTGCAGGCAAGTTTTTTGACATAAATATGTCAAGTGCTGGGTAAGAGACCATACACACATACATGTGTATACTACCTGTAGACAGGCACAGTACATATATATTCCTTCCTATAGCTTCAGGAGGAGAGGTGAAACTCATTAAATCACAGCACAGACCTCAGCTGCCTCAGAAGCTTCTCCCTCCCCCACAGCAATCCTGATCTAGTTTGCTGCCCCAGAGCTAGTAGGAATGCTGGAAAAAGCCTTTTCTTTTCAACCTAATTGATGAGTGGAGAAAAGAGAATGGGATTCTGCTATCCCTGGCTGCCTGCAGGCTACATGGAAAAATGCTGCAGGCCACATGCAGCCTCTGCAGGCCACAGGTTGCTCACTCTTCCTTCACTTGCTGTAAATTAAAAAACAAGCAAGTTGTGTGAACCGCAGGAATGCTGTTAATTTTCCAATATTAGAATATAACTGAGGCAGAATAAATATGGCTGTCTTAGCCCCTTGACATCAGCTGTGTAGGGAATTTGGTCCTCCAGCCTATTTAGGTTTGAGCACTGTTTAAAGTGACAGCAGCATGTTATGCATGTTTACTCAGATGTATGTCCCACTGAATTCAGTTGGCCTTACTATAAAGTAAAGTAGATATAGGAGTAGAATACTGTATTAGGAAACTCATCAGAGTGTGGTAGAAACTTATCTGCAGCAGCACCCACTTTTCAGAATTTCTTATCAGCCTAAATCTTTTGTATTAGCAGCAGGTACAAAGCGCATATATTTATAGTATATGGCATTGGTTTGTTGAGATTTTTAAAACACAAATAAACTTGTTTTTGTTTCTTTTGCTGACTGGTATTTTAACTAGTTTCTATTTTAAGTACCTTGAGGGAATGAGATTTGCAAAAGCAGCAAGTAACTACAGTCTCTCTCTGGCTTCTCTTCGCAAATGAAGATTCAGGAAGGACTCATCCTGCGCTTTCTGCAAGCGCCCTGATGACTAAAAAGGCCAATCCGAGATAGACTACAGTATAACTACAGTATAACTAAATTAAATCACACACATACAATCTTACCATATTTTTATAGTAGTTCCTCGGGAATGGCTTCTGGAGAACAGTGCCCGGCTTCTTATCTTGTGTGGAAACAATATCTGCTTCACTTTTATGGCAAGCAAAGCTGTGAATGGCCGAGCTATTGAGCTGGCAAGATTGGTGGTTTTCCTGGCTTTGGTGAGTAACAATAAACCAACATGTTTTCTTTTCATTTGGTATCTTCTTCCCAGTATTAAGGTTTACTAAACAGTCAAACTAGGCACAATATTCATTTTTGTGGATTGCATTGAGTGCAATTTATTTTAAATAACAGCTATGTGGGTAGGGACACAATCAGAACCAGAATTATGGCATGCAGAGAAAAAGAGTTAATGCTTCCCCCCAACCACACTTCCAATTAAGCCTCCAACCCCACACTGCTATTTGGCTGGAAGGAAAGCTACCATTGGCTCCAATGGGTTAACAGTTGCTTTGTGGAAGCAGATGATCCATCAGGTGAACTGTAATGTGAGGAAGAGCTAACCCCACCTCATGTGCTATAATCTGAAATTTTGCTAGCCTGCCATCATATACCTCATAGTTTTTATTTACAAGGGGGGGAAAGTAAACATATTAAGCACAATCACATACTTAACGCCACACTTAATTGGTTTTGGGCAAGTTGCTAAAATTAACAAGGTTACCATAAAATTTAAAGAGATACAATTTAATATCACCTATGAGAATCCTGCAGACAAACTATCCTGCATTAGAATGTTTCTATGGCAGTGTGCAGAATACAGTGTTTTGTATTGCTTTAAATGGGGAATGGGAAAAGCATTTTATTTTAAGACTCTATAATTATCCTTGGATAAATGGTTCATCTGGAATTTGCTATTTCTTCTTACCCTGTTAATGGTCTGTTCTGCCATTTGGGCTGGTGGGAATCAAATCTGAATACAATACGGCTTACTTTTACCTGCAGGACAACATAAATCAGAGCATCAATGCCCTTCCCCCAAGAAGGAGGGGATGTGACTGCAGCCTCCTCTACAGTGTCTGGCTGTGGTGGGGGTGGTACAGCAATGACACCACTGCTGTGTCTTCCATCTCTTTCTGTGGGTGGGCATCACTGTCCTATATCCTCTTCTTCAAGTGGGGGAGCATGTGGGGAGGGGGAATACTGCATGGTGGAGAATGGTGTTTCACATCTCATCCCTAGGCAGCCAGAAAGCTTATAAGGCTGTCCCTGTTCACTGGGTAGCCTTAGACTAGCCGCTCTCTCTCATCCTCAATGTCCTGTCTGCAAAGCGGAAATATATATTGGCTGACCCACTTTGCAGAGCCATTGTAAGGATTATGTTTTCTGAGCCTGAAGATAACAATGTGACCCCTTCACCACCTGTTTTGCTCACATTCCCCATTGAGAATGCCAGAGAGGTCATTTGGAGGGTAGCAGCTGGGGGAAATGTCTGATACACAATCAAAGATAATAGCAGAATTTATCCATGTACAATTTGCAATCCAAGTTAGAAGGTGAGCAGTGCTTGGGGAGGGCTTAACTTTGGAGGGATGTATGTGTGAAGCTTTGGGGAGAGGGAGGGGGCATACCACAGACTCTTTGCAAGATTTAGATTTTCCTTGGGTTTTTTCCAGGCTGTGAGGCCGTGTTCTGGAATAGTTTCTTTCTGACATTTTGCCTGCATCTGTGGCTGGCATCTTCAGAGAAGCCACAGCCGCCAGCCACAGATGCAGGTGAAACGTCAGAAAGAAACTATTCCAGAACACGGCCTCACAGTCTGGGAAAAAACCCAAGGAAAATCTATGGATGCCGGCCATGAAAGCCTTCGACTTCACATCTTTGCAAGCTGGTTATAAGATCCATTGCAGGCCAGAGGTTCCATTCCCCTGTTGTAGGATGAAGTTTCACTAGTATATCTTTACCCAAAGTAGAAGTGGTCTTAAATCAGCAGAGGGCAGGCAATTGTACTGCAAATGCATATAGTAGATAGTTGAGAGTACAAGTTCAACTATGTGTAGAAATAGTAGAGAAAGTAGAACTTGGATGAGAATAGGAATGTCCTAGTTTCATCTGGGAACATTTAAGTAAGGCTTTAGATCTACCTACCAGCTGAAGATCAATAATCTCATTTGCAATTGAATTTCTGTGGCAAGGTGCTTATGTAGCAAAGGTGACCCACCCTATGCAGTTCAAGCAATGTACTGCATAGGACCATGACAATAACAAGTGAATTAAGAAAAGTGAATTAAGAAAACAAAAGACAGAGCCCCTGCACTGAACATTAGCCAGCTTGACCATCAGAGGGTTTATTATGTAAATCCTATTATGTAAACAATGGGTCTTGTGACATTTAATTGCCTTTGGGCAAAAAGGAGGGAGGATGGGGACCAAAGACCTCTAACTGCCCCAACAACAGTGCAACTTTGTTTTCTGGCTATTTCCTACTCTTGTACCAGGTATGTGAGAAAGACCTCTATTGCATGGACTGGGCTGTAAAAATGATGCAGAAAGTCTGCAAGGTTTTCAGTACTCCAGGTGAAAGGAACAACTTCTTGCAAAGTGTAGAGAATGCTTTTGCACATATTATCATGGATGCACTGCAGTCGGTGATATCAGGTAAGAAATCCAGTATCAGAACTACTGCCCCTCGCTCATTGCATTCATCTTGCTTTTTTTAACCAATCAGTTGGCCTGGGTACTCCTTCTCTAACGCCAACTCACCTTTTCTGTGTGTGTGTGTCCTCAGAGGGAGGGTTATACAGTATAGCAACCAAAGGGACAGGGATCAAGATTAGAACCACTATGAATTAGGAACAGTAGTTTAGCTCTTTGCCTTTGCACTATGTTCCTATTCAAATTTCCCTCCAAAGGCAACTACATATCCCCCAACATTTTCCCGATGAAAAGGGGTGGTCAAGCAGCATCACAGTGTGGTCAAGATAGCAAAAGTTATTAATGAGGAAGATCACACAAGCTAAGAGAGGCTGCAGCAGTTTGCTTTTGTCCTAGCCTACATTGAAGGGCAAGTTTCTGCCCCCTCCTCTCAACTCCCCACTGCTGAGTTAACTGAGTGCAATTTACTTTGGCACTTTGAGCTCATTTTGCAGCAATTCAAGTAAGCTTAGGACAAAGGGGGAAGGTAGGAGGCAGGGAGAGAAACTGGGGCATTTTAAAAGCAGTTGAAAAAATGGGATGGCAGAGAATCAACCGAGACTGTTCCTGCCAAATTGGGACAGTTGGAGGATATACTGTACTACTACAGGAAAATAAACGTTTCTGGTAGATTATATTAATTGGAGCTGCAGGACAAAAGGTTTAAAAAATGTTTCTCGTGTGAGATGATCCCAATCTTGACCTCTCCACCCTCATTCCCCAGCTACTGTTTCACTGGCGGTGGGGAGGGAATCTGTCTATCTATCCATCTATCCAGAAATTCAAACATGTATTTATGCATTGTCTAGCTTGGACTTCAAACAGTTTACCCTTCCCCTCTTTCCCCACATATAATTTTTTTTTTATCTCTTGCATTTGTGATTTTATCCTCTTCTGTTTGAATTTCTCTCCTTTTATTTTATTTTTAAGGCAAATTCATGATACAAAATTTTGTATGTCCAGAATCCCAATAGGAATGTGGCATTGAACACTGGATTCCTGGGAAAGTTAACACGCATTAAACAGCAACCATTTCCATCCCTAGCTAATATTAAGCCCAGTGAACATCCAGAATGAGGAGCTTTTTACATTTGTAATTCTCTTAATGTCAAGCTTCATATTACAGAACTGAAAAGCAACTGAAAGACTGTCTGCTCGTAAACTACTATGAGCATGTACAGCACCATGGGCCATTGGCTATCTGCTTGCCATTAACTGTTTACAAAAATGCAACCAATACAGGAGGACCTCCATATCCACTGATTCATTATCTACTGATTCAATTATCCATGGGACACAAAACAGCACACCTACTATAGAGTATTCCTAGAAAATGTGTCCTCTCTAGCAATTTTCTAGGTCCTCCAAGGCAACTCTATGGTATTTTAAACAGGCAGTCCCATTATTTTCAATGGTTTTTTATATCCACGCCCCTGACCCAATCCCCAGCAGATATGGGGGTCCTACTGTACACTTAATACATAACAGAATCAGAAGATAAAGCGGGGAAAACAACTCTTGTATCTATGAAGATTAAGTGGGATTTATGTTTAATAAATGAAAGCTATTAAGACATTGGCTGAGCTCCTGCATCATCATCAAACTGCATGGACAGAGCTCCATTATTGTAGTTATGACTGATGCCCCTCCCAACCTACTTTCAAAGCCTGGCAGTGCCTCCATGGAAGTTTTTTTGAGGCCCCTGGAAAATTACATCCACAGTGCTCCCCTGACTGCAGAGTGCCTTGAGAAGAGACATTTGGAGAAGCCACCTCAGGGTCCTGCCGCAAGTACTTTTCCCAAGATACCCCCAACCAGGAGTGCAATATGAAATGTCATTTCCCAGCACTCTGATCTCCAGCTTCTTAGAAATGCTTTGATTGGGATGCTGCCAGGCTGCGGAGGTTAGTTTTTTGGGTCACATTGAGTCATTCATTACTGTAAATATGAATCCCCAGCAGTTAGGATATCACAAGTCCAGCTGATGAGATCTTAACTGCTGAACAGGAAGGCAGCTGTTCACTTGTATGATAGAACTATATGCTTGTTGAGTGAGGTGAAGACTGAGCATTCTCCACTGGCTTATACAGTACATTTTAAAAGGAATGTGTTTCTTTTAACCTGTGATTTATTTTTTGTTTAGGGGAACATGAAGAGGAGGACAGCAGCTTTCTAAATCTATTCCATCTTGTGAATGCACAAGCAAATTTTCACAAAGAAATCCTCTATCTAACCATGAGCAACACCTTATAAAATTCTCTGGATCTTGAGAGTTTGGACCACTAGCAGTTAAACAAACACTTTTCTCATTTTTCCCATTTCTCTTTTGGTGCCAATACTCTCACCTGCCTTCCAAGGTAACATTTCTGTGGGGTATGGCCAATTGTTTTTAGAGGGGTTTTTGTTTTGTTTTTTGCATCTACTGAAGAGTGTTCAAGTGAGTAGATGCAAAACAGATACATATATTCATACTGGATCCCTACAGCCATGTTTAGAGTGAACTTACATAAAATCAATGGAAGAAATAAGTCATTATTAAGCTTAATAGAGCTACTGAAATCAAATTGGTAATGACTTTACTCCTCCCATTAATTTCAAATCTGGACTCAGTCCCAAAATATGTATACATTATCCATATAAAATCAGTAACATTTGCGGTGGATGGCACAAAGCGTAGAGGTGAATCTTGCAGAAAGATGCAGCTAGCTGTGTTTAAAAATCAGAAAAAGAACCTTAAAAGTACATAAAAATTTTACATAGTGCAATTATTTCTTCTCTAGTAATTTAAAGTAAACCCCTTCTAAAAATGGTAGCAAACTTCTGTAAGAGTCAGGTTGCTGCTGAATTAATATGAAATATAGCCAGGGTCATCTAAAATATATCTTGAGGGAACTAAGCCTTTCTTCCTTCATCCATGCTTTACTCATTACTTAGGCTGCTGACACACTACAGAAATAATGCAGTTTGACATCACTTTAATGATCCATTCTATGGAATCCTGGGATTTGTAGTTTGTTGTGGTACCACAGCTCTCTGACAGAGGAGGCCAAATATCTCACAAAACTACAAATCCCAGAATTCCATAGGATTGACCCATGGTAGTTAAAGCAGTGTTAAACTTTCTGCTAAATCCCTGGTGGGTTTTTTTCCTACTGAAGCTCCAAGATCAAGGTTCCATTACAGCTCCAGAAGAAGAAAAAAGGCTGGGGAGGAAAAGATTAATTGGGGAAAGCAGTGGCAGGGAGAGGGTTTAACCCACACATGATAGTCTTCAATTTCTGTCTCCATTTCCTACTGTACCAATTTGGCATGACCTGAATTGGGTGATGCGATTGTAAAGTAATATTTTGTTTGTACCTTGAAAGAAAACCTAGCAAGCAGCATCTGTTCAGGACTATTGGTACATGAACCCTGTTTAGACAACAAAAAGTTTCAGGGGAGGCTTGGGGAGAAAGGTGGGATTTGAAGACCCTCACTTTATCTTTCATGTGTTTTATTTAAGATTTTAAAAATTTAAGACTGAAAGACAGTCTATGCAAATATTGTTATACACATGTTCAAAAACAAATGAAAAATAGGCTACTCCTAACGTAGTTCAGCAAATGCAGAGGCACTCATGTCGATTTTCACTGTATGTCCATTTCACCCTTTCACAATTCTTCATTGTAACCAAATTTTCTTTCAGCAGTTTTTCAGTAATGTCATGGAAGATATATGTTGTATGTATGTTAAATTATATCCTTATTCTTCACAACCAATTCATTAGTGTAAATTTGCCCTCTGGGAACATTCTCTTTCTCTCTCTGGCAAGTTACAATTTTTTGTAAGTCTCAGTGAAGTTGAAATAATATATTGAATGCTGAAATATTTATTTTCTAAGATCAATGTTTTAATTATAAATAAATAATATTACTTTAAAATGTGTCTGTTTATAGAACATTGCATTAAATAAAACAAAACAAACTCCAGATATAATGAACACATACTAAAGGCCACTTGTTTTAAGTGTGTTATTCATATTCAAGGAAGACACAAAGACAGGTGGAATTATAGACTTGCACAGAGATATTGCAACAAACTGTAATATAAAATAAAAAGGAAGTACTGAGATAGTGCATGACAGTAAATGAGATAGGTAGAGCAATCCTATGGAGATGCTAGAGAAGTTGGTACTTTCTAAGCTACACTGGGTGTAGAAGGGGGTCAAATTATTCCCTTTTCTTTCACTTTCTTTCCCATTGTGCCAGTGCCACACACACAATTAAACGAGCTCTAGGGCTGGTAACCTGTAAACCCCTCCCCCCGTTCTGGGGTCTAACCATGAGATAAGAGGACTCAAACCGTTATCAGTTTTCACATACCTGAAGAATAGGGAGGGGGGGGTTCAGCTGGAAAACAGTAAATGTGGTATCCATGTTAATCAAAATAATGTGACTATGGAGATGTCCATCCAATTCAGTGACAGGAAAAGAAAAATAAGAGTACTCAGCTTTATTCTTGAAGAAAACATCAGATTTAAGGCAGCATGGGTTTCCTTCGGATACTTTGTTTAGGATTATCTTATACATTATGGGGGAAAGACAACTTTTAAAAAAACACAAAATACAATAGCTGTTGGAGTTTATTTAGTTGTACCATGTGGTGCCATACAGTATATTGGAGGAACTGTGTGAACTAAACTGTCTGTACTGTACTAAGACACAATCTACAATCATTTCCATAATTGCCATTGCTGGAAAAAAGTGCCACTGTAATGGCAAGAATGGTGGTGGACTACTGGAGGATGTATACATGTTTCACAATGAGGTTTCCCATGATACCATGTGCAGGACACATTGCATGAAGAAAATAAGCAGGTGGCTTATTTATATAAATAGGGCTGGCCCAATATATCTTACTGGCTAAGGCAGAGCAGCATTTGCTCCCTCCCCAAACCATCCAAGTTGAGGTGTATAGTATCCCAAGCCAATCAGATTACAGTGGGCCCTCCCGATCCGTGGGCTCCCAATCCGCAGTTTCAACTGCCCACGGATTGATGCATCCTATACCTAAAATGGTGTCCGCATGTACATGGATGTATCCATGTATCCATGTGCATGTCGCCACCATTTAATAATATGGGATGTGATCATCTGCATTTTTGCCATCTGCAGAGGGGTGGTGGCGGTCCCAGAACTGAATCCCCAGGGATCTGGAGGGCCCACTATTTTGGCAAATGACACAGAAATCCACAAGCATTTCTGAACCTGTTCTTGCCTAAATAAATAAATAAATGTTGCTGCCCTCTAATTATAATATACAGTTATCCCTCCGTATCCATAGATTTGATATCCACGAATTTAAGTATTCATGGCCTGAAAATATTATTTAAAAAATAATAATCCAGAAAGCAAACCTTGATTTTGCCATCTTATATAAAGGACACCATTTTGCTATGCCATTGCATATAATGGGACTTGAGTATTCACGGATTTTGGTGTCCATGGGGGGTCCTGGAACCAAACCCTAGCAAATATGAAGGGACAACTGTACTGCCTGAATATACTGCCTGAAGCAGCCACTCTTCTGTCTATCTGGATATTTTTTTTAGCAACATTGGTACTGGGATTCCTATGAAGGAGGGCTGGAGAAACCCTGAATTTTGATGTTGAGTTGCAGCAGCAAATCTGCAGTAAACAATGCAATGAGGTTCAAACTGGGAAGAAATGGCATTCTCTTGTAGCCAGTCCTACTTTGTGCTAGTTTACAGCAGGCAAGGTGAACAGCAGCTGTCTCCAGAGTCCCTTAGTGAGCAAACGTGAACAGCAAAACAGGCAGAATAGGGGCCCGTCTATACGATGGAATAAAATGTGGATTGGTGCGCAATAACGTCAATTCGCAGCAGCATTCATTTTTCTCCATTATATATTTTCAAGATCACTGGTTTGTGAAAATATCCATGTTTGCTGTTTGAATGGGCATACCAGCGAATCAAAATGGTGGGTGCAAGTGAATTACAGTTTTTTCTCCCCAAAATGCCGCTGCCAAATAGTTTTGTTTTGTTTTTTTTACTAAATCCAAGGTGTGGAAGAACGATCTTCTACTTAAGCAAAAAAAGAAAGGCTGTTTCGTTGCTTCAGTGCACAATCACAATGGTGAAAATCCAACATGGGTTCCGTACACATTTCCCCCACAGTTTAAAAAAAAACTATGGAAAAGACCCAACGTCTTTTCTGTGTAGTTTTTGGGGGTTTTGGCCCCCCTCCTTCCAAATTCCATGATCCAACACAGGATCTCACTAAGACAGATGGAAATCCCCACAAATTCCATGAGTTTTTTCACTGTCTAGACGGGCCTCAATAAACCTGTCTCACCAGCTCTCCCCTGCATGTTAAAAAGCATATAGAGTAGGACACCTGTATCCACTAATTCATTATCCACTGATTCAATTATCCACGGGACACAAAACAGCACACCTACCATAGAGTCTTCCTAGAAAATGTATCCTCTCTAGCCATTTTCTAGGTCCTCCAAGGCAACTCTATGATATTTTAAACCTGAAGTCCCATTATTTTCAATGGTGTTTGCTATTATCCATGGTTTTCGGTATCCACACACCCCCAGAACCAATCCCCAGTGGATAAGGGAGTCCTACTGTAGACCTATGCTAAGTCCAGCTGCCAAAATGGTAATCATAAGAAACATGGAAGTTGGGGAGAAAAGTAATCTCTGGGTGCATCTTAGAAGAAGCCTTCAAGTTGTTTCTAGGAGGTTCAAGATATTTTTGTTTAGTTATATAATGGTTATCTGGCCTGGCTGTTTCATTTCATATGCATACATTGTTAAGTTTTAGGGTGGAAATTGCAGAAACATGTTGAACTGCTTTTCTTTTTTGTGGTGTAGGAAACTATCCCGATTCTTTCTATGTTATTTCTGTCCCTGGTACCAAATGTTCTGTTAAAGAAGCAATGTCCGGGAACACATCTACTTTGTTGACTGAGGTTTATAGCACCTGTAATCTTATGGTGGGGACATCATGCCCTGTTCCTCATACTGCAGGAATGAAACACTAGGGAGTTGTCTAAACAGAAAAAAAAAAAACCCTCATGGAATTCACTGGGACTCCTACCTGTCTAAATGGGATCCTGCACCAATCCACACTGTTTGGAAGGAGGGGGTCCAAAACGGCAAAAACAGCATGGTGGGTGCGCATTCCTGCTCATTAGGACAAGCAAATGATGAGCAATTCAAAGGGAAGCACAAAGCTGATTGGCCAGGTGAGAGTGGGGCTGGGGCTTGCTAACAGGGTAAGTGCCCACTGCTGCCATGTTGGATTTTCACCTTAGTGAGTGATCGCTAAGGCAATAAAACAGGGTGGGTTTTTTTTGTTTTGCTTCCCTGTTAAATGGAAAATCACTATATTGCTCCAGAACACCTAGGATGACATATTCTTTAAAAAAAAGAATTGGCAGCAGGGAAAAACTCATGTCAGTAAATCACTCACGGATATCATCTGGAATGCGAGGTTTATGGGGGCTTCTGAGGCCAAAAACACCATTAAGACATGTCGTTGCTGCTGCGAAATGCCATTACTAGGAGATACTCCATCCCCGCCCCCTCATGTACATGGGCTCCCAGGTCAGAGTTTGGAAAAGCTGGTCTTTTTTAATATAACTCTCAGAACAATAGTGGTTATGCTGACTAAAAAATTCTGGGAATTGTAGTCCAAAATTAGGTTTCCAAGCCTGGTGTTGTTTTTTAACCTGTTTGCAGTGTGGTGTGATTGCTAGGCCTAATCTACAGAGGCAGCAGAATGAGGTACAGGTCAACCCCCATATCAACAAATCTAGTATCCATGGTTTCACTTATCCACGTCCAGGAAAAAAATATGTTCTCTCTAGGCATTTCTAGGTCCTCCAATTTGATTCTATGATCAAGTTCCAGTGTTTGTCTCATTGAAAATAATAGGGTTCCCTATTAGCCAGTTTCAGGTATCCATGGGGACAGGGGGATCTTGGAACGTATCCCATGCAGCTATAGGGTCAACCTGTACATGGGAATGAGGTGGTTAAATGGATTCTACCACTTCAGTCTGTAGGTACTGAACATAGTTTCTGATGATCCCTTATATAACAGAAATAAAACTAGCACAAGGTGGAGAAAAGCTTGGCTAAATACCACTGTTTGGGATGTGTTAATCTATGGATTGCAGGAAGTTGGGGGGGGGAATGGGGAGCATTCAGTAGTACACTCTGCAGTATGTAGTGCTATGGCCCATTCTTCGGCATACATACAGGCCTTTGTATTTCCCACATTAGTATCTCCAACTTTAAAGTATTAGGAGATGCCATAACGAAGAACAGGACAACGGGAGAGCTAGAACTGCGGGTCTTAAACTTTGTTCTTGTTTGGGTTCTGACAGATTGGGGCTGGGCTGCCTTTCCCATTTTTGTGTGGCTTGGCATGGGCCCCTTTACACCTTTAAGAACGTTTTCCAATCAATGAGAGAAATTTTCATGATATAGCACTTGTTCAGATTTGGTTTCCTTACATTTATGAGGTATTTCTTGGGGCCTGTCTATACGAGGGGAGAAATGTGGGTTGATATGCACTAACACAAATTCAAAGCAGCTTCTATTTGTCTTAAATGTTTTCTGGCAAAATTGCAGGCGTGAGAAACTATTTGCTTTTGCTGTCCCAATGGGCACATCTGTGAACAAAGATGGCGGGCGTGAGTGAATTACTTACATTATTATTGTTGCCAGTTGTTGCTGCTGAACAGTATTTTTTAAAAGCATATCTAAGATGTGAAAGTGTGATATTCTGCCTAAATACATTTTTAAAAGAAAAGAAAAAGGCTGTTTCATCGCCTGAGAGCTCACTCGCTAAAGCAAAAATCCAAGATGACAGTTCCAGGCGCTTGCCTTGTTAGCAAGCTCCACCCCCTGCCCACATCCAACCAATCACAAATGCAAATGAATGCGAATCCGATTGTCCAAATGAATGGAAATGCGTATTCTCATGGAGCTTTTTCAAAAATACGGGGAAAGCTGCTAAGACTTTCCCAGCGGAGTTTACGGTAGATTTGGCCCCCCTCCTTCTGAATACTGCGATCCCATTGCAGAATGCTATTAGGACAGGTAGGATTCCAAACGAATTCTATGAGGATTATTTTGACTATTAAGACAACCCCTTGGTGTTTTCAATATTTGAGTTTGTTTACAAATCCATAGGTTGGGGGTAGATGAAGGGATACAACAAAGACTGAAGTAGACTGCTCCCACATCAGATTTCCAGCACCCTAAAGCACTGCTAGCTTACAGAGTTCAGAAATTCCAAGACTTTCTGTCTGATCCAGTAGACAATATTTATTGATGACCTTACTTTGTAGGAATTTGTCTAATTCCTTTTGAAAGACATCCAAGTTGCTGGTCATCCTGACATCCTTTGGAAACAAACTTCATATGTTATCTGTACTCTATGAAACAAAGTATGACTTTTTTTCCTGTCCCAGATCACCCACCCTTTAGCTTAATTGGATGACCCTAGACTCTAATATCAAGAGGCACAGAGAAAAATTAATTAATACCTACTTGCTCCACACCATGCATATACATTTCTGCCATGTTTCCCCTTATTCCACCCCTCTCAAACTTCAAAGCCCCAAATACTGGAGTTGCTCTAGTTATATGATAATTTCTGTTCGTTTTCTACAGCTTTTCTAGCTACTTTATGAGATGCAGTGTATTGTCTTCCAAATGTGGTTGAAAGGTAGTCTTAAATTTGGGAAGGGGGGATGCCTTGGTGTTCCAAAGGGCTGCAAGATGTCCTCACAGATGCCACTTTCCTTTTCATGACATCTTGGAGCAGTCAGCTGTTTTGAGGGAAGGAATACCCTCAAATAACATTTCAGAGCCCCACAAAGAGGATTGGAGCATTTGGGGGTGCTTTGGGACTGAAAAAAAAATATTTATTGATAGAAAAAATGAGAGCTTGCCAAGGGTCTTGTGGGGATATCTGTGGATGCATTGGACCCCCCCCCCAGCTGTGTACAGCCTGAAGGGTGCACTATTCCCACCCCATCTTAAATGTTTACCATTAGAATCATAGGACTATTGGATCAACCTGTAATTAAAAGATGGCACAGGCTTTTGAGATTTGTAAACTAACAATTTATTTGGCAAAATGAGTATTAAAGCTACAACCCCCCCTTCAAAAAAGCCCCAGTCAGTATAGGTTTTGTTGTGGTCTATTAAGATGGACTAAGTGCGCATTAAATTTCCTCTTGGCTGCTTTGTGATGTGGTCAGATTGTTCTCAGTTTACAGAAAAGATGGATCTAGGGTGGAACTGTGGCCACCCAGATATCGTTGGACTATAACTCCCATATATCTTACCTTGCCTTTCCTCTAAGTTGCTCACAACAGTGTACGTGGTGGTCTGCTCATTCCCCATTCCTGTCCTCACAACCACCCTGCGAGGTGCGTTATGCTAGGAGATAGTGACTTGCTTTAAAAAGGTTGGTTTATGGCCAACCTGGTTCTACTGGACTAAGCTTCCATTATCCACAATTACTGTGCTGGCTATAAGATACAGGAATTGCAGTCCACCACATCTGGATGATGCCATGTTGAAGGGGAAGGCTTTAGGGCAATGTTTTTGTTTTATTTTTTAAAACATACACTCAGGAAAGGACAGAGCTCTGAATTTAACTGACTTTAAATTAATTATTCCACAATATTCCAAATCCTCAAAAAACTACTGTGTGTGAGAGAGAAGGAGATGGAAAGGGGGAGTGTAGGGTAGGGATATGTCTTCCTTTCTATTTATTAACTTGTTTCATATATTGCAAGAAAATCTGGCCTTAGAGCAGGATAAAGCAAAGTGTAGCCTTCCCAAAGTTGTTGGACTGCAATTGCACTCCCAGGATTCATTACCACTGTCTAGGGTACCTAGGGAAACTGGGAATTCCAGTCCGACAACATCTGGAGGGCCATGCCTTGCCCATCTCTGTCTTAGATTGAGACCTTGCACTTTAAGCATACAGCTGAGACACAGCATTCCTCCGGGGGTGGGGTTCATGGCAAAAGAACTGTGCTACTTCTTAAAGCCTGCAAATTTCCACCAGCCAAGACAAAATGTGAAGGATGGCTTCTCCTACCCCACTCTTAGTCCCATAGATTCAGTGGGAGAGAAAATAACTTCCCCTTTCTGAAGGTGGCGAGTGGGGCACTTTATCCGCATTTGAAATGCCCCCAGAATACTTCTTTTTCACTCTTTGTGCTGGAGCAGTAATACCAGAGCAGCATGGCCATGGAGCTTTCTGCCACTAACCAAAGGAAGACTCCCTGTTCATCCTATAGGGAGACCATAGGTTTGCTCTCCTTTGACACAGAAGCAAAAGTCACACAAAAAAAGTCACTCCTTTCCAAAGTCAGTTTCCCCCCTCTGTGTTAGTAATTGTGCTAAAGTCTGTTAACTTTGTCAGCTCTTAAGTCATAACACAAACATCTTCAGGAAAGCTTCCTCACCACTCCACTCCCATGATCGTTACACCATCTTGTGTTGATAAAAATCACAACCGTGCTACAATTTGGGGAAAGAGTATCCTAAGCTATCCCTAACACTCCAAACAAACCTCACTTTTCTACTTTTCTATTTTTCATGAGCCTTTCAGTCCCCATACAATAATTTATTCTGCTTGGAATAGATCAAGGGGGGAAGAAACAATGTACAAAAATATTTTTTTGAAAAAAAATTCTTTAAAAGAAACCCCATTCTGATCCATAGAAGAGCCATAGCAGCATAAAGCTGCACCCTCAGATGTACAGTGTTTAGTACACAAATTTCCACTGGGATGAGAATGGGGTTTTGAATACACCACTGAGCTGCTACCCTACCCCACTTTTTATATCCCAACAGGCTTTTCTAGATCCTACTACAGCCAATCTAACTACATTGTTTGTGGTACTTCAGAGTGGCAAACATTAAGTGGGGTACAGTTGGTTATCAGTCTGTTTCTTTTCCCTTTTCTATTGGGCCTTGGCCAATGTTCTATTATTTAGAACTTTAAAAAAGCAGAAAATAATATTTTCTCCATTCAAAGGTTGTGCATCTAAAACATACAGAAAAACCAAGCTTGTTTATACAGCAGGACAGCAGAGGCGATAGCTTTCCCTCACCACTTAGAGCCATCCTGTTCTATTCTCTCTGTGTGCATTTTCATCTGTCTTTGTCCATCTTGTTCCTAGTTGCTAACTGGTTCTTCAGATGCATTCCCAGTTCAGGTCCTTGAAAGCCTGAGATACTTCTTCCAGGGCATTCTGCTAAACCATTCTTCTCTTTGCTGATTATTTTTGCCAAGGGTTAACCTTTCTCTAGAACCATCTGGAGTCGCTCTGTGACACCATGCTGCTGAGATGTAAACATGACTCTAAAACCAGGGTGGGGTCTCCCATCTGCAGAGGAAAAATCCACATTTTAAGGCAGAAGGAGAAATTGGAGAAAACACTATAGATATATAAGTACACATAATGGGAATTGGCAAAGGACAGAAAGCACCCCAACAATTGTTAAAGCAAGCCACTTTTCCACCCATCTATTTTGTAGAATAAAAACTACAGAAGACATTATCCACAATATACCATTGTAATTTCTTTCAATCCCAAACACAATAAAAAGCCTAGCATAATTCTGAACAGGCATATAGGACTCTATAAACGGAAAAGTATGGTGCTCAAGCAAGAAAAAGAAATGAAGTTGTAACAGCTGAAGCATGTTCATTATCATCAGTACTGCCATCATATCACAATTTTAAAAATACATTCTGCTCAGTAAAAATGCAAAAACTGCCACTCCCTATTTAAGAAAGACTGGAAGCAGCTACTGAAGACAAAGGAGAGCTTGAGGGAGGAAAGAACCCCTATCCCTGCCTCTATACAATCCAACCCCCTCCCACGAAACTTAAAAAGCACACAACTTGAGTTTTAAATACCGGCTGGTCTGTCAGGAGTCTTGGGAATCCCAGCCTTCAACACTGCTGTGTTAATGGAGTGGGGGGAAACCTTCCTTCTTGCTTAGCTGTCTTCCCATGCGGCAGGGGTGGCCGGAGATGCTACAACATGTAGATGATGTAGGATAAGACCACCAGGCCTATAATGGCAAAAAACATGAGAATGAATATGTCCAGCATGATGATGGGAAGGAAGGGGAAATGGGGACAGCGACAGCGCCTGGAATCAGAGGCTAGAAGAGAGCAAGAATGACAGATGGTGCAGTGAGGGGAGGGAAGGAAGGAGGGAGGTTTTTACACGCAGTGGTGTTTGTGTGCACGCACACAGCAGCAGCAGCAGCATCTTAATAGGCTAGAAAGATGCTTCCAGATGAAACACAACTGTCTTGTTCTTCAGGGCAGACAGCTGAAGAAAAGAGGAAGGCAGCAGGGGAGGTGTGGGGGAACAAGATGTCAGCAAAGCAGCCAAAGACTTCATAGACGTAACACCAGCCATCTTTCTCTCCAAAGCTTTTTTTAAAAAATTGCCATTTTTGCCTGGCAAAGAGTTCCGATTAACTTGAAAAGCTTGCACCATATTTTATGACCTTTGAGTTGTCCTAATAAAAGAAATGGACATGGATTTTTAGCATTTTCACTTTTTTCCCTTGCTTTTTTGTATTTTTTTTTTTTAGCTGAAAGCAAAACAAAGGGTGTCTGTCTGCTCCAAGTTGTGGAAACAGATGCAAATGTTAGATACAATTCAGAGTACTGTATATTAAGTCAGTGTGGTGTAGTGGTTAAAGGGTTTGATTCAGATTCAGATGATCCTGGTTCAGGTTGACGCTAAGCTATCAAATTCACTGTGTGACTTTGGCCAGTCTCTTTACCTAGCAAGGTTGTTGTAGGAGAAAGGTGGAAGGAAGATGTATGCCATCTTCAATTCACTGGAGGAGGAAAAAAGGCAAGCTCTAGATATAACTAGTAAAGTAACTTTATGATGCCTTGGAGATTTGTGATTTCATTGTGTGGGTACCGGGTAGTTATTCATAGAAGCTGATTGCAACTAGAGTGATCCCTCAGTATCCACTGAGGTTTGGTTCCAGGACCCCCTGTAGATACCAAAATCTGTGGATGCTCAAGTCCCATTATATGCAATATCATAGTAAAATGGTACTCTTTATATAACTAAAATGGCAAAATCATTTTTTAATATTTTAATATGTTTTAAAGCCATGGATGGTGGAATCTGTGGATGCCAAATCCATGGATACAGAGGGCTGACTGTATTCCACATTGTTACATTCATACTTTCTGTACCCACCATGTTGGAGATATAGCATTCTTCTTGCACACACACACGCACACACACACACTTACTAAGATCAGGGAACTCCTTTGCATGCTAAATGTTCCTCCCCTTCTCCTCTCAAACTGTCTTAGTTATTTGTAGGCTTGTCCAAGTATCTATGCTCATGCAAGCTATATGATATGGGGTGACCTGTTAAGTCATCCATTACATGACCTCATGATTTAAATGTTTTATTGCTCTTTGTTCTCTCTTCTGAGAGAAGCCTCTCAGGAGGTACATACACATCTAAGTCAGCACGCATGAAGACATGAGCTATGCTCTCATTAACCCGCATTCACCTTCTTTGAAGAACAAAGAAATATGGATGCTACTGCAAGTAAAACTTTGAGAATCCTGCCTTTATCCTAACCTGAGTTCTAACCTGAAATCCTTTAGTTAGGTAAAGACTCTGCCTTTGCCTTTGAATATGTAGATTGCAAGAGTTATTAGTAAATGCTTCAGTACTTGTTTTAAATAAAGGTTTTTCTTGTCTTTATTTTGTTTAAGTGGCTTTAATGCCTGAGTGATTTACAATACTTAACCAATGCTAATTGAGTCTGCTTCCCTCTGTGTCTCTGCCTAACTCTGCTACAGTAAACTTTTACTTTTCTCAAGAAGATATTCCCAAAGGGCTTGCTCCCTAGAATCTTTAATATTTTTTTTTAATTTTTATGCTCATACACGCCAACATACCATGAGCCCCAAACCAGTAGAAAGGCACAATATTTATTAATCAATCAAATAAATGAATGTGTTTTGTCACCTGGTGCCAAGCCTCTAGAGAGGACCTTCTCCACATTTACCTAGACTGTTCCTCAGAAACAGGCAGGCTCTCCACAACTGCGTTTGTACTCAAAGCCTTATCAGTTTGGCCAAACCTTGACCTAAATTCTTTTGCAGTCCTGACTAGAGTAGACCCATTGAATTCATTAAATTTATCTACATGTTGACTCATAATTGAACAATGGATTGAATTGAGCCCTTTACCAATGGGATTCCAGCTCTTGTGTGCAACCATCATACCCTTCAAGAGCTCAAGCCCAGGGCATGAAGAGGTGGCAGAATGTGATTTTGTAGCCATAAAATAAACATAATTTAGTACCCTGTTTGAAGTTTGATAGACTGTGTTTGTTTTATTCTGATTTTAAACCCTCTCTTATGCATTAAAATCTTCCAGTGAGACCTAGGATGTTGGATGACATAGAATACAATATTCCAGTAAAAGATCCTCTTGGCCAAGTTATGTGGATGTGCATCATGTTTGGTTCCAGGAAGTCATCATCTCTTCATTTAGATTAATTATTACCAAAGACAGCAGGATGTTAGTTTTCATACCTTCCTACATACATCTTATTTCAGGTTGTAGAATCAGGAGTGATTGGGTCTCTAAACACTTTTTCCTGCATTTGTGGAACATAAACTGACTAGTGGAGAAACGACTCTGGTTTTTGAAAGAGCAGGGGAAAGATAGCTTTTGGTCTCTTTCCAGTTCCAGGAATGGAGAATCCATGGCACTTGTTATTGGACTACTACTCTCATATGCCCTAGGCAGCATAGCCAGTTGTGAAGGACGATGCAGGCTGCAATCCAACAACTTTGGTATGGCTACGTTTCCCATCCCTGCATTATACTGTAATTGTTAGCACACGTTGAAATATGTGACCCAGAACACTGATAGTGTGGTGATATTTTTGTCCTGTCTGCTCTCCAGAAAATGAGGTTTGCATATGCTAATCTTGAATGACTGCAACCCTAACGTGAAATCCTTATCTGTGCCCAAATCACTGCATTCTTCTTGGTTAGATTTAATGCTGTTTCATTCACAATAATGGAAGATCCCTTGAATTCAGCTCATGCAAAAATGTATTCCTTGTGATTCAGGTGAACTCAATTTCTATTATATTTGCTTTTCTTCTTACTTTAATGTGAAAATAGATAATCTTTTGGCAATATAAAGAGAACGTGTAGAGAAGAACTGGCATTTTGCAGTCCCAAGCTAAATTAGAACCACAGTAAGAGGCTGAGAGACCAAATGATGGTTGGACTGCTGTGAATGGGCTTTTCTCAAACATGTACTTCTTCCCCTCTTGCACTTCCTGTTTTGGACAAACTATGAATGGTCTCCAAGTCCACAATTAGAAAGGCTATCTATGGTTTGCTTAGAACAGGAGGTGAGGCAGTGAGAGCACACAGGAATGACAATGTATGTGAGCCTGAGCTTTTTATGCTTAAACTGGGCTGCTTCCATAGTTATCAATCTGACTTTGCAATGTTTGCACCAGGATGGGTACATTTCAGGCTCGCTTTCAGGATTAACTGTGTGGGTGGTTTGGCATTAGGTTTTTTTTACTAGGATCACAAGACCCATCTACTAGAGCAAGTTACAAAAGGCATACACTTTGGATTAAAGAACTGAAAACTCATAAATTTGTTTTTGACTGATAGAACTGAACAGAGCTCAGAAACCTTTCATACACAATCTACTCCTGATTGTACTTCCCCAAATTCTTAGATTCAGAATCATAACACAGGTCAGGGAGGCAGGAGTAACCTGTTGTTGCTAAATAGCTTATTGGAAATCTTTCCCAATCTAGTGCAAATCACTCAGAGATCTATCACGAGATTCAAAGCTACCTTTTACCCAACCCTAGTTTAAAAGGGCCACCTGTCTCAGGACTTGATAGGAAAAGTCCGTTACATTGGCAAGATTGCCTCATTCACAGCTTACTTCAACAAAATTCAATAAAGTGCAGGAAGTAACCTGACTCCAAAGTCTTGTTTTGGATTAATATCATAGAATCATAGAATTGTAGAGTTGGAAGAGACCACAAGGGCCATCCAGTCCAACCTCCTGCCATGCAGGAAATGCCACATTGGTACTTACCGTGAATGTGCATTCTGTTGGTGGTAGAGAGGAGGAATCCAGCTTCATTGCCTACACTTGGGCATGCCCCTCCACCACCCAGAGCAGAGGCAGGAGACCCAAACCAATCACATCTTTAATATTATTTTCTCCTGTGTTTGTATACTCAGTGATTATTAGTGGGTATATGTTTATACTTTCACTTTTATCACAGAGGAAAAATAAAACCATCAATGAAGACCAAAATCAGTCAGCAGGTAAAAATTATACTTTTATTTTCAAATTGGCGTAAAACCAGAAGAGAACTGGTACTACTTTTGATTCTATGGTGCCACTGAAAAAGGCCAAATGACTTTTGGAAAGGGCACGCAAGCCCGTAAGGAAGAAACGCACAAAGACAACAAATGAAACCCCCAAAATGTGCTCCAAACAAACAAACAAATCATTCTAATCATCAGACATTGAAATCCAGCTTGAAAAGCTAAGATGTACAAGAGAATTGACATGGATAAAAATGGCTACACAGATGCAATTTAGCTGTTTTTCTTTCATTTTTAAACATTTTAATTATTTAAATACAGGTTTAGGTGCTTTTCAGCTAATGGAAAAAAATCAAAGGCAAAAGTGCATAAGTCACAGAAGGCAGGGGGAAAAAAACAAACCAAGCAGTGATAAACCACTTCTCCCAGGGTAGAGGTGAAAAGGCTAGGAGATTAAAAAGTGAGTATTTTATTTGGTCCTCTAAAAATATTTATTCACATTATGTTACGTTGTATCCTCCTCACAAAAAGCAGTCCTCTCAAGGATTGTCTATACATGATTTTGTCTCATTCTCATCAATTAGAAAAACAGCTACAGCTAGACTTGTGCTTCTGTCTTAGCACCAAGAAGAATGTGACCTCTCTTCACCCAGCAGTCACCACTGTTGGCACCATTTAAAAGTTTACCCCAAGATCAGGTGGCCCTGGAGATACCTATATCCCTCTAAAACAGGTCTTTAAAAGGAAAAGCTGCCACCATTCCTACTGACCTTTCTATTTCTATCAATGAACCTTTCTGAGGTGCAGACATGGGCGGGAGAGGAAACAGAAGCATTCCTCCCTTTAACACCTTTTTGCTAGTGCAAGTGTCCAAGGGAAAAGCAGAGACTAGGAATTTTTTGTAATGGAAAAAATTATAGAAATGTTTGTGCTTTTACTGACTTATGAAAAGGATTTTCTGGTCATTTGGTCACGATTTCTACCACTGATTGGGGCAACTGCAGGAATATTAATTTTGGAACTGGGGGAAGGGACCCCTATTAAAGGAATTAAAATCCTCCTGTGAGATTAAGCTAAAGATACTAGTGTCCTGAACTCCACCACGTATGAAGAGATGCAGTATTTATAACAGGAATGACAATATGAAGCATCTCTTTTCATTCAACTTATATGGACTTGGAACACTGAGGAAGAAAGTTCTCCATAACTCTTGCTTAATGTAAGCCTGTTTTGCACCTCTTGTAAAGAGACTAAGTGGGTGCTTTTAAATCTTACCTATGGTTATTCTCTGCACCATGAAGTCCACAGAAAGTGTGGATATAATGTGGGGAGAAGGCTAGTCCCTGATATGCTGTCTCTATACACAGGAGGGGGAAACAGAGGAGATGAAGCAGCACAAGAATGGCAGAAAATCTTGAGAAGACAATGAGTTTTTTCCACTTGGTCCTGATATCACCTAGAAACTAGAAAGGGTACCAACTAAAAACAGGAAGCAATTCAGTGGATCAAAGCATCACCCTGCAAGTGTGCCTATGAAGGTCATTCTTCAAAGTTTAAAAATTCTACCTCCACAGGTCCACTTGCCAACCTGCTTAAATTGCCTTGATGAGACAGAGCCCATAACCAAACAAGGAAGCAGAGAGAGACTCCTCATGTTTCATTTAAATATACTATCAATATTTTCCAGATACCACTTACATTTGGAGAGATCTGCAATCCCATCATAACGAAATTAGGAAGACACCAGGTCTGAGAAACATTTCTCAGCTATTATCACTCAAACAGGATTTGCCCTTCTTTGCCAACACCTAGGTGACTCTTTAAATGTAGCAAGAGGAGGAGAAATCAACTTGCACAGAAGGAATGGTAATTAAAGAACTTCACTCTCACCTGCAGATTATCTGTCCAGCCTTTACTCTTCCTTCACACTACCTCAGCCTCTTTAATTTTCCAGTTATATAGTAGTTCCTTGCTATTTTAACAGCAAAATACTCTGAAGGAATTTGCTTTTGGTCCATTATACTATTCCAAGCCAGCACCAGCATCTTCCAACTTGATACCAGAGAAAGGGCAAGAGGTATGTTTCTAGTGCAAGGTATTTGTTCCCCTAACCCATTCACCCAATTGCCAGGCTGGCTGTGGATGGAGGCAATAGAGAAGATAAAAGATTGTAAACATTCCTTGGCTCAAAAGGTACAAGATAGGAGATAAAGCCATCTACTAGTCTGCCTTTTGGCTGATGGCACTTGATTCAGGAGAACAAGTGTTCAACAAGAGCCAGCCTTTAGTGAAACCCCAAATATCCCTCCCCCCCAAAATTAAAAAAAGCAACCTGGTCCCAAAGGTAGCCTCTCCACAGCATGTATGATTTTTCTTGCCTAGAGCTGCTTTAGTTACAGTTATTCCGGGAAGTGTCCATCTATTACCACCAACTAGGTGTTAGCAAGATTTAAGACTCAGGTGGGGGGGGGGGAGAGAAAGAAAGATAAAGAGAAAAGGGGGCACTGACATCAGGGATTTTTCTAAGAAGGGATATATGCTGGCATTAGCTAGGAGAATCTTGCATAGGCTGCTTCAAATGTTCATACTGAAGCTACTTTTGGGGTGGCGAGGAACAGCAGCAAGAATGGCCAGATACTTTTAGAATATGCTGTACTTCACATACTCTTAAGGTAGGAGATAGCACCAAAATTGAACTGTCCAAATGATACTCATTAGCTACAAAGACTTGGGCAGCAGTTTTGTTCTGAGCACATTCTACTCCAAATCTTTTCTCCACAGCAATACAGGGTGCATGTTCTCCATCCCAAAACCAAGTAGACACCCACTCTTATTGAGCCATGGCATCCAAGAGCCAATGCCTGAGTGTCCTCACTAGAATTATCATTATTACTCCTAAACTTCTCTGTACCTGTACACCAGCAACTATTTCGTCCTTCCTCACCCTTGTAGGCATTAAATATTTTCTGCTTTTTTCAATTCTACCAAAGGCTCTCCTACTTTCAAACAAATGATGTGATCTCTTCCAAACTAGCATTTAAAGTGTATAGAAAATAAGGCTTAATGTAAGTGAACACGGGTGTATACGCAAACAGAGGCCTTCGATAATTTTTTCAATGGAAATGGATTGGAGACTCTCCTAATTTACTCAAACCTCCACACTTTCCCCAAAGCAACCATAGTACTGGTTCCTGCCCTTCAGTCCTACACTACTTCCTGTTCACTGCAGCAGGTTAAGGAGGGCTCAATTCGTTCTGGATCAAGCAATTCCCTGAATGGCAGTTCTCTGGGGAGGGAGAAGGGCAGAGTGCCATGATCCATAAAAAGTGAGGGAGAGAATGGAAGGACAGCTGGTCTTTGAGAAAAGTCTCATTTGATAGTAACAAAAAGACACCCATTCCAAGTTCAAATGCCTCCAAAACAAAGCTATGTTGGCATAAAAATAAAGATGACCACATGAGAGCTTCAGAACAAAATAACCTGATGTTTGACGAGAGACAGCAGAGAAGGGATAATGGAACAAGAAGCAGATGAGACCCCTCCCCTGCTTGCTTTCAGGGTGGCACCGGTGTGGGGCTCATATAGCCTCAACATAGTTGGCTGGAAGCATGCCTGTGTCGCCGGTCCGCTCAACGGTGCCATACATCCAGCCGTCATCAATCTGCTGCACATTGATAATGGTATCACCATCCTGAAAGGAGACTTCATCCTCGTCAGCAGCATTGTAATCATAGACTGCACGGAATCGCTTCTGGGATTTGGCAAAGGGACAAAAGAGAGTAGAATCAGTGCTCAGCAATGTTTAGGGATTCTGAAACAGCCAGTGGGGTGGGGGAGGAAGAGAAAACTTTACACTTGTGCTGATCAAATTTTGTACAGCAGCAGGCTTTGATAGCATCAGGAAAGTTCACCCTGCAAAGTATGGCAGCTAGCAATTTAGGGAAAGGACCCATGACCAAGGAGCAACTGCAGAATCTAATAGGACTGAAACTCTTCTCCACAATCTGTTCATTTTTAAAATACACAAAACAACCATAGATTTGGCCTATTTATCCACCATCCACCTGAAATGGCTACAGTATCAGCCTTGGCTGGAACATATTGTTCAAAATTCAGTGCTTGGCCACTGCCAGCTCAGAATTTTCATGAGAAAGGTGTTTTTTTTAAAACATATTCCATTGTAGTAAGTTCACATTAACCACTTTATGACAATATTTATTTTAACTGTACTGTAAGTACTGTTTGTTTTATCACTTACAGCGTTTATAAAACTAAACTGTTGCACAGGATATAAACTATTTACAATATAATATTGAGATTAAGTCTGAAGAAAAGGTCAAAATCTCTCTCTTTGCACAGACACTTTGCTCCTCAGCTAGGTTTCTGGTAGTACACTCTACGGCACCCTATAGCAGGATTTGGGGTGTGTGACAGCGCTTGGCCAAAGGATCTACCTGGAGATGAAGCAGTAGACTTCAGCACCTTATAAATTCCTTTTTAAGGAAACCAACATGACCAAAAATTTAACATGACCAATGGTTCAAAGGTGAACTCTGAGAGACGGCCATGGACTCAGAATGAGGTTGAAATTTAAGTGTGTCTCAATAGTAGCTTAGACCAGGAAATTATTAGCTTTGGCCTATGCTTTATATAGTTCCCTATGCACATGCAGAAGGATAAGACCTGTAAAGTATTTTGTTCACTTCCCAAAATCCATACACATTGGTCCAGTATATAAATATACTGGTTCAAAATGCAGGCTTTACAACATAATGGCTTGATTTATTTTTAAGCTTGTGGGCTTGACTTGGAAAGATTATTTTTCCAAATTTAAGAGACAGTACAGTATACATCTCAATTGCAACATAATTCTGAAGCACTACACTACTTATTTTAAAGTGAAAATCTAAACATTTGGCATGTTGACAAAAGAAAAGGTACTAACCACACACACCCAATGCAGAGGTGCAGATTTCTGCAAAAGCCCAGATTTCATTAGTGTTTCAGTTTGCTTTCTTTTCTTTTCCTCAAATAGCTATTTAATAGCTGACTGCCTTATTCCTTTCCTAGACCACACTTACCCCTCCTCCAGATGGGGCATTACGCTGTATTGAGACAGGTGCTGCTGGTTCCTTGTAGCCATAGGACTGAGAGGCTGGCTGTTGTGGTGGCTGGTGGTGGTAAACTGAAGGAGACAAAGAGGCTATTGTTAACTCTATCACGAGCAAAAAATATAGACACTGGAACTTCACAGCCACTGTGAGAGCACAAAGTTGGGGGAACGCAAAGAGGTCCCTTTTAGTCTCTCCCTCTCGAGCTATGTTTCTCCAATTCCTTCTCCACCAATCCTATTTTTTTTTTTAATTCCAGTTTGTGGCCTGAAGTCACAGGTCTCTTTCACACTGTACATTTATAGCACTTTAATTACCATGGTTCCAGTCTACATAATTTTGGAATTTGTAGTTTGCTGAAACACTGGATCTCTCTGGTAGCAAATTCTAAATAATTCACAAAATTAAACATTCCAGGATTCCATAGAATGGAGCCATGGCAAACAAAGTGATATCAGACTACTCTAACCATGCAGGGCAAAAGAAACCAGTATTGTGCACCTATTCTAATAGGAAACTTTATAATCCTCTCTATCTCAGGAGTGCAAGGTGACCAACTAAACTCAAAACAATGCATTTTCTCCTAAGAAACATACAAGTAATAATAATAATAATGAAAACAGTTTGATGATGGCAAATGTACAGTGAACCAGAAGGCTTGATTAGCAGTCACAAGTACCCATGCTAAGACCAATTCCTTCTTTCCACATTCCATTTCCTTAACATCACCCAAACCATTCAGCTCACTTTGTCCTTTAGAAAAACTTTACCTAAATCCTCAGACCCAAAAGACCCAGTGGATTGTTATGTGCCTAGATATACAACACCTCCAAATGCCTACCAACAGGTAAGGTTCTTTACTCAAACTGAAAGCCAATGTGGTGTAGCGGTTTGAGCGCTGGACTATGACCCTGGAGACCAGGGTTCAAATCCCCACTCAGGCAAGTCACTGTCTCTCAGCCTCAGAGGAATGCAAAGACAAGCCCCTTTCTGTACAAATCTTGCCAAGTAAACCTTGTGAGAATGTCACCGTAAGTCGGAACAACTTGAAGGCACACAGCAACAACAACTCAAACCAGAGCACCACATAAATGAGAGCTGTACAGCAACTTTGTTCCAAGACTCAAGTGAACAAGACTTTATGTATTTATTTTATTTAATTTATATCCTGTCTTTCTCTCAAAATGGTTGCTATTGATGTTCCTATCAACTTAATGCCATCCTGACTGCTCTATATTCTTTATAGGGGAGCAAGTATAGAGGAATGGGAATGGGAATGGGAATGGGAATGGGAGAATAATTAATTTGCCCTGACAGGATACTGTTTTTTGATGGAAGAAAGGTAAGCTGTTTTGGTTCTTTTCTTAAGAACTACCTGCATCCCACCTAAAAGTAATAGCAAGCAGCTCAACATTTCACTTGTTTCAGAATTCATGCAATTTTCTGCACTACACAAAAGCTTTTAGAACTTTGTACTCTGCGTATTAGCTGGTAGCTTGTAAGGGACAATGGAAATGGGCATGTAGTGCAGAGAAATTATCAAGGTCCAGAAGCCATTCAGGTAGCTAACTTAATTTTTTTTTGCTCAAGGAAGAGGAAGGCATAGCAAACCAAATCAACTTTCATCTAACACACTTTGACTATATTATACTAAGAAAATAACAACTTTTAACTTAACAGCCCACACCATATGGTACTACATACACAATATAAATGCAGGAAACAAACAGTAACAGTTAATAAACAAACCTACCACAAAGCTGACATAGGGGAGGAATCTCAGAATTCTTTTCACTTTTAATTATTATTTCCAGCCTTTTCACATTCTTCTGTCATCTTCTATTCTTTGTTTCACCTAATTCCTTCCCACACATCTACAGATTCGCTCATCCTTTGCATAAAAATTCTGACAGGTCTTGTCCAATGTATTTTCCTTCATATCCATCTCTGAGCTCCCAATTACTCTGAGCCTGCTGTCAGCTACTCTGTTCACATGTGACTACAGCTGCAATTCATGGATGTACAGTACTAGTATTTGATAACTGTAGATAGACAGATCCTGTACCTGGCATAACCTCAAACCATCTCGCTCTCTCCTCAGCTGTGTGTCTTTCCTGCCAGTCTACTTTTCCTCTTTTTGCTTCATGTCAGACTCTGTCTCTTAGGTAATAAATACATAAATAAATATTAAATAAATTATTATTATTATTATTATTATTACAACAAATATGATGATGATGATGATGATGATGATAATAATAATAATAATAATAATATAATCTATAACTGCCGTGGAATTAATCTATTCAGTACATGCCACTCACAACTACTCTAAAAACCTTACACAGGCCTTACACAACTTTATCACATGAGGCTTCAACAGAGCTGTAATCATGTTTTTGAAGCAAATGGAAACACACTGGTATTGAAGCAATCTTTATCACACCTCTGCTTCAATTGTGGGGAAGACAGACCAGGGCAGCAAAGGGGGAGATGAGAGATTGGAATCACAGCAAAAAGAGAGGGGGGCACGGGTTTGCCTGCTTGAGAATAGCATGGCAGAGAGGGGAAGAGGAGAAGAATCCCACACCCTCATGCCACATGACTGCTGTCTCTTCCATTTCTGAAACAGAAGAGATTACTGCACAAGGGGGACTACCAGGATAGTAGCACTATTGGGAGTCATTGACGGGTTTTCCCCATCAATGACAAGTGTGCTTTAGAAACAACTGGAGTGCACACCAGCAATGGGATGAAGATGGTATCATGCAGTAAGTACCACCCCCGAATGCTACTATCTTGCTCTAGTCCCACAATAGAAGCCTTGTGTGATAAAGTCCATAGTCTGAGTCAACAGTTATATCTTGGGGATGGGCAAAGAATAGCTGTATTCCATAAGAAAACTTTATGGGTTCATATGGATATTAGGCTGGATTGCTAATTTCCCGTACACATTTCCCCCCTCCAACATAATACTATCACAGTTCTTTACCAGGGGTACTTGGCTGGGCATGATGAGGTTGCTGGTGTGGCTGTGGCTGTTGCTCCACTGGCCTCCTGTAATTGGCACCCTCCTGGGAGTTGCGGCGTTCCAGCTCCCCTCCCTCCCCACCAGGAGTACCCATCCGACTCTTCTCAAACTCTTCATGGTACTTTATCTAAAAAAGAAGGAAGAGATAGTATTAGAAAACTAACATGCAAGAATACCCACAAACAGTTCTGAAACAATGAAAGTCATCAGCTTGTTTAAAGTTCAGTGTAACCCCAACATAATCAGTAGCGGCTTTTCTCTGACTCACTTCCAGAGTTATTGTGTCACACTCCCCCTATCCACTGCCCCCACACTTCTCTCTGTTGCTCCAGATGACATTCAGTAGCTGTGACTGGTGGGCCAGCAGCCATGAGAACATGCAGGGGAACTAGCAGATAATCTCAGGAGCAGAGAGCTCAGTAATACAGCCCTTGACCTATAAGCTGAGTAGAGTGCTTTCTAACAATCCTGATCAACTCTCTCCCCAATCTGGGAAGTTACTGTAATATTGCATATGGACCAAGAGGTGGCAGTAGAGAGATAGCACTCTCAGGCACTGCAGACTGGTTAACTCCCCTATTTTCTGGTAGATGTGTGAGCACAAATGTACTACCAAGTTGAGTGCCAACTGTTACTCGCCTTTGCATACATCTTAACTACCCTCTTCTACTTGGTAGATGGAACGCAAACTGGTACATCCAAATCTCTGACAGAAGCCTTCAGACTGACATGCAATTAACAAATGTCTAACACAAATTCAACAATCAGGAATGCCAAATGATCAGACTCTTGGTTATATGGTCCAGCTTCTCAGTTACAGGTGACATAAAGACAAGTTGACTACCTGAAGATGCAGCATTGGTATTAGCACCTGGCGTTCTTGGGGAGCTACCAGGCTTCCAGGTCCTTGGCAAGGTCCACTGCTGAAGTTTGCAATGGGTGAGCCCTTTAATTTTTTCCCTGGGTCCAGCATTCTAAGCTACACTTTAGATGCCTATGTCTAGATACCATTTAAGACTTCCAGAATGCCCCAATGCTCTAGAGCATTTTGGGAGATAGACTGCTACAACTGAGGGCTCACCTCGGAAGGTGGGAGCCATGACTCTGTACATGCCCAGGTACCTTTCTTCATGGCAGAAAGAGGAGGGGGGCACTGGGTGCCAGGACATTTGGGGAGGCTTCTCCGGGGTTTAGAAGGCCAAACCTGCCGAGCTTGGAGCCTTGAACCTCCCACCCGAGGGACCCAGGAAGAGGCAGAGGCCAAAGGGTGCAGAGCCAGAAGGGTGACCAAGTAGGGTGGGAGGGCTGGCTGGCGACCCCCCCCCCGCTGGCCGGACAGTGGGAAGGCAGAGAGAGGCGGCAGTGAGTGGGCAGGGGGAGAAGCCATGACCCTCCTCAAAAAACCCACACAAGGCAAGCAGCTGAGCGACGGGGACAGGGAGACCTGGGGTTGCCCAGCCTGGTCTTGAAGCCATAGGGAAGAGGAGGGAGAGGAACCCAGCTTTGGAGGTGGCAGTGGACTGAAGCAGGGCCATTCAACAATTGCAGATACTGAATTGCAAGGTATCCCTTGCAAGTCCACCTCCTCTGAGGTCCGACCAATCACAATTCAGCTCTGCTGTGTGCCCTTTATCCGAAATGGTTGCTGACTGATCAGACAACCAACAGTATGGTTTTTCCCAGAGTTTTTTTTTTTAAAAACTGTGCCAAATAGTGGGATGGAAAGTCACATATTTTGCGTGTGGGGGTGGCTCCCCTCCTTCCGAATAGCGCATGTCTGTCCCATTGAGCATGAGGACCAATAGGATTCTTCCCAAATTCTTCCCGGATATTTTTTGCCTATAATCAACCTCCTAATCTGTACACAATGATTCACACAGGGTGTGGCCTTCAACAAGGGGGGGGGGAGAAAAAAATTAACTGACATTCAAGAGCCAGTCTTTTTCTCTCAAACTGGCAAAGCTGTGGAAGGGGAAAGAAAGGCCCCTCAGAAGGATTTTAAAGCAAAGTGCCTTTTCTTTTTTGTCAAGTTACCCCTGAAGATTTTTAAATTTTACACATTCAGGGCTTCAATTCAGCAGAGGAGGTACTGGTGAAGTCTGGGGTCTCTTCAAGTACAGGATTAATGGGTGATTCATGGGATGTTACATGCGCTATTCATATTTCTCCACTTCATAGTGTGTGTGTGTGTGTGTGGGAGGGCCTGTGACTAAATTTCACATGATGATGATCTAGCGCTGGACTTAGGAGGTGATGGCTATGCTGTAGTGAAGAGAGAATGAGGGAGAGAAAAACAGGACTTGGGACTGGACAAGGAAATGAACAGAAAAATAATCCATCTTGCCAGGCCCTTCATACATTTTTAGGATTTTTAGAGGAAAGGCAATGCTGGCTACTGTTGCTGATAATTACGAAGACTAGGAAACTACCCTCCCCAACACTCTTTGTATGAAAATAACACACCCTGGGGTCTACTGTATAAATGTGAATACTAGAGTGGAAGCTAGATTCCATTGTATACTCTGTACTATAGCGCATGTGACAGAACCCTGCACTGGAAAATAAAAATTACTCTATCTACAATTGTACTCATTCAGTGAATGGTCTGCCTGCTGATCCTCTATATATTAGCCAAAAAAAGCTGTGTTAGTGGCAACTCTGTTTAACAACCATAAGAATAATTCCATCATTATACACTGTATCACGCTTTCTCCTTTCTCCTTAGGAATGTGGTACCTAAAGTAATAGCGTGAAGAAGAGAAAAGAACACTACATTTTGTGCATGATCTTAGCTGACAGTTCAACTGAGAGCACATCCTGCCTCACAGAACTTCAACTAATCATGTTGCCCTTATACAGTTTTGTCCTCACTGTTATCCCTTCCTCACAGTTTCTCCCCCAGTGAACAATGGTTAATAAATTGCAACCACCCTGTGATCTGACAGGAATAAGGACTATAAACAGGATGGGGGAAAATATAATCCACTGCAAATCCCACTATACAGACACATTCCTGTTGAAACCTTTTCACTTTACAGTGACCAGTTATGGCATTGCTCACATACTTATGGCGTTGCTCACATATTTATAGTTATGTTTGCTGCCATGCAAGGATATATGTGCAGCCTTATTTATCTATTTTATTAAGCAGTGTCCAATCAGTGCCTTTTCCAAACCTCACATGACAGAAAAGACTGTTAAAAAATCACTTCCACATTCTTTGGCTCCAAAGGACAGAGTCATACGAACTTGGAATCTACACCAGAACAAGTTTCCGAGGTTGCTCTATAGATTTCTTCAAGGAAATTGGACCAAATTGGATTGTGCTGTAAACATCAGACAAGGCTTTTTCCAAGACACACATCCAACTGCAGTCCTGGGAAGTCTGCAGAGAAGTGGGGACTGGGCTGAGTCTGCAACTGAGCAGAGGAAAGCAAAACAAAAAAGGACAATTACTTGAGTTAAAAACTTAAAGTGTGTCTGGCAAAAAGTTTGTGGACCAAAGGGCCTGGGAAGGGAATCCCTGAGGGATTAAATTCATCCTGCAGGGCTCCCTCAGAATTAACTCCCAGAGCGCCAGCTCAGACCAAATGGCCAAAGCAAATTATTAAGGGCAGATTAGTCAACAGGCCTGAAGAAAAGTATTTTGCGGTTAGGATTATACAGAGAGGATACTAAGAAGTCACCGAGCATGAATTTTAACCACTAGAGCCTTGAAATTCACATACTTCCTGCCCCAAGCTTACATCATGCTCCATCTCTCTTCACCTGTAGGCTTTTTTATTTTTCAAACTCTTTCACCCTTACATTATGTAAATGTCCACTCTGGATTAAACTGCTCAGATCAGGAAATTAATATAACACACACAGGCAGCAAAGTTGTTGTTCTACTGGAAAAAAGTGTACCCAAACTAACACTGTGGGCACATGGATTCAAATATCGTCTTAAACAGATTAATGGGTGGTTCATGGGATGTCACATGCTCTATTCACACTTCTCCACTTCATAAAGTGGGGAAAATACTTCTTAAAGGGTAGTGGGAAGAATGGGTAGTCATTACAACCAATTCTAAACTAACTGTTGGTGCCTAGTAATGGTCCCTTGAGAACCTGAAGTATTTTGATCCAAACCCAATTAGATGCACTTTGAGCAGCTAAACTACTACTTTTTATTTATGTGTTTGTCTGTTTTGCATAGAAATAAAAACATTTACAAACCATAGAACACATTCTTTTGAACTACCACTGTTAATGATTAAAAAACAAATGATCCAAGGCTAATTTGGTGTTTGGACTCAGTGCATGATACTTAAAATATTTGGAGCCCTTAGGACCAGTGTATATTATTTAGTCAAATCCCTATCACCCACCAACAAGTAGTTCAAAACCGTTGAGAGGGTAGGAACTGTAGGCCACTGCTAAAAAGTACAAAAAGTTATCATGGAAGCAATGAACACAAAACTATTTTTGCCATGTTCCTAAATAAATAAATAATGAAAGAGGAAATCAAGCTGATCTTCTCCCACTGGGCCTAAAAGGCAGCATCAGACTGTCTCCTCCATTCCATCATAGCTTGTGGTGAAGAGCCAGTGCTTGGAAGGCTGGGCCCATGTCCTTCCAACTCATATAAGGAGGAATCTAGCAGCTAGTTATTAGAATTAAGGTAAGGTATTTAAATACCTTACAGCCCAGGCTGTGAAATCCCTGTGTAATAGGGATGTAACAGAAATCAAGTTCAAGGAGAATGCAGGCAAAGACTGCAACAGAAAACAGTCTCTGAAGAGTGGAAGAGAGAAATCTGCATGCATTTGGTTGCAATTTCCAGATATGAGATATACAATAGAGTTAAGCCAGAACCATTCAGCTGATTGAGGGGAAAAGCGGAAATCCTAAATCTCTATTGTCTGATTCTCCATCTACATTTGTTCATTACCATGTACCAACCTTCCCCAACCGGGCACCTTCCCGATATGCTGCACTACAACTCCCATCATCACCAGCCAACAGTTTGAGGAATTAGGTGGAGAAGGCTACTATGTAATGTTTCTGCACATTCACATAATACTTAGTTCAAGCTCCCATGAGCTGTGCTTTTCTGAGAAGTCACATTCTAATAACGTTTCCTTGTTTTGAGAAGTGAGGGTGAAAGAACAAGTGGCAAAAATTTTCCAGGCTGTACTGTTGGTTGAAAGAGTTCAATATGAAGACACTTAAGGTCTTTATCCATTTCATTCATAAAAGGGGGAAAGAGTCTGTGAAAGCGAAAAATTGAATTAGTTTTTCTTCTATGTAGTTTAGAGGAAAATGCAAATAAAAATTATTCAGGGAGGGGTACTAGACTTAAATGACAATGAGTTGGACTGGTGACCAATTACACATCCTAAGAAAATAAAGTAAGTGTGATCCAATATTAGCTTATATATCTTGGGAAGCTATTCGCTAAATTGTATTGGGGGAACTACTTTGCAATCCAGTCTCTTTACCAAGGGCAGACACTCTATAACAGAGTATACATTTCTTGCTTAAATATTTCTACTTTGGAGATAATTTTGTAGTATTCCTTCAAAGGAAAGGGGTCGGGGGAAACAGCCAATGACCAAAGATTTTAGAATTTATTTTTGTTTAGAAAAGCCAATACATGAAGAATTCTTCTCAGTTGTGAAGTGAGGTGTTGTGGTTTCCTTTTATTAAAAAAAAAAAAAAATCAAGGAAGTGGCCATACTAGGCATGCAAAACACCAAGAATCCTGCAGCATTTTTAAAGAGCAATACATTTTGTTTGGCATAAGCTTTGAGGGCTGGAGTCCATAAAAGCTTACGCTGAATCTGCAAAAGTTTATGCCAAGCAAAATTTGTTAGCCATTGAAGTGCAACCGGACTCTATTCCTTTTTTCAAGTTTGAGGAATAGGTAAAATTTTACAAATACTGTTAACAGCACATACATTTCTTAGTATTATATTCTATGCATACATTATTAAGTGTGTGTGTTTACTACAATAAAAAAGGAGTTCTGTGTAACCCAAGAACTTGCATTCCAAATTTGAAACTTTCAATAACACTTGTAAATGTATTGTTTTCACTTGCTAAGACTGCTTTACAAAAGCAGCAAGTTTCTGAAATGCTGCCCAATTTTAGCTAATTAGTTTTCAGATTAGATTTTACAGAGTGAGTAGCTGGTAAGGCCAAAAAAAACCCAACCCCCCCCCCAAACCCATAGCTTTATCTTTACCAAATACACAAACTGAAAAGGCAGTATGCCAAGTTGCTTACGTTGCTGATTTGATCCTGAGTCTTCTTGATTCGCTGTAGCTCAGGGGTGTCAGCTACCACACTGAAGCCCTTCCCTTTATTCTTTTCAAACTCCTCCTTGTAGCGGACCTGGGTAAGAAGAGGAAGAAACACATGTGATGTTATTTGCCCAGTGTCATCAGCTCCCTCAATACACACAGTCATAATGTGAAAGAGGGCAAGATGTTGGCCAAAAGCCCTTGTGGTAAGAAAATCCATAGTTATTGTGGATGAGAAACACATAAGACATTGTGGTAGCAAGGTTTCAAACCCAATCCCTGCTGTTATTATTGTGCATAGCAAACAGGAGAAAGACATGTGCACACAATTTTTAGAGGGGAAAGACACATGTGTTGAGACAATTTTTAAAATAAGACTGTCATCCATCATGATACGACCATACCCCTATTGCCACCCACTACCTGGAAGTAGAGTATTGTGCTCTTGACAGCAAAAAGTACCTGCTGAAATAATTAGCACAGTGAACAGTGGCTTGGGAAAAGGTTTGTTATCATGTTGGAAAGTCCTAGATCACTGTTATGTGTTTTACACTTTATAATATGATGGAGGCAGAGAGCAAAGAGTGGGGAGCAGGGAGGGGAAAAGGAGTAATCAAACAAAATACAATTTCATTCCAGTCTGTCTCTATCCCCATAAAGTCACACACATGTTCACATTCCTGCGGATGTATTTACAATTCCAATAATAGTTTCCCTAGCAGGTAATTACAAAAGTAACTATGTTTCTATTTAATCAATAGGAACCGAAAAATAAAACAGAAAGGAAAGAAAAACCAAATTCCCTATTATCAGTTATATAAGAACTAGGAAACTGTCCCACAGTTTTGAATGGTTCAGCCCTTTTTGTGTAATAGATTTACAGCTGTCCCTCCATTTAAGTACTGTATTCACGGCTTGAAAATATTCACGGATTTGACATTCACGGATTTAAGTATTCACGGCTTGAAAATATTCTTAAAAAAAGAATAATCAAAAAAGCAAACCTTGATTTTGCATCGTATATAAGGGACACTATTTTGCTATGCCAATGTATATACAGTTGTCCCTTCACATTCGCGGGGGTTAGGTTCCATAGACCCCCGCGAATGTGAAAATTCCGCGAATAATGACAGCCCTCCACCCGCCCTCCCCAAGCGACCCTGAGGCCTCCGGAGGCCTCGCAGTCGCTTTTCCCTGCCTCCCCCCGCCCTCCCCAAGCGACCCCCGAGGCCTCCGGAGGCCTCGCGGTCGCTCTTCCCTGCCGCCCCCGCCCTCCCCAAGTGACCCCGAGGCCTCCGGAGGCCCCGTTGTCGCTCCCCTCGCCACTTTCCCTGGACTCCCCGGCCCTCCCCACTCCCTCCTCAGGCCTTCATGGGGCCTCCGGAGCGCCTCCGGGGGCCCCGTGAAGGCCTCCCCAGGCCTCCCCACCCCCTCCCCAGGCTTTCATGGGGCCTCCGGAGCGCCTCCGGGGGCCCGTGAAGGCCTCCCCAGACCCTCCCAGGGCTTTCACGATGCCTCCGGAGGCCCCATGTCACGGTTTTGGGGGGGCCCGCGGGGGCTCTCCCAAAACCGCGAATAATCAAAACCGCGAATGTTAAGTTCGCGAAAGTGGAGGGACAACTGTAATGGGACTTGAGTATTCACAGATTTGAGTATTCACGGGGGTCCTGGAACAAAACACCAGCAAATGTGAAGGGACAACTGTATAATATTCTCCCTCTCCCCCCCTCGCATTTGGCAGTTCAGCAAATTCTGTCCCATGCATATTATAACGAGTCAATATCCCATTTCAAATGCCCTGTGATCTCCAACACAAAAATCTGGTAAACTGAAAGTGTCCTCTATGATCCTCCTACAATCTTCATTCAGTACTGTTAAAACTGTTTGAAATACTGCTCTGAAATCCTCTTTTGGATGAAGTTGCAGTCTATATTTTTCAGTTAAAAAAAAACACACCTGAATAAATGCTTCCTTTCAAATATTTAATTATATGACCTCAACAGTTCAGTTATAACATAAGGAAAACTGACTGAACTGAAGCATAGTTCATTTTCTGCAGCCTACTCTTTAGGTTCTAATTCTAATCTTATTATTACTCCAGAAAGCCAATTTCATATAAGAACATGGCTCAGTCTAAAACATACCCAATGTTGAATCAATATCTATGAGTTGCTGAACTCATGAGAAGTGTTCTGTGTGAGTCTACATACCAAGAAATTCATAATTTCTGAGCCAGCTCATGGAGATGAAAATTTCCAAATGTACCCGTTCAAGAACTTGATCTGAGTCACTGTAAGTCTCATTAGGCAGAGATCATAGTCACACAGAGTTATTTCCAGAAACCAGGCAAGTTAATACAGCAGAGGTTGTTGATAGATAAATCCCCTCCACGTTCATCTTTGCATGTCTATTTCATTCCCATCCCCAACACAGTAACTGACAAAGTAAATTGACCACCTTAAAATAATCCTGCAGAATGATTACAGGCAGACAGCTCAATTACTGTTATTGAAATGGACCCACAGCTACACAACGGACATCTAAGCACCACACTGTATTGCAAACACACTGACCACTACACTTACTTACATGCCTCTAGTTTCCAAACCGTAAACACAACCAAATCCATAGTTTACAGCCAAGCCCCCAATACAATTGCTTCTGTTCAGACCCACAAGACAGGAAATTACAACATGGTGTTACATGGAATTACAGCAAGCATTCCTCAAGCTACAGTACCCACCCTATGAAGTAAAAAACAAATCAACAAGGCAAGTCTTGTTCCCATGACTAATCTATTATAGAACAGACAATAGACAGGAAATGGCATAACCCCACTAGTGGTCACATACAGCTCCCAACTAAGACCACTCAGATCTATAATCAATGAACTACAAGCTATTCTGGACAATGCTGCTGCCTTCTCAAGGGCTCTTGGTGGCAGGCATTTACTTGCCTACAGACAGCCTCCTAATCTCAAACAGTTACTTCTTACAGGACACACAACACGGATAGGGCAACAGGTACAAGACTTTGCCGCAAACCCAGATGCCAACTCTGCCCACAAATCTACTCCAGAAATGTCATCACAGGCCCTAATCACATCACCCACAATACTACTTTAATTTGGTCATTCTCTAATGTGATATATGCCATCCTCTTCAGCACTCTACACTGGACAAACAGGCCAGTCTCTGCACCAGAAGATACTATGGACATATATCAGACATTAGGAATGGGAATACACAAAAACCAGCTGAAGAACACTTCAATCTTCCTGGACATTCCATCTCACACCTCAGAACAGCAGGCCTTGAACAAAAAAACTACAAAGGAAAACTAAAAAGAGAAACAGCAGAATTGGAATATATGCACAAACTCCAGTCCAAGAAGGACAATGGTTTCCTGTCATACTACACATATTATGACATTAGTTAAAACCACAGCCTCTTTTGCCCAGTTTATAACAACTTCTTTCTAGTTCCAAGCCAGCATCATACTACATTTCAATAACTCCCTTCACCATTCATATGGTTATCTACTCACCTTGGCGCTAGGCAATATCTTTTCCCCTGCCTTTGTCCCCCTATGATGTTAAAACTGAACTTGTCACCTCATCACCATACCTACAAGTTTTGCATTTCTACTGCTACTCACATACAAATTACTCATAGCTATAAAGGTCTGTGCCCTAGGCACTTCACTCCATGCATCTGATGGAGTAGACCTAGACTACGAAAGCTTAGGCTACCAATTTCTTTCTCTCAGTCTCAAAGGTTCTATAATATCCCTTTGCTTAGTAATATTTAGTGTAGATCCACTGAAATCAATGAGACATAAGTTAGTCATGACTAACTTTAGTTCCATTGATTTCAGCAGATCAACATTATGTTAGATTGTGTGGATCTAACCTCTAAACATGTATATATTTATTCATTTTATAGGAAGTTTGTTCACATAACATATCCAGTGTCCACACAAGCCAAGCTCATTATTTTATTTTATTTTTACTTGACTAGGACGTTATACATGCAGTCATGAAGTCTGGAAAGTAAAATCATTACTAGCAGAAAATAGTTATTCTGGCCCAATAATAGTTATAAAGTGTTTAGGATAAATCTGGTTGATGAGCATGCTTTCGATTTTCCGAAAGACTTCAAGTAGATGAAGCATTCTGTGAAATTAAAAAAAAATTACACTACTTCAAGGTATATTTACTCATAACTCGATTCCCTGTGATAAGTTCCCTCCTTTTTGTTCTTCTCCTACAGACAAAAGCCACAAGTCATTGGCTGGTGGATATAAACAGCCTTGCCAGCACTCTCAATGGGAATCAGCATAGAAAAGAGAAGACAAGGAGTCTTGTTTTCAAGCTCAGAGACAGACAGTCACAGTTGTAAGCAGCTTCCTGGATCTCAAATGATTGAGAGGATTCAAATAAACAACAGCCACTATGGGGGAGGGGGGCTAACAGGCACACAGATACATACAACTGCAATTTCAGCAAGCAGTGAGGGATCATTCTTTGGGGCTGGGCCTAACGTCAGCAGTAGAATTGTGCTAGGGCAGAATCACTTCCCAGAGCTAGGTGCAAACCAGATGCATATGTTTTTCCAAATATACCAGATGTTAGAAGTCTTATAGATTGAAGCTGCCATGCTGCTCCCACAGGATAAATGGAGTGGACACAATGAGGTCCTTGGGTTTTATACAAGCACAGAAAGCTTTCATGTTTCACACAAGGAAGCCAATATTCAGATCTATGCAGAGGACACTGTGTTGTTAAAAGTATCACTCAGTTTCACAATACATTTCTTAAGTGTTACAAATGTCTAAGATGCATTATGCATTCCTAAACTATGCAGTTGCACATACATACATACATGCAGTATTCTCCCTATGGCTCCTTTTCATTCTACCAGCTAAAGGACTTTGTACAACTTCAGAGTGTGCATACTGCTACACCACCCCCACGGGGTCACCAGGATGCATCTTGTGGTGTTCTGATGGATTTTGGCAATGACCAGAGTGATCAGCGGGAACAGTGGGAAGGCATACACAACCAGTCCAGACCACCTGTATAGGAATGCATCTCCTAGGACAGTTGCCCTTCCTCAGCACCCTCAAGCAAAACAGGGGACAGTGCGCATTCTCTGTCTCACAGTAGCGCACTAAACCTCTAAGCATATAAAGAGATTTAGGCAGCAAAAAGTTCACAGCAGAGTCTCGTTCCTTCAGGCTGCAAAATAAAGAAACAAACAATGCTTTTGCCTAAGAAACTGTTTTACTTTACTGAAGCATAAGCAGAATGTCTTCAAGGATACATCTTGATATACAGAGATTCAAAATAGGACTGAACATACATTCAGAAAGCAGAGAGTAAAATATTCAAACCTCTAAGGTTTAAAGAAACACAAACGTAACCCTCCCAACAGGGTGAGATCACCAGATTGCCTGGCTGCATAGCCCAAAGTTGAAAGCCTTTAAACTGTCAAGTCATCAAACTCAATATTCAAGGTAATTCCAATGAACTCTTACACCCAGATTCTGCAGTTTAGCTCTATATAGCATAAATTTACCAACCGAATGTTCCATTATCCACAACACTCTGGTGTCACGAAGAGGTCTACGAGTGGGTTGCCCCAATCCTGGAAGACTGACTGAAGGATGTGGAGGGGAATCAACCACTCACGGCAGGAGGTTGATGATCTGTTCAGTGTGTCTGCCAGTTTGTTCTGGTGGCCCGGCAGATAAACTGCAGAGATCATCATGTCCTTTTGGAGACACAAGTCCCACAGATCGAGAGCAAGGTGGAGCAGGGTACGAGATTGTGTGCCTCTCTACTTGTTCAAATAGAACACCACCGTAGTGCTGTCCGAAACCACCAGCACATGGCAACCCACCAGGGAGGACTCGAATGTGCGGAATACCTTCAGAACCTCTAGGATTTCCAGGGCATTGATGTGAAGGATCTTCTCGTCACCTGACCACCTGCCTTTGACTGTCAAGTCCAAGCAATGAGCCTCCCACCCATTGAGGGAGGCATCCGTGTTCACTGACACCACTGGCTGTGGGTGGAGCAAACATGATGCCTTTTTGGAAATTCGTTGGGTCCAGCCACCAATGTAGAGACCTTAAGATTCGTCTGATAATAGAGTGCGGCTGTGCACAGAGTCCAAAAAGAGCCCCAAAGAATCGTGCTTTTTGGGTGGGTTGCAGTCTTTTGTCATGGTTCACCACCAGATCTAGTCTGTGAAGTAGGTCCAGAGTAAGATTTGTGTCTGACAGCAGCTGGCCCCATGATCAGGCCACAAAAGCCAACTGTCCAGATAAAGGTAGAGGATGACTCCTCGTTGACATAGCCAAGCCACCACTACCACGACACACTTTGTAGAAAAAAGGACACCATGCAAAGGCCAAATGGAAGGATGCGAAACTGGTAACAGTCCAACCCTACAGCAAATCTGAGGAAGTGCCAGTAATAAGGGCGTATGGCAATATGAAAATATGCATCTTTGAGATCTAGGGTAGCAAACCAGACTCCTCCTTGCAGGAGTGGGAGAATAGAAGACAAGGTTACCATTCTGAAGCGATTCAGGTGGATGTAGGTGTTCACACCCCTCAGTTTGAGCATGGGGCGCATACCATCCTTCTTGGGCACCAAAAAGTAGAAGGAGAAAAATCCCCAATGACAGTGAAGATATACCTGCGGAGACGGAGGAGTGGAGCGGAATACACCCACAGGTGATTGATGGGTGAATTCTACAGCATAGCCCCAGTAGACAACATCCAGAACCCATTTGTTGATGGTGATGGTGGACCGCATGTTGTAGAAATGATGAAGCCTGTTGTGGAAAGGAGCAGTGTGTGTAGTAGTGGCTTTGATGGCAATGGGGATGTGTAGAGAGCAGTCAAAGGTGTTGCTTAGGCTGGTCAGGTTGCTTTTTCTTGTACTGAGATCTAAATTTAGAGAAGGAAGATTTCCTAGATGCCAAAGGAAGTGGCAAGACTGTAGCACACTGGGATCGCCCTTGAGGAGGACTGTAGTGGCATCTATATGGTTGGAACTGATGCCAAACAGGACAGGAAAGGTTGTAGGATTTGAGATGGAAACCCAAACTTGCGAGCAGTGGTCCGTATCTCCTGTGTGTGCTCCAGTTGAGTATCCATCTCAGCATGAAACAAACCCTTTTCGTCAAAGGGCAGATCCTTAATGACTGAGCAGGCAGTGAAGGAGAGTCCATACAAGTAAAGCCACGTGTGCCCCCCAAGTGCAATGGCACTGGTGATGACCTTGCCCATGCATTCAGCCACATGCTTTGATGACTGTACCTGCTGCGAAGCCAAACAATGTGCCTCATCCTTTAAGACTATAAGGGCCCATCTGTCTTGTTCCGGCATGCATTCAAAGTATGGGGCAACCTTTTCTCATAAAAAAAATTGGTACGCCCCCATGCACGCAGAGTAATTTGCAATTTTACTCAATAAACATACAGTAGAGTAAAATATCCTCCCCATCATGTCCAATTTCTTCTCCTCCTTATCAACAGAAGTGGTGTGTATTTTTTTGTGATGACCTTGACTGAGCCACATCCACTATGATGAAATTTGGCTTTGGGTGAGTAGAAATCCAGTCCATGTTAATTTGATCAAAGCAGTACAAGTTGTCATGCCGGCAGGATGTAGGCGGTCCCGTGGATGGGCTCGGCCAAGAGCTCTTCACCACCCGATGTAAATACGGCAGGAAGGGCAAGGAAAGGAACAACGGGGCCTGCCTCTGGATATCTCCGAAGACTGGATTCTTGACATCAACATTAGGGTGAGAATACTGAAGGCCCAAGGAGGAAGCCATGCAGGACATTCAACCAGCGAAGGACAAAACAGTCAGGATATTGGGACATGCAGTAGATTTATTCTGTAAAGTGCTGAGATGTAGCAAACAATCTGCAGAGAGCTGCAGAGTGAGCTAGCAGCAGTTTGCAGAAGGTAGCTGGGTAAATGTATCAATATTAATTAGCTCACAGCCCTGGAGCAGAGTTGGGCTGGACTGAGAGGTAAGCAGTCCTGTTTTGAATCTCACTGTGTGGAGATGTCCTGTTTAGGATCTCACAGTGGGAAGGTGTTTCTCTTCTGAATGCTGTATATATCTATAAATATACTTCATTATGCCGAAGTAAAGGGAAGTTTATTACAGACACAAGCCTATGTCTGTGCATTTATTCTTATGGCTGAAGGAACAACAGTCTGCTGTTTATTTTTGCTGCCTGGAGCTGTTTAGGTACCCAGTGTGCTATCACCTGACAGAAACATCATCCGTCGGGGATGGAGCATCAGTCCCAGCCATATGTGGGTTCAGGGACATCCGTCCATCTGAACTTGTGGACCCATTCGAATCCGACTTGGTCGAGGATCAGCAGCATCACTGTCCTCTGTCATGGGGTTTTGATCTCTCCTCCACCAGTACAGCGACCCTCACCAGCTCTTGCGCTGGTACCGCACAGTCCTCTCTCTGTCTTTCATGACCTTCCAGACCAGCACCCTGCCCTAGACATGGTCACAGCTGAGATGGAAGGGGCACGGTCCTGGTGGCTGCTAGTGGAGATTGTGGGTGACGCCAACCCCTTCGTAGAGAATCATCAGTGTACACAGTGTACACATAGGGACTGATGCCAGATAGGTGGCAACAGGGCCGATGGTAAGAGCCCCAATAGAACTTCACTTCCTCATGAGACTGAAACAAGTGTCCCACATAATCACAGAACTGCCGTGAAAGGCATGGACAGGGCAATCTGTCGAAGTTGGAGGAGTGACGATGGTGACATCTCTGCACATCAGGGGATTGAGAACGGTGTCTACCACAGCCTCTTGACCCATCACAAGCTTGACTACGCGAACAACGTCCCCTATCGCAGGATCAAGACCGGGACCGATGTCTACACCAACTACGGGAACGTGATCTCAATGACCAGTACAACATGGCTGTCTGTGATGAACGCATGTGGCAAGACATCGAGCGTGAACTGGGTGGAGGAGTCGGTAGCAGAGGCAACAGCCATAGTGGGCAACCCAGAGGAACATCAGGACGATCAGCTGCACCAGGTGGCAAGTGAGCAGGCAGCATCATCACGTCCACATTCTGAGAAGTGTCCAGTATCTCATAATCCAATACCACGATGGGAAGTGGTGCAGGCAATAGTTGTTGCAGCGACGGCACAGGGACTGGAGAAGCGGCATCAGAAGGAGCAGGAGCAGATCCGTGCATTGGGGACGTTGCTCTCGCAGGCTCGAGGGCATGAGATGGACCGACCTTGACCATCACGTCCTCTGATGAAACCAGGGTGGAAGCCAGAATGACGGGGCGTGGGGAGTGCTCATGAACCCACTTCTTTTTCTTATGCTTCTTCTGGAGAGGACTGGACCCTGAACCCAAAGATGTCAACTGCGTTGGAGCACCCTCTGTCGAACTTGAAAGACGTGCTGAGGTTGAGGGCTTAGAACGCCTGTCTATCGATAGTGAAGACAAATGAGACAGCTTTGAGTGTGACAGCTTCGAGATCGAGGACGGGCCTGAGGGTTTCGAGCATTCCGTGCCCGGGGTTGAAAACGAGCAAGGATTCGGTGTCAGTGGGACCGAGGAGGAGCAGGACGGCCACCAGTTTGAGAACAAGCCGATCCCTCCTGAGCTGCAGCTGACAAGGCATGCTCATATAGCAAAGCCTTGAGTTGAACTTCTCAGTTTCGCCTCACTTGTGAGGTAAAAGGCCATACAATGACAAGTACAGACATTATGCCCTTCTCCCACACACAAGAGACACTTCAAGTGCCCATCCATATTGAGCATCTTACTCCCACATTCAGAGCATTTCTTAAAGAAGGCAGTCAACACCATAGTGACTGACAGACCAAGGGAAATCCAAAGTCACAAGCCAATCCGAGTCAAATCTGTAAAATTCAGTCCAAAATGGGAGAAGAAAAATTGTCATCAAACAGTCCAGGTCAAACCAGAAAGCTACCAAATCCAAAAATTGCTGAGAAGAGTAGTCAATAAACAAACTAAGTCAAAAATCCGTTGAGGTAAAAGAGATTTCACAGAATGTTCCTAGAAGCTGCCAGCATGGCAGAAAAAAAGGAACTGAGGCATTTGGGCGAGAAGGGACCTCATATAGGTCAGCGGAGAGGGCAGGTGGGGCTAACCCCCAAAAGCCTTATGTAACGGTTCCAGAAGGTTCCGAAGAGTGCTTTGTGCAGGCGCAAATACCCAACTGTGTGGATTCACAGAGACCACGAAGAACAGGTTGCTTACCTATAACTGTGGTTCTTTGAGTAGTCATCTGTGAACTCACACAAATGGATTATCTGCACCTGTAACAGTGCATCATTCAGAAGCTTCTAGAGCTAGTGAATAAGCATTTTGGCAGTAGCCCCTCCTCCACATGGCCCATGTGCCTTGTGCCATTCCCACTCAATCCCTGAGCTTCTTGGGTGCCAAAGCAGCAGCCCAAGATAAAGAAGAAAAGCTGTCCACAACAAGGGGAGGAAGGGCAGGGTTGTGTGAGTTCACAGATGGCCACTGGAAGAATAACAGTTACAGGTAAGCAACCTGTTCTTCTTTGTAGTCTCTGTGATTCACACAAATGGGAGACTAGCAAGTTACTCACTATAGGAGGTGGGAGTGTCATGCAATGCAGGGAAAAAAGGACAGCTTTCCCAAACACTGCATCAAGAGCACAATGAAGCTCGAAGCCTGGGACCAGTTAGCTCCCTTGCAAATGTCCTGCAGTGGGACACCCCTCGGGAATGTAATGGATTCCACCATAGCTCTGGTACAGTGGTTCCATATTTGCGTGAAGGTTCCTTCTGTGTTAGAACATAGCCGAGTATGACAGTGTTGATGACCCACTTGGAGAAGCACTGCACAGAGATTGGTAAGCCCTTCGTTCTAGATGATTAGCAAAGGAATAGCCTCTGGGATTTCCTAAAGGAGCCCATAAGGTCCACAAAGAAGGTTAGCACTTGAACGTCCAAGTGGAGACAGCACTCAAAGTCTGACAAAAGATTCTGCATCAGGGCTGGTAACACAATGTCCTGATTGATACAAAATGCAAAGACGACCTAGGGGAGAAGCAATAGGTGAAATGCAGGACCACCTTGTCTCTGTGAAAGCAGTGATAAGGGGAGTCAACCCTAAGACTGCACAGCTCTACTGCTCTTCTGGCTGACATTATGGCCACCAGAAACGCCATCTTCCAGGTCAAGAGCCTCATGTTGCAGGAAGCCAATGTTTCAAAGGGCTGACATGACAGCTTGGAAAGGACCAGCTTGACCCTCCAGTGAGATGTAGGTCCAGCAGTAGGGGAATGGAGATTTCTGTATCCTCTCAGAAACTTTTTCATTAAGGGGTGTGGAAAACAGGAAGGAGAGATGTAAAAGTGTATGGGACTTTGTTCCTCCCTGTTTGTTTAGGAAGAACACGACCATAGTGTTGTTGGAGACCAATTGGACATTTCTGCCTCGGAGAAGGCTCAAAGTCCTAGAAAGCCTTTATAACCACCAGCATCTCAGAAGCGTTAATGTGTAGGGCACTCTCATCTGCTGCTTTTGAGGACCATTTTGGTTATTGTATTAAGAGAATTCTTTGGACTGTATAGAGGTGCTTGTGGAGAAATTAAAGGAATTTAGAGATCTGGCAGTATTTAAAATTAAAGAGCAAGACAGTGGTGTTGACAAAAAATATGAAAAAAGATGATCAAATAAAGCTGATAGAAAAGTCAGATTTTAAGATTGAGGAAAAAAAGTTAAATGCTTGGCTATTATAATGACAATTGTGAACTGTTATGTTATATCAAAACAACTACAGTATGTTAAAGTGTGGAATCAAAATTAATAAGGATTTACAAAGATTAGAGAGATTAAAGTTGTCATTGATGGGGAAAATATCAGTAGTAAAAGATTTGATGAGATTTCTATGGCAAGAAACACAGAATTAGATTTAAAATCTTGCAAGATGGAAAGCAAAGAGGTGGCCTGGTCTACCAGATTTGAAACTATATTTTGCTTCGAGTTGTTTGGTTTGGTTGAAAGATTAGATTACACTACAGAATAAAAGGTTATTAGATTTAGAAGGACATGGCCTGAGGTTTGGATAGCACAGTTATCTATGGTACAAGAAGGTTAAGGTAAACTTAAAGAGTTTAATAATCATTGTGTTAGACAGACCTTGTTGAGAATGTGGAATAGATATAAACCCAGGTTGCATCCAAAGATACCTTCAAAAGTTTCAATACAATAAAGGAAACAACTACAAAAGAAAAATGGTTAACTTATCAAGAACTACTAGAGTTTGATCTAAGAATGTAGAATTTGAGTGAGAAATTATTAGAGCTATAGTTTTCAATGGTTCTCTTATAGACAAGTGTTGGAAAGATTCATGATGGATAAAAAATCATTTGGTTTTGAACAGTGCAAATATGAACTTGAAGTATAGTTGTTTATTGAGGATGAGCATCTAATCAGGAAAATATGTAAGTTATTGTTAAAACTTGCAACAGAGAAGGAACAGGTTAAAGACTGTATGATAAAATGGGCCCAGAATTTTGAAAATAATATACAGATGACAAAATGGGAAGGCATGTGGACAAAGGAATTGAAATTCACTTTGTGTTATGATCTTAAAGAAAATTTGTATAAAATGTTTTGGTAATGATATTTGACTCCTGAAAAGTTGGCTAAAATATATAAAAATGCTTCAAATGTATATTGGAAATATGAACAAGCAGGGTCGTTTTTCATATGTGGGGAGTGTGTAAAAAGGCTAAAAAGATTTGGGTTCAGATTCATTCTTTCATACAAAATATTTTGCAATTGAATATTCACTTTAAGCCTAACTTTTTAAATTAGAAATGATGGATGACAGCTTGGAGAAGACTCATGGAAGACTACCACAATATATGACTACTGCAGCTAAACTGTTACATGCACAAAGTTGGAAGACTTCATCAGTGCCAATGTGAAAAAAATACTGTTAAAAATTATGGCTTTAGCTGAGATGGACAAATTATCTGCTCTGGTGAGGGAGAATGCATTAGAACCTTTTTTGTGAAAAACTGTGAACTGTGGATTACAGTAGGACCCCAGTATCCACTGATACATTATCCACTGATTCAATTATCCACAGGACACAACACTACACACCTGCTGTAGAGTCTTTGAAAATGTGTCCTCTCTAGCCAATTTCTAGGCCCTCCAAGACAACTCTACAGTATTTTAAACCAGAAGTCCCATTATTTTCAATGGTGTTTGCTATTATCCACAGTTTTCAGTATCCACGCCTCTCCCCCAGAACCAAACCCCAGCGGATACAAGGGTCCTACTGTACCTTTTTGCATAAGAAAGGTAAGATTAAATTAACAGTGGGTTTTGTTAATTAATAGGATTAAGTTAATGGAAGAAGAGTAACAATTTATAACTAGGCAAACAAGAATTTAGTACACAGTAGAGAATGTTGGAAGTCATTGTTTTCATTTTCTAATTCTGATTCTTTGTATCTTTATATGCCCCTCTCTCTTTCTTTGTTTTTTTTTGTCATATTTTAATATGCTTTTCTTTATATATAATTGTATAAATGTAATTTCTTAGTGTGTTTTGCATGCTTTAATGTATTTGGTGTTTAGTGTGTTAGATGTATTCAATCCTTTTAAACAAAAATACTTTTTAGAAAAATCAATTATAATGCAAGAGTTAAACACAGAAATGTGAGTCCTACTAAATTTGCAGACTTTGCAAACAGCACATTTCCCTTGCACACCAGAGGGTGAAGCAATAGAGTGCTGCAAGTAGAGGAAGTGCTCAAACAAGGCTGGCTTTCATTTTTTTTCTGTCCTTTTATGGGCACTCAGCTGGAATCAGCTCAGCTCTGATGTTCACAGAAAGCCAGACATGAGTGAGTCAGGCAGGCTGGCTAGTTCTTTCCCATGTCCTGCTCAATGCTGCGCTATTATGGCCTAGCAGAAAGAGGATGGTGGGGTGGGGGTGGAGGGGTGCACCTACATTTTCTTGGTCTTATACCCTTGTCATCCTCTCAATGGAGCACTTAAACAAGGAAATCAGAAAAGTGTGGCACCTCAGTAAGGAAACAATTTTGTTCACTAGATTAACTAAAAGGTTTGTAGTGTTTTCTCCAGTTAGTTTGCAGTGTTTTCTCCAGTTACAAGATAAGATTATAATTCGTTACCTGAGAAAGGGACTGCTCTGAAATAAACAGCTTGCCATGTGAAGCTATGTGCTTCCTACACAAGTGCATAGCTGGGTACTGGCTGCAATTCAGCATCTTGAAAAACTCAACTTTTTTTTTTTACAAAATAAAGAAAGCCAACACTCTAGCAATTGTCCTGGGTCTGGCAGCAGCACATACCAGTACCTCTAATTGGACCCTCAAGGCCTGCCCCTTGCTAGCCCAACTCTGTTTTGTTTGTTTTTTTAACCTAACTTGTAACCAAGGTTTTCTTTGCTGATAAAGGATTCACTTCAACCTTTAATGAAGAAATAAATTGATTTTAAAAAAAAATCACAATGCACGCTAGTACCCTCTAGGGGCAGATTTGCCATATTTTAGCCAACTAAAACAGTTTTCTTTCTTGATTTAAAAAAATGATTTCCCTGGGCCTTAAACAGTGCAGAGGGTCTCTGAAGCATGGGGAAAGCGCTTCACAAATCCCCCAAGAGGGAGCTGGGGAAATTTTGATCAAAATTTAAAATCAAAATTGGGGTGACATCTTTGGGGACTTCAAAATAGCCTCATGCAGCTTATGGGCCACACTTTCCTCACCTCTGCTCTAGCTTACTTATTAACAAGGTATTGATACCATGTAACAACAATTTTACTACCTGTAACCCACTCTGTTTTTTCCCCCTAAATAAAACAAAGTATTTGAATAAAAGACTTAACTCTGTATTAAAACTGTGAAAGCCCATTCTGGCTGCCTTTATATAAACCAATACAACCAGGCTCAGTTCTCTAAGAGAGTTACTATGCAGAAGAATTGACTTTGTTCTTTAGAAGAACCAGTGGTTCAGGGTTAAGACTTCTGGTAATATAGGAGGAAACTAGAGAATAAACTACTGCAGTAATTTGCTTTGTGGAAAAAATACAGTCTGGCTACCATATGCAGCTAGTTCATGCCCACTTTAGTAAAGGATAGGCAGAAGCTTAAAATAGGAAACCCCACCTTGGAACAGAGCAAGCATAGAGCCTTTACGTCTCAGGTGCTACCCTACTTCATAGCATTCCTCAATTTGCCCTCAAGGTGCTATTTTCATGATTTGAGAAAATAAACCCATAGGAAATAAGCCCTCTCATTTCACAGTCATTTGTGGGCTGCTGGTGTTAAAATTAACCTAGCTGGAGGAGTTGTTTACTTACACAAAAGATAATTGTGTGCTTCTGGCAAGCTATCGGAACTAGTTACGCCTTCTCAGCTACTCAAAATAAGAAGAACCCACAGAAGTCTGTGGGAGGGCTCTCAGTGTGGCTGCTTCAGTCATAGATGCCCTTGGAGAAGGTCCAGCAGTAGTTCCAGGAGCAAACAGATGCTATGTCAGGCAAACAACATTTAGATTCCCAACTTGCTGGACGAAGTCTACGTCACTTCTGCATCTATCATGGTTTCTAGAATGCTTCTCTCATGAAGTAAGCAATTTAAAACTATCTGCCCTAATCTTCATGCTGGCTTTACATAGGGCTACTCTAACAGTGGAGCAAATTATGTCACCACTAGATTCAACATGTTAGGGCTATGATCTGTCCTCACACAAATGCATACAGAATCATTATAAGAAATGGTAGGTAGTGGATGTGATTTTAATACTTATCTCAAATACAGCCAAGAAAAAGGAACGTTGGTCTTACCTGTGATACATTCTTTCCAGTGGAGAGACAAAGAGCATTCAATTTGCTTGGGTAGTTCCTCCCCATTTGCTCCTAGTAGGCAGGGAACAACGTTTTTAGGACTGATCTGCCCTCTGTCGTGGGAGAAAAAACAGGAGGAGACAACAAACATTTTGCAACATTAAAGTTCCACTCAAAGAAATGAAACTGAGTCTCTGTTCAAATGACCCACAGCTTGTTCCACTATTGCCAGCACCTCGGGTGGGTCTGGATACTCTTTGTCTCTCCACTGGAAAAGAACGTATCACAGGTAAGACCAACGTTCCTTTTCCCAGTGGGGAGGACTACAGAGCATCCAACTTGCTTGGGACGTACAAAAGCAACGACCCTGTGGGTGGGCCTGGCGGTGGCTTAATCCCTCAGGGACTGACAGCATGCTACAGGACTCTTCCACCAAAACATTGCTCCAGCAGACTGCAACTTGTCCAGTCTATTGTGTCTGATGAAAATTGATGAAGATTCGAGGAGACTGCCCTGCAAATTTTCTCTAAGGAGGCATCCTTATGCCAGGCCGCCGTTGGTGCCACAGTTCAAGTAGAGTGTGCCCAATGAGGTCTGGCACTAGAATGCCCAGGTGCTTGTAGTATGCCACAACACATGCTTGGATCCAACGCCCCAGTGTTGACGGCGAAACCCTCCGGCCTAGGAACTTGACATGGACTCCGATGGATAACATCTCTGAACACCTGATCAAACTTGTTCTTTTTCAAAAAATATATCTGGATCATGGCTCTTCCAGTGGAACAGGGGATTGGCTTTCAGACTAAAATCTGGATGCAGATGAAGATTTACTGAATCTGGTCTACTAATACAGAGATCCCTCCGAATCGACAATGGCGCTATTTCTGACACCCTTCTTGGAGGTGCAATTGCCACCAAGAAAAGGGCTTTCCAAGATAAAAAATTTAGAGGGACCACTCTGAGAGGTTTGAACGGTGCCACTGTCAATTCCTTCAGAATTGTATGATGGCCCAAAAGAGGGATCTATGCCCTGGTGGGGATGCAGGGTTGCCCAACCTCCACAGAACTCTTTGTATGTGTGGGTGAGTGACCGCCTATGACACTCCTAATGGCCTTGGGTCGCAGACCCACATTCACGCTGTCCTGCAGGAAAAAACAAAGGAGACAGAAGGGTGTCCCCCCAGAAAAAAACACAGCCCCTGCACTTACACTACCTCCGAGACACTTTGAATGTGTATTCGTAGATGCTCTGTGCTAACTCTCACCAGGACACTGGGATGGTAAGCACAACTGTCTGGGAATATCCCCTTGAACTTAGCATCCTCTGCTTAACCTCCAGGTGTGGAGCTGCATCCAATTCAGGACCGGATGCTGAACTTGGCCCTGGGACAAGAAGTTCTGGAAAGTCCAGGACTTGGATTGAGTCCATCGCCAAGTCAAGGGATGTTTGAGAACCACTGCCGCCAGGCTCAAGCCAGGGTCACTAGGATCAGATTTACTCTTTCAGACCTGGTTCAAACAGGGACTTTAGGAATCTCCTGATTTGTTGGAAGGGCGTACCAGACTTCGTGGCCATGGTGAAGACAGCGCATTTATGGCCTCTGCTCCCTCCGTCAGAAAGAACGGGAAAAGGAACTGGGAAAACTTGGTGGTCATTCAAGGTGTGAATTGGTCCAGGAGTGGATGGCCCAATGCCCATCTGGTCAATGTCAGTGCAGCTGAGTGAATCGGCTTTGAGTTTGAGGGATCCCTGTAGATGTTCCACCTTCAGGGATGTGATGTTCTGCCTAAATGAGCACGTGAGCTGCTTCTGCCATGATTGTGTGGGACCTCGTACCTTCCTGTCAATTTATTTGGGCCTTCATCGAGATGAGGTCCGTGCAGTGTAGGACCGCCATGTTACCAACCAAGTTCTGAGACGCTACTAGGGCCAGACTGGTTGCCCAAAAATCATGCCAGCTGCTACTGTGCTCGCATCCTGCCAGCATCCATCTGCCCTGCGCCAGTTGGGGGCTGTAGTCTGCTCCTCAGCCTCGTAGGGTTGCGTCTGAAGTAATCTGTATCTTGTCCGTCTACCGAAAGAGGACTTCTGTGAAGAGCCGATGAGGGCCCCCACTGTAGTCACTGTGAGAGTTCCCTAGGAATTCTGAGGTGCCTGTGTCGCTGAAAAGCTCTGTCTTCTTGAACTAGAAGCAAGAACCTACTGCAACGTCCTGGAGTGAGATCTCGCCCACGGCAGAAAGTCTACTGCTGCCATTATGAGGCCCTGCAACCACGTCAGCTGCATAATATCCAGTCGGGAAGTGTCTCTCACTTCCTGAATTGCCCTGTAAGGAATCGATTCTCTCCTAAAGGAGAGAGATCAGAACCCCCCTGGGCCCAGGGCAACCATCAGATTGGCCTTCTTACAGCACCCGGTATTCCCAGGCGGTCTCCCATCCAAGTACTAACCAGGCCCAACCCTGCTGATCTTTGGAGATCAGACGAGATCGGACTAGTTCAGGGTGATATGGCCGTATCATGGCAAAAAATAGCAGAAGGCACCAAGACTGAGACAGGAGCATCTAAGAGCAGCCCCTGTAACTTGTCCACTACCCTCTTAGGTAGAGCGTGCAGTTTCTTTGCACAACCTAGTTGTGCTCCTACCCCTGTGGGTGAGACCCATTGTCAATAATCATGTGCCTAAGTGCGGCTGGCACTGGCCCTTCCAGTTACTGGCTGCTGGCTGAAAGCCCCAACAAAGCTCAGCAGAAATCTCAGTGCGAAAACCTTTTGCACAAGGCAAAGAAATGTGTATATTATTATTATTATTATTATTATTATTATTAGCGAGTGCCATTGAGTCATAGAATCACAGAGCTGTAAAGGGACCCCAAAGGGCCATCCAGACCAACCTCATCCTGTCTTGTAGGAACACACAACCAGAGCACTCTTTGTGTGACTCCACCACCTAATACGAGGCTCGAGTACGGGATTTGAGCAACTGACCAGAAAAAAAGGCAACTCCCGTTCCCTTTGTGGGTTCTGGGCCCCCGCCCTGGTGCCACCAGGGGTCTGAAGCTTCGGTGAGTCCTCACCGTCCTATGTCCCCTCCCCACTGCGAAATGGAAGGGGGGAATGAGGCTCCGCAGCAAAGAGAGCTCAGTGGGAGCATTTGCTCCAAGTACGAGGGGGGAGTAAGGCACCTAGCCTCATGGTTGGTGGGATATGGGTTCAGCCTCCCCTGCCCCCGCGCCATCGCCCAGTACCAGCTCCATGGGGAGTCCTCTACCTTCCTGGAGTCCCCCGTCGCCCGCTGCAGGGCCTCTGTAAGCAGGGAGGGGATGGCTGTTTCGGCCGCGGCGCTGACTGTGGCGGACTCGACCCGGGTTCCTGCGGGGTTCTCCTGAGCGCTTCCCAGCGCTGCCGTTAATGCCACGCCGAACGCCCGTGGCACACTCTGAGCGGCTCTGAGCAGTTGCCTGTGGGTGCATCTCCATGGCGAAATGGGACGCACTCCCAGAGCGGCTCCCACTGGACTCTCTTGGTGCCTCTGACCGCACTGGCTCGCTCCAAGAGCGGCTTTGGCGGATAGGCTGGCGACGCTCTCCCCACCCCACTGCCCCATTCCCCGGGGCCAGTTGTCACTCACTGAGGCCGCCTCCCTGGCGGCAGCTGGGACTCGGCTCCTTCAGTGCTAGGGGAGGTAGCCCGGGAACACCAACGCGGCGGATGGCTCCCCGCTCCCAGGGGCGTTCCGCGCTCCCTCCTCCTGGAGGGGCCGCGTGGTGCCATCCTCCCAGTCAGCTCCTAACCCGTCTGGGTGGAGCAGGACTGGAGTGCTGACGGTGGCTGCCGAGGTGGGTGTCTTCTCACCCTTTTTCGGCCTCTTCTTGGCTTTGGTAGCCAGTCCTTGCTGTACTATTGCTGCTGCTGCTGCTCATACTGCCTCCCTCCCTTCAGTGGCCGCAGATATTGTTGTTGTTATTATTATTATTATTATTGGATTTCCCTTTTTTTTTTAAGAGACAACAAAGGGATCCAAGATGGCTCCGGCCACATGGAGGGAGGGAGGTCAGGAAAAACAAAACCACACGTCCTACCAGGAGCATAGGCAGGAAACAGACTGGCTAGGCAAGGGTCGTCCCTCCCAGGTGACCTCACCGGTAGGCAGTCCTAAAAAAGTTGTTCCCTGCCTACTAGGAGCAAATGGGGAGGAACTACCCAAGCAAGTTGGATGCTCTGTAGTCCTCCCCACTGGGAAAGAATGTATTACAGGTAAGACCAACGCCCCTTTACATAGGGCTATTCTAACTGTGGAGCAAATTACGTCACCACTAGACAACATGTTAGGGCTATGATCTGTCCTCACACAAATGCATACGGAATCATTATAAGAAATGACAGGGAGTGGATGTGATTTTAATACTTATCTCAAATACAGCCAAGAAAGATATATATAACAAAGCCTCAGATGTCCTGTTGTGGCCAAGGGCCAGCAACCAACAAATAGTTCTGTGAAAAACCTTGTGTGAGAGAAAAGAAATTAAAAGCAGAGTTCTACTACTTTTAATTTTAGTTAGAGAATATTGGGGGGAGGGAGAGAATATGAGAGATGCTCTCCAATCCAAAGTCATGTGCTCATCTGAAACATTTTAACAGTCTTCTCATTGTTGTCCAGCAGAAAAAAAAGGTTAAGTTAGCTTTCCATGGATTTGCCAAGAGCACAGAAAATTTTAGATAAAAGATTGCAACACTAAGAAAAGGCATCATTCAGCACACTCAAATAATGAGCCTATCCTCACTAGGCCTTGGCTTTTGGTGTCTGATACAGATGTTTCTGGGTCATTTTCATAGGCTGTGTAAGACTTTCCCCTACAAGACAACACCTTAGCACAGTGTTTCCCAAACTCTGGTCCTCTAGATGTTTTGGACTTCAACTTCCAGAAATCCTAGCCAACTTGGCCAACAGTCAGAAATACTGAGGGGTAAAGTCCAAAACATCTGGAGAACCGAAGTTTGGGAAACCGTGCCTTAGCACTTTGCCTTATGTCCTTCTTTCCAAACCAAGTCTCCCCTCATGGTAGATTAAGAAGGTCATCAGATTGCCCAAGAAGAAACAGCACTACTGTACTATCCATGGTGCGGGGAGGGGCTCAAATCAGGCAGTTAACAGGCTATATTCCAATCAAGTTGGCAGCCTACTTGTCTCTCGCTTATACAGCTACATGGCAAGATTATGTGAGGGAATGAAGACTGTTACTTCTGGACAGCCTCCATTCCACAAGCTGCCACATGGTAACTACAAATGCTGAAAATATATATTTCCATCTCAGAAGTGAGAAGACAGCTGCCTAGTACAATATTAACCCCTAGGCTCTACAGACAGGATTCCTAGCTAGAAGAACCTAAAGCAAGACCTCCTTCCTTAAGGTACAGTTGCACAAAATGTAACACCTCAAGAACCATAACGATTAAGAAAACAAATGTTGACAGTTCCTTCTTTTCATTAATAATAATAATCAAGAACATGCAAACAACATGTCTACTACTGCTGCTAGACATGGCATCTTACTTTTCTAACACATATCTCTCAACTACAATCACCTCATCCCAAACAAGTGGCCATGTCTGCAATGACTTACAGGGACTAGAATCCAAGACATCTGGAAGAGTCAAATTACCTACTGTTAGCTTAAATCAACATCAGTAGGGCAAGACAGAGATTGTAGGGAGTGAGGTCCAGTCAAGGACTGAAAAAGAATGTAACAGGAAGCATCAAACAACAATAAATGCTAGGTTTAAAGAAAAGTAGCTTGATGAATAACATAAATGAACCATGCTTGGACCCTATTAATTTACTTCACCTAATGATGAACAAGCTCAGAGTTAAAGATTCCTAAGAACATATTCCTAAAGGGCTCAAAGAACAAGCAGCCTTATGCCTCAAAAACAGGATTGATTTGAAGTTCATGGCGATTCTTAGTCAAGCCTAGAAATGAAACAAGCATGTCCTTTACTGAGAGAGAAGCTAAGAGAGAAGTTGATTTATTTTAAACACCAAGTAGCACCCTCTGCCTGGATCCAACTGTTTATCTTTATAGGGGTTGTTCTCACACAGCTGGGGGGGGGGGAGAATTACCATATATTCCGGTGTATAAGATGACTTTTGAGCACTCAAAAGTGCCCTCCAAAATCAAGAGTCGTCTTATACGCCGGATATACTTTGCTTTGCCTGCCTGCCTATCTCCTGCCTCTTCGCAAATGGAGCAAAGAGGCAGGGGATGGAGCGGGGGGGGGGGGGAAGCAAAGTGTTCAGCAGTTCACTCGCCCCCCTCCTCTGCCTTCTCCCCCTTTGGGAAGCAACGGAAGACAGAGGAGGGGGGCGAATGTTGTGGTTTGCCGCAGCCGCTGCTGGATTGCCTCTGCAGCGGCCAAGACAAACTGCTAGATTCGCCCTTTTATCCCACCTTCCTTGAAGGTGGGGGGAAAGGGCGAAAATGCCCCGTTTGGCTCCGCAGCCCCGATCCCTCCTTCTTGGCTCCCTTCCAAAGGGAGCCAAGGTAGGGCAAGCGGAGCCAGAGCCAAACCGCTAGATTCACTCCCTCTCCGCACCTTCGAGGAAGGTGGAGAGAAGGAGAAAAGCAGCCCAGTTTAACTTGGTAGCTCCGTTCCCTCCTTCGGGGGGGGGGGGTCTTATACGCCCAGTCGTCTTATACGCCGGAATATACAGTACTCTGCCAAGCTGGTTTTTCTGCATCTTCTTCCCTGTTCCCCTTTGCTCAAAGGTCACTCATCAATAGCATTCTATATGTATTACACTGGACAGAGGGGAGAGTGTCACAGCAGACCTCTGCTTCTCTTGTAGAACACTGGTTTTTGACCTTTCATCTCTAATTAAGATATGGTAGGAATTATGCAATCCTTCAAGCCTTGTAGGACTGAAACTCCCATGATTGCTGACCACTGGCTGTGTTGGTTAGCACTGCTGGTAGTAGTAATCTGACAACATCTGGAAGATTATATAATGTTCTCTCCTCATTAACATGATCTTAAGTAGCAGGGCTAGAAAATCAGGCAAAATGGTAATGGGTGACTGGCCTGACCCAGAAAAACATAGTCCCTCATAGCATACAAAGGAAAGTCATTAGCATCTTCAGTCAGTCAGTCTGATAAGTAAAGTACCAGCAGTGTTTGTTTCTTCAAAAATGTAGTGGATAAAACCCAATGGAATGGTTTAAGGCAAGGATACACATCTTGTGCCCCTCCAGATGTTGTTGGACAGCTATGCCCACCAACCCTAACCACAGCATAGCCAACAGTGAAGGATAGTGTGAACTGCAACTCAATTTCATCTGGAGGACCAGAAGATGCCCATCCCTGCCTTGAAGTGTCAGCAGCCTCTGCCATTTCTGATATGCTGGTGCCAGCCTATACTGTATTTCTACTGCAAGAGTTAAGCCTGACACAAAGAGAATTTGACTCTATCAAACTGGTTGTTATTTGAAGAATTTCTAGATATATAAAATATGGAAACAACCAGTAAAATAGAGGCACAGGAATGTAATCTCCTCTAGCGTTTCTGTTTCTCAGCTCTTTGTTAACACTTATAATAAATAGATTATTCTACCCACTCATAGCTGAGAAACAGGATAAAGATTGTGATGCATCCAAAGATGCCACTAAAGGATCCAAAAAATAGGAGCACCTTGTACTGGAAAGTGCTCAGAGGGGGGGAAAAAACCTTGCAAGTTCTGGCTCTCTGAACTGACTGCTGGAAGCAGCTACCAGACACACACACACATATAATACTTTTAGATCTTATTCACCCCATGTTGCTTGATGTCTGCCTGGCTGCTGCTTCAAAATGTTATTTGCTTACCTATTTACTGCACACTTTACAACTTGCACATCTCTGCAGAACAAGGACTGAGTACTGTTTTTAACAGGTAACATTCCTCAGATGCTTTTTAGATGCTTGGGGTTCTTGTAACTCAATTATTGTATCATAAACATCATCTGCTTGCAGAGTGGGATGCTTGTCAGAATTTGTTAATTTCATTTCAGCTTTGTTAATTTCATTTCCCCTGGCAATATGTTAGCAGCTTTCCTTTCTGACAAGAACTAAACAGAGTTCTATTTTAAGAATCATTGAGTTCTTACTAATGTCCTATCTGCGTGCTGTTTTGAGAAATTCAATAAGAAAAAGTACACAATTGATAAAATGGGTAGCATGTGAACAAACACTAGAAGCCTTACTTGACTCTGAAGCTCACTCTGCTGCTTAAGACGCAGGTTTTCAGGTGTGTCTGCCACCATGGTGAAAGACTGCTTCGGGTAGTGTCTGGAAAGAAAACAAATGCAATTGTGTTAATGGTGACCAATCTTCATCTGGTTTGGCCAGTAATGAGCTACAGGGTCCACAAAGCAAAGCAACGTCAGTAGATTCTATTCATACCAGCTGCTCCACATCCAGCTGTTCTTAAGCAGATTTACTGAGGGCCCACCCCAGTCATACAAGAAGTCTCTGTCTATCTAAAAGAATGGATATTTGCCCTCTCTGTTGTACTTGTTTTCAGTATGTTGAGGACTGCAAGGATTCATTGAAAAACCCAAAGGAACATGCTAGCATTCCCTCTGGGACCTTACAACATTGGATCAGTTTCAATGTGTCAAAATCTGTATGAGTGGGGAGAAGAGAATTTACACATAGTCTTGTGAATAGTACGACTGTTTGCAAATGTCACACTTATGCTCCCTCCCACAAACAACTGAAACCTGTCATCTTTTCTAAAGGAAAGAAAAATCTAAAATTTACAAATTCATAAATTAAATAACTGAAATGTATCCAAATTTGGAAAACCATCATCTATTACCTATCTTTGAGACAAATGAAAAGTTTGAGTCAACTGCAAGTCAGAACATTCAAGAACTGGTTACAATTTTCCTTTCATGGCCCACCAGTTAAACTCAACTCTGACCCAAGAATTCAAAATTTCCATACCAAGGTAGTGATTAGCAATATTAAATTTTCAGCTTGTAATATTTTGGGGTGCAGGGAAAGAAGCAGGGGTCAGTGTGCTGAAAGTCTACAGAAAGGTTCTCCACCATTATTAACTTTGTTTATATGAGCATAAAGTGAAAGGAAAGTCCAAAGCTGCATAACAAATTATAGGAACATGAACATATAAGCACTGCAATACTTAGGGTGAGTGAGCTAAAATAAACAAGAATGAGACATTTTGAGTGAGATAGAATCATAGAATCATAGAATCATAGAATTGCAGAGTTGGAAGAGACCACGAGGGCCATCCAGTCCAACCCCCCTGCCACGCAGGAAATCACAATCAAAGCATCCCCGACAGATGGCCATCCAGCCTCTGTTTAAAGACCTCCAAGGAAGGAGACCCCACCACGCTCCGAGGGAGTGTGTTCCACTGCCGAACAGCTCTTACTGTCAAAAAGTTCCTCCTCATGTTGAGGTGGAATCTCTGTTCCTGGAGCTTGCACCCATTGCTCCGTGTTCCAGTCTCTGGAGCAGCAGAAAACAAGCCTGCTCCATCCTCAGCGTGACATCCCTTCAAATACTTAAACAGGGCTATCATATCGCCTCTAAACCGTCTTTTTTCCAGGCTAAACATACCCAGCTCCCTAAGTCTCTCCTCATAAGGCATTGTTTCCAGACCTTTCACCATTTTAGTTGCCCTTCTCTGGACACGCTCCAATTTGTCAATATCCTTTCTGAATTGTGGTGCCCAGAACTGGACACAGTATTCTAAGTGAGGTCTGACCAAGGCAGAATAGAGTGGCACTATTACTTCCCTTGATCTAGACACTATACTTCTATTGATACAGCCCAAAATTGCATTGGCCTTTTTAGCTGCCGCATCACACTGTTGGCTCATGTTCAACTTGTGGTCTACTAGGACTCCTAGATCCCTTTCGCACGTAGTCTCATTCAGCCAGGTCTCTCCCATCCTATATTTATGCATTTCATTTTTCCGCCCTAAATGCAGTACTTTACATTTCTCCGTATTGAATTTCATTTTGTTAGCTTTGGCCCAGCTCTCCAGTCTATCCAGGTCATTCTGAATTTTGATCCTGTCCTCTAGGGTATTAGCTACTCCTCCCAATTTGGTGTCATCTGCAAATTTGATAAGTATGCCCCTAATTCCCTCATCTAAGTCATTGATAAAGATGTTGAATAGCACCGGGCCCAGGACAGAACCCTGTGGCACCCCACTGGTCACATCTTTCCAAGACGAAGAGGAGCCACTGCTGAGCACACTGTTTTACTCAGGAAATGAAAATCTAAAAAGAAACGGGGAAACATTAATAATGAGGAGTAGCAAAAGCAGTCAAAGAATATGAAACAAAGTCTGCAAAGGATCTAATGCAAAGTCTGACTGAATAATATCAGGGAAAACCTACCAATATAACCACAATCCAAATTTATGCTCCAGCTACAAAGGCAGAAGAAAAGAAATTAAGATTCTATGCTGGAGTCCAGGAGGAAATTGGCCACACATCAAAACAGGATTTGTTGGTAATCATAGGTGAATGAAATGAAAAAGCAGAATCAAAGATTTCAGGAAATGTTTGATCTAGGATGAAGAAATGAAGTAGGAGATTGACTGATTGAATTTTGCAAGGCCAACAGTTTGTTCATCACAAACATTTTCTTCAAGCAACATGGACATTACCTGATGGCCAATATAGAAATCAAATAGACTATCTAATCGGAAGCAGAAGATGGAGAAGCTCCATTCTCTCTGCAAAATCAAGACCAGGAGTAGACTGGCAGACCAGGAACTACAAATATAAAAAAAAATTAAAGTAACGCTAAAGACAAACACTAAACCAACCATCATGCCAAAATGCAACCTGTAGAGCATCCCTTTAGAATTTAAAGATAATGTAATAAATAGATTTGTACACTGAAGCCTAACTAACCGGAAGGCAGAAAAACTCTGGACACTGCCAGAGAGGAATGCAAAAAGATACCATCTACAGTTGTCCCTCTGTACCCACGGATTTCGTGTCCACGGATTTAAGTATTCACGGCTTGAAAATATTCTTTAATCCAAAAAGCAAACCTTGATTTCGCCATCTTATATAAGGGACACCATTTTGCTATGCTATTGCATATAACGGGACTTGAGTATTCATGGATTTTGGTATCCACAGGGGGTTCTGGAACCAAACCCCAATGAATATGGAGGAACAACTGAGTTATCCCTCCATATTCACGGATTTCGTATCCATGGATTTAAGTATTCACGGCTTGAAAATATTCTTTAAAAAATAATAACCGAAAAAGCAAACCTTGATTATGTCAGGGATGATGGGAGTTGTAGCTCTTCACCTCTGGCTCAAACTCACCACCTTGTTATGCAGCAGAGCCGACCAGCTTAGATCAGTGGTTAATGCTTTTCTCCAAAGCAGCAGAGTTTCAGAGAATAGGCTGAAGATCCTGACAAACTCTCCAAGCCTTCTCACTCTTCTCCAGGTGTCTCCAAAACGTCTCCAGGATTCACTCAGGCAACTCAGTAGTTTTATATAAAACCTACTTTATTCTTCTATATAAATATACTATATGGTCAACAAATCACAATCTCTACACACTACTCCACAATATCTCCAAACTACTCCACCTCTACTCAACAACAATACATTGGCATACATTGCAGTTTTATAGCCATTGTTTATCACCACCCACTAGTTAGTTTCCACCCAGTGGGTGTGTACTTCCATTCTGATTGGTCCACATAGTTCCACCCATGCTTAAGACCAACCCATGTATTTCAACATTTCACCTTGTACACTTAATGATTCTCAGGTGTTTCCATTCTGCATTCAGTACCTCTGTCCTTGGCTCTCAGGACTTCTAGATTACATTAGCAGTTTCACCTGTGTGGCTTCATAATTGCTCTTGCTTAGTCATTGTGACTTTCACATACATATTTTATTTCTTTCACTGTATGTCCCATGTTGCATTTTCCTTAACAATCCCCTCCGAAATATAATATTGTATGTGTCTTACAATGTCATTCCAACCATTTGTGTCAGCCTTTCATGTTTTTCTGCTGTCAATGCTTTTGTGAACAAATCTGCTATGTTGTGTTGTGTTTCTATATATCTCAATTTATTTCACCCTTCTGAACCATGTCTCGCACATTTTGATATCTTACACCAACATATTTTGTTCTGTTTTTCAAACTTTCAGTTTCAGCCATCGCTATGCATGACTGTGAATCTTCCAGAATTTCCACTGGTATCTTGTAACTTTCATTTAAATCATTTAGCAATTGCTTAATCCACTGTACCTCATTTACTATCTCAATCAAAGCAGCGAATTCTGCTTCCGCTGTGCTTAACGCTACATTAGTTTGTTTTCTACTTCTCCAAACTATTTGACTTTCACTATATTTAATTATCATTCCTGTAACTGACTTCTTGTCTCCTAATTCTGATGCAAATGAACTGTCTACATAACAATCTAGATCTGAACTACTGCTTCTTATAATCAATTTCCTATCTAAGGTTCCTTTCAAATATCTCAATAAATGTTTTACCGCCGTCCAGTCTTCAATTTTTGGATCATTAACCCTTCTAGACAATACATTTACAGCATAAGAAATGTCTGGTGTGGCAAGATATGAATTGTAAAGATCCTATTATACTTCTGAAGAGAATCTTGTCCTCAAATGCTCTAGTTGTCTCCTCAGACACAAAGCCAGTTGTCATTGGAGCTCTTACTATTTTTGCATTCTGTAATCCACACTTTTCAATCAGTCTTTCAATTTTATTTCTCTGACTTAATAAACAATGTCCTTCTTCTGTCCATTCAACACAAATACCTAAATAAGACTTCAATACACCTAAGTCCTTCAAAACAAACTTCTCAGACAATTCTCTTTTTACTAGCTCAATTTCCTGTTTTGATTTTGCTGCTACGCACAAATCATCTACATAAATCACTAATACTATGTCTCCTTTTGTATAAACACAAGCATCTGCAATGCTCCTCTTGTAACCTAGCTTAACTAGCTCATCATTGATGCACAGATTCCACGCTCTGGCACTTTGTTTTAAACCATACAACGCTTTCTTTAATTTATATACTCTCTGACTACCATTTTCTTCGAAACCTTGTGGCTGTTCCATAAATATTTCTTCATCCAAAACCGCATTCAAGTAAGCTGTTTCAAAATCAAAATGTTCTACAACTAAATTCCTTTTTACTGCTACAGCTAGAACCATTCTCAGACTTTCCGGCTTTGCAGTTGGAGAATATGTCTTATCATAGTTCTCATACTGCTGTTGTGCAAAACCCTTAGCCACTAACCTAGCTTTATATTTGATACTTCCATCTGGCATTTCTTTCCTTTTGTATACCCATTTACAACCAATTACTTTCTTGTCTTTGGGTCTGTCAACAATTTCAAAAACATCTTTATTTACCAGGCAACCAAACTCATTATCCATTGCATCAAACCATCTTTCCTGTTTTTCACTAGAATAACTTTCCAATTCTTCAAAACTTTCAGGCTCTTCTACTGCTAAACAAGCTCTTGCCTTTGTCACAACAAACCTATCTGGAGGCTTTCTAACTCTATGACTACGCCTGGGAATAAAATCTGCTGTTTTGTCTCTTTCATCCTCACTTTCTCTACTAGGAGTTGTAGTTCTATGACTAAATCTCTTGTCTTCAGTCATTCGAGTAGTAGTAGGCCTAGATGCTATCTCATCATCGGAAGAACTACCACTGCTGCTAGGTGATGCTTCCTGCTTAACTGAAACCCCTCCGTTTCCTGAGGTTGGTTCAGTTTGTGCTTCTGGCTCATTTGAACTCCCTAATCTCAAAAACACTTCTTTATTGGCATGCAGTTTGTCCCAACCAGCATGTCTCTCGAAATTTGCAGACCTAGAATACTGCACTTGTTTTCCATCCAAATGAAACTTGTAGCTATTTTCAGAATACCCCAAAAACCTAAGCCTTTTGCTTTTGGGTTCTCCTTTCCTCCTGAAACAAGCAGGTGTGTAAACATAAGCAAATTGTCCAAAAACCCTTAAGTACTTGTAATTTGGCATTCTCCCATACAATACCCTGTAGGGAATGTCTTCAATTTCTGAATGATACAATCTGTTACTGATATGTATTGCAGTCAAAGTTGCTTCTGCCCAAAAACTATCTTTCACCCCTGCATCTGCCATCATACAAGCAGTAATTCTTTTTATATCTCGTATTTTCTTCTCTGCTAACCCATCCTCACTAGGACAAGCAGGGTTTGTAGTTTCATGCCTTATTCCCACCTTTTGAAACCAGTTCAACAATTGATTATTTAAAAATTCTCCTCCTCTATCAGTAATGATGGTGCCTACTCTGCTATCAAATTGTCTTTCCACCATTCTTACCCATGCTTTTAAACTTTGCCCAGCGTCAGATTTGTTTTTCATTATTCTCACAAATGCAAACCTTGTATACCTATCAACAATTACTAGGAAATACTTGCTTCCCCCTAAGGACAAGCAGTTAGCTTGGGCGACATCTGCATGTACATACTGAAATGGTCTTTGAGCAATTCTTTTTGTTTTCTTAGCTACTGGAAAAGCTCTGACCTTTACCTGATGACATACCGTACAATCTAAGTGGGTTTTGCATTCAGTAACTTTTAAATCTGGACACATACTGATTAAATTCTTTAAACATTTGAAGCTCGCATGGCTGAATTTTCTGTGAAGCTCGTGTATGCAGTCTTTGTGGATTGGAATATTTTCTATGTTATTAGCTTCTTCAACCCTGTAGCTATCAATATTGTCCTCCAAATAATAAAGTTTGTCCTTTTTCAAACCTATGCCACGCAATTCCCCATTCAGTTTTATCTTACACATGTTCTTTTCAAAGATGACTGTGTAGTCTCTTTCTGTTAATCTGCTTACTGATAACAAATTATTTTCTAACTCCTTTACATGTAAGACATCATTAAAATTCTCTTTTAGCCCTGGAATGTACACAGTACCCATTTGATTTACAGTACTTAGCTCTTTCCCGTCAGCCAAAACTACAGCATTTACATTAGCTGATTTTCTATTACTTATTAAATTTATATCATTACACATCGAAGATGAGGCTCCTGAATCAACTAGCCATTTAGAATTTGCATTTTGTTTTTCCTTAATCATGGTTGCAACCCCCTTTTTATTACCACTGTCCCTCAAAAATGGAGGTCTGGACTGTTTTTGATTCTGCCGCGGCTGCCATCTGCTCTCTGCTTGCTTGCGTCTCTCAGCTGCAAAATGTTTACAATGTCTCTGCAGATGACCAATCTTCTTACAATAAAAGCACCTCCGTTGCTCCCTTGTAGAGGCTGCTTCCTCCTGCGTTCGCCAGTCAGGAGTTGTTTGTTGTTTTGGCACAGTCTTTAAGCTTACTGAGTCACCCTGCTCAGACATTCTTCTCTGGTTCTCTTCCAGTATTCTGGCCACAATTAAGTCTCTATTAAGCTCAGCTTCTGGCAAGTTCTGCAAGCTGTTCGTTATGTTGTCCCACGAAGAATCTAGCGATTCTACTAAAACGTAGCATTGCTGCTCTTTGCTAATTTGCACTCCCCTCAGTTCAGCTTGCACAAATAAATCTTGCATTATTTTTAAATGTTCTATCACACACTGCCCTTTAGCCATCTTTTGCCTGTATATTCTTTTAGACCATAGCATTTTTGCAAAAGCAGTTGAAGGAGTGTGTAATCTCTGCAAGGTATCCCACACATCCTTGGCTGACGTTTTATCTCTGACGTCATTAATAAGTCTTCTTCAAGCATGAGATAAAGACAGGCTTTTGCTTTACTATCTCTCTCTTGAGTGGCTTCATCAGCATCGGCTGCCAGTCCTGTTTCAACTGTTGACCACAGACCTTCCTTTACTAGTAGAGATTGGGCATAAATCTTCCAGGTAGAGTAGTTGTTTCTATTTAATTTACTAAACTTTAGAAATTCCATCTTGATTTGTGCAGTGACTCAATTTGACACAGTCCTTCTGAGTATGCACAGCCGACCCGTCTGGGCTTAAGCAAAACACAAAATGATTTACTTCCGAGGCTTATCAGTGCAGCACAAACAGCTTGCTCTGATCTGTCATCCACAAAGCTTTCTTCCACTCTCTGGAACTTTCAGCTTCTGTGGATGCTGGGTGCTCTAGTAACTGGGCCCATAACCCTTGTCAGGGATGATGGGAGTTGTAGCTCTTCACCTCTGGCTCAAACTCACCACCTTGTTATGCAGCAGAGCCGACCAGCTTAGATCAGTGGTTAATGCTTTTCTCCAAAGCAGCAGAGTTTCAGAGAATAGGCTGAAGATCCTGACAAACTCTCCAAGCCTTCTCACTCTTCTCCAGGTGTCTCCAAAACGTCTCCAGGATTCACTCAGGCAACTCAGTAGTTTTATATAAAACCTACTTTATTCTTCTATATAAATATACTATATGGTCAACAAATCACAATCTCTACACACTACTCCACAATATCTCCAAACTACTCCACCTCTACTCAACAACAATACATTGGCATACATTGCAGTTTTATAGCCATTGTTTATCACCACCCACTAGTTAGTTTCCACCCAGTGGGTGTGTACTTCCATTCTGATTGGTCCACATAGTTCCACCCATGCTTAAGACCAACCCATGTATTTCAACATTTCACCTTGTACACTTAATGATTCTCAGGTGTTTCCATTCTGCATTCAGTACCTCTGTCCTTGGCTCTCAGGACTTCTAGATTACATTAGCAGTTTCACCTGTGTGGCTTCATAATTGCTCTTGCTTAGACATTGTGACTTTCACATACATATTTTATTTCTTTCACTGTATGTCCCATGTTGCATTTTCCTTAACAGATTATGCCATCTTATATAAGGGCACCATTTTGCTATGCCATTGCATATAATGGGACTTGAGTATTCACAGATTTTGTTATCCACGGGGGTCCTGGAACCAACCCCCAGCGAATATGAAGGGACAACTGTAATGCTTGATAAGTTAGAAGGCATAAGGAACAGAGGAAGACTGCATTCTAGATGGATAGACTCAATCAAGAAAGCCACGGCCCTGAGTCTGCAAGACCTGGACAGGGATGTTGATAGGGTGACTCTTCACAGTTATCTACTTGCTTGGCTGATGAAGGATTTACTTTAAGCTTTAATCTAGAAAGAGGTAATCATTTTTAACCTTTAAATGGCTGCATCAAGTTAAATACATGTTACTTTGTTAGTCTGCTCTGCATTATCATAATTTCCCTCTCTACCACCAGTGAAAGTACACATTTGTTGCAGTGCACTGTACTGTGTACCTCTATCTGCCATGTTGTTGTTGTTGGCCTTCAAGTTGTTTCTGACGTATGGTAACCCTAAGACACAGGGTTTCTTGGCAAGATTTGTTAAGGGGGTTGTCTTTGCTTTCCTTTGAGGCTGAAAGAGTGTGACTTGCCTACGGTCACCCAGGGGGTTTCCTTGGCTGAGCAGGGATTAGAACTCTGGTCTCTAGAGTCATAGTCCAACACAGTCTACTATACCATGCTGGCTCTATTTGCCATGCATAACATTAAATGCATACAAACAATTGCAATGCATTTATACAAAGATTGTACAATTGTACATTGGGAAAAATTAACACAAGTTACTTTATTTAAATCAATCATGTGTTCAATACTGTTTTCTGCAGACTCCTGAGGATTTCAGCCTTTACTTTTATATCAGGCAAATTCCTAGCCTTTATGGCTGCAGGGGCAAACTTGAAAATGAGGCCAATGCCCAGTGAACTCATGACCGCATGAATAGGAGTCCAATGACTGACAAGTAAACACTTCCATACTTTTCCCTCTAGCTAGCAAAAGGAGAAAAAATAAATGTTACAAATCCACGTAATTATTTCCTTTCCTCCCTCCCCCTCTCTTCCTCCTTTTTATGCTGCAAGAGACTAACACTATTTGTTATGTGGGCACACATTCTCTATTCCAGTACTTCTACCACACAGTGTTATCCACCAATACCACACAGAGATGAGCAACTAGCCACAGAAGGGAAGAAGAAAAAACAAAGCACAATTTAGCAGAAAGGCAGGAAACCTGGGGTTAAAAATAGAGTTGGCTACTCAAAAAAAATCAGCCAATAATGAGTGTATGTTTAAATGTGCTCAGTAAAAATAAAGAGTAGAAAAAGGAGCAAGTATGGAATGCTCTGAGCACCCTCCTCCTCATCCTATTTGTATAAAGTATACTGTACATACAATCTCCATGACCATGCCATTACCTCTAAGACTCTAAGAGTCAGGGATGGGAGCAGGATATGCAATTCAGTGACATCAGATGTGAACTATCTGGGGTGACCAAGCCACAGAAAAAGAAGGGCCACACATTAAGACTGTTAAATAGGGTTACCATATACCCTCCTTTTCCTGGAGATGTACTCTTTTCAAAGATAAAATTTCTCTGTGTGTTTTCTTACAAGGTCCTACTCACCTCTGAAATTCAGAAGTGAGCAGTCTTTGCAAATCTCTAATTATTGCGAATCTATGGGGCAAAACAAAGCACAATAAAGAGAAAATCCAATCACTAGGGATGGCCAAGATTATATTTTGTGAATTTAATGTCATCACTGTGTCAATAGGACTCACGGAAAGAGGCAGAAGGAGAAAGGGAATAGAGGTGACAGTGGCTCTGGTAACCAAGTAGCTACTGCATGGAATCATTGTGGGCTTCTCTCCTCTGGAATACCCAAGATATTTATCTCCCCTGGCTTTTCCTCCTTCCCAAGACCCTCTATCCACTGTTGTTTTCACCATCTATAGTTCATCTTTATGGTCTCCCTGACAGTTTCCCTTGCTGCCATTCTACCTTGCAGTGTTGTTGTGGGAATCTGCAGTAATGGAGGAGCGGGTGAGCAGACATGAGGGATGGGCCTTTAATCCCACATTGTGTTGGCATATTGCTGAGGTAATCAGATCAATTGTTGTTATTATTAAATATCACTAAATAATAATATTGTTGTTATTTAAATACAATGAAGGTTAGCAATATTTCTAGAATTATTACAGCTTATTTAGTAGGAGTATTTAAAATGAGAGCTGTCATAGCGACTAGCGGTTTGAAGTAGTCCGTCAACAAACTGTGCTTCATTTTCAAAATATGGTAACCCTATTGTTAGGACAACACCCAAATTATTATAAAAACAAGGAAGTAATCTTATTGCCATGTTTGATATGGGGTGGGGGAGAAGGAAGAAGGAGGTAGACAAGATACATGTCTTAATTTAAGAGTTTTACTGATTCACTGCTATTGTGAGTGCAGGTAAAATAGAAGACAGTCCACCTGCATGAACACCCTCCCTGTGACTGAGCATAACAATGTTAATGCCTTGAATGAAAATGTTATGTTGCAAAAGGATCCCTTAATCTCAAAACAGGATAACCCACTTAGATGGAGCAGCTAGATATTCCATGAACCCATGGTACAGCCACAAAACAGGTGGGCCATAAGAGCATTAGACCTTGAAAGATATAGATTTTCGCTTTTCTTCAGCTACAGGCTTGCAACAAGCCACTCTGTCTCAGTTTCCAAATCTCTGGTATGAAACAAAACCAACATTTCAAAGAACTGCAGATTTTAGTAATTAAGATAGGAAGTATGTTTTAAATATTATGGTCTTAACCTTTAAATCTTGGAACAAAGACCCTTCCTTCTATTCAGGGCAGGCATTCAGCAACTGCCTGCCTATTATGATGACAGTTTTTAAAATGGAAGTGCTGGATGTTAACATTTTACTTATTTTTTATTATTAAGGTAGAATTTTAAAATTGTTTTATTTAAATTCTATTTGAATACGTATAATTTATTGTGTTTTTATCAGCCTCTTTTTTAATAATGTTAGAAGCCTTCTTGCATGCCAAGCCTGCGAGAAAGGTAGGGCATCAATCAAATAAGCAAACGAATAAAATGTAAAGAAGTATCTCAATATGCGGAAGTACAACGAGTCCAGTTTTGTTTTTTTTTCTTTCAATTTATGGGAACATTAAAATGCTCAATTTTTGCATTTCTGAAGCCATTCTAAGAAAGTCTTACAATATGATGAGACTGTTGAGAACCCAGATAAAATACCTTAACAACAGGATCATCATGTGGACAGAAGGCTGCCATTTTGAATCCATGTCACTTCTCTCTGCTCCAATTACCTTCGGGCCAAATGTGATGTTAAATCTGCAGCTGCTGCCAAAAATGACAGCCAGCATCTATTTTTCTATAATTTCTAATAAAAAAATTCATATCAAAATAATGATTGGCCTAAATCCTATTTTAGTCCTGACTAGAGTAGGCAAATTGAATCCATTAGACTTATCTACATTTTGCCTTACCATGCAACAATGGACTGAATGGGTCTACGCTAGTTGGATATTAACTTACCACCATACTACCTTGGCTGCTGTTTGGAAAAAACACAGAATGTTGGAATCAAAGGATACCACTATGTTCTTCTATATGTTAAGATGAGGATGGTGAAAATTCAATTCATAAACAGCATTCAGGAAAGCAGCTGTTTATTTGACATACCAGACAAAAACCTGAGAACCAAGTTTCTATGTAGAGGCCTGACAAATTGCTGATCCTGGACTCTGAGCTCAATTTTTTGCTGTATTGACTAGAAGAGTTACTGCAATATATGAAACAGTACAATACAATATCATGTATGTGGGCAACAGCAAAACCATCTGCATAACATCTGGAAATCTGGGCTTTTAAGCCCCCAGCATGCAGACAACATATAGCTCTAACTCCCTTTCCACCTAAGACCCCGCAGGGAGGCTGCAGTAAGTATTGGTATGTGGCATGGAGAAGGCTGATCGAGAACAGGGAAAAATATACGGTTGTCCCTCCATATCCACGGATTTGGTATCCATGGATTTAAGTATTCACGGCTTGAAAATATTCTTAAAAAAATAATAATCCAAAAAGCAAACCTTGATTTTGCCATCTTATATAAGGGACACCATTTTGCTGTGCCATTGCATATAATGGGACTTGAGTATTCACAGATTTTGGTATCCACAGGGGGGTCCTGGAACCAAACCCCAGTGAATATGAAGGGACAACTGTAATCCAGGAAAAATTGAGGTCTGGTGTGTTTGGAAGTCAGCAGATCTTCACAAGAGGCTGCCTTTGAAGACATCAGAGCTGCAGATGGTATAAAACATGACAGCCCGGGCATTGCAGAGATCACCCCAAAAAGCCCTACCTCTGATTTTGTGCCAGCTGTAAGTTTTCTACCCTAATTCAAATCAACATTTGGTTCTGGCTCTGTTTACTACTTCTGCATTCCAATCACCTGTGATTACCAGCATGTCCAGTCTTGGTCTGTGATCAATTTCCTCCTTGACTCCCCTACAGAATCTTTCAATTTCTTCCTCTTATGCCTCTACAGCTGCAGCATAAATTTGGATTATGATTAGTTTTATTGTGGAATTTCCCTGAAGTCTTATAGATATTATTCAGCCAGAGTTTGCATTATATCTCTTGACTGCTTTTGCTATCTCTCTCCTCCCTATTAATTATCATTTCCTGAGTAAAACACTGTAATCACTGCTTCCATTCCTTTCTACTTTAGTTTGTTCACCCCGAGTTTTGCAATGTTTATACATTTGTCCTGGGATCAAGAAATGAAGCAGAAGAGTAACCAATTGAGTTTTGTGAAGCCAAAAGTTTGTTTATCACAAACATATTCTTCAGGCAACCCAAGAGGATATCATTGGTGACCACTGCAGAAATCAAACAGACTACATAAATGGAAGCAGAAGATGGAGAAGCTCCAATCTCTCTGCAAAAAACAAGACAAAGAGCAGATTGTGGCACAGACCATGAAATGTTAAAACCAACAATTAGAGTAAAGTTTTAAAAATACCCTATATCAATCATTGTGCCAAAAACAACCTGGAAACATCCCTGTAGAATTTAAAGATCATGTAAAAAACCAGATCTACTTATTTATGCAGGAAGGAAGAACCATTTGAAGATGAACCCACAATTTTAGAAAGTGAAGTGGAAACACGCAATATACATTCCAATACCCAAGAAAGGGAACGCCAGGGATCACAGTGACCACTGGACCATTGCATTAGTCTCCCATACAAATAAAGTGATGCTCAAAATTCTACAACAGAATTTTATCATATCTAAGTGAGAAATGCAGATGGATGTCCAAGCAGGGTTCAGAAAAAGGAAAGGCACAAAGGACCATATTGGAAACATATGCTAGATAATGATGTGCACCAAAGAATTTCAGAAGAAAATCAGTTTGTGCTTTGTAGATTGTAGCAATGCTTTGGCTTGTGTAGAACATGAAAAACCATGGATTGCTCTTAAAGAAACAGGTGTACCACAACATTTGATTATTCTAATGCGTAACGTATACTTAGGAAAAGAAGCCACCATTAGAACATAATACGGAGAAACAGAATAGCTTCCAATTGGCAAGGGGATCCAGCAAGGGTGCAATTTTAGCACCCAATTTGTTTAACTTGTATACTGAATATATCATACTTAAAGCTGGATTATACTCTGAGGAAGGAGGCGTGAAAATTGGAGGAAGGAACATCAACAACTTAAGATATGCAGATGACACTATCTCTCTCTGGCTTTTCTTCGCAAATGAAGATTCAGGAAGGACTCACCCCGCACTTTCTGCAAGCGCGCTGATGACTAAAAAGGCCAATCTGAGATAAACAAGTCCGGTTGCAGAAAGCACAGCAGAAGGTCTCCTTGGGTGATGTTTCTGGGTTATGATTCTTTCTGCGTTGTCATTCCTCTTCACGGCTTGTTCGGTGTGAGTTCTCAAATAAGGCTGCAGCACTGTGGATAGTGCGTCTCCATGCCTCCCGATGTGAGGCCATGGTGGACCATTGCTGGTGATCAATTTGGCTGAGCTTGAGATGTTGTTTCAGGGAGTCCTTGTATCGCTTTTTTGGAGCACCTCTCTTACGCTGACCCGTGGTGAGTTTACCGTAGAGTACCATTTTTGGGAGGCGATGGTCCTCCATCCTAGAAACGTGCCCTGCCCAGCGCAGCTGTGTTCTCAATATCATGGCCTCAATGCTGGTGATCCCTGCTTGCTCAAGGACAGCAATATTCATCATATAGTCAGTCCAGTGTATATATAGGATTGTGCGTATACAGCGCTGATGAAAGCGTTTAAGGCGTTGTAAGTGTTGCCGATAGGCAACCCATGTTTCAGACCCGTAAAGGAGAATAGACAGTACAATGGCTCTATATACACTGATTTTTGTGCTTCGCCTCAGGTGTTTGTTACTATTAGCAGAAAGTAGCGAAGACTCGGAAGGACTACTGAAGAAAGTAAAGGAAGAAAGTGCAAAGGTTAGATATATACCGAACATTAAGAAAACAAAAATAATGACACAGATAATTCATGTAACTTTAAAGTAGCCAATGAAGACACTGAAATAGTGATAGATTTCCTATACCTTGGCTCAGTCATTAACCAAAATGGGGATGTCAGTCAAGAAATCAGAAATAAGACTAAGGCTTTGAAGGGCAGCTATGAAGGAACTAGACAAAACTCTCAAGTGTAAAGCTATATTGTTGAATGCCAAAGTCTGGATTGTCCATGTCATTTTACATCTGATTTCTATGTATGATTGTGAAAGCTAAACAGTGAAAAAAAAACTGAGAGAAAGAGATTCTTATCATCTGAAATGTGGTGCTGAAAGAGTCCATGTGGTGTACTGGTTTGAACTATGACTCTGAAGACCAGGGTTCGAATCTCTACTCAGCTATGGAAACCCACTGGTTGACCTTGGGGAAATCACAATCTTTCAGCCTTAGAGGAAGGCAAAGGCAAACCCCCTTTGAGCAAATCTTGCCAAGAAAATCCCGTGATAGGTTGCCATATGTTGCAAATGACCTGAAGGCTTATAACAACAACAAAAGCAACAACAACAAGCTGGAAGAGAATTCTACGGATACTGGACTGCTAAAAAGACAAATAAATGGGCTCTAGAGCAAATCAATCCTGAAGTCACCCTAGAAGCCAGGATGACTAGGCTAAGATTGCCACACTCTGGACATATCATGAGAAGGCATGACTCATTAGAAAGCACAATGATTGGTGAGGTAGAAGGCACTAGGAAAAGAGGATGATCATACAACAAGTGAACAGATCAATCATGGAAGCAAAAGCTGTGAGTTTGCAATACCTCAGCAGGGTTGATGATGACAGGGTGACTTGGAGGTCTCTCATCCATAGGGTTGCCGTATGTTGAAGTTGACTTCATGGTATTTAAGAACAAAGGTAGCTATACTGAAATATGCTAGTAGCTAGCCCATCCATCTTGAAAATTATGGATGGGGAGAAAAACTTGATCCCATACATCCAGATTTTGGACATGGTCCTAATTTCTATTTATCTGTTTCTACTAATTCCCATTTCTCTTATGATTTCTGCTATGCATTTTTATACTTGCAGGTTTTATAATATATAAAATATTCCTCTTGAATTCAACATCAGGACTGACAATTCTATAGCCACAGAAAGAAAAATTCACAGGACTAGAGCTATAGAATGAAGGACACGGTCTGGTTAGGTTCAAAGCAAGGAAATCAGAACTTGGCAAGGGACAAACAGGCAGTTCAGCTAGTCTAAAGCAACCTTAGCATTTGCTGGGCCTGGTTCAAGGGTTTTTGTGTCATGCTGACAGATGACTAGTGCCTCTGTGCCTACTCAGTCTTGTAACTAATATCTGACTCTCCTGCCTGTGTATTAAAAAACAGCTCCAGTGGTAGGCCAAAAAAAAAAAGTTGTTTTTTTTAAAAATTGGAATACATCATGTTCCTTTTTTCAGTTGCAGGAACAGCTGTACAGAAGCAACACAAGAGTCCAAGATACTAAGCAAATGGTGGAGAGGCAGGGAAATCAGGTGTTAGGATTAAGTGGAAACTGAGGTTACTAGAATCAGTTGCTTGTTGGGTAACAGGATGGACCAGCATTACAGGAGATCTGATGTATTTGAGAACCAATGCACATTTACCTATTGTTCACTGGGGTGTAAGGGAGAGCAGACATGAGTGTAGTCAGAGAATTTAACTGTCTAGACTATATACACTGTAGAATTTATTTGCTAATGAAAACAGATTCTATAGAAGAAGCAGTTGTCCTTTAAAGCCATCTTTTAACAAAAAACTTGCAAATATGTGTATCATGGATAGCTGCACTGGCACATTTATGGTTCGGTCATGGTTCATGATTTCCGTTGCTACTGCAGAGAGCCAAGTTCCTCAGTTTGCCATGGCAACAGCAACTAGTGCTCAGGTTAAACTGAAGGTTTCTAGCAGTGGCCTCTGAGTTTTGAAGCAGAGGAAAAAGGAGCGTTGGTCTTACCTGTGATATGTTCTTTTCCAGTGAAGAGGCAGGTAACAATATACTTTTTTTGAACTGCCTACCAGTGAGGTCATCTAGGAGGGATGACTCCCAGATGGCCAGTCCATATTACAGCCTCAGCGCGCAGAAGCATCAGGTATCCGGCCGTACGTCCATGTCTCTTTAAGACCAAGAACTGTCCATCGCTAAAAACAGTTGGCTCATCTGATAGTCATCAGTCTCTCCACCGTAGCTGCAATTCTAAGCTCACCCTGGGTGGGCCCGAATGCTCTTCGCCTCTTCACTAGAAAAGAACATATTACAGGTAAAATCAACGTTCCTTTTTCAAGTGGAGAGGGTTCCAGAGCATCCGAATGCTTGAGATGTACTAAAGCTCCAACCATGGGTGGGCATGGCGAGCCTTGTGCCCTTTATGGCTGAATAATCTGTTGTAACATTCTTCTGCCAAACACGGTCCAGTCTGTAATGTCGCACAAAGGTTGAGGAGGACTTCCGCGTTGCTGCTTCGCAGATTTCTTCCAATGGAGCGTCCTTCTCCCAGGCCGCTGAAGTCACCACACTTCGCATGGAATGTGCCATAATTCCCTCCGGTACCGGTTTGTTTTGTGACTCATAGCATGTCGCGATGCAGCATCTGATCCATTGACCCAGCATGGAGGGAGAAACCTTTTTTCCCAAGTACTTGGTATGAGGGGATACAAACAACCCTTCAGAGACTCTAAACAGGGTTGTTCTCTTAATGTATACTCGCAGGGCTCTGCGAATGTCCAGAGTATGCCAGATCCTTTCCAATTCCCTTTCGGGATGTGGACAGAAGAAAGGCAACAGGACCTCCTGTGATCTGTGGAACACTGAACTGACCTTCGGTTTGAAGTCTGGTCGCAGTCTGAGGATCACCGAATCCGGTCTGAAGACACACAGGTCCCGTCTAATTGACAGAGCTGCTAGCTCTGAAACTCTTCGTGCCGAAAACTTTAGTGGCATCTCTTTTAAAGGCTCGAACGGATGTACTGTTAGGGCCTTCAGGACTGTATGGAGATCCCAAGACGGAAATCTGTAAACCATCAGTGGGGCATTGGAAAGATCCTTGATGAAATGGCAAAGGTGTGGATGTGCGGATACCGAGGACGCCTTCTCTGGAGGTAAGAATGATGTAATAGCCGCCACCTGTCTTTTTATTGTATTAGGGCCTCCACCCCATCCTGCAGAAAGTCCAGCAGTAAAGGAACTGACACATCTCTGAAGTCCAGGACCTTTCGCCTGCTCCACCGTCAAAAAACATGGAAGGTATACTCATAAATACGCTGCATGGATTCATGTCTAGATGCTAAAATCGTTCCGACCACCAGGTGTGAGTATCCTTTCGCTGTTAGCATATGCCGCTCAATCTCCACACGTGAAGCTGAAGCCAAGCAGGGTCCAGGTAATGTACCTGTTCTTGGGCTAGTAGGTCGGTTCGTGCTAGAATTGGAACCAAAGCCACAAGCATGTCGAGGATGTCGGGGAATCAAGCCCTTCATGGCCATTCCGGAGTGACTAGGATGACTTCCACCTTCTCCGCCCATATCCTGTTGATCACCCTGGGAATCAGCTGGACTGGAGGGATTGCGTAAAGTAGTGTTTGCGGACAAGGACAAGTCGGAGCGTCCATGTCCTCTGCTCCTTCTGTTAGATAGTGGGAGAAGAAGTGCGGACGTTTTGTGTTTGCTGGTGGCGCGAACAGGTCTACTTCCGGGCGGCTCAGAACCTGGACGATGTCGTTAAACACCTCTTGATGGAGACTCCACTCTCCTGGTTGATATCTGACCGGCTGAACCAGTCCACTTTCAGGTTGAGAGCCCCCTGGAGATGTTCCGCCACTATCGAAGTGAGATTCTTCTAAGCCCAATTGAATAAGCGTGTTGACTCCGCCATGAGGGCCCGCGATCTGGTACCTCCCAGGCGATTTATGTGCGCCTTCATCGTGATGTCTGTTTGTATTAAAACCGCCCTGTCCCTGACTAGGTCCTTGAAGGCTATGAGGGCCAGTCTGACCGCCCTGAGCTCCAGCCAATTGATGCTATGGGTCGCTTCCTTCACCAACCATCTGCCCTGGGCCAGGTGGGGTCCGCAGTGGGGCCCCCATCCTCGAAGACTGGCGTCTGTGGTAATTTGCACCTTGTCCTATTGCCACAGTTGTTGGCCTCCGTGTAGAGTTGGTGAAAGCCACCACTGTAGTGACGCCATGACCTCTTGAGATAATCTCACTGTGTGGTGCCTTTTGCTGGATATCTCCTCCTGAAAGGGGAGTAAGAACCATTGAAGCATCCTGGCGTGAAATCTTGCCCATGGAAGGCATTCTATCACTGTTATGATTAGGCCCTGTAGGTGCACCAGGTGCAAGACATCCGCCCTGGCTGTTGGCATCACCTTCTGTATTGCCTTCTGAATCGAGTCGATTCGCTCTGGGGGTAGCCGGACCTGACATCCCACCGAGTCCACTAGTGACCCTAAATGCTGAATTTGCTGGCCTGGGATCAGAGAACTCTTTGTGCTGACTTGGAATCCGTGTCTCTGGAGGGAATCCAGGATCAGTCTGACCTCCCTTTCCACCCTCTGTCTGGATGAGGAGTGAATTAACAGGTCATCTAAGTAGGAATAAATATGTATCCCTGAGCGCCGCCAGCATGCTACCAGGGCCACCAAAATCTTTGTGAAGACCCTGAGCATCAACGATAGACCAAAGGGGAGAGCCTTGTACTGAAAGTGTCTGTAGTTGTAGCAGAAGTGAAGGAACTGACGGTGGTCCCAATGTATTGGAATGTGGAGGTACGCATCCTGTAAATCCAGAGAAGACAGGTAATCCTCTTATGGCTTCCAGAATGTGTCTCAGTGTTTCCATTCTCATTTATTTATTTATTTATTTATTTATACATACATACCCTGCTCTTCAGCCACAAGGCCATCAGAGCGGCTTACAAACTGTTTTAAGCAATAGCAATTTACACATCTACACTGCATTAAGCAGTTTCCAATGTGTGTTAGCTAATTTTGAACTTCTGCTTCCAGATGAACTTGTTCACCCCCCCTTAAGTTCAGGACCGCCCTCCAAGTGCCATTCTTCTTCGGCACTAAAAACAGGATTGAGTAACAACCCCTGCCATGTTGTGACTTCTGGACCTCCTCTATGGCCCCCATCTGTAAAACTCGCTAGATAGCCTCTGTAATCAAATGCTGCTTTTCTATGTCCCTGTGAGGCAGGGTCAGGATGAACCAATGTGGGGGACGTTGAGAAAACTCTATCTGGTAGCCCTGCCGGATTGATTGCAGGACCCATTTGTCCAAGGTAGAGTTTTCCCAAGCCCTCATGAAGGCCTGAAGTCTTCCCCCCCCCACTGGGAGGAAATCATCATTGTTGAGGCTTGGAGTTTGGCTTGGCAGACTGGGATTGTGTAGCTTTTCCAGTACCTCCCTGTTGGTTCATGTGGTGGAATCTGTTATCTCCCCAGCACGGTCTGGAAGGCCTGAAGTCCCTGGAACCGGCATGGTTTGAGGATGAACTGGCCCCCTGGTGGCTCCCTGCAGCACGAAAAGGCCGGTAGCGTCTCGCAAACCTTCCCTCTTCCCTTTTACGAGATGAGGCCAATGTCTTCTTATTCTCATCCTCAAACAAAACTAGTTTGAGAGATTCACCAAACAGCTTCTGCCCCAGGAACAGTGGCAAGACCAGGTTTTGCTTTGACTTGAAGTCCACATTCCATGACTAGCCACACTTGTCTTCTAGTAGCCACGATCGCTGCCTGAGCTCTTGCACAAAATTGGATAGAATCCAAAGTGCTGTCCACCAAGAAGGCGGAGACCTTTGCGAGTTTGCTAAGGTCCTGTCGGATCCTGGTCTGTGCTCTGGGTACATCATGTAGGGCGTCTTTTGACCACTATATCATGGCCCGTACCATCATGGCAGCTATCGTCAAAGCCTGGATGGCTAGAGATAGCGCCTCATGGGCCTGCTGAAGTGCTACATCCATACACCTGTCCTCTGGACCTTAAGCGTTTCTTCTCCATCCTGACAAAAAACTGCGGATGAGACCAGTTCAGAGACTGGTGTGTCAGTAAGTGGGACTTGCAGTTTTCCCATCACTTTCTTGGGAAAGGCGTAAAGCTTCTTAGCCCAGGCCTGGCTGTGGCTTAGCTACCACAGGTGCCTTCCATTCATCACAAATTGAATGCATCAGGGCAGCCAGGACTGGCATCTCTAGTACCGTTCGTTGTGAGTCTGGGAAAAATTCACCAGAAATCTCCGGCAAATCAGGATCCATCTGTGATTGCTGTGAAGTCGGTAGGTTCGCCTAGTGTCCTGGCTGCCTTCTTTAAAAGCATGGAAAAATCCTCGGTGAGAAAATGGCGTGCAGAGGAGTGCGACGTGTTTGACTCCTCCGCCTCTTCCTCTGAGAGATCCCCTTCTTCCCAGTTTGATTGGTCATTAGTGTTAGATTCCTCCCCCACTGAGGAATACAGGGACACAACATCCTCGTCGTTCTGGAGAATCTCCTCCCCCACATTAGCTCTAGAGCGCTTGCTTGAGGGATGTGCGGTTTCGGCGTCAGCATCCTGGACCCACTGCCCATCCTCCTCATCACTGAGGGGTCTGGTCGATGATCTGGCCTGGCTGGCATGGGAACCGGTGGCATTGCTGGGGCCAGGGATTGCGTCTGGCCCCTTCCCGCCCCCTGCTGTGCCTGCCTGGGGATGGGGCCGCTTTGATTTCCCCTTGCTGATTCCGCCACCTTTCCTGCCCCTCTGGTTTTTCTGGGCCATTTGTGAAGCTGGCGTGGGAACCATGGTGGCTGCGCCAGTTGTCTGGGGGTTCAGGACAGGGGCTGCAGGGTGCACAGGGGGGTTAAGGCTGTCACTTGTTGACTGGGCCAGGTCCTCCCCCTTGGGTCATCCCGCCAGACCCCTGTAAGCTTGGCTGAAGCAGGCTAGCTGCCAGCCAGCTCATAGCCTCCTTGGCCAGCAGGCTCCGTATCCACTCTGGAGCGGCTGCGAGCGCTCCCTCCCCCAAATCCCCAGGCATGTGCCCCACTCAATGCACCCGCCGGTTGCGGCTGGGTCCGGGCACTAGATCCTTCAGTGTTGGGGTGGCAGCCAGGGTCGCCGATGCAGCAGAGTGCACCCCGTTGCCAGGGGCAGTCCGTGCCCCCTCTTCCCGAGGAGGCTGCATGGCGGACTCCTCATCCTGCCCATTTTCAAACCCATCCGGGTGGAGTGGGGCCAGGTCGCAGCCGGGGGTGGCCAAGGCAGGGGGCTTCTTCCCCTTCTTCAGCCTCTTCTTGCTGCCACTGCTCCTGGAAGAGCCTAGAGCTCCTCTGCTCAACCTCCTTTTCTCCGGAGGGCTCAGCTGCACAGGCACCTTGCCTAGTAAGCCTATTGCTGCCTATCACAGTAGCGATAACTGAATCAATTTCTTCCATTGTGTTCAACCTCCCTACTCCCTTCGTGGCCAAAATTGAAGTCAATTTTTTTTGGGGGGGGGTTACAAAATGGCCCTGGCCACATGGAGGAGGGAGCAAGAGAGGACAAAGGAAAAAACACATCCTACCAGGAGTGTAGGCAGGAAACAGACTGGCCAGCCGGGGGGGTCGCCCCTCCTAGATGACCTCACTGGTGGGCAGTTCAAAAAAAGTATACTGTTACCTGCCTACTAGGAGTAAGTGGGCCAACCCAAGCATTCGGATGCTCTGGAGTCCTCTTCACTGGGAAAAGAAGAAATTATTGTTATTTAAAAGGGGTAGAAATTCACTAAAGGAGAACTGTTAAAATATGAAACATTTTAGAAAACAGCCCCAGGAAAGGGTGTTGAAAATCCCAACATCCTAGCACAAGTATTGCAATTCAAGAAATGTGTCAATATCAACATTATTCCTTCTACAGCTACTTACAACACAAGACAGGAAAAAGTTATCCTAGAGTCACAGTGGGTTGACTAGAAAAAGATAGAATTAAGTCTCCCACTGGACTATGAGTCTGGAGACCAGACTTTGAATCCTCCCTCAGCCATGGAATCCCACCGGGTGACTCTGGGCAAGTCACACTCTCTAAGCTTCAGAGAAAGGCAAAGCCCCCTCTGAATAAATCTTGCCTCCCCCCAAAACAACTGTGATAGGTTTGCCCTAGCATTGCCGCAAGTCAGAAATTACATGAAGGCACACAACAACAATTATCTCTACCTGTTCCACCAAGGTTTCACACCTTCCTGTACACATCACTTAAAAGTTGTTCCTGTCTCATAGTACAGAGAATAGAAGAACAAAGGATCCGATAAAGACATTAACTGGCACCCTTCAAAACATTTGTGATGTTTGAGGTTACTACTTGAATCAGAGTAGTAGCTTAAGGCATTCAATACTGCCATGGGGAAAGCTAATTCCTACAGCAATGCACTAACCACTAGCATTAATAATAAAATTTTGGAAACAAAGCTAGAAGGTTATGCATATTTGAAAGCAACAGGAGTACATTTCAAAAGAGACTCGGGTGATGTCATTTTCACACACAAAAAGCCAACTGTTTAATCTATTCCTTTGGAATATTGTACTGCTACCATCACTACTACTAAGAAAGAAACCAAAAAGGAATGCAGCAATGTAGAATAAGGCAGCCCCTTGCCATTCTTGGCTTTCTGGGAGAAATACAAATGTTTGGAAAAGGAACGTTGGTCTTACCTGTTATACATTCTTTTCCAGTGGTGAGGCGAAGAGCATCCGTCTGCTTTGGGTTGTTCCTCCCCATTGCTCCCGGTAGGCAGGAAACAAACTTTTGGGACTGCCCCCGGTGAGGTCATCCAGTAGGGACGACCCCCGGCTGGCCAGTCTGTTGAAAAGCCTTGCGCCTCTTCTTGCACCCTTGTCTCATGACGATTGAACTTTCTGTCTTCCGGGTATCCCCGCTTGTTCCTCTGCAGACACCTCTTACTTTTCGGCCCCATGCCCTCTTCCTGGTGGGCTGCTGTCCGGGGGCCTACCACCCATCTCCTCTTCCCACTTTCGCCAATGGGTGGGTCCGGATGCTCTTCGCCTCACCACTGGAAAATAACGTATCGCAGGTAAGACCAATGTTCCTTTTCCCAGTGGGGAGGGCTCCAGAGCATCCGTCTGCTTTGGGATTTACAGAAGCTTCCTCCCAGGGTGGGACTGGTGAATGATGGCTCTTTTAGACTTGTGCCACCTGCTGCAGGACCCTTCTGCCAAAGGCTGCCTCGGCAGATTGCATCCTGTCCAGTCTGTAATGTCGTACAAAAGTGGAAGGCGATTTCCAGGTTGCCGCTCTGCATATCTCCTCCAGTGGCGTGTCTCTCTCCCAGGCTGCTGAGGTCGCCGCACTCCGTGTTGAATGAGGCAGAATACCCTCAGGCACTTCCAGGTGTAGGGGCTGGTAGCATGCTGCGATGCAGTTACGTATCCAGCGTCCCAGTGATGACGGTGACACCTTCCGCCCCAGGTATTTGGCATATGGGGACACGAACATAGCTTCTGACATCCTGAATGGTCTGGTTCTTTTGATGTAGATGTGCAGGGCCCTGCGCACGTCCAGGGTGTGCCATATCTTCTCCAATTCCCTTATCAGGTTCGGGCAGAATGATGGTAGTATCACTTCCTGTGCCCTGTGGAACGCCGAATTGATCTTTGGCCTGAAGTCCAGTCAAAGATGCAGCACTACTGAGTCCGGTCTGAAGATGCACAGATCTCGTCTAATGGAGAGCGCTGCCAGCTCAGATATCCTACGTGCTGATGTAATCGCTACCAAAAACAGCACCTTCCATGTCAGGAACTTCAGGGGAACCTCCCTCAGAGGCTCAAACGGTTGAACTGTCAATGCCTTCAGGACCGTATGCAGGTCCCATGTGGGAAATCTGTGCACCGTGGGTGGTGCCATGTTTGATAGTCCCTTGACAAAGCGACACACATGAGGATGCTGGGCCACCTGTGCCGCTTTCTCTGGAGGAAGAAAGGATGTAAATGCCGCTATCTGTCTCTTGGTGGTATTTGGTTTCAATCTGGCCTCCACTCCATCCTGCAGGAAATCGAGCAGGGCCGGGACCAAAACCTGTCTGAAATCTCTTTTCTTCCTGTTACACCATTGACGAAACACCCTAAAGGTGTATTCGTAAATACGTTGAGTAGACTGCCTTCTGGACACCAGGATGGTTTCGACCACTGTCTGGGAGTAGCCACTTGCTGCTAACATCTGCCTTTCAATCTCCACACGTGGAGCTGAAGCCAACTGGGGTCTGGATGGTGCACCTGCCCCTGTGTCAGAAGGTCCTGACGTGACGGCAGCGGGCACGATTCTATCGCCATCTCTAGGATGTACAGGAACCAAGACCGACGGGGCCACTCTGGGGCCACCAACAAGACCTCTTCCCCCTCTGATCGAATCCTGTTCAGGCCTCTTGGTAACAGCTGTAGTGGAGAAAATGCGTATAGTAGAGCCCGTGGCCATGGGCTCGTCAGCGTGTCCATCGCCTCCGCTCCTTCTGTGAGATATCAGGAGAAGAAGCGAGGTAGCTTTGCATTCGCTGGAGAAGCGAAGAGGTCGACCTCCGGGCATCCCATGGTTTGGGTGATGGCCTCGAGTACTTCCTGATGCAAACTCCACTTGCTCTGGTCTATATCCGACCGGCTGAGCCAGTCCGCCTTGGAGTTGAGGGCTCCCTGAAGGTGCTCCGCCTCTATCGACATCAGATTCTTCTCCGCCCAATTCAGCAAGAGCGTTGCTTCTCTCATGAGGGTGCGTGACCTGGTGCCCCCCTGTCAGTTTATGTGCGCCTTCATTGTGATGTTGTCTGTTTGCACCAGTACTGGCTTGCCCTTGATCAGGTCCGTAAAGGCCAACAGTGCCAGTCGGACCACTCTGAGTTCCAACCAATTGATGCTGTATGATGCTTCCTCCCTTGTCCATTTGCCTTGGACAAGGTGTGGTCCACAGTGTGCTCCCCATCCCCTCAGGCTGGCATCTGTCGTGATCTGGATAGCGTCTGGCCTCCACAACAGGCGCCCGGTCTGTATCGCAGGAGAGTCCCACCATTCCATTGATGTCAACACCTCCTGTGTCACACATACCTGCTGGTGTCTCTTGAGGGTGATCTCATTCTGAAACGGGAGCAGAAACCACTGCAGTGGTCTGGCGTGAAACCTCGCCCACAGAAGGCAATCGATTGATGCAATCATGAGCCCCTGGAGGCGAGCGAGGTGCATGATGTCCACTCTGACCTTGGACTTCACCTTCCGAATTGCCCGATGGCCTGGATCCTCTCCGAAGGTAGAGATACCTGCCCTGCGGAAACGTCTATAAGGGCCCCCAGATGCTGTATCCACTGGGACGGGGTTAGCTGACTCTTCTCGAAGTTGACTTGGAACCCGTGTGCTTGCAAAGACTCCAGGATCAGGTTCAGCTCTTGTTCTGCTTTCTGATGAGATGAGGATCGAATCAATAAGTCGTCCAGATAAGGATAGACATGCAGCCCTAAGCGCCTCCAGCACGCCACTAATATCACCATGATCTTGGTGAACACCCTGGGCGCCGACGAGAGGCCAAAGGGTAGGGCCTTGTACTGGTAGTGTCTGTCGCTGTAACAGAAGCGCAGGAAGCGGCGATGTTCTGGGTGGATGGGGATGTGGAGGTACGCATCCTGCAGGTCCAGCGAGGACAGGACATCTCCAGGCCTTAGTGCCTCCAAGATGTGCTTCAGCGTCTCCATTCTGAACTTCCTCTGGCAGACAAACCTGTTGATCCCCTTTAGGTTCAGGACCGCCCTCCACGTTCCGTTCTTTTTTGGAACCAGAAAAAGGATGGAGAAGCACCCCCTGCTGCGCTCTGTGTTGGGCACTTCTATTGCGCCCACCTGGAGCAAGTGATGAATTGCTTCCTCCATGAGGCGCTGTTTGCGAACATCTCGTTGCAGAGTAGGGATGAACCAACATGGGGGTTGCTGAGAAAACTCTATCCGGTAGCCCTCCCGGATTGATTGGAGGACCCACCTGTCCGAGGTAGAGCTTTCCCATACCTCCACGAAGGCCTGCAGTCAACCCCCCACAGGGATGTTGGCGTCATTGTTGACTTCTGTTGCTGCTCTTGGTGGCTTGGTTCTGGTTTGAGTTGGGTGCTTCGCCCCGTTGATTGCGCCTCTGATAACGATTGTCTCCCCATCGGGCTCTTGATGGTTTGAAGTCTCTGGATCTGCTTGCGGACGATCCCGTCACTGAGGCCTAGAGGACCTCCTGTCCTCCCATCTCCTAGCCAACGCCAGGGTTTTCTTCTTCTTGTCCTTGTCCTCCACCAAGACCGGCTCGAGGGATTCCCCGAAAAGCTTCTCACCCAAAAAGAGAGATGACACCAGATTCTGTTTGGACTTGAAGTCAGCGTTTCATGATTTTAACCATACTTGTCTCCTCGCTGCCACCATCACAGCCTGAGCCCTTGCGCAGATCTGGACTGAGCCCAAGGTACTGTCTGCCAAGAAGGCCGATACCTTCTCCAGCTTATTGAGATCTTGGCGTATTCTGGTTTGAGACTTGGGGATGTCCGCCAGCGCATCCTTAGACCATTGTCTCGCGGCTCTCGCCATCATGGTGGTGGTGGACAAAGCTCTAATGGCCAGAGAGAGTGCCTCGTGGGCCCTCTTCAGCACGGTATCCATCCACCTGTCCTCAGGAATCTTCAGGGTCTCCTCTCCATCACGGCAAAAAATTGCAGACGACACCAACTCCGAGACCGGTGCGTCAATGAGGGGCACCTGTAACTTGCCCATGACCTTCTTAGGTAGGGCGTATAATTTCTTGGCATGACTAGGCTGTCTCTTAATCATAGCTGGAGATGCCCACTCATCACGTATCAGACGCATCAGTGTGGCAGGCACGGGCATTCCAAGGGCCTCAGTCTGTGAGTCCAGGAAGAATTCCCCAGATATTTCCGGTAAATCCAGATTTGGCTGTGACTGCTGGTTCTTGGGTAGTTCCAGCCCCAGCGTTCTCACCGCCTTCTTAAGCAGGACTGCAAAATCGTCCATGGAGAACAGTTTGGCCGAGGAGTGGGGTGCCTCTGGTGTGCTGCCAGATTCTTCCTCTGATAACTCCCCCTCCTCCCTGTCAGAGTTCTCCAAGAGCTCGATCTCCTCCCTCTCTGATGCATAAACGGAGATCGCTTCTTCATCCCCCTCATGGAGCTGGTGTTCCTGAAGCCCCTTCTGGCGCTTACTAGGGGATTGTTGCCCCATCTCCTCCTCCTGATCCGAGGCCCCAAGATCCTCCTCATCTGAGGGGTCTCTGTCCCGCAGGCTGTCTGGGGCTGGATGGACCAGCGCGCGGTCGCTAGGACCTGGGCGCTGCTTAGGGGCTGGCTTCGCTGTTGCTGCTGTTGCTGCCTCTGTTAAAGCTGCCGCGCTTGCCGGGGGACGCTTGCTCTTGCCCTTGTTATGGCCACCCCCCCTTTCCACCTCGCTGCTGTGCCTGGGTCTGGGGGTCCACCCGCTGGGGCCCGGTAACTATAGGGGAGGGGATAGAGGGGTCCTGTGCCCCCTGGGGTTAGCCCCCCCATCGCGGTGCAGGGAATCCCAGCCAGCCAGACTGGAAAAAACCAGCCGCTAGCCAGTTCGCCATCTCCCTGGCAAGGGAGGCTTTAAACCATTCGGCCACTGCAGGGAGAATTTCCCTCCCCGTCGTCCCTGCACCTGGGGCCCCGGACAAACTCACTGCGTCCGCCAGCTGAGGCTGGGGAACCGGCTCCTTCTCTCCCATGGCCTCCGGGAGGCCATGGGGCGCCCACGCTGTGTCCTCCTCCCCGCTCTGGGGCTCGGTATGCGCCGCCTCCTCCTCCTGGAGGGGCCGCGCGGGGAGGGAACAGGGTGCAGTGCACGGCAGCCGGAGCGGAGGTCTTCCCCTCCTTAGCCGGCCTCTTCTTGTCGCCGCTGCCCTTGCCTGCTGCTGTGCCGCTGCCGCTGGTCCCAGCCACCCTTCCCGCGCTGCCGCTTGAGCCCGGCTCCTCCTGGGCGCTCCTGTTGGTGCTGCCCTGCCGGGTGGATCGCTTGCTAGTGATCACCGCTGCAATTATGGCATCCATCTCTGTCTGATTCATTCCTGCTCCTTTCTCCTTCTCTCCGCAGGGTAAGCCACCGGGTTCCCCCAAGATCCAATTCAGAAGTTTGTTTTTTTAAGGGGGGGTGTTAAACCAAGATGGCGGCTGCCACGTGGAGGGAGGGTGCCAGGAGCAAAAACAATCCACGTCCTACCAGGAGCGTAGGCAGGAAACAGACTGGCCAGCTGGGGGTCGTCCCTACTGGATGACCTCATCGGGGGCAGTCCCAAAAGTTTGTTTCCTGCCTACCGGGAGCAATGGGGAGGGTCAACCCAAAGCACACGGATGCTCTGGAGCCCTCCCCACTGGGAAAAAGGCAGATCTCAGACCCAGTAAATACAGAGCAGTTATTTAAACATTTTAATTGATCAACTGAAGGGCTTATGATCATGCAAGTTGCCTTCATGGCTCCTGTCTCATTATTCCATGAAATCCATTCATGAATACTTATGGTCCTCCTTGAAAACCTCTTCACCAATCCATCTCTTCTACATGGTAAGTGGGCGCCTTCAAGCCTCTGTGTATTCTGTTCCACTTACACTTCATAAAAATGGATATTAATTATACCTTAATGATACACTGACAGCCGGGAGAATACCCCACAATTTAATCCGACGAGTATTAAACCGGCTTTACCACATCTCAGAAAAATGAGAAGGAAAACCTAAAAAATAACATTAATATGGAAACATTAAGCAGGTTACAAAGTAAGCAATACAAACCAAAACAACACATGGGAAGCCTGCTGCTAGCCATCCAAAGACCAGAGGACACATGTCCTAAATACCGGGGGGGGGGGGCGGGTAGTAGATGTGGCATTGAATTGGTAGAAAGGTTTGTCTTTAAGAAAATGGGTATGGACCACAAAATACAGAGACAAAAGTGTTCTGGACACAGAAGAAGTTTTTTGTTGTTTTAGAACATGCAAGCAGCCACAACAGATACAGGTGAGCTATTTAAAATATACCGTAGTCATTTTTTCTGATCTACAGAAATAAGTGATTAGCCCCACGTAGCACAAAAGCTGACATGTGCACGAAGTCTGCTATTACAATTCTTCAGAAAAGTATTAAGAACAGAGAAAGAGGAAGATGAGTAAGTAACACAACAGGCTCATCTGGAGCAAAAACTGATGAATGGAAAGATTTCAGACTGAACTCACCAAATCAGGGCTTGACTACATGGGGTGATGATATGGATGAGAAAGGAACGTTGGTCTTAACCTGTGATACGTTCTTTTCCAGTGAAGAGGCGAAGAGCATCCGCATGCTTGGGTTGTCCCTCCCACTTGCTCCCGGTAGGCAGGTAACAAGACTTTTATTTTGAAAAGCTGACCACCAGAGGTGTCCTCTGGGAGGGGCAACCCCTCTGTTGGCCAGTCCATACCACAGCCTCGTGATGCCATAGCCTGACGCATTTGGCCATGGTCCCTAACTTTGTCGACTTCTGTGGCTCCTAATTCCAAAGTCTGTGATGATCCTTATTTCCCCCCAGGTAATTACCCCCCAGGTAATGCCCCCCAGGTAATTGCTCGCCCTGGGTGGGCCGGATGCTTTTTGCCTCTTCACTGGAAAAGAGTGTATCACAGATAAGACCAACATTTCTTTTCCCAGTGGAGAGGGCTCCAGAGCATCCGCATACTTGGGATCTCCTAAAGCTTCGAAGGCAGGGCGGGCAAAGCAAGCCTCATGAACTCTGGACCTGTACAATCCTCTGCAAGACTCGTCTGCCGAACGCAGCCTCCGCTGATTGGAACTTATCCAACTTGTAATGTCGTACAAATGTTGAGGGAGACTTCCAAGTTGCTGCCCTGCATATTTCTTCCAAGGAGGTATCCTTCTCACAGGCCGCCGAGGTCGCCGCGCTTATAGTGGAGTGTGCAAGGATCCCCTCTGGAACTGGTTTGTTCTGAGCTTTGTAGCACGACACGATGCAGCATCTGATCCCACGTGCAAGAGTGGATGGTGAAACTTTCCTCCACAAGTATTTTGAATGAGGAGAAACAAATAAAAGATTCTGAGAGTCGTATCGGGGCCGTTCATTTAATGTATATTCTGAGGGCACTGCGCACGTCCAGTGTATGCCAAATCCTCTCCAATTCCCTTTCTGGATTTGGGCAAAAAGAGGGGAGAACCACCTCCTGTGATTTGTGAAAAACTGAGCTGACCTTCGGTCTAAAGTCTGGTCGCAACCTTAAGACTACTGAGTCCTGCCTGAAGATGCAGAGATCTCATCGAATTGATAATGCCGCCAGCTCTGATACTCTTCGCGCTGACGTGATTGCCACCAGAAAAAGCACTTTCCATGTCAGCCATTTCAAGGAGGTTTCTCTCAACGGCTCAAATGGGCAAACTGTCAATGCCCTCAGGACTGTATATAGGTCCCAGGATGGAAATCTATGGGCCGTTGGAGGAGCTAGGTTGGCGAGGCCTTTAATAAATCTCCCGAAGTGAGGATGTGATGACACTTCCACAGCCTTTTCGGGAGGTAAAAAAGGAGGTTATTGTCGCCACCTGTCTCTTTATTGTATTCGGTCAAAGACCTGTCTCAACTCCGTCTTGGAAGAAATCCAGTAGGATAAGTACTGAGACCTGCTGGAAGTCCTGACCTTTGCGTCTGCACCACTTCCGAAAAACCCGAAAGGTATACTCATATATGCGTTGAGTGGATTCTCTTCTGGATGCCAGGATCGTTCCGACCACTGGGCGTGAATAACCTCTTGAGGTTAACATCTGCCATTCAATCTCCACGCGCAGAGCTGTAGCCAAGCAGTATCGGGGTGGTGAACCTGGCCTTGGACCAGCAGATCGTCTTGCGCCGGAATCTTGGCCGAGCCAACCTGCAGGTCAAGGATGTCTGGGAACCAGGTCCTTCGGGGCCATTCTGGGGCGATAAGGGTGACCTCCGCCTTCTCTGCTCTTATCTTGGTGATCACTCTGGGTATCAGAGGGATTGGGGGGAAGGCATACAGAAGTCCTTGCGGCCAGGGGGACATTAGGGCATCCATGCCCTCCACTCCCTCTGTCAGGTATCTGGAGAAGAAGCGAGGAAGTTTGGTGTTCTCTGGAGTCACAAAGAGGTCTATCACCAGATGTCCCAAAGTCTGGGTGATATCCTCGAATACCCCCTGATGAAGACTCCACTCCCCCTGGTCGATGTCCGACCTGCTGAGCCATTCAGTTTTTTGGTTGAGCACTCCCCGAACGTGTTCCGCTGATATCGCCACGAGGTTTGTCTCCACCCAGCTGAATAAGTGTGCTGCCTCATTCATGAGGGCTCACGACCTGGATCCTCCCTGGCGATTTATGTGCGCCTTCGTCTTGACGTTGTCCGTATGGATCAGCACCATCTTGCCCCTGACTAAATCCGCAAAGGTTAAGAGAGCTAGTGTGACCGTTCTGAGTTCTAGCCAGTTGATGCTGTGCATGGCCTCTTCTGCTGACCACCTGCCCTGTGCCTGATGGGATCCGCAATGTGCACCCCACCCCCACAGACTGGCGTCTGTGGTGATTTGCACCCTGTCCTGATGCCACAATTGCCAGCCTTTGAGGATTGCTGACAACAGCCACCACTGAAGGGTTGCCACAACCTCTCGGGATAACCTCACCGCTTGATGGTGTTTGGTGGCTATCTGGTCCTGAAAAGGTAGCAGGAACCATTGAAGACTCCTTGCGTGAAAACTCGCCCATGGCAGGCATTCTATGAGACCTTGCAGATCATGCAGACCTTGCAGATGTGCCAGATGTATGATGTCCGTCCTCTGTGCTGACTGCCTTCTGGGCAGCCCTCCGTATTGAGTTGACTCGGTCCAGTGTCAGGCATACCCTTCCGTCCACTGAGTCTAGTAGTGTCCCCAGATGCTGGATGCACTGACCTGGAACCAGAGAACTCTTCTCGAGGTTGACCTGAAACCCATGATCCTGGAGGGATTGTATTACTATGTCAACCTCTCCGCCCTGGGTCTGGATGGAGAGCGGATCAGGAGGTCATCCAAGTAGGGATAAACATGTATTCCTAAGCGTCAGCAACATGCTACTAAGGCCACCAGAATCTTGGTGAAAACTCTGGGTGCTGAAGGAAGTCCGAAGGGAAGGGCCTTGTACTAGAAATGCTCATCGTTGTAGCAGAAGCAAAGAAATTGGAAGTGGTCCCGATGTACTGGGATGTGGAGGTACACATCCTATAAATCCAGGGAGGCTAAGTAATCCCTGGGACGTATAGTCTCCAGAATGTGCTTCAGGGTTTCCATCCTGAATTTCCGCTTCCGCACAAACCTGTTTACCCCTCTCAGGTTCAGGACCGCTTTCCATGCGTTGTTTTTCTTCAGGAGCAGGAACAAGATGGAGTAACAGTCTTTGCCCCATCGGAACATTGGTACCTCCTCTATGGCTCCCATGTTTAATAAATGCCGAATCTCCCCTGCCATCGACTGTTGCTTCTCCCTGGTCTTGTGAGCCGGGGTAGGTATGAACCACCGTGGAGGAATTCAGGAGAACTCTATCTGGTATCCATGTCGGATTGACTCCCAGACCCATCTGTCCGAGGTAGAGTTTTCCCAAGCCCCCATGAAGGCCTGCAGTCTGCCCCCCAGTGGGGGTGGATTTTCATTGTTGTGAGCTCTGCTTGGAAGACTGGGATTGTCCTGACTTCCCGGAGCCTCCCTGATGGTTTCTACGATGATACCTGTTGTCTCCCCAGCGGGGTCTTGAGGGTTTAAACTCGCTGGATCCAGCATGATTCGGGGATGGGCTGGAGTCATGGTGGGTTCCCGATGCCTGAAAGGACCGGTACCGTCTGGAAGACCTTTTGTCCTCTCTCTTGCGGGCTGAAGCCAGCGTCGTCTTCTTCTTGTCCTTATCCTCCACTAGGATGGGCTCCAGAGATTCCCCAAATAGCTTCTCCCCCAAGAAAGGTGATGATACCAGGTTCTGCTTTGACTTGAAGTCCGTGTTCCATGACTTTAGCCACACTTGCCTCCTGGCCGCTACGGTCGCTGCTTGTGCTCTGGCACAGAACTGAACTGAATCCAGGGTGCTGTCTGCTAGGAACGCAGACACCTTGGTTAGCTTGTTGAGGTCCTGGCGAATCCTGGTCTGGGCCCGTGGAACATAATTTAGTGCATCCTTGGACCATTGAACTGTCGCACGTGCCATCATAGTAGCCGTTGTGGAAGCCCGAATGGCCAAGAAGAATGCCTCACGGGCCAGGTCCATCCGTCTGTCCTCTGGTACCTTCAGGGTCTCTTCTCCGTCCTTACAAAAAAATCGCAGATGAGACCAGTTTGGAGACCGGGGCGTCGATCAATGGACTTGTAGTTTTCCCATCACCTTCCGGGCAGAGCGTATAGTTTCTTAGCCAGGGCTGGTTGCGGCCTGGCCACTGCCGGTGCCCTCCATTCATCACCGATTAAGCGCATCAGCGTAGCCGGCACCGGCATTTCCATGGCCTGCAGATGGGCATCCGGGAAGAATTCGTCAGATATTTCTGGGAGATCAGGATCCACCTGGGATTCTTGCACCTTAGGCAAAGCAAGGCCTAATGTCCTCACTGCCTTCTTCAAAAGAACAGTAAAATCCTCTGGAGAAAAATGTCATGCCGAAGGGCGTACCGGAGAGGAGTCCTCAGCTTCCTCCTCGGAAAGCTCCCCCTCCTCCCTGTCTGATGCCTCAGAATCCTCCCCCATGGATGAGAGGAAGGATACTATATCTTCTTCCTGTGGATCCTCCCCCCTGTTGATTCTTGCCCTCTTCTTGGGGGAAAGGGGCTGGCCACCAGGCTCCTCCCAATGCTCCTCCTCATCCTCGCTGGGGGGGTCTGGTAGGCCGGGCACCTTGGTTGTCACTTGGAGCTCTGGTGTTGTTGGGGTCCGGCACCGCTGAACCATCACCCGCCCCCCCTGCGCGGTGCCCCTCGGTCGCGGGCACTTTCCCTTACTGGGCCCGCTGCCCTTGCTTCCCTTCCTGGGTGCCTGGGCTTGAGTCTTGTTTGGCTGGGGGGGGGCGGTTGGGGACTAGGGCGCCTCCGGAGGTGTCGCGGGAGGAGCCCCACGGCCACCATGGGTTCCCCATCCGGGGCTGCGGCCGCTGCGGCACTGGTGCTGGCGATTGTGGGGCTGGAGATTGCCCTGGGGAAGGAGAGAATCCCTTCTCCTCCCCTCTGCTCTGCTGCGGCACTGGTGCCTGTGATCGTGGGACTGGCGATTGCCCTGGGGAAGGAGGGAATCCCTTCCCCTCCCCTCTGCTCCGCGCCTCCCAAGTCCCGCAGGCTTGGCTGGAACAAACTTGCTGCCAGCCAGCCTACAGCTTTCCTAGCCAGCGCTTCCCACAGCCACCCCTGGAAGAGCACTGGGAAGCCCTCCCCCGGTTCCCCAGTCCCCAGGACACAAGCCCCACTCACGGTTGCTGGTGTCTGGGGAACCGCATGGTCCTGAGGGCTGGCTGGGATCGCCGGTGCGCCGCCGCTCGTCCCAGAGTGTGGGATGGTGCAGTCCTCCTCCTCCTGGAGGGGCTGCTCGGCGGAATCCTCGTCCTCCTCCCAACCACTGTCGCCTCTATCCGGAGGGATCTGGGCAGGAGTGCAGCCAGTGGCGGCCGAGGCAGGGGGCTTGTCCCCATTCTTCGGCTCTTCTTGCCACCGCCGCTCTTAGCTGGGCCCTTTGTGCCTCTGCCTCCTGCAGAGGTGCCCAGCTGATTGCTTCCATCTGCTGGAGGCTCGCCCGTGTTCTGGCCGAGCCTTGAAGGGCGATCGCTGGCGATGACTGCAGAGATCTCTGCATCTATCTCCTCCATCATCGACAATGATACCTGTTCTTTCTCCGTGGGGGTGGCAGGTAATATTGCTATTATTACTGAGTCAGTTAAAAAGTTTTTTTTTAAAGATGGCCCCCGCCATGTGGAGAAAGGGTTCAGTCGAGGACAAAGGAGATCATGATCCTACCAGGAGCATAGGCAGGAAACAGACTGGCCAACAGAGGGGTCGTCCCTCCCAGAGGACACCTCTGGTGGTCAGCTTTTCAAAATAAAAGTCTCTGTTACCTGCCTACCGGGAGCAAGTGGGAGGGACAACCCAAGCATGCGGATGCTCTGAAGCCCTCTCCACTGGGAAATCAGACTACTTTGGCCTGGACCTGTGGCACATGAAATTCGGACTACTATGGCCCAGATTTATGCGCCACACCTGCCCAAGTGAATCTGAATCTGCACTGGGTTTTTACTCGGCTTCCATTCAAAGCTGTTACTCATGCTTGACTCTGAGCTCCGGGAAAAGCAAAGTGCCAGTGGCAGTCACCCTCACTGACACCAGAACAGGTGGCTAGACTCAGAATGGTGGGGTGGGCACCTGTTCTGGCTTCAGAGAGGGCGACTACTGCTGGCGCTTTGCTTTTCCCAGAGCTCAGAGGGACGACTATGTGCTGGCAAATGAATGCCCCAGTGGTTGTTGCCCTCTCTGAAGCCAGAACAGGTGGCGAGCCTCATGATGGCAGAGCTTGCCAGGGGTTCTGATGTCAGAGACAGTGATTACCACTGGGGCTCTGCCTTTGTAATGAGAAGTGCCAAGGGGAGGGGGGGAATGGCGGCACCTCAGGCACCTTCCTCTCCTCCCCACCCCACACCAGAATCCAGTGTAGATGGCTTGTTCACACAGTAGTTTTCAAGCAAACTCTGGAGAAAATTGCAGGTTTTCTAAAACCTGGATTAAGGGGGTATTCCCCACATCTGGTGTGAATAGGGTCATACATCATGTGTCAGTATCGCACCAGATTCGGGGGAAAGGCCACACACTGTGTGGCACTGTCAGGCCTGATGGGGGGGGGGTTGGGGTTTTTCACTGGTGTAGACAAGTCCTGAAATTGTTGAAAAATTTCAGTTACCTGGAAGAATCAATACATATATTGTAGCACAGTAGCCAGACATTTCCAACTCTCAAATATCGCAATTATGAACTATTTTAGAATTCATTTACAATACAGAAATTTTCAACTCTTCCCGTGTTCAAATTAGAGCCCAATTTTACATATGTCTGAGAAGTGCCTCTGTGAACATTCTCTCTATGGGTAGGAGTTTAGAAATCAGCAACTAGCTATTGCAAGGGCCAAGTGTACCATAAAGATGAACATGGCTAGGGTTGCCTCATAATTAAAATTAATACCACTCTAGACACCTAACCCAACCTAAAATCTAATACCTGTGTTAAGCCAAAAATATGGTACCCCAACCAACATACACATTCTTCCTAGGAAATCTGGCAATTAAACAAAACTACGGTACTGAATTATAGACAGCCAAGCGCATTAGTCCTCCAGTAAAAGTCTCACCCCCCCCACTCCCGCAAAAAAGATGCTGCTGTTTTAAAGCAGCTGCTCTGCAGAAAGGAACACAGTCTTCCTCCCAGGCAAGAACAGGAAAGAAGAAATAGCTGTGCAACTAGGCCACTCACTTCCTGCCAGTTATTCTACATTTCAAGAAATAAAAGAGGCCTGCTCAGTGGGATGTGTGCAAGTAACACAGCCTGTACAATTAAACACACACTCAAGTCATTCCAATCAATACTAGGACTCACTCCCTTACACTTACGCATAGATACAGCAATACATGCTGCTGAAATTCCAAAATTGTCCTGAGGCTTTATTTATCTGGCAAAATTATAGACCCTTTCCAACAGTAGAAGTCTGGGCTACTTTGTTTCCTCTGTATAGAAAATAATATTCTGCCCTGAAATTTCCTCTTCCTATTTGTGAACTGGAAATGTGGGGAGCGCACACTTTTTATGCAGTCCTGCAAACTTTTTCTCTGTAAAGCAGCAGAAAGAAATCACCAGTGGGAAACAGGTTTCCACAGTGCACATGTAAGAAATGACAGACTATCTACAAAATTATCGGCATTAGGAGAGTGAATGCACCAGTTCAGACCAAATTCCATTCCCAATCCTCTGTTATTATTTTTTAATAACTATGAGAGATCCTAATTACAGATTTCCCATATCTTGTCTAGGCTTGCATCACAACAGAAATATACAGCTTGCAGTCAAAATTAATAAATCAGCAAAAACAACAGAAATCCACAGAATTAATCAGTAGAATTATGAAGTAAGACTAGAGTCATTTGCTAAGGGGAATTTGGCTCTTGTGTTACTGTTAACAGGTAACTAAAAATATGAAAGATGGACTTTTCTTCTATCATAGGTAGCACCTTTTGTTCTAATATGCCCAGTAATCCGTGTTTCTCAGAAAAAGTAGAACTGGAAAATTTTCAGTACTCTAAATAACGATATCAATTTAGCATGCTTGGTTTAATTGTTATATTCAAACACACTCAAAGCTTTATTCAAAGCCCCTAGCTTGTGGAACAACCTGCTGGAAGAGATGCAACAGCTGGATACGCTGTCCAAATTTAAAACAGCATTAAAGACCAGTCTCTTCTGGCAGGCTTATCCAGGTGATTTTTAAATTGTGAATTTTACACTATGAATTTTAAATATGGATTGATTGTCTTAATAGGTATTTGTCTTATGTGCATTTTAATTGATGTTGTGTGTTTCTAACTGGTCTGGTATGTTGGTTTGTTGTTGTTTCCCCGACTCAATCCATGGGAAGGGCAGGTAAGAAATTGTTGTTGTTGTTAATGTGGACATTATTTTACTGGAATATCTGTAATAATGTAAAGAGAACAAGTATTTCTTGTTGTCATCAACTTAGCTTCGGCTTACAATGACCGTACGAATGAGAGGCCTCCAAGACACCCTCAGATACTGCAAAATCAGGACCATGAGTTTCTTGATGGAGTCTGTATATGGCCTTCCTCTTTTCCTACTGCTTCCTATTTCCCCAAGCATTATCGCGTTTCCTAGTGTCATGCTGTCTCATGATATGTCCAAAGCATGACAGCCTCAGTTTAAATAGGATATATTGCCTTTGTATTCAATGAAAGATGACAACACATGGAGGAATTCTTCTTTTGAAACACATACTTAGAGAAAATTGTATCTAATATATCTTATATCAACAGTTTAACTTTCTTTTGCTGATATATAACTGTACAGCTTCACCCAATCACTGTCTGCACTATTTTTCAGTTTCATTTGAAGCTGAGAAAAATCGGATACAGTACAACTAGTTCAATAATCTATTCCACTAAGGAACGGATGGAAGTTTGCAGCTACAGGCAACCTACTTATGCTTGTGACTAATTGAGAAGCTAGAGACTCTGAAATAGAACCAAGCTTTGCAATGCATTCATTTGTTAGTCTGTTCCTCTGAACACTAGGGTCTGTCAATGCTTATCACCTTATTAGAATAACTAGAAGTTCATACTCTATATTTATATTTAGCCCATCTAACATGATTTGATTGCAATATAACAGGTCAGACAACTGTGGTTTTATGGAGACATACACACTTACAAACCTCTCTCTACATGCTGTGGAAATTTCCCACAGAAAAATGTAACATCCCACCTCACATCTCTGAATACGTCCTTCTACATCTCTTACATAGCATCAGTAGACATTTGTTATGACAGGTTGAATATCCCTTATCCAAATGCTTGGGACTAGAAGTGTTCTGTATTTTGGATTTTGGAATACTTGCCTATACATAATGAGATATCTTGGAGATGGGAACCAAGTCTAAACATGAAATTCATTTATGTTTCATATACACCTTATACACATAGATTGAAGGTAATTTTATACAGAATATTTCTGATAATTTTGTGCATGAAACTAAGTTTGTGTTCACTGAACCATCAGAAAACAAAGGTGTCACTACCTCAGTCACCCATGTGGATAATTTTGGAGTATTTCAAAACTCAAGATAAGAGATACATAACCTGTATTCAGATTGAAATATAATAAATTCATTAAATGACACATCAATTGGTAACAGCTGTAATAATTATGTTAAAAGACTAATTGGGTCATCAGGGAGAAAGGAATTAAATTATAAACATTTCCATACTTTTAGAAATGCTTAAACAGATCAAAAGTGTAAGATATAAACTCCAAAGTGTTTTTCCATACTATCTGTAATCCTAAAATGTGGTGTACATGTAAATCAAACACTGATCACTAAAAATCCATCTAAAACGGGATGCATGTACAGCTGTTTACATTTTTTTATGGTCAACACTTGGGACATGATTCTTACCTAGATTGGACTGTAGCTGTTATTAACTGCCATCAAGTCAACTTTGACTTATGGTGCCCCTATGAATGTGAGATGTCCAAGTCACCCTATCTTCAACAGCTCTGCTCAGGTCTTGCAGACTCAGGGCTGTGACTTCCTTTATTGAGTCTATCCATCTGTAATGCAGTCTTCCTCCTTTCTTAATGCATTCTACCTTACCAAGTACTGTTGACTTTTCTAATGAGTCATGTCTTCCCATGATATATCCGAAGTACGACAGTCTCAGTTTAATCATCTTGGCTTCTAGGGAGAATTCACATTTGATTTGCTCTACTCACACTATAACAAAATAGAATATGTGACATGCTGTGTTGGGTTGTGGGTATTTTCTCTTCAATACTTGAATCAGATGGAGGAAGTGAAGAGGTCTCAAATGGAAAAAGCCAAGATGTCATAAATTTTTAGGGTTAATGGCATGTAATAATTGGTCAAGAAGATTAATGTTTCCTTCTCCAGCTGTAAACAGAATTGGGGACCCTGGGACACATACCCAAGACAGTCAGCCTAGACCACCTTACAGAGTTGTGAAGATCATAGAATCATAGAATCGGAAGAGACCACAAGGACCATCCAGTCCAACCCCCTGCCATGATGATAAACAAATTATGTCCATGAGCTTGATGGGACACAAATATGAATAATCATTTCAAGAAATCCACATTATGCCTATGGATTTCCTTACTGGCAGTTAAAGCCAAACTGTTATGTAGATATCCCTTCTGATCAACAACTCTTTTGTTGTAACCCATCCATCAACCTAATAAGGCAGATCCTTATTACCTCTATATTCCATACAGGGGACTCAGTTCATTAAAACAACAACACTGAAATAGGAATGTCCTGATTCATAGCTATCATCTTAGTCACTAGACCACACTAGCTCTCTGGCTGGGGCTAAATGGATATCATTCAGTCTAATTTATTTTCAGAGACACTATTAACAGAAGAGACAAGGGTGTAAGCTGTTAAGATCGGAACAAAGACACCCCATTCACCTCACAATGCACAAAAGTCTCAGACAAAACAATCAAACAGGCAAAACTCTGATTGGAAGGTTATGTCCAGATTACCGTATGGCATCAAGACAACAGAGAGGAAGCCCAGCCTTCTTTCTACTGCTCTCACTGGGCAATAAGCTTACAGCTTGGCAGGAAGCCAAAGTATGAACAGAGGAAAGCCTGTATTAGGCCTGTTTGAAGAAGCAAGCTTGCTCCTGCCAGCATAAACATGGCCTTTTTCCCACCCCACTCCACAGAAAATGATAGGATATTCATTGTGCAGTTCTAGTTTCATGGAGGCTGTTTTGAAAAGAAGGCCTTGTGAGCAACACTGAAACTTCCCTGTACAAGACTATGCCAGCACTGATCTCAGTTGCGATGCACCCCCACCCCCCAAATATTATGCCAAAGAAAACATATATTGGGATCTTTGCCTCAAACTATTTAATATACTATGCACTGAATTCAATGTTTGAGGTTTTGCTGAATTCTGCACTTTAACAAGAAATACAAAATTTTGCAAGGAGACAGGTTAAAGGAACATGAATACAGGCCAAAGAAAGGGTAATCCCATTACTTATAGTCTAAAGTGTTCAAAGATACTTATCTTCATATTATTTTCAACTATGCAGAGTTAGAATTAGGCTGTCGCCTGAGTAAAGAACTCCTAGCCATTTAGTTACTTGGATTTTAATTGCTTACAACACAGTAAATTTGCAAAAGAAGAAAAACAATTAAGAAATTATAAAGACTGTATTTAGACGACATATACATGTATCCCAGCAGACACCATTTTAGAATAACATATCCCTTGTGAAAGAAAAAAAAAGATTGCCTAAAATACAGGTATTTACCAATCATTTTTATAAGCACTTGCATTTAATCAATTAAATATGGCAGATTTAATTAAAAGGCTTTTAATTATGTGACCTTCCATACACCCTAGAATTTTATTTTCTTTTAAAAAAAACACCTGCCATTGTACTTTGCTTCCTAAATTCAGCGACAAACCTCTAAATGCATTACAGTCCAATAATACAGTCAATATTGCACTCAATTCACTCCCTTTAGCTCAGCAACAATAACCAATTTTATAGTCAATGACATACTAACTTAAGCCAGTGTAAGTGCTTTTAAGGTTCATTCATCAAATAAGTGTAGGGATTTGTTAATAATGAGTGAGGGTATTTTAATAAATATAGCAATATTTAATGATTTATTACTTTATAATTAATTACAGTTACTTTTAATATGTTTTGCATATGTGCGATTACTTTTTACAAATTTTAACTAAAAGCCTAAGATTAAAAAATATGGCCCTCAAGTACTTGGCCAACCAGAAAAGTGGTTGGTGCTTCAGCCCTGTGGCAGCTGCCTACCCCCAATTTAAACATTTAACATTCTGAGACCAGGACTTTCTTTTGTGCATCAGAAACGAATGGAACTGTCTTCCCAAACAAAAATCCATCCCTAGTTACATCAGGCTCTCTTCATTTCAGCAGTGTAATTTAGGATGTGTGTGTTGTGTGCCTTCAAATTGTTTCTGACTTGTGGTGACCCTATCACAGAGTTTTCTTGGCAAGATTTGTTCAGAGGGGGGATGCCTTTGCCTTCCTCTGAGGCTGAGAGAGCGCGACTTGTCCAAGGTCATCCAGTGGGTTTCCATGGCTGAACAGGGTCTCCAAATTCATAGGCCAACACTCAAATCACTACATCACACTGGCTCTTGTAATTTATGATGGAGTCTGTGTGTCCACTGCTGCTACTATTAAAAACTGGGACTCAGAAATTCTTACTGATCTGATGGAGATTACCCAACAGATCCAGACCTATCTTCTGTGTAGCCCTGCCCTTTCTCCAGACAGCCTCTATGCTACTGCTCTATTCAGTTACTCCTCTTTCCATTCACCATTTATTAAGTCAAGAATATAAGTTCCACAAAAAAGGACTAATGGATTTCCTTTTCTGATTATATCCCATATGCTTTTTAAATCTGTATTGCTTATTGTTAATCAATTTAGAATTTTCTAATAAAAATAACTTTCACAATAGCTCAACCTTGTGTGGACAAGAACAGACTCAATGGAAAACTTAGGCTTTTTGTGGAGGGAACAGGGTTGATAAACTGAAGAAGTGGTACGCTAGTGAGGGATGGCACCTTGCCACCAACTTGGCTACTAATGAACCTTACTTATCAATTCTGCAGACAGCTGCCCATTTCCTTTTAGTAGGCACCACAATATTCTGAGCATACAGCCTGGAACACAGATAGTGCTATTTGGCAAGACACTGTCTGCCTTGCAGAGTGGAGATCATGAGCTGAAGTATCTCATATTTTCAAACATCAGGGAACATACACCTGGTCACTGGAACATGGGCCTCTTCTCAGCATTTACAGCAAGGGTGGATAACTGCAAGAGGGCCAGGATCTAATTTCCTCCCACCCACCACAGGCTGCACACCCACCCAGTGTGCCAAAATAGCTGTTTTGTCAAAATGGCAACTGGAAGTGATGTCATTTCACCCCTTTTACCCAGTTTACCCAGTTTTTGTCATACTGAAGTAGGCTGAATTTTTAATCCAGAAAAGAAAAACAAAAACAGAGAATGGGAAGTGGACAAGCCAGCACTGACATCAAGCATATACTAGACTGTTCTGTTCCCACCCACAGGTCCATTTAACAAATGGGTCATGCAAAGAACCCAGAGAAGAGGCAGACATCTAATAGCAACTGTCCTATCCAGGAAGAAAGAGAGGGAGGTAGCAGAAGACATCATACCCTTCCATCACTTGCACTGGTTTTACTTCAAGCATATGATCTGAAATGAATATACTGTATCCTATAAATGTCATGAGCCACAAAGACTTCTGTAGAAATTCTGGATACAAGCCTACTGAATAAAACAGTTCTCAAAACACTGTTTCTTTTACCTTCTTAAAAGCTGTTCACAGCCCTGTGAGTTGTATAGATGACACTGTTAGAAGCAACTAACATTGAGGGAGCAGTGCCTGCACCCTGCACAGTTGCCTACCTCTCATTCAGAGCTGTTACATTACATACTTCCAATTCCTTCCTTGCATCCCACATCCAACTTCTTTCCTCATGTCTCTTGCAAGCTGAAGAAGTCTAACATCCAACTGCATTAACAGCTACAGACAGGAAATGTCCCTTGCAATATACTTTTCATATCCAGCTCTACAGAGTAGAAAGGCAAGATGCTAGAAGCATAAGCAACTTACGCATTGCAGTATGGCTTCTTCTCATAGCCCTTGTAGTTTTTCATGTTGAGGGTCATCTTGCAGACCTCGCAGTGGAAACATGCTTTATGCCAGTACTGGGGAAGATATAAGAAAGAAGTGTTAATACAGAAAGTTCCAATTAACTATTCTTCTTAATTGAAGAATGCCATTACCATGCCTCTAGAAATTACACTCATGAAAATTCTGCAGCAGGACTTTTGGAATATTCCACAGGACCCTCCATGCATTTCTGAAGTCTATTTAGAAACAAGAGTAATCTACTGCAATTACTAAATCCCAACACATTACCGGTACTTTTAAAGACTAGGGGAAAATTAGCACTGAATTATGAGTTTATATAATTTAGTTAGTACTAACAGGTTTGTATCCTACTGTCACACACTGAACTGTACAGGAAATACAGTTGTCCCTTCATATTCGCTAGGGTTTGGTTCCAGGACCCCCCGTGGATACCAAAATCTGTGAATACTCAAGTCTCATTATACGTAATAGTGTAGCAAAATGGTGTCCCTTATATAAGATGGCAAAATCAAGATTTGCTTTTTGGATTATTATTTTTTAAGAATATTTTCAAGCCATTAATACTTAAATCCGTGGATACAGAGGGACAACTATACTTCTAATTCACTACCTGACTTCAGCAAAAGCCCTTTCCCTCAATAGAAAGTTGCCTTAGTACAACAATATAATCTGTACACCTAAAGGTCTCTTTTCACTATGACAAAGAAACCAACCTAGGCTTCCCATCTGGTCTTGGAAGACAACTTGTCAGGAAAGACTGTTGTAAAAGCAGCTTTGATTCTGAGACACCCCTCTAAGAATAGCATTTATGTCTTCCATTGTACAAACGTAAGAGAATTCCACTCTGAGAACAGTTAGTACTTGACAGACAACTACAACTGTTTTGACATGAAGTAGAAAAAACCACAATCTACATAGTGAGGTACTCTTAAAGCCAAGCTTGTATCTCATCGATAACCCCAAATAGCATAGAGCAACTGTTGAATGGTGAAGCAACACTTCTGTTAATTCTACTGATTCAGTGAGCTTACTCTAATTCAAGACTACTAACTGGACACAATGTTAGTTTAAGTAGCCTATGTACTTAATGAAAAGTCACTTGTTTTAGCTTAAATGTACTTCAAATTCCACAGGCATTTTGTGAGGGTCTAAAAAATTTCATTACTGATGGGAAGAGAAATACAAGACATCATAGGAGGTAATGTACATGTTCAAGAGCAGCTTAGTATCTACATGACAAAACTATAATTATACTTGTATTTATAAGTCCACATCATCTGAAAAACGCACTAGATCATGTGTGTGTGTGTGATCAATAATTTTACATAAAACAATTTTGAATGCTTACTTTCATTTGAAAAAAGAACGGTTCAGAAATAAGGCTTCTAACTAAGAAAAATCAGCCTATGATGGTAAGAGGGAAGACCCAGAACATCTCACTTCTTCAGGTCGTAAGCAAAGAGGTCTGTGATCATAAAGTGTCTCAATGCCTCATTTTCCATCAGGAGAAGAAAGAAAACAATGATGAAGAATGGATTTCTAAGTCAGTCCCCTATTTAAAACTTCACAGACGCCTCTTGTTAACTTGATAGTTAATATTCTTTCTTGTCTTCTCTCCCTCAGTGAAGGCTAAAGACTTGCTCAAAACAAAGAACAAGCTACAGTCTCAGAGTTCTGCAGAAACTGACAGATACTGTGGCTGGAATCCTGTTGGTTATTTTTAAGTAAAATAGACCCAATCAATCAATTATGGAATGGTGAATCAAAACATAGGTAAATCCTACCAATTCAATGAGTCTACTCTAGTTGTGACAAGCAATAGGGCTTAGACCAGTCTAGCTCAGCAATTCCTAAACTCTAGTCCCTCCAGGTATGTTGGTGTTTTTTTCCTCAGAAGTAAAAAAAATTATTGTGAGCCTTTAAGTTGTTTCCAACTTATGGCAATCTTAAGGCAAGATCTGTTCAGAAGGGGCTTGCCACCATTGCCTTTCTCTGAGGCAGTGAGAATGTGACTTAGCTCACGGGGGTGCGGGTCCATGGCTGATCTGTGACTTGAACCTTGGTCTCCAGGGTCCTAGTCCCACACCCAAACCACATCTCTCCCAGTAAAATTACAGCTTTTTAAAACAAGTCTACCATGCAGTTAACTGCCACAACTCTATTTAAGCAAGCTCTCTGGCTAGGTTGACTCCTCCTCTGGAACATTCACATTTAGTAGTATAGTAGTTGCAAAGTAACCTGGAGCCAACTAATATTATGGAAATTCTGAAGTGAATGAGAACACCACACCCAATATTTAAACACAGCCACAACCCAGAGCACATAATAACTCAGTGATGGAACAGAAGGAGCCTGCCTCACTTTGATTGCCCAGGGCAACAGATTCGCACCTTCATCTGAGGATCAAATAGAATTCTTCCTAAAAAAGTAAATTTTTGTTTTCTTTAACTCTGGCTGCGACCAGGCAAAACCTGTTCTTCACTCTACTAGAGATGTAACCAAATTCAAGATCTTACTTCAATACCCAGGCACAACCTTAAATGCGAAGACACAAAACACCATTTCAGCTTTACCGTAAGTCTGGCTCCTCTGTGTTTATACCTGGGTTGGCTGGTTTAAACCAAATGACTTTAAAAACAAAAAAACAAAAACCACCACTCCTATTTTAAAAAATTGATTACTATTTTTTTAAGTCTGGCTATTACTACTATTTTCCAGCCCTCTTACTAGAACAACAACTGTTTGAATTTAAACATTTTAACTTTAACAGTTTACAGTATTGGCATTTTTTCATTGTTAGACCAGTATCCAGTGTCAGTTGCTTCATTTAAACACTTTGTTTTTTAGTGCAAGAAATGCCATTCAGAAACAAATCCTTCAATTAACGTTGAGTTCAATCAAAACAACTTGAATTAAAAAGAGCACTTTCTTTTACAACAATAATTATTTAAGCTAGTGGCCATAATATCTGAACTGCATCTTGCTACTTAATTTTCTGATTTAGTCCTATATTGGTTTTAATGCCAAAAAAATTGGTTTAAACCGGGGGGGTGGAGGGGGGGTGTTTTAAACAACAACAACAAAAAAAGGTTTTTTGGTGTTGCTTTTTAAAAACTTTTCCCAACCCTAGTTTATACATATTTCAAGATGTCTGTTAACAACCTGGGACAAAGGATGCTCCCCTTCCAAACACATATAAAATATTTTGGCTTCTGTATAACCCCTCTCAAACAGGCAGATTTACTGACAAAACTGAGGGGCTGGTTGCCAATGCAGGTTTACCCCATAGTCCAAAAAACACAATGTACAGTATGTAACAGTTAAAGCTTGCAACAACACAGTACTATCTTTGAGATATGTCATGGTACCTTCCCAGCCTGAAAAAGTATGGTATAAGCCAGTACTTCTTAAACCATCTGATATAGGGAATTGGCAGTCTTTTCTTCCCCCTAAGGTGTCATGGACTGGGCACCATATGTGTGCCCACTAGCTATAACTATTTCCTTCATTCCCAGAATCTTGCAACGGAGGGGCAGTCAATAGCTCATGGACCGGCATTGGTCCATGGACCATCACTTTGAGCAGCACTCATGCAGGCCATATTGATGTGAACTGTTACTTCAGTTTATCAAATATGCTTCAAGCCCTAAGCACAGAAGAAATCCCAATGATAAATCCCCCTGAAAATCAGGGAGAAAGCGATCAATATACATTTATCTGTGCGTGAACTTTAACTAGGACTGAATTCCTTTCCTGCCCAAATCTGGCCATGGCAGAAGATGTATACTAGAAATCAGAGTCAAGAAGAAATATATCCATGTGATTGTATGTACTCAACACAAGCTAAGGGAGCTGAAGAAACAGCAATGTGTACCAGTCCAAGATTGATACAGAAATCAGGCACATCCTTTTGACATGTTTGACAGACATCTTTAATACTGTTCATGTGAATGCTGCTGAAATTACAGTGGATTCAAACATTAACAAGTATAATGAAGTTATGGGATGCAACAGTCACTGTGACTTAAAGAATAGCATGTGGAAATGGTGACATGAAAAAGGAGAACTCACGTTCACCCACTACACTCAGTGGACATGCCACTTTTGCCCTATTTTCCATCTGCACTACAGGAGTACTCATCTACCTCATAAGGAGAAAAAAAGGAAAACAATATGAAGCACTTGATATGTGGAAGAAGTTTTGTCACCACTGTCTTTACTCAACCAACTTCTGATGGCTGAGCACCAGGGACAAACTATCTGGAGTCTCAAGAAGTTCCTAAAAGACTTCCATCACACCGTTACATATCACATATGATATACACACATCACATAGATATATATGTGATACACATATCACATATAATACATACAGATGTAAGAGGCTCAGATGTTATTTGAATATCAAGATTAAGCTCTAAAAATCCTTCAAAGACATGAACACTTGAAGAAATACAGTAAGAGTGGAGAAGTTAACCAAGCATTCAACTTAGTTAAACATAGCAATTATAATCATAATTAGTTCGCAGAGATCACAAAACACCTATGGATAATGAGAAAAAAAAAAGTCAAATGAGCCACTACATGGCAAGTAGTCTACATATGACAGAAAACAAGCTATACAAAATCTTAATTTAAACATTATGGGATAATATAACTTAGTTATATAACGTGGAAGCAAACTGTAGCACTTTATATACACTGTCGTCTTAATATCAGTCCAGTACTCATCCTATGTATGACTTTTATAGCCTGCTGCTTTGAAATCAGAGCTAATGGATACAGCCTTTGAGTTTGGGTGCAGACTAAGAAAGCCTACTGTATATACTCGTGTATAAGTCAACCTTATGTATAAGGGTAGGTTTTGGGGTCTAAATTATGGATTTTGCTATAACCCATGGATAAGTTGAGCAAAATTTAGGGACATGTAACAAACAAATATCTTCCTCTCCTTTTAAAAATGCACAGAGGGGACATACTGAGGAAGAACTAAAGAAAAAGACAGGATCTGTTCATCTGAGGGGTTACAACTGGGGGTATGTGTTTGAACTGCATTGCTGATCTTAAAATGTCTACATCTATACAAATACAGATAGGGAAAGGAATATAAATGAGGACAAAGAATGAAAATGCAGCCTAAAAAAAAGGGATGGGGAGAAGAGCAAGGAAAGCAACCTGCTTTTATTAGAAACCCACCATGAAGCCAATGACAAGAGGCAGAGACGAGTAAGCCCCTTTTAAAAATGGCCACCACCACTCCTCTCCACCTTAAGAACCCCAAATGACAGGGATCACAGAGCTCATCCAGTCGTTGTCACAGTCATCTGTTCCCAGCCTGTGGATAACTCAACCCAGGGTTTTTTGGGTTGATATTTTGTCCAAAAAAATGTATCAACGTATACACAAGTATATATGATATATGCCATAGTTTTTGCATTCTCTGATCACCAGCAGAGACATCTGAAATAGCAGTTTTAATGAGATATTCAAACTGAGCATCACAGTAGTTCTATCCACATATGCAGAACCAGCATATAAGCAGGTTTCATATGGCATTTCTACTATGAGACTACTGCACATGAAGTGGGTGATTTGTGAAGCTGAGACACATCATTTCCTTTCTCCTAAAATTCTTCCTTCAACACTAGTTAAGTTTGAATTATCATCTTGTTCCACCACGGTAACTCTACTATTTATACTGGGAGGCCTAGAAGAAAATCCAGTAACACTTGCTGGATTAAGACTCCACACCACAATTTCTGCCATAAAATATCTAATCAGCAGCTGTATGTAGCCTGTGGCAATAGTTCTCCCCTCCCTTGAAAAGACAGACAATATGTGTGGCTGGAAAAATCCTGATTGCCATACATCTTTGAGGCAACTAAAAATCTGGTGAAGACCAGAATGTGAATGGGAGTGAGTGAATAATATTATCCTGATGAACCTGTAAACAAGCCTTATAACATACAACTGCCATATATTATATACATAGCACATTACCCTCAGTTAATTAGCTTGGTTCAGCCTTCTCTTTAAAATCTAAGTCATCACTCCAGAGCATCTGCCTATAAAGACAGCTGAAACAACCCACACCTTACATTGATCTACTTCAAAAACCATTCAAAATGTTAAATCCTCAAGCTTTAAACAGATGCAACAGCAGTTCTATTTGTTTAAACCTAGGTCTATACTAAATGACTGGGGATTTAAAAAATTTTAAAAAGTAGATTTAAAAAAGCAAACGGGGATGCAGATAAGGCAAACCCCACCTTGCACAGTTTACCACTTTCAATCTGCTCCCTACAATCTTTTCTTTTCCTTCACAGCTGAGCTCCAATAGGAGATGTATTTTAGTTTAGAAAAAGCAGAAGCTATAGGCTAGGACTTCCATATGTTTTTGATTGTTTTTCTTTTTGAAGCCCTGAACATCCCAATCCCCATTGTACTTCCTCCAAAACCATATATCTATACTCCACAGGGGATGGGGATCAACTTTGCCACGTTTCTGGACATCCCCAGGCTGTTGTAGGCCCAAGAGGTTGTTTTTTAAAAACAGGAAATGAACCCAAGTCTGTTTGAATGCCTCCTTTTAAAAAATGCTTCTCTTGGCCCAAAACCAACCCAGAGGCCCCATAACATGGAAAAATGCCTTTGAGATTATAAGGCCTGTTAGGGGCCTAAACAATTCAAAAAATGTGCAGGCGGGGACATGATTGGAAGTCTCCATCGCCCAAGGCCCAATGGACAGCCAATGCAGCCCTCCAAACCACGGCAGGTGCCCATCCCTGATTTTAAAAAGAGGAACAAGACATGAGAGCCTCAGGCTTAAGTGCTGAAAGGTTTCTGTGGCCAAAGGGCTGCTAAGTTAGGTAGGGTTTGGCATTCTGATCCCTTTGAAGAGATGGATGTTGTCACATCTAGCCTGATCTTCAACAGTCACGAAAATGGTACTGGGACAGGGGAAACAAACTGAATGCAAAATGTATTGAAGCACTTCATTTAAAAAAAAAATCAAAGGAGAAACTGTGTTAATTTGTTCCACTATAACCAGCAAGTCTTGTAGTACCTTTCAAACTAACAAATTTATTTAAGCATTAACTTTCATGGATTAGAATCCACTTCCTCAGAAGCAAGGAATAAGTGCACAGAAACCTTATCACTGTAGCCCTTTCATCTGGGAAAGTGAATTATAAGCCATGAAAGCTCATGCTTAAACACACATTTGTACATTTTAAAGGCACCACAGAACTCTGAATTTTGGAAATTCATCTTCTATGTACTACAACTATCTTTGTGAAGGTGAGGAGGGCCAAAATCCAAAAAAAAAAAAAGCAGTACAAGGATTCCACTAAGAGAATAACTATTACATTAAGAAATGCTATTGACAAAGCATTCACAAAATCGTATTTCCTATTCTCTCAAGAGGTAACATAGATAAGATTTTAAGATGAGACCAAACTGAAGCAGGCAGTTTATAAATTTCTATAAATGGCTAAATTTTAATTTTTTTAAACAATCAATCTGAAGGCAGAAGGGAGGGGGAACACAATCTTAATAGAAAGCAGATGATAGGTAGCTAGTCCATTTTCATTTTGTTGAGACACCCAGCTGTGTTTTAACTGCAGAGGGAGGTGGGGAACTGGAGAAGTTATTTCTTGTTAACTTCATGATAATCCAGTTTTAAAACATCAAAGAAAAACACGAGAAGTTACCACATTTACATTGGGACTCAAATCAACAGCTGACAAGTGGCTCAAATTCCTGTCTTTTGACCTTCATCAAAATTGGAATACCTCCAATGCCAAATTCAGCTGTTCCATAATTTATTTGTTTGTTTCTAAAGAGTAGTTAAGAAAGTGCTTTTTTTTCCTTAACATTTTCTTGCAAAAGTCCCTCATTGGATTTGGTGAAATGTTACAAAAAGTTAGGAAACTAGCTTCACCTAGGTTAAGAATAAAGAAGCTACAAAAATCAGAGGGGGGGGGAGGGGAGGCAAAATTTGAAGTTTGTTTTTTGTTTGTTTTGCTTGTTTACATTAGCTCAATGTTCACACCCTTGTGCAAAATGAGAATACTGTAGCATTTAAAGGCTACTATTCACACAGCCACTATTCACAGGGAGGGAAGCAATCAAAAAGAATTACCAGATGCATGATTGAAGAGCATGCATCTCCTGCAGCCACTTTTGTTGTAGACAGAACATGCCTACTACCTCTTTCCATTTCTATCTCATAAAGCTAATCTGCTGTTAGTGATAACTTAAGTCACTGATTTCACTGGGTGTACTCTTAAGTATTGACCCCTACATCCAACCAAACATTTTGGGTGCATCTAAACTATAGAAAAAAAGGCACTTTGACACCACTTTAACTGCCATGTTTCTATCCTACAGAATTCTGGGGTTTGTAGTTTGGTGAGGCACCAGCACTCTTTGGCAGAAAAGGCTAAAGACCTTGTAAAACTACAAATTCCATGATTCCATAGGATGGGGCTACAGCACTTAAAGTGGGGTCAGACTGCATTATTTCTACAGTGTAGACAAATGCACCATTAGTCATTTACATTTCAACCATTCTGCCCATGGCTATCCCAGCCTTTCACAACCCCGCTGTATACTTCTCAGAATTCTCCCAAATTTCATTCTTTTTTGTGCAACATGTGAGATAAGATTTGAACTTCAGCAGCATTATACGCTATCCTCCAGCCTCCCCATCTAACCACTAGACTCTGCCACACTGTAAGACAAGCTGCTTCTCATCAACCTCCACCTCCCCTTACGGAGCAAAAAGGGAGGAATAGAGCACAGAGCAGTGGTTCTTAACCTTTTCTTTATCAAGGACCCCCTTTAAATATCTTTTGTTGCCATTGACTCCCAAAACTTAACTCAAGATTTAAAACAGCAATAATAATAACTACAATACTGGATAATAATAATAATAATAATAACAACACAATTACACGATCCACTAAACCTTTCCTGGGAAGCACTGGAGGGAGAGGGAGGACTTTTCTTCTGATTCTTGCTACACGTTTGTGGCTGGAGTGGATTGAATGGCAATGCGCAGGCCAAGCCAGCCAGCCTCTGCCTTGACCCCTGTCATGTGGCCGCTCCACTGCAGGGAGATGGTGGGCCAAGCAGCCTTCAAGCCTTCGCAGACCCCATGTGAGGACACCGTGGACCCCTGGGAGTCACCCGGACCACAGGTTAAGAACCACTGGCGTAGAGCATCACCTACAGTCCAAGTGGTAACTCCACCCTACTGGCTTCCATAAAACCCGCATCCAATTCGTTGCCAGCTAAGCATACTTCCACACTCTGCTCCCACCCAAAAAAATTCCACGCCCATATTCAGCGCCCCCCCCTTGCCAGCCACTGTCCACGGGTTCTGTCCAACGAACAAACTGTTCTTGCCACCTTTCTAGACTTGCCACACACACACACACACACACACCCCTCTCCCCCTCCCTGCCCGTTATCTGCTCTCCGGCCACCTCAACTCCACCCCTTGCCCGTCCACCTCCCTTGCACCTTGCACCTTCCCTGCCTACCCAAGCCTAACCCCCTTCCAGCCTCGCAAACCTTCTCCTCCTCCCGCGCCGCCGGATCCCCTCTCCTTTGTGACTTCTCGACACACTTAACTTCCTCCCCACCCCCACCCACCCACCCACCCAAGTCTTGGACTTTCCTTCCGGCAATTCCTCACTTTGGGGCCTAGACTCCCTCCCTCCCTCCCTCGCCTTTCGCAAGAAAAGCCCCCGCCCGGCTGCCTAGACGACATGCCAACGATACGCCACCGGCAGACACCCCTCCTCCTCCTCCTGCCCCCCCCACATTTTACCCACAACCACAACCTCGCCCGCTTTTCCCCCCCTCCGACACCCCCTCTTCCTCCTCGCCCGCCCTCCTCTCACACTTCTAAGACTGCTCCGCCTCGCCCCTCCTTCTGTCCCCCCCCAATCTGGCAGGCGAACCCCCAATCCGCCAGTCTTTTCTCCACCCCAGTGAAACCCACCCACCCCACTTTCTTGCCTTCCTGGCCTCCCCCCACGCCATTCCCCACGCCCAGAGACACCCACCCACCCCACTTTCTTACCTTCCTGACCCCCCTACGCTCTTCCCCACCCCCAGAGACACCCACCCACCCCACTTTCTTGCCTTCCTGACCCCCCACGCCATTCCCTACCCCCAGTGACACCCACCCACCCCACTTTCTTGCCTTCCTGATCCCCCCCCCCAGTGACACCTAGTCGGCTACATACACACACCGGTCCGCCGCCCCGGCCCTTCTCCCCAGTCTCTCACCCACCTTGTCGAGGCAGTTCACCTTCTCGGTCGGGTAAACGATCTTGCCGCAGCGGGCGCAGCTGGGGTTCATGGCGGCCGGAGCAAGGGGCGAGGGCGTGTGGGGGGGCTGCCCGTGCGCCTGAAGAAAGCCAAGTGTGAGGCGAGGGGGGTGAGAGAGAGAGAGACGAGCGAGCTGACAGACAGACAGACGGAAGGGAAAGAAAGACTAAGAAGAGTTGGTCCTTCTGGTCGCCAGGGTCCGGACGACGGGGAGGGAAAAAAAAAATCCCTGAACCCTCGGCGAGGCTTTTTTTTTTTCCGCCAAAAGAGACAAGGCAGGAAGCCGCCCTAGCAACGGCTTGGAACCGACTGAGAAGAAGGGGCGCGGCGCTCCGAGTCAGAGTCACGGAGTCGAGTCTCTTGGTCTCCTCCTCCTCCTCCTCGCGCACGTATGAGCGCGCCTCCGCCCTTTTCCTCGTCAGCGTGCCAGCCAACCAGCGGGAGCGAGTAAGCGAGCGCGCGCGCCCTCAGAGAGGCAGCGGCGTCAGCAGCAACGAATAGCGCGCGAGGGAGAGGTTCTGCTGGGCGGGGCTGAGCGAGGCGCGTGCCCTGCTGCGTGTGCGCGTGCCCTGAAGCAACTAGTAACGGTTGATGGGAGAGGAGGAGTGGGGGGAGGGGAGAAGAGCGAGCTGAGTGAAAGGCTTCTGTGGAGAACCCGAAAAGCGGGCTTTTCTGAAGTCTGTCGTTGGGAGGGAAGGGGAGTACTAACACATCACCACCCTTTCCCGCCGGTGGGGAGAGTGGGTGTTTTCTCCTAGCAGGGGCTTCCGGTTCCTGCTTGGCCAAAAATAAAAAATAAAAAAATAAAAGCTTTACCCACAAATCCCACTCCTACGTGTAAATACTATACACACTACTGTATTATTCCCTCAGAGGAGGAAAAGCGCCATCGAAAACAGCCTGGCTTGCTTTGGAGCAGACTTTCTCAACCTTTTTTTAAAAAAATCCTGGTGGCACCCTTGAAACAATTTTAACGTCCCAGGGAACCCCTGCCTAAACATTATTATATCTACAACTAAAAAAAGATAGTGTTTATTTTTTCAGTCTCAACCTCTTGTGGGAACCCTAGGTTGAGAAACCCTGCTTTGGAGTAAAGCTAGGCAGGCTGGCTTACCAGGGAGGGGATAATAAACACCAACCAGCAGGGTTTGATTTTATTTCGTTCTACAAGCAACATACGTGGCATTGGGTTTGAAAAGTCAAATAGGAGTCAGTATAAAATAAGTAAAATAGCGCAACCAGTTTGGGGCAGAGTGAGGCTTTTCCTGTTAATGCTTTGAATTAACCACACCGTCTCCCACACACTTGGGGGAACCTATGCTCTTGCATATGATCTTGGACTCCATTAGCCATCAGCCCCAAACCGTTGTGGCTAATGGTGAGAGGGTAATAATTAATCAACATTTGGAGGGACACCGTTTCCCTACTTTTTATCAACTACCCCTGAATGTTAGACAAGGATCTGGTAGACAGCTAGGCTGGCAAGAGTTCTTTTTACCTTTAAAGCTTTGTGACAGGCAGGAGTTTATCAGGTGGAAAAACCTTCCTGTTGAAGTTGGAAATTTTTTCTGAATTCTAAAAGGCATAGGTTGCAGCACTTTATTCACCACAGACATAACAGCTAACTTTTAGAATAGCCATTTTTAGACAAGTTTTAAAATGGCCACTTTAAGTATATTGTACAGTATCTTTCAGCTATTCCATTTTGTTTTTGACTTCTTTAAGCTGCTCTGAGAACATGAAGGGTGAAATGAAAATGCAATTATAAGCAAATTAAGCACTGGAAAACCAAAACCTGTTGAACACAGTTTTCTGGAGACAAGAAATATAAAAGGTTCAGAACTGTAGTATATCTTCTATTAACAATAAAGCATGGTATTTCTTAAACCTTATAGCCTGGCCAGCATTGTTTAAGCTTTCAGGGTCCCAAGCTGAGATCTTTCTGAGTCTTGAGAGTGAAGAGATCAAAATATATACCACTTGCACTGCCTCTCCCTAGTTACCATTCTCTTATTTCTATGGCCAAATTCTCCCTTCTTCAAATGGCTGTTCTAACTGCAATTTACACTATTTTTTTGCCCCACCAGTTTCTCTGTGGAAGTAACCTGATCTACATAGTAGCAGGCTACAAAGTTCTTTTATGTTCACCCTGTTGAATAATATTACTTAAGCTGAGAAGACCTAAAAGCACTGAGTTTCCCAAAATGTTTAGTCTTTATCTCTTATTTCTAAACAAAAATTTAAAATAAAATGCTGTATGCCAGCTGTTGCTTCTCTCCTACTTAGTTTGTGTCCTAAGGACAACAATCCAACTAACTTTTTTCTTTTTTAAAAAAGCCACTGTTCTTAAAAACAGCTAATAAGGAAAGAAGCAGATTCCTCAACAGATACCAAAAGAATGTTGGGGAGGGGATGTTTGAGAGCATTATTAATTAAAAGCATTGCAACCAACGTGGGCATTTAAACTTACTCAACTATATTTTGATTGAATTTTTGCACTTGATTCCTGTGCACCATAAAGCATTAAAAATGGTTATTAGGAAGTGCAAGGTAAGTGGAACGCTAAGGGAGAAGACTGAATGCATGAGTGTACACTACACACAAGAGAATATGTTTATATATACATGTACATACATCAGGAATGGGCAATTAATATTTTTGGCTTAAAATTCCCATCAGCATTCACAATTTACTGCTGGTTAGGGCTTATGGGAACTGTAGGCCAAAAAGATCTGGAGGGCCACCTTGCCCACTCTTGACCTACGTGGACATTCCCAAGGACATAGGGAGAAATTTTATGCAGTGGCACTGAGGGACAGGGAGTAGTGTGAAATTTGGGTCAGAAAGGGCTACAACCTGCCTAACACTGAATGAGGGTAGGGGTGAAACCTGCAAGGATAATTAGACAGAAAGATTGCTGCTGATAGGCCAATTGATATTTTAAAAAAAACAGGGACAAGTACACTGGTGTACAAGGACCCAGTAACTAGCTACTATCTTGTTTTCTGTGACTGACTTTCTGTGACATTTCCTGTGGCAGGGCCAACTAAGCTGAAAGCTGATGTGTGGAGAGAAGGACAGAGAGAGTGGAAAGGTCAAGCTATGAAAAGTAGAATTTTAATTCTACTCATATGTTTTCATGAGCTGTATCTTTATAGCTGGGGATACCTTTTGAGCCAACTTATAATTTAATATATTGGACTGCCTCGTGTACTAAATCGACACACAAATGGGCCAGGCTTTAGATTCTCCTGGCACATACTTTATTGGTTGTTACTGGGGGTGTTTCAGCCCTGAATGAGGTAGTGTTTTCATAGCTAGTTGCTGCAAAGTTGTAGCTTTTTCCAGATCTGAGTTGTCCCTTTCTGTGTGTGACTGAAGATATCTGCAGATGTCAAGCTTAACATTAAAGATTTAAAAGGAGGAAGTGTGCAACGGTAAAGATATGGGATAACCAGGCTAAAAATGCTCTGTCACACAAGTGATCCATCTTGCTTTAAATAAAAATAATTTCAATGCTAAGGAAGACAGGTGTGTCTTGAGAAACTGACATCTTACATTTCTGTATACTTGTTCCAAATAAAGATGCTTCTTTTTTTGGTCTCTTGTAACTTCTTGGTTTTTTGTTTTGTTTTGTTAAACCAACTGATCACAGAAACTAATACAACTTTTCTGTAAGCTCATTTTCGATAAGTTTTACAGCCAAAGGTCTGGAATAAATGTGATGTGTACTAAGCTATTGAGTATGGAGCCATGATTTGGACTTGAGGTATAATACTGGGGTGGACGAACCATTTTTTCAGACCAAACTTTTCCCACCTACCCTAGCCCTGAATCTAGTCCAAACTGAGTTCCCAAAGGCAGCTTTTAACCTATATATGCATATATAGAGAGAAATTCAGTATCTTCAAATCCAGGAAACATTCAGGGGTAGTTGTTTTGGTCATGCAGCAAAATTTGGCCATACAGCATCTGATTTTCTACTATAGTGACAATGTGGAGATGCAAACATGAGAGAACAAAGAAAGGAAAAATAAAACAAAACACCCTTTTAATAAAGAATCAAATAATTGATTTTTGCATAATTTTCTTTAGTTTTATTTCCTGTCTTTAGCATATAAACAGGTGCATATGCTTTCTTAAAGCTCACACTACACGTTTTTCATGTGTTCTCATGTGCCATGTTTCTTATGGAACCTTCTCAGTTCAAATATTCTCTTTCTCTCCCCTGTTCAGAATTGCCATGTTTGTCCCAGTCACCTTATTAGACCAAGGGAGTGGTTGGGGATCCTGTGCTTATAATGGAGGCCATTCCTTTCTCATGGAACCTTCTCAGTTCAAATATTCTCTTTCTCTCCCCTGTTCAGAATTGCCATGTTTGTCCCAGTCACCTTATTAGACCAAGGGAGTGGTTGGGGATCCTGTGCTTATAATGGAGGCCATTCCTTTCTCATAACTATCACCTTTCATTGTGAAATGAAAATCCATTAACAACTTTCTTCTCTCCATGCTTAAACTGACATAGTTCATAGACAAATGCAGGTAATGTCTACTGTCATTTAAAAACTGAACTCCCTCTTCTAGTAATATGGTAACATCTCCACACACACACACACACACACACACACACAATTTCTCTGTTAGTAACTGTATTTTGAGCTTTGCTTTGCAGCAAATTTACTGTGCCTGATGGGTGCTCCAGCCATACCAACTTCCTTGTATGGGGATTGACTGTGACACACACAATTCATTCATTACAAAGAGTGACTTCTCTAATGAAGGAAGTGCTGTCTGACTTACCAATCAAATCTGCAATGAGATCTATAAGTCCCATTTTTATACCTCTGGACCTCTGCAGGAATTTCTTGTGTGAGTTCCAGCTTAATTTTACTGTACGGTGGAAGTCTCCAAATCCACTTCAGTGCTTTTTGACATGAAAACACAGATGCTTGGAATCTGACGTGGGAACAAAGAACGATATTAAGATTCTCTAGACGGTTGTGGACTGGTTCCAACTTGTTCTTAAAAATTTAAACAAACTAACAATTATCTATCAATAAACAATATGAAACGTCTGCTGGCATCTACAAATGTTGGACATTAGCTCCCCCTGGTGCTATAACCTGGTAATGGGGAAATAAATCATTTGCTAACCTTCCCGTTCTGTTTTGTATGAGAGACTTCTTGAGTAACAATAATGTACTGTTGGTATTCTAAAAATAAATTATAGCATTTATTCCTGAAGGAGGAAGTGATACAACCAGCTGCTGTGTCAAATTAGTTGGTGCTTTTTTCCATTCCAAGTTTTAACCAGGCTCATATTTCCCAGTCTTACTCTAGCATCTGAGGAAGTAGAGTAAGTCTACAAAAGCTTATGTTACAATTTTCTCTCTCTCTCAGTCTCAAATGTGATACAAGATCCCCTTACCTTACTAATGTAGTCGTATGTTTGTTTACATTTATACTGGTCTACACTTTTATTGCATTATGGTCAAAGATATAATTATTAGATATTACTTGGACACATAGGTTGGTTTGTGTTTTTAAGGTGGGGGAGATGAAGCAAATTGATCTGTTCACACTCATAGTACTCCAAATTGAAGTCTGTTTTGTCATCTGAAAGCAGGACAAGGGACCCCAGGCTTTTGGCTCTGATGATTATGATAATAATCATAATTAGTAGTGTTATTTTATTTCTTACCCACCTCTCTCTGCATCACATTGCAGCCACTGAATAATATAGTCAGCTCTCCGTATCCATGGATTCAACCATTCATGGCTTGAAAGTATTTATTTTTTTTAATCCAAAAAGCAAACCTTGCTGATTGCCATTTTATATAAGGAACACAATTTTACTATGCCATTGTATAAAATGGGACTTCAGCAACCATGGATTTTGGTATCCAGGAGTAGTGGTGGTCAGGGAACCAAACCCCAGCAGATACCAAGAGCCTACTGTATGGAGCATGACAATCTGCAGATAGTCTAATCTGCAGATTGGGAGCTCACCGATACAGAGGACCCACAGTACAGTATAGCGTAATGTCCAAAATTGTATTTCTGCTGCTGGGCCAGATTGCCTCTCTCCAGTCATTAAAAAAGTCTGGATTTTTGCCCTCTTCTAAAGCAGGGCACAGAACTCAAAGCCTCCTGGTTTGTAAATGCAATGACCCAGCCAGGCACTGCTTGTTAGAATTTTTTTTTCTTGTTTGCACATGATCAGCTGGCTCAAACTAAATAAGGACATTGGCCATACCACTTTGTGAGAAAGGCAGAACAAATTGGCATGCAGCCAGACATCAGATAATGGCTTTTCAGAAGAGCTGCTGGTAGCCCTGCCTTCCTTCACTCCCTTTGCTGAATTGTTATGGCTGCCATGCCACCAGGCACCCATTGGAGGAGCTTGATGATGAAGGCTTCTCAGAGGCTTCTTCCCTCCACAGTCATAGCCTGGATGGCAATGCTAGCTATTTGCTTTAACAAAATTGTAATATGGAATTATCTCCAATGAAATACACATAAAATGAGGAGCGGTGGTTTGAAGGAATGATTTGCACAAATTAGGGACTGGGAAATAAGGACTGAAATTTTCTGGTAAATTGGGATAGTCAGAACATATGAGGAGTTGGGATGCATAATGTGTGACCCTGCAGAAATTGTTTAGCTGCAATTCCTATCAGCCCCAACAAGCACAGCCAGTGGTTATGGTGAGGAATTATGGGAGCTGTAGTTAAACAACATCTGAGTGGATTATGTCCTTGCTTAAGGAGATCCCAGTTTCAGAGGATGGGCTGCATGTGTAGGTTTTGATGTCAAGCATCATAGATTAGATTCCAGAGAAACAAATGGATTGTCTAGAAATAAAAACATGTCCTTTAAATATGAATACACACATTAAACAATCCTAGTGAGCTGTAGGGTCATGTGCAGTTTTCAACTATGAGATTCCACTATGGACATGACAGACATGTATGTGTGTGACTCACAACTACTAGACACTCTCAGAGGTGGCAGAAGGGAAGCTAAACACTTTTGGAAACAAGAAAGATAGCCCCTACTGATGATTGGAAACAATGAGGAACTTCTGTTATTTTTTTAATGTATTTTATTTTATTTTAATTATAATTATGTTCCCCATGGTAGACAGATAACAGATATATGCAAATCAGATACAAAGTGGATATCTGGGTGCCCAATGGCAGATATTCAGATATGTAAGCATTCTTTGAGAGCCAGTGTGGTGTAATGGTTTGAGTGCTGGACTACAACTCTGGAGACCAGGGTTTAACTCCCCGCTTCTTCATGGAAACTCACGAGGTGACCTTGGGCAAGTCACGCACTTTCAGCCTCAGAGGAAGCAAAAGGCAAACCCCCCTCTGAACAAATCTTGTAGGCACACAACAACAACAAGCATTTTTTTTTCTTTTTAGCTGGGCCAAGCGTTGCCAGGAGACAGAGTCTTCCTATAAACCAAGACAAAAAAAAAAGGAACTAAAAAGCATAGATGATCATTTCCTGTTTAGTGTTCTTCTCTTGGATTAGATGGCCTCTGGATTGCTATCAGAAGCACAAATTCAAATTCAATAGTTCCTAAGTGCAATCCTATACTCACTTTAACTGGAAGTAATTCATCTTTTGAAATGCAAGCACACATCACTTAACAAAGCCTCTGACAAAGAATCTCTTATTTAATAAGTCCTTTTATGCCCCTGGCCCCCTTTTCCTCCTTGTTCTCTGTCTAACTGGAGTTTTGTTTTTGATTTTAGCAAGTGTCCACATTGGGAGGATGGTGAAAGTGGGCTGGAGGAACACAGAATTCCAGTATCAGGTTGCAGCAGCATACCTTCAGTAAACAATGTAGTAAAGCTTGAGCTGGAAAGAATGGGATTCTGCTCTAGTGAGCCTACTGTGTAGCTTATGTGTGCCTGCCTAAAACAGGCAAAGTAAACAGCACCCCTTACTGATCATGCCTGAACAGGAGAACAGAAAGAAAAGCCAAAAGCAGATAAGCCTGCCTCACCTGCTATTCCTAACATGTTAAAGAATGATAGATCTATAACTATGGCCACCTCAGCGGAAGTCATAAGAAAAATGGAGGTTGGTTGGTGCAAGAAACATCTCTGGGCGCATTTTGGAAGCAGTCTTCAAATGGTTCTAGAAGGTTTTAAATGTTTTTGTTTATTTCTGCAAAGCTTAACTGACCTGATCATTTCATTTCACAAGTGCATATTCTTCTGTTTGTTGAAGTGCTCTTTTTTATTATTTTTTTGGTAGTGTAGGGACCTCTGCCTAGTCTTTCCATGTTTTTTCTACCTCTAGTACCAAATTTTCTGTTAAAGAGGAGAAATGCTCTGGAACACATCTATTTCATTAACTGTATTCACATCTTATTCTATATCAAAAGACTGCAGGGTGAGCTAAAGGTAAGAAGCAATTTAAAACGATATTAAACAATTTAAATAATAAAAAAACAAGTTAAGTCTAATTGAACCCAACAGTTAAGTAGACAGGACTGTACTGTCGGTGAAGAAATTCATGGTCCGCAACAAACCAAACCACATTTATATGGTATGTTAGTTACCGTGACTCCCACAGTATTTCAAGACAGAACCATTCATTGTGGAGGGTGCTTTGCAGTCTACATTAGAGAACTGTTTGTTTATTTAAAATAGTTTTACCACATTACTGATCCTGTGTACTCCTGTTGGCTGAGAATGAAAGATACACTTCACCAACTTGCCATCCTCCAGACATGTTGGACCATAACTTTCACCATCCACACTCAGCATAAAATTCCCATGGGTTATGGGAGTTGTCAATCAAAATGGGGGGCACCAGGTTGTGAGGGGCTTAACGTAGAGCTGTATTCACCACAGACACACACATTGAGACACACAGCGTTTAAAGCCAGCCATGTTATTCTGGTGCTTGAGGCAAGAAAAAAATGCAGCTGTTCTAGCAGTAATAATTCGAAAATAAGTAATGATTTTCTCCCCTTACATGGCTCTAGAAGTTGCCTCATTCTGCCAAATGGTACAGCCAGTCCTGTATCTAGAAAGGGGAAAATTTTGTGGCCTTCTAGATGTTGCTAACTCCCACTGGCTATGCTGGCAAGGGCTTATCGGAGATGCAGTTCAACAATATCTATAGGCCCATACACTGCACACTCCTGAAAGATGAATCCATGCCTCTCCATGGGCAGAGGAATGGCCATGTGGGCAAAGGAATGTTAATAACATTTTGACACTGAAAACCAGCAAAAGTGTTTAACTAGGAACAGCAACCAGAGACAGGAACAATGAGATAGTACATGTTTTTCCATGAGCAAAATAATACAGCTATCCCTTCATATTCGCTGGGGTTTGGTTCCAGGACCCCCCATGGATACTAAAATCTGTGAATACTCAAGTCCCATTATATGCAATGGCATAGCAAAATGGTGTCCCATATATAAGAAGGGAAAATCAAGGTTTGCTTTTTGGATTATTATTTTTTAAAGAATATTTTCAAACCGTGAATACTTAAATCCGTAGATACAGAGGGACAACTGTACATCTAAGCCTTCTTGATGTATACAGTAACCTCCTCTAACCTAGCACCCTTTCTACTGGGTGGGGATGATAAGGGGCACAAGCCTCATCAGCCCCACCCAGATGTGCTCCACTGGGGATGATTTGCCCAGCACATCTGAAAGGCATCGCATTGGCAAGTGCAGACAATGCGCATCCTTTGGCCTTCCACCATCCCATTGGTGATCAGGCTTCTGATCCAGAAGCCTGATCCAAAGGGACATAAGCTGAGAGCTGTTCCTGTTCAGAAAGGATGATGGCGCATCCATCCTCTCCAGAACTACCCACACCAAACAGCATAACGCCCCCCCTTTTTTTCTAATGTCTTTCCCCCCCTGCAACATCCGTACTTTGTTCCAAAAACCAACACAATAAAGCCACAAACCAGCCCTGCCTTGCAAGAAACCAAAATCCCCCAACACCTTGGGGTATATCCATGTGGGTTTTGGGGATTAGGAGTTTTTTTATTTGAATAAGACTATTCTATTGAAAAATACACCTGACCGCAAAAGGTCATAACAATAACGCCAAAAAAAAATTAAATATTTTCCTCTTTTCTTACCAATACAAAATAAAACTATCATTGTTGTTTGGTAAATCTTTCCATCAATGAGGTCGAGGCAGGGAGGTTTTCGGAGCCAAGAGAAGGAGCACATTACAGTTGTCCCTTCATATTCGCTGGGCTTTGGTTCCAGGACACACACACACACACCCGGTGGATACCCAAATCCGTGAATACTCAAATCCTATTATATGCAATGATTTAACAAAATGGTGTCCCTTATATAAGATGGCAAAATCAAGGTTTGCTTTTTGGAGTTTCTTTTTTTTTTTAAGAATATTTTCGAACCGTGAATACTTAAAACCGTGGATACCAAATCCGTGGATAAGGAGGGACAACTGTATAGTAATATGCCTGGCACGCTGGAAAACCGAAAGTAACTTTGGCAATCATGTGACACACTTGGGGAGGCTGGTCTGGAGAAGTCCTGTATTTTGCAGACGGCGGCGGACGAAGCTGTTATTGGGACCGAGGCGTCGGAGGGGGCGAGGTAGGGGGCTTTGAAGGGCATGGGGAATCCCGGATTGCATAGGGGTGAATCCGATGCCTCCTTCCCCGCCGGATCCTCCTTCTTCGATGAGGAATCTTAGCAAAACCAGGAACCAGTTCCCCCGCCCCCCTCCCAGTCCCGACAGACTGGGCGATTCAATGCGGGTTTACTTGGAAGTAAGCCCCGTCCCTCTCCGGACCGGTTAATGCCATCATTGTGCCTGCCCCGATCCTGTGCATGCCCCTTCGGGGAAGTAAATCTCCGCTGGTTTCGTTGGTTTTCCTCTTCTTTCTTTCTCGCATTTGTAGCCCTTGTTCTCTAAGCCCTGACTGTTTTGGAGTTTGAAAAAAACCTGACTTTTAAGATAGCTAAGCCACGGGGGCCTTCAAGTCTCAGTTCAAGTCTCAGTTGGCCCATCTGTAAATTGGGAAATATAAGCCACTGTTGTAAAAAGAACAAATATTTTAAAAAATGAGGCAGTAGTGGCCATTGCCATGGTGCTGCTGCTTAATACTGTATAATCAAATCTCCAAGCAGTTACCAATTAAAAGCCTGTGCAATGTATTATAAGTGAGCCAGTGTGGTGTGATGGTTTGAATGTTGGACTAGGACTCTTGGGGACCAAGGGACCCTTTCACACTATACAGTTATAGTGCTATGATTCCACTTTAACTGCCATGGCTGCATCCTACAGATTCCTGGGATTTGTACAATAGGAGAAACATTTAGAAACCTCAGCCAGACATTCTGGTGCTTCGGCAAACTACAGGTCCCAAGATTCCATAGCATGTTGCCATAGCAGTTAAAGTGGAATATCGGGCTGTAATAGTGTGTAGTGTGAATGGGCCTCAGGGTTACAAAGCCTTACTTAGCCATGGCAACCTGCTGGTGACGCTCTCTCAGCCTAATGGCAAGCCACCTCTGAATAAATATTGCCAAGAAACCCCTGTGTTAGTATTCAGGGGTAGCCATGTTGGCCATGCAGCAAAATAAAAAATTTAAAAAAAATAAAAAAATCCAAAATCCACAAGCAGTGATACCTCTTTTGGGCCAACTCCAATACTTTAAGCAAGCTTTCGAAGCTTTGCTGACTTCTTCATCAGGCAAAGATGTTAAAAATCATATAGGAGAAAAATGGTGATGATGTTAGAGTCACAGACCTATATTTTGTCTGAGATGATATTGAGGGATTTCAGTGCAGACAGAGACTAACTCCCCTTATTGGCCTTGTGAGGACTAGGGACAAAAGGCAATAAAAGACAGGTAATAAAATTTCAACTCTATTAGCAACAGAAAAGTAACTTCTTTTGAGATCCAACTATCCCTGTCCCTGTATGAAGCTAACTGCTCCTTTCTTAGGCAGAGAACATTGAATTTCTCAACAAGTCCCTGTATTGTTATACAGTATTTGGAAAAACCTTTAGGTGCTGTATAGGTAATACTTGCCAAACTGTAGTCCTAAATTGTTATCCAATGAAAGACTTTTACTGTTGTTGACTGCAGAAAACCGTAAAGACTTAAATCCCATTCCTTTGGTTCTCTCTTGTTTAGGATTCCCCTGTTGTTGCTAAATTTGGTATCTTGAAATCCAGGGGGGGAAATATACAGGGGTATCTGTGTTGGCCATGCAGCAAAATACAACAAAATCCAAAATCCACAAGCAATGATACTTTACAATTTGGCAAGTACTGTATTATCTATACAGCACCTATTCCCCCCCCCCCAAATGTAACATCACAGAGTCTCTTTGAGAAATCCAGTGTTCTCTGCCTAAGAAAGGAGTAGTTAGCTTTGCATAGGACAGTAACAGCTGGATCTCAAGAACATCTTTGCCTGATGAAGAAGCCAGTGAAGCTTCGAAAGCTTGTATAATTTATTTTATGCATTGGAGTTGACCCCAAAAAAGATATCACTCCCTAGGATAGTGTTACCATAAGTTACCTTGAAGGCACAAAGCAAACAAATGTGCCATTTAAAAAGGCAGAACTGTATCTTCTAAATATGACCTCCACATTAGACAGAATAATTGAAAAGAAATGCAGAAAAATTCTACTTTATATGATTTCACCTGCCAGATTGACAATAGCAAAAGACTGGAAAAAGCAAGAAAATCCTAAAATAAAAGAAGATTGGAAATTTGAAGTCATTGATATGATTGAGTTAGATAAATTAATGGCCTGGATGAACTTTAAAACAACAGATCAAGTAGAAAAAGACTGGGTACCAGTGGGTGTTACAAATCAGTAACAGTCAGATACAAATATGTAAGTGTTGAAACATCTAACTTATGGATAAATGGATTCAAAAGAAACAGGACGAATATTATTTTATTTTAAAAAGTTTTGTTTTGTTTTGTGGAGGAAAACACGTTATTTTGAATTTCTGACATCAATGTATAATGAGAAATATTAGGCATAATGTGAACTAATGTATGAATCTCTTAAGGAAAAATAAAATTAAAAAGGCAAAGCAATTTAAAAACAGCATGCAGTCAGTGTGCCACTACATATTTGCTGCAGAGATTAGAGGGCAATTGCCTTTGGTCCTGCTTGTGGGGTCTCTCAACCACGTGACCTTGGCTAATGAAGGAAGTGGAATCCTAGACCAGAGCAACCGCAGTCTAATCTTAATTGTGTTTTTAAAGATTATACTTCAGGGAAGGGGCCCATGTCTCTCTAGAAGTTGTTTGTTTTTTCTACCCACAATTTACCTTTGGCTGTGTTGGCTAGGTCAGATGAGAGTGGCACTTCAACTACTGTAGGACCTCCATATCCACTGATTCTTTATCCACTGATTCAGTTATCCACAGTTTCAGTTTCAGCACAGCTACCATAGACTCTTACTAGAAAATGCATCCTCTCTAGCCAATTTTAGGTCCTCCAAAACAACTCTATGGTATTTTAAACCAGAAGTCCCACCATTACCGTATTTTCAATCGTGTTCGCTATTATCCGCGGATTATATTATCCACGGTGGGGCCCAGAACCAATCCCCTGCAGATATGGGGGTCCTAGTGTACTTTAGCTGAACTGTACTGTACGTTCCTCACCCCAGGTACACTTTAGAAGGGTTTTTAAGAGAATCAGGGATCTCTGTATCAGCTTGGCTTAGAATAATTTTACAGTCTTTCTGTTCCTTCCATGTAAGGAAATGCATTCCCATGAGCAGAGTCTCACAAACATGAACACTCTATTACACATTCATCCAAAACATGGGAGGTTGCTTTTTGAAAGTTCTCATTAGTCGTTACAGTTGTTTTAAAAGGATAATTAATAATTGTTCCTTGTCTCAAGAGTGAAAAAGGTCTGAGCTACCCCCCCCACAAAGAGATAGTTGTGTTAGTTTGTTTCAATATACATAAAAGGGAAGAAAAAGATAGTCTTGTGGCACTTACAAGATGAATCCATTTATGTCAGCATGAGCTTTTTTTGGTAACAACCTACTCCTTCCAATGCTTTTTATTAGAGTAGCCTTAGAATTTTAAGAGAATGGTGTACAAGTGGAAATATTCCTGTCAGAATGCTTCTAAGTTTGCTTTAATCTTCATACAATAGGATTTTTAAAAATTGCTTTCAGTGAGCTGTGAGATATTTTCCCAATATGAATTCTAATGTATTAATAGTTAAGATCAAGGTTAGGGGTAGGGTCTGTTTGTATGCTTCTTGTAAGGCAAGGTATTTCCTGACCTCAACAAGAATTAAAGTGTCCATGCAAAGACAATGTTTTGATCTCCCTGAAGTAGGCCAGCATATTGATAATCACAACATGTTCCCTATGTTTCACTGTATCATGGTTCACCAAAAAATGCCATGGAACATTCCTTCCCCACAGTTGCAACACTGTAACACTGACCACGCCAAAAAGGCACCCCATGGTAAATACATATATATATATATATTTGTTGGAAGTTTTTTTTTTTTTTTAAGCCTGGCTATTTTTTGCTTGTGTGTGTTTTTTTTTAAAGCTATACATGGAAAATGGCTGAAATTTGGAGAAATTGTATATAGCTTTTCAGGGGACAGTGCTGTACAATACCTACAATCCTGGTCTACTTAAGTGTTGATTCTGCAGAAACTCAAATGTGCTCTCCTGGCACATGAGGGCTAACATGCCATAAAAAGTAAGTTCTTAAAAAAAAATTAGATGACATTATTTGTTACATGAATAAAGTTGTTCCTGTTCATTATCTTATTTTTTAAGGTAACAGTCAAAGAGGTAGCCATGTTAAGCTGATTTTAGTATAAAAGGACATAAAGGAATCCAGTAGTACCTTTGAGACTAACTGGGCAGAAGAAATGTCTGGCGTAAGCAGGACCGGTTTAAGGCACCAGTGGCGTCAGCATCTGCAGGGGGCCCCATCATTGTGGGGGGGGGCTGTAGTAACCCTCCTGCAAAAACATTATTAGTAATAATCTGAATATCCTGTACTATGAATAGCTTAGGTTGTATCTCAGGTTACATTGACCTGAGATAAACATATGGGCCCCCCAAAATAAAGCATTTCAGGGCCCCCCAAAATTCCTTAAACTGGTCCTGGGCATAAACTTTTGTGGACAATCTACTCTGTGTCCACGAAAGCTTATAGCAGAAGTTTTTTCTTCTCAGTTATTGTGAAAGATGCTATTGGACTTCTATGTGCTTTTAAAAAAGAAACTTTTAAAATGCAGCTTCCTTACATTTTAGCCCCTTCTGCTTCCTCCACATAGCTATGTTGTTGTTGTTATGTGACTTCAAGTTGACTTATGGTGACCCCATCGTAGAGTTTTCTTGGCAAGATTTGTTCAGAGTGAGTTTGACATTGCCTTCCGCTGAGGTTGAGAGAGTATGATTTGCCCAAGGCCACCCAGTGGGTTTCAGTGGCTGAACAGGAATTCAGACCCTGATCTCCTAGAATCCTAGTCCGGCATTCAAACCATTACACTACACTAGCTGTCAGCGTGGTTATAGGTAACTTTATTTGTAAGGGCAGAAGGAGGGATCATAATGTTCTCTTTCCACTTATCAGACTGTGATTCATTATTCCACCACCTGCTTCTCTCTCCACAGCCGGTTAAACTATAACATCCACACCCTCTCTTCTCAATGGGTGCTCAGAGGCCTCTCATTGTACCATGGCTAATAGAAAAGCTCGATGCCCAACAGTACCCAGGAGTATCATGGTTGAACCCAGAACGGACTCGGTTTAGAGTGACATGGAAGCATGGGTCACGGCAGAGCATTAGTTCTGAGGATTTCCAGCTCTTTGAGGTAAACCTGCAGGATTTTTGTGTGGCATATGTGTGCATGTCACATCCTATTTCCATGGGATACCTGGTTGCTGTGCTACTGTGTCACATCTGGTTTACATCTCACCTCTAGGCAGGTCAGGGCTGGCCCTACCATTATGCAGAATGATGTAGCTGCCTCAGGCAGCCAATTAGGGGTTTCAGGAAAGGGTAGCAAATTGGTAGTGATTTAATTTATTACTGTGCTTTTACTGCCAGTGAAAGGGGAGAATTGCTTGCGGATTTGCGGGGGGGGGGGTCTCAGATGCCACATAAATTGGGTGCTTTGAGTATGATGTAAGAAACAAAAACTGGGGAGCACCCAATAAAATCCACAAAAGAAATCAGAGATGCATCTCAAGGTGCTCAGTTGATGGATGTTTTATGTTGAGGTGGGGGAAGCCCAATGCATTTTGGCCTGTACACACTCGCAAAAGCCTTCTTCAGGGGCTATATAGAATCATAGAGAAAACACAGAAATATATAACAAAACAATACATAATATAATGTTGTACGAAATCATTATTGCATGTGTACACTGCCCATGGCCTGTATGTACCTATTAGAAATTTAACTTCAGAAATTTCTGGAGTTCAACTAGAGCACCTTGAGGCATGTCTGTGGTTTCTTCTTTGGTCATGAGGTGCCATTTGCTGTTGCACCTCAGGCAGCAGAATGGTTGGGACAGTTGTGTAGGCAGCCATAGATAACTTTCTAAGGCAAGGGTGGGGAACCTCTTACAGCCTGAGAGCCCAGTTCAGTTTCAGAGACATGAGGGGCTGCATTCCACTGGCGAGAGCAGGGAAGAGCAAAAGGAAGGAGGGATAAAATGACTTCAGTTGTCCCTTCATATTCACTGGGGTTTGGTTCCAGGACCCCCTGTGGATACCAAAATCCACGAATACTCAAGTCCCATTATATGCAATAACACAGCAAAATGGTGTCCCTTATGAGATGGCAAAATCAAGCTTTGCTTTTTGGATTATTATTTTTTAAATAATAGTTTCAAGCCATGAATACTTAAATCTGTGAATACCAAATCCGTGGATTCGGAGGGATAACTGTACTATATTTGATCTTAAAGTTCTTACAGCAGGCAAGTAGACCTTAGGGGAGCTAATTCAACCTTTCAGAACCAGTGGGCTGGAGGGAGACAAAAGTAAAGAAATCACCAAATTATATTATCATGGGGAAGAGGGTGTAGCCCTCTGGAGAATCCTGGAAGGCCAGACTGGGATCCAGGAAGGGTTGAATTCTCCCCAAGGCCTGAGGTTCCCAACTCTGATGGGATGGGTTTCCTGGAATAGCGGTAGGAGCAAAAATCTTAACTGGGTTCAAGAAAGATTTAGATAAAAGGCACCCCCCTTCTTTCTCCCATTATTATGGGGTCCTTTCCCCCCACTTCTAACAGCTAGGAGCAGCTAGAGATAAGACATTTGATGCTCCAGGGTAGAATTCAGTTACATACATGCTCTTGTACCTCTCCAAGAATTACATAAAGTAATTGTACTTTGGTAAATGGGTCTTGTTTACTCAAGGTTGTAAAGAATTTTGGAGTGGGAGGCTGGCTCCTAGGTAAATTTGCCTGTCAAGACAATCGGTCGCTCTCCCTCCTCCTCCTCCCATTCTTATTTATTTATTGATTAAATTTATATATGTGAGAAATCACAAATTTGCAAATGAAATAATCTGAAATCCAGCATAAATAATCAGAGCTAATCTGTGGTGGGCTAATACATATTACAGACCATTCACAGTTCAGTAGACTCAAAGATTTCTTCAGCCAACATCCAAAAGGCACAGAGGCCTAGGTGAAGACATCTGTCTTATGGAGAGGTGGGAGTCATTGCAACCCTCCAGATGTAGTCAGACTGCAGCTCCCAGCATTCTTCACTGTTGAATGTGTTAGGTAGGTGCAGTCCCACAGCAGTTGGAAGGTTGTGTGACCCCCAAACCATTCTTACATAATCACAAAATGGAGCCTGACACACCTCCTGAGGAAAGGAGTTCCTTAATGAAGGTGTCAAAATCTAGAAGGTTCTTTTTTGAGTCATTGCTTCACTAGAGTTTCTTGTAGACACAATCATGAGCAGCTCAGTGTTCAGAGTTATCTAAAGCTGGACTGATACATACTGGGAGAGGCACTCCAATAAGTGCTTGGGCCTCAAGTTATTTAACATTTTAAATCAACATCACTATCTTAAATAAGGCTCAACAGTGAACAGGCAGCTAGTATGGATCAGTGACTCTGACTCTGCATGCTGCTTTGTAACCAAGCGGTGGCATTCTGTACTAGCTGAAGCCTCCAAACTGTCATCAAAGGTAGCCCCATGGGCATGATCTAGTAATCCAGCTATAGTATAACATTACTAAGGCAGAGATCAGTTTGGGTTAGCTATCCCACTCCAGGAAGAGCACTAGTTAGCAAATTAGCCAGAGCTGAAAGTAAGCACTTCTAGCCATCATTGCCACGTAGGTCTTCAGTGATAATACTGGGTGCAGAAGTCCTCCCAGTGATGCATCTGCTCATTCAGGAAGCGTACAGCCCATTTCAAAACAGGCCTCCTTCCTAATTCCCCATCTCAAGGACATGGATGACACTGCCTCCATCCATCAAAACATTCAGTGAAAAATGGATGGGGGAAAAAACTGAATTCAGGAAAGTATGTAAGTGGCATAGAATTAAGCGTTGGGAAAATCAAGCATCGGAATTTAAAACTGAGTTGAATCATAGACCTGTGAAGATCTAGAGCAACTTCCTATTGATGGAGGAAATCCAGAACTGGCTGGCTGTGAAGCCTCTGCTTGAAGATCTCAGCAAAGGAGAGCCCACCCACTCTTCTATATTATTGGTCCATTGTTAAAGGAGAGCCTACACAATTGTAGCATTATGACTCTACTTTAACTGCCATAGCTGCATCCTGTGGAATCTTGGAGTTTGCAGTTTCATGAAGCATTAGAGCTCTCTGGCTGATAATTCTAGATATCCCTCCCTGGGTTGCAGATTTCAGGATTCCTTAGGACAAAATCATGGTAGTTAAAGTGGAATCGTAATGCTATAGTTTGTTGTTGTTGTTGTGTGCCTTCAAGTGGTTTCTGACTTATATGGCAACCTCAAGATGAACCTATCACAGGGTTTTCTTGGCAAGATTTGTTCAGAGGAGGGTTGCCTTTGCCTTCCTTTGTGGCTGAGAGAGTGTGAGATGCCCAAGGTAACCCAATGAGTTTTTATAGCTGAGTAAGGATTTGAACCCTGGTTTCCAGAGTCATAGTCCAATGCCCAAACTGCTAGTTCATATCCCCACCCCACCCCGGTCACTGATTCCATTGATCTTACCATTAAGAAATTTCTCTTAATGTTTAACTGAAATCTACTGTCCTTCAACTTAAGCCCATTATTTTCATCACCCTCCTCTGAACTTGTTCCAATTTGTCTTAAAGCATATCACTCAAAACTGGATGTACAGTAGCAGATGGGAGACACAGAATTTGACTGGAAAATGTTGCCATTGTGTTTTGAGAATAGCTGTAATAACATTTGTGAACGCTTGCATGCTCCACTGGTATGGTAATTTTGCATATACTTTTCTTCTTAGCGTGTGTAGTGAAGAGTAACACTGAGCAGAAGCTAGATAAGAATCTGCTAATATAGATATGCATGACTTGCAGTAGATTGGCAAAGGTTTCTGATTCACAGCCATTTAACAATACTAAGAATAAAAAGGCTGTCATCTAAATTAAGCTGCTCATACTAAGGACATTGGGTTGGCTGGGGAAAGATAGAAGAACCAAGAATGGGTTTTTCATTTTGTGAAAGAATTCTGAGTTTATTGAAGAAACAGAAAATGAATTCCTGATCTGCTTACATGCTCAGAGGCATTCTTAGTGCTATGGCTGTCTTCCTGATTCATTGTTTGCACCTGGCACTGGATAGTGGACATTATAGTTCTAATAAAAACAGAAGAAAACTCCTCCAACCCATAGTAGATCCCATAAGCCTGACATGCCCACCCCAGGTGTAGAGGATATCGTTACTTATCAATTAAAAAGTTTTATCATACCAGCCTGTTGTCTTGCAGCAATTATGTTTTTTAAGTAAACAGAAACATACCAGTATGGGAACAATCACTTTCACACCTTCTCTCCATTAGTGCTATGGTGGTGCCTCAATGATGCACATTCCTGCAATCAGTCTTCTGTACTGCCTCTCTTGACCGCACCTTATTACCCATGTGAGCCCTATGTAGTGTATGTGTGCTATTTAATTTTTTCTTTTTTTAATGCCGCAATTGTGCCATTTCAACACTTCATGCAAATAGACGGCACTGCTGTAATTGCAGCATGCTGGCAACCCGCCACAGCAGCACAATCATTAATTTTTTCCCCTCTGCTTTACCTAAGTCCAGGTATATAAAACTGAAAAAAACTCAGCTGATTTCAAGTATGTTGTAGAGGAGTCTCTTGTGAGAACAAACCTGTTAGACTTTTAGATAACTGCTGCTGTTCTGGAGAGGAAAAGAAGGAGCCTTTTCTCATTGGTTAATGGGGGGGGGGAAACACATTAACGAGTTTTTCCTGTCAATGAAAAGATGTGATCCGATAACAAGGGAAATGTAGTGCAACAATGGGAGAGTCATGACATCATGTGATAAGTAAAGCTTGGACAAGGAACTAAGCCAGTGCAGTCGTGCAACAGTGATGAAGTCCTAAGTTTTATAAAAGTACCTGAAGAAAATGGATATATCAGCCTTATTATCTTGGAACTGAGACTTAATACCATAGCATAAGATTCTAGAGAGGTGAAGCTCAGTTCAGTCTTCTGTGGCAAAAACAACCTTGAAGCACCTTAAAGACCAAGATGTGTATTGTGGCATGAGCTTTCATGGATGGGCAATCCACCAAGTTACTTCGTTAGTGAGAGGAAGGAGACTCTGGCCAGAATCCTCTTGGTGATTTAGGTTGGCATAACCCCAGCATTATACGAGGTTAAGTAATATTTGTGGCATTGTACAAGAAGGAATCTTGTACCTCCTTACACAATGCATTGCCCTGATGTGCCAGAGGAACCAGCTGCTGCGTGCAGTTCTACCTCCCAACTACTGATTGGCATAGGGATGCCATCCGGTTGCCCTTATGTACATAGGAAAGAAGCAGGCCTCTGTATGTAGGGGAGAGTCAAAGAGCAGCTAATCAGTGCATTCAAGGTGGTGCAAAGCTGAGGGAGAGGAGGAGCTGCCTATGTATCTTTTTTTTTAAATCACACAGGATGGTTTGTTAGGGAGAGCAGGAGGAAAAGAAGCACGCTATGGGTGGCAGGGTCAGCCAGTGGCTTTCATGGGCTCATCTACATGGACCAGGATACGCCAGCTCCCTGCTAGTGTATCCTGCCCACATATGAGGCCCGTTCATCCCCTGTTACCTCCACAAAACAAGCTGGAGTCTAGACAGACACTCAGGCCCATCCCCGCAGCCACCACCCATCTCCCTCTCTTTGGCATAAGGAAGGGGCCCTGCAGTATGTGAGCAAAGCCCCCTGTATGGGACCAGCCTTAGTCACATGCTGCAGGTCTCCTTCCTGGTGACAGAAGAATGAAGCAGAGGGTGGCTGCAATGACAGGCCAGCATGCCAGAATGGGCTCCTGCAGTCATGCGGGGCTTGATCCACTTCGTCCCAGCTGGAACGCATTTAAACAGTTTTTTTTTTTAAATGGGCCCTACCCCATCTTAGCCCTGTCTTTGCCCCAGGGGGTCGTGAGGACTGCCTGGAGGCAAAATAGGACAAAAGCCCTACATAGTCAGGACTGCAGGGCTCCAAGATGAGAGCAAGATGGGGTAAATTGCTCATGTAGACAAGTCTCATGTCAGGTGCAATGAATCCACTCTGGGTTTCATTTCAGATTTTAAAGGAGCTATCCCCAGACCTCAGCACAGTTTCAGCACCATGGAGAGCTCTTTTGGTATCTGGGAGAATAAAACTCAGCACAAGATTACAGCACTTCTGATGTGAAAGCCTCTGGGTACCATGTCAGTTTAGAAGTCTTCCAGTGATAAACTACCTTCTTACCTATTTCCCTCCCTTCTTTCCTTCTAGGACTGGGCCATTGCCAGGGGCCGGTACCGTCCAGGGATAGATGAGCGGACCCCCTCCGAATGGAAAAGAAACTTCCGTTCTGCCCTGAACCGAAAGGAAGGGATTGAAATGATACAAGATAACAGCACAGATTCTGAAGATCCTCACAAAGTGTTTGAGATGAAAAAGCCTAATAGTGCAAGTAAGAAGTTAAGATCGGGCAGACCAAGGGCCTGGTGTGGGTCTCTGGTTCAGAAACAAAGGCTGCAGGGTGAAGGAGATGGAGAAATTGCGTGTTTGATATAGTACTTGGAAAACTTCCTTTTGGGGGGACTATAAACACCTAGAATAATCCAGAAATTGGAACTGGCTCATAATTGTTGTTAGACTGAATTCATCACTTATTAACAAACTTTTTTCATAGATCTAAATGATTCTGATGGGGGAGCTGTGAATACAGCAGCTGGTGATGTACCTTCCGTTACACCAGGAAGCGCAGCAGTGTATGGAGTCTTATCTTTGTCTAGTCAGGTCAGTGCTTCTCATTCTCCCACCTCCCCAACAACAACAGTATGGAGCAGCAAGAAGAACTCTAACAAGAACCCTTTCCCTCCCTTCTCACTATCTGTCCTTTCCATCTAAATCCAAGGAAGTGGTTTTGGTTCTGCACTAATATCTGGTGCTAGTAATGGATTGGATGAGAGTATAGCTTAATCCAGATAAGATGTATGCCTCTTGGCCAGTTGAAAGGCTGATCAAGTAGCAGGGAAGGACCCAACCTGTGCTGGGGAGCATCACATTCACCTTGAATTCCCAGGTTTGCAATTTGATTGTATTCCTGGATTCAACTCTAAACCTGGAGGCCCAAGGTTTGAGCAGTAGCCTAGTGATTGTTTGCTCAGTTATGGCAAATGCAGCAAGTGTGTCTGCTCTAGAACATGCTTAGCTATGACAATACATAGTTTAGTTAATGTTGCTTAATCTATTGTTTAAGCAATAATAGTCAGTTTCTTAATATATTCTACATTGTGGGATCCACTGCTGTAATACACTTTATGTAAAGTTGCCTTGGAAAAGCTTTTTAGAATTTCAGCTAGTCCAGAATGCTGTGGATACACTATTTGAAAGACAGGCATGTTTGTGTGTACAAAACTGAACTTTTAACATAGCCAATCACAGGTTCTGAAACTTTGCCAAAAAGGGCTGAATTGGCTCTGTCCTTGGACTTTATCATACTACACTGTTATAATGCTATTATTCTACTTCAACTGCTATGGCTGCCTTCTGTGGAATTCTGGGTTTTGTAGTTTAGTGAAGTCTAAGAGCTCTCTGGCTGAGAATACTAAATGCCCCTCCCTAAATTACAAATCCCAGGATTACACAGGAGGCAGCCAGAGCAGTTAAAGTGGAATAACAACATTATAACAGTGTATGTAGTATGATAAAGTCCTTTGTTGTCCTTGCTTCTATAGGTAAATATCTTTTTGTTCAGACAGGCCTTTGACATCTGAGCAGGATCAATGTTTTTTTAAAATATATATATATTATTTTTAAATATAAAAAAGAAAATGCAACACATTATTTTAAAGGTTGACATAAAGTCAAATACATGGATAACGTCCATTCTAAAATCTCTCTTGATTTGATTAAGGTTTGTTTGAAATCCCAAAGAGGTAATGTGTCTTTCATTCGGATTTGTACAGTTAGGTATTCAGGTATTTCACTATTCAACCACTTTCATTTGGAAAATGTCCCACCAAAGATGGGTATAGCTATTTGGTGTAAAGAGCTTTCTATATTTACAAGGAAAATACACGGATGCTAGTAGTAAAAAAAATCTGTCGTCTTCCAGTTTTCCATTTGCTGCTTTTAGTTTGCGTGTTTGTTTCTCCACTAGGCTATGTTCCAGAACCTAAATAACTGACTATCTATGCTTAGTCCTTCCAAAATATTGCATTTGATGATATTTCTAATCTGGCCATGTCATTGTTGCAATGAGCTCTTTGTGGAGTACAGGTCATCCCCATTTATGTACAGATATGTGAAACTGTATATAATATCATACCACCGTAGAATCATGCTGGAGAACCTAGAAAACACTTGGAGAGGACACCTCTGTAGGCATCTGGCATGACTCTATGGTCAATGTCCAGCAGAAGTTGACCATAGAGTCACTGGAGGACCTCCCAATGCCTAGAGAGACTACCTCCAGTGTGACTCTATGGTCTTCCAGATACCTAGAGAGTCCTTTCCCACTGATCGCAGGTAAGTGAAACCATGCGTACTAATCCCACATAAATGGGGGTCGATCTGTAATTGCAGATTTTCTTAAGCTGGATAAGTGTTGAGAGGAGCTCTTCTTGTCTGGAGATTGCTTTTGTTTTATGGATTAATTTCGGAAGATTTTCAAGTGGTCTCTAGAAATGTGAAGTCAAAGGCTTTCATGGCCGGCATCCATAGATTTTCCTTGGGTTTCTTTCTGGGCTGTAAGGCCGTGTTCTGGAATAGTTTCTTCCTGATGTTTTGCCTGCATCTGTGGCTGGCATCTTCAGAGAATAGTTGGGTAGGAGTGTATGTGGAGTTTGTATGCTGTGAACCCCTGTTGGGGAGTACAGTATATGTAAATTTGTGTAATTGAATGTTTAGTTTTTGGGTATAGAAATGCAAGGATGATTAGTGTCTGTTTGGCTAATGGTTGGTTGATGGGCCATTATCTGATGGAAATCCCCTTGTCCCTGGGTGGAATTCCTTTGTAAGTGTTGAGTTTTGATTCTACTGTTTTTCAAAATTGGAAGCCAGATTTTGTTTACTTTTAGGGTTTCTTCTTTCCTGTTGAAGTTGTCCAGGTGATTGTGGATTTCAATAGCTTCTCTGTGCATTCTGACATGATAGTTGTTGGCCTGGTCCAGAATTTCTGTGTTTTTTAATAACAGTTTGTGTCTAGGTTGGTTTATAATATGTTCTGCTACTGCTGATTTTTCTGGCTAGCCCAATCTGCAGCATCTCTCATGTTCCTTGATTCGTGTTTGCGCACTGCGTTTAGTGGTCCCTATGTAAACTTGTCCGCAGCTGCATGGTATGTGGTAAACTCCTGCAGCTTTGAGAGGGTCTCTTTTGTCCTTTGCTAAGCGTAGCATTTCTTGGATTTTCTTGGTTGGTCTGTAGATTGTTTGGAGGTTGTGTTTCCTCTAGAAACTTTCCTCTAGAAAGTTTAAAACATGGTTTTTGTGTAAAGCCTACCTGACTTGCTTGTTTCATTTCACATGTACATGTTGTTAGTTTTGGATCAAAAGTTTGCTGCTCTTCTTATTAGTGGGGCAGGAAACTATCCCTATTCTTTTCTGTGTTATTTCTATCTCTGGTACCAAATTTTCTGTTAAAGAAGTACAGTAATGCCCTGGAACACATCTACTTCATTATATGAGGAATACCTGTACTGTATTGCAAAACATACGAATGCCCATGTCCAGAGGAGTGTTTACATGTGCAGAATTAAGTGTTGTCCACTCAGATACACAGTTCCAGAAAATACGAAGTGGAACAAAAGTAAAATAAAATCAGAATTAAAAAAAAGATTCTTGTACTGTACAGTATTTCCTGACTCTAGGAAATTACAGTCTCCCCGCCCCCCGTCCCCCGGGGGCCAATTATTTGACAATCCAAGCATGTCACTTAAGCTTTACTATATCATTATTCTCTAAAAAGCAGCATAGGACTTTTTTTTTTTAATTCGAGTGCATTACAGTGTTTGAGGAAAAAAGAAGTACCTCATTAGCAAAAAAAGGATGTGTGTGGAATATCAGTAAATTTGTTGGAACATTTTTGTCCCTGTCATTTATTGATTATAGGGGGGAAATACTGTCAATAGCATGTGGACCAAGTATGGGAACATCATTTACAAGTGACAGTGACATAAAATGTCTTCATAATGGGTCTACATCTTCATGGATTCCACAACAATGTAGGCAGAACAAAATGTCAGGTTGCAATGCAAAAAGTTCTCCCTCCCCCCGCCAAATTGTTTTAATTCTATTTGTGTTTACAGGTTGAGTTTCCCTTATCTGGAATTCTGAAATCTGAAACATTCCAAAATCCGTAACTTTTTTCAGTGCCAACATGACAGGGCATTTGATGGTTTATGTGTTTTCTGATGGTTCAATGTACACAAAATTTGTTTCATGCACAAAATTATTTAAAATATTGTGTATAAAATTACCTTCAGGCTATGTGTAGAAGGTGCATATGAAACGTAAATGAATTAAGCATTTAGACTTGGGTCCCATCTCCAAGATATCGCATTATGTATATGCAAGTACTGTTTTCCAAAATCTGAAATATTCCAAAATACCTCTGGTTCCCAGGCATTTCGGATAAGGGAGACTCAACCTGTGTTTGCTTTGCTTGATGGAAGTTCTGATTTTAGCCCACTTGAGTGCCTTTTGTTGGCATAAAGGTGAGGTATGAATAAATAAATGGATGATCTGAGCAGGCTGGGGAAGAAGGCAGGGGGGGCAGGTTTGACTAATCAGAATTGGGGAGCACTAGATGTCCACATAAGGAAGGAAAGGAGCTGAGGCTTCCCCATTCTGTTCTTCAGGATGAAACACTGGAGAGTGTGCTGAGCAGCCTGGATCTCTCCAGTTCCCAGGAAGGTGAGTGGTGGGCATCAGAAACGAATTTGGGAAGAGATCAGGTGAGATGCTGGGAGAAATTAGTGACCAAGAGAAGGAAATGGGTATTAAATGAAGGACCAGATCTCCTACAAACCCATTTTCTGGAGGCTTGGTAATGTGCTTATTTCACAAGGCTACTTCTTTCATATACAAATGCACAAGTTCCATATTTGAGTATTTGTAAAATTTTGGGGGTGCTTTTGAAAAAGATAGAAAATTTAGATATCAAGGTCTGGAGGGAAAATCTCCAACATTTCCTCACCACACACATACTAGAAAGTAAGGGGGGTGCTTTTCACATTCCTTCATATGTCTACAACAGGAGATGGTTGCAGAGAGATGGTCCTACACACCAGATAAGACCCTTATCAAAGACCCTTATCCTGTTTTGCACTCACTGCTTGCACCCTTTCTGATAGGATGGGGTAGAAGCCCAAATTTAAATAGGTTCTGCTCTAGGTACCATGATGGTATGCATGTATGAGAACATAGGAAATAGCTCTGGACAAGAGAGAATGCCATGGGGATGAAGAGTAGAGTAAAACTGGGCAATTCTGCCTTCAACCTCCCATCCAGTCCTCTAGATTTGTCGCCCCCGCCCTCGCCTCCGTGAACTGGAAAGACAATCTCTAACTGCGTCCCATACTGCTGTACTAAAGCTCATTCCTGCCAATAAGGAACCAAGAGTCCTTAGCTAGCTTCCCTTATTACTTTCCCCAACCTGGCACCTTCCAAGTGTGTTTGATTCTAGCTCCCATCATCCAGGTCCCAATCAGCTAGGAATAATGGGATTTGGAATCCCAGATATCTGGAGGATGCTAGGAGGAGGAAAGTTGATACTAGTTAATTATTTAGTTCTAGCCTATCTTTCCTACAGTAAACTCAAGCCACCATACATGGCCTTCATCTCCTCTACTTTTAGCCTTAAAACAGCCCTGTAAGGTAGGCTAGGTTGACAGACAATGACTGGACCAAGGTCACCCTGTAGGTTTCATGGCTCAGCAGAAGCTTGAACTTGGATTTTCCAAGTCTAGCACTAACCACTACACTGTGTACTCTAAGCAGTACTCTCACAGATTCTACAATGTGGGCGTTCTCAAACTTCAGCCATTTGTGTGTCACATGTAAGGTTTTCTTTTGTTCTTTTTCTCTTCCATGATCCATGGCACTTGGAGCAGAAAATCCCAACTGGTGTGGAATCCTGTCTCCAACTGACTTGGATCCATCTCTCTGTGCAGCCACAGGACCACAGTTAGAGCCGGTGTTGGGAACCAATGCGTTTGGTGATTTTATTTGATCTCTACGAATATATTGGATCTCTGTTGCAACCAAAGCTGAGTTTGCAGCCCATAACCTTGTTGAACTTCCTCGTTTTTAACCAGGGCAGCCTCTTCACGGCCATGCTGCCTGGAGATGATGCAGGTTGTAGGCCAATAACATCTGGGGAGGGGGGGAATGGAGAAGGCTGTCCTAAGTGGATCCTAAGTAAGCAACTAGTTTTGCCTTGTTGACTCAGGAGTTCTAATAAGAACAAAGGAAAGTAGATCCCACAAGCCTAGAACCTGTAGAGCCCTGGTCTATGGTAGCTGCTTTTGGCATGGAGTTCCTGTGGCTTTTGTAGTCAGATTCAGCAGCTAAGGCACAGATAAGCACAATCTGACCTGTTTAACATTTGCCTGTCAAGTAGATCTTAAAATATAGACTCTGGAGGGCAAATGTGGTATGCTAAGGGGCCACATTAGTACCCCCAAGAGACCTTGGCGGGCTGCACCCTTCCATTGCACCAGCTCCCACAAAAACAAAAACAAAAAAAACCGGATTGCTTTTGCCCACAAATGCCCTCTACAGGGCACGGGGACATTACCACCATGTTTTGGGGGGTTCCTGAGTGATTCTAGGACCAGGAGAGGCCATTTTTAACAATAGGAAATGAGTAGAAGTCACTTCCTGTTCACTTCCCATTTCATAAAGGCCTCTTCTGGCCTAAATGTGTCCCACACCCTGGAGGACATCTGGGGGCAAATAAATATATGTTTTTTTTAAAAATTATAAAAATTTAAAAAAAAAATCTAAAAATTGGAGTTCAAATGTCCTTCCCATCTCTGGGGATTTTGGGGGCATTTGGGAGCATTTTGACACTGGGCAGCAATTTCCCCACCCCTGCTCTAGAGGAATGGGTATTGCATGGCCCATAGGCTACATATGATTTCTCAAGACCATGCCACTGAAACTGACGCCACTGTATTTCAGTGGCAAACTCTTAAAGCCTGCAGAAAATGTACTGCTTGCATTCATGGCTTTTAGAGGCTATCCTTATCTTTCTGATACAATACTGCATTGGAGAGACAGCTAAATGGCATACATAAGATAGCAGTAGCCACTGCATAGTTATAGATGATGACTGTATGATGACTGTATAGTTATGGCTGATTACAGGTTTCCATAGTAGCATAGAGAGTGAGATCTGGCCCAGTTTCTTCAGATACAGGTCTGGCCATAACTTTTTGTTTTAAACCTCTTTTGCTTTAAACATTGCTTGCATGTCCCAGATTGGGTATTTGTTGCTCCAGCAAATTCAACAGTAACAGGTGGGGATTGGGGTTGGGCCATGGCCTCCAGGCTGTTCCAGGGGATATAATTTCTTCCATACAGTGATTGGAGCAGAAAATCCAGTTTGCTGTGGAACCCTGTCCCCACTCAGTTTGGATTTGGTTCAGCCCACAGTCACAGCACAACCATTGGACCAAATCTTGGAAGCCAGAACACTTGGTAAGTATCCTGGATACAAAGCAGTGAAAGGAACTAGCAAACTAAAATAAATTAAGGTCTGACTTAAGCTTGGAATTGGCCAATGAAAAGAGATACTTTAATTAGATGTATTTTTTGCACAAAAGTAATTGACTTAAGTCAGTGGCTCTTAACCTTTTCTTTACCTGGAACCCCCTATAAATATCTTTTGTTTGTCAGGGACTCCCAAGATTTAACTCAAGATTTAAAACAACAACAACAATATTACACCACCCATTAAACCTTCCCTCAGAGGCACTGGAGGGGGAGGGAAGACTTTTCTTCTGTTTCTTCCTGCAAGTTTGTGTCTGGAGCAGATTGAATGGCAATGTGCAGGCCAAGCCAGCCAGCTAGCCAGCCTTTGCTTTGGCTCCTATCATGTGGGTTGAGCAGCTTTCAAGCCTTTGTGGACCCCTGTGAAGACATCCCAAATCCCTGGGAGTCCCTGGACCACAGGTTAAGAACCACTGACTTAAGTAATTTCAGCATTAGCATTTCTCCAGAATTTAATGAATGAATGAACTGAATGAGCCAAAGTGCTAATAGGCCAACCAATTCTACATTACCCAGTTGGGTCTTTACCCAAAGCCTCCTCCATGTAGATTTTTTGCAAAACTACATTTCTTTTCTTCTCTTTAAGACCCTCTTGATTGAGGAATTACAAGGTTCAGGTCACAAAGAGAAAAAGCAGCTTGGAAAGGGTGTTAGTCTTCTTTACACTCAGATAATCCCCCTATGTTCTACACTGGAGACTACACAGACATTCATCTGTCCCAGGAAACTGCATTTTGAAGCTGTTAATCCTGGGATTTTTGCTGAGATCCACGAAGAAACCAGCACATTAGAGAAAGTGGGAGGGTAAGGAGATGAGATTATAAGAGAAGAAGAAAGGGAAAGCAAAGGAAAGTTTTTTTGTGGGGTGTGTGAGAAACAAACTAAAAAAATCATGCAGCTTTTTCCTTCTTTCTAGAGCTCAAAACAGGGACAAGGAGATGGGAGAAATAAAATAGTGGATAGGATTTTTCACCTTAATTCTCTAAGGCTGTTATACAAGTTGAATATCCTTTATCCAGAAATCTGAAATACTCCGGACCCACAATGGTTCACATGAGTGGCTGAGACAGTGACTCTTTTACTTTCTAAAATGGTTCAATATACACAAACTTTGCTTCGTGCACAAAATTATTGAAAATATTGTGTATAAAATTACCTTCAGACTATGTGTAAGGTATATATGAAACATAAATGAATTTTGGGTTTAGACGTGGGTCCCATCTCCAAGATATCTCATGTATTCCAAAATCTGAAAAAATCTGATATCCAGAACATTTCTGGTATCAGGCATTTTGGATAAGGGGTACTCAACATGTAGTAGTAAAATTAATGTACTGTACATTTAAACACCGATTTTAAATTAACTTAATTGCTAAAAAAATCTCTTTTCAACATAAATGGTGACAATTTTGGTTGCTTTTTTTTTAGCTTATTACAATCATAGAATCATAGAATTGTAGAGTTGGAAGAGACCACAAGGGCCATCCAGTCCAACCCCCTGTCACACAGGAAATCACCATCAAAGCATCCCCAACAGATGGCCATCCAGCCTCTGTTTAAAGACCTCCAAGGAAGGAGACCCCACCACGCTCTGAGGGAGTGTGTTCCACTGCCGAACAGCTCTTACTATCAAAATGTTCCTACAAATGTTAAGGTGGAATCTCTGTTCCTGGAGTTTTCATCCATTGCTCCGTGTTCTAGTCTCTGGAGCAGCAGAAAACAAGTTTGCTCCGTCCTCAATGTGACACCCCTTCAGATACTTAAACAGGGCTATCATATCGCCCCTTAACTGTCTTTTTTTCAGGCTAAACATACCCAGCTCCCTAAGTCTTTCCTCATAAGGCATGGTTTCCAGACCTTTCACCATTTTAGTCTCCCTCCTCTGGACATGCTCCAATTTGTCAATATCCTTTTTGAATTGTGGTGCCCAGAACTGGACACAGTATTCTAGGTGAGGCCTAACCAAGGCAGATTAAAGATTAACTTCATGTGTCAACCCTTTCCTACTAATCTTCCCATTTCTGATTAAAGGAACTGGGCTGTCCTTTTGAGGCCGCCACAGAGAATGAGTGCCTTTTACCTCTAATAATAGAATCCAGCATGTGAAGCCATGATGGTCAGAATGTGAACTTTTGAATATTTGCACATTGTATAGTTCCCAAGGGGACAAAAGCATTAGGATAGAGGTGGGAGAATCTATTTTAGTCCAAGGCCTGAATTCCATTTCAGGGAACTTTTTCAGGGGCTACATTTCAATGGTGGGACCAAAGGGAAAAGGGTAGGACCAAAGACGTTTTAGCTTACGGATGAAATATTTTAGCTAGAAGTTCTTACTGCTTGTCACTAAACATTAAGGGAGGCACTTCAACTGTTTAGTGCAGAACAACAAAAACCTGTTCAAAAGGTGGGACATCACTGAATGGTGCTGTCATGGGGTAGGGTGTTGTTGTCCTCCAAGAAAGGTCTAGAGGCCAGACTGGGATCATAGAAGAACCAGATCCATCCCCAAGGCAAGAGGTGGCACTAGTGGGGGTGTGGAGAGGCCGAACTGCTCCAGGTGACACTGTCAAGGAGAGAGTTAACACCATCCTTAGTGACACCACAGCCTAAGTGTGCTTATGTGCCTTCAAGTTGCCCATTGACTTATGCCAACCCCATGAATTTCATATGATATTTTAAGGAATACTCAGAGATGGTTTGCCATTGCCTACCCCAGAAATACAGCTTATGGTACCTGGTATTTCCTGGTGGTCTCCCATCCAAGTACCAGCCAGGCCTGACCCTGCTTAAATTTCCCGATCAGATGAGATCTGGTGCCTTCAGAGTATTTAGGCCAACTGCCTTGTGTGAAATTTAACCATTGGCTCCTCTTCATTTACTGTTGTCTATAGGGGCCGCCAGACCTTTTGAGGAAGACCAGTGGGTGTATCTGGAATTGTATAAAGACTCTTAGACACAGCAAGAGCTTTTAGCCTAACTGAGAAGGCTAAAAGACAATCAATCTGCCTAAGAACCTTCCCCATTTGCTACCTTGGTTTCCAAAAGCATTTCTAGATAATGTTGCTATACGATGCTTGGAAGAATAACTTTCTTGGACTATTACTTCCAGAATTCTCTAGCCAGCGTGGCCAGTCGCAGTCCAAAAAATTGACTTTTCTAAGCTCTGCTATTACAGAAGTTTGAATGAGGAGTAGCTGTATCTAGGGTCTGCCAGAGTGAAAACTGGAGAAGGCTCCTGTAGCTTTATCAGTTATATAGGTGTTCCTTGTTACCCAGTTGCATGACAAGCAACACCAGCTGATCCCCTCCTTGACACAGCCATCAAAGGTACAGGCATCATCTCCAGTTTTCACTCTGGCAGCCCTAGCCATGTCTTCTGAGAGAACAACAAAGAGCACTTCTGTCATGGCAGATAAGAGTGGAATCATTCATACCTGGACACAGATGACACAAAACTCTCTTCTCTTCCCTCCAGCAACAGATTTTGAGGTACGGACTTATTACCGAGGCCGACAGGTCTTCACCCAGGTGTTCAGTGGTGTGAAAGGCCTGTGCTTTGTGCCTCCTGGCTGCTCTGGCGTCTATCCCGATTTGGCAGACGTGATATTCCCCAGCCCAACCATCTTGAATGACCAGGTGCAAGCTTCTTACACCCAGCGCCTTGTGCAAGGGGTGGCGCCAGGGGTCCTTCTCTGTATCGAAGGTCAGTCGCTATGTGGCATGCGCCAGGGCCCTTGCCACGTCTACTGGAGCCAGTCGGAGTTTCCTGCAGATGGGATACTTCACGGGGAGCTGCCAAAGGAACAGTTTGGCCCCATTTTCAGCCTCCAGCAGTTTGTGCACGGTATGCCGAATTTGCCCTTGCTTGACCCCTGAAGGCCCCAGTGCAAGGGCTTTGCTTACCTCAACCCTGCTCCGGTCACTGTGGACCTTTGACATAGGAGTTCAGTTCCTAGTGGGACAAGGGCTCACACACTAACATAAACACAAGTAGATGCAGAAGCCTTTGGGAAATGTGTATTTGAAAAATAGTAAATGTGAGGTCTCCTAAATGTTCTGAAGTTACTTTCTCTCATCCATGTTTCCCCTCAATAGTCTGTCTAGGGGGGATGTGCAGCCAAAGCTCCCTGCATGCTATTGAATGAGGTTCAGGACTAGTCATCCCATTAGATAAAGTGAGATGATTGCTTCAGGCAGCAGATATAGAGAGGGTGCTAGAAACAGGACTAGTTTCCTGGCTGTTAGTCCTGGACCATACAGTTCTCCTCTGTTCCACAATTTGACCTCCTAAATTAGTACCATGCCTCAAGTGTATTGGAAGATGCTCTCAAATTGCTAGCCTTGAAGTAAGACCATGTTAATCCAGCTAATTTCTGTGATGTGGAACAAGAGAGAACTCTCAACCTAGTCCTTTCCACCAGACAGCAAAAGTTCTTGAGCCCAGCGTTTTTCTTAGAGGCCTTCTCTCCCTTTGTATACAGAATTGGGGAGGGCATCAGCTTGTCATTTTCCCCACTATTATATGTGATGGACCTAACAGTCACAGTTACCTCAAAACACATCCTGGCTGCCTGTTACTGCCATCCTACTTCAATTTCCCCCTTTTAAATCCCTTAACTGGACTGGGGTCTGAGTCTCCAGGTGACCCTTCCTGTGGATAGCTCAGGTATTAGTGTGATTTTCATAATTTCTGAGGCCATTTGGATTACCAGGCCCTACAGCCTTATAGGAGAACATGTTTTCCTGCTGTCCTCTCCCTGAAATCCATGTCCCTAGATACTGGGGTACAGTAGAATCCCCCTATCCACTGATTCATTATCCACTGATTCCATCATCCGCGATTTCAGTTTCAGCACTGCTACCATAGAGTATTCCTAGAAAATGTGTCCTCTCTAGCCATTTTTAGGTCCTCCAGGGCAACTCTATGGTATTTGAAACCAGAAGTCCCGTTATTTTCAATGGTGTTCACTATTATCTGCGGATTTAATTATCCACGGTGGGGCCTGGAACCAGTCCCCTGTGGATACGGGGGTCCTATTGTACCTCTTTTGGAGACATGAAGTGGTTTCTTACAATGATCTTAAATAATTTCAGTTGTGATGATTGTGGAATCTTCCCATTTGGCATACCATCTTTCTATTATGTCCATAGTAAATTTGTGTGTGTCTAAGTGGACATATGACTTTAGTAAGAAAAACATATTAAGGAGCAGGTGACTGTTTGGGAGCCTGGAAAGTTACTTTTTAAAAGTAAGTCCCCCGTTTCTTTATAGTGTTGAAATGCAACGTTTATAACTTGTTAGATTGTTCATCACTTTGGATAGGGGGCATCTAATAAGAGAATGGTGTTCAGTTTGACATAACCTAAAATGCCTCTTTAAAAAAAAACCTTTAAAAAGTAAATTTACTGAGAAATTAGAAAATGTGACCTATTACACCAACCAAAAAAAACCCCAACAACACATCATTCCCAATCATTAGATTATTTCTGACATGTATTTTCATTTTGTGCTTGATACCAAAGAAAATGTTTCCACACTCTCACCAATCAGATAAATGGCGGGGGGTCATGGAAATAATGAATACACCTGTTGGTTGGGGAAGGGGTCTCGATTGTGTCACCCTCTAATGGAGCCACAGCATATTTTAAAAAACTCCTCTTTCTTTCTCCCTCTCAGAATTGATTGGATTCATGGAAGGCCAAAATGGCTCCCCTAATTATACCCTGTGGTTGTGCTTTGGGGAAGAATGGCCTGATACCGCACGCCCCTGGAAGAAGAAACTGATCATGGTAGAAGTAAGTGGCTCCTAACTTTCTTTGTGCTAGTAACCACAAGCACCCCCCACAAAATGCTTCTTATATTTATAAGCAAATGTATGAATGTGTAACTGTGAACTGGTTTAACATTGCTCAGTAACTATAGTGAAGGTGATTCAAGCGTTAACATGTAGGCTATGGGTTCAGTTCCATTCTTGGAAATATGACAAACATTGATTTTCCTTGGGGGTTTTTTTGGGCTGTGAGGCCATGTTCTGGAAGAGTTTATTTCTAACATTTCACCTGCATTTGTGGCTGGCATCTTCAGAGAATGATTGAGTAGGAGTGGGCGGGTTATATACTGTGAGCCCCTGTTGGAGAGATATGTAAATTTGTGTATTTGAATGGATTGTTTCTGGGTGGAGATATGCAAAGAGGATTAGTGTCTGTTTGGCTAATGGTTGGCTAATGGCCCATTATCTGCTGGAAATCCCCCTGTCCCTGGGTGGAGTTCATTTGGAAGTGTTGAGTTTTGATTTTAGTGTTTTTCAGGACTGGCAGCCAGATCTTCTTTACTTTTAGGATTTCTTCTTTCCTGTTGAAGTTGTCCAGGTGTTTGTGGATTTCAATAGCTTCTCTGTGCATTCTGACATGACAGTTGTTGGCCTATCAGAATGCACAGAGAAGCTTTTTTGTCAGCTCCTGGAGAAATAAACAGGGGCCGAGTCACCATTCATAGCTCAGAGCAAGCAAGAAGCAATGATTTAAATATGCTAGAGTCTGTAAGTCAACCAACCCTGGCTTCCAATTGTAGCTTGCAGTTGGCTAACAAATCACAACATGTTTGGAACAGTTTCAGTCAGAACAACAAGCCAGAATTCAACCAAAACAAAACAAAACCATGGCTACTGTTACTTGTGAGCCCAAACAATATTCTTCTGAGGTTCAGTTGGAAAATAGCCATGTTTAAATATTTGAAAGGATCCAATATCATATTGAGGATGGAGCAAGCTTGTTTTCTGCTGCTCCAGAGACTTAGGGCCTTGCCGTACTCTGAAGAAAAAGCAGCAGGGGAGCAGGAATGTTCTACATTCCCTGCACACACACTCTCCCTTCCCACAACACTCCTTCAACATTTCATTACACTTCTACCCACAAACCCCCAGCAACCCCCTACTCCAGGGGTGGAGCTTTGTGGAGGGTGGAGCTTTGTGAAGAAGCATCTCTGAACCCTCCACAGACCAGGCTGGGCCCACTCACCAGAAGAAGGTTCCTCTTCCCTGTCCTAAGACATGATTCATCCTATAGAAATTGTACATCAGTATATTTCATATTGCTATGAACTGTGTGCTTCTCCATGCACTGAACATATCTTGTCATGCATACAGATCAGGGTTCCTTTTGAAAAGAACAGCCAATTTTCTCAGTTTCACTGTTACAAAGTCCTTCCAGAATCTAGTTCAGACCTTGAAGGCTTCTTGGGTGCAGAATGCACATAGCTACATAATGTTTCACACAGAAATTATAGAATCATTGATTTGGAAGAGACCACAAGGGCCATCCAGCCCAACTCCCTGTCATGCAAGAATACACAATTAAAGCACATCCGACAGATGTCCATCCAAGCTTCTGTTCAAAAACCTCCAGAGGAGGAGACTCCACCACAATCTGAGGCAGTGGATTCCACTGCCAAACAGCTCTTACCATCATGAAGTTTTTAAAGTTTAGGTGGAATCTCTTTTCCTGTAGTTTGAGTCCATTGCTCTGTGTCCCTGGGCCTTACCACAATCTGATGAAAAGCAACAAGGGAGCAAGAACGTTCCATCTTCTGCACTGCCTTATCATGTGATGTTGTAATGTTTAGTTCTGGTCCCATGGGGACAAAGGTAAAACTGTAGTTTTACCTCGGTCCCCTATGGGACCAGAATGAAAGAACATCAGAAGGATGACAACATCATGCAGAGTGTGGAAAGGCCCTTGAACAAATGAGGTGAAACTAGAAGCTTCTGCTGTTCATTATGGCAACCAGTTGGGCTTTTCATCTCCATCCAGAAGGTTGTTGTCCTCAAACCATAGCTTACCATACTGAGAACACATTGTGCTGCAAACTAGGGGCTGGAATCCCATTGGTTAGTCCCAATGAGAGTAGACTTATTCAATGAATCACTGAATTGTAGAGCCAGTGTGCTGTAGCAGTTTGAGCATTGGACTACAGCTCTGGGAGACCAAGATTTGAATCCCCACTCAGACATGGAATCCGACTTGGTGACCTTGGGCAAGTCACACTCTCTCAGCCTCAGAGGAAGGCAAAAGCAACAAGTCTTGCCAAGAAAACTCAGAAACAGGTTCACCTTAGGGTTGCCCTAAGTCAGAAACAACTTGAAGGCACACAACAAAAGTCAAAACAGGTTAAATTGCATTAATTCAGTGGGTCAGCTTTAGGTAGGCCTAGAACTGGAGGATTAAATCATAGTGGCTGGAGGATTCTGGGAGCAATAGTGCAAATAAGTAATGTTTCCAAACTCTATGTGCACCTGAAATTGCTACTGCTTGCTCTCTGAATTGGCAAAGTATCTCCTTCCTGACCCCTCATAGTCCTGAGGCTCAGCTGCTGGCCAGGATCCATTAGGGAAAACGGACTGCACCTTCCATCATCTGTCACCATTGGTTATGTTGGCCAGTTAGGGCTGTTGGGAGTTTCAGTCCAACAACAGCTGGAAGGCTTCAGGTCACCTACTCCTGCATTCATTCTTTTTAACCCCCAAATGGCAGTCCAAGGTATGTAACCAGAGAGGGAGAAAAAGCTTCCAGTTTTAAAGGACTATGCAACTTTCTTTAAAATGGAGACGAGAAACCTGTGATCCTCTTGATAGCACTGGAGTCCCAGCTGCCATCATCCCATATCATTAGCCGTGCTTGCTGTTGCTGGTGGAAGCCCAATAATAATGGGAGGACCAAAAGAGTCCCCCACCCCTGCTCTGGAATCAGATATATCGTGACACTTGTGTTTTTCTGTTCTTATACCTGCTGTGAATTGCAGTAGCAAAACCGGCTTCCAGTTTATAGGTCAGATTCCACACTTAGCTTCCAGCAGCTTTCCCCAATTCTGTGCCCTCTGGATGTGAACTAAGTTCAGTCCAGACACACTGAAATACTGGGGCACTGGGAGTGTACAACCACAGAACCTGTTGGTTTTTTGGACTAGAATGCCCACATGCATGGACTAGCTGAGAATTCTGAGTGGTGCAGCCCAAATTTTCCTAGTTCTGTTCGGTCCAGAGGGTTGTATCTGCTGTTGGCCAGGGGCTTGTGGGTGCACACACTATTCCACATTCCCTTCACTCACATCTCTATACAAGAACACTCTCCCTCCCCACAACACCTCTTCAACATTTCAGTACACTCCCACCCATCCCCAGCAATCTTCAACAAGTTTGCTGTTTTCCTGCCATTGCAAGCAGTGGGTAGGTCAAGAGGAGAATCCTTTTTCAGTCAGAGAGCTGGATTCAGTTTTAAAGAAGTTTTAGGAGCTTCGGGCATTTCTTGGTGAGTGCAGTTAAAGGCAAAATTCTGAGACCAAAAATGGCAGCATCATTTTAGCTTAAAGTTCTTGCTGCAAATAGCTAAGTCTTAGGAAAGCCGCTTTGGTCTTTTCTTTTTTTAAAATGAGATATTCCTAAATTTGGGACATGTGGGCACCTGAGGAGGGCTGGATTAGCATAACAGGAGGGCCAGATTTGGATCTAAGAATTGAGATTCTACATCCCTGAGTAGATAGGAGCCCTGGTGGTGCAGTGGTTAAATGCCAGTACTGCAAGTCGCCACGTTGCAAGTTCAATTCCAGAGGGCTCCAAGGTTCACTCAGCCTTCCATCCCTTTGTAGGTCGGTAAAATGAGTACTGTACTCGGCTTGTGGGGGCAATTAGCTAACACACATTGGAAACTGCTTAATGCAGTGTAGATGTGTAAATTGCTATTGCTTAAAACAGTTTGTAAGCCGCTCTGATAGCCTTGTGGCTGAAGAGCGGGGTATAAATAAAATAACTAATAAAAATTGGGTGCCAGGAAACAGTAGCTTCCTTCTCCCCGTCCCAATGCGGGGGAAAATGAATGGGATTCTGCTGGCTTCAATAGTCAAGCAGCAAACTGCTGCATGCAACTCCTGAGTCACAGGTTGTGTGCCCCTGGAGTAGACTAAGGGGTTGTCCACATGGTGAAAATACCCCTCACAGAATTGGTTTAGAAAATGAGCTGTCTTAATGGGATCCCACATTGTCTCGTCGTATTGTTTAGGAGGGGGGCCAGACAGAGGAAACCTACATGGGAAAAGCATTCACAGCTTTTCCCAACTTTCACAGCTTTTCCCGACTTTTAAAAAAAGTCTCCAGTGATATGCACATTTTTGCTTAAGACAAGCGATTCAACATGAATCACTTCCCCATGCAGGACAAAGCGCAAACATCATGTTGGATTTTTGCCTTAGTGAGTGATCGCTAAGGTGATAAAACAGGTTTTGTGCTATTTTTCTCTCTCTCTTTTTGGAAAGGTGGAATATTGCTTGTGTGCACCATAGAAAGTTTTTTTTTTTTTTTTAAGTTCAGCAGCAGCAGATTTTAAAACGTGAGTAATCCATTCGCGGCCGCCATCTCAGCTACAGGCAAGTTACTGTGGACCAGTCCATTTTTCCCCCCTTCATGTAGACAAGCCCTAAGACTGGGGAACCTGCAGCTCTCTGGATGTTGTTTGAGTGCAGCTCTCATTATCTCTGACCTGCTGCCTGGTTAGAGCTGGAGTCCCAACAACATCTGGAAGGCACCAACTTCCCCTTGCCTGCTAGAAGAATGCTGGTGTGTGGTACCAGAGCGTAACAAAAGACAAAAAACTGACCATAAATAGCAACTGTTTTCCCCCCAACCCACCTCCAGGTCATCCCCAAAGCTTTTGAAACTCTCCATGAGATGAGCAAGGCCAGTGGAGCATCATCATTAGGTGAACCAGACCTCAGGATATCAGACTCACCACAGCAACCCTGCTTTCTGGATCAGTTGCGACAATGGGAAGAGAAGATGGAGGTACAATGCAACTAGCTACTCCTTGTTGCCCCATTTTGCAAACAGGCAGACTTATCCCTCTTCCTCAGACATCTGAATTCTTCTGTTCTGCCATGGATGACCTTTAGCCTTTGTCTTTCCCAAAAAAGGATGCATGCAGCTAGTTGAAAAGTTCTGCATTCAAGCTTCCCTTCAATATACCTTCTGCTGGGATGAGTGTTTGACTTAAGCCCTATTCAGGCAGTCAGCATAAGGGATAAATTAATACATGATTGAGGAAACCCCTCCATTGTCACTCCACCAGAGCCATGACACTGAAAAGGAGAGCTATGTGTGAAGGCTCTCCTTGTGAGTAAGAAGCCTAATTTTTCCCAGAGCTTGGAAATGACGCTATTTAGGACTACAACTTCCAGAACCCCACAGCTAGCATGGCCATTGTAGGATTCAGGGAATTGTAATCCCAAAGTTACATTTCCAATCTTTGGGAAAAGTCAGGGTTCTGCCTCACAAGGAGAGTACTCACACTTAGAAGAGGTTCTCCTCCTTAGCCCTGACACCTTTCGCATGAGCAAGTTGATGACAGAGCGGGACAGGTTAACACACTCCCCTCCTCTCCACTATGTTGAATGCCTGAATAAACTGCAGGTCTGAATTCACATTTTTACCTGCTGAGGTTATTGAAACGTAATACTCACTTATGTTTTCCATTCATGATAATGCTGTCAGAAGTTGCCATCAATAAAGTCCAAAGTTCAGTATGGATAAAAATGAATTCTTCACCTTTTCTGGTTAAACCCCACTCTACTAATTTGTACTTACATTTAACAGTATCTTTCAGTTTTCAAGGAAATAACCATGTTAATCTGTTTCAACCAAAGAAGGAAAAAGGGGGAAAGGAAGGATCTAGCAGCACCATTGATATGAACTGATATTTTCCATCATAAGCTTTCAGAAACTTCAGTCTACTTCTAGACTTTTTTCTTCTACTGTTTTGCAGTCTTGATGTATTATATGACTGCGATCTTTTATTAACTACAACAGTGCCGATGCAAAGTCTTGCTGGTTTCTTTAATGTTCATTGCTCACATTTGTCTAGTTCTCACGTTTGAGGACAGTGAGACTTTAGTGCACATTTTGGTGGTTCTCATTCTCGTTCTGCTCATAGTTTAGGTATTGATTGCCCATCTTTCTTCATATGTAACTCCACAGTTTGGATGTCCTTCAAACGTATTTTCAGAGCTATTTGGCTTACGACTCTCAAAATCTCCCAGCCAGTTGTAGCTGTAATGGTAGTGGTATTCTGGGAGTTGAGAGCCATTTCAAATGTAACATAGCCAAATTCTCCTTGTTTTTAGGCTCTTCAACAGTTTAGTCTTGCTCCTTTTTTTCCTCCATAGTTTCTCCATATGGGACATAATCTGTTACATTTTGCTCAATCTAAGCAGCTCTAACACAGATTATGAAATGCTGTCTCCCTGGAGCCTGGTTAGCACCAATGTTGGCTTTGTTTAGGTGCCAAGTAAAAAGATGGCTACTCCTTAATCTCTTTGGGACCTAACTGATTTACTCCCAAATGTTTATGCACATGGTTTTAAGTTGTTCTAACCTTCTTAACCTGTTGGTAGCTTGTTTTATATGTTTGTAGTCTATTTAAATTATTTTAAAATTGTTTCAGCCTGCTCATATTTTTTTTACTTGTATATTGTCCTGAGGTCTCATGGTACAGGGCCGGATATAGGTATAGTCATAAATAAAATCATTTATAAATAAAATAATAATCCAAGAGTTAGCAGAAGATCAGGCTTGCAGAATAAAACAAAAGAGCCATGCTGGATTAGATCAAAGGTCTATCCAGCCCTGCATTCCATTCATACTGCTAGCTCGCAGAAAGCCTACAAGTAGGATGAGTACAATGAACCATCTATTTGGGGGTCTCTCCCATGAACCATAAGGACAAGAGTGAGCTTCATGCAGCCTTCTAGATATTGTTGGACTGCAGCTACTAGCAGCCCTACCCAACAAAGCCAGTGGTAAGGCAAGTTGGGAGTTGCAGTTCAGAGCACACCTTGCAGGGGGGGGGCATGATTCTTACCCCTGCCTTATACTTACTGATTCAGAGTACAAAAGATTTAGGACTGAAGAATTCTGAGCCTTGGAGCTTGTTCAGATTACTAGGACTGAACAGGGCTTACCATACTTCCAGACTAAAGTAAAAAAAGCATTAAAATGACTTTGAATCTCCTTCTTTCCTGCCCGAAAGCTCTGCTTCAGCAAAATAATTTAAGAGGAGTTATACTGTCTCTGTTAGAGGAGAGTCAAAATACTGATTTGCTTCAGATCCCTGAGATGTGCCAGTAGGTCCAGATCTTCCTCTTACCCACCTCTAATGGTCTAGTTACATCAGAGCTTAGAAGTAAGCTGTTACAAATAAACAATACCTTGTCACCCATACATTCTTGGGGGCATAACAACAATCCTTTTGCAAAATAATCCAATGTCCAATAACATTAATACCTTTTTAGTGCAATAGATAATGCTTACTCTTCACTTCTAATGTTTCCTTGGGGTGATTCTGGACCATTCAGCCCCTATTTTAAGGGTATTTTTGTAATTAAAAAAAGCTGAGGTCCTGCAGCAACTCAGTACAGCCAGCCCTCCATATCCACAGATTGAACCAAACACGGCTTGAAAATATTCAGGGGAAAAAGTTCCAAGAAGCCAACCTTGCTGTTTGCCATTTTGTATAAGGGAAACCATTCTATATAATGGGACTTGAACATCCACAGATTTTGGTATCCACAGAAAGCCCTAGAACCAACCCCCAGCGGATACTGAGGGCCCACTGTACAGCATAAAGCGCTGCCAAGTGTGCCTCCACCTCCTTACCTCTTTCATACATGTGACATCCAGGCAAATGGCAGAGCCCTTCCCCCTTCCAGCCATGTCCTGTGCTTCTGCAGCCACACAAAAATAGGTATCCTCCTCCTCCTGGACCTCTATTTGTCTGAAAGGATTATGTTTTCTGCATGCATACAGCTGGATGCAGCCTGGTTTTCCTCTCCACTCCCCTTTGGCCACTGCATGCCAGTGGAGAGGCCATATCCGTAGCTTACATGTGCCTAAATAATCTAGGATTCACAAGTTTATGTCAATCTGTACTTTAAAGCTGATGTATAGACTTGATGTGACTGGCCACACCTATTCATAATCCTAGCTTTGGCTGCAACGTAATTGTACATATTGTGGTTTACAAAATCAGGATTTCTGGCTGAGTGTTATATGTGTGAATGCAGTCACTGTCAGATTTTGACCATGACAATCTTTGTAAAATTTACTGTAAAATGCGTTGTAGTTTATGAACAAAACAGGGAGGAAGAGACAAATACTGTTTCAACTCACAGCCCAACCACAAGTTCAGAGGTAGGAGGAGCAGAGTTGAAAGGGGTTGGTGCGCATTAGATTAAAGACATCTGACATCTGATACCAAGAGCATAATTATCTCAGAAACTTGGAGATTCAATGTATCCATCATGACTATAGTCTGATTATAGTCTAATCAATTGTGGATTTTGGTAGTCTCATCTTTTGGATCCACTTCAGGCAGTGGCAAATACTAATACACTCACATCGGCTGCAATGCTGCATGGCTCAGTGTAGCGTTTTTGTAGTTCCACATGCAGAACTATACTACGCTGAGCTATTTACTACCCTCAACCAAACCTACCATATTGCCACTGAAGTCCTCCTCACCATCCGCACCTGTGGGGGTGGATCAGAGAAGTGTCTGGCTATGTCCACATAGCCAGATCCCTCCTTGCTCATCCACTGCTCTCCAGGTATGGATGGCTGGGGGAGGGGGAGCTGTTCAGCAGCTCTATAGTAGGTCGGGGGGAGGAGGGCTTCAATTGCTGCAGTGGGAGAAACCGAATACTAACCCCCACAGTGGCCAAAAACAGACATTCACAGATAAAAGGTTAGCTTATGCATTCATATGCTGCTATCAGAATGCCAGCCACTACATGTAACGTGAAGGTGTATGCTTCCTTTGTATCTCCTTAATCTCCTACCACACTCTTTCACAGGACATTTTTGTTATTTTGAGCCTTGGCAAGACTTGAATCTGCTTTTCTCTCCCGGAAAAAAAATCAAAGTTCTGTGTGTCTTTCCAGTTCTTCATACCCCTGACCATCTTCACTGCCCTGTTCTAATTTCAGAAGGGTATAGGGTTCCTACAAGAAGTGCCAAATTCGGGCAACATGTGAAGAGGCCAGTCCTTGCTGGACTCCAGTGAGGCATGGAATAGTGAACTTCACTGAATCATGAAAAAATGTCAAACTCCAGCCCAGGGAGTACTTGTATTGGTGGCTACCAGGCCAAGTAGTGTAAGCGCTACTCTTGAGGTGGCTGCCCATATCAGAGCCTTCCTATAAGACAGTGATGTGACTGCTTCTTTGGGAAACAAAACAAAGAGGCAGGTCTCTAACAAGGTCACTATAATAGCGGTTCTTATCCAGCCCTCTTCTGAATACTGATGTATTCCTGCCTCCCCGCAGGGTGGTGGGGCAAACTCCTGCCCCAAAACATGTCCACCCCATCATTAAAAGACCATGGAAACAGAGCCCAGTTTAGATGGCTAAATGCAGTTTTATGAAGAGAAAGAAGGTGGGAAAGAATATGACAGACAAACTTACAGCTGGGAGGCGGCGACTATGAGGGGTGTGTTACCCACCCAGTATAGCAGCAAGAAGCTGCCACTTCTAGGTCAATTATGGTACTGCTGTGTCCTGACTGCTGATGGGGAGGGTAAGAAGAAACCATCAAATTAAAAACATGCTAAATGAGTAAAAACTACGTGGGGAGGGCAGAGGAGGAATAGTGTCCACCCACAGTATCATGGGTGCTCGAGAGTGATGAAACTAAAACTTAGCCCCATCCTCTTCCATCTGTATTTACAGGGTAAAATACCAGTCGATTTGTGGCTAAAACCGTGAAAAGTGTTTGGGGGGTGTCCAGGGCAGGTAGCAGGTGCACAAGAACTGTGCTCTTGAATGCCACCTCTCCCCAAACAACACAGGGTTGCCCCAACTCCCTTCCATATGCCCTACACAGTATATGAGGGGCACAGGGGGGCCCTCAGCCAAGCCTATTTGCATAAAGGGCCATTTTGATTTTCCTCCCCTCTGCCCAGTCAGAGACGATCAGAGTGGGGGCATAGGCAGGCAAGACTTGTCAAGCCCCCCTAATTCCTTGGGGGGACCTGGCTCCTCATCCATCTTGCGTCCATGTTTTCGAAAGTACTTGTATCGCTGGACATAGGCCTTGATGAGGTTGTTCACCTTGACGGGATTAATTTCTCCACTCTTGCTGTGGCAGATCTAAAGGGTGGGAAGGAGAAGAAATAAGAATGCCATGCCTTCCTGCTCTTTCATTGTAGCCTTGTATGCCAGTGCTTCAAACACTGCTGCCCCCTCCAAGCCCCATTCTCTACCTTGTGGACGGCTTTGCGTAGGATGTCCTTGTACTCTTCCTTGGTGATCTCCTTTTTCTGGTAATAGGGCTTGATGGCCAGCTTCACTTCCTCCACTGCTCGCTCTTGTGTGTGAAGCTTTTTCAGATACTGAAATGGGAGCAGAGACAGGGCAGTTGGCAGTAGCTGGGAGCAATACAAACCATCAAAATAATCTAAAAGTGGTGGCCAGTGCTTGGACAAATTGTTTTGATGGACTACAGTCCCCAGAATATCCCTGTCTTGCTGGAAGGGGGATTATGTAAAAAACAAAAAACAGCCATTGCGTCTGGTGAAATAGCAGCTGCTGCCTTGTCCAGACAGTAACCAGATTGGAAAGGGGTATGGAAACCAAGAAGAACTTGGTTCTATGAAAAACAGCAGAGTTAGGTGTTTATGCCTGGAGAAGGAAAGACAGAGCAGTGATACAATAAGTTACCTAATGGGCTGTCTCCATCAGGCAGCAGATGGAGCAAACATGTTTTTGCTGCTCCAGAAGAAACAGATTCAAGAAAGGCGATTCCAGCTAAAATGAGGAAGAATTTTCTAATAAGGGCTGCTTGATAGCAGAATTAAGTATCTCACAAGGTGATGGACTCTCCTTTGTTGGAGACTTTAAACAGTCTTTAAACATCTGCCAGTGATCTTTTAACTGCTGATTCATGCATTGGCAAGGGGTTGAACCAAATGACCCTTGGAATTTCTGTCAAGTCTGTAATTCTTAGATCTTCCAGCCCTTAACCAAACTGATTATTTTAATTCTCGTAACCTGAATCCATTGGTTCAAGAGCATTCTCTGATCCTAACTAAGGTCTTCAGAAGCCACTCAACCTCTTTCAAGTAAAGCTTAAAATAGGTATAGGCAAGCTGGTGGTCCTCCAAATTGGACAACTATTCACATTAGCCACAGCCAGCTTGCGCAATAAGAGTTCCAAGGGAAGATGTATGGATGGTGGGAACTACAGTCCAAAAGAAATCTGGAGGGCTCTAGATTGCTGACTGCTGGTTTATAGCACCTGGCCGTCTCTCAGTACTGGGAAACCAGGAAGGTTTTAACTCCAGATGTTTGGTTTCTCTTTAGTTTGAGTTTGAGGGACAAGACAGCAATCTAGCTGCCAGCCCCCCTCCCCCATATCCTGGCCTTATGTCCTTAACAGGAATTTACAAAAAGTGTTAAAGGAGCCTTCTCCAACCTGGTGCTCCTCAGTGTGTTGGACTACAATGCCCATGGTCCCCAATAGGGATGGGAAATACATTTTTTTTTGTTCTCATTTTCCTAAATGAGTATCCATTTTGCACCTCCTGAACCTTGCAAGGAAAACAGTGTGTACTCTGCTCCAAAAGCTATAGATTCCTGAGGCTTCCAAATGCCTCAGAGAAAAAGACACACACAAAACCATTTGAAAATTACAGCCAAGCTTTAATCAGTGAGGGAAATGTATCTGTTAGAAAAATGTGAACAAACATACACACCAATTTCTGTGCCAGAAGGAAACAAAATCTCACCACTTCATAAATTACAAAATGAGACCAAACACAAACATTGGTGGATACTGGGAGTTGTAGTTCAGGACATCCAGAGGGCATCAGGACCAAGCCACAACCATTTTCTTTACCTCCAAAGACTTTACCTTATCGCTGTCTCCTCGCCCTTCAGAGCTGGTGCTACCCAGATCAGTGGCAGATGAGGAAGCAAAGATGCCAGCCGAGGGAGGGCCTGCTGAGCTCTGGCTTAGATTCCCAGGCAACACTCCAGTAGGGGTGGGGGGGGTCGAACCACATCCTCCTAGAGGCAGGGAACCCTGAAGCAGATAGGAGACAGGAGGTACAGCCAGGTGTGAAGCAGGTGGATGAGTGGGTGGTGCTGGTGGCTGAGAAGGGCCCAAGGAGGCTGAGGGCTTGGTGTGCGTCAAGATCTGGAAGGACAGAGAGGAGGAAAAGTGGGTTAAGAGGGCTTGGGAAGGAGGCAAAAGAAACCCATGAGGCACTGTGGAGTGGCACACCTCTCTGATATTCCACAGTTTTACAAAAAAGGGTTAGCCACTAGAATGCATGTCTCAAATGGAATCAAACTGTTAACTGAAAGGGTCTGCCTAGCTGTTCAGAGACAGGACCCCAAAAGAAACTTTTTTGGTGGACTGCACCTAGAATCCTCCCAACAATATAGCCACTGGTCATGATGGCTGGAGGATTCTGTGAACTGAAGTCCCCAAAACAGAACTTTTCCAAGATCTGGTTAGGACAAGTGGCCCAAGAATCTCCTTCTCTCTGCATGCCACTACAGACTCAGTAAGCAGGACTGATACACCTTTTCAGAGTGTGCAGGAACCACAGTAATGGCAGCTGAAGAAACACACGATATAGCTCTCCTTATGTGACTCCCTGGTCCTTCTCATGAGGCCCTTCAATGCTACAATTCCTCCACTCGACCATGGCTTAGTTGCAAGCATAATCACAATTCTGGCTGCAAAGCAGAAGTAAAAAAGCAAAGCTGGGCTATTCCATCATCTCAGTTAAGAGACCTTTGGCTCTTCTTCAAATTTCAACTAGCAAGCAGTACCTGTTCTATTATTTCTACCCCAGCTGACCCCTGTAAGAACTGTAACTTTAATGACTGGTGCCTCAGCTTTGCTCCCCTCTGTCCCATTTCCTCCTATCCCCTTCTCCTAGTGCATTATGTATTTTAGACTGGCAGGGACTATTACACCACTGAGCTTTACAAGCCCAACTTAGAGCTTTCGAAACTAAAGAGGGGAGTAAAAACACTTCAAATTAAGGATGGGCTATTTTTCTAGCCCTGGCTGGGGTCCTCTGTTATGTCTGAATTTGCTGTGGCACCAAGATCATCACTTTTTTTATATAAACAGGTTGCACAGGGGATGTGTGTCTTTTATCTGAAAAGAAACATGCTCCCAGAAACCGCTAGGAAGCCAGCTCTTACTTTCACATGAGGGGAAAAAAAACCCTGCAATTTTTGCTACTATCAGAAATGCAGCAGAATACTATTTTTTTTACATGTAAATAAGGCACACAGGGGCCATGTGTCTTCTTTACACAAACATGCGGAAGGTTTGCTGCAGCAGTGAATTCAGAATGAGGAATGGGGTACGATTGCTTGTGTATTGTGGGATGCAGTGTGGCTACCTAGCACCCAGAAGTTGTCCACCTCTGCTTCAAATAAACAATAATTAATTTCCAAATGTCCTTTTTTTCTCTTTCAGCCAAAGATGGGGCTTGGAGAAAAACAACAGGAATGAGAAATAGTTAATGGATCTTATAAAAAAGGGAGATAGTTAACAAAGATATTATCACAAAGACACAATATTTAACAAAAAAGCTTTCAATATGGTTTGAATTAAAGGCCTTGGTGAAAACTGCCAAACTGTTTTGAAGGAAGCAGAAATGACTGCTAAGGAGGCCCCAAAATGCCACACAATTGTGAAGACAAACATCTGTTTGTCAGCAGAATCAAGAAAACTTTAATCTGTAACTGGACAAAATTTAAAGCCAATCCAATGCAGTTTTAATTGGAAAGCAAGTTCTGTTTTATACCATGGGATTTACTTCTAAGGAGGTATGTTAGAAGGACTGCAACCTAGAGTTCAGCAATCAATTGGTTAGTTTGTTAGAACAGCATATTTATACACCTTTGGCATATACTATACCAGGGATAGGGAACATTCAGCCTACAGACGTTAACTGGGCTGCTAGAGGTTCCCATTCTATTCTGCAAGCCCCTTTCCAGACTGCCTTCATTCACTGCTTTGGGGGGGGGCGGTAAAAATCCCTGCTGTTATTTCTGATCAGTGATTAGAGATAGTTACACAGATTCCCAATGCTCTGCCTGCCCCACGCCTTCCCTGATTAGAAAGGATCCTAAGTAGCACAGATTATGTCACATGGCTTGAGGGGTGCTTCTCCAGGCTGTGCAGCTCAGCTGCTGTTGTCAGAAAAAGGTGTGGGAAAGGAAAAGCGGGGTCAGCACCTCACCAGCCCCCTGTCCTTCCCAACTAGTGAGGTGGGGCAGGTGAAGCCCAGCCAAGGTGGGACTTATTATTATTATCAGGGGCCTATCCAATGTCATCCAGCCCATGGGTAAGAGATCTACCCTCCCACAAAGGCTTTCCATTCCTGGATGAGGCTTTCAAAAAATAGGTTATTCCCCACAAGCAATTGGGGACCCATTCTGTCCACAAATAAAGTAGCAGAGGATGCTAGATGTGCACAGATATCATAGTTACATGCTGAGTTTGTGAGGTGGAGCAGCAACCTCCTGGGAGAGAAACTGCCAGCATAGAAACAGATCCAGTGCCACTGTATGCATTGTGCACAAAAGACATAAAGTTGCTTTGAAACAATCTACCTCATTTAAGTATGGGTTACCAGGGTGAGGCAAACCAATGCATGCCAAATGTTCTGGACCATAACTCTCATGCTCATTGGCTGGAGCTGATAGGAGTTGTAGTCCAAAACACTGGAGGGCACTGGGCTGCCTACCTAGTATTAGCTATGCTCTATGTGCCAACACATTTATTTGTGTTGCATCAGGGGTTTTAGACCTACTTTGTGATACTATTGTCTCTTTAGTAACTTCTAATGAAGCCCCAACTTTCCCCCCACCACTAAAAAAAGCCACATTTGACTTAGAAGTAAATAGTACATATATTCTTGAAATACCCTAGAAATTTTAAAGCAGAACCATGTCAACCACCTCTTTTGCCCAAATTCCAGATTTGGGATGCAGAAAATTATAGCTGTGGCTAAAACCTGAATAGCAACATCACTACCCTTAGGTGAAAAGAATTCAAACACAATCAACATTAAGTCTAGCACCCAAGCTCTATTTTCACTTTATCAGCATCAAACATGCTTCATACCTGATTGGTTGCTTGAATAAGCTCCTGGGCTTTTGCCCGACTTGCGAGGTTGGCCTCTTCCATCTTGAAAAGCAGGGCAGTCACTAAGCAAGAAATGAAAATGGTTTTCCAAGCTGCAAGAGGCTCAGAGACTGCTAAGACCCTCTTCCATTCCAGACTCAGCCATCCAATATGACCAATGGTACTGGTATTCTCTAGCTCTGAATTTTGGACACCAAGCAGGGACTGGGCTAGACAACTCCCAAGACTCTATGATTCTATCCCCACCTCCCCCACCCCAGAAAACAGCACTGCAGGGAGAGAACTGGGGAAGGGTTAAGCAATCTCTCCCTAGCATAACTGCCTGGTTCCAGTTGCCGTTTGCACCAAGCTACTTTTTAGATAAATATTTTAATACACTGGGAGAACGTGTGGACCACTCATATCACATACAGCTAGGGTTTATTCCTGCCTGTCCTGTTTTGCAGAGGCATAAAAGAAGAATCCACCTGTCTCACAGATCAAGCCTCCCTCTTTTAGATCAGTCATTTTCAAAGCCACCTCATGAGAAGTCCCATGGTCTTCCCAAAGCTTACTTCCTTCTGGGCCAATGACACCAAGCTTCTAAATGAGGTGCAGCTTCTAGGGCTGTCTGACTCCTTGCCTTGTCCCTCTGCTATCTACTATCTGTTAACACTTGATTCCAATCATACCCTGGAACAGCTTTTTGATCATCTATATGACAAAAGCTTATTTCTCTCCCCTTCCCCCAGCAATGGCTTCCAGTGCAAGAGGGTGGACATACAGCTTCTCACCCTGCATGGATTGGTTAGGCATACAGCCTCCTGGCCAAATGAAATGGCATGGGCCAGAAGACTGCACTTCTCCTTGCAACTCACTTGCAGAAATAAAGGGAGAGAAGACTTCCCTTTCTATCAATTATGGAGCATCTGAAGCTCAACAGTGGAAGGCCTTTATGCCTTGTTCAACTCTGTATCGTAAGCTGCTCTGAGATGTTTTTGATATAGGATGGGATAGAAATATTTTAATAAAGATAATTAATAAACTCATTGTGACTGTTGGGAGCGGAACTGGCCCTCCCATTAGAATGAGGCAGTTGTCCCAGGTGGCAGATACTGAAGGCAGCAGCAGATCCTGGTCATTCCTCCTGAGCTCCTTGCCTGTTCTCCTCTGTTGGAAAGAGCTGCACAGCCACACAAACAGTCGTGAACACCTTAAACTATCCTGCGGCCTACAGCAAAATTCAATTGCCAGTCCAGTTTGCTTCTGGATTTCAGAGCAGAGGTGGCCACTTCTCCTTTGCTTCAAGCAGCAAAATATACTGGGGCAGCTATTATTGTTTGGCACTCTGTGTACCCACTCAACTCCCTTGCAGAACTGTGTACCCATTCAACTCCCTTGCACTGCCAAAGAAAGCACATTAAAAAACCAAAGATCCTGGAGAAGCAGAAATACACAAAAAGCAACAAATATATGAAAGCTGCTATTTTGTGGCTCCTTGGCTCTGGATGGTACCACAGTTCAAGACATTCTGACCAAAGGAATCTCAAATCCACATGTATGGCAAAATGGTGACTGCCAGCAGGCAAGCATTCCCTTTGTGCAATTTCTCTTGCTGCTAAGGTTCAAGTTGTGTGCAAAGATTTTGGAACTTCTGTGGCTGGAGAGGAGAGAATAACTTGCTACATTCCTCCTTCACTTTATCTTGTAAATCAGGGATGGGAATCATGTGGCCCTCCAGATGCTATCAGCCTGCAACTTCCAGCAGCCCTAGCCAGCATAGGGTGAGAAATGTTGGGAGCTGCAATATAACATTTGGAGGGCCACAGAATTCCTACCCCTGCTCTATATTCCGACTCTTCATTGGATGCCTAGAGTAGATTTATATCCATAGCCCCAAGAAACGTGAAGTGTAGTACACTAGTTAAAGCACTGGATGAGAAACTCTAAAGACCCAGTTCAAATTCCCACTTGGCCATGATGTTCAGTCACCATCTCCCAGCTAACCAACACTCAGAAAAATTACCTTTTTGGACTGTAACGCCCAGATTCCTCAAACTGGGAGATTCTAGAGGATGCAGTCCAAAAAAGTAATTTTTCCAAACTCTGAGATTAGCCAAGTTCTCAGGATTTTTTACAAGGATAAAAAATGGGGAAGAGGATCATGTATGCCACCTTAGGTTCCTTGGAAGGAAAAGCAGGTTATAAATATATTATGAAATGTGCTTGCTTTTCTAAATTGAAAGCTGGGATTTTTCTTAGGTTGCTAAGACTGAAGACGTGAACTTGGATCTTGTGCTCGGGCACCGAATATTTGAGTGACCAGAATCTAAGGTGGGTTAATCCATTAACAACAGAGAGGCTCCAGCTTTGGAAAAGGGATCTGGATCATTATAGTGTAAAACACAATTTGAAGGCGGGGGACGGGGGGACGGACATAACTCTTCCTGGGAATACCTGATTTGGGCTGAGGTCTGAAGACAAGCACCAAGAAAAGTGATTCTTTTTTGGACTACAACCTTCAGAATCCCCCCCAGCCAACATAGCCGCTGGCTCATGGTCCCCCTCATGATACCTACATGCAAGTACACCACTGGTGCAGTCCACTCCACCCTGCAGATTCCAGGACATGGGAGCAGGTGGAGGCTGGGGTGTGCTGCGGGGAGGATGGGATGGCTGCTGAAGTGGTTGCTCCTCTTTGGTCTCAGACAAGCTATCTGCTTCAGGCTCCTCCACTGGCACCCTGGGCTGCTCAGCTGGGGGGTCTTCAGGAAGGAAGGAAACATCAGGTGTCTTACAGCTGCTGTCCACTGTCTGGGAGTCGGGGGTGAGCTCCTGGTCGGGGACCAATGGCTGAGGGCTGGGGGGCTTGGCCGTGCCCTCTGATTTCTCTGAACCAGACCAGGAGGGCTCCTCCTTGACTCTCAAAGGACTGCTTGCCTCCTGACTACAGCTGTCAGCTTTGGATTTTTTCAATCCAGTCTTCACCTTGAGCTTCTTTTTCTTCTTGGGCTCAGAGGTACCCTTTGGTTTGATGCCCTTCAGTTTCTTCACACCCATTTTAGCCTTCAGTCCTTTGACTTTCTTGGGTTTGAAGCCCGGCTCCTTGACATCCGCCATCTCACCCTGGCCTGCTGCTGAAGCCCCAACCATCAACACTTTCTCCTCTGACTTGAGAAAAGGTGAGCGGCTCTCCTTATCCCGGCTAAACTTCACTCCAATTGAACCTACCTCCTTCACTGAGGTGGTGCTGCTTACCCCTTCACGGATCAATACGGCTACCTTGGACTGGAGCTTCACCTTCCGGCCTGAGCCTAACTTGCCGCTCTCCTTATGGCTTCCGGCCTTAATCTTTTTCCCAGCCTTGTCCCTCTCAGGCCGGGCCTTTTTTTCAGCCTTAGGCAATTCTTGTTGTTCAGAACAGGGTGGGGCCTCCTTCAGCTTTTTTTTGTATTTTTCCCGGGCACCAGGGCGGTCCTCAAGATAGGCCCTTTTGCGCTCTTTCTCCTTGGGCATCTTCGGCTTGGTGTCCTCCTCTGGCCGTTTGTCCTTGCGGGATGGGGCCACATCCTCTTTGGCTGTCAGCCGCACTCCACTGGACTTGGACTCCTCAGCAGGCTCTCGGTCTGAGAAGCAAGCATCGAAGCTCATCCCTTCAGAATCGTAAAGCACCTCCCGCTTAGCTCTCTCTGGTGTCTCCATCAGCCCCTCCATTTTCTCTTGCTGGTTGACTGTGATGGTCCTTTTGATAGTAAAGAGGTCATTGTCATTGAGATCCTGGATTGAGGGGGGCACCACAGTCCGTGCATCTCTCCGACGCTCCATCAGGGCCTTCTCAGACTTGGGTTCCTCCAATAGGTGGACCTCCCGCTCCTTGACCTTGGATAATCGATGAGAGGAATGCTTCTCACGTGAGCGGGATCGAGAGCGTTTCTTCTTCTTCCTGCCACCGTCCCCTCGATGTTTGTCTTTGTGCCGACTGCGATGGGCATGGCTGCTACTGCGAGACCGGGAATGCCGTCCACGACGCTTCTCCTTCGACTTAGACCTCCTGCTCTTGCGCCGCTCTGCAGAAGTGTGTGAGGAGCCAACAGCTGACAAGCTGGTGCTGATGGATGGTGACCAGGAACGGGACGTTCGATGATGTGAGCGGGACCTCGAGGCCCTGTGACGTGAATGCCGACGCTCCTTGGATTTTGAGCGTGACTTGGATTTCTTCTTAGGGTTCCATGAAGAGGTGTAAGACTCCTTGGTTTTTGAGGCCTTACGTTCATGGGATCTTTTGCGCTCCCGTTTGGATTTCTTACATGAGCCAGAACTAGATCCTGAGTGGGATTTGGAGGCAGGGCGTTTCGGGGCGGGTGGGGGTGGCGGCGGAGGAGGCAGGGGTGATGGAGCTCGGTGGTAGCGCTCTCGGCGTTGAGTCAGAATCTTCCGCCTCAAGTCTACCCCCTTCCAACGTGGGTCGGGTTGGCTCTCACTAAAGTCAATTTGTAATGCTCCCTCATCATCAGAGTCTGCATGGAGCGACAGGAAATCATCTCCTTCCACCACCCTCAGGGTACGCTGTTCAGCAGGACGGCATCTGCTCCGGAAAAGTCGAATGGGACTGTACCGCTCATCTTCAGGCTGAACAATCTCACCTTCTTCAATTTCTGAGTCACCACCACCACTCCCATCCCAATCCATTGATGACCGGCGTCCAACTCGGTGATGCCCGCCTCCTTTGGATGCCTTTTCCCCACTCCTCAGCTTGGCATTTCCAACTGTCACCACTTCTAGGGACACTTTTCCTTCTAACTGGGGTTTGGCTTCCGCATCTAAGCGGCTTTTGGGAGCCAGGTCTACCACAAATACCCGGCGGCGTGGCTCAGGCGCTTGGGATTCAGCCTGTTCTGAGGGAAGCTCCTCGGGCAGGGTGGAATCAGCACCTGGAAGCTCTTTGCCCTCGGGGGGCTCAGCAGGGCATGCTACCTTGCTTTCATATTCCCTGTCAGGCTCTGCTTCTGGCTCTGAATCTTCTTGTCCTTTGTCTGAGCTGGGGAAATCTTGGCTCAAGCTATTTTCATCATAGATGCCCGCCAATGTTTCTGAGATGCGACTAATGCTGTGGGACATGTCTGGAGGAGGCTGGTCATGGTCATCTTCCTCATCGTCGTCCTCATCGTCATCCTCCTCAGGAGAAGGAGTACTAATGGAGGAACTCGGATTGGAGCCTGTGGGATCAAAGGGATCATATTTCTGGTCATGCCGGCCACCCTCTGACTCTTTGTGGGGGGAGTCACCAAAGCCAAAGTCACCATTAAGGTTATCCTCATCAGTGGGGTGAAAGGGATCATAAATATCTAAGTCCGGAGAATGCATTGGGGGACAGGGGTTCGAGGAGCCAGCACTGCCACCTTCTCCAGGAAGGCCCTGGTGGCAGGACATGGAGGAGGTCGATGATGAGCAAGATGATGAAGAAGAGGTGCTGGAATCAGCCTTATCTAAGGAGTTGGAGGCTGGTGGCTGAGATCGCTGCTGGGATTCAGATTCCCGACCAGTGACGCTCTGGGGGCGTTGCTGCCCCCCACTGGATATCCCCATGCCAGTGCCCAGAGTCATGCCCAAGCAAGGTGAAGGAGAAGTCCTGTCTGCTTTAGGGGCCTGCGAAACCTTGCTTCTACCTAAAAGAGAAGTCCAAGTAACCTTTTCCATAATAGGCATAGTTCTGTGTGGGACCAAAGGATAGGGTTGTTTTGAGAGTAAAGGGTGGCCAATGGGGCAGGTGTTGCTTCCTCTCCAGCAGGGTGTAGATGATCCAAGGCAGGCTGTAGAGAGCAAAAGCAAGAAACAGTCAGGAATGCAACAAAATCTGTATCTTCCATACTTTAAAACAACTGTGTATGAGCTAGTGCCCTTCATGTTTGTTAAAGACTACAGCTCTCAGTACCCACTACAAGCAAGGCTAGTGCTCAGGCTGGCTAAGGATAATGGGAGCTGTAGAAGGTCAATCCTCTGGAGGGTACCAACTGAGGAAAGACTGCTCCTAAAGAGATGGAAGCTTCTTTATTTCATTTCTCAGATGCCACTCCTTCCAACTTTAAATCAGCCAGACCCAGCTTCAAGCTGAGCTTCAGGTCATCCTAACCAATCAGCCCCAACCCCCAGATCATACTTGGCATCTCCATCAGCCCACAGAACCATATAATCAATTGAGAACCCCCCCTCCAGCCCTCAGACTCATATAGCCAACTATAAAAGGGAAATGCTCCCTATACTCATAGTCAGCATCTTCCAAACTGTAGCCTAAATCTCACTTGGGCTCACCCATCTACTACAGGACCCAGTGGTGTCACTGCCAAGTTTTTGATTGCCGGATGGAACCTAACCTTGTCACAGCAGCAATAAGAAAGAGCTGCTCATTCATGTGACCAAAGGCAGGATTATGGTAGCCCATTCCCTCCCTCTAAAGATCTTGGGTGGCTCTGAGGGGGCAAGACAAGGAACCTCTAAATAGGGGACCTGTGATCTGGTTCCTGTCCATGCCCCTTTGTCAGAACTCCTCTTTATGATCCACTGTAAAATCTAGTTCCCATCCCCTGCTCTAAGAAGGTAATATGTCCACACCCCTTTCCCCATTTGTGCCATTCTTTCACGTGCATCCTACACACCAGACTTATGCATCCTCCAGGACAGGTTTCTTCTAAAGATGCCTGACAGAGCACTAACATCTCCCAGCCGCACCTCAGCGACCAGCTCCACCTCTTCCATCTCTTCATCTTCACTGTTGAGAGGGAACACACAGAAACAGAATTAGACAATGATCTCACTAATCTTCCAAAGTTCCCAAACTCCAGTCATCATCCTAACCTTCAAATATTATAGCTCTTCAGATGTTGCTGGACCGTAATTACCTTTTCAATGGCTACAACTGATGGGGATTTCAGGCTAAAAAAAATATCTGGAAGGCCAGAGTTGTTCACCCCTCCCTTAAAACTTTAAAATAAGGGTCAGGAAATGTGTAGCTTTCCAGATCTTGTTGGAATACAACTCCCATCATTCCTGGAATGCTAATATTAACAGGAGTTGGAATCCAACCACATCTGGAGGGCCTTATCCAGTCTTATCCTAAATGACAGCTCAGGGCTTGGGAGACTATGGCACTTCACATGTTGTTCCACCCGCCTCATCTAGACTGGCCACTGGTAAGGGATCATGAGAACAGAAGTTCATTAATGCTGGAGAGGCCACAAACTCCCAAGTCCTTAGACCACATCCAAATTTCTGAAGCAGAGTCAAAGGTGCAAATGCTGCCACCATTACCAATGGATGTACAATTTACTTGGCCAAAATAATTTGCAGGTGTAAGTTTTAAAAGAGCCAGCATGGTGTAGTGGTTTGAGTGCTGGACTATGCCACTTGAGACCAGAGTTTGAATCCCGGCTCAGCCATGGAAACCCACTGGGTTACCTTGACCAGTTCACACTCTCAGAGGAAGACAAAGGCAAAACCCCTCTGAACAATTCTTGCTAAGAAAACCTCATGATAGGGTTTGCCTTAGGGTCACCATAAGTCAAAAACAACTTGAAGGCACACCACCACCACAGCACAATGCTTTAAAAGCTGCAACTGTCTTTCTTTCCTTAATTCTTTCTCCTATGCAGACCTGGCTATCATCATCTACAACTCTATCACTTTGAGGATGCAACACACCACAGAAAGCCTCTGAAACTCCACATGGTCAGAGTTGAGTGCATTGTCACTCCAATACTTCCAAACATCTGCACCAACTTCTACAGACATGCTATCATCATTCAAAGGATTCAGTCCTGTGTACATTTCAAATTCTGTCTCCTTCTAGTACATCATGATCCCTAACCTTACTCAGACAGGGTCTGACATAACATCTCCACCCATTGGCATACAATGCTTAGGCATTGGACAATACTGAGAGGTACTTCCTCCACTTTTACAAAAGGTCTTTTTGTCAAGGAGATGCATAGAAGCACCACTCATTTTGAATGTTTTATCCCAGTCCAACCACCACAGGCACTGGGACACTGACAAACAAGTCTTTCTGCTACAAAACTACTTTATTTCTGCACATGCTTCTTCTTTTGCAACTGCCCTCAAAACATTCTCAAATTACTAAGAACAGTACTTCCATTTGTGCATTTGACATACATCTGAATCTGATTTGAGAAGAAGCACAAATTTCTAAAAGCATTACCATTACCACATTATGTCAACTAGGTGGCCTTAAAAGGGGACAAGGCAAGTTCACGGAAGAAAAGGTTATCAATGGCTCCTAATGATGTTGGCTATGTACTACCTCCAGGGACAAAAGAAATATTCCTCCCTTATCAGTTGTTGGGTAACAAGAGCAAGAGCTATGGCATTCAATTTGTGTTTATGGGCTTTCCAGAGGCATCTACTTGTCTGCTGTGGGAACAGAAACCTGGATAGGCTTTCGGTCTGATCCACTAGGGTTCCTTCTTAACTACACAGCTCAAATATTCAGTGGTAGAAATTAAAAGCTTTTAATACAGAAATTAGGACATTTAGGACATTCTCCACACTAGGGTAAGCTCGCATCCCTTGAAATTACTGCTCTGTAAGAATCCCACTTACTAAGCTGCTTGGGTCCCTATGGAGCTCTCTACTCCTTGGGGCAAATGGTAAGTCCATTCCAGGTAATCCAGAACTCCAGCCAAGGCAGGCATCACACCAGAAGAAGAAGCCTCAAGAACCTGGAGGAAAATGAAAGGTGGCATCAACACATACAAGCCAAGACTTACAATTCCTCCTCCTAAGGTAGGGAAAAGAGAAGGACACAACAGCACGACTGGTTCATATTCACAACAATACATCTGCAATTGTTCACCACATTGTACAATGAAGCTCCATCACCACCACCAAATAAATGGCCCCATCCAGGTCATCACAGTATTGACTAAAACCTATTTGCCCTGGAAGATCAAGCTCATGTGCATTAGGACTCTCAAGCCTCATCCCACCAAGTGACACCTGTCGAGATCTGTGTCTGAACATGCAAGTGCACTAATTAATGCTAACACATCATCCTAGGAACAAGCCATGCTTGCAATAGGAGACTAACATACCTCACCCATCAGGCCATTCCTATCACAGGCCAATGCAGCAGGGTCACCAGCTCCCAGCCAACTTCCTCCAAGCCCTTCAGATCTGGAGTTCCTGCACCATTTTCTTCGGCTTGTGCGCTTACATTCAGTATCTGAAGACAGAAGTAATAAATACAAGAGAGGCAAGTGATATTATAACAAGGGCATGAAGTGTCACAAATACTAGGATACAAATAAGGCCAGTGTTTTCAATCGTTTTTGAACTGCTGTAATCACTGGTCATTAAGCAGCATTTTCTCCAAGTGATGATAAAAGGCCATCTTTAAAGAGCAGCCTTCTTTGATCTTGAACCTTTGGGATGTGTTAGACTGCTAGCCAAGCCTGCTGTGGTTAATGGGAATGGTACTCCAGTACAACTGGAGGATGGAAGGTTGTGGAAGGCTAATACCCCTATAGATTGAGACACAGTGAGTTCCCTTCACAAGTGCTACAAATAAAGCTGGCACATACATTTCATGCATATTTGAAGTCTGGTATAAGCCAGCTGCAGACAGAAAGTAAATCTGGACCTACTGATTTACAGCAGACCAGTGTAAGGGTTTCTGACTCCCAGTTGTTTAAGAGCAGCAAAAATAAGATTCCTCCATTTTCTGTAAAAATGATACTGCTAAAACAAAGAAACCATAAGCTCTAGACATTAAGAAACACTGTCACAAAACTTTGACCATCTAGTGCAGTGGTTCTTAACCTGTGGTCCGGCGACCCCCAATGTGTCACGATGTCCTCACAGTGGGTCCACAAAGGCTTGAAGGTTGCTTGGTCCACCTCCTGCCAGCAGTAGAGTGGCCACATGACAGGAGCCAAGGCTGGCTGGCTGGCTTGGCCTGCACATTCCCATTCAATCTGCTCCAGCTACAAACTTGCAGGAAGAAGTAGGAGAAAAGCCTTCCCTCCCCCTCCAGTGTTTCTGAGGGAAGGTTTAATGGATGGTGTAATTATATTTATTATTGTTTGTTGTGTTAAATCTTGAATTAAGTCTTGGGGGTCCAGAGCAACAAAAGATATTTAAAGGGGGTCCCTGGTAAAGGAAAGGTTAAGAGCCAGTGATCTAGAGTTTTTCCATGGGGTTGACAAAGAGCAATCCCCTTCCCACGTGGAGCCCTTTAGATGTATTGGACTTCTGGCTGATGGAAATTGTAGTACAGTACATATGAAAGGCACTGGATGGGGATAGTTGATTAAGAGGAATAAATACTTTCTGCATTTACACTTTAGTTTATGTAGTTTCACATGTAAAACCTGCTCCCAAAACTCCAGTCCCTCAGCCTTGGCTTGGCACAAGCTTATCATACTTGTTTTAACTTATATGGTAAGCCACTTTAGACCCCAGATTGAGAGAAAGGCAGGATATAAAATAAATATCATGCAGTGTTTAGGACAGAGATCCCTGCTGCTCAAGGTCCAGTCCATCCATTCTTGTCCCATCTGTTCCTTTAATCTTAGCTCTGACTTTAAATTCTGAAGTACCTTTCTTACTTGTTGGATCTTGTAGTTCAGCTGCCAAGCCAGTGTCCACAGCTTGTTGCAAAGCTTTCTGCAAAGAGAGAAGGCGGGTAGGGTGGGTGTAGTTACTGAGAAATGTCAAGAACTTCAAATGACAAAAAAAGAAATTAATCCAGAATGCCCCACACCCCTGTATCCACAGGGGATACATTTAGACTAACCAAGGATAACAGAAAGCACAGATAATAGCAAACCCCATTAAAATGAATGACATCCAGCCCAAGCATGCCACGGAGTCCTGCTGGAGGAGTCTCTAGGCATCTTCTAGGTCCTCCAACGTGACTCTACGGTCAGCTTCCAGTGGAAGCATACCATAGATTTGAACTGGAGAACCTATAACATGCCTAGAGAGACTACGGTATATTTTTTTAGATGCGGGTAAGTGAATTTGCAGATACAGGTCCCGCAGATACACTGGTTATACTGTATAATTATCCTGAATGCATCTAGACAGAACCAATGTCATTGGCATCAAAGACAGAACTGAAGGGGAAAAGAGAGAAACCTTACACTTGAGTGCCTTGCAAGGAATGGCAATGGATTAGTAACCAACCAGTTAACTTCTAAGAAACCACCAGACCTAAAGCCTACACATGTACTGTGATAGCTAACACACACATCAAGAGGATGAACTGATCACCATAAGAACAGCCATTAAAAAGAAATGACAGTTGCTGTAAACACTGCAGTTTACTAAACAAATTTCATGAATTTTATCAGATCCACAAATTACTACAGTCCTGGTCACATGGGAAGAGCAGAAAGTGTATCCAGATAATCAGGGCAAATCCACTTTCCTCTCTGTACGTTGTCTTCAGTGAGAGTTTCAACCTTTAAAAACAAATAAAAATCAACTGCATGCGCTCAGCACAGCACAGCTCCCAGTGACTGAACAAACACTTCTTTTTTTGCAGCTGCATCATTCATTGCTGCCAACCAACTCTGTATTGCACTTGCACCTAAGACTAGTTGTCTGAATGAGCTCCATGAACCATGCTACCTCAGAGAGAGTGTGTGTGTGTGTCTTTAAGTTGCATGTCAACATATGCCAACCCAATGATTTCATAAGGTTTTCTTAGGCAAGGAGTAATCAGAGGTATTTAGCCAATTCTGTCCTCTGAAATACAGCACCACAGCACTTGGTATTAGTTGGTGGTCTCCCATCAAAGTACTGATCAGGGCTGACCCTGCTTAGCTTCCAAAATCAGATAGGATCTGGTACCTTGCTACCTCAGTACTAGAGGGTTATTTTCTCCTACTCCAGTATAAGACCCAAGGTTAACTATTTTGGAAGGTTTGTTCTTTCATCTCTTTGGAAAGAAAGCCTGAGACAGTTTTAAATTGATATTTATTTCTTCTCAGGCACTCAGTTCCTAGGAAGTTTTATATTTAGAATAAGGGTAGCCAACCTGTGTTGCCTATTCCAGATGCTGAACAGCAACTCTCACCATACACCAACATTACTCATGCTGACTAAGGCTGATGGGAACTGCAGTCCAACAACATCTGGTGGGCAATAAGTTGCCCAGTTCTGGAGGAAATCTCACCAAATTTTAGAATAGGTTGATTTCTAAGACCTAAATCCAAACATCAGCCTCAACTAGAGTAGATTAATTGAAATCAATGGAATTTACTTAAGTGTTGACTGGGCATATTCCCACACATCATGGAAACAGCCATTGTATTAGGCCAACATAAACTTACACAGGATTGCAACTGCTTACATATATTTGGAAACAAAATGTCTGGAAGTACAACACCTTAGGGATGAGGACATTTTTAAAGAAATTGAAATCTATTGTTTCAGTTGCTACTAATGTCTTTCTGCAACAATGCAAATTAACAAAAAAAAATAAATAATTGTACACATGCATCATATTGGCATTTAACATGATTAACCCATGTTTTTCATCATTACAGGAAATAAACTCAACCAAATTTTAGGCATGAATTCAAAACTGAACCAAAAGCTTCCAGTTCCATCCTCTTGACTAGATAGAAGTTGTGGTGAGGATAAACCATTGTTATTATTGAGTTTGAACCAGCTGCTCCACAGGGCACATCAACCCTTGGGAGTTAGTGCTTGGGGCAGCACAAGGAGGGTGCTTGGAAAAGTCCTAATACATCCTAGGGATATCATTCTTTGCTCATTTTCTTCTTGGAGGAAGCAACAAGGATTTTAGCAATTTTCTTCTGGCTCTGAGAAAGCCTTTGAGCACTGCGTAGTCTTCAAATACTATTCGCAGTTTGACACATATTCTGTGCAAAATTTGCACATTATTTTTGCAAAGACCATACAGAAAATTCTGTAGTTTGGGGTTTATTCTATACAAAATTCACATCTTGCACAGAAAACAGTGTGTTCTCTTTAGTAACAACATTTTTTCTACACAAAAACTGCTGTTTTCTACACAAAAGAACCATGCGCAATTTTTGTGCAGATTAAGACCCTAACTACAGCATTTTCTGCTCAGGAAATGTTCTGTGCTGGGAGAAAATTAGGATATAAACAGAATAAACATCTGTGCATAAAATAATATTTCTGTGCAGAAAATGTTGGTTCCCACACAGAAAATGTTGTTCTCTGTCTTAAAAAAAACACATGCAAATTTTATGCAGAGTCCCAAACTACAGAGATTCTCGTCAGGAATTCTCAACAAGAAACCTGTTTTTCAACCATTTCTCAAGTATTTTCAAATATTCTATTCATCCCAGATGCACCCACAGGTCCTTTGCATCCATATCAACCTATCTAAAGCTTTTGCAAGTTTTAAGTATTGGTACTAAGAAGTCTTTTCTATAAAAGCAAGAATCAGATGAAAGCAATGTTTGCCTATGGGAGAGATGCAGGTCCTTTTAGTTATCTTTATGCCATTGGCTCTTTTTCAGGATTTCTCTTCCTTATTACCCAATACTCAATTGGAACTTAGTGTGATATCAAGTAACCAATTAAATTCACACGTGCCGTTTAGCAACTACTGGGATGCAGTGGTTTGAGTTCTGGACTAGGAGGGGAGAAACACATGTTCAAACCATGTTCAGACAACCTTTGGGCAGCCATCCCCTCTTAGTGTTAACTAGGCTTGTTGAGAGAATGAATAGGGAGGGAGATATCAAGTATACCAACTTAAGAGTGTTGGAAAGAACAGGACCAATATCATAATCATGATTCAGCTCAAGGTAATAATAAGAGTGTAATTGCAACATCTGTAAACTTTGCTTTCTATCATTCAGGACTGCTCAACATGCTTTAAAATGACTCACTGACAGCTATCAATAAGAAGTATGAACAAGGTGGGTGTAAACTCCTTCTTTTAAAGATGGGGCTGGGGAACCTTTGGAACTCCAACTCTCTAGCCTACAACTTCCATCCCTCCTATCCAGCATAGCCAAGGTTAAAAAACTGTGGGAGCTGTAGTCCAAAACATCTGGAAGGTCAAAATGTTTAACATGGCTATCTTAGGATGTTAGCCCTACACCCTCAAATCTTCTAATTTGGTATTTCTGAACCCACCCGCTTTGTTATCATTTGAAAATAGTTGGGGCTCTCAGGCTAATAAAAAATTTGTTCCACAGACAAAAGCATAGATATATCTCACATTTTAATGCTGCTTTTGTCAGTGCTGGCATCATCACAGCATTGGTAATCATATTATGACCGTACTAGACCTAAGGCCCAAGTGTTAAGACATTCTGGCCCTGATAAGAATCGCCTTTATCTGTTGTCAGAGAAAACAATAAAGCAAGTGCAGCACCCAACATATATTTCAGACTGTTTCTGCAAACTTTCTGTGGACCACATGCTTGGAGCTGATGGGAGTTTTTAAAAAAAATTCCTGTGGTTTCAGCTACTTATTGGACTGACTTCAGACTTACACTCAGCATAGGCCCACTAAGATCAATGGAACTTTAGCCATGACTAACATAGATTTCACCGGGACTGTTCCAAGTAGGACTATGATTAGATCCAGCTCATTTTGTACAAATCCCAATTGGAACAATACTGCTTAATATACTTCAATCAGCAGCTTAATAGAGTACAGTAATCTTATTCCATTTTTCTTCAGAAGAACTTAAGGAAACCATTAAGACCTGATGCATTCAGAGATCTTCCATTTTTGTAATGTTTTGTACAACTTGATTTTGGCCTTCTATTTTTTGAGGAGAGCACTTAGAGGGTTGTGCTGGGGATCCTCACTGCTGTGATCATGATGTCATGGAGCACAGAATATGATTTCCAGTGCAAAAATCCAGTTGCTTTTGAAGAATTTTGCAAAGTTCCAACCCCACAGGGGATGACAAATACTTAGTTCTTAGAACTACAGAACATAAAAGATGACAGATGGAAAGTTTCAAGATTCCTGACAATAAGGAGACTGAGTGGGTTCCCAATGCTCAGCTTGGAATTATTATTATTTTTACTATACCTTCCAGAATTCCCCAGTCAGTATGGCTATGGCTGACTAGGAGATTCTTAGCGGTATAGTCCAAAATTGCTTAAAACAATTTGTAAGCCGCTCTGATAGCCTTGTGGCTGAAGAGCGGGGTATAAATAACTAAATAAAAATAAAATAAAATAAAATAAAATAATAATAAAATAGGAATTTTTCCAAATTCTGGCTCATTTTGCTATTCCCAGGGTGCTTGTTCTCCTGCTATTACATACATGGCATGCCCCTGCAAGAAGGAAAACGGAGATTTCAGGCTCTTTGTACTGACACTTATCACAAGGTGTAGATTGACAGGGCACACTGCAGCCATTTTTAGCACAGAATTCTCAAGATGGCAGTGGCTAATCATCACGTATAAAAATGTTAAGACAGGAAAACCAGTCCCCTAAAATTAAGACACAAAGTTAGGAGCTGAACAATCTTCTTCCTTCTCACTGTCCACTCTCAGTCTGGTGGCAGAAGAGCCACCCAGGCCAGTGCCAAATTTGCCACCTCCTCCAATTCTTTCACAAAACTTTGACCTATAATGTGCCATGCACAGAAAGTCAGGAAAGAAGAAAATGTCTTTCATCAAGGCATCTCTTCTATCCCAGATATCCTTCTGCCCCATATTTTAATGACATCTCAACTTCTCCTTGGTTTAGAGCTAGGTTTGGCTTTTTCCTTCCCATCTCCTCCTTGATAGTTGCATGATCTTCAGGAATCATTCAGGAGTCAAAATGCTGCAATAATTTTAGGCATGCAAACATCTGTATTCGCACCCAAAGGAGATAACTATACAAAAATTTGAAAGTTATTCAAAAGACAATAACATTCGTAAGTCCCTTATATATTGCCTCATGTACATGGTCTGGCCTATAACATGAGTTTCAGGAAGGAAGCATTTACTAAACTGATAACAGAACAGAATTGCAAAAAAAAAAACTTTGGTAAGAAATGAGGGAAGAGGGAATTTCCAAAATAAAGAACTGGCTACTTTGCATTTGTAAATTAGAAACTCAATTCTAGATTCTCATCTCCAAAGCAGTACATTGTGCTGACAGACAAACTGACATCCTGAGCAAAACCACCACCATTGCCTCTGCCAGTCCCACCTAAATCAGTAAGCAGCAGTTATGCCCCTCATTCCAGACCACAACCCCTTGAGAAACACAATGGCCATTACCAAAATGATCACTTGGCCAGCGCAGAGGGCACCCGACTGGTCCCAATCCGAATCAAGAGCAGGTTCACTGGGTGGCTTCTCACTACCTCGTGCAGGATCCTCCCTTACTGGGGATTGGGGATTCTCTTCTTCTTCCATGCCTGCGAGAGCTGCAAATCCTGGATGTCAAGGAGAACAAGGCATCAATGACATTCCAAGGTTCTGACCAACCTGTGTACTTTAGATCTAACCTCTTAAAGTACAGCAGGGGAAGGGGAAGGAAGACATTAGACTGTTGCTAGATAGCAATGTCCATCAGCAGAAAGCAGCAAAGCAAATATGAGGAAGGTATGATGAGAGTCACAGTTCAACAACCATCTAGAGAGCAATACATCATCCCTCTATTCCTGTGACAAGGGACTATACTTCCCTTGTACAGAACTCAGGAATACAGGCACTTATTGTCATGCACTTCCCAGAGAATTCAAATGGTTCAGCTTGCTTATTCATTTAACAGACCCAATCCCCTTCTCAGGAAATTATGTGTGCACCACTTGCTCTAACACATGATTAGGTCTGTATCACCCATATTTAGGTAACTAGGGAAGGGTAGGCATGAGAAAGTAGCAACTGCCTGGCCTGAAAAACTATTTTAATCTTTTAATTATGCATTTCTGATTGTTATCCAAATATAAGTAGATAAAACTTGCTCCGACAGAATAAAAGCCATTTGCCATTTGAAGTCTGAATCCTTAAAGCAGAGAGAGAGCAACTAATTCAGGCCCAGATGAAGGGAGAAGTCTTCCAATGCCACACACAGCTCTCCATCTCTAGTCAGCACTACCCGGGACAAGGGCAGTGATTCAGGTCAGTTTATGAGCCACTTTCAAGACAAGATAGTGATAGGAAGGCGGAAAACCAAGATTTGGCTTCATACCCTGTTCAGTATACATGGCTCCTTTCCCTAACTGGTGCTCTTGGGCATATCTAGAAAACCTTTCATTTCTCACTAGCTTCTAGGGAGTGTGCCCTCTCAGTGGAGATTCTTGGAGAAGAAATACAGTGACTGCTACCCCCAAGATCAATAATAACCTGCTGGAAACATCCGTTAATTGGTGAGATTTTTGTTTCTGAATAAAAAATTGCTTGAATGCATTAACACATTGAACTAGAAGACCATAGTTGTATGCACATCCTGTTTAATCCCCTGTATTCATATACGCTGCTCCTATTAATTCCCACCACAATAGTAACTGCACCTGATCCCACTAAACCACAAATTTCCTTTCCCATCATCACAAATTATCCATATGTTAGTCCTTTTCTTCTGCTGCATCACTGTTTCATCGAAGATCTGGTATGAAGCATCTCTCCTTCTTTCAGTCTTCAGTGAATAAACACCCTCCCCAATTTCCTTTGTAAACTTCAGTCTGTTCCAAAGCTTAAATGGCATTAGATGTTGGAGCTGTCCAAGACACAGAATCATGGGTAGAATGGCAGGATTCCAAACTGGAAAGCAATAGAATGATGAGTTCCAGGCAAAATTGTATCATGGATCTGTGGGGCATGAAAGCATTTAAGCCTGTGTTTTCTAATGTACAAAACAAAAAGGGCAAATCAGCCCTGTATATATTTATTATTTCACAGTTTTTGCTGTACTGGAACAATTAATTGCTTGATATATACAGCTCCAGACTAGATTTTACATACCAAATGAAGTTGTTTCCAGTACCTTATGCCATTCTTCAAACTGGGGCTCTCTAGCAACTCCCATAAGCCCTAGCCAGCACAACCCATGGTTGGACATTAAGGGAGTTGTGATTCATAACATTTGATAGGCATCAGGTTGAGAAAAGCCATTCTGTGTCCACCTAAAATAACGACTGAACCTAATGGATTGTGTATTCAACACCCCACCTCACAAACATCCTACATCTAAAACATCCCCAAAGTTGCCCAGCCAATCTTTTCTTAGAAACCTCTAAAGAAAGACTTTCATCATCCATTTCATCTTACACAGCATCCTTTCACACATCATCAGTTTAGGACACAGCTGCAGCACTAGCAAATCTGCCATTCCACTAAACTCCTATTTTGAATCCCTAACATTCTGTTTTTGTTCCATTCTGGACATGTTATTCCATCATCATACTGATGACTCCACACTTTGAACAATACTTCTCAGGCCATTTAGCCACTTTCAACTTGCACACTTTCAGTTTCCAGTTGTCTTTATGCCCCACCTTCTCTCCACATTCCTCACTGTTTCTCATCCTGTCTCTCTCTACTATGTACAGCCAACAAAATCCTCCTTAACCAAATCTGCCTCTCGATCCTACAACTGCCCCAACTTATAAGCTCCTTCATTATTAACTGCCTTACTGCATTTTGTTTTAGTCCCCACATGGCCAAAAAGGTGGGAGTGGTCTCTGCCTGCATGGAATCCCTCAACATGAACAAGAACACAAACAACATAAAACAAAATGTAGACCTGTGATTCCAGTGCCGTCACTTTCCTTTTCTTATTTTTAAGCATCTTTTACCTGAAGAAGAAGCCAGTAGAGCTTCAAAAGCTAGCATCATGTGTTTTTTTGCTTTTTGGTTGACCAATAAAGGTATTGCTTTTTTGTGGATTTTGTATTTTGTTTTGTTTTGCTTTAGCTCAATAATAGGGTACATATTTTGTAGCCCCTCTACTTCACAAGATCAGGAAATGGGAAAGATATAAGACCTTGGAGAATCAACAGAATAGACCAGAGATGAGGGGAAAGGTGGCCCTCCAGATGTTATTGAACTGCAACTTGCACCATTAGAATTGCTAATGGTGAAGGATAATGGGAGATGCTGTGAAAAAACACCTGGAAGTCCAAGAGTTGCCCATCCATTGATCTGACAATACTGAGCTGGGCAGACAAACATTCTGACATGGAAAAAGGAAGTTTCCTATGCTGATCTAATTCTGTCTTCAACAGATGAATTGCACCTCTAATTCCAATTAACCTCATGCCACAATAGTTCCTTGTCTGTATACCACAGAAAAATCCTTGATGATTTGGGCAAGTACCATTGAAGGCTCACCTCCAAAACAGACAGAGCTCCCTCTGTTCCTTTATACATTTGCAGGCCCCAAACTCTTCACAATTCATAGCCCTAGAAGCAGGTAGATACCCATTCCTTCCTTCCTTGCCCACTTTTCTTTTCTAGGATAAGCAAAGCCAGATCTTATCAATGTTGACTGTGGGTATTCAGTCTCATCGAGTTCAAGGGGACTTATGCCCCAGGTAAGTCTGCACAGGATTGCATCCAGATACACTCCCATCCCCTTTTTCATTGTCTCCCCCAGAATCCCCCCAAATGGACACAACTGGGGGACCCCAATGAGACCTGCCCCTCCCTCCCAATCATGTGAGCCACTGACTCTGAACCCCCAAATCTGATCCCCTGAGCCTTCCCCCACACATCACCCGACTGCCCTGCCTTCCCCCCCTACTCGGCCCAGGCGGGTTCACCCCAAAACCTTCTCTGACGTCACCGCAATACACCCCTCTGTCGTTTTTTATAGCCTTCGCCCCTGCATTGCGCATATCCAATTGCCCCCCCAAATAAATACTTTCAGCACCCCCTAACGCAGCTGCAATACCGAGCCTATAAACAACATCCCCCCCAAGGAGTTGTCATAATTACCCGGCTCCACCGGGATGTTAGGCCCTTGTTCCGCCCGCCCACTTTAGTACGCGAAGAGGAGGAGGCGCGGCCACTGCCGCCGCCGAGACTGTCCGGGCCCGGCCTCTGCGGCAGCCATTTTACTCCGCTCGGCCTTACTGCGGGGAGGGTTGGACGGGAAGGGCGGGGCAAGAGCCCAATGGCATCTTGGGAAATGTAGTCCCCCGTTTACGGGCTTCTTTTGCCGACCCGTGGTAGAGGGTACTACAATTACCAGAAAGCCTCGAAGGGGCTTAGATGCCACCGCAGGGGCTGACGGGAGATGGAGTCCCGAAGGCAGACAGGGCTTGTAGGAAAGAGGAGCCAACTTCCGCCGTGCCGTTCGAACCCAAAAGGCTTAGGCTATGCTCATAAATGGTTTTTAAACAACATTTCAGGTTCCGTGTGACGTCGAAGGCTTTCACGGCTGGCATCCATAGATTTTCCTTGGGTTTCTTCAGGGTTGTGAGGCTGTGTTCTGGAATAGTTTCTTTCTGGCGTTTTGCCTGCATCTGCGGCTGGCATCTTCAGAGAATGATTGGGTAGGTGTGTGTGTGGAGTTTATATGCTTTGAACCCCTGTTGGGGAGTATATGTAAATCTGTGTAATTGAATGGTTAGTGTCTGGGTGTAGATATGCAAGGAGGATTAGTGTCTGTTTGGCTAATGGTTGGTTGATGGACCATTATCTGCTGGAAATCCCCCTGTCCCTGGTTAGGGTCTAACCATTCAAATACATAAATTTACATATCCTCCCCTACAGGGGTTCACAGTATATAAACCCCACACACACTCCTACCCAACCATTCTCTGAAGATGCCAGCCACAGATGCAGGCGAAACGTCAGAAAGAAACTTCCAGCATACAGCCTCACAGCCCAGGAAAAAACCCAAGGAAAATCTATTTCAGGTTCCTATGGCAGATACTAGAATCCTTCATGTACGAGGCCAGAGGATGGGTAAATTGACCTTTTCAAGGAGCAGGCAGATTTATATTCTCTCTCCTTGGTATGTTTTGAAATTATAATACCTTGCGTTTTGGAAATATAGAAGCTCCTCCACAAATTTTGTATTTCTCCCGCCTGTCAAGACTCATAACCCACCACTCCCAAAGAAGGGCTTTCTTTCTGTGTCCTAAAATGTCTCCTGAAAATCAGCAATTCCACCAGCCTTGCTCCAGTTATAATTCCCCCCTCATTATTTTTTTATTTTCTACACAATTAAAAACATATAAAACATACTAAACAAAGGTAATCAACTCATAGCAAAACAAAACCACAAACCAATGTTTACAATAGCAATTACTGTACACAATCCACATAAACTACTTACAACACTTTAAAATGACTTCTTGAAATACTGAGCTACAATATGCTTACGAGAAACTCACATAAGAAAAAGGGATATAAAATTAAGAGGAAAAAAGCCAAAGATTAGGAAATGAGCTCCTATCATCAACAGATAAGAGAAAAAGCGGAGTGGTTATGTACATAAACCAACAAACACAAGCGAAAGAAATTTTCAATGAGCCAATGGGTCGCTTTATTGGAATAGAAATATTTTGCAAAATAACAAGATACTGATTATGAGATTCTGCTCCAGTTATAATCTTGACCAGTTGAGATTTTGTTTTGCTAAGTTTTGTTGCAAAACTGTACTTTGCAACCTGCCACCCATCCAGCCAAACAACAAGGTGCATAGTCCATCTCTCCAGGAAGCAAGCTGGAAGTGAAAAGGAGTGTGTATGTTGGGAGGAGATTATGACAGGCAGAAACTGGACAGACAGAAGATTGACGGTCATACAGACAGCAGTGCCTAATGCAATCTACATTCATATGTTGGATTCAGTCTGTTTCAAGGCACCACACTACACTGTCACCGTGCTATTATTCCACTTTAACTGCTATTGCTGCCTCCTTTGGAATTCTGGGGTTTGTAGTTTAGTGAGGCCTAAGAGCTCTCTAGCTGAGAGGTGGCAATGCCCCTCCTTAAACTACAAATCCCAAGATTCCACAGGAAGCAGCCATAGCAGTTAAAGTGGAATAGTAGCGCTATACGCACAATCCTAAATATACACTGGACTGACTATGTGACGAATGTTGCTGTCCTTGAGCAAGCAGGGATCACCAGCATTGAGGCCATGATATTGAGAACACAGCTGCGCTGGGCAGGACACGTTTCTAAGATGGAGGACCATCGCCTCCCCAAAATAGTACTCTATGGTGAACTCGCCACGGGTCAGCATAAGAGGGGCGCTCCAAAAAAAGGATACAAGGACTCCCTGAAACAACATCTCAGGCTCGGCCAAATTGATCACCAACAATGGTCCGACCTGGCCTCACATTGGGAGGCCTGGAGACACACTATCCACAATGCTGCAGCCTTATTTGAGAACTCATGCCGAACAAGTCTTGAAGAGAAATGACAACGCAGAAAGAATCACAACCCAGAAACATCACCCAAGGAGACCTTCTTCTGTGCTTTCTGCAACTGGACTTGTTTATCTCGGATTGGCCTTTTTAGTCATCAGCATGCTTGCAGAAAGCGCGGGATGAGTCGTTTGAGAAGAAAAGCCAGAGAGAGAGAGAGAAAATAATGTAGTGCGATGGATGGCTGTCCTCCTAAAATTGAAAAATCTAGCAAACCTCTAAGAACACCCCCTCCCTTTTAGTTAGAAGGTTGTGCTAGTGTTTTGCACCCAGATGTGTACCTTCTGCAAAAATCCTTTAGATCAGTGGTTCTTAACCTTTGCTTTACCAGGGACCCCCTTTAAATATCTTTTGTTGCCGAGGACCCCCAAGACTTGACTCAAGATTTTAAACCCTAATAAAAATAATACCTGATAATAATGATACAATTACACCATCCATTAAACCTTCCCTCAGAGGCACTGGAGGGGGAGGGAAGGCTTTTCTCTGCTTCTTCCTGCAAGTTTGTGACTGGAGGGGAATGAATGGCAATGTGCAGGCCCAGCCAGCCAGCCTTTGCCTTGGCTCCTGTCATGTGGCTACTCCACTGCAGGGAAGAGGTGAGACAAGCAACCTTCAAGCCTTGGAGGACATCGCTGTTTTGTAACACACATTATATACTTGGGAGTGGGGCCAACTGCCCTCAGTAGGTTTGCTTGCACTTAACCTGCACCAGTTTCTGCTTCAAGGCATCTGGAAAGATCGATTTGATGACCCCCTAATTCCATTTCCTGAGCAAATATTTCTTGCAAATCCTTCCAACTGCCCAATTTGGACCTGTTTCTGTTTGTCTGACAAGCCATCTAATGGGGAAAAGGAGCTGAACTGATGCTGCTTTAATTATGTCAGTTTAAAAGAGGTGGGAGCAAATAATTTTAACAGATTTTTGTAACATATCAACAGATCACAGATTAAACAAATGCACGTAGTTTAGATAGTTTCTGTGGGTTTTTGTTGTTTAAGCCCCAGGGTACTATTTCAATGTCCAAGTGCCGAAGAAGAAGCAAGTAGAATCCTTCTTAGCCCCACCCAAAAAATGGTTTGGGGATATAACAGCATTTTTTCAAAAGTATTGTAACCAAACAGAGCTATCCAACCCTGCTATTTTTAATAATTTGTGCGCACTGTTGTCCCACACAGGGAGGAGTCTAATAGAAACCGGAAATGGAGACGGTGTGAAATGCTTCGAATTTTATACATCTCTTTGTGCTGATATCCTCACTTCCTCAGACCTATGCATCACGTGATTTGCAGTTCCGGCTCATAAAAGAGGTTTTGTTTTTTTTTTGCTCATTTTTCTTGCCTCTCTTGACAAATGTTACACGAAACATGTCATTCACCAAAATAAAAAGAAGATATATTTTGCTATTAGACAAGTTCTTCTCTCACAAAACCAAGACCCCAAGCATTCTATCCCACAATGCCTTGCTCTTTGGCATTGTGGGAGTCGTAGTTTTTGTGAAGTCCTTCAGGGTGAGGCAAAAAAGCCAAATGGTCCGCCAAATACCCAGCAGCGATGTCGTAACCATGGCGACAAGAAGAGGACTGGTCGTCATTGAATGAACCCGTCGCGCTTTGATGACGTCACTAGGATGCTGAGCCAGAGTTCTGGGCTTCTGTCCCAACCTAGCTCAATTAATGTGTTTATTATGACAGTTGTACAATAATAATAATAATAAGGAGGAGGAAATCTTATGCTGTATTAGGCCCATAATCACATTCAACATCAGTCCAAGTCCAGACAAGCAAATTCTGGAAGAACTTGTGGGCAGCACTTGACTTCCAAGCATTTGCAACTTTTTTGTGCTTTGGATTCTCTAGAACAGTATCTCTTAACCTTTTCTTTACAGGGACCCCCTTTAAATATATTTTGTTGCCCTAGACACACAGGACATAACTCTAGATTTAAAACCCTAATAATAACAATATGTAACTTGTTAAAAGAGTTGTAATTAATGCAATCTATATGGTATTTAGGGAACTTCAAGCTTTTACTGATAGAAATGTTGTAAAGATTCTGTGATAATTCCTTTAACACAGGCTTAGAAGTTAGTAAGAACTGAAGAATTTACTAGACCTGTGTCTGGATTTTCACAAAGTTGACGTCTGTAAAATACACATTTATGAATAGCTAAAGCGATTAGATCTTCTCACCATTGTACATGAGTTGCTGCATGTTTGTCTTTCCAACCCTGAAGTAAGAGTCTGTTTAGCAACAGTAGAAGTACATAGAATCCACCACATGGGCCATTAGTTGCATTATATGGGACTGTGGTAGGTTTCAAAAGAACATGTGTGTCAACATAAACCAAGGATTTTTCCCATACAAAATCAACATGTTGTAATACATCCAACCAAAAACAGGTAACTGCTGAACACACCCATATCATATGATACAAGGATGATCTATATTCTATCACCAATATTTGGTTGAACTACAAAATTTCTTTCTAAAGAAGGATAGCGGGTGTCTAATACTATTTTCTGCTGCTCCAAAACCAGAATGCGAACCAATGGAAAATAAAAATAAAAACAATAAAAAGGAACTTTTTCCTAACTGTTTGACAGTGGAGGAGACTGCCTCAGTGGGAGGGGGGGGCAGACTCTCCATCTTTGGAGTTTCTAAACAGAGGTTGGTTGGCCATCTTTCAGGAGTACTTTAGTTGTTTATTCCTGCATAGCAAGGTGTTGGACTAGATGGCTCTTGTGGTCCCTTCCAACTCTATGATTCTACATTCAACAATAACAACAATAACAAAATTACACCATCCATTAAATCTTGTTTCAAAGGCACTGGAGGGAAAGGGAAGCCTTTTCTTCTGCTTCTTTCTGCAAAGTTTGTGGCTAGAGTGGATTGAATGGCAATGCACAGGCCAAGACAGCCAGCCAGCCTTTGCCTTGGCTCCTGTCACATGGCCACTCCACTGTTAGGAGGAGGTGGGCCAAGCAGCTTGAAGCCTTCACCAACCCCCTGTGAGGACGCTGCAGACCTCAGGGAGTCCACAGACCACAGGTTAAGAACCAGTGGAAAATTACTCATTTTTTGCCTGATCTGAGGGAAGCTGGTAGTGACTTCCAGTCTCTATATATGTATATTCTCAAATTATCTTTATTTACCAGTAAGTCTATTTTGTATTCCTTCCTAGCTAAATATCCCACCCTATATCCAATTGCTAGTCCCAACTGCAGTAGACCCATTAAATCAATGGAGGTTTGGTAAATCAGGTAGGAGTAAGTTCAATTGATTTAATGGTTTTACTCTAGTTGGGACTAGCAATTTGATTTAGGCTTCTCTTGGCTTTGGTGAAGATAATGGGAAATAAACAAGACATTCACCACAATGTGTGGAAACACACTAGAGTTGAAGCATTGCTTTTGTTTTTAAAAGAAGAATCGTTATCCATCCATGTATAATAGCGAGTGAAAGCCAGCATGGTGTAGTAGCCTGACAGTTCAGCAAAGACTTCAGGCTTCAAATTTCCCCTGGGCCATGGAAACCTGCTGGGTGACTCTGGACAAGACATACTCTCTCAGCTTCAGTGGAAGGCTATGGCAAACCTATCTTACAAATAAAGCCCTGTGATAAGATCCTCGTAAGTCAGAAATGACTTGACGGCACACAACAAGAACAGGTAATTAGAACAAGAGTAGCAGTTCTTAGACAAATCCTCAAAATCTGTACTGTATTTGGGGAAATTACTTTTTGAGTCCTACCAAAAATAATACAAACATTAGTGCAAGCTTTCAGGATCTTCAGGAAAGATTTTACAAAAAGGGAGTGAGAGGGAAGATTCGTTCCTGAAGGGAAGATTTGTTCCTACATGGTGTCTTGAGATGTAATCTAGGAGGAAAAGGCTGCAAGCATTCAAAAGGAGACTTTATCTGGTGACTGGATGGTATTAGGTTACACCTGGAGTAGCCCCTAAGGTATCTTGTGTACAGTAAAGTCAGAAATGTTTGTCCGCCCATTTTTAGGTATGTAAACTCTTAACTGTCTCCGTCTTGGGTGAAACTTGTGTGTATGTACTGTATGTGTCTTCTAGTCACCTGTTGACTTACCTCGACCCCATTAATTTAATAGGATTTTCTTAGGCAAGGAGTGGGTTTTGCCAGTTCCCTCTCTAAAGCATACAGTTTCCTTTATTGGCATTTTGTGACTGTCTGATTACTTGATACAAATAAACAAGTCTCAACCTGTATGTGATTGATGCATATGTTACAATAGGCTCCATTTGAGAAGATGTATTCCATCCCATGTGAAAGAGAAGAATTGCAAGAGAGTGTGCGTATGAATAGTTGCTGTGTGGTAGTTTCCAGTCACATATTTTTTTTTAATGCTGTCTGATTAAAATAGTGTCTCCAATTAAACAAGCTTTAAGTATTATTTATATATTATATTTACAAAAAGTTAAATACTACTTTTCAGTCTTACTCCTCTTGATGCTTTACTGGGCCCTTCCACACAATAAACATTATAGCACAGTGGTTCTTAAACTGTTTTCCGGGGACCCCCAGGGGTTCGCAATGTCCTCACAGGAGGTCCACAAAGGCTTGAAGGCTGCTTGGCCCACCTCCTGCCTGCAGTAGAGTGGCCAGGTGACAGGAGTCAAGGCTAAAAGCTGGCTGGCTTGGCCTACACATTGCCATTCAATCTGCTCCAGCCACAAACTTGCAGGACGAAGCAGGAGAAAAGTCTTCCTTCCCCCTCCAGTGCTTCTGAGGGAAGGTTTAATGGATGGTGTAATTATATTATTTATTGTTGTTGTTGTTGTTTTAAATCTTGAGTTAAGTCTTGGGGGTCCAGAGCAACAAAAGATATTTAAAGGGGTCCCTGGTAAAGAAAAGGTTAAAACCACTGTTATACGACCATGATTTCACTTTAACTGCCATGACTGCATCTTATGGAGTTCTGGGAGTCGTAGTTTAGTGAGTCAATAAAGCTTTCTGGCTAAGATTTCTAAATATCCTTCTCTAAACTGTAAATTTAGATTCCAAGGATGTTGCCATGGCAGTTAAAGTGGAATCATAGTGCTTTAACACATTTGTATTGTGTGAAAAGGAAGTGCCATGATCAAAGAAGACCTGAGGTGGCATAGGTTCAAAATTGTGCTCCCTTCGACTAGTTACTATATCTCAGATTAATCTACTAAACAAGATGTTTATCAGGTTTTAAACTGTAGTGAATAAAAAAATAGAAACACTGACTGCAGCTCAGTCACTCATTCTTATTTACCTCACAGTTGTCTTGAAGATAAAAGGAGCCACATATACCACCTGCAGCTCATTGAGGAAATGTAGGATAAAAATATAACCAGTAGATATGTAGATATATACGTTGGGCTGCATGGTGGAAGGGTAAGAGATAAACACACACACAAATAGTGCAAAGAGGAATGTGTGCTAGGAGTGGCATTAAAATGGCAATTCAGCAATGATTAAAAAGAAAAAAAGGTGCAAGTGGGACATTTTCTCATCCAGTTCTCAGGTTTTAAAACCTCTTTGGGGGTGGGTGGGAGGGTTAACTTGTAACTGTCTTCCATGCCTTTAGAATAATCACTTTTTCTTCTTTCATAGTACACATATGGCCCTGTTATGTGCAATTCTGTGCTATTGAGACATTAGATTTTTTCCATACAGCCAGCTAGATTTTTCTAGTCTTCCCTACCACTTACCTGTGTTGGTGACTTGACTGTAGCACTCATGATTGTTCTCAAGTTATTTTGCTTGTTTTGACTTGCAGGGGAAGGTAAAAGGTAACCACTTCTGTCATCTCCCAAAGTGCTTCCCTATAAGGTACTCTGTAAAAAAGACTGATAAGCAACATGATGTGAATGACTGGAATTGGCATTATCTACAAGCTATATATATATATATATATATATATATACATATCTTCAGTTGTTTACATAAACTTCTCAGTTATACCTGATCCTGGTAGTTAAGTAAGTCCCAGAGTTCAGTAGGACTTACTCCTAAGTAAAGGTGGCTAGGATTGCAACCTTAGCTCCTCACATACCTCTCTTCCGAAGATGTAGAGTCCAGTTAGGCCTATAAGGCAGAATGAAATGGCTACCCCAGCCAGCAGATTTGGGGCCGTAAAACTGGCTATCTGTTATCACTGTAGAGATGGGGAGAGGCACTTGAGGGTAACTTGGTTGCTTTTGGATACAGTGCACCTTGACTTAAAATTTGCTACTCTGCCTTATGTAGCTAAATGTTTTGGGCTGGTCCTGTTTAGAACTATGGGACTCCAACCATTTTGGATCGTGATCTTTGTGTAAATCTTGCAAGACTCCAATTAATTCTTGATTGATTGTCTGTAATCATTCACAGAGTTAAAAGAAAAAAGCAGGGGAAGCTGTGTTGGCTGTAAACAAAAACAATCCATCATCCATATTGTAAGAATCTTCAAACTTTAAATAGCCGTTCTACTTCCTTTCCCTCCCCTGAGTTTGTAACATCTTCTTCACTGATAAAGCGATCTGAGCATCATGAAAGCTAGCACAAAATGTTGTGAATTTTGGGTTTGCCTAACAAAAGTATTGCTGCACTATTGTTCATGGTACCATGTTTCCTACATTTATGGTTATTCAATAACAACAATAGTTTATTTTAAAAGGTGTAGGGCTGGCAATTTGTGCTTCTGTTTCCTGCACTGGAAACCTTCTTTTGATACTGTGTCCTCCAGTGTCATCAAAACAGCTCTGATAGTGAAAAATTTCTATGCAAGCCTTTGTGTACCAAGCTAAGGCTCAATAGTTCTCTTGAGACTTAAACCTACTGGCCCCCCCTCCAATGAACACAGCTGTTTTCATGTCTGTAAGGGAAAGAACAGCTTGGGAGCTAGAACAAGGCACAGGAGAGGGCCAGGCAACATTCCTCAGATCTGCTAAGACTTAACATCGGGTATGGCAAGGCAGTCCCTTGCAGGCAGTTGGAGGAGGGAGGGAAGGAACAAACAGTGGGTGCCTCAACTTCCTTCACACAACACTTGAAAGGAATGTGGTGGTGAGCTCATGGCCCCCTCCACCCACCCAGCACAGTGCTGGGTCCTAGCTTCCCTCCTGTGATGAGGAAGAATTTAAAATTGGCGGGCACCACCCTCAGCTCTCAAGAATGCCAAAAGCCTTGATTGTAAGGCCAAATTTGCCCGCACATCTACAACATAGACGGTCTGTCCTAAAGAGCTACGTTTGCAAGCTTGTGTGTGCATAGATTTTCCTTGGGATTTTTCCGGGCTGTGAGACCATAGAATCATAGAATCATAGAACCATGTTCTGGAATAGTTTCTTTCTGACGTTTCGCCTGCATCTGTGGCTGGCATCTTCAGAGAATGGTTGGGTAGGAGTGTATGTGGACTTATATATGCTGTGACCCCCTGTTGGGGAGTATATGTAAATTTGTGTAATTGAAAGGTTAGTTTCTGGGTATAGAAATGCAAGGCTTGTTAGTGTCTGTTTGGCTAATGGTTGGTTGATGGGCCATTAACTGCTGCTGGAAATCCCCCTGTCCCTGGGAGGAATTCCTTTGTAAGTATTAAATTTACATATACTCCCCAACAGGGGGTCTTATTTATTTATTTATTTATTTATACCCCGCTCTTCAGCCTCAAGGCTATCAGAGCGGCTTACAAATTGTTTTAAGCAATAGCTATTTACACATCTACACTGCGTTAAGCAGTTTCCAATGTGTGTTAGCTAACTGCCCGCCACAAGCTGGGTACTCATTTTACCGACCTACGAAAGGATGGAAGGCTGAGTGAACCTTGGAGCCCGCTGGAATCGAACTTGCAACGTGGTGACTTGCAGGACTGGCATTTAACCACTGCGCCACCAGGCCATATATGAGTCCACATACATTCCTACCCAACCATTCTCTGATGATGCCAGCCACAGATGCAGGCGAAATGTCAGAAAGAAACTCTTCCAGAACACGGCCTCACAGCCTGGAAAAAAACCAAGGAAAATGTATGGATGCCAGCCGCGAAAACCTTCGACTTCACATTGTGTGTGCATGTTTACTTGGGTTTTCCAATAAGCCTCATGCCACAGGCATTCAAATGCACCAACAAAATACGCTTCCAGGTGAGGCTGCCCCAAGACATTTTGCTGCCTGAGTCAAAGCAGCAAATGGCTCTCCCTCACCCAAGTCAAATAAGTACTTAAGCCCTGTTGGTCAGTCTGGAGAATTGCAAGGCTTTTGGTGTCCCATAGTCTATGAGCTAATGAGTAGCATTTTCGTCCGACTTCTTGCTCATTCTGGTTGAGGCAGTTTGGATAGCCCACCTCCATCATTTATAGGAAGAATTTATTTTTAAAAAACTACTTTTAGTATAAGATAAATATGAGATAAATATATGAGCAATAACCATAGCATAACTCAACATAAAGTAAAAAATCAAATTAATAGATCATGAAGCAGTAATGCAGCTATACAATGATATCTGAAATACAATAATCTTATACAGTATTTTGTAACTATTTTGTTGAAAAGAGTGATGTATAATAAGAAAAAGAGCTATTTAAATAAAACATATAAAATAGAAAATAAAAGTAATGTATTTTGTCTGTGTCTTTGCATGTATTTTCTGTTCTTTGACTTCCCGTGTATTATCGACTATCAAGGATTATTAATACATTTCCATTTCAATGTAATTTTATCTATATATTTAAATCAGAGTTTGTTTGAACCACCTGTATTACTGGCTTCTAAATTCTAATGTTATGGTTATACACTATGCTGTCTTTGATTTTATTAATATATAATGTCTCCTGAATTAGCTGAGTGGTTGAAATTGTTTCAATAAGTTAATCTAAATTTATATAATCAAATCCTTCTTTACTCTCCATTTTCTTCCCAGTATGTAATTACTTGTAACCACTGTCTTTCTGCTTCATTTATGGATTTTTATTTAACAGATAAGTCAATTTGTCTATATATTTCATCTTGTTTAGTTTCAATAGCCAGTCATCGATTAGGACAGTGATGGGCAACCTTTTGAGCTTGGTGTGTCAAACTTTGCCAAAAAACTGAGCATAACTCGGGTGGTGTGTCACTTTGCCAGTGGAAGTGAGGGCAAAGATATTATCTCTGCCAGTGGAAGTGAGGGCAAAGATCCCAGTTTAAACGGAAGTCCCAGAACTAGACGCTCTGTGCCGGACTTCTGTTGTTTTGGCCTACAGACCTCTGGCACAGAGTGTCTAATAGGGAAGGATGAAACATTTGTGACTACAGTTGTCCCTCCACACTCGCGGTTCCGCATATTCGTGGATTCCCGCTTTGGGGAGGGGGGGCGGGGGAGGAAAGTAGGACTGGGGCTTCCCGTCGCCACTTTAGGGAGGGTGGGAGAGGGGAGGAAAGTGGTGACCAGGGCTTCGAAGCCCCGATCGCCACTTTAGGGAGGGTGGTGAGGTTGCGGTGGGGGGGGGGGAGGCCTATGGCTACGTGTCATCAGAAATGGCTTCACGTGTCAGTGCTGACACGTGTGTCATAGGTTCGCCATCACTGGATTAGGGGAACCTCTTCATAGAATCATAGAATTGCAGAGTTGGAAGAGACCACAAGGGCCATCCAGTCCAACCCCCTGCCACGCAGGAAATCTTGATCAAAGCATCCCTGACAGATGGCAATCCAGCCTCTGTTTAAAGACCTCCAAGGAAGGAGACCCCACCATGCTCCGAGGGAGTGTGTTCCACTGCCGAATAGCTCTTACTGTCAAAAAGTTCCTCCTAATGTTGAGGTGGAATCTCTGTTCCTGGAGCTTGCATCCATTGCTCCAGTTTTCCTTTTATTGGGTAAGAATGATTCTTGCTGATGTTACCATGTATAAAAGGATTTTCCACTGTTTTCTCATCTTTTTTTTTAAACATTGGTCATGTTTAATAAAGTTTTGGATCCAGAAAGAATTTGATTTTTAATATATTCTGAATTGTGTTATGAATCTCCGTCCATCCAGTATTTTTTAACAGTTGGGCATTTCCACCACACATGATGCGTTGAACCAATAGCACCTTGGCACTTCCAACATTTATTGCTTCTTGTTTTGTATATCTTACTTATTCTTGCCGGTGTAAGCTACCACCTGTTTGAAATTTTAAAGAAGTTTCCCTTTAATTCTTGGCAGGCCATAAATGTATTAGTCTTTTTCCAGGCATTTTCCCAGTCATCTAATTCTATGGTTTTCCTGTGTCCCTTGCCCATTTAATAATGGAATCTTTACTTCTTTCTCCATCTCTCTTGTAGAAAACAGTTTGTAGACTTTTGCAATTTTTTTTATATCTTTGGACCATAACAGCTGATCTAAGATAAAGAAGATGAAGAAAACAGGAAGAATGTATTTAAAACAGTATCAGTACTGAATAATTTTTGAAACAGGAAACTATCTAGAAGTCCTGTTTACCTACATCCTTACTTCATCAACATCCGGTTGTGTGGACTTTTCAAGTACAGTACTGTTGTTTCTATTAGTTTAGCATTTTGCAGCATGTTGTATCGCACACATGGAACATATGTTGGCATTGTTTGTACATTCTTTTTCATACTTGAGCATTTAATGTTGTGTTCTATAACTGTTTTGTGTGTGTGTGTGTTCATGTAGTGTTTTGTGGCCTCGGGCTTTGTGTATTGTGATTTTGTATATATAATTTATTTCACGTTTTGTAGTCATGTGCTTTTATAACTTTTTGGTTGTTCTTGAGTACTTCAAGCTTGCCAAATTATGTTGGTACAGCATGTTCCATAAGCACCTTTCCATTCCCTGGCAGTAAAAAGGCAGTAACAACTAAACCAGTGGCTCTTAACCTTTTCTTTATCACAGACCCCCTTTAAATATCTTTTGTTGCTGCTGAGGCCCAAGACTTGACTCAAGATTTAACAACAACACTTGATAATAGCAATAATACAATTACACCACCCATTAACCCTTCCCTCAGAGGCACTGGAGCAAAGACTTTCCCCCCTGCTTCTTCCTGAAATTTGTGGCTAGAGCAGACTGAATGGCAATGTACAGGCCAAGCCAGCCAGCCTTTGCCTTGGCTCCTGTCAAATGGGTTGAGCAACTTTCAATCCTTCACGGACTCCCTGTGAGGACACCGCGGCCCCCTGGGAGGTCCCCTGGCCACAAGTTAAGAACCACTGTACTACATTGGCTGTCCTTTCTTCATACCCAAAGGCCTAAATCTTTAAGTCCGGACTACAGTAGTCAGAGGAAGTCAAAAGCAAACCCCCTCTGAATAAATCGTAGCAAGAAAACCCCAGGATGGGATCGCCAAAAGTTGCAAACAACTTGAAGCCACTCAACTAGAGTAAACCCATTCAAACAATCGGATTTACCTAAGTGTTGATTCACCATTGAACAACTGACTGAGTAGATATACTCCGTTTGGAACCAATAAGATGCTAGCCAAAATCTGCTGCCTGAGGCGGTCGATTTACTTTTGCCAAATGATGCGGCAGGTCCAACCTCCGCCTTAACGTGCAAAGAATCGGGTTGCATTCCCCATCTCTGCCTCTTTCAGACATCGAAAAGTTACTTCCCCCCCTCCCAGGTCCTACAATCTCCCACTTTCTCAACACTCTCTTGACCCTGGAGAATTCCAGATTTCAGCCCCAGCCTAGCTTCCTATTTAGAAAAATCGCAGACGCCGCCACGTGGGAACCCGCCGCCTTGTGTCTCAGGAGGAGTAACTAGTTATTAACTCCCAGCCACAGGCTTCGTTCTTTCCTGGAACTCCCCACCGCTTGGAAAGCAACGCCATAGATTTCGCGCGGGTGTTTTCGCCCTTTTGGGCTAGGGCAAGTACAGACGAGAAATTCCACTTAAACATTAGGAAGAACTTCCTGAGAGTAAGAGCTGTTTGGCAATGGGGTGTGGTGGAGTCTCCTTCTTTGGAGGGTTTTAAGCCGAGGCTGGACGGCCATCTGTTAGGAGTGCTTTGGTTGTGTATTCCTGCAGACCAGGGGTTTGGACTAGATAGCCTTTGTGCTTTTTTCCAACTTTATGGTTCTATGAATACCAGTACCCGGCAACAGCCAACACAGAGATACCCCTGAAAATATCTACAGTATTTGCTTCCCTGTCCATCAGGAGCTGATGGTGGTGGAGTCTCCTTTGGAGGCTTTTAAGCAGAGGCTGGACGGCCATCTATCGGGTGTGCTTTGTGTATTATTCTTGCAGGGCAGGGGGTTGGACTAGATGGCCTTTGTGCTCTCTTCCAACTCTATGGTTCTATGAATGCCAGGACCCGGCAACAGCCAACACGGAGATATCCCTGAGCCATCAGGAGCAGATGGTGGTGGAGTCTCTTTCTTTGGAGGCTTTTAAGCAGAGGCTGGACGACCATCCGTTGGGAGTGCTTTGATTGTGTATTCCTGCAGGGCAGGGGGTTGGACTAGATGGCCTTTCTGCTCTCTTCCAACTGTATGCTTCTATGAATGCCACTACCCGGCAACGTCCATCACACAGATATCCTGAATCTGTTTCCCTGTCCATCAGCAGCAGATGGTGGTGGAGTCTCCTTCTTTGGAGGCTTTTAAGCAGAGGCTGGATGACCATCGGTCGGGAGTGCTTTGACTGTGTATTCCTGCAGGGCAGGGGTTGGACTAGATGACCTTTGTGTTCTCTTCCAACTCTGTGATTTCACCATTCCCCTCCCTCCTCAACCCGTCTACTTCGTGCTGGTCGGAATGGAGCAAGCTTGAACCCAGCGTCCCGATCCGACCGGGTTGAGCCAGCCCGAGTCATCCCTCCCCTCCCTGGTTAGCGACGGGGCGGACCCACCCACTCACCCACCCACCCGGGAGCTGGGCGAAGGGGAGGAGTGTTTGGAGGGGAGGGTGTCGGTGGAGCTTGTTCCGGACGTGGGGCCCGCCCCGGAGCGGCTCCCGCTGGCCAAATAGGGAAGCGGAGCCGCCGGGAATCCGCCGCGCTTGGCTTCTCCGGGGTGCAGATTCGTAGTCTCCGACGAGGGCCCACCTCGGATCTCTCATCCATCTTTTTTTGGGGGGGGGGGTGGAAAGGTGGGGGGAAAGGTGGGGGGCCGGCCAGCCAGCCAGCCAACAAGTGGCTCATGGCCAGGTTTGGGGAGATTTGACTCCTTGGCTCCGGTTCTGCCCATCGCATCGCCCCCCAGCCCAGCCCTCGAGCCCCCCGCTCCGTCCCGACCATGATGTCGCCCAGCGAAGGAGCCGCGCCGCAGGAGAAATACAAGCTGGTGGTGGTCGGGGGCGGCGGCGTGGGCAAGAGCGCCCTGACCATCCAGTTCATCCAGGTACGTGGAAATCATCCCCCCGGGGTGGTGGTGGGGGGGAGGAAAGAGGGAGGGGCAGATCGGGACTTTAACCCCCCCCCACTTTCCTCGCGTGTTTTTGTGCTGCGAGGCGTGGGCAAACCGTGGAGGATGAAACTTTCCTCCATCCATCCCACGCATGAAAAGAAAAAGTTGCGTGGAAGAAGTTCGGTTGCTTTGTTGGGGAGATCCCTATCCACACTACACAGCTAATCCGGGATTCTTTGCCATGGGATCCTGGGATGTGTAGTTTTTTTTTTGTTGAGGCGCCGACGCTCTTGGGTAAAGAAGTGTCAAGGCTTTGCAAAACTACAGATCCCAGGAAGCCATAAGAAGGAGCCATGGCAAATACAGTATGCCAGTTTCAACCGGGATGATTTGTGTAGTGTGGATGCACCCTCAAGGGTGTGAGTAACGCCCTAAGCGCTCTGGTGGCACACACGTTGAAGGAGTAAGCCCCGAGGAGCATACCCACCCTGCTTTCCGGAAATATGGGCTTAGGATCTGGGCGTGGGTTTTCCCCTCCTGGCTCAAGCGGCCAGCATCTGCGAGTCACAGTCTGGGGAGAGGCAAAGGCGAGCTGGTTGGCAGCGTCGTCGTCTTCAGAAGTGTGGGAGAGAGGCGGTTGGGAATTAATGTTCAGCAATTGATTTTCTTCAAACCCAAAGTACATCCTTTCCGGCAGGGTGGCTTTGATCCTCTGCTTCCCTTGTTGCTGGGAGCCAGGTGGCGTCGGGGAATCGTTTGGCACAGAGCCCTTGGAAAGGTGGGAAGTCGAAGTGGAGCAGAGAAGGCAGGAACCAGGGAGTGGTCAGAATAAAAAAGACCCTTAGAACAACAAGGAGGGTGATCAAAAGTAGCTAACATACTACAGAAATGATGCCCTTGGAGTCGGACACCCGCTTTAACTATTGTGGCTCCATCGTATGGAATCCTGGGATTTGTAGTTTGTTGTGGCACCAGAGCTCGCTGACAGAGAAGGCTAAATAGCTCACAAAACTACAACTCCTAGAATTCCATAGCATTGAGCCATGGTAGTTAAAGTGGTGTCAAACTGCATTATTTCCTCAGTGTGTCAGCAGGCAGAATCTCCTATTCTACTTCTGTGCTTGCCAGAGGCGTCTGGCTGTCCACTGCTGGAAATAGAATACAGGGCCTGGGGGGCAACTTCTCTCTGTGTGTGTGTATATATGTATATATATATATAGCATTGGCAGGGCTCTAGAGGGCCCCTACCTGAGATTTCAAGACAGACGGGGAAGTTTGTGCACTTCCAGATGTTTGTAAGCCATCATCCTTGACCATTGGCCATGCAGCCTGGGGCTGATTGGAGCTGGAGTACAATAACATCTAAAAAGACACAGGTTTCTATCCTTGCTTTAGAGATCCACTCCAAGTCCAGACTTGCAATATGGCTCTAGAGGTGCCAGGCTCTGACAGTATATAAGGCAATTTTGGATGACGCAGGGCTGTCCATTTTACTAAGCAGAGAAGGGGGGTTGATTTGGGATGTCCTGGAAGGGGGCAGAATGTTTGTGGGTTATTTAACTTGTTGCTTTTAATACTGTCCTCCCAAGGGAATACATTCTGTCTCAGAGACACAATAATTTGCTCAGTCTTGGGTACTGTGCAGTTTAACTCTGGAAGGAGTGGCCATTTATTGCTTTACCTTGGACATCATGATCATACTTTCTGTGAGCCAGAAAGGCAATCCTTGAATTTGTTAAAGGAAAGATGCAGAGCTCAAGGTTTGTGTGACTGAGTGGAAACAGTGATCTAACATTTGAGATCTGGGCAGAGCTTGGAAAAGTGGCTGTGCTGTTTGGGGATTCTGGGAGCTATAATCTAAAATATTTTCCCCATACTGTTGTGTCAGTGAGCAAGAATGTGCATTGAGGCCTAAATGCTGGTGGTAGTCCCAGCTAGAATAGGCCTATTGAATCAACTGTAGAATACTGAGTCAATACTTAACATAGCTTTAACTGAGTCAGTGGGTCTACTTTTAGTTGGAACTGCTTTTAGGATTCAGGCCTGGGTTTCTTGCTTTTTGCTACAAAGAGTAACAATTCTTGCTACCATTGTTAACATCATTTCTTCTTCCCTCCTTGCTCCCCTTTCAGTCATATTTTGTCTCTGACTATGACCCCACAATTGAGGACTCGTACACAAAAATCTGCAACATTGATGGCACCCCGACACGGCTGGACAGTGAGTATCAGTAGGCTAGCATTTTGTTGGGATGTTGTAGAAGTTATGCACAAGTGTATTGAAATGGGCAGAAGCTTGGCAGAATGTGAGCATAGTACATTGTGGTGTGTGAACACAGTTTTTGCATTGTTATGCTTTCCCCCTCTGTAGTGCCCTCCTTTTAGTGCTGAAGGCCATGTTGTTTATGGAAAAAGTGGTTGCCTGATTAGAGCAGCAGCAGTAGTAAATGGCAGATGAGAGATGGAGTGGCAAAGTTGGCAGAGGCTGAACCTAGATGAAATACATCAAGAAGGGGACAGTGTCCATCTGCCCCTGGCTAGTCAGAAATTAGGCCAGGATCTACTAGTAAACTTCTATGTGGTTTGCAGTAGCTAACCAAGGATTGCTGATTCCAATTTTTGTTCAATTATTAATGGTTTTAATGTTTTTACTGTGTGCAGAAACAATCCCTGTATCACGTACCTATTTACTTTATCCCTCCATAATTGGTACTTGCATGCTTCTTAAAAATTAAATTACAACATAAAAATAAGTTGAATTAAAATAAAAAGGGAGGGAAGATGCATATGTGTCAAAAAGTGCATCATACAAAATACTATGGTAATTCTAAAATGCACACAGTTGACGCACCCTTCAAATGATGTCCAGGTGACATCTAGTCCAGGTAGAGTTACAAGAATCTGTCCCATACATTTGCTCTTCTGACACTGCCACCCCATAATTTTTCCTCTGGGTGGCAGGCAGTACCAGCCTGCTCAGAGATGCCATTTTAATTTACCTTAATACCTCTGATGTTCCATCACTCCAAGGCATTATGGGAAATTTAAATGGCAGATCCCAGCCACCTGGCACTGTTGATGATGTGATAAACTTTTTGCGTCTCAACACTTTGCTGAGGGGCCTGGACAAAGCTGAGGCAGCCCTGCTCATTTTCCTCAGCTTTATCAGCTCCTACATTAAATCTATTATGTTTGGAATAATTCAGGCCTACATTACTTTCCTTTTTAGATTTCAATTTTTGACAAATTTTCTTGATTTATATATCATACTGAGGCTGTTTCCTCAGTATTGTTTTAACAGTGGTTGTTGTTGTGTGCCTTCAAGTCATTTCTGACTTATGACGGCTCTAAGGCGAACCAGTCACACAATCAGAAAGCTGAATGTGTGTGATTTGTCCAAGGGCACCCAGTGGCTTTTCATAACTAAGTGAGAATTTGAACCCTGGTCTCCAGAGTCATAGTCTTAACACTCAAACCACCATGTCATGCTGGCTCTGACAATAAAATGTCTGTCTATCTAAGTTAGGCTACTGAAATGAAGAAATCTTGTGGTCGCCAGAAGGGGTCTTTTATTTGAAAGGACTGTAAACTCAGTTCATTGTAGATACTGAAAACAAAATTATTTGGCTCAGAACATGCTCAGAGGCACTCTTTTTTTAAGTTCATGTGTTTTGTTCCTGGCTCTGGTTGGAGTATCTTGGGTTTCTAGTAATCCTGAAGTCTGCCTACCTTGGCCATAAAAAATATTATGATCTGGAATAATGTAAAATTAAACTGAGTGTACTGTAATACTAGGAGAAACAAGATGACGTGTGATTGTTGATAGAGTGCTTTCTTGAAACAAACTCACAGCAAAATTGTATCTTCTTGATGACTTCATTGGGGCAGGTAGTTAGGGGTGGGCAAGTTGAGGCTCTTCAGAGGTTGTTGGACAGCAAGTCCCAATCAGCCCTAGCCACCATAGCTATTGCTGAGAGATTTATGGGATTTGCAGTCCAACAGTACTTGCAAGGCTTCAAGCTACCCTCCTCAGATCTCTCTCTCTGGCTTTTCTTCGCAAACGAAGATTCAGGAAGGACTCATCCCGCGCTTTCTGCAAGCGCGCTGATGACTAAAAAGGCCAATCCGAGATAAACAAGTCCGGTTGCAAAAAGCACAGCAGAAGGTCTCCTTGGGTGATGTTTTTGGGTTGTGATTCTTTCTGCGTTGTCGTTTCTCTTCAAGACTTGTTCGTCGTGAGTTCTCAAATAAGGCTGCAGCATTGTGGATAGTGCGTCTCCATGCCTCCCGATGTGAGGCCAGGGCGGACCACTGTTGGTGATCAATTTGGCCAAGCCTGAAGCTACCCTCCTCAGATCTAGCTGTACAGTTAACCCACATTGTCCCATTGAGGGTGGAAATCTGTGTGTGTGTGTGATTTTTTGTTGTTGTTTCTGCAAGACCCATAAAGGAGTTTGGAATCAATGTGTTATAAAGGGGAGCAGGAGGCATGTGTTTGGGCTAGAAGGGATGGTCATCCTCCGAAAAACAGAATGGCAACTGTCTGTGGTATTACTAAGGCCGGTGTCACCCCTCTCTCCGATGGTGTCACCTGGTGTGGTTTGGTCTCTTCACACATCTCTAGTGCCGCCACTGGCTGCAGTCTGGATTGCTCTCATGTGCAATAACATGGTGGTAAAGCTTGATGTGATAGAGTGAACTGTACCACTTGGAATTTCTGGAGAAAAATATAATTTCTGAATTGTCCCGTTTACTAAAACAACAGCAAGCTCTATGTAAGTTTTTTTTTTAAAACCTAGCACAAGAAATCTTTTTGAGGTGGTAGTGTTCTTGTTCTTTTTAACTTGCAGTTTTAACTTGGGTTTTTCCCAATGTCAGGAAGCATTCAAGAATGGGGTTCCTTGCTTGTTGCCTGAAGTAGTGCAGTCTACTTTGCCACTTCAGTGTACAGTACTGCATTTACAGACCAGGCCTATGTCAAGGCCCTATAAGGTAGGCTAATAATGTTGCAGATAAAGTGTACAAGTTGAGATACACTACGATTTGTCTAAAGCGGGAGTGGTGAACATGTCTAGATGTTGTTGAACTGCAACTCCCATCATGCCTGAGTATTGACTAGGCTAGCTAACACTCATGGGAGTTGTAGTCCCTCAATAATCTCTGGAAGGCCATAGGTCCCCTACTCTTTACCTAACATACCCAATCAGTTTCTGGATGTGTTGAGATTTGAACCAAGGGCCTACCAGATTTTAGCAAGCATTCATAATCTGGCATGCAGCACTCTGAGGCAGCTGTTGAGGCCTAAATAGAGCCTACTACTGATATCTTTTTTCCCCGTATATCTTTTCGCCTGCGGTGGCAGGCAGTTCTGTGTTAGTTCGGAACTACCATTTTAATTTTAACATGATACCCTTGATGTAGCATCACTCTAATGCATTATGGGAAATTGAAAGGGTAAGCTTGTCAGGGATCAGTAGAGTCAGAAGTGATCCACCATAGGGTAACTTGCGTCAGAGGGCACTTTACCAAGAGATCTGCTTACACTAATGTTGTTATTAAATTATACTCATGCCTGTGTTACATTCATAATGTTCAGAATGATTCAGATCTAATTTGGTTTCCTTTCCTTACAATTTCATCCATCAGTTCTGGATACTGCTGGGCAGGAGGAGTTTGGGGCCATGCGAGAGCAGTATATGCGCACAGGGGAAGGTTTTCTCCTTGTCTATGCCATCAATGATCGTGGCAGGTAAGACTGCAAGCCATGATATTCCTGTTTGAGGGTCCTGCCCTGTTACTGCAGGGATGGTGAACCATTTTTCTGGTGGACAATTGGTTGAAAGCTGAATGCCACAGTGGATGTGGTGACTTGCCACTGCTTTTTCTGACATCCAATTACCTCTTCTGTCTATTCTGTGTTACTCAACGTGACTACAGAAATAGCCCATCCTGATTCCCATTTTACAGATTAGGAAAACTGATGTTGAGAATGCCTTGTCCTACATCGGCCAATGAGCTTACAGTTTTGGAAGATTTGGCCCTCCAGTGGCTACATTCCAGTTCACAAGTAGGCCACACTCAAGGTTCTGTAACCAAGATTTTTGTTTTAACAAGGGCATTAGAAGGCACATCCTGAGAGCTATAGCATATCAAGGGAGGCTCAGCTTTAGAGGTCCTCAAGCGACATCAAAGATTTCCACTGCTGTGGCTGCTTCTCCATCACTGCTTTGATGGAGTAAGAGCTAAGATAAATGTGTGTGAGGGATAGGAAAAAGCTTTGGAATTACCAGTGCTATAGTTTTCTTGTTCCCTGGACATCCTCCAAGAAGGGCAACTCTCCCAGTCTTTTGGAGGAAATGGGAAGGTAATCTTCACCAAACTGAAATGAAAAATGGGGGAGAATGTGGAGAGAGGAGAGGAAAAAGTCTTGATCGGACTCCATTAGATCTTAGCACAGGGGTAAGAAGCCTTTGGCCTCCAGATATTTTGGCCTTCAATTCCCATAATCCCTTACCATTAGCTATGCTGGTTGGGGGTTCTGGGAACTGGAGTCCATAAGCTCTGGAAGACCAAATATTTCCCACCCGTTTTGGGAAGTAGGAGTTTGCCATAGATGTTTGCTCCTATGTCCTCATAGGATTGCTCTGCCCCAGTATCTTTTGCCAAGCAAAAAGTCACCTTCATCTATCTTCTTCCTTCTGAATCCTAGTTTCATCGAGATAAACAAGTTCCATACTCAAATACTTCGAGTGAAAGACCGTGATGAGTTTCCCATGATCCTTGTGGGCAACAAGGCTGACTTGGACCTTCATCGGCAGGTGAGGAGGCTGCAGAGTTCATCTGTCAACCACAACATTAAATCGCCACATTGTGGGATGTTCTGGCATGTAACATGACTGGCTAAATTTGTCAGTCCACCTAGCAAACTCTTGTCCAGAAAATCACTTGTACTATTAAGGCAGATTTAGTTCAGTACTGCTTCTTTTTGGTGGACTGGTCCAAACAGAACTCCTCTTGTTTGCAAGAGGGCTGTTGCTCAATCCAAGAAAGCTTTGTTGAATAATCATATGAATTTCACTCAGAGCTTTGAAAAGTAACTTTTGTACTATATCTCCCAGCCAGCCCTGTTATGTAAGGGGATTTTGGGAGCTGAAGTCTAAAAATAGAGGTCTGATTTTAGTTGACATGTTCAAGGATTCTGTTTGCATTTGAACTAAATATTTTTGAAGAAGGCCTGGTTTCTTTGTTTTTAAAAGTTTGTGTTGTTGTGTGCCTTCAAGTCATTTCTGACTTATAGCAACCCTAAGGGATTTTCATGGCAAGATTTGTTTGGCGGGGGGGGGTTGCCTTTGTTTTCCTCTGAGGCTGAGAGAATGTGACTTGTCCAAGGTTATCCAGTGAATTTCCATGGTGGAGTGGGGATTTGAACTCTTGTCTCCCAGAGTTCTAGTCCAACACTTCCAAACCTAATTTTCTGATATTATTGGATTTCAACTCCCAGAAGTCTCAGCCAGCATGGCCAGTTGTGAGGGATTCTGGGAGTTGTAGGCAACAATATCTGGGCATTTTAAAAGAGGAATTCCCTACTGTGTGTGAGAGAAAGTCACCAGCCTTAGATTTGCCACAGTTTCTTTCCCTCCCATTGGAGATAGGTGTCTATGTGTGTGTTTTTTAAGTGTGTAAAAAGCTACGGTAAATAAAAAGGAAGAAGCCATTCCTCAAATAGATGGCTCTTCCCTTAATACTGTACTTAAAAGTACACCCACTGAAATCAAGTCACCTTAAATTAATAACTTCCGTTGGTAAGATTTCAGTAAATGTACTTGAGGTGTGACTTAAGTCTGGGTCCACCTCAGCATTTATAAAAAATCTGCCTGAATAATCATCGGACCCTTATAAGTAACTAAACATTTTGATAATTGATTAATCATACTGATTAGTCAGTTAAACACTGCAGTCTTGGTTTCAAAACACTTAGCAATGTGTCTTGCCACTCTTTTCCAAGGCTGGAGAACCACTGGTGCTGTAGATATTTTGGCCTATGAAGTTTGAGGGTTGGACTAGGGCTCTAAGAGAGCAGGATTTGCCTCTCTGCCCAGCCCTGGAATCCCCTCCCTTGCCAAGAAAACACTGTGATAGAGTTGCCATAAGTCCGTCAATATGAAGGCACACAACAACAGTAACAGCCACAAATGCTTGACTTAGGACACTGCTCAACTGAACGTCATGGCTGCCCAGCACTGGCTCCCATTTTTTTTTTAGCCATTCTTCCCATTCTGCTTTCCTTTCACGTAATTCTATAGCCATGGATACTCATGCTTCCACTTCACAAATGTTGACAGGTGTCCAAAGAGGAGGCCCTCAGCTTTGCCAGGGAGAACAGAATCCCATACATGGAAGCTTCAGCCAAACTCCGCCTCAATGTGGACGAATCTTTCCATGAGCTGGTCAGGGCCATCAGGTAAGAGGGCAGGTGGACACTAGTTTTGCAGACCATGACACCACAAAGTACATAAGCTTTGAAAGGCTGAAGTTTTCTTTGACAGCATCCCTCCAAAAGGCAGCTATTTGTGACTAAGGGGTTGTCTAAATGGGAAAAATACTCCTCATAGAATTCGAGGAGAATGCGATTTGTCTTAATGGCATCCCACATCAATCCACTGTATTCAGAAAGGGGGGCTCCAAAAACTATGCAGGAAAAGCCTTTGCGCGTTTTCCCATATTTTTTTAAAAGATCAGTGGGGAATGTGCATTCCCACTCATTTGGACAACCATTTGCTTTGATGCACATTCCCGATAAGAGCGAAAGTGGAAAGCTAATTGGTTGGACGTGCACAGGGGGCGGAGCTTGCTAACAAGGCAAGCCCCCAGAACAGCCATGTTGGATTTTTGCCAAAGCGATCGTGCAAAGAGGTGACGAAACAGCCTTTCTTCTTCTTTTTTCTATTTATTTAGGTGGAGTATTGCACTTTCACACCTTAGATATGCTTTTTTAAATACTGTTCGACGGCAGCAACTGGTAACTATAAAAACGCGAATAATTCATTTGCTCCCGCCATCTTGATTTGCAGGCATGCCTGTTAGAACAGCAAAAGTGGATAGCTTCGCATGCCTGCAATCTTGCAAAAAAACAACAACTGTTTAGACAAATAGAGGCTGCTGCGAATTGCCATTAGTGTGCATCAATCCACATTTTCCCTTCGTATAGACAAGCCCTAAGTGTGAGTTCAGAAGGCTCCTAGAATTGCTTTGTGAGTGTGTGTGTGCGTGCTAGTTATCCCACTTTCTTCCAACATGGGACCCAAGGTGACTCACCTAGATTAAAATAAAATACAGTTTAAAGACAATTATAGTAAAAACAATTTTTAAATTATTTGTTTGTTTAACATATATCCTGCCTTTCTCCCAACAAGGGACCCAAGGCAGCTTGTAACAAGATTAAAATGAGATAAAACTAAAAACCTGATGATGCAAAAGTTAAAAAAAAATAATAAAATTAACTAAATGATTGATCAAGCTATCCAGTTAAAGTTAGCACTGATTTTAAACTGCTTAAAGTTTTTAAAGCATTACAATAGAAGGAAAGTACAGCGCTGGCCCCCAAAAGACCCCTTTACAGCAGTGTAAAGCCAAAGGCTGGCCAAAATTTTAAAAACAGTCTTTGCCTCCAGGCAGAAGAAAATACTTGTATAGCCATTCTGTCTTCCCCTCCTTAACAGGTTTGCTGTGGTTTAAAAAAATAGTGAAAGAAGTGATGGAAAAAAATGGGAGGATTGCAAATGGAAGGCACCCCAGCCCTGTAAAATCCTGTGAATGAGGCTGGGCACATTAAAACTTCATCTGGAAGCATTCTTTTCTTTCTTTTTTTTTCTAGCAACCACTCCCAGGTTCTGGAACTCCTTATGAAAGGAGGTTTGGCTGGCTTCCTCCCTGTTGTCTTTCTATTGGCAGGCAAAGGCTTTTTTCTTCAGGCAGGCCTTTGGTAATTGGCAGAGCTTTTTTCCAAAAGAGGCTTTTAACTGGAAGGATGCTTTATTTTCTTCTGTTGGTGTGTTTTTAAATTGTGTGTTAATTTTTTTTCTTCTTGTATTCATTTTATATTAATTGTAATTTCCTGGACTTAATTTTTTAAAAAAAGCTACCTTGAGTCCCATCCTTAGGGTAAAAGTAGAGTATAAATAATGAGTAAGGAAGGAAGTACAATTAGTACTGTATTGTATTTACTGTTTTTACATAGGCCATTGGCTGCTGCAGAAGCATCAGATGATGATCATTTCTATTATTAGAATCATAGAGTTGAAAGAGACCACAAGGGGCATCTAGTCCAACCCCCTGCCCTGCAGGAATACCCAATCAAAGCACTCCTGACAGATCGCCATCCAGCCTCTGTTTAAAAACCTCCAAAGAAGGAGACTCCACCACACTCTACTGCCAAACAGGGAAACAGATAGATACATTCAGGGTATCTGTGTGATGGCTGTTGCCGGATACTGGGCATTCATAGAACCATAGAGTTGGAAGAGAGCACAAAAGCCATCTAGTCCAACGCCCTGCCCTGCAGGAATACACAATCAAAGCACTCCCGGCATATGGCTGTCCAGCCTTGGCTTAAAAACCTCCAAAGAAGGAGACTCCACCACACTCTACTGCCAAATAGCTCTTACTGTCAGAAAGTTCTTCCTAATGTTTAGGTGGAATCTTATTACCAGCTATTTCTTCCTTGGTATAACCACTAACCCCAAAGTATTTCAGGCTTGCTCTGCTTTTAACTTTCTAAGCTGACCGCAGTTCAATAGCCATGGCAAGTGGCCCTCTTGCTCAGGAGCGGGAAACTTGTGTTCTCTAGATCAAGATGATGCATTCTAGCTTCCATCATTCCTAAGTATTGGCCACGAGGGCTGGGGCTGATGGGGAATATAGAGTCTGACACACTTTGAGGACCACAGTTTCCTCATTTCCACAAAGAACGTGATGAATCAGATTCTGTTGTTCAGCAAGGACTCCTAAAATAAAGGCCCCTTTCAAACCTCACAGTTATAGCACAGTAACTGTTGTGGTTGCATCTTATGGAATTCTGGAGTTTGTAGTTTGGTGAGGTGCTAGAACTCTTCAGCTGAGAATTTTAAATGCTTCTCAGTAAACTACAAATCCCAGAATCCCAGAGGATGTTGCCATGGTAGTTAAAGTGGAACCATAGCACTAAAACTGTACAGGTCAATTCCCATATCCACGGGACTAGTATCTGTGGTTTTACTTATCCACATCCAAAAAAATGTCATCTCTAGGCATTTTCTAGGTCCTCCAAGCATGAGTCTATGGTATGCTTCCACTGGAAGTTGGGCCGGAAGGCATTCATTTCATGTAATGTGAAAAGACCCCTAGCTTATATATAGCTTTGGTCTAGACCTGCATGGATCTTGCTAGATTATTTTGCCAGCTTGGAATGGGTTTCAACCAAGTTTCCAGGTGATTGCCCCCATGCAGCTTGGCACACCTAAAGGGCACGATGCTAGGCTGGAGGGCTGTGTTAGACTTTCTGAGTCACTATAGTTTTGCTGGCATGCTTCAATGAGATTTCTGTTGTACATCCTGGGAATATAATATCCATGGGCTGCAGGAGTGTAAAAGTGCTCAGTTCCCTTTTTGTTGCAGCACTCTGTCCACGAACACTTGCAGGTGAATTTTAGCACGAGCTGAGGATGTGGCATTCTGGTTCTGCAAAGGAAAGGTGTTGTGGGTCTTGAAAGACGTGAGAATGTATGGTGTGCCTTGTTTAGCTAGGCAGTCTAGTACAGATGTTGACTTCAACCCCCCTCCACCATACCCACTGCTTCTGAGACCTCCCATGCCAAGTCCTGAAGGGAATGGCCTGTCATTCCTCCCCTGAGCACCTGTGGTATGCTGCTGCTGAATATGGAAGCTCATGGACAGTTTGAAGAAGTTGCTTTTGGAAGCTACAACTTCCAGAATCCATGCAGGCTAGGGGATTCCTGGTTTCAGTTCAAAATTTTACTTTTCCGAAAGCTGTGCTTGTGAGTAATAGCAAATGTTGCCTTTCTCCAGAAATGTGTCTGTGGAACTCCCTCCCAAGGGAAGTCACCTTGACTCCACCCCTACTAAGTTCTAGATGGGCAGTTAAAATTAATGTGTGTTGCTTGGCTCATCTTTAGGGACATTAACTTTGTTCTGACTTGCTTTAAATACTGGTCTCTTTGTATTCCATTCTGATATTTTATTGTATTGTTTTAAATTCTACATCACTTCAAGAGCAGTAGCTAGTAGGAAATTTTATCAAGTACTGTATAAAAAGGTCCACCTTCTCCCAACCTGGTGGATGATGGGAGGACATCATGCTTGGGAAGGCTGAGTAGAACTTCTGTTTTCCAAATAAAGAGAAGAAGTTAGTATGTCAGGGATGAAGAATGGCTGACCTTCTATGTGTTTTGGCCTACATCTCTCAATAGTCCCACTCAACATGGCCAAAGATACAAGACTGTGAATGTTGTAGTCCAAGACAGCTGGAAGTCCAAAGGCCTCCCAGCCCTACATTTATGGTGGATCTGGCTGACTCTTCTGTTACATTCAATCTTTGTTTCCTACCACCAATTCTTCCATATCTCTCTCTTTGTTTTGCCCCAGGAGGTTTCATGAGCTGGAGTCTCCCCCTGCCCCAACTGTTAACCCTAAGAAGAAAGAAAGCAGAGGTTGTCCTTGTTCCATTCTGTAAACTGCCTTCCCACACCAAGCTACAGATCCTGGAAAGAGAAAGAAGAGCTGCTCTGGTTCCCTCCAGCGAGAGAATAGAGCAGGATTTCTCCCTTGCTCCACTTCCCTCACTGCAACAAGGGCTGGCAATGTGTATTCTGCAGTTGTGTCTCAATACTACACTTTCTCTACTGTCACAGAGGACCCTGAAACTGGAATGGGGCAGGAAGTGGATGCATCTTATTTCCCCACCCCACTCCTTCAGCATTGTTGCCTTGAACATACTTAAGTGCTATTTGGGGAAGATCCAAGCCTGCGTATTCTACTCTGACACCTTTCTGTCTCCTAAATTCTTCCAAGCAAATTGCATTAATGGGGTTGCCCTCTTGGCCCAGGGGTGCACATGGCAAGGTAACATAAGAAATGTAGGCTTGGGGTGGAAAATTGGAAGATGGACAAGTATAGGACAGTTTGGTGATATATAATGTTGAGGCATTGGAAAGCCATAGCAGAGGATTATACACTTCACTGTTGCTAGAGCCAGCAAGCTTCTGCACATACACAGATAGGCGTCCATGCTCCAAGACATATTGTATGAATGCATTTAAAGGGGTGTTTTAATCTTTTTTTAAATAATAATAATAATCACAGCCTTACTTTTAACAGTTCCCTTCCTTTCCAGTAAGCAAAAAAGAGAAAGAGGAGCAGGTACAGATTCTCCCACCCAGGAACTGGCATTGCCTACTGCACCACTCTTTACATGCAGTCCTGTAGTGTGTGTGTGTGGGGGGGCATGTAATAGCAGACAGGTTGCCTGGAACAGAAACACCTTTGTTCATCTAGGGCAGAGGATAAGACAAGAAGAAATGAATTCCAAACATATATCCTCAGAGGCACAATCATGTTAAAACATCAGTGTCATTCTTGCATGCATGTGTATTGAGTGATGTTCACCAATGGACCTCCTGATTATTTTCTTGATGTTTGATGGTTCCATGGCTTAGGCAAACTGTCTACTTAACAGCCCTTCTAGTATTTGTTCATATTCACAGATCCTCTGTCTGCTATAGAGGAAATGGGTAATGTTCAGTGAGCATGCTGAGCAATTAGAAGATGGGGGAGATGTGTAAATGCGGTGTCTCCTGCTAATACCTCATCCACAGTGCTGCAGGAGCATTACAGCCTGTAAATACCAAAGAGTAGCTACTTAGCCAAAACCTAAGTTATGAGGCACCTTAAATACAGACAGATTTGCATAGATTACAGCCCACTTTGCCAGTGATACAAAATATTGTTCTCAGTCAGCAAGGATAACGCACACACAGAAAGGTACACGGGGAGGGGATGTATTTTTGGTACTGAGCAGAGCCAAAAGGCCCATGAAACACAAGGGTAGTAGTAGGCTGTGAATTAGTCACTTATCCAAAAAAGTGATTTTAATAAAAGGGAAACATTCCCAAATCAGAGTGTGCCTATGTTTGCCATGGTGGGGTAGAAGCTGGTGTACTGAATGGACTGTTGAAATATTAAGTGTTGTGCCTTGGGTGTGGTTATCTGTTCCCAGAAAACCAATTTCAGTTTCAAAGTTTTCCCAGGCATCATTCCAGTGGTGGGTGGGGCCAGACATGCCAGCATATTTTAGCTTAAAGCTCATAATGCAAATCCAAAAGGTATGGAAATAGCACATAGTGGTTTCATGGAGAAGGTATCTGCTGGAAAAACCAAGATGGCAGGATTGATACCCAAAGAAGCTCTTGATATGATGTGAGGTGTACCATCTCTAATGTACAATATGGGATGGGTTGCCCTAGCAGTGGTTCAGGATGGCTCCTGCACGTGCACTTGGGAATTAGTCCCATTAAACACAATGAAACTTTTTTCCAAGTAGGTATGAAGAAGATTGTGTTGAGTTCTGATAAGCTTGTCAAGATGAGATATAGCCATATTAATTACACCTGGTTTCTGTTCATGTTGGAACAATGAGGGCTAGCTGTGAGCTGACATCTCACTTACAAGAGGAACTTGGTATGGAGTTACCTCTGGGCATTTCTGAACAGCCACTGGTCTTAGTGGATGAGCAGGCAATCCTAGACCCTTGAAATAATATTCAGGTCTCAGGGAACCTCTGCATAAAATTTTTTCTATATACTGCTGTTGCTTTCTCCCCATAATCACAATCTTGAGGAACCCCTAGCAATCTCTTGAGGAACCCTAGGGTTCCAGGGAACCCTGGTTGAGAACACTGGCACCTGGTATTTGTTGGTCTCCCATCCAGGGCTGATCCTGCTTAGCTTCCAAAATCAGATCAGATAATATCTTAATTCAAATCCAGATGAAAGAGTCCATTTGGCATTAAAAGTTTTACTTTAGTTCTTGGGACAATTCCTGAGGAGCTATTTTTCCCCAAATTCTATTTTTTTTCCAAACAGAAAACAGCTTCCTAAACTCACCGTCCTCCATGGTTCCACCACCACCACCGCCACTAAGATTGAAATACAGAAGTATTTTCTCAGCATGAAGTGAACACTAAATGAAATAGAACTGGGTATCATCTTACAAGTAAAGTTGTCCTAATGCTGTATATGCAAAATAGCTACTGAAGTTACCACAGAACTAGAATTGGATAAAAGTTTTTTTAAAAAGAAAAAATGAATAAATGCAGTAAGTGACAGGTGAGACATATGGCCTGAATTCACTTGGGGACTTATTCTGCAAGAAATGAAATTGAGCAGTTGTGCAATGTCAATATTTAACCAAAGGCTGCTACTATGTTATTAGATAAGAGATCCAGCAAAGTGACCGTGGTGCATTGCTGGTGTCCCATTATGCATTTTGCAGTTCCCAGACTGGGTTCTTTAGTGCCTCTACTGGGTAGCTAGTTATGCATGAAGTTATAACAACGTAGCTTGCAATGGAGAATTCCAGCCTACATGTTGCAATACCAATAATGATATAACTATTTTCTGGTGCATCTTTAAACTTAATGGAAGGGTTGTCATATAACCATCCAAACCCTAGTCTTTTTAAGTCCCTGATAATGCATGCTGATGATTCAGTAAATAAAACTGAATGTAGGGCTGGAGCAGATATGGCCTGCCTTTATTATTCTGCCATAATCTGGATATTTTCCCTTTATTACTGAATAAAGAAGGGAGTCGCTACTCTTCCTTATTTGGAGTCATAGGCAGCATTTGCAGTATGTAAATGGAGGACGAGTTCATCAGGGATCATGGGTTATTTACGCAGACGGCAAATAGAACCAAATGCCATGACACTGGGGTGAAGAGCAAAAACTAAGAGCACAAATGTAGGTTTCCCGATTTCCTTTTCTCTATCACACCCTCCCAGTGAATCAATCTGCTAATTGCTGAAACATGCACACACAAAACCAAAAGCCCTTTCCACTGCTATTCAACCCCCAACCCAATGAACAAAGTTGTGCATCAGGCATTTGATTTTTGCAAAGAAAAGTGTTTTTTGTCATTTTGTGTACACAGTATACAATGTGAGTTTTACATATTGAGAGAAAAAAACGTCTCAGACACTAATAATAAACAATAAAAATATATAGGAACATCCAATAATACAGAACACAAATCCCATATCTCAGAACAATACCCTTGAGGCGCGAACAAGATACACAGAAATACACGTCGTAAAAAAGGGGGCCTTCCGAGATCCAAATGGGGGAGGGTGAGGGAGGAGGAGAAGTCTGTTTTTTTTTTTTTATTATTTTGTCACAGGACGCTAAGGGTACACGTGCGTGTGTGTTCTTGATCAACTCGGAGCTGGGCCTCTCCAATCCTGGTATTTGGGACTTAGTGACTAAGGCCCCTCAATCCAGGGGCAATGCTTTCACAAGGTTTCACATGGGATTGATGGTACCAAGTTTGTTGTCCCAGGAGGTGTCTTGGCTCTCTATTCCACAAATATTAACCCCATACTGTGAAATGCTCCCCTCCCCACCAAGTTATCTCAAACCCAAGTTCAACTAAGCCTGCTTCCATACATAGGTTCAAGCTACAATCCTTCACCTCTAAGGCCTAACAGCTCTCGGTAATCAGGTTTGTAAGGGAAAGCTGTTTTTTTTAATTAAAAAAAAACCCCAAGAAAACTAAACTGCAAGCTTCAAAATATCCAGAAGGCAGCCAGTCAACCTCCTTCCCCTTTTTAAAAAAAGAAAACCACCACATTTTGAGTGGGGCTCATGGACACCAAATTTCCATCCACGCACACTCACATACATACTTGCCAACCTCTATTCATCCACAATAAATAATAGGGAGGGGTAGGATCTACAGGGACAGGGGGAAGTTGTGTATTTATAAAAGACCCTGACCTACCTAAATACCCAAATGGGTCTCTAACACATTTCTGTGCTGTTCAGGGACATGTCCAAGACCATTCTGCTGGGTCAAAGGGACCACCCCTTTTGAGGTGGGATTAGAGTTTCTTTCCCCCTCCACACCTGAAGTACCTTTTCACACCTCCTCCTCTCCACCATGAAAAAAAAGTAGAAGTGGGCTGGGGAATTTTGACATGCCCTGTTCATTTACATAAGCGAGTAAGGAATGAGAAATCTTTTGCGAAATGGTGGAAGACTAAAGAATGGCAAATATTTGGGACTCTAGATATATAAAAAAATCAAACTGGTATGTATGGAGTGGATTTATTTTTTTAAAAAAGGAAATTAAACTAGAAAGAATAGGGAGGGATGTTAATAAATTCAAATGGATGAGTATAAGTGGAGAGAAAGGAACACTGGGAGCAAGAATGAGGTAGACATTGGCTGGGACATGGGGATCTGGTGGGGTAGATCTACAAACAGGAATGGGATTTGGGAGATCGCTAGGAAGATCCTGGGGCGAAAAGGCAGAGGAGGACTGGCTCACTGGTTGCTATCTGTGTGAGGGAAATCATTGGGAAGATCTGGAAGAAACAAAAGGTGAGATGCGGCTCAATTGTGTGGGGTGGGGTGGACATACCTGTGAGTTCTAAATTGAAAATGTAGTAGCCAGGGCTGGGACCTAATCCTCTATTTAAAAAGTTCATTTTAGCCTTTCAGCTCAGGGTTACAGAGGGATCTTTGCTTAGGAATCTGGGAGAGGAGTGGGGGGATACAGAATCTCCCTTCCCCCTCAATAACAACAACAACAATGATTTTTTTTTTTAAAAAAATAATGACCTCCTAATGAAAGTTTCAGTCCAAACCAAAGAACATCACAGCTACAGGTGAGAGAAGAGAGAGAGAGAGAGAGAAACTCCTGCGCATCGTTAAGTTCAAGTTAGTCAAATACAATATGATACATAGACTTTTTATCCTATACAGTATATACAGCTGGGGGGGGGGCAGACTCCTGCCTTGTCAAACACCACAAAAGGAAGGAGAGAGAGAAAACAAAATGATACCCACCCCCTTCCTCAAAAGAGCTCTGATCTAAAAGATATGGAGAGCCCTCAACTGCAGCCCTCCCATGATTCATGTGGGGCTAGCTCAGAAATCAGGGGAGCAGGGTGGGGGGAAGAGTTAAAAAGTCTTGGTTCAGGCAGTCTGTTATGGATGTCACTATGCTCCCTTCCCTGCCCATTAATTGTTAGCTAGTCAAAAGGGATACTGAAAATGGTTGGGGGAGATGATTGACACGTCCAAAAAAGCTGGACTTCTGAACTCAATGACGAAAAAAAAGGGAGGGAGGAAAAGTGGCTTGTGGCAGGCCCACCAGCAGCAATTAAGAGTGAAAACAGAATGATGCTTCAGAAAAAAACATCTTCTGGAACAAGCTATGGTTGGGAAGGAGGAACTTGGCAATAAATATTCCTGTTGGAAGCAAGAACAGATGTGACCGCTGTTAATGGATGGGCTGGTGGAGGCTTCCACCCCTCCCACTTAAAACAACAGTTATTTGGCAGAGATGGGATTGTTTGTGGACCGGGAAGGGCAAGGCGGGGAAGCAGGGTCACATATTACCTGGTCAGACTGTGGATAATAGGAGCCAAACACTGTAACAAGGGTGGCCAAGTGCACCATCCCTCACACTCAAATTCTCAACTCTCCATAGGGAGAATTAAAGGTTCTTGATGGAAGAGGTGCGGGATAGAACCCAAGAAACCCAGACCCTTCTACTTACACCATTCTCTCTGCTACCTGCCCACCCACCTCCACTTCCCCTCACCCCCGAAGAAACCTAGGAGTTCTGGATCCAAGCCTCCCAGCTCTAAATCACACACCACCACTCCTCTTGACCTTCCTATGGGTTCTCCTACTCTCCCACCCCCCACCAGAGCAGAGGGCAAGGCTGCTCAATTAGACATTTATACATTTATATATAAATAATATTTCTCTGTACAGCCAGGGCAAAAGGGAAAGGGGTTGTCCAACCACCCAACATTTGATGAGAACCTTCCTCGACATGTCCTCTCTGCCATTGCAAACTTCCCACACACCCCACCCCACCCCCAAAATAAGGAGGCCCATCCCAGGTGCTGTTTAAAAAAGAAAAAAAACCTGGAAAGGGAAGGTGGTGGTGGTGGTGAGCTGAGTCTGAACTCATTGCTTGTAATGGTACCCCTCGACCTTCCTCTCCCCACTTCCTGCTCTGGCTCTGCAGAGGGGCGGGCTTCAGTCAGCCCCTCCCGGGGCGTGGCTCTGGCAGCTGCGTCACGCGCATTTGTTTTGCGCCTGAGTCAGCAACTCGCTGAAGGAGTCAAACAGTTTCTCTAGCCATGGCTGGTTGCGCATGCATTGCTGCACCACTTCCTCCTGGCCCAGGTCTTCGTCCTGACCCTCGATTGCTGTCGTCTGGAGAAAGAAAGGATCAAACGTTAGTCATGGTGTGAGGCTCATGCATGGGTATTTCTAGAGAGCCCCAGACTGACATTTTAATGTTTACTTCTTGTATATGTTCTTTATGTTCTTATTTGTTTTAATATGTAAGCTGAATTCTGGTTTGGGAAGAAAAGGGTAGGATTTTATTTATTTATTTATACCCCGCTCTTCAGCCACAAGGCTATCAGAGCGACTTACAAATTGTTTTAAGCAATAGCTATTTACACATCGACACTGCATTAAACAGTTTCCAATGTGTGTTAGCTAACTGCCCCCACAAGCTGGGTACTCATTTTACCGACCTACGAAAGGATGGAAGGCTGAGTGAACCTTGGAGCACGCTGGAATCGAACTTGCAACGTGGTGACTTGCAGTACTGGCATTTAATCACTACGCCACCAGGGCTCCCATAATAGATTATGATTATAGTGGTAGTAATAGTAATAGACAGGTCTAATGGGTCTTAGAGCATGGAAACATTACTTTTTTGTAATTAAAATATCTTTATTCCAGTTTTCATTTTTAAAAAATTGTACACATAGACACTTAGAAGACACACATACTTTTACATTAGACAACTGACATATACCCTAATACCCACCCCTCCCTTTCCCCCACGCATATAACTACACCTACCACCACCACAAATTTTAAAATGACTTCCTGCTTAATCGTATCAGGTCCCCTATAATATAACAACAATACTCCTCTATAGTTCACCATCTAAGCCTTTCTTATCCAACAATTCATACTAGTCGTACACCCCTTATTAATGACTTCCCTTTCCTGATTAACTTCATTATATATCCAATATAGATAGTTTTATCCTATAATTCTATCTTTTTTTTTCTATAACTACCCTCTTCCAACCTTATGATCCCATGGATATTAATTCCTTAACCAAGTTTCACTAATATACCTCCTTCCGCTTATTTGTCAAAACCCACCACATTAATTTCCCCCTCTTTGTATTTAATGATTTCAATAAAAGGTTTCCATTTATTGAGATTATTCTCTTTTGGTTTACCTCTTCTTATATTTGTTAATTTATCTAAACGTGCTAATTCCACTGCTTTTCCTCTCCAGTCCGATAATAAAGGGATTTCTTTAGTTTTCCACCTCTTTGCAAAACTAATTCGTGCAGCTGTGATCAAATAAGTTTTATTTGAATTTTTTTACTTTTTTGAACTACAACTCCCAGAAACCCCATCAGCCACTGGGCATGTTGGTTCAGGAATTCTGGGTCTACTACAGAGATGGCATATTTTTGCTTCACTGATGCTGCTGCCTTGAGAACAGACCCTTGAGGAGATGCAATTGATAGGTGTGGCTAATGCTCGAGATTTAACCAAATGCCACACTAGGGATCTGGAAGGATGCTCCTACCAGATTAGATAAGCAAGGTGTTTTGGTCATAATCCAGAAATGCCTTATAACTATTTGATGTAAAAAGACCTCTTCTCTGGTATGCCCATTCTCTGCAAGATGCAAACCAGGCCTGCATTCCTTGAGACAAGAGGTGACATGACAGTTTGGGGGTTGTTTGAAACATTTTTGAGATGTTTCCAAAAGTTCAAAGTAATATATGAATACATTAAAACACCCCTCCCCCAAAACTAACCCCTGCCAGCTACTTCTATTGCCCACTTTATACAAGCAGAGGTACCAATCAGTTCCATCAGCTTGACTGGCCATTACAATATAAGATCTTCCTCCTGCATGCAAGAGATGCTCCATCCCACAAAGCTAAGCACAACTATACTCAGCTTTACACACATATAAATATACACACACACACACACATATACAAGTATAGATGTATGTCTACATTTATATCTATGTAGCACTTGTCATCTTAATTAGCTACTGCTTTCACAGGGCTGCAGTCTTCCAGAGAATGACTCCCAAAATTATTTCTGCAAAGAAGTCAGGTTTCCATGACATCAAATATGCATAGCTGTCAGATGAAGACTGTCTTTTCTGTCAAGACAGACCAGTTCATGATGCCCGGATTCCACAGAAAACTGCTCACTTCTTATCTCTGTGTAATAATACTTGGCATGTTTGTCTGTGCACATGTAAGACTGAGAGAAAGAGAAAGACAATGGAAGGGAGGGAGTGCAAGTTGGGACAGAAACAGTGTTGGTGTTCTGATCACTCAAAGGGGATTCCAGAAGCAACAGCAAAATGGTACATTTAGCATCTCACTCACCTCATCCTTACAACGCAGAAAAGTGTGGTACTTGTAGTGGTGAAGGGAATGGTACAGAGTGTAGAAAAAGGACTTCTCCACTTCCACACTGAATTCCTGTCAACAATAACAGCAGAGAGATGAGGGGGAGAAATCATTCAAGGAAATTATAGAGCACAGCTTCTCCTTGGCTCTGAGTCTACAACTTCCTCACTTACATAATTCTGAGGCATCTCTAAATTGAACTGTTCACCTCTTACAACAGGGGTATGAAACTGTGACTCTCCAGATGTTATTGCTTCAAGCCCCATAAGGCCTAGCTAGCAGCAAAGGATCATGGAACTTACAATCCCAAAACATCTGGAGGACCGGTGGTCCGTCTCTGGCCTACATAATGCATCATCTCCAAGAAATCTCCACCTTCCCTTGCCTAGCTTGTTCTCCTGCCACATCTTCCCTTTCTGCTAAATTGTCCATGCCTTCCTGTTACTGTAGACTCATCTTCCTGTCAGTGCCTGAAATTCTGGGACTAATCTCAAGGTCTTACTTGTAAAGCAATGTTCTTTACTTCTCTCACCCTGACAGAAGCCTGGGGTACACATGCAGATGAAGGAGGAGGCAGGATTGGAAAGAACAGGCAGAAAGAACATGAAGCCCTGAGGTCCATTCACACTGTACAATTTATAGCACTACAGTTGGCCCTCAAATTTCACAGCGGTTAGGGGTGTAGTAGCCCCGCAAAAGTGGAAAAATTGCAAATATTGGGCTGCTATATTTTTTACCTGAGAGAACACTTCTCTAGGCATTTGAAGATACTCCAGTGTGATTCTATGGTCAACTTCCTTTGATGTTGTCCATAGAATCGTGCTCAAGGACCTACAAATACCTAGAGAGAACATATTAATCAAATCCGCAAATAAATCAAATCTGCAATGCTTAACTTGCAAATGTGGAGGGACAACTATATTTCCACTTCAACTAAGAATTCTAAATGTTTGTGTGTACATATGTGCCTTCAAGTTGTCTGTCAACTTATGGCAACCCCATGAATTTCATAAGGTTTTCTTAGGTAAAAATACTCTGAGGTGGTTTTGCCAGTTCCTTCCTCTGAAATATAGCCTACAGCACCTGGTATTCTTGGTGGTCTCCCAGCCAAGTACTACTCTTCCCTAAACTCCAAATCCCTGGAGTCTACAGCATGAAACCATGGCAAATGAAGTGGAATAATAGCTATATAACTGCATAATGTGAATGGGTCCCTGAGGTTGTGAGATGGCTATGGGCCATACTATTTTAAAAGTGCAGTGTACGGGGAGAAGAGATTCCATTTTGAAAATGTCACCTGTGTCATGGGGCAGGAGGAGGCATAAACAACCAATTCAATGGAAGCAGAAAGGAGTACTAGATTCCTTTCTTTAAAAAGTGCAGGGAATTTTTATGAAATAAAATATGATCCCCATCTGCAATTAAAAGTGGCATTGTTCATCCCATCACCTGATTATCTTCCATGTGGCTTCTCCTTCCTTCTTTTGCTATGCTGAATCCCCTCCTGTATGGGTAGAACAGCTTTCCTTTTTTTGTATATTGTGTGTGTGCACGTGTGCGCCTTCAAGTCATCTGTCGACTTATGGCGACCCCATGAATTTCACAAAATTTTCTTAGTCAAGGAATACTATTGATCAGCCACCAATGCTTCTTCACCTTCCTTTAAAAAATATTTTATCAAGTGTATCTTGAATTAGTTAATTCTTTTTCATCTTCATTTGTTGTTATTCCTTTAGAAAAATTACCTCTTTCCCTCCATTTGTACATCTCCCTTAAATGCTATTACTTCTGCAGGCACTAAATAATTGTTAAATAGAAGAAAAGAATAACAGTGACAAGAAAATACAATTTGTTGACAAAACATCAGGACAGAGTTGTGAAGAACCAAGTTAATGTTCGCCTTCGTTTTCAATACAGTAAGTACTGAAATCTAAAAGAAAGAGGATTTGCTCCCTTTATCAAAATTAGAGACATTTGTTTTTTAAAAAATGTTAAGAGTTGTGAATTTAATGTTTTTTAAATGCTCAATTATTCTTATTTTCAATACATTGGGGTTTCTAGGCTGGGACCCATAAAACTCATATTCATATTCTTGACCTCTCAAACACATTCTAGAAAAAAGAAACATTTCCAAATGCCTAATTTTTTTAGAATGTGAAATATTTAACTTACTCTTTCCTTCCTCCCCTCAATTTTTTTTTGAGATTAGTAGGTTTTATACCTTAATTACTATTTTCAAAAACATATGCCCTCCATTTACTAGAAAGCCCAACACACTTGCCTTATTCAATCTCCAGTTACTTTTCACTGAAAACACTTTGAACACTAATTTTAAGTGTCAGTAATTCCGCACACACACACAAACACACATACTCATGCCGAGCAAAACCCTTAAGCTTGTAATTTTGTGGGATGATCAGCAGCTCAGCAAATCTAAATTACAATGGTTTCAGTGTGGAGCGTAACAAATTAATTTGAAATCTATTTAGTTATGGCTTTACCTATGCTACACTCTGATTTTAAATAGGTTTAACTTATGCCATGAATTTCCTTAAGGATCCTTGAGAAACAGAGGGATGCAGGTGAGTACCAGAACACCTACTTCGCATGCAGGATGACTCATGTCCAATTCCTGGCACTTCCAGGTATAGCAAGGAAAAACTCTCTGAAACCCTGGGGATCAGCTGCCAATCAGCACAGATCATACTGAGGGCAGATAGACTTTTTTTAAAAAACCTTTTTTTATTCACAATTTTCCATATATAAAACTTTCATGTTTGCATAAGTCATCAAACATCTCATCCAATCTACAATACACAAAATAACACATAGTACCATTTATCACATGATGTGATACCAAGTTGATGTGTACATGATGTGTACCAAGTTGTGTAACCTGTGGCCTCTGGGTATTGTTGGACTGCAATTTCCATCCACCCTGACTGAACACTGCATATACTGGCTGCAGCTAGTTGGAGTCCAACAACACCAGGCCACAGGTTCTTCTGTTCCAATGTGTATATGTGCTTCTTCTGTGCATAACGTTCATGGTTTGCAAGCAGAAGGCCCCAAGTTCAATCCCCACCATCTGCACATGATGGGATAAGAGAACATGGAGAGCCGTGTCTGTCAAAATAGAACAAGAGTGAGTAAGGTGTTGCTGGTAGCTTAAAGCTACCATGAGCCCTAGTCAACATGGCCCTTCAAGAGGGATTATAGAAGTTACAGCCCAAAATGTCTGGATGGCCACAACTACCCATCCCTGGTGTAGATGTTCTGAGAGGATAAACACAGCTTCATATGTTCATTAACTAGAATGCAAGAGGTTACTAACAGGAAGTAAGACTTAAATCCCGACATCCTCGCATAAGGAGGTTTTTAAAAGAGGAACTGCAAACTCATTATGCAGTCTTTAGGAATCTCAGAGACCCACATTTTGAGTCACGTTAACGGTTTTGCTGAAATAGTTAATTGTCAGTGTACTCTTCTTAGTAGCAATGACCTCAGTTTCAGAACTGGGGACACTGCTAGTGAACAACACCCTTATTCCACTCTGGATAGGGAGGCCTGGGTTCATCCTCCATGTGAACAGGGTTATCAAAGGCATGAATTCTATTATTTTGCTTTCTTGGATGTTATCACATTGGGACAAGGAGTGGAACAGATTGGATGTGAGTGTGTAATGCTCTGAAATTTTACCTCAACAAGTCAAAGCAATATAGAACTTGCTAGAAGAGGAAGGGAGCTTGAAAGAATTTTAGAGACTGGCATGTTAATGGTTTACAAGTCCTTCAGAGCAGAAATGAAGGAAACAACCACAAAGTAGTAGTTATGACCCTGAAAGCCCTGCACAACTTGGGCCCAGGCTATTTTATGTGACGCTATATTTTCCCACATAAGTCTGTCTGGACTTTCAGATCTGTAGGGGAGGCTATTCTCTCAATCCCACAACCTTCAATGGTACTTCTGATACAGACACAGGAGAAGGCCTTCTCAGTGGCTGTTCCCAGACACTGGAATCCCCCATTCAAAGGAAATTAGGTTAGCTCCCTCCCCATTCTCCTACTATCAGGCAGATTTTCTATTCACCCAAGTCTTCAGCAACTACCTGCCTGCAATGGCCTGAGTGGTATGCAGGGTGGTGCTGATGGGAGTTGTAGTCCAAAATATCAGAAAGATCAAAGGTTTCCTGTTCCTGCTCTACACCAATGCTTCTCAGGCTGATGTGGGAGATAAGCTCCCCCCCCTTAAACCGTTAGGGACGTGTCTCATATTTGTGCCCATAGGGTACAATTCTTTCTTGTCTTCCTGGAAACTTGCTGCTCACAAACTGGCACTTGTCCATGGACCAACACTTTGAGTAGCAACACAACTGTATGTTCCACTACAGAGTTGAGCTTCCTCTCAGAAAGTCTTCTTTGGGACCAGGGTGACATCTTTAAAGTTCTGTAATCTACTGAGCTGGCATGGCAATGTGAATACCCTCCAGGTCTGGAACTGCTTGTGGACATCCCTTGCCCAATTGCCCTTTCTCAACTAAATGAGCAAGAAAATCCAACACACTATTTCTCTTTTAGTCAAGAAGTATAGGTTACTCTGTTATCCAATCTCACATTGGTTGTCATTAGGGTTTTCTGGGACTGTCCTTTGGTACTGTCTCGTTTATCTCTTTGTCAACTGTATAACCAATTACATAGTTTTTAACTGGAATTTTGTAACCTTGTCTTCTGATACAGGAAAGAGGAAAGATCACTGTCAGACTGCCACCCAGCGCTGGATAACTGCATGTGTACAGGTTGCCTCCCTCCCCAGTATCCACAGAACCAATATCTGCAGTTTAAGTTATCCGAGAGACACAAAATAGGGGACACATACCATAGAGTTGCACTGGAAAATGCCTAAGGGTGTCATTTCTAGGAATTACTAGGTCCTCCAACACAACTCTATGGTATGTTTGTGCAGGAAGTCCTTTATTTTAATAGGGTTTGCTGTTATCCATGGTTTCACATATACACAGTAAGTCCAGGAATTTCGCTAAAGATACAGAGGGTGACCTGTACTGTGAGTTCTCCACCCTCCCTTTACTTAACAGGGCCACTGTTCCCAGGATTCAGAGGGACAGATTGCAATACAGTTTTAAACAGTGTCATATTGCTTTTCCATGGGAATAGGGACAGTCAAATACTTCAAGTATTTTAAATTGGACTAGAGAACCAATGAAAAATGTCCTGCACTTTCTTGCAGATGTCTAAAGAAGGCAAGTGTGCTATAGTAGGAACTGTGCAATTGCTGCATAGAAACAAACACTGACTAGTTGGAGCAGGGAGAAGGAGACCAGTAGTGAACTGCCATATCAGCGATGGTGGGTGGGGAAATCATTACAGATGTTCATCTTCAACACACAGACTACAGAGTTAGTGGTTGTCACAACGTTCTTTGGCAATGAAAAGATGGTAGCTTTTTGAAAACATATTAGGGAAATTTATGAAAGATAGATTTAGAATGTATGTTCAGAAACAGTATACTTCTGAATAGTAGTGGGAAAAGAACTTCCTCATACCCTGGTTGAGAACATCCCAGAACCTTTAAACTGGCCAGTACTGAAAACAATTTTAGTTTTTAGGTCCAGTGGGAGAACAGTTAACACAGCAATTACTTGCTCCCTAACTTGCTCAAGAGAAGGTCAGTATTGTGATAACAAGCCCAAGTGGCACTGCATTAACCTGTAAAGAACAAGTCTACTGCTGTGTTTAGATGTTCTGTATTGCCATGTCCATGCAGAATATCACTATGAGTCTCGTGTAGCTGTAAAGTGGCACATGTGCAACTTTTGTGTGCTATTGTTTGCCCACATTTTATTCTGAACAAGTGCCAGATCAGCCCTTCACAACTCCACTGAACAGCTTAATGGGTAGGATGGGGTCCTGGGTATTATCACTAGAGATACTAAAACAAGATCTAGTATTTTACTTAATTTTATTACTTATTTTATTGCTTTGATACCAGGAGATGAGCTATTTCTTCCTCTAGTTGAAGGCTAGAGAACCTGTGGTTCTCCCAGTATTACTGGACTCCAACAACTTCTATCAACTCCAGTCAAAATGGTTAATGACTATGGGATTTATTGTTCAACACCATCTGGAAGGCTTCAGGTTTCCTATCCCTTGCTCTAGCGGTTCAGCACTAACTGAACAGAGCTACAAAGAAGTTCATCAGAGAAAGCAATTAAGGAAAAGCTAGAAGGTTAACAGTATTATATGTAGGTGCCCTTTCACATGACACAATGTCAGCCCTGTGATTTCACTTTAACTGCCATGGTTCCAACTTATGAAATCTTGGGATCTGTAGTTTCGGGAGGGGTATTTAGAATTCTTAGCCAGAAAGCTCACCAAACCACAAGCCTCAGGATTCACAGGATGTTGCCATGGTAGTTAGAGTGCTATAACTGTGTAGTGTGAAAGGCCCCCTGATCCAAATGCTTGCTTCTCCCAGGAACAAGGTGTGGTGAGCCACTGCGATGTAGGAGTTAATGTAAGCCTAGGAGCAGGGAGACCCAAGTTTAAACTCCAGCTCAACCTTGAACACTCATTCAGTAAATTTGGATGGGTCCCATTCTGTTTAACATACATCACAAGGCTGTAATTACAAAATAGTGGTGTGGTGTGTGGGGGAATGACATGCACTGAGTTTCTTGATGAAAAATAAATAGTGATCAATGGGCATCGATATATTTATCACAGAACCATTAACACCAATTTTGGTTCCCAACACTAACCTGCGGTTTGGATACATTCTTCTTGAGTTTGTTGAGTGTCTTGCGGTTGTAAGGCTCACCACCCGGACGCAACTTAACTGTGGTGTCGCACGTCTCAGCATGGAGTTGGGGGAACGTGTGGAGTGCCTCCTAGGTGGAAGATGAAACATAAACTATGAGACTAGAGATTCCACATAATCAGTGACTATCAGACCAAATTCACACCCTCATGTTGCTATATACAGTTGGACCCCCGTATCTGTGGAGGGTTCTGTTCCCAGACTTACCGCAGATACCAGAAACCACAGATAACAAAGAACCCTATTAAAATAAAGGATTTTTGGTAAAAGCATACCATAGAGCATTGGAGGACCATATTTCTAGGCATTTCCCAGGCATTTCCCAGGCATTTTCCAGCACAACTCTATGGTACGTGTCCCTATTCTGTGCCCCATGGATAACAGAAAGCACAGATATTGGTTCTGTGCATAGGGGCGGGTGTGTGTGTCTGACTGTATAGTCAAGGCCTTGAGATGTGCAACAGATTGGAAATTTAAAAGAAAGAGAAGAATGACACTCTCAAAGGGTGGAGATGGAATAGCCACTGAGCAAACTAGGAGACTCCAGGAAAAGCACAGTAGAGCTAGAAAGTGGATTTAAAAAAGAGTGAGAGAGACCTTTAAGATCTGGAAGACCTTTTCTCCTGAAATGAAACCAAAGAATGCCTGCTAAACACCCTATTTAAGGGATTTGGGTATTGATTGCCACAGGACATCAAGCAAGAACCAGACACAAACTCCCTACTGCCCAAAGGTGAATTCCCCCAGATTACAGGGTAAGAACCTTTCTGAAATTCAAATCAGTACCAATCTCATGCTCAATGCTTATTATAAAGCTCCAGGTATTTTCTCTCTTTCCGGGCAAGTTGGCATAAGAGAACACCACCAGACTCTCTTTCTTTGCTTCTTGATTGCATTTCCTTCTGTTGCTTCTTTTTCAGTAACTGAATTCTTTTTAAACATAGGTCCAGAGAGAGAAAAGTGGCCTTTATCATCACACTCAAACCAGGACACCTGTAATCAGGCTGCCGAAAATGTCATTGCCCATAGACCTCAACAGAACTTCAGCGTAGTAACTGTAACACTGGGCTTAAGGGAGCTGCAATAGCTGCCAATATGCTTCTGGTCTGAATTCAAGGTACTGGTGATGACACTTGAAAGACCTAAGTGGCTTGGGACCACAATAGTTGAAGGATCACCTCTTGCTCTCCTCTGTATCCCACTAGTGGGGATGATACACCATGGGAGGACATAAGAGAAGGCAGTCTGTGCTGTAGAGCCTTCCCCTCAGAAGCCTGACTGGCACTAACACTGCTGTCATTCTGTTGCCAAGTAAAAAGATGGCTTTTTATTAAAGCCTTTTATCTAAATCTGCACATGTGTTATGGATTTAATTTGTTTTAATGTTCTAAATGGTCAAATTGTTTAATGTGTGTTTAGTCAGTTTAAATTATTTTTTATTGTTTTGTATTATTCCAACTGTTTTTATTGTACACCACCTTGACTTCATCTGATATAGGGCAGGATATAAATACAGGTTGAGCATCCCTTATCCAGAAATTTGAAATCCTCCAAAATCTGAAACTACCACAAATTGTCCGCATGGGTGGCTAAAATAGTGACCTTTGATTTCTTATCTGGAAATCTGAAATCCTCCAAAATCTGAAACTACCACTGATTGTCCACATGGGTGGCTGAGACAGACCTTTGATTTCTGGTGGTTCAGTGTATGCAACCTTTGTTTCTTGCACAAAATTATTTTAAAAACAGTGTGTATAAAATCACTTTCAGGCTATGTGTATAAGCTGTATATGAAACATAAATATGCTTAGATTTGGGTCCTATCTCCAAGATATCTCATTATGCATATGCAAATATTCTATATCCCCAAAATCTGAAATCCAAAACACTTCTGGTCCCAAGCATTTTGGATAAGAGATACTTAACCTGTAGTTTAATAAAGTAACTAAATAAATTCTAGAAGGAGGGTTGCATAGAGATGCCATCTGTGCCTAAGTTCCATGGACAGGAAAAGTAACCTTAAAGTTAACATACAGACTCCCTTAACTATAGAGAAGTCCTTCTATGTTAAAATAAGAAGAGGTGCATATTTCATTCTATCTAGGGCACCCTTCCTCAAGCTGGTAATCTCCAAAACCTTTGGACTGCAACTTCCAGCAGTCCTAGAAATCATGCCCAATAGGCATACTGGATGCCATAGTCCAAAACATGTGGAAGGCCCCAAATTAGGAAAGACAGTTTTGAGATTGAAGACTATACAGTTGTCCCTCCATATCCACGGATTTGGTATCCACGAATTTAAGTATTCACAGCTCAAAAATATTCTTAAAAAAATAATAATCCAAAAAGCAAACCTCGATTTTGCCATCTCATATAAGGGACACCATTTTGGTATGCCACTGCATATAATGGGACTTGAGTATTCATGGATTTTGGTATCCATGGGGGGTCCTGGAACCAAACCCCAGCAAATATGAAGGGACAACTGTAATCTGAAACCCAAAATGTCTCATCTTTCTGCTTTATCTCTACACAGTGCAATCTTAGCAGCAGGGGAATGACATTTTCAACCTTGCTCCATACCTGTAGTGATGGATTAAGAGACACCCTCTTCAGCACCTTTTTCTTGTGATCATTCAATATCCCATCAATCTTCCTCATGGGTGGGAGATAAAGTTCATCTGGAGAAGGATGGACAAAACAGATTATGGGAGCAATTAAAAATGTTTGGGGTGGGCAGAAGTGGACGTTTGCAACTAAAGTCATGAACACCTGGTGCCCTACAGGAAGGGAATTCAAATATTTGGAGGCCAGAGTTCTGTCCAGAAAAGGGGAAAGTGGTGTAACAAGATTGGAAATGCGACACACTTGCTTTCTGAAGATACTGGAATCCCTGGGCAGGACTTGGCTTCTTTGAAAGGAGGTGCTGGTGTTACATTTTAACAAAGCTTATGCCATTATAAAATATGTCACGTTTTCAAAGTTGCGCAACACTTAATTACATGACGAAAATGAACTCACTCTAAGGAAGACTTTAACAACCTTCAAAGATGTCTGATCTTATAGTATGACAAACCATAGCAGAATCTGGAAAAAATAATTTATTTGGTCTACAACACCCAGAATACTCAAGCTGGAATGACCACTGGCCATTGTAGATGTGGGATTCTGGGAACTTTAGACCAAAAACCTCTGCATTTATTTTGCAAGCCCCAAAGAAGCATAACAAGAAAAGTAACAGTATTACTGCAAGACAACATTATTCTTATCATTACTATGCACAGTGCACAATCTGGTATTTTATGCTGAGCTATAAGAAAGCAGAGGTTTCTACCATTAAACAAGGAGCAGAAAATTCAATATTCAGGCAACTTCTGCTTCAGAAAGTTTCCAGGCCTGTACCTCTTGCAGGTAAAAGCCTTTTAAGTCTCCACACAGCCAACAGTAACAAAGAAAGATGAGGAGCTCAGGTCTGGTGATAGGCAGAAAGAAAAAGGACTGCATGGATCTCTCAAGAATTGGCCTAGGGGAGTGAAACACCTGTGACTTCTAATGGGTTCCCTCTCTGGATGCTCATGACAATCAATGTACCACTATGTAAGAGTGTGTACCATTTGTATCCTCAAGAGCTTGGATCATGTCCGGGTCAAGGGCAGTGCTGACCAACATTTCCACGTAGCTGCGGTACATCTCTTTCATGGCTCGCGTATTGAGAATACGGCCTGTCGGCACACGTTCTAAATAAGAGATGGAATATTGCATTTAAGTCATCTACATTCTGCCTTTCTTTAAACCTTCAAGGTGGCCTATGTTAAAAAGCTCAAGGTAGCTAACAGAAAAACAAGGGGGGAAAATAAAATTACAGTTAAAATGTAGCCCTAAAAATAATAACTCTGAAGAAACACTGATTGATGAGAGCCCCTCACCTGGAAATTTTCCCCATTTAAGACACAATTTCTTCATAAGCAAGATAAGCCTCTCTCTTTTTATCCCTCCACCCTGTTTAACATAATCTCCCTCAGTCTGGATCCACAAACCCCTTTCCATGTCTCCTTAAACCTTACTCCAGTGGTGCAGCTTCACCCTGAATCTACACCTCTCTCAGAGATTGGACAAAATTCTCTTCTTCACCTCTACCATGGACAGTTTCCCTACAAAGATTTCTTGAGACCGCTTCACTTCACTTCTAGGACCGCCTGCCCTCTTGGGTATCAATGAACATCAGACACTGTCCTCTTACCTTCCTCGCTCTGCTGGTCAGGGCTGGATTCTGAGTCAGAGGAGGATGCGGCCTCCTTCAGCCATTTTTTCCTCTTTTTAGGAGGTGGCTCAGCTTTCACCTTGGCTGGCTTAGGTTTGGGTTTGGAAGGTCCACTGGCGGGGGTAGCTTTTGCAGGTACAGGAGCAGGGGGGTCAGTTTTCTCCACTTTGGGGGGCTTCTCTGCCTTGGCTGGTTTTTCTGCCTTGGGGGGCTTTTCAGCCTTTTCGACCTTGGGGGGCTTTTCCAGCTTAGGCCCTTTTTCAGCCTTGGAAGGCTTCTCAGTTTTTTCTGCTTTTTCAGTCTTGGGGGGCTTCTCAGGCTTGAGTGGCTTCTCTGGCTTCTCAGCCTTTTCTGGGACTTCCACTTTCTCGGGTTTCTCGACTTTGGGTGTCACTGGGACCTTGGGACCAGAGGCTTTGGGCTGGCTCTGTCTCCTGCGTGAGGAAAGGCATAACTATGAAACCTAATAATGGTCTGGACTCATACGACACTGGGACACAAAAGGTTTGATCTCTGAGGGAGCAGATTTACTGAAGCAGGCAAATGTACATCGAAGAGAGGTTGGAATTCAGGGGAAGGCAATGTGTAGTCTTCCAGTTGTTGTTCGACTGCAACACCTGTCATCCCTTCCCTTCATCTATGTTGGCCAGGGCTCATGGAAGTTGCAGTCCAACAGCAGCTGGAAGGATGTACATTCCCAACACTGCTATAATGGGAACAGTGAAAAAGAGAGAGAGAGAGAGAGAGAGAGAAGGCCTGGGATGAGGCCAGCTTCATAGTCTGTCATGTTTGTGAGAAGAAAACCTTGGACAGAATACCATCCAATTCACTGTTTGAACAGGAATCAGAGGCATGTGATGATCAGAAAAAAGTCCAACATTAAAAAAAAAAAAAGCACAGGCAAGTGAGGAGGGCAAGGTTGTAATTATGTCCCTGTACAGCCCAGCCCAGAGCATGGAAATATTACAGTTGTCCCTTCATATTCGCTGGGGTGTAGTTCCAGGATCCCCCCGTGGATACCAAAATCCATGAATACTCAAGTCCCATTATCTGTAATGGCCTAGCAAAATGGTGTCCCTTATATAAGATGGCAAGGTTTGCTTTTTGGATTATTATTTTTTAAAGAATATTTTCAAGCTGTGAATACTTAAATCTGTGGATACGGAGGGACAATTGTATTTTAAATAGCTACACATTATTCATTGGCTGTTACTTTTTATGAATAATACAGCACAGTATTAATGACATACTCTTTAATTTAAAAAAAAAATTAAAACACCTGCACCACAAAAATGGCCCTTGATCCTCAAGCTCCTCAAAAGAGGAATTTATATATGCGTAATTTTCAGTCAATCAAGCATAAATATGAAGGAAATGCAACTTAAAACACTCGCCTGCATTGGAATAAATGCGCATTAAGAAAGCAATTAATACTAGTGCTTCCCTATCTGGAAAAACAAGCCCTCCCTCCTGTCCCTTCACCTGACAGCTTGCAGAGGCCGGTGCCAAGGCTTCTTGGAGCAGACGCGTACATAATCCTTCTTGTTGATGTTCTCTAAGAACTTAACATAGAGTCGTTGGTACCGATTCTTAGCATCACCAAAATAACCCAGATACTAAAGGGAGGAAGCAGAAAAGGAAGTGACTGTATGTGAAAAGGGGTGCCAGAAATCTCTACATGGTACTTTTGTTCTTCCAGAAGTAATGAGGGGATATGAAACTGGAGATCCAACGCTCTTCAAAAGAGAAACTGGATCAACCCAACTGTTTGCACACAGCAACCAAAGTACAAACTGGCATACTGTGTGTGCATGTGTACATGAGTATAGGAAGGAGAATACATTGCTTCATTTATCTAAAAGTCATCCATAAAGAGTCTTTTTGTATCTCACTTGTCCTTATGGCTAAACTGCATCAAAACAGCATCAAAAATTGGATGGGCTACTTCTTCCACAATGGAAGGAGGCTGAGAAGAAAGTATAATGTGGTGGAAGAATAAAAAAAAACTGAATTCAATCCATTGCATTACATAAGTACCATATTAGAATGACGTGACAAGCTATGGTCTCATTTGTTGAACCTGGCTTTTTGTGATGTGTATCCCCATCTCTGCTAAATAGCCATGATTTATTATCCAGACCTCCCCAAACTACAGCCTGAAACCATTTTTTCGTTATTGGCTTATAGATTTTCACTTTTTAAAAACTGCTTGTTATGACATCTATAACAGTGGCTTGTTTTCCCAGCTTCTGAAATAAGAGCTGACAAAAGTGGGAGTGAAATAGACTGTAAGGAAACCAGAAATGGGGCAGATAGCCATGGTTTGGCTGGTTATCTGCTATGCGATGTATCACTTCAGCAACAAACCATGGTTAATACAAACCATGGCTTACTGTGGCATGTAAATAAATGCACACTAAAATGCAAGCTTAATGAGGTGCCTCTGAAGCTTCTAAGAACAAAGTTTCCCTTGTGCCTGTGTTTACCAAGATTATGGTTTTATGTGATGAGAGGAAGCAAAGCACAAAAGTATCAGGCCATTAGGATGGAACAAGCAGTGTGGACACTTACATTGCTAGTAGCACAAAACTGACGCTGGCCATCCTTGATCTCAGGTGTAAACTTCTGAAGCAAAGCTTTCTGTACCCGCCAGATTGGGGGTGGCTCCCTCCCAGTCTGAAGAGCAAGCTGCAAGAAAGACAAACAAAAGGGGTGCTGATCACAATACTCCTAGCAACCTACTACTGACATCTCGCTTCTAGCAACGACTGTAGCAAAGGAAGTACATCGAAGAAAAAGAGCCCCTGCAAAACAGACTATATTCCTCCACACGTTGTCCATTTTCTTTGAACTGTACAAGACTAGTACCAATAAGCTACACTCCTTCAGTCACCTATATGACTGCACTCTCCTGGAGGACAGTCCAAGAGGATTTGTACTGGGGGGGAAATGCACTGATGATTAGTCCAGTAAGACTTGTTTTCTTCAAACAGTATTTTTGCATTTGGTGACAGATACGCTCTAGCAGTGTAATTAAAGCATATAATCAAACTGGAAAGAAACCCTGTTAGATTCTAGCTTGCTAATGATAAACCTTCATGCAGGTTCAGGGTTTGGTCTGAAGGCTCATGAAGTAGCATCTTGTTGATCTGGGTCTGATCCATGTCTAGATGGGAGAATGCTTAGAAAGCACAGATACACTGAGTTATATCATGGAAGAAAGGTAGGCTAGACATAATAAAAAACATGAGGGGTTTTTCTTAAGAGCACAACCCATGGAAAAAGAGCATTCTGCAAATCTTCTACAGCTGTATGCCAACAAATGAATTATGGAAGAGGAAAAATATTTTGTGTACACTGCTGCACTCTATGGGCCGAATCTGGATTAAGCTGGTCATACTTAGGTCTTAGTGAAATCAAAGGGAGATAAGCTATTAATTTTTCAATGGGAACTAAACATAACTCACTTTGGAACCAACACCTTGCAGTCAATAATGACAGACCTGCCTTTTGTGTTGCAAAACATCCCATTTATTCACATACCTGGTTCATATTCTGGGGTGCCCTGTTATTCCTCAAGTATTTTCTACTGTTTTCTTTTAATTTTGGACTGTCAAGTTTGAAATGTAAGGACATTCTCAGATTCATGTTTTGAGATATAAGGGGACTTTTTTTGGCTTTAGTAAAACTAGGAATTTTAAAAACTTGATAAGGAATAGCTTAAATCAGGGCCCAGAAAAAGTTCTAAGATAGAAATAAGAAACACATGGCCCAGGTATCTCTCACTATTAGCTATGTTGTCTAGGGCTAATTTGAGCTGCAAGCTAACACATCTAAAGGACCACACATTTGCCTGCCCTCCTCTAGAACCATCTGATTGTAAAGGACATTTCTGCTACATGATGGTCCAGCATTGCTTAAACTTGGATTTGAGTAGTTCCCTGGAAAGGACACTGCTGAAAGCTTCAATGTCAGATTTAAATTTTAAGTGCAATAATGTATTTTAAAAGCACAAATACATATCAAGCCAAAACCTTACCCAAGAGGAAACATTCAGACAATGCAATAACAAATAACATTTAAGAGTACTGTGGCACCTTGAAGACTTAACTAATTTTATTTGGTGTGAGCTTTCATGACGCTAGCCCACCTCCTCAGGTGCGTGTCCAAAAGTGCTTCCCCATTCATTCATCTGAGGAAGTGGTCTAGAGCCCACAAAAGTTGATGCCAAAAAAATCTTGCTAGCCTTTTTAGTGGTACCAAGTTCTTTGTTGTTATTTTTGCTGCAACAGACTGTCCCAGCTACTCTGTACCACCACTGCCCCTGGGGAGGTTTCTGAAACAGGAAAATGAGCCTTGTTATCCTTTAAATTTCTCCTGCTCTCATTAGCAGTTTTAAACAATGCACCCTTGGAACTCTTTACACACCTTTAGGGCCTGGACATCCTCAACACGTATGACAAACTCGTCACGCTCTCGGAAGATCCCCTCCCCACCACTCTCCACCTCCTCTTCATCTGTCTCCCCACAAATGGCTGCCGTCTCCTGCTTCTTGGCAAGGTGGAGGGGTCGAGTATCCTCAGGATCCTCAGGTTCAGGAGATGCCTGGGCTGGTGGCTCTTCTGGGACAGGCGGAGGCTCCTTAGGTGACAGAGCTGGGGAAATGGGGGGTGGGGGTAGTTCTTGCTGGGTTTCTGCTTCCACTGAGGGGGCCGGGCTGGGGGCTTTCTCTTCCACTGGTGGAACATCTGTGGGTGAAAGCAGGAGGTTTTAGTCAGCAAAACTGCCACATTTTTTTAAAAAAGCCACCTTTTTCTAGACAGTGTATTTTTGGATTTAAAACTTTACCCCTTTTGTTTACCATCCCACCCTCTTTGCAAGTAAACATACTGCAGCATGCAACAAATTCATATCTTCAGGGTTTGGGGACTATATGGGTTAATTTTTGCAAATTTTGAAATGTATTTTTAAATAAATTTTATTTCATAGTTAGTCTGTTGAAATGTTCTCCTCATAGTTTAGAGATTTACCTCGATTAATGCATGATATTAAGAAGAAAGTGGTTTTAAAAATCTACAAACGTTAATAAGCCATAACAGTTTTAATATTCCTGCTTCACGTATTATGGTGAAGACCCTATCTGTTTGGTGTGTTCTATTAATATTTCACTTAAAGGGAGCCCTGGTGGCGCAGTGGTTAAATGCCAGTATTGCAAGCCACCATGTTGCAAGTTCAATTCCAGCGGGCTCCAAGGTTCACTCAGCCTTCCATCCTTTCGTAGGTCAGTAAATTGAGTACCCAGCTTGTGGGGGGCAATTAGCTAACACACATTGGAAACTGTTTAATGCAGTGTAGATGTGTAAATAGCTATTGCTTAAAACAATTTGTAAGCTGCTCTGGTAGCCTTGTGGCTGAAGAGCGGGGTATAAATAAATAAATAAATAAATAAATATAATTTTTCATTTTGTTTGTTATGTGTTTTTGTAGCATATTATGCTATCAATTGCAAGAAAAACACCTAACAGCAACAAATATAGACTGAGATGGTTGAGGAGACTTGGAGAGTATGGGTGAGTGCTAGAGAGCTTTAGCATGTAATGATAGGCCAGGAATCCTGGTTTAATAAATCAGAATATGATCAGAGTACATGCTAATGCACAAAGACCATTCACTCCTCCCTTTGCATGAGGAGATAAACAAACCAGGAAGAGGATACATCCTGTGGTATCTCACTCTGAGATTATGGTTAAATGATGAGGGATAGCGCAGTGTAGTGGTTTGAGCATTGGACTACGATTCTGGAGACAAAGGTGTGAATCCCTGCTGAAATATGGAAACCCACTGGGGGACTTGGAGAAGTTACATTCACTCAGCCTTAGAGCAAGGTAAAGGCAACCCCCCTCTGAACAAATCTCGCCAAGAAAACCCCATGATAAGTTTGCCTTAGGGTCTCCACAAGTCAGAAAAAAACAACAACACAACAACAACAATCCCATGATTTATGATTCATATCCTGACAACAAACCTGGCTTTAAATGTGGCTTCTGAATCCTGATTTACTTGGCATACTTAACCATAATATCTGATTTGGACAGTACATGGTTTGTTTACCCAATCATGCAAAGAGAAGAACATGCAGCTCATTCACTGTATGATTCATCACATCAGGATTCCTGACCTATTGTTACATGTGGACGAAGCCATTTACTATATTTGTTCAATTATAATCACCTGAAAAAACTTAATCATACTTTCCAAACTATTCACTTTGACAAACATATTCATTACATTAGTTTATACTATGAGAAAGCTATTTTTGAAAATGGCATATTTTTTTCAAAAAGATTTCAGTAACTGACAATTCTCCAAAAATATGGGTATCGACAAATGTGGATTAGCAAATGTATGCAGAAGGGAGCAAGGGTTTCTTTTTACTTTTAAAATTCCTCAGATTTTCCCAACTTGATGCCCTCCAGGTGTGCTGGATTATATGTTACACATAAATGGAATTCCTCTTAGGCCTGTGTTTCTCCAATTGTTGACCATTATTTATTTGTTTTATTGTATTGTTGTATGGATATGGTATAGTTTCATTAATGAGGTTGTTGTTAAAAGTCTTTACATTGGGGTATCACATTTTCACATACAGCTGATGTAATATGCAGGTGGACTCCACCATATCCTTGGAACCAATATCCCTAGTTTCAGTTATCCATGGGACACAAAATAGGGGACACATACAATAATCATGCTGGAAAATGCCTAGGGAGGCATCCTCTCTAGGCACCTTCTAGATCCTCCAATGCAACTCTATGGCACATTTTTACTGGAAGTCCTTTATTTTAATAGGGCTTACTGTTATCCATGGTTTCTGGTATCCACGGTAAGTCTAGGAACCAAACCATGGATATGGGGGCCTGACTGTACTATACATTGTTTTAATTAACTGATTTGGTGTTTTCGTCAGTTATGGTCTTATTTTGCAAGAGATCTTGTGCTTTGTACTGGTTAGACTACAATTCTCACCAGGCACCCCACCCAACTGCCACAGTTGCTGAGGATAAGGGGGCTGTAGTTCACCCTCATCTAGAAGGCACCAAGCTAAAGAAAGCTGCTTTATATCAATACTACTGGGAATTATCTAAAAGGCTTGATCTCTAAACAGGGTTGCAAATTGAGAGGGAAAGAATGCAGCTAGACCCAACTAAGTGAGTAGTAGGCCATTTGGAAAAGATGGAAATCTTACGGTCAAAAGGAAGTGTTTGATTATTAACAGTCTGTGTATTCAGGATTCAAGGGCTCTTAAGAGGACACAGGAGACAGCAAATGCTAAATACCATACAGAAATCTATATTTCCCAGAACCTGAAGACAAAACTAGCAAGACATCCGGTAAGCGAAACCCAGAGATGAAGGACCCGTATCACCCCTCCCTCAGAGAATGGCCAAGGGCTCAGGGCTTGTGGAGGATCTGCAGCCACTCACCGCTGGGCTCTCCCTCCTTGCGGTCAGTGGGGTCATAGAGTGCCGAGATGGCTGAGGAGATGCTCTTCTGGAGGTCCTGGTTCTTGCTCACAGAGTCTTCCTCATCAGATGAGAAGGAGGGTAGTGTCTCCAAGTTACGCTTCAGCTCCTCATCCAGCCTTTTGCATGGGCTGGTACAACTCATAACAAGCCCAGCTGGATCCCCTTCCGGTCCATCCAACCCCCCAGGCAGCATTGAAGGTGCCACGCTGAAGGGAGGTGGAGGCTGGGAAGAGGAAGAGGAGGATGCAGCTGATGGGGGACGTGGTGTCTTGGAGGGGCTTCCGGAAGAAGAGGCCACAGGGGCTGCTGTCCCAGACGGCCCAACCGTGGCTGCGGAGGTGGAGGATGATGACGAAGGCAGCGTCTGACGCTTGCCTGACTTCAGGAAGTCCAGGAAGGAGGCCATGAACCCTGACTTCATCTCAGGTTGCTTCTCCTCCACCTCCTTGATCTTCTGTTTGATCTTCTCTCGGGTCTGGCTGCTATCCAAACTGCTCTCTTGAGTGGGCTGGTGAGATGGGGCAGGAGCCTCCAGCTGAGAACCTTCCAAGCCTTTTGGAACTGGCAGCTTGATCTGAGGAAAGAGAAGGCATTGGAGGAGGGGAGGAGTTTCAAAAAAGATTTCTTGGCTTGGCCTCTCTCAGACATGGGCTTTCCCCCCTCTCTTTTGGGGTTTTTAATGTGCACCACCTCTTTGGACCCACCACTGAGTGAGTTTGCACACATATGCTTCCAAAATTATGGACTTTAAAAAAAAAAAACACCCAAAAACTACACTTTCTGGATTTCTCTCCAGGAACTGGTTAGCAGGTGAAAAAGGAATAAAGTGAAAGAAGAGCCGGGTGACCTGGCATCAGCTCAAAAGGGGAGGAAGAAACCAAAGAAGAGCTCTGAAGAGAATTGGATGCTACCCATAATCAACTGAAGTCCCATCTGTCCAGCTCATCTCTGCTTTTGACCTTCCTATGGACCAGGGATGGAAATCCAGCAGACTTAGCCAGCAGGGAAGAGAAACGGGGCACTGCAGTCCAATAATACCTGCAAAGCCCCATCTTCCCCAACCCTGCTATAGACATGGACTCATCTTCCCCACTAGACATGCAACTTCTCTTTAAAATGAAAGGAAATAAAATTCTACATCAGTGCTTGGGTAAAACAAGCATCATGCACACAGACCAAAAAAACTATAATCTCAATCCCTTTTGTCACTAGCCCCCAAACAGCCACATTCTACTGAATTTATCTCTGTCTCAGACAGAGACTCTTTCTCTTTCTCTTTCACACACACACACACACCAACACATTACACTGTCCAATATCCCAAGCATTTACAAATTCTGCCATCCTGGCTTGGTACCGTCATACATTCAAGAAACCCAAACTCTGCAGCCATGAAATAAAAACCATGCTAATGTTAAAACCACACTGCTAACTATGTATACTTTCAAACACTGCCTGGTAAAATAAACAAACAAATAAATAAAACCAGCCAAATTAAAGGCTTTTTAGAACAGACAAGGGTTCTATCTTGTCTCCCACATCTTGTAACATTTACATGAAGCTGCAGGGTGAGAATGGGCTGAAGCACCATCAGCATGCTGGTGACATTCAGTGCTTACTTGCTCTCTCTTATCTGCTCCAAGGCAGGCAGAGGAAAGACCTGAGCCACTGCCTATCATTCCTAATGGACTGGGTGTGGACAACCACACTGAAGCTTAATGCAGGCAGGACAGAAGGACTGCTGGTCATTCAGCCCTGATTCACATGCTTTGGCTAGGCTTGCACTCCCTCTTACAAATAAAGAATGTAGTTTGTGCACGCTCCTGGATCCAGCACTCTTCCTGGCTTGCCAGGTGGTGACGACCATATTAGTAGCATCTCCTGAAATCCCTTCAGTAAAAGGGATGTATTGTTTTCTGGATCCCTGCTCCAGATACACAGCTGGTTCACATCAAGTCAAGCCATTGGTCATGGTAGTTCAGCAGTGTCTACACTGACTGGTAATCGCTCTCCAGGGTTTCAGGTAGGAATTTAGTCTATCCATAGGGAATGAACATGGAACCTTCTGAATGCAAAGCACAAGCTCTGCCACTGAGTTATAGCCCTTTCCTGTGGCCAGCCTGCATTACTGATATACACTACACAAGGGGCTGCTTTTGAGAACCATTCATAACTAGCAGTGTGAAGGCCTGGGGAGGAACAGGACAAATTTAGGGAGAAAGAAACAATTTTTTCCAAAGTCTTTTCCATCTGGAAAAACCTGGAGGTGGGGGAGAGATTGCATAATATTTTCTTTCAAAATTATAAATAAAATGTTTAAGACAAGGTGTTAGTTATATTTGCTGTTGTTGTGTGCCTTCAAGTCATTTCCTACTTACAGCAACCCTAAGGTGAACCCAGCACAGGGGTTTTTTACTTCCCCAAAATTATTTCTAAAAACTATGCAAGAGGAAGACTTGAAGTCAAGACTATCTAAAAACCTTGGTCTCCATTTTCTTTTCTCAGTTCTTTTTACGGAAATGAGTGTATTAGGTCTGCTCGATACTATGGAGAACTAGAGGAGATGAAACAATTTTCTTTGTTATTATGTTGACTTCTCTGCCCCCACCCTTTGTTTTTATTGATTTTTCCTGTTCCTAATAAACTGGCAAAACCCAAGAGGTTACTTACAGTTCTGGTATTCCCTACAGTTCAGGACTGTGTGACTCCATTTGTAACAATAAAATGAAATAAAATGTAAAGAAGTAAATTCAATTTATAATAAACAAAATGTACTATCATTATACCAAACATGATATTATGGCAAACTAAATTATACATGTTTTATATTCCTTAAGTAATAAACTTTCAATCCGTAAAGTGTTGTCATTTAAAAAAAAAAATCCAAAAAAAAAAAACCACCCCCAAAAATCCAGGAAAAAAGGTCATCATCCCCCTGCCCCCGCTTCAAAATTTATGGAAATTTTACATCTCTATGCATATTGTTCCCAATGGTACAGAATGCAGTAGCCAAACTACCAAAATGTCAAGTGTAAAGTGTTCCAATCCTATCATCTCAGCACTCTCGAGATGAAAGATTCTCTGGCTGGTAATTTGCTTCCAGACTCAATTCAAATTGGTGATCTTAAGCCAGTGTGAACAAAGTGCTGCCCTCCCAATGCTGGTTTTGTGCTGACAACCCTGACTCTTCCAGACTGCCATTTTCCAGCCCCCACTTTCAAAAAAGGTGAATTGTCTCTTTTTAAACTCAGCCATTTACCTTTTAAAAAGGTTGCCAACTCTGGCTGTACTGTTTCACATTTAAATATACCATTGTTTTTAAAAAGAAGTAGTAAAATTTCAGCCAATTCCAGTTCTGTGGGGTGTCTCTCTCTTTCTCTCGCCCTCTCTTTTTTGGGGGCATTGTTGACAGTCTGCGTGGTCCCAAAAATACCTGGGACAGAAAATTTGACTGTGGACCTGTTAACTGCCATGATTCCATCTTGTGGTGAGTATGGTGAGACATGAGAGCTCTCTGGCTGAGAATTCTAAATAGCATTCTCTAAAATATAACTCCTGGGATGTTGCCATGTTAGTTAAAATGGAACCACAGGTCTATAGAACTGTGTGGTGTGAAAGAGCCCCAGGACACCTCCAGAAAATACCTTCTTCTGCATGAACCCTGGTCAGACCCTTATAGGACCAGCACTGCCACTAGGTAGACTAAGGTAACTGTCTCAGATATCAGATATGGGGTGTCATTGGCAGAACCCAGGTTGTGGGATGCTCCCCTCATGCCAAAAGGCCTGCATATCAACCTCACTGCTCACTTTTCAGCAAGTTTTTAGACTGACTTAACCATATTGTTTTTCTTCTGTTAGCTGTTTATACTGGCTTTTGTTTTCATTATTGTTTCAGATTCAGGGATTGTTTTAATACGTGATAGTGTAAATGGCTTTGAGGATTATTCATAGAAAACCATGGTGTGTTCAAATAAATAAAATAAAAAATTGAACACCATTAAAATATTTAACAAGTGAAGCAAAATATTCACTGCCATAGTTTACAGGTGTTTTATGTGACAGCTGATTTAATTTTTTAAAAAACTTCTGTATCATCAGGTTTTTAGCTATACAATTGGCCCTCCACAGTCGCTGGGGTTAGGGGCACAGGACCCCGGCGGAAGTGGAAAAACCATGAATATCGCTAGCCCTTCTCCCCATATTTAACACACAAAGTACTATCTATGGATTCAATCCACCACATATGACTTCAAGGCAGGGTTCCTTCGCAAGACAGAAGCGGGCAGCTGGCGGTGCTTGCCGCCGCCTCCACTGCTGTCTTACGCCATTTTTAATAGGGACTTAGAAACCTCACCATACACTCCCAGCCTCTCTCAATCTCGCAGTCCCTATTAAAAATGGTGTAGGGGAGCAGCGGAGGTGGCAGCAAATAATCCACGAATAAACAAATCTGCAAAAATTAAACCCGCAAATGTGAACGGCCAACTGTATTTTGTTTTAACCTTCCTCTAAACTGCCTTGGGTCCCATATGAGGAGAAAGGTGGGATATAAATAAAATAAAATACTTCCTTTTTTTTTTTGTATTGACAAATGGATTATTTTGCATTCAATAAATCCAAATATTTCACTATCAAAATGTGTTTCTAAATCTTTGTCTTGTGCACCTCCAAAACTGCACATTGTACTTATTAGGAGCATTCCACTGGCTCTTTCAAGAAATAATAATGATAAAAGAGTAGAAGAGAGAAAAGATACAGTAAAGTAAATGCTGATAAGAGCCACAAAGCAGGTGGCAGCCCCAGATGCTATTTAACTGCAACTCCCAACATTCCTCACCATTGTCTATCCTGGCAAGGGCTGCTAAGAATTGCAGTTCAACATCTGGAGCGTTACACCATTCCAGTATCTGCTATAAAGTCAGGCTAGGCTTCAACACACGGCCCAAACTAGTAGAAATTACTTTTTTGGACTACAACTCCTAGACTCCCCCAGCTAGTATGGCTACCTTAATAAATTTAGTATGATTAGATGGTGAGGAAATTTAATTGAAGCTATAAATATCCAACAGGAAGATGAAATGATGGAAGTTGATTAAGTGTTTATGTGTTGTCTGCATTTGTTATGATCTATGTTATATGTTAGGTATTTGTATGTTTTATATATTTGTGGAAAGTTTTAATAAAGATAATAATAATTTAAAAAATGTGGAGGCCTGGGGGCTGTCATTTTAAATTCTGCAGCATCCTGAATATAGCATCATTTTGGAGTACTACAGGAACTTAAAACAGTGCTCATAGGAGCACTGTTGCTGCTACTGCTAGCTAAGTCGCTCAGGAAGACTTCCTATGGGAATGGTAGGTAGAAATGGGCTCACTAGCAGACAACATCCTGCAAACTTAGAGCCAACCTGACATATGTTCAGAAAAAGTGACTGTAGTACAAGTGGGGGGAGGGAAACCTTTGGCATGCCACATATTTTGGACTATAACACCCACAGTCCCTTGCCACTGACTATATACTTAATGGGACTGATAGAAGTTGCAGATCAAAAATCTTTGGAAGGCTAACAGCTTCTCACTTCTGCTATAGATCAAAGAGAGGAGAATATGTACAGTAGGACCCTGGTATCCACGGAACCAATATCCGCAGTTTCAGTTATCCGTGGGACACAAAACAGAACACATACCATAGAGTCTTCCTAGAAAATGCCTAGAGAAGCATCCTCTCTATACACTTTCTAGGTCCTCCAAGATATCTCTATGGTATTTTAAACCAGAAGTCCCATTATTTTCAACGGCATTTGGTGTTATCCACAGTTTCCGGTATCCGTGGTAAATCCAGGAACTGAACCCCCATGGATATGGGGATCCTACTGTATGTCACCGAGGCAAATCCCACTCGTGGTCTCTTGTTCAGACACTTGTGTATCTCTTTCTAAGCAGATTTCTGATTACAAATAGATTTCTGACTCAATAAGGACTAAGAAATAAATAAATCCACAAGGGTAACAAGAAGCAAACAGATCTAGAGGCATAATCTGATACACATTAACTCAGTAGCAAGGCTCTCTATGGTCAATAGAGCTTATTCTCAGGTAAGTATGCACAGAATCACAGCCTAAAACTCTTACATTGTGTCAGCTGCTAAAGTCAATACAAAATTCTGTAAGTATAAGGGTGCAGAATAATCACACTTCAGTTGTAACTAATAGACCCTGAAATACTTGTAAGAGTATAGGGAACTATCTTGGCTATCAGGGGCCACGCTTACCAAGCAGTAAGAGAGCATAGACACTGCAGGAGGAAGATATAGGAAGGAAGGTCTTGCCTACACCCATTTTGAAAAAATGAAGGGAGTTTAGATTTACCATGTAAGGTGCAGCGTAGGGCATCTTTACATCAAAACAGTGACTACAGCTTTTGATAAATCACCAATTTCCAGAGTCACGTATTAAGTAGAAACCTTTTGTATCATCAGGTTTTTAGCTATACAGTTGGCCCGCCACAGTTGCTGGGAATTCTCCCTATGTTCATTCATGGCCATACAGTAGCACCCTCACACCCGCTGATTTGCCATCTGCTGATTCAATTATCCACGGATGGCGACAGTGGGGGGTGTGTGGACGGGGTAGGGAGGGGAGGAGTAGATCTCACCTCCCTTCTCCCTTCACCCCTGGGATCGCACCCCAAGATCGCTCCGACGGTGGGAATGGTGACAGGGGCATACACTATTATCCACAGATTTCATTATCTGCAGGACCCCTGGAACCACTCCCCTGTGGATATGGGGGTCCTACTGTAGAATGTATGAAAAGCCCTGACTGCAATCCACAGCATGGTGAAGTTACTTTTTTGTGTCTATGTGTCCCAAGCCAGCATCCCAAGCCAAACACCTGTGAAGAGACAAACTGGGCAAGTCTAGTTAGAGCTAGCCAATCACAACTCAGGGAAGGCATCCCTCTGGTAGGAAAGGATACAAAGTAGAGGCTTGTCTGTAAAGAGAGTTAATTATAGCAGTCAGAGTCAGGTGAAGATTTGAAGAGGGTTTTGGGAACTGTGAATGAGGAAAGAGTTCATGGAGCTCATGTTTAACCTTATTGTTACATAAGAAGTCTTTATTTGCTTTATTTTCTACAACTATGTCTAAACTGTTTACATTTAAGTATTGAAAGGGAAGACTGGCCATGTGTTACCACGCTGAACCACTGATCAACACAGCCACTCTCCAGTGCAGTGGTCACCTTGAAGCCAGAGTACCAGATCCAGAGAGAGATCTTAAGGGTAAAAGGAGCAAGGTGAGTGATAGGAGCCAAAGGGTTGGAACTGCTGGGACAACTTGGAAAGGGGTCCCGCCACACCATCCTCCAATTCCGCCCCTCCCCATGGACTCCTATAGCCAACATTTCATCATTCTTCATCACATGTAAGTATCCCATTGTGTAATATACAAATAAAAAAACAGATTTTCTAAGATCCACTTCATATGCACCCAAAATGATGGTTGCTAGCAAAAAGACAGCTTTTAAAATACAGACCATAAAGTACAGACACCAGTACAACATCTCTGGATGAGCTGTTCTGACTGGTAAGTCGACTGAGAAGCAAACACAAATGTTCCTGATCATGCTACTAAGCTTTTTTTGGTAGTTGTCATAGCACTAGGGGTGCACATGAATCACATTTAAGTTGCCAAGCATTGGTTTGTGCCTTATAACATCCTTTCCAGGGCATCAGAGCTCTGGAGTCCCAGAGACTGGTCACACACCCCTTGGACTGGGCAGAGCTCAGAAAAGTTACTTTTTTAGGTTATAGTTTCCAGAATCCACTGGTGATACTGGCTTGTGGGTTCTGGGAAAAATTCAGTAAAGTAACTATTCTAAGCCCAGTGGCAGAAACAAGTGTGGCATACAGCAGAAGGTTCCAGCATCCCTAGTTCATCCCTGGCATTTCTAGTTGAAAAAAGAGGGTAGCAAGTAATTGGAACAACCCAAGCCTGAGACCCTGGCGAGCCACTGCCTATCAGAGAAAACAACACTGGACTATATGGACAAACTGTTTGATCTGATTTAAAGCAGTTCCCTCTGTTCCAAACCAGTCCATTATACCAAGCCAGACACCATGTATACTCTCACTGACTTCTGCCTGTTTTATTCTAGCACTATCCCCTACAGAAGAATCCCCTCTCTTACCATTAAGCCCTACTGCTTAACAAAGAAACCCAGCCTCCTCGCCCTCCCAGCTTACCTTCAGTGGTTTGAGTGACTCCAAGCCTCCTCCTGGCTCCACCCCCTCCTCCCCAGCTTTCTTGCCCCTCCCTCTCCCCCGGCCACGGGGTTTCTTGGTGCCGTCGTGAGCCACGCCATGGGGTGGTTCGGTCAGGGGCCGGATACGGGGCCTCCCACGGGGGCGGGGCGGGCCCTCTCGCTTGGGCTTGGTGGGCTTGCGACCCCGTCGTTTGGGCCCCTCCATGAGGCCACTGTTAGGCGGGCAGAAGTCTATGTCCCCCATGGGGCTGAGGCTGGTCCGGTTGGTGCGGCAGCTGGAAATGAGGTCAGGAAGCAAGTCAGGCAAACGGCGGCTGTTGAGGCGGATGTCGGCTGGGACGTCTTCCTTGTCCTCGTCATCTTCGAACTCGTACTCCTGGGCGTAGTTCTTTTTGGGCGGCTGGAACGGTGGCTCTCGCTTCTTCAGCAAGTGGAAGGATGATGTTTTCAGCAGCTTCTTGGGTTTAGAGGAGCAAAATATTGGCGACGTCAGACCCGACTTGGATTCAGAAACGGGAGGTGTCCCATGCTGGCCGGACTGGATTAGCCCCAACTGCTCCGTGTTGACTGTTGATGGCAACTCATGCTTGACTGACACAGAATCTAGTCCCAAGTGCTGCCCATCCCCGCTTTCGGACTGGCAGTAGCTCTGGTACCCTTGCCCTCCTTGCATCATGTCATAGCCCCCTCCTTTCATCCCCTCACCTCTCTCCATGCCTTGTGTGCCATCATCTGGCTTGGGGAACTCATCCCCGGCACAGGGAGGAGGCCCAAACATGTCCTCCATGCCTGGAAAGAAGCTTCGGTCTTCATCTTGTAACAAGGAATCTGGGAAGCAGATGGAGGTCAGGGGAACAAAACGCTGCTTGGCTCCCTGTGGGCTGGGGCTCTCAAACTGGTCCTTGCCTTCAAGTTGCCCTTGAGGGACTTGCTGTGAGGAGTCTGGATCCAAAGTGGCATCAGGAAGAAGATGTTGTTGACTTTGTACTGCCCCACTTTGCCCCAGGTGGGATTCCAAACTCAATTCTGGCTCCAAAAAGTCCTGGATTTCTTGGGATTGGGAAAGATTGCCTTGGGGCATCACCTCCATGCCCTCAGACTGCATCCTCTCTGGCTGGAGCTGGCCTTGGAGCTGTGGGGACTGCTGCGACTCGAGGAGCTGTGCCTCCATGCTCTGGGAACGCACGTGAGCCTGGTGCAGGTGGGCTTCCAATGCCTGCATCTGAAGCTGCGGAGAGGGGGCTTCAGCTTGGTGCATGCGCTGAGGTTCCATCAGGTGGACGTCCAGGGGGGTCCGAACCTTCCCACGTGAGTGCAGCTGACTTTGGGTGTGTGTCAGCACTGACTGGAGCAGCTGGGACTGCTGCTGTTGTTGTTGCTGCTGTGAAAGGGAGAGAGGGGGCAAGTCAGGAGGGGAGTCCAACATTAGCGTTGCACCCTGCTGCCCAGGCATCAGTCCGTGAGGCTCCATGGGGTGAGGCTGCGGGGCATGCTCAGGAGTTTTCTGTAAATAAGAGTGGGCTTGGGAAATCTCCTTGCCGCCCGTGTCCATGTGGCCTCCCTGGAGATGCTGCTCCACTGACTTCTTGATATCTTGCCCGTAAGAGTCCATGGAGCCAGCTTGATGGCTGTAATGGACTACAGAGGTGGCCAAAGACTCTGGTGTTGAGCGTGTGTGTGGATACTCCTTGGCCCTCTCTCCTTTCTTCTTGTCCTTTAGGCTCTGCAGAGACATTTCAAGGCCCTGGTTGTCCAGGTTAGAGTTGGTCCGGATGACACTCTGCAAGTGATAACGCTCCTCCGTCTTGCTCAGCTCATACCCCATCCCTTTCCCAGCCCTCTCTTCACACTCCACCATCCCTTCCGTGGGCACCCTAGGTGGACTCTGTGACTGCAGCAGGTGCTGGATCAGGAACTCCTCATCTTCCGTCCGCTCAGACGACAGTAAGTCTGAGTCGGCCTTGGATTTACCATAAGATGCTGCCCTCTCCAACCCTCCTTGGGAACTCTGGTAGCTCTGGGTGTGAGCTGTCTGCATGAAGGAAGGAGAAAGCACAGAAGTGAGATACTTCTGAGACTGCCCAGGTGACGCCACACTCTGTGGTCGGTTAGCAGTGGGCGACTGGAGAGGCCGAATGATCTGTGAAGGGCTCGAGTCTGGAAGGTTCTGGCTGTGTGAATAGCCAATTGACTGGCTGTGGCCTGGCATAGCTGGTGAGTGGCCAGTGCTGTAACTTAGCGATGGGCTGGCTGTGGGCATCCCCTGCGAATGAGCTGGTACATAACTTGGTGTCTGGCTGACAGAGACGTGAGGCTCGGCCTGGACACTGTACCCAACGGATGACAAGCCTTGCAGCTGCTCAGGCGAGTAAGTCTGATTCTGACAGGTCTGCAGCCCTTGCCCACCCTGACTGGCCTGCCCCTGTTGGGCCTGGCCAGTGGTCGAGTAACTCTGAGCTTTGCTTACGCTTGTGAGGTCTTGGGCCTGATTGCTGCTGAAACCTTGTGAGGCCTGGCTAACTGAAGAGAGATTCTGTGGCTGGCTAACAGAGTAACTTTGAGTTTGGCTCATGGAAAGCAGGCTCTGGGGTTGTCCGGGCGAATAGGCCTGGGACTGGCTTGCGATGACAGAGCTAGGCTTGGGGGTGGATGAACTGTAGTTGCTTTGGCACTTGGGTGTGGCAGTGGAACGGGGTGGTTGGCGGGAGGCAGAATAGCTCTTGGATTTTGAAGAGGAGGCTGTGCCAGAGTACCCAGGGGACTGGATAATGGGACGGTAACTTTGGGAGGGTTCTTGCCTCGTGGCCTGCGGGGTCTTCTGCTGCTGGGAACCTTCACTGCTGGCAGGGGACTGTTCGCCCAGGGGGCTGCAGGAAAGACTGGAACGGTGGGGCATCTGCTGGTAGCTGCCCCCACAGCTCAGGTAGTGCTGGAGGGAATGGGCAGCGGGCAGCTGCGGCTGGGCGCTGGAGGGTCTCTGGTAATGTTTGATCACACTGTCCTGCCGGGGGATGGCCCGCTCAATGGAGGCAGGTGAGCTGGAAAAGACAGAGGTGTTGTAAAGCTGTGATGTCTGGTCAGATGGCCCCAGCGAGGACGAAAGGAGGTTGAACTGGGAAGGGAGGTGACGGGATGCCGACTCTTGAGCGCTACGATAAGCTGAGCTTTGGGAGGGCAAGCCTGTTCCCAGCACTGCACTGCCCAGCCGGTCGAAGCTGAGAGATGAAGGGACACTGGGCTGGGAGGACTTGATGTGAAGCAAAGGATCGTGTGGTGACAAGAGACCATTGGAGGTTGGGCTGAAGGTAGCATCTTGCAGGGTGAGTGAGGAAGTGACTGGAAAGCTGCGCCCGCTGAAGGAGGCTGGGTGCTGGTAAGCAGAGAGCGCCGAGGATGAAGGGAAGGTGCCGGAGCCTGGGAGGGCCCCCGAGATGAAGAGCTCGGCAGGCGCTGGAGTGTGCATGGCTGCAAGGAAGAAAAAGAGATTCAGGTTATGGACTCCTGGACAAAGACAACAGAATGTATGGGTCATCTACAAAGGAGACGCTAAGCATTACCTCCTCAAAGAGGGGTAGTAATAAGTATGTGCACAAAATGGCACCAAAACACATTTCTGAAAGAAATTCATGAAATGACCAGCTCCCTCTCCCCATTCCTTCCACATCAAGACAAGACTAAGGTCATGTAAGCCATAGTTCAGGGCTTGGGAGAACATGGGGCCATTCACACACTGCTGTACTGCACTTCCCGTCATTCCTCATGATATGCTGGTTAGAACTTACAGAAGCTGCACTCCAGTAGTATCTGAAGGACCATCCATGTGCCACTCCTGTCACAGTTCAATGGCAGAGCAACTGCTTTGCACACAAAAAGTCCCAAGTTCCACCTCCAGAATCTCAAGTTTAAAAGATAACAAATGGAAGGAATGACATCGTACCCAAGACTTTCAGTCAAGGATGGACAACTTGTATAAGCTCTTGGAATGCAATTCCCATCAGTCCTAGCCAACACAGGTGAATGATGAAGGGAGCTACTGTCAAATAACATCTGGTGGGCAAACTCCCCTACCCTGAAGAGGTGCTGATAGTTCAAGTGGAGAATACCAGGCTAAATGGACCAATGGATCAGTAGTCCCAATGAAAAGTCATGACTCAGCACAATATGCTCTTCCTACCCAAAGGCCCAAAAGTTACCCTACTGTCTAGGTCAGCCATTCTTAACCTGTGGTCCATGGACCCCCAGGAGGCTGCGATATCCTCACAAGGAGTCTGCGAAGGATGGAAGGCTGCTTAGCCCACATGACAGGAGCAAAGGCTGACTAGCTTGGCCTACGCATTGCTCTTCAATCAGCTCCAGCCACAAATTTGCAGGAAGGAGGAGAAAAGTCTACCCTCCCGCTCAAGTGCCTCTGAGGGAAGGTTTAATGGATGATGTAATTGCATCATCATCATCATTGTTTTAAATCTTGAGTAAAGTCTTAGCGATCCACAGCAACAAAAGATATTTAAAGGGGGTCCCTCGTAAAGAAGAGGTTAAGAGCCACTGGTCTAAGTTACATCAATGCATCAACATGAAGCCTCCAACAAATGCTCACTCTCTCTGCTTGGATGCTGGGTGGGGCTCCAGAATGCATCACTTACCTGTTTGCCAGGAGGGGGTGCGGAACTGGGAGAGCAGGGAAGAAGCAGAAGGGCCTGGCTGTGGTGCCCGTGACTCCAGCGCTGAGATGAGATTCATGACCGAAGCGTCTGGTGTGGCACTGCTGGCATGATGGAGCCCTGTCTCGAACAGGCCAGAAAGACCTAAAGGAGAAAGTAGTGCTTGTTTGTATTTTAAGAGAGAGACAGAGAAAGGAGATAAAGAGCTGAAAGTCAGTCAGAAAGCAAAGACAGACAGATACATTGAAAGGGGGGCAGGAAGAGGATTACAGTCTTGGGGCAAAGCCAGAGAATCTTCAAAGAGACAGCAGTATGGGAGTGTCAAAGGGACCTTAGAGAACAGAAAAACATGGGCAGTATAGGATAGACAAACTTTTGTTTGTTTCTTTTTTTTTAAGGGGGAGGAGAGGGAGAACCAGCCAACAGCCTGGCAGGTATGAACAGAAGGTTGGACATGAGAAGGTGATGACCAGAAAGGTGGCAGAGGGAATCAGGGGAAAAAAGGGGAAAATAGGATAGGTGCAAAACTGGTAGCAAAGGACAAGAATAGCCAGGGATATCAGAAAAACCAGCTATAGTGGAGATCAAAGAACTGAGGACCAAATTACATCACCTCTGCAGCATGCTTCTTTTAGCATAGGGTATGTTTTTTTAAAAAAAAAACCCCAAAATCAGCCAAAGAGAGAGAGAGCAGTTATCTATTTATCAAGTTGGCTTTGACATGTAGTGACTGTATGAACGAGAGACCTCCACAAGGCCTAGTCATCAACAGCTCGGGGCTTGAAAAGCCAAGGCTCTGACATCATTTATTGAATCAATCCATTTGTAACACGGTCTTCCTCTGTTCTATTGTTTTCTGCCATACTGAGCATTATCATCTTTTCTAATGAGTCATGTCATCTCATGATATGCCCAAAGTACAATAGCCTCAGTTTAGTAATTTTGGTTTCTAGGGAGAGTTCAGGTTTGAGTTGCTCTCAAACTCATTTATTTGTCTTTCTGGCAGTCCATGGTATCCACAGAACTATCTTCCCGCACCATATTTCAAATAAGTTGATTTTTTTCTTGCCAGTTGTTACATTCATACAGAGAAATCAGAAATACTAGAGCATGCATGATTCTGAGTTTGGTATTCAATTATATATCTTATCTAATTAAGAATCTTCTCTAGTTCCTTAAAACTGACCTTCCATCTCTTACTCTTCATTTGATTTCTTGACTATAATCCCTTTGACTTGTGGTGATTAATGACTTAGCCAAGGTATAGAAAATCTTTTAACAAAAGATCATCCACTTAAATCAAGTGGCTTATTTACTATAGAAAAATTATACCCTTCCTTTCCACCCAAAGGTGGCCAGGTCAGCTAAAGAACACTGAACAGTGGAGTTGCAGAAGAGTAGTAAACAGCACCATCTAGGGAAAACAGCCTGAGGAAAACTGGATGCTACATCAGCAATCTGGATCCAGCCCCCCACCCTCCACAGCCTCACATTATATTAAGAATGTATAAGCCTTGTACTAATTATCTCAGCATACCACCAAGAGCAAGTGTTGTATAGTGGTGTTAGAGTGCTGGACTAGGTTTGGGGAGATTTGGGTTCTAATCGTCATTCAGTTAGAAAACTCACTGAGCGAACTTATGTTAGTCTCTCACATTCTGGCCTACCTCACACATTTGTTGTGAGTATAAAGGCAGAAGGAAGAGAGCCATATACTGTGTCTTGAGCTCAGTAGAGGAAAGGTAGAATATTATTATTATTTACTAGCTGCATTTATAAACGTGCACATGGGGCATATTTCAGTATATACTAGAACAAATTGGTTAAAGATACCACAAGATTTTGCCCTCCTTTTCTCTAAAAGAGGCAAAATAAATGAAGCAAACCTGAGCCTGGGGCAAGGGAACACAGATAAGATGCAGACACCAAGGAGAGAGAAGAGAACACGGTACCTGCTGGGTGGTGGTTTGTGGCGTAGCCCTGCAGAGGATGAGGGGTGGCGTATGCTTGGCGGTGTAAGATATCTGTGTCTGGGTGCGAGCTCCGGGATCCGCCGTACACCAAGCTGGAGAGACAAAGAGAGAGGGAGTGTCAGGTCTGACAAAACAGCCAAGTTCATTGAACCCAGAGCTGAGGAACCTCTGCCTTTCCAGATGTTATAGGAATTCCAGTTCTTATCAGATCCCACTAACCTGCCTAACAGTGAAGAGAGTAGTGGTTTGTCAATATCTGAAGTGTCACTAATCCTGATTTAATTAATTTAACATACTTCAGAGTTTGGAAACCTTACTTTTTTGGACTGTTTCTGGGGGATTCTGGCAGTTGTAGTCCAAAGCAATCAAAGTTTTCCAAGCTCTGCTTCAAATTTCCTGACTTCACGCACAAGCAGACTCCTTCAAAACTCATTTGAGGGATTGCCTGCTGGTTTCATCTGCGTGAGAGATCAAGGGTAAGCAACCAAGTAAAGACAGTTGTTTTGATTCTGAGTGAAAAGCAATGAGGGATCCTGTATGTTTGTGTCCCACCTCCCCAAATGTTCAGGTCTCTGCTCATCTATTAACTTTTTAGACAGCCTTGGGCATCTGCCCTCACCTCCAAAATGGATGCATCAATGCCCTCTCGTTGCAAGAACAAAATAGTTATTTAAGAAAATACATTGTGTTCAAAAAGTACTACAGGAATAAAATCAAGCACAAGAATAAGGAAAAGCTTCCCCATTTTAAATGCTCTGAGAAAGACCAAGACACTGTCCACCTCCTACATCTTTCCTCCTCTTACTCCTATCTCCTTTCAATAGCAAATCACTTTGTAGGAAAGAGGACTGGAATATGCAATTAGTGATGCATGCTGGAAAATGTAGTCCCCAGTTCCTTGTTTCCCATAGCATCTGCATCTGACCTCCCCCACTCCCTTCCAGCCCCCCCTCCATTCTGCTCACACAGGAAGACGCAGCTGTCTAACCCAGCAGCCAAAATACAGCTTGCAGAACGTCCCTCAATCCTGACCTGCTTCCTCAGCCGTGGGTGCTGTTGAGATCTTTCTGTCCTTAACTGCAACCCAATCAGGTCAACTTAGTTTCTGATGCTGCTGCCTACTCCTGTCCTTCACCTGGAATTCTTTTCTACCCCCACCCCCACCAAGAAGGCACATTTTCCTGTGTGATCTGCACAGACATTCCCACACACACACACACACTAAAAATGACAAAAGCTTGCTCCCTATGCCAATTATGTGGCCTATTGTCAAAGAAACTGAACACCCAGGAGGCCTTATTTCCAGATCTGCTCTAAGCTACAAAGGGCTGCCTTCCAAGCCCCTGTTCCACACTATGGAATTTAAACTTCATTTCTACAGGAGGCACAAGTCTTCATTCTTAACAGCTTATTTTCCCAAAATCCAAACCAAAACACAGCCTGGTTTCTCTGTTATTAGAAAACCCAGGAGTCTGGTCTCTTGTAACACAAATTCAACAGTGAAACTCTACAAAGGTCTACTCAACGACAAGTCCCATCAAATTCAGTGGGGCTTTCTTCCAGGAAACTGGGTATAAGATGGCAGCCTCAACCAATACCACAGCCAGTCAAGAGCTGCTAGGGGACCATGACTTGGATGCCTGGTTGTCTTATACAAGGTTGTCACAATAGTTTTCTTTAAAAAAAAGTGCTCACACACAATAAGGCCTCCAACACCACCACTCCCAGTATCCACCAGCCTTCTTTAAAACAACACACAGGAGTTCCAGATCCCAGGCAGCAATACTGTGCTCTGTTCTACCAGACTCAATTTGGGAACCACTCTGTGTAACATAATTATGTGCAACACTGCCACTCCTCTCCTTCCAGCGCCAAGCCAAACCCAACACCGTTATTTATTTCTCTGAATGTGTGTGTCGAGGCATGTGCCACAATTATGCACGTGCCATGCAGGAAATGCAAGCACAGCCCTGGGACAGAAGAAGCCCTCTCTGTACAGAGGGATATGTTGCAGACAAGCTCTTGGTAAGAGTAAGCGCGCCTGCCTCAGGAATGCAACTACCTGCAGCAAACTTGCAAGGAAGTACAGAATATACAAATGCCAAAGGAGGCACAGAGATCAAAAGAGACAGAGGGGGAGGAGGGGGGAGGCTCAACTTGCCAAAACTAGAAGCAGCCCCTCTTCCTGACAGCATGCCTCCATGGGACAGGGTGTGTGAAGATGGACTGACTGCACAACAGCAACCACGAGAGGGCTGCTAAGGGCTATAGGAAACAGGAAAAAGAGACTCTTTCATTTACCCTCACCATCTTCAGTTCCTAACTTGCCACAACACACTGTGTCAATAGCTGAATGGAAACCCATCCAAAGAAAGAGACATGCAGAGACAGAAAGCAAGATACACTGCGCAAAAGGTGGCAATTTGAGAAACCCTGCTTCCTCAGGGACTCCTGGCACAAAGAGAGAGAGAGAGAGAGAAATCCTCAGTTTGACCCTTCTCTTTAAGAGGCCATGGCTGAGACTGCAAAGCAAACACATGTTTTTTTGTTGATAGCAAAAGACAACAAGATTCAGACAACAGCTTTTGTACCTGACCCCTGGCTTCACCTCAAAATTGCAACCTTCACCCAGCTGTCCGCAAAAGGAAGTATTTCTATTCTATAGCAATTTTTGAACAGATTGCACTATTCACTTCTAAAGTAGTCACTGTATTTGCCTTTCCAGCCCCTCAGCAAGATAGGTCACTCCTGCTCCCACTGTACAGGTCACAAACTTAGTGTGAGAGTATGTGCCTTTTCCAAGGCCATCAATCAATTAATCAAAAGTGTCATATTTGAACTCAGATCTTCCAGACCCAAGCACCAGTCTTCATGCCCCCAGCAAAAGAACAAAAAAATAATAATAAATAAATCATGGGCACACTGGCTTACCCCCAATAACAAATATAGTTTCTTGTAAGACGAAGCAGTTTGTTCCTTTCAGAACTACAGACCACGTGAGCAACAGCTGATAAGCTACTGGACCTGGGAGCTTTGAGAGGACCTTGAGCAGGTCAGTGGCTCTAAGCCTCAGCTCCTGCAACCAGTACTTTAGGATAATGCTGGCCTGTCCCTCAAGGTGACTTAAGGGCATGCCTTACTACCAACCCTGAAAATTTTGGGGTGGGAAAGGCTATACAGCAGCACCCCCATACCAGCTGATTCGCCGCCCACGGATTCAATTATCCACGGTTGGTGATGGGGGGGGGGGAAGAAGGAGAAGGAGGGAGCTCGCCTCCCCCTCCCTTCCCTGAGATGGCTCCATTTGCAGTAGGGCCATGGCAGGACGAAGGAGGAAGGGAGGGGGCAGGAGTGATCATGCCTGCCCCCTTCCTCCTCCCAGGAGAACTCCAGTCATGGTGGGGCCATGGCGGAATGGTGGCAGAATTGAGGAAGGGAGGGGGCAGGAGCAATCGTGCGGCGGGGGTGATGTGGGGATGGTGTTCGCTATTATCCACGGAATTCACCATCCATGGGGGGCCCCCGGAACCAATCCCTCATGGATATGGGGGTGCTACTGAAAAGCTAAATCCCACAACAAAAACACATTATTTAAGCACCATATTTACACAAACAGCATAAAACCCATTATGGGGGAACTATAACTCCCAGGATGCCCCAGCCAGCATGGTTGAGGGCCATGTTGGCTGGAGGACCCTAAGAGTTGTAGTCCTAAAACTAAGCGTTCCAACCTCTGGTTTAAGAAACTGTTTATGCTCTTTAGCTCATCTTCTCTTCTAAGAGAAGCTCATGTAAGTAAGAAAAGAGAATGACACATACTATACTTTAAAAAGAAGTACATATTCGGACTCCTGGATTTTTTATTACAGGTCGCTCTCCCCCTCGACATTTCCGCGGGATCGATACCTGTGGTTTCACTTACCCGTGATTAGGGGTAAAGGTTTCTCTAGGCATCCGGAGGACCACAGAGTTGTGCTGGAGGTGGCCTCTCTAGGCATCAGGTCTTCCAGCATGACTCTATGATAAACTTCTGATGGAAGTTGACCATAGAGTCGCAATAGATGCCTTGAGAAGCATCCTCTCTAGGCATTTTCTAGGTCCTCCGGTGCAATTATATGGCCTAATATGGCAGTTCACTATTATACGCAGTTTTGCATATCTGTGGTAAGTCCAGGAACGTATCCACCATGTAAATGGGGGGAGGGAGTGATCTCCACTTGAAAAAAGACTCACTTGAATAGGAGTTACACTCTACTTTCTCAGGGTACTCTGGCCTACAGTAAGCTCATTTTTTCGTCTCTTGGAAGTAACACTTCTAGAATGCATACTCCCAGTGTCTAGGCAGAGTTGCAAACATTGAGGGTTTGTATCAAATTATGGGAATAAACACTGAATGAGCCCATAGGCTAAAATGCACATACATCAGTCCAAAAAAGGAGGGGTAACAAGAGTTGGCATATTCTCTGCAATGATACAGTCAGTCACCCGCAATACTGAACACCTGAATTTTTTTAACAACAAAGTGCAACTTATATATATATTGATAAGTTTAATTTATGCACTTTTAAATTACCCTTCATTTCTGAGCCTGAATATATGTTCTATGTTGGGGTGGGGTGGGGTAGGGTAATCATCAAATAAAATGGGGGAAAGCAAAAAATGAAGAAAGGAGAATGCCATGAAAAGAGTCCAGAATTCTATCTAGGTCTATCAAAGCCCTATTTAAACACTATCTAGACTTATAAAGGCTAGAAAGATGCTATTCTGAAGAACGCACACAATTCAGGAACATGCATGAATATGGATTAAGATAGGTAATGGAATACAAACCCATATGCCCAGTAGCTCAACAATAGCCATACCATTTCTTACATGCAACACTCTGCACTAACATAGGCATCACACTTTGACACTCGTAGAGAGTAATTCCTATGCCAAAGTCACACTGCATGCACATATAACCTTGGCATGTAAAATTCACTGCATTAAATGTGCTCAAAACACTAACCACAATAACAACTCTTCCTCGGTCACATCTGTTTGTAGACATTGCATAGCCTAACCCATACAAGCAGCATGCAAGCATTCTCCAGAACTGTATACCTTTTACAAACCCAGTAACAAACTGACCAGCTTACTGCTAATCAGGCCCAATTAACAACAGAATAAAGTGCATGATCTGTGGAAAATCATGCACAGAAACAGGTAAGTCACAGAAGCAGGGAAGGGGGTATGATGGGAACATGGGCTACACATTTTAAGAGGGTATACCACATGGAGGGAAGTCACATAAAATGATACATGCAGCACTATTAGGGTAATGGTGACACCAAAAGCCTGCTTGCCAAAAATGTATTACCATGGGATATGAGCCTATTGTCCAGGTTTATAGTATTTCCAACTGTTACATTACAATTATGGGCAGGCCACAGGCAGAGCTTTGTGTAGTCTTGGCTGCTGTACAAACATGAAACTTAATAGTAGGTGTGAGGTACAGCATCCTACGAAACTTCTGGTCTTTAGTGATGTGAAGATTGGTTTCATCAAGAGCCTGACCCTTGGCCATGCTGGCTGGGGGTTTCTGGGAGTTCCTAGTCCAAAAAAAAATTTTTTTTTGCCAAGGTAAGGAAGAGCCTCAATGACCTGCTAAGCTCTTTGCCCTTTCTCCTCAGTATTTGAAGCTATACATATTATGCAAAACACATGCAAATCTTTATTATATATACAAGTTGTAGAACTCAGCTTCTCCTGACACAAAATTTGAATAGTCTCTGAACTTTTTCTTTAAAAAAAAAAATACAGACCGCACATAGTTCCAGCAACAGGCCACTCTCTGAAACAATCTTGGGGAGCCATGCATGAAATTATACCAGAAAGCATTAACTGTATCATATGTGTAATACTGTGTATGTGTGCATGCACACACATGATTACAGTGAAAGTATAACTACACCATGGCAGGGAGCATATAAGCCTCAGGTACTTGTGCAGTAGTATAATTACATTTATGAGAGAAGGGATACTCACCCTATTGATTCCCACCATCTATGGGAGACAAAGCATGCACACTGAACATCGCTGCCCTGCACCCTAACAGAATCAGAAGAGCAGCAAACCTGTGGTGGACTGAGGTGGGGAAGGATGAAGACCAAGAGAAACACAGCATAGATTAAAGATACGAATAAAAAGGAATCTGGATGCCATGAAGCTTAAGCTCACTCAGGAAAAAGCAATGGACCTTATACCCTTTCTCGGCATCCAGAAGAGGAGGCACAAAGCCAGCCCACTATATAATCCTGTCACCAGCTATTCAGTGTATGCTTTCTCAAATCTGACTTGTAAATACTCAGCTACTTGCCAGTGGTACCAAAGGATCGCCTCCAGGAGACTAGGCTATGAGGCTTCTGTAAAATATTTTTCTTTTCTCTTAGGACATTAATGTGCCTGCAAATATTAAACATTTGTGCTCAGACAGGTTGATACAAATGTTGTTGACCAGTAACATTTTGTAGGCTAATTCAAAGCCATTTGCTGACACAGTCACAGACTCAACCTACCCCACATCCAGTGGTCGAGGGAGCAGTGCTAGGCCTCAAGCCCACATGGAAAATGTGCCCTCCAACCTAGTTCTCCATGCCAACCTCAGATAGGTAAAGTCTTGCTGTATGGGGACAGGTGGGCAAACAGATAAGACAAAAATGTATTCTGTACATCCTCAGATACATTCTTCTTACAGTTTCACAATATTTCCAACAGAGACAGAAATGCCCATGCACCATTAAAGCACACCTGTGCTTTCAAAAGGAACCAAAGGGATTTCAGTTAACTTTAAAATGATCCTCCTCCGTCATACACAACACACACACACACACTTTCAAAGGCAGCAAATAAACAGAAGGGGAGAGCTGGCGAAACACCAGACAATGAAATGGTAGGCTTTAATTATCCACTAGGAAAAGAATTCTCAAACTTCTATCTTACTGACTCTGAGCCTCCAGAAGGCATCAAATAACTTTTCAAGGCTCCTCAAAGGTAACTAGACCATAATAAAGATGGATCATCCCTTGGCAGCCTTTATCCCAGAGGTGGGGGTGAATGAGGAAGATGATGCTTTAGGGAGACAAGCTGAGGAGAAGCCAGATGCCTGTAAACACTGGAAGACTACTTCTCTGAGGGAGACAATCAATACAAGAAAGTAAGAAGCATGTAGCAGGCTTCCTATGTGCCTGCATGTGCATGTTTACAGTGAAGTTGACTGTGCTCAGGTGGTCTCATTCTAATTTCTTGGCCTATCTGAAATACAAGGACATGTCTAAAATTAGGGCTTTCACAGTAACCCTTCATGAGCTCTGCTCAAGCTGTAGTGACCTAAGAGTTGCCTCATTTCTACATACACAGACTCATGGCCTTAGATCCCTTTCACAGAGAAACTCAGAAGTCTTATCTCCAAAAGAAAGCCCCATGTTTCCAAGTAACCCCATCATACCAAGTCCACACTTTGCCTTTTCCATGGTTCTGTAGTTGTGTGTGTGTATGTGTTTGTAATATGGGTCTTTAAGTTGCCTGTTGACTTATGGTGACTCCATGAATGTCATAGGGTTTTCTCAGGGAAGAAATACTCAGAGGTGGTTTTGCCAGTTCCTTCCTCTGAAATATAGCCCACAGGACCTGGTATTTGTTGGTGGTCTCCCACCCAAGTACTAACTAGAGCTGACCCTGCTTACCTTTCATCTGGTGTCTTTAGGGTATTTAGGCTGGTTCTGTAGTTACTTCAAGATAAATCCGCTACACTATGGAAACAATGGCCACAGGTAGTGCCCTTTCATTTAAACACACACATGCTGGCCCACAAGTGTGGAACATATGCATGTCAAAAGCAGTAGCACTCTAGGAATGTGCTAACCAGACCACAAACAGCTGGCATGTTAACCATGTATGAATATACATGAAATAAACAGCTAAAATGTATTTAAATCAGATGGATGCTGACCACATGGAACACATGTATGTGTCCGTGGCCAGTGTCATGTTCAAATCAAAACTCAAATTACTGCCTTTCTATCCATGTAACAAGCACAAATGGTTGATACAAGAATCGCTTGTCGATACAAAGGTGTAGCTTTGGAAGATGGGGTCAGGGTCATTTTTATATCCACACAATTGCATCTAGGAAGCAGAATAAGATAGTTAATAGTAATACAAACACATGGGGTAAGTGGAAGTAATGCAGTACAATATGCCATTATTTTGTCCCCTCACTTATATAAGCAACCATCAAGACAGGGAAGGGGAATGAAGAAACAACCTGATCTTTGGTGCCCAAAGGTGAACTTTTGGACATTGCAGGAAACAAGAAGAGCACTGAATAAGAGTGAAGGATATGCCACCTCTCCTGGGTTCTTCAGAACTGAGATAGGGAATGTGGGGCCTTCAGACGTTGTGGGAATGCAACTCACAACCAAACTCACTGATGGAAGCTAAAGCACAACGACACCTGGAGGGCCACAAGCCAGAGTTCAAGTAGGATTAGATACCCAGGACCCCTAGCTCATGTAGGGAAGGAAAGAACAGGTGCTAGTAGCTTCATGAGATCTGACATTCTTGGATGTTTCAGGAAGGCATCAAGACCTAACATATTAAAGCAGAGGTCCAAATGGGTGTGAGGGTCTGGGATATCTGAGTTATTCAAAAGGGGAGCAGCAAAGCATTATTTTCTGGGGAAAGTAATTGTGTGTTTTGTGCATTAACAAACAATGGGGAGAGAAACGTATTGGCCGCAAGAGTAGCCAACACTCTTCTACCTTTTCAGGTGAGGGGGACAGATCTGTAATTAGTGCAACCCCCACACACACACACCATTTCCCCTTCCTAACACTGGATAGAAGCATCCCAGAGGGAGAGACTGCCAAAGAGGTTCAAGTATGAAATCAAAAGGCACCTCCCTTGTTTGCTGGGCCTACTACTACAGGATTTGTGAAGCCAACTCCCATCTTTTGTATTTTCCCTCCACAACTGACGGCCTTCTAGGCATAAACCACACCAACCACAGAGGGTAAGTGTTCTGGTTTATAAGCCCAGCATATAAATAAAGTCCCAAGGCCTACAGGTCTGCCTCTGTGCCTTAACAAGGGACATGATGGGAATAACCGAGGTTCCCCAAGACCGGTATTTCCCTTGGGAAACCTCTCCACATGACCAACATCACCACAACCACCTTGGCACAAAGCTTTATCCTGTATTCTACCATCTCCAAAACAAACCCATGCAAAAACATACAAAAAACAAAAATTTGCACCCTTCTCACCTCCTATATGTGGGGATGGGGGGAAATATACACAAGTCACTGTATAGGTAAGACAGGAAGCCTGCTCCCTTGCTAAGTCCTTCCCCGTTTTATGAACCAGGAGGAGAGAACACAGGCCTTGCTCCAGACCTCCATCACTTGCAAGGCCAGGTATCATCACCTTATGAATGGTGAAAGAGGTCCTCAAATGCACAGCTTTGTCTATACTGGGAGAGGGGAGGTGTCAGATTCTGTATCTTCCATTTCTGAATGGGGAGGGGCATGCCCCATAGACTGGGGAGTATCCCAGTGCAAATGTTACCTGCCCTCAAGCACAGAGCAGCAGGGACATCTCTACTTTTCCCGAAGGAAATGTAATATAATTGGCCTTCTTTCTTCAATAGGATAAAAGGGTCCCATCCACTGGGTTACCTCTGCATGCATGCATGCACACACGCCAGAGGCAGAGAAAGAAAGAAATCCCCAAAGCCCTCACACTTACATATATACATGTGCCTGTGTCTGTGTGTGTGTCTCACTCCTCACCTGCACAGAATTAAAATACTTTCTCTGGGGAGGGATTGTTGTGCCAGGGGAAGAATGGAGGATCCACACCTTTTCCTGCACCCCCTACCCTTTGTACACACATTTCTGCCCACTGACCCCCCCACTCCACCCCGACCCCACCACCCTAGAGAGTGCTGTGCCTCAGTTAGTCCCCCATTCCACTGCATGGCCTAGACTGGCAGCCTTTCTCAACCCTTTTATCCTGGAGGAACCCTTGAAATAATTTTCAGGTCTCAGGGAGCCCCTGAATAAACATGATTCTATATACTGCTATTGCTCCCCCCCCCAACATTACAATCACAATCTCTGGAGGAACCCCTAGCAACCTCTTGAGGGGGGGGGGACCCTAGGCTTCCAGGGAAGAGAAACCCTGGCCTAGAGGCACTCTCAGCACAGGCCTCCTCCTCTTCCTCCCCCCCCCCTTGCATCCCCACTTGCACAAGGCAACCCTCCCAACCCCAGCAAGGTCCCAGCATTGCACCCTGAATGCCATGCCCTTAGGCAGAAAGGGGGGGGGCGCCCCAAAAGCATGCCCCTCCGGCATTCTTCTCAGCCAGGGACCTCCACCCCGGCTTCTGCCCCCCCCTCCCCACTTTCCCAGGCCCAAAGAAGGCCTTGCTTAGAGGGGGAGGAGGAGGAAGAGGAGGAGGAGGAAGGGGGGTTCCCTCCTTGATCCCCGCCAAGCCCGGTCTTTCCAGCAACGGGGTGGAGGGGCGCTCCCCAATTCCCTTCCCTTCCTTTCCCTTCCCTTCCCTCCCCAGCGCCACCCCCCCTCCGGCGGCCTGACCTGGCCTTGGCCGAGCGCTCGTAGCTCCATCCCGGGCCGGCGCCCAGCGGATCCCCGAAGCCGGCGCTGGGGTAGTTCCTATCCATGGGGAGGAAGGGGCGCCGGGGAGCGGGCGCCTGGGGCCAGCCTCGGTCCGTGGGTCGGTGGCCGCGCTCTCCGTCTGGGGCCCCCCTGGCGGCGTCGGTCGAGGGGGAGCGACTGGGGAGGAGATCCTGGAGGGAGGGAGGGAGGGAGGGAAGGAGAGGGGGGACCAAGGGGGGGTCCCTCCTCCTCTTCCTCCTCCTCCGCTGCTGCTGCTGCGCTCCCTCCTTCCTTCCTTCCTTCCCTCCCTCCCTGCGCTCGGCCTGGGCGCTAACGCTGGAGGAGGAGGAGGAGGAGGAGGAGGCAGCGGCGGCGGCGGCGAGCCTCTGGGAGGCGGCTCATGGTGCAGCCATGTTCGCTGGGCGTCTGTCTGCTCTCCGCTCCGCTTCCTCCCACAATCCCGTGCTTGGCAAGAGGAGGAGGAGGAGGCAGCGAGCAGAGGGAAGGAGGGAGGGATGGAAGGAAGGAAGGGAGGAAGGAAGGAAGGGAGGAAGGATGGTGGACAGGAGAGTGGAGGCAGCAGAGGGAGGGAAGGAAGGAGGGAGGGAGAGATATTGAGATGGTGGACGGGAGACTGGAAGGATGGAGGGATGGTGGACAGGAGAGTGGAGGCAGCAGAGGGAAGGAGGGAGGGAGGGAGAGATGGTGGGCAGGAGACTGGGAGAATGGAGGGATGGATGGAGGGATGGTGGACAGGATTGTGGAAGGAAGAGGCAGGAGGGAGAGAAACAAGAGAGAGGGAGATGCAGGAAATGGAGCAGGAAGGGGGCCGCCCAGAGATGCGGTGGGGTGGGAGGAAAAAGGGAGTGAGGATGGACCCTACTACTCCTGGCCTTGCAAGTGATGGAGGTCTGGAGCAAGGCCTCTGCTCTCTCCTCCTGGTTCATAAAAATGGGGAAGGATTTAGCAAGGGAGCAGGCTTCCTGTCTTACCTATACAGTGACTTGTGTATATTTCGCCCCATCCCCACATATAGGGGGTGAGAAGGGTGCAATTTATTGCTTTTTGTATGTTTTTGCATGGGTTTGTTTTGGAGATGGTAGAATACAGGATAAAGCTTTGTGCCAAGGTGGTTGTGGTGATGTTGGTCATGTCGGGTGTGAGAAGGGTGCATCGTCTGAGGGTGGATGGAGTGGGGCAAGGAGAGTGGAGGAAAGGACAAAGGCATGGAGGAAAGATGGGGATGGAAGAAGGAGGGCCAAGGCTGGGTGGTGTATGTAGGTGAGAGGAGGAAGGAAGGAAGGGAAGGGATGGAGAAATCTCTGCGGAAGGAGGCAGAAGAAGAGGGAAGGGGTCAGGGGTAGAGAGGAGTGTTGGAGGAAACAGTGGCATGAAGGGGGCAGAAGGAAGGAAGGAAGAGGGTTGTGTTGGGGGAAGCCGGTGGGAACTTTTTACAAAGCAGCTTTGGGAGAGCCTTGTGCCCTACAGGTTTCACACACACACACACACACACACACATACGTGTGAACGGCCAAATCAACACAGCGGTGGACCAGAGGAGTGGAGTCGTCCAGGAGTGTGGCTGGGAGTTTGGGACGGGTCTGCTTCACAGGTCTACATCATGGCTTTCTGTCACGTTTGAAGGGCATTTCACAGGTCTGAAAAGATATGGCCAAGCCTCCATTTGGGGGACATGACAGGTCACGGCCACTCGCTTCCTATTCTGTTGAGTGTTTTCAGTCATGTGAATGCTCTTTTGAGGTGTTTACAGCCAAGACAACCTTAAGTCTAGGTGGAAAGTTTAGAGACTTGTCTTGGTGTAGCAGTGTAAAGTGTACCTCAGGATCACTTCACACAGGATCTTTTTGTGTGTGTGGTAGAATTCATACATGAATGTTTGCTAGATATTTGCTTTTACCATGGACACATGTTTACAAGGCCATGAATGATTTCAGATACTATAGTGTTGGGATGTACAGATGTCCCACAAACAGCTTCCATTACATGTACAAGCTGTGGGGAAAAAATGGGCATCGTCTGTTACATACAGGGTATACTGTGAATGTGTGCTAAAAGTTGTGTGTGTGCTTATATTGACATAAAAGTAATCATGGGGTTGCCAGAAGTCAACAGGCGACTTGAAGGCACATAACACATAAGCCCATGTGTTGCTATATAATGTATATAAATCAAAAGAGACATTTCACAGTTTTCATGTCATGAATAGTATCCTGGATTCCTTATCCAATCCTGAACCACCCATAGGGTTTTTCCCCCTGTAAAACCCCAAAGGAATACAAAACCTGACATAATTATAAATCTTCTATAATATAGAGAGCAAGGTACATGAATGCACAGTCACATCTCTGAAGATGAATTGGCTTCAAGGCCCAGAGGTTAAGAGGCTGGAGGCAATTTTCACTGTTGCAGGGAGACCTCCAGTTTAGCCTAGAATAAATAAGAAAAGATTTCAGGCCTTGCAGGTCTGTCTAACTTTCACCTCAGGAGTAAATTTAAATGGCCTGTAGCATGTTTTGTCTGAGACAAAAAAAGCAATTTACATTTAGGATCAAGGTAAACATGCCTGATAGAGTGATGTGGAGAAAAAGGCGCCCAATCCTACTTACTGACTATATAACCTTATACTGTCAAAAATTTTAAAGACTGTAGTTGCCAAATGTTGCAGTCATTGCACCCCTTTGCTCCCCCTGAATTATTTCAGCCTGTAAATAGAAAGGAGCTAAAATTCATTCTAAACTACAGCTGGCCATCCGTATCCATGGGTTCAACCAATGACAGCTCAAAGATATTCAGGATTTTTCCCTCAAAAAAGCAAGCCTTGGTGTTCACCATTTTATATAAAGAACATCATTTTACTATGCCATTGTATATAATAGATGTGAGCATCTACGGATATGGGTATCCATGGGGGAAACTGGAGCCAAACCGCAACAGATACCAAGGGCCCACTGTACCTGAAAGTATATGTCTTCAGGAACAGCCAGGAATTAATTTCGTGTGTGCGCGCGCGCACATGCATATGTGTAAAATTTTAGCTTCTCTAATGGGCAAATAGTATGAAATCTCTGGATTGGCCAGGCCTTGTATAAATATTAGGTATCAGTTTGACAATGGAGTAGAACTTCCTAAAGGCTTCACATGAGGTGTGGGCATCATGAAGCTAAGTCAGCTAGCTGCTCAAAGTGGTCATCCATGAACTGGTGCTAGTCTAAAAGCCATCAGCTGTCAGTCCCTGGAGAGTTTCCAGGAAAGAAAGAAACAATTGTACCCAATGGGTACAAATATGGTAGCAATCTCTGGCACATTGGGGGAAAAATTGGTTCTCCCAATCAGCTTATTTAAGAAGAACTGGTGGCGCAGTGATTAAATGCCAGTACTGCAAGTCACCACATTGCAAGTTGGATTCCAGTGGGCTCCAAGGTTCACTCAGCCTTCCATCCTTTCGTAGGTCAGTAAAATGAGCACCTGGCTTGTGGGGGCAATTAGCTAACACACATTGGAAACTGCTTAACATAGTGTAGATGTGTAAATTGCTATTGCTGAAAACAATTTGTAAGCCACTCTGATAGCCTTGTGGCTGAAGAGCGGGGTATAAATAAATAAATAATAAAAAAATAAGACATCATATCCTCCATGTCTATCTTCTTCCTACCCCCTTGTAATGACTGAGATGTATTTTTACAATTTATCTATGTGGTTATTAATTACCTTTCAGCCACCCCCACCCCAGCTTCAAAGGGAACATATAATTAAAACATTTAAAACAATGTGAACTGAGGGGAAAATCTTTACAAACAGAAAAGAAATACATTTAAAATTACTCAGACTCTAGGTCGGATGTAAAGTTTTAAAGAGTGTGCTATAAAACTAAACAGAGAAGGAGCCAGTCTAATCTCCTCTGGGAGGGACAGGGATGCTTGGCTAATTGTCTTTAAATGATCAGCTTTGTGGTGGTTTAATTTATGTTTATCTTTAATTGTTTTTGTTCTGTAAACCACATTGGGGGTTTGTTAAGCAGAGAGGCTGTAAAGAAAATTTAAAATCAAAGAGTGCCCAGAACAAGTATCTCTTCTGTTGCAAAACTGCAATTGTATGTGTCTATATTCCTGTGTGCATAGCAATGGGGAGAGAATCACTGCTTTTATATGCAATATCTACTTTAGTCCAGTGGCATAGCAGTCACTTTTGGAATGTAGGAGTTCATCATGTCAGTAAAAAGCAACAATACATAGCTTAATACAATAGGACTCCTGTATTCACTGGGGATTGGTTCTGGGGAGGGCTGTGGATATCGAAAACCATGGATAATAGCAAATGCCATTGAAAATAATGGGACTTCTGGTAAAAATACCATAGAGTTGCCTTGGAGGATCTAGAAAATGGCTAGAGAGGACACATTTTCTAGGAAGACTATGATAAGTGTGCTGTTTTGTGTCCCGTGGATAATTGAATCAGTGGATAATTAATCAGTGGATATGTGGGTCCTACTGTACTTCATTTTTTACAGCAATATGACTGGATAGTGGCAGCACTAGGGGGCTGCCAAGAGTCCGAACCACATCAGGTGACACCATTGGAGGAAGGGGTGACACCGGCCTTAGTAATGCCACAGTGAATGGAATCCTGGTGCCCTAGTATTTCACTGAATTCACTTTTAACTTTTAACTGCATTAAGCTTTTTTTTAAAAAAAAAAATTAAAAACACCAACTTTTTAGCATTTAATTAGAAACACAAACCATCTTGCAAAAACAACAAAAAAGCAGCGCTGTTATTTAAACTGTCAATGTTAAGTAGGAATCCCAGCATTGGTCCTTATCCTCTTTTTTATCCTTACAGCCACCCTGTGAAGTAGGTTACATTGAAAGGTACAGATTGGCCAAAAGTCGCCTATTGAGCTTTACAGCCAAGTAGGGATTTGAACAAGACTTTCTTGTCTTAGTCTAACACCCACTCTGAAAAAATACTAGAAGCTGTACTGTGCTCTGTTTCAATTATGCTACCCGAGTGATTGTGTATTTGGAGATATTAAGACCATTCAGTATTTTTAAAAAGCCACATTGATTCCTGTTTCTTAATTCATCAATGACTTGGACCTCACTGGAATTGCCTAGTTGTGGGAGGGAAAAAAGTCTTCTTAGTTTCAAGTCCAACATTAAGAAGAAGCACTGAATCTGAATGGACTGTCCTGCATCCTAATCTGGGAGTGATAAAGGCCCATAAACATAACCAGAAGTTATGCCCTGAAGTGAGAACTGAATGGTGAGATAGGGAGATGTTAGTGTAAAACTATATTAGTAAATGAAACTCGCATTTTTGTCTTCTTGAAAGATAGAGACGTGCTCCTCATTATTACTAAATGGACTCCTTCCCATAAACTGAAGTCTAAAGTGGCAACAGAGCTCCTTCACCGGAATGTTGCACTACACCATTATTCCACTTTAATGGCTATGGCTGCCTCCTGTGGAATTCTGGGATTTGTAGTTTAGTGAAGCCTAAGAGCTCTCTGGCTGAGAGTTCTAAATGCCCCTCCCTAAACTGCAAATCCCAAGATTCCACAGGAGGCAGCCATAGCCGTTAAAGTGGAATAATAGTGCTATAACAATGTAGTGTGATATAATGTTTTTTCATAGTTAAAGTTCTAGAGTAGCCATTTAATACCTTTGTATTATACATAGCCTAAATACTCTAAAGACACCAGATTCCATCAGCTCTTGAAAGCTAAGCAGAGTCAGCCCTGATTAGTACTTGGATGGGTGACTGCCAACAGAATAGCAAGTGCTGTAAGCTATATTTCAGAGGAAGGAGCTTAATGAGATCGCATAAGTCAACAGGTGACTGGAAGGCATATATCCACACATAGTAACTGGTATATTTAATATTTATATATGATAAATTTCAATTTTGGCGGGTGTCCTAGAACTACTGGTACCTTAACCATTGGGCACAAATATGCCTGCCATTTTAAACGAATTCTTATAAAGCATCCCCTTTCAGGCTTTTCTAGGGGTCATCCACCACATGCCCAGCAATCACAGAATGTTGGCTGATCACAAGGAGTAGATTAGATGGAATGACATATCCTGAAAGAAGGTGTGTTTTGCCTACCAGAACCATGAACAGAAGCAATCTATATCTTTTTTTGTACAGCTGGTGTTTGTGTAATTTAATAAAGGATATCTGTAGATTTCTTCCTCAAGACTGAGAAGGAATAAAGTATACCTCCAAATGATAAAGCTGTTTCTACAATAGCTATCATGTTGAAATTTCATATAAATATAGTCTGTGTTGGGCAGGGGAAGGGACAGAGGCTATGTTTGCATGCATATGCATAACTCTGCAGTCAGAGAGAGTTGGCTTAAACTTTGCTTTTCTGTCTACTGATCTAGGGACTGAGATGTGTGAGAGTGAGTGAGTGCAGGTAAAAGATTCTCCGCTTTGCTTCTAACAGTGGTAAAACAGCAACCAGAAGCTAAGGAGCAGTGCCACCATCCCATCTAATTAGCTGGGCTGGAGGAAAACTTCAGAGGCAACAGGGCACACCCATAGGCCCAAGGTCATAAACTATGCACTCCTCATCTACATAAACATTTATGTGGGGCTTGATGGTGGGGGCTATTGAAATGATTAGGATACTTTAACAATGGATAAAAAGTTTAAATTTGGGGTACACATAAAACACCAAGCTAGGTTACTAGCAAAGATTATACCCCATTTATCATCATCCTTCAAAATGAGGGAGAAGGAAACTGCCACACAACAACAGTGGCTGGCACTCCCAAGATGAAGCATAGTTGTGAGGGAATAGCAGGCTGTAGTTTTTTGCCCCATGCATACATCACACTGGAAAAGAGTAATGTAGTAGCAGCCAGGAACACATCTGAATTTACAGAATGCACACAGGTAGAGTATTTGGGAGAATACACCTACTGGACAAAAGAGAAAAAAAGCTACTTTGGCTGCTCGAAACTTTAATTTGGTGGTAGCAGCAAGAGCTGGCAATAGGGCACAAAAAGGAAGAGTAGGCCACATGTAACCCATGGCTAGCATGTCCTGCATCCCTGATATTCAGGTTCCGATTGAATATCAGATGATAGTTGCTACAGCAATATCTCAGGTGCTGGTCATGACCACCTGGCACCACTAGGTATTCTGTGGTTAGTTTCTTCTCAGGGGTAAAACCCGAAGCAAGGACTATTGTGATAGGAAGAAGAGACACATGAAAAGTAAATCATACTTTATTTTCAACAGAAATCATGATCAAAGGTTCACAGACAATTCAGTTATTTGGGTACATTCTTGTCCATCTGAATAGTGCTACTTGCTCCCCTTTCTTCAGAGCTATGGGCTGTTTGCTGTTCTGCACTCATAGACAAATGGGCAATACTTCAGAACAGGCGAGTGGAAATGCAGGACAGATATGAGTTTAACATATGTGGAGGCATACACGTTACCCAGTTCATTGTACAGTCACACTCATCCCATGCCACACAGTTGTGTACTACAGTTGCTAGGAGTGCATGTAAACACATTTCGGTCCTGGTCTTCTGTTCTTGACCAGTTGCATCACTGTATTGATGTCCATATTTTCTACAACTGATGTGTACATTTCCACAAACATTTTTCCCCTTGTCATCTTGCCAAGACACACTCACTACATTTTTCCCACATTCACTATTTTTTTGGACTTACCTAAAAAACCCTGGGTTGAGGGTGGGGGTACAGCTATGGGGGAGAGGCAAAATAAGGGCATTTCCTCCAATACTAATCCTCCCCTACCAAAGTAAATTTTCCTTCATTCCCCAAATTTCTGGTATTGCAGAGAGTGAAACATTGAAAATCCTTCACATCTAAAATACTTACATTTGGTGTGTTTGCAAAGCTCTGTGGGTAAGCTTGCTCCCGTTCTTTGGATGCCTACACTGTATTTCTAAATGCTCTGCTGAAACTTTTAAGTTACTGCAATTCTAGAAATTTGAAGATTGAAGGGAAAAAATGGGGGGGGGGGAAGAATCCTTATTTGAGAGGATAACATCCTTATCTTACACTCCTAAATAGGATAGGACAACCTCAGACTTCATAGATGGGGAGGGATCATAGCTCAGTGGTAAAAAACATACTTTGCATGCAGTTGCTGACAGGTTCAGTTATTTCCAGGTTTTTCTTTTAAGGATTAGGTAACCATGATGTTAAAAAAAAATCCTCTTCCTGCTTTAGACCCTGCAGAAGTACTGACAAGTCAGATCAGACAATAGTGTGCTAGATGGACAAATAGCCTGGCCTACTGTAAAGCAGCTTCCTACATTTTTAGACATGGAAGGGCGTGCTCTTCAGAGATCAGTATCCATAGCAGGCAGGCACTGCTCTTGAAGAGACCAGGAGCAGAAGCTCAGGTTACCAGAATGTATGTCAGACCTAGCCAATTAAGAGGCTTCATACTGCATGCCAGTCACAGGGACAAATCTTTCACATCTGCACTTGAATAGAACTCGAAATGCACATAGAAGCTTACACAGTCTTGGGCCATAAGTTCCATTGTTCAGGCTCCAAAGTTTCTGGTCACTTCTCAAGCACAATTGTTTATCCTGTAAAACACTCACAGTTCCTATCCACACTTGTCCAACTAATGCCATGATAGAGAACAAGACTATATATACCAAACCTTGTTCAATGTGAGGCAGCTTGTTATGAATTTGTGCTAGAAATCTGTGCAAATCAGTGATTCATTTTCATGCCAGTGTAGTGAATATCCATCATAATATTCACGGTTAACGGTTTCAAGTTTTTGTTTCTCAGACAACATAAGGCAAAATTCTGTTGCACCCTTGACACATATATACCCAGTCTCTATAGAGTGCATACTCATATCCAATACTTATTTGTCAGTGTCACATGTTTTCATAGTTGTGCCCGCTTGTCCACCAGCTTTGTTACATGTGCATGTGTAGTGTCTTTTTAAGGACATACAAGCGAGTGGACCAGGTGTCCTGGGAATGTTGCTCCTGCTGTCAACAACTCATGTTGGAGGAGCCAAATTGGTACTATTCCTGGAAAAAGAGGAAAGCAAACCACAGTATCTTACTACTGAGAAAGAAGTCACACATTGATGGTGGTTGATGAAGAAGAGGAACAAAGCCGACTTAGTTAAAACTTCCCTGTCAAGGGAAAAGCTGTCAAGACAAAGAATATGTCTTCAGGAAGAAGTACAACCTCTTCTTTATTATGAGGAAAAGTTAATTTAGGACTTATTCTGACTTCCTCCTGTAGTGTGCAGAATGTGAATCTGCCACATTCTGGTTTTACATAGTCGCCTTTATACATTGCAACTGATGCTGGAAACAGAGCTTGGGAAAGTTATTTTTTTTATATGACAACTCCCAGAATTCCCCAGACAGAATATGTTGGCTGGGGTTTCTAGGAGTTGTGGTCAAAAAATGTAAATTTTCCAAGCTCTGTTTGAAAATCAGCCTGGTGGCTGCCAAACCAGATGCCCCTACAAATTAGCACCTCTTTTGTGACATACAATATATTTCTGTCAAGATGGAAAATAAGCCCTTTCCCACTGGGGACACCCCTAGACTGACCCCAAAATACGAAAAGAGCTATTATAACCTGGCTTCCTCCTGAAAAAAAAAGAGATTATGCATTTGGCTTCTTAATAAATGCACCCACAGTAACTGGAATAGAGTTGAAAGGGATCTTGAAGGCTATCTGGACCACTCATTGCTCACTGCTGGCCACAACTACAGCATTCCTCCTAGGTAGCTGTCTAGCCTTATGTCTGAATACTCCTGTGAAGGAAAGAGTACAACTTCCTGAGTCAAACTGAACCACTGTAGAAGTTTTCTTCTCAGAGTAAGGGGAAATCTAGTTACCTGAAATTTCCACCTATTTGCTCTAGACCTGCCATCCAGAGCAAAAACAAGTCTACACCACAGCGTTTCAAATATTTAAAAGGCACTATAATATCTTCCATTAATCATGTTTTCCAGATCCTGCACCAGCCTTGTCACTTGCCTCTTGACATTCTCCAGTTTACTAATGTCCTTCCCTACCACAGGGCACTCAGAATTGGACAATTCTGCATCAGAACTAAAGTATAATAGAGTGAAACTATTTTTATGAGCAGGACACTGTGCTTCTACATAATGCAGCCTAGGTTTTTATTTGTTTTTAGTAGATGTGTGACAGTGCTGGCTTACATTCAACATATGATAAACAAAGACACTGAGATACTGTTATATGTACTGCTGTCAAGCCAAATTTCCTCCACTCTATATTTGTGCCTTAGATTCTTTGTTATCTAAATGCAGGACCTTATATTTATCCCTGTTAATTTCATTCTGTTGGTTTTGGATTAGTGTTGCACCTGTCAAGACCATTTTGAATCTCAAGTGTCTTCTATAATATTAGCTATGCCTTTCAGTTACGTGTCACCTTTAAATCTGAAAAGCATCCCCTCATCCAAGTTATCCACAAAAATTTTGAACAATATAGGACCTAGGACAGACTCCTATGGCTCTTCATTTGAAACATCTCTCCTGTTTGATAAAGGGCCATTAATAAGTGCTCTTTGGAAATGGTTGTTCTAGCTGCTATGAATTCACCCAGCAGAATTCCCCCTCTCCAATCTTTTCACTTTGACAACCCTTCAGTGCAGAAATGTGCGTGTGAAGGCATGCACACCATGAACGGGTGGTAAGTCTGACCCCACACATGAGGGCAGTGCGGTGGTAAAGAAATGTCTTTATCTTCTCTCCTCTTTTCAGTGTGGAGGAGAAAGTTACAATGTTTAGGAATTTGAGTCTGGGGGTGTAGGAGCAGTTGAGATGGTGGAGGAGGAGGTGGAGTCATAAGGGAGATGTACCTACTTCAGCCTAAGGCTGGAAACACAAAGGGTTTTTGTTGGTGTTGTCACTGTTGGAAGAGATGTTACCCACCCCCCAGTTGTATTGCCTCAGGTCTTTGTTTTAGGGGTTGTCTTTCTCTGGAAAGGAGGGGAAGGAGAAAGACAGAGAAGGGCAAAGGCAGGCTGTCTGTTAGCTCCACTGTTGCTCAGCTGTTCAGCCCGCCAGTGGCCACATAACAAGCAATGTGCAGGCCCAACCAGCCAGCCTTTGCCTTGGCTCCTTTCACATGGCCACCTTCGGGAAGGAGCTGGTCTGAGCAACCTTTAAGGCTTTGCAGTCCCCCTGTGGAAAAACGAGCCCCCTGGGGGTTTGCAGACCACAGGTTAAGAACCACTGATATATACCATAACCACAAAGTTTCCAAGATGCACCAAGCCAGTAACCACATTTTTTAAAAAGGTGATGTGATTAAACTAGCATGACTTGTTTTAAGAAACCTGTATTGGCTCCTAACATTCCAATGCATTTTTCTTTGAGGTGCCCACAGATCAACCACTTAATAAATAACCTCTTCTAGAATTTTGTCCGGTATCAACACTGGGCTGACAACTTCATAGTTTCCTGGATCTGCTTTTCCACTCTTTTCAAAGACAGGGATGTTTGACTTTTCCTAGTCTTCCAAACCTCACCTTCCAAACCTTCAAGAATTTTCAAAGATGTCAGACAACAGCTAAAAAACAACTGCATGCTCTTTCCACACAGTTAAATGCATGTCATCTGGCCCTGGAGACTTGGATTTGGTTGTATGTCACTCCTTCCATTTTCTGTACTCATCCTTTCAAAGTTTCAGCTCCTTAGAGAGCTCCCTTAGCAGCCACAATGGCTTTTTTGGATGTCTCCCAATCCAGTATGAGGCGACATTTATTTGAAAGTTTGTTCCCTATTTGTGGCATTTTAATTGGCCTTAACAAACATGTTAGCCTATTGTTACTTTTGGAAAATTTCTTCTTCTGATATGGTGGGTGGTGGGAAGAGACTGTGGCCATTTGATGTTTTTAGAATGTAGCTCCCATAACCTCTCATCATTGGCTATGTTGGCTACGGCTGGTGGGAGCTGAAGGCCAATAGAACAACATGTCTTCCTGTAGTGTTTCTGGTCTCTCAATATCTCTTTTGTACCACTACGTACTTATTTTGGTTCTGATTTATAAATAGACACTGCTGTTAGGTTTTTCACAGCAACAATATCAGTGGAGGGAAATATGAAGTTGTTTAAAATAAAAAGGAATAGCAGAGTTCTCAGGTTTTAGCCAAATATCCAAAGCCAATATAGAGCAGGAAGTTACATTCTGCGCTGCCATTCCCTGTTGTCTTACCTGGCTAGCATTCTGCTCAGTTTATATCACATCATATTTGCTTTTCAACCCTTCCTGCTGGGGCTCAGTGTAGTAAACACAGACTCTATGAATGTCATAGAGCTACCACCTTTTTTTAATTCTTCCAAGAACACTGGAAGATACATCATGGTGCATAAATAGCAAACTGAGATGGGAATCTCTTGCTATATTGAACCCTCCCCTGCTCTTTCCTCTCGCCTCGTATGGAGCTCTGGATAGTTGACTTTGTCCCTCATCCTAAACTCAGCTCTCTAGCCATTTTTGGTTCTCAGCTTCTGAATGTTGCTGGAACAAGAGACCTTGAGGTGCAATTGCAGTGACTTTTGTACCTGTTGTAAGGTGGGGGTGGTGCATCATGCACGCCTGAAGATGCCATTGCTTGCTCATAGGAAGGAAGCCCTGGTGCAGTCTCAGGCTTTGGCTCTTCATCAAGGCTGGTGAGGGGCACCTCGGGATACAAGTTGTCTTGAGTCCTGCCAAAAGGAAACAGAGAGAAGTCTAGAAATATTCCAATGGACTCTAGTTGTAGAGTTCAAAGGTGGGCAAAGTGGGTCTCCAAAGCCCTTTCTGTGCCCCCATTTTTATTTGTTAAAAAAAATGGCATTGTATTTAGCCACTGAAATTCAGCAACAAATTGCTAAGTGCACTATTATTAATGGGAAGTCTAGTAAATGGAACACATACTTTGAGTCCAGTATCAACAGTCGATATTATAATTAAAGTCAAATTAAGCACATTTAAGGATTCTTTATATACGACATATAAATTTAATATTATTCAACCAAATATGAGTGGGAAATTTCATTTGTTAATAATGAGTTTGGGGAACATTAATGAATTTAATAATATTTAATGAAGATATTTTAATTACTTTCAGCTGTAATCTATTTTACATATACTGTATGTAGCTACTTTTAATGCATTTTAACTTAAAAATCTCTGCCAAATGGACAGTGTGAAAAGTGTCTGCTCACCTTGCAGCAATTGCCCAATGCTGGCTTAGTTGCTTAGAACAATCTTTTTAAAAAATCCTTACTTTAAAAAACACCATTACTAAGGGCTTTTACCTACTGAAGATCCAGAGACAGTGCAGAATCAAGAAGTGTTCCCAATCTGCCGATCTGAACTTTCAGATAGGGTGTTAACTCTGCAGAACTGGTTAAATCCCAATTCCCAAGCACGGTTTTCTACTAATCAAGAGTACCTTGAACCTATCTGGATTTAATTTCACTGTGTTCACCCACATCTAGCCTATGATCAAACTCAGAGTGTCAACCACTTTCTTAGGTCAGGTAATAAACAGCAACAGAACAGAGTCTCATCAACATATTAATAGTACAGTATCTCAGTTCAAAGGTTTGGATGACTTCTTGTAGTACAGTAGTTTTATGTAGATGCTAATAAAACAGGGGAAAGGACAAAACCCTGGGGGCCTCTATAGACCAGGAGAAAGCAACAGCTATGGGAATCACGCATGACTTCAGAGGGTCACCCCATTCCCTGAGACCCAACATCTAAGTAATGGGGGTTTTTTTTAATGTAAAAAGGCCCTATTTCAAGCCCTCTGAGGACATGAAAGACATTTTGCCATTGTTGGGGCACCTATACTTGTTTATACCTTGGGGTACTTTTTATATAAAAAATACTAGTGACTGGAAGTCACTTGCAGTTGGGGATGGACTCAACCTAGACCCAAAATATGATAAAAAATGTGGCAAGATCCCCTTGTCTACCCTAAAGGGCATGAAGGCCCTTTTTTAACTCAAACATCTGTGGGTTCCAGGTGTGCAGAGAGGTCTGGAAGGGCTGCATGCGGTTGATAGGCTACATTTTGGCCAGTTCCATAATGCCAAACAATAGCCCTCTGCTACCACCTTCTGGTCATAGCAAGACAAGAAGGACTAGAACTATAGTAATATAGAAGCCCTGAGCCCCTGTTGTGCCAAGTTATTCAGAAAGATAGCATAGTATTGAAAGCCATCAAGAGGTCCAAGAGAACTGATTAAGTCCACACTTATCCTGTCCAGCTCCCAATATATATCATCCAATAAAGCAGTCAAAGTAGTCTTAGTCCTATGTTCTATTTGAAAACTGAAATGAGCTAACCAGATAATCTGTATTAGTCAATCGTGATTGGTGTTGCAAAGCCATCAGTCTCTTTATTGCCTTGGGAAAGAATGGTACTTTCCCCATTTCATAGTCATTTAACTCCACCTTTTATAATTCCTCCCCTCACTACATATGCTTGCCAAATGTGGATAAAGTTTCATGCATCTGATACAAATGTTTGATGTCATTTTAGCCTTTAAAGTGTCACAAAACTCCCTGTTGTTAGTGCTGCAAAGAGACAAGCATTGGCTGTTCCTCCAGAAACTGAAACTGAGCACAGCTCAAACTGCACTGTCTTGAAAAAGCTGTATGTGTTTCTTCTGAAACATAACTTACAACTTATATAGAGATGGTGCACACATTAATGAAACTTGAAATAAATCAAATCATAGAGAGGATTATCTAGGACCATCTTCCCTTACTTGGTGGCCTCTAGATAGCGGATGAGGCTTAATCCCCCACTCACATTTTCTGGATCTAAATTGCCTCCCTCCAAAGCTGCTGTTTATCCCACTGAGAAATGGTACAAGGAGAAATGGACAGCTGCATTCCAATTGTGGGAGATCCAATTAAGCAACCCCTGATGTCCCATCTAATTTGGGTGTAAGTTGCTGAATAGTGTTGCTCTTTTTTTTCATCTCTTATACACATGTATACAAACAGAATCTCCCCATGGACCTTGACCCATACCTGGACCGGCTCCTCACTTTCACCCGGTATTTGACACAATACATGGCCACGACCACAAACATGACGGTAGACACCAATGCCGCTACGAGGCCAGCCACCAAGCCAGCCACATCCACACCTGGGGTTCCTGAATAAGTAGGAGAATAGGTTAGTAAACACAGCAGCTGTGCTTCCCTCTGGCAACTGTCCTACCTTTAATATAAGGACAGGAATCTTTATGTGCATTGGAGGAGAGGCAAATCCTCCCCAACAGCTACACTCGGCCCTCTGTATCCATGGATTTGGCACGCATGGATTCCACCACCCACAGCTTGAAAATACCCCCCCCAATGAATAACTTCCACGAAGCACACCTTGATTGTGTCATTTTATATAAGAGACACCATTTTATTATGCCATGGTATGTAATATGACTTAAGCATCCATGGATTTTGGTTTCCATGGTGGGGTTCTGGATCCAAACCCCAGCAGATATTAAGCATCTGCTGTATATGGCCTGGATGACAATAGCTGGTGTGGTAAAACACTGGTGAAGCATATGGCACAAATTGCTACACTGGGAACCGAGGCTCACTGCTCTCCCCCAACCCCCGCCACATCTCCCCAATTGCATGAGAAGCAGCTAAGCACTGTCAGCCAGAGCTTGAAGGTGCCAGCTGAGCCCAACCCAATTGGGGCTCACCTGGTACTTAAAAACATGGAATGACAGTCCACTGGCTTGATTCCTTCTCGTCTGCTCCACATGGAAAGCGGGGAGAAGGAATGTCAGGAAGAGAATTCCCAGTATCATGGATCAGATTGGATTTGCATGAGGATACCCTCAAGGAGTGGGCTTGTAGGAAGGACAGAGGCTCATGATAGGAGTGGGGCTTGCACTAAGACTTCCAGGTGGCAAAGGAGTGGGGGATGTCTGTGGACCAGAGATTCCCCTCCCCTGGTTTACTATAATCCCTATAGCAACCATTGCCTCCATGATTCAGAAAGGCACAGGGGAAAAGAGGTAGAGTGCTGATTCTCTGATTTACAAGTTCCCATCTCCCACAACTAAGGAGCTGTCTACACTAGGGGTAAAAATCTGTTTGCAATTCGGACAACTTTGGCCCGGAGCTGCGCCAGATGAAATTCGGAATACTCTGGTCTGGATTTAAGTGCCACACCTTGGCCAAAGCCCAAATCTGATTTATCTGGATTTCTACCTCCAGTTAGATAAACCCACTGCTGCACTACAGGTTCCTGGTGCCGCCACCACTGGCATGCAGCCGCTCACTCTGACCTCAGAACAAGTGACTGCATTAAGGCTCTTTCTTCCAGGTGTGCAGTCGCTCATCCTGAGGGCAGAATGAGCGGCTGTACCCAGCACATTTGCTCGCTCTGACCTCAGAACGAGTGGCTGCAAGTAGGACTCTGTCTTCCCAGCATCCTGAGGTCAGAACAAGCAACTGCACCTGGCACACTCTCTCGCTCAGATCTTAGAACGAGCAGCTGCACACCAGGAAGGCAGAGCTAGTGGCGGCAGCACTGAGGAGGGAGGAAAATGGCGCCGCCTGTCAGGCAGCAATTGTCGTATCTCCCCATCCCCCAAATGCAGTGCCGATCCTTTGTTCATATTACAGTTTCCTCCAAAGTCTTCAACAAATTCCAGAGAAAATTGTGAGTTTTCTAAAACCCAGATTTAGGTGGTATACCCTGAGTGTGGATAGGGCCATATGTCATGTGGCATTATTGCATCAGATTCGGCGTAAAGGTCACATGTCATGTGGAATTCGGGGGGATTCTGAGGTTTTCACTAGTGTAGACAAGGCCTAAGTCCTAGTATTAAAGATAGGCTCTGGAAGTAAATGTATGGCTTAGGGTCTGGCTATCTGACAGACATTAGCTTCCTATATATATAGCCTGGCCCTGAGATATTCAGTAGAGGCCCTTCTGTCAATCCCATTACCTTCACAAGTTTGTCTGGTGGGGATGCAAGCCAGAGCCTTCTCAGTGGCTGCTCTAGGCTTTGGGACTTCCTTCCTAAGGAAGCTAAAATAACAGTCTCATTGCTGTCCTTCAGTTAGCAAGCAAATACTTTTTTATTCCAACAAGCTATCGAGAACCAAATGCTTTTAAAGAAACGGCTTTCAGTCGGACCATATACTCGTTTTTATTGTACTGTTCTTATTTTGATTTTTATTTGCATGCTTTAAATTGTTTTTAATCTTATTGATAGCGTAATTATAAATTAATGTTAAACTTTTGTACATTTTAGCTATACTGTATTATGTTTATTCCAATTTGTGAGCCATCTGGAGTCCTGGTTTTGGGAGGGAAGGGTGAGATATAAATATTGTTAAGAAGTAAATGTAGTAGTCATTGTGATCATGACCCTTGGTCCAGCTTGAAACCCAGCATGTTTGTCTACTTAATATAAGACTGAGGGTGTGCATCTACACTGTAGAAATAGTGCAGTTTGACAATACTTTAAGCACTGTAGCTCTACCCTATGGAATCCTGGGATATGTAGTTTTACATGGTCTTTAGCCTTCTGTGCCAAAGAGTGCTGGGCCTCACAAAACTACAAATCCCAGGATTCTGTAGGGTGGAGCCATGATAGTTAAAGTGGTGTCAAACCACATTATTTCTACCTACAGACAGTGTAGATGCACTCTGGGTGTCATGGGGAGGTTCAAAGGGTTATTATTTATCCTTGGCCACCATGTTATGCTATGTTAGCCACATATTAAATAAAAATGGGGCATGTTACTGCCCATACAACACCAATTGCATCCTCGAAAGAGATGCTTTGGAGCAGAACAGCTCACAAAGGATGAAACAGTGCTATACATGATTTCCTCATTCTTCCAGCTGATGTTCTATTTCACTCAGACTCCATGCTAGCCAATAAGTAATGCAAATCAGCACCCCGCTTGCTTTCCCCAATTGAACCAACAATCTTATCATCAATTTGTTGGCAAGGAAGAAGGGTAAGCAAGTGTCATGGGCTTCCATCCATAGTAACTGCAGAGAATAAGAAAAGCTTGTTCCTTATAGGTATGCAGAAGGGAAGGAGAAGCTTTAGGGACTAGCTAGCAAAAGTTTCTTTCCCTTCTGTTTTTGGATTATACCACCAGAACCTCCTAGCCAGCAATAACTATTTGGCTATGCTGGCTGGGGGATTCTGGGAGATATAATCCAGAGAGGTAACATTCCCAAACTCTTCTTTGGGAAAACAGAACAAGAGGTCCTCAAGCTCAACTACTGTAGATTTGGGATGCAAAGTGAGCCATCAGGGAAACAGAGATAAGTGATTTTTCCCCCTCACTGCCATTTTGTCTCCATACTCACTTGCTCCTCCTTTCCCATTGTGTGGGTAGGTCTCCCAAAAATTTTTCTGCAAGAGAGGACAAAAAGGAAGGCAATATTAACATGACACTGATACGAAACAACAACCCTAAATGACTTAGGTCCTGGATGCCTAAGGGACTTCTTCTTATATAAGATGTGTCAGAGAGGCCCTTCTTTGTGTTTTAACCACAGTAAAGGTCATAGGTATAAACTGTGTGAAATTCTTTGCCTTGAGAGGGAATGTTGGCACCCTCTTTGACAACATCTGCCTGTTTTTATTATATTGTTGCTGTTTTGTACAGGTCACCCCCCCCGGTATCTGTGGGAGATACATTCCCAGACTTATAATTTATAAGTGAAACTGTGGATAATAGTGAACCACCATAGAATACCATAGAATCGCACTAGAGGACCTAGAAAATGCCTACAGAGAATTCCTCTCTAGGCATCTGGAGGTCCTCCAGCTCTATGGTCAAGACATACATATATGTACATATAAAGTACATAATAATTTTGGTATTCAGAGTCCTGAGATTTTGGTGATTACTACTCACTTTGTGTTCCAGCTACCCAATTCATGTTTGCACACTGCGTTTAGTGGTCCCTATGTAAACTTGTCCACAGCTGCATGGTATGTGGTAAACTCCTGCAGCTCTGAGAGGGTCTCTTTTGTCCTTTGCTGAGCGTAGCATTTCTTGGATTTTTTTGGTTGGTCTATAGATTGTTTGGAGGTTGTGTTTCCTCATCAGTTTCCCTATTCTGTCTGTGACTCCTTTGACTCCACAGAGAAGCTATTGAAATCCACAAACACCTGGACAACTTCAACAGGAAAGAAGAAACCTTAAAAGTAAACAAAATCTGGCTCCCAGTTTTGAAATACAATAGAATCAAAACTCAACACTTACAAAAGAATTCCACCCAGGGACAGGGGGATTCCCAGAAGATAATGGCCCATCAACCAACCATTAGCCAAACAGACACTAATCATCCTTGCGTTTCTATACCCAGAAACTAACCATTCAATTACACAAATTTACATATTCTCCCCAACAGGGGTTCACAGCATATAAACTCCACACACACTCCTACCCAACCATTCTCTGAAGATGCCAGCCACAGATGCAGGCGAAATGTCAGAAAGAAACTATTCTAGAACACGGCCTCACAGCCCAGAAAAAACCCAAGGAAAATCTATGAATGCTGGCCGTGAAAGCCTTCGAACTCTTGGAGAGGCTTGTCTGATAAAGTCCTGACTGGTTAAAAAAGTCCTGATAGTTGTGGAGAAATCACTGAAGATGTCTGGGAGTTTTCAGTTAAAATTTGTGAAAATTTTTATGTAGAACATCACTCTGTACAAGTCCTGGCTGGCCTCCATAGTTGTCAGGGCTGGTCCTACTATGAGCCAGGGTGAGACAGTCACCTCAGGAGAAAGATGTTGAAAGAGCAGTGGCAGCAGCCTCCTGAATGTTATCCTCTCTGTTGAGAGGATAGAATTGGCAGCCTGCAATATGCCCTCAGAGCTAGCCTTATTGCCCTCAAATGCAATGGCTTGTAACCAGCAACAATTCAGCTGTTGTTGTTGTCATGATCATGATTTATTTATATAGTGCCATCACTGTACAGGGCACTCTACAAGTAAAAGAGCAACAAAACAGTTCCTTGCCCCCAGGTTTGCAATCTAATTAAGACATGACATAAAAGGAAAAGGGAATGGTAGTCGGGAAGGGGATAGTATACAATATTTGGATTCTGATTGTGGACCTGCGAGAGTCACCATCCTATAATTTGCCTCAAGCAGCAAACTGTCTTTGGAAAGCCCCTTGATCCACAGCCTTCTGGCTCCACTCCCTTAGCCCGTTTAAAGAGATTCTCAATTCACTTCTCACATTTCACATCAACATTTTTCATAATTACTCGCTAACCAAATGGCTGTGCAATAAAAAAAATTAGCAGAATATAGTCCATTTGCAGAAGTCAACAGTTTCTTAGCACAGAAAGGTAAAGTCATACCAATTCGATGTCTCAGAACCTGACACTATCAACCCCATTTCAACAACCCATTTCAATAGCCATTCCCTGTGCCTTCAGAAGTAGTGACTGTTCTACATCTGATGTGACAAAAGAAAAGGGATATTTTTCTGGATGATGGAAACACTAACTCCCCAAAAGAAGCTGGACGCATTGAAATGCAAGGGTATAGAACTCTGGGCTCCTTATGTAGCTCCCAAAGTATTATTACCACATCCCTGAATAAGGGTGAGGCCAATTCTGTGCACACTGCGCTCCACCAGAAAAATCCATTGCACAGGCTCGAAGGACAAATCCAATTTTGAAAAAGCCCTGTAGCAATAGGTGAGGGACGAAATGGCAGGTGTAAAGATGCACTGGAAGCCGCAGACCCAACCCTGCATGCAGCCGGTTCAGGACTTTGGTCGCTTAAGGCTGACCCGGGAGATGCCAGTCTTGTTCGGCAGCATCCTGAATGACCAAGCAGCCTTTTTAAAGGAGAGCACTGCTTGCTCCATATGGAGAGGAGCCTAGAAAAGGTGGCCTAACGAAAGCTCATCCCCATCTACCTGGTTGGCTAGCCGTGGCCAACGGGCATCTTCTGATGCGGTCAAACCAAGGCAAACAAGTCTTGAAGAGAAACGACAACGCAGAAAGAATCACAACCCAGAAACATCACCCAAGGAAACCTTCTGCTGTGATTTCTGCAACCGGACCCTAATGAGGGTTATTATTTGAGAACTTTCTTCCTTAACACCTGTGTCTATGACAATCTGAACCTTTGTGAGCAGGTCTATAAAGCCTTAGCTTCCACTAGTAAAATTGTTCTTTGCTTATTCCTGACACAAGAATATTTGCTTATTCCTGGCACATGGATCTCTGTTCAAGGGCAAGGAACCTCTTTGTTCAAAGATAGCAGACACCTTTATACAGGGATTCAGGATCCAATGACTGCTGTTTTGTGCATAGACTCCGGGCTAACAGCCCAACACTGCACAAAATCAGGGGGAAGTCTGGTGTTTGCTGGAAACCCTGGAATGGCTCTGCTGGTGTGTGGACAGCTGGATCAGGCTGGAGCAACCCAGCTGTCCACATGGCCACCCACCCAGCACATTGTCCCGGCTGGCCCACTGCCCTCTGTGTCTCTGCCATTGCTGCCACTGCCTCACCCACTGCCTAGCAGCTCTGCCTGAGAGTTATGGCATCTCCCGTCATTGCTGGCCTGTGCAAACAGCAATGCGCTCTTGCACTGGTGCGTGCAAACACCACTGTGGTCCATCAGGGACCAACGCTCTGGACTGGCCCCAGATTAAGTGCCCGTGCAGACAAGGCCTCAGTCAACTGCTGTACACAGAATGAAAGGCAGTCATACATTTTTAAAATTTTCCTCAGGTAGCAAACTGTCTTGGGCCAGCCCTCCAAGGAAATGATATTTAATTTCTAAAATGATACAGCTATCATTCTAATCCACTTGGAAACTATAGCCTTTAGCAAAGAAGGATGATCCCCTCTAGGCCTAGAAGCAAGATGCTTGGCCTTCTGCTACATAGCCAGAGACACTCTTCCTTTTACCAGCCTTAAAGAAGCAGGGAGAAAAGTCCTGGTTGATACATGATAAGGGGAATTCCACGTGTGGGACATTGGCTTCAAAAGTAGAGTCCAGGGCCTCACTTATTCAGAAGCTTTAACTAACCAAAAGAAGTCACAGCTTATGAGCTAGAGATGTTCTCATCAGGAAATCCCCCTTGCTCTTCCATCGGCCCACCTCTTTCTCTGCTATAGCTGTAACAGTCATGGGGTTGGGGGCTTGTTTCCAGAGCGAAAAATATACCAAAGGGCTCTTTGTGGGAGGTGTCCAGAAGCAGACATTAGCCCTTAGGGCCTTTTTGTTTTTCCTGGCATGGAAGGGAAGGCTGGGGGCAGTGGGGAAAATCGAATTGTGGAGCTCTGCTCTATTTTAATGGCTCTCAAGTTGGAAGACAAAGAACCATAAGAAGTAGGAACATCAGTGAGAAAGTTGCCCATCCACAATTACAGTGGCAGGTTGAGCAGCAGGGCCTGCAAAATATGTCCTGTCACCAAGAGTGAGAGGACATATGCTCCTCATGTTTCCCTGCCGCCATTTTAATTACACTCTCCACAGCCAGTTCCTACCATGGCTTCCTTCACTTCAAATGTCTCCCTCTTTCCTCAGGCCTAGTTGCCTCCTTCCTGTAGCCATAGCAGCACAGTTGATCTACAGCTCCCTACTGCCCTCCTGTTGCTGCAGTACCTTGCTCTGAGGGTCACCTCAAAGCAAGGTGTTTGGGGTCTGACAGGTTCTGGAGAGCTTTTGCAATGGCTTTTTCTCTTCTCTACGATTGCCAGAGCAGCAGCAAGTGTCAAGGTGGGGTTCTCCAGAGATCACCGACGCCCCTCTTGGGAGAGCCCAGCCAACTGTTTCCTGGCTGTAACATTTGCCACAGCCAAAGAGGGGCTAACAACACTCTCCAGAGCAATGGTGTTTCCCTGCAAAAGTGGTTGGGATTTGCTAGCCTTTCTACTCCACCATCAGAGGCAAGCACCTCACTCCCTATGATTGGAGGACTGGCCTTGCTGAACAGACACACACCAGGTCACAGTCTTCCCCATTATGAGTTCTCTGTCAGTTATAGTACAGTAAAAAATTGTTCTATTTTTGCATATAAATTACCAGATAAAATCTGTCTCTTTCCCCTTTTGCTTTGGTAATAAGGAAATTGCATTTGCTTTGGTAACAGGCATGTAACCAATGGCCCCTGGTAGATTTACCTTGCTACAGTGGTGGATCAGTGGGGTTGTCTAAATGGTAAAAATACTCCTCATAGAATTCGAGGAGAATATGATTTATCTAAATGACAGACCACATCAATCTGCAGTATTAGGAAGGAGGGGAGGTCAAATTCACCAAAAACTTCAAAGGAAAAACCTTCGCAGCTTTTCCCAAAGTTTTTAAAAAGTTCTGTGGGGAATGTGCATTCCCGCTTGTTGGAAGAACCGATTCACATTCATTCGCATTCCCCATAAGAGCGAAAGTAGAAAGCTGATTGGTTGGACGTGGGTAGGGGGTGGAGCTTGCTAACAAGGCAAGCGCCTGGAACCACCATCTTGAATTTTTACCTTAGCGATCATGTGCTGAAGTGAGGAAACAGGCTTTTTCTTTTCTTTTCTTTTAAAATTTTTTTAGGAGGAATATTGCACTTTCACACCTTAGATACATTAAAAAAAATACTGTTTGGCAGTGGCAACTGGCAACAATAAAAACACGAGTAATTCACTTGCGCCTGCAATCTTGATTCGCAGGCGTACCCATTGGGACAACAAAAGTAAATAGCTTCACTTGCCTGCGATTTTGCCAGAAAACCGTTAAGACAAATAGAAGAGGCTTCGAACTGGCGTTAGTGTGCATCAATCCACATTTCCTCCCTCATATAGACAAGCCCAGTGTTACTTAAAATGGTGGTGCATGGACCAGTGCCAGTACATAAACCATCAGCTGCCAGTCCCTAGAGAGTTTCCAGGGAAGAAAGAAGCAACCATAGCCAACAGGCAAAAATACAGTACAAGTTCCTGGCACAATGTGTGTGTGTATGAATAGCAGTCCCCCACATCAGAAAGCTTAAAAAACAGTGGTCTAGGCACCCTTTTGGTCTGGCACAATGCCCTAGTGTGACACAAGTTTGGGAGATGAAAGGGTCGCTAGATCCAGCTGCGTATTGTTGCTAGAAAAATAATAAATTACGGGACGTTGGGCAGACATCAGCACTTGTCTCTGACTTTATGGAAAGCAGCATGCAATCTCCTCCATAAAAGCCAGGGGAATCCCCTACTCTGAGCCCTAGTGATGGATACAACTTTCCATAGTTTGCCTTGTTTTCTAACTTGCAGTGCAGAATATGCACAGTAGAGGGCAACAGCCTCTAGGAAAAGACAGTCCACAACCACAACAACAGACATTAATTCCATCTGTATCCCATTCACAAGTCAGCGCTTGCTAGTGGAAGTTTATTTTGAATTAAAATTGATCTTTGTCACAAAGCTCAGTCTTCTTCGTTACAACTATACCTGCAAAACCCAATTCTGAAAAACTCACTCTTTGCAGACTTGCTAAATTAAGGACCCCCCCCCGCAAATCATAATAAATCATTTGTCTCTACATGAAATCAAGCAACAGGTGGGTGGTGGTGTGCCTTCCAGTCGTTTCTGACTCATAGTGACCGTAAAATGAACCTATCATGGGGTTTTCTTGGCAAGATTTCTTCAGAGGGGGCTTTGCCATTGCCTTCCTTGGAGACTGAGAGAGTGGGACTTGCCCAAGGTCACCCAGTGGGTTTTCATGGTTGAGCAGGAATTTGAACTCTGGTCTCCAGTCATAGTCCAATGCCCAAACCACTACACCATGCTGGAACATTTAATCCAGATCTTTAATCCAGAGATGAAATCAAACAAGATTCTGAACTGGATCTAATTATATATGAAACTGTGCTATGCAACCATACAGCTATGATATATTGCACAGGGCTGCGTGCTGCCTGTAATTACAGATACTTAGCAATTAATCATATTTAATAAGGGCGATGGTGACTGCGTCCTTAATAGTGGAACAGAAAGAAACATACAAGCAAGCTCAAGAGAGGTTGCAAAGGTACAGTGGTAGCATACCCTCCAGCATTTCACAGATGCAAACCGTGTGGCCAAGCAATACCAGAGCATTGTCAAGATGGCAGAAGTTATTAATGAGGAAAAACAGATAAGCTAGGAGAGGCTGCAGCAGTTTGCTTTTGCCTGAGCCTACTGATTAATTTTTTTTATTTTTTATTTATTTAATTTATATGCTACCTTTCTCCCAGACTGGGACCCAATGCAGCTCACAAAAACCTAAAATATGACATACAATTAAAAACCAATTAAAATAATTACAATTTAAAATTATATAAAACATATAAAAGTTAAAAAATAAAAACACATCCCCAATAAAAAGCCTCTGTGTGCACAGCTACATATTAAAAGCCTGCTTGAAGAAAAACACCCTGGCCTGCTGGCGAAAGGAAAGCAGGGAAGGGTCCAGTATAGTCTCCCATGGAAGGGAATTCCAGAGTGTGGGAGCAGCCACCGAGAAGGCTTGCTCTCCTGTCCTCACTGAGTGAGCCTGTGATGATGGTGGGACTGAGAGAAAGCCTTCCTCTGGTATCTTAAAGTTCTGGCAGGTTCGTATCAGGAGATATGGCCTTTCAAATTGTTTGGACCTAACCTGTATATGCCTTTATAGGTCGTGACCAGCACTTTGAATTGTGCCCAGAAACAAACCAGTAGCCAGTGAAGCTGTTTTAATAAGGGAGTTATATGCTCCCTATAACTAGCCCCAGTCAGCATTCTGGCCACAGCATTCTGGGCCCGCTGAAGTTTCCAAACAGTTTCAAGACTCAGTCCCCTCCCCTTTTCTCTCCCTGCTGAGTTACGTTATTACAAACTACTTTCGCACTTTTAATTTCTGCTAATGAAATTAAACCAAGGACATAGGGGCAAAGTCAGAAGAGGAGAGAGAAACTGGGACATTTTAAAAAGCAGCTGAAAAAATGGGATGACAGTGGATTACAGTAATCAGCAATGAGCTGTGCTTCAGTAAACATACACTTGTTGGTATAACTGAAAGTTGCACCTTCTTCAGCATTGTTTCAAAAACCAGAATCTCATAGCACCTTAAAGCACAGGTAGAGAATCTTTATAAGGGTCTAAATACCCTAAAGGCACCAGATCCTGTCTGATCATGGAAGCTAAGCAGGGTCAGCCCTGGTTAGTACTTGGATGGAAGACCACCAAAGAATACCAGGTGCTGTAGGCTATGGAGATTTTCACACGGGCTATATATCCCGTGGCAGGAACAGAACAGGGTCGGGAAAGGTTTTCTCTTTTGGATGACGTTGACCCCATTCTGTCCTGCATCCATCCTGCTCCCGTGACTGTTCCAGGACAATGTAATCACGATTTTTCATAGTGAATAGACCTCCCGTTCCGTCGCTATCACGCAATCACAGGTATGCGAACAGGTGCCCCGTTCCTGTTCCGAACTGACAGCCGCGGAGGGGAGGTCTGTTCTGAGCACTTCCTGGTACGATCTGGACAACCAGGTAAGTGGCACCCTTTATTTTACCCTCCCTGTTTTGATTGTGTGATTTAAAGTGTGTTTTTGTGCTTGGTGAACTGATTTTATGTTTGGGGGAGTTTTATTTTTTAAATTTACTGCCCAGCTGTTATCATGTGATAACGTGATAACGTTTCAGACGGCTGGTCATAAAAGCAGCCTTACGACGGCTGCATTTACGGCCGGCCAGCGAGGGGAGGGGGAGCCCATTCCTGCTGCGGAATTAAGGTAAGCGTGTGAAAGATTTACGTTATTCCGTGGCAGGAACGGGAGAGGAGGTGGCGGGGCAGTAATGGGGCATTTTGGCCCCGTGTGAAAATCTCCTATATTTCAGAAGAAGGAACTGGCAAAACCAGCTCTGAGTATTCCTTGCTTAAGAAAACCCTCTGAAATTCATGGGTCAGCAGGTGACTTGAAGGTACACACACACACACACACACACATACACACACAGAATCTTTGTTTTTGATGACAGCATCTATAATTCCTGACCATAATCCCTGACTATCTTTAAAACCTGACCACAGGTTCTGGGACTACGAGTTAGAGTCCAAAACAGCAGGTGAGCCAATATTTCTCTACCCGTGCCTCAAAAGGCTATCAAGCATATTGAGGCATTAAGCTTCCTTAGAATTCAGTTTATTTAGGCCAGAGCAGTGGCTCTTAATCTTATTCTTTACCAAGGACCCACTTTAAATATCTTTTGTTGCCATGGACCCCCAAGACTTAACTGAAAATTTAAAACCGTAATAATAATAACAATAATAATACCTGATAATAATTGCTGTTGGCAAATCTGTGCTTAAGTCCACTCAGCAGTTCACCTATCTGGGAAGCATCATCTCCTCAGATGCCAAGATTGACAAAGAGATCAATCACAGATTAGCAAAGGCATATAGCGCATTTGGAAGACTTTACAAAAGAGTCTGGAGTAATAAACACCTGAGGTGAAGCACAAAAATCAGTGTGTATAGAGCCATTGTACTGTCTATTCTCCTTTATGGGTCTGAAATATGGGTTACCTATCACCACCACTTACGACTCCTCAAACACTTTAATCAGCGCTGTTATATGCACAATCCTAAATATACACTGGACTGACTATGTGACAAATGTTGCTGTTCTTGAGCAAGCAGGGATCACCAGCATTGAGGCCATGATATTGAGAATACAGCTGCACTGGGCAGGGCACGTTTCTATGATGGAGGACCATCGCCTCCCAAAAATAGTACTCTACGGTGAACTCGCCATGGGTCAGCGTAAGAGGGGCACTCCAAAAAAGCGATACAAGGACTCCCTGAAACAACATCTCAGGCTCGGCCAAATTGATCACCAACAATGGTCCGCCCTGGCCTCACATCAGGAGGTGTGGAGACGCACTATCCATAATGCTGCAGCCTTATTTGAGAACTCACGCCGAACAAGTCTTGAAGAGAAACGACAACACAGAAAGAATCACAACCCAGAAACATCACCCAGGGAGATCTTCTGCTGTGCTTTCTGCAAACGGACTTGTCTATCTCGGATTGGCCTTTTTAGTCATCAGCGTGCTTGCAGAAAGTGCGGGATGAGTCCTTCCTGAATCTTTGTTTGTGAAGAAAAGCCAGATCACCGCAAACCATCAGACATTGTTTAGTCTAAGTCTATCTGCCCTTCTAGCACCAATCTCAATTAATGGGAAGGGTGGAGTTCTTAGCTCCCTAAGTGAGGATGAACCACACTTTGTGACGCATGGGAGTTTTCTCTATAAATTCTGGACTGCCAAGCTGGTCCTACAAGTGCCACTACATAGATCCGGGTGGTGAGTCACAGTACTCCAGAAAGCCATTTTTAAAGTTCACCCAGGTTGTGCATTGATAATTTGTGGACCTGGCAGATCAGGGTGTTTATACAGTCGGTTCAGTATGTTAGGATTCAAGGGACACGGGCAGAGCCAGTTTAAGGGCCCTGCAGCACCTGCAACTGCAGGGGACCCCGTCATTGTGAGGGGGCCCATCATAACCCTCCTCCTGAAAAAACATTATTAGTAATAATCTGAATATCCTGTACTGTAAATAGGTTAGGTTAGGTTAGGTTAGGTTAGGTTAGGTTAGGTTAGGTTAGGTTACCATTGACCTGAGATAAACATATAGGCCCCCCAAAATAAAGCAGTGCAGGGCATCCAGAATTCCTTAAACTGGCCCTGGACATGGGGATACCCTTTACCAGTGAAATTGCTTACCCCTGCACCAGTGAAAGTGCAGGGCCAGAGTTTGGAAAAATTACATTCTAGACTATAACACCCAGAACCCCCAAGCCAACATCACCAATGCTGGTTTGGGATTCTGAGATTTATAGTCCAAAATGTAACTCTTCCAAGCTATGTGGAGAATATAAGCTTAGTGGAAGATATGATTTGATGCCAAGAGGGGGTAGGGGTGTAGCTGGGGAGCGGGAGGGAAGGCAAAATATGGGCATTGCCCTCCAAATAAGAATTCTGCCCCCTTCAGATGAATTTTCCCTTCAATCCCTAAATCTCCAACACTGTAGATAGTGAGACATGGGAAATAATTCATACCTTGAACTGATTATATTCCCTTGGTCACTTGATGCCTCAGCTGCAGTTCTAAATGCTCAGAATTCTTATTTGGAAAGCAATATCCTCATTTTGCTCCCTCCCCCCAGTAGCTACATAGGTGAAGTTATCTTTTGACAGAGAAACTGGAATGTACCGTACTGAATTAGAGGAGATACAGTAGTATATTTGAGAAAGAGGTGAAGCACTGGGTGGGAGGGTTAATATTGGACACTTTCTAGAGGAATTTTTAACCATGTTCTTCTGTGTTGGTTATATGCACAATACTGGAAACCTATAGAGATAAAGCAAGGTAAAAGAAAATCTAAATACAGTACAGTTGTCCCTTCGCATTCACGGATTTGGCATTCATGGATTTAAGTATTCACGGCTTGAAAATATTCTTTAAAAAATAATAATCCAAAAAGCAAACCTTGATTTTGCCATCTTATATAAGGGACACCATTTTGCTATGCCATTGCATATAATGGGACTTGAGTATTCACGGATTTGGGTATTCATGGGGGTTCCTGGAACCAAGCCCCAGTGAATGTGAAGGGACAACTGTAGACACAAACAGATAATATTCCAAAAACCACTGAAAATTATGGCAGGAATTGCCCTCATGGTACAGATGTGAAAACTGGTTTCACATACAGCCTTTCCAGTTCAGTGAAGTAATTCTGTTCTTGGTGTTCTTTCGTACATACATACAAAAAAGCTAGTATGCAAAACAACCATTGACCTAGCCACAAATTTCCCTCAGACTGGCATCACAGGCTGCTGTTGGTTTCATTCCCCGCCTCCCAAGTCAGAGAAGCCAATACATAGTTCTGTAATAAGAAGCCTGAGGTCTTATTTGTGGCTGCTGACTATGCTAGGAATCTTTCTGTTCTGAACTTCCTAGACGAGTCCTGGCAGGGAGAACTGTGCTTAGACAACAGTGTTCTTTGCTTTCCAGTTCAGAACCAGCATTGCTTTATTTATTGCCTTTCCAGAATGATACAGAAACTTGGCTCCTTTTATTGCCACAGAATTCAAAACACACAGGCTAGTTCAAATACAGAGCTGACCATAAAACAGCATTATGAGAATTAAAACAAAAGCCTAGTCGCTTCCGGTCTCATTCATACACCTCCCCTTATCCTGGTGTAGCTGCGAGAAAAGCTTTTGTTTTAAATTAAACACAGTTAATCTGAACCCGAGAGACTGAAGCTCATCTTAACTATGGACTGTTTTGAAATGAGCCAGCATCAAACCATGTTATGAAGCTTGCTTGTTTCAACAAACCATTATTAAGACGAACCACAGTTCAGAGCCAGCATAGCCAATCGTGAGGAATGCTAGGAGTTGCAGCAAGATTCCCATTGCTGAAATAGACCATGATTTGCTTTACTTTTGAACTTAGCCATTTACAAGCAATCCAGATAAGTATACAGTTTGGCATCTTGTATTGTATCCTGCATCCTCTAAATCCCAATTTAAAGGAACAAAATTCCTAGAAAGCAATTTTAAAGGAAAAACATTTGAAATGAATGGGCAGTATCAATATAACTGGAGCCCCAAAATGAACACAGCTCAATTCAGATCACTCCTGGTGATGGCTCACTATGCCAATCACAGTTTAAAACAGAGTTTGGACATACAGCAAGTAAAGCATGACTGGTGCTTGTCTCTCTTTGTTTTCCCTCTTAACATTCAGTTTCATGAGGTCACAGCCACCTCCATCAAGAAACAAGCTTGTCCATTCAGATACCACATTAAACCAAAGTTATTGCAAACTATAGTTTGCAAAAAGCTTGTTCCACCAACTTCTTTCTCTCAGTTAGTCTCAAAGGTGCTACAAGATTTGCATACTGACCCAGACTAACATGGGTATATCTTTAAATTCTACTTCATGTTCAGGGTTTGTGATCCACTGGATTACAGCAAACTGTGGTTTGTCAATTCAGACTTCACAGCAAACCAGTTCAGCTTCCTTAACCATGGTTTGGCTAAATTGTGTCTAAACTGAGCTGCATTGGCCTGTTGATGCCAAAAAGATTCCAACCTAATTATTTGAAAGAAAAAATATATTACACAGAGGAAGCAAATATATGCTAATTAGATTAATTTATTCTGAAGCCAATATGTGCATTGCCTTAGTGCAGAATTTTCATTGGCATATATAGGGTGCGGCTATACGATCATAAAAAAATCCGTATGGGGGGCAAAAAATACGAACAGCCTGTCATTCGTATGCATACGAACCGGCTATACGATTTTTAACCCCACTAAACTCCGTATGACTCCCTCTTTCCAAAGCTGGCTGGAGCGAGCAAGCCAAGCGGCAGTTTTAAATCTCCCGCCACTTTTTTTTTTTTAAAAAAGGTTCCTGGTTTGCGGACATTCGGTTTTCCGTATTTACAATATAAAATAAAAATAAATAAACATATAAATTCACGGACTTACCAGACGCTCGCTAGCCAGGAAACCAACATGGCGGCCGCTCCCAATTCCCCTCCGTGCTAGCCCCGCCCCCTCTACTCGGCCAGCCAATCAGATTACCCTGCCTGTTCATATGTGTGCGAACGGACCGTACAGACCCGTCAGCCATCCGAACGGCGTACGGATTTCTCTTCGTGATCCGCTTTCCTTCCCGAATGCCGCCTGTGCATATTTCAGGGTGGAAAACTGGGGGCCCCCTCTTTTGCATTCGTGTGCATCCGAATGGCCGTTTGTACGGAAGTGCGAACTTTCGCACGCCGTACGTATTATTTAAATCGTGTAGACGGGACCATAGTACATAATGGCTGGTTTGGATGTAAAATTGAACTATAGTTTAGTATTATGTCCACAAGCTTTATGCTCATACAGATTGCCCCCCTTCTCTTCTGGTGTGACCACGAGGAAAAGATCAAAAGCTTTTTGCTTCCCTTTTCAGGTAACTGCCATTTGATACATCTGAAAACAAATATGTCGTTAGTCTTACCTATGGTTTAGGAAAACAAGCCGTCTTTGTAAACCATGGTCTGAAGTTGGCTTGTTTCAAGAAACTATAATAAAGTCTACTAGTTTTTAATGATGGACAATTAAAAGTTCAAGTGATCTCCTAATTTATTTATCTTTATCCTGGTTTTCTGTCAAAAATGTGACTCGTATTTGCAGCCACATGGGAAGAGAAGTAGTAAAGGGGATCTTCCTTATAACCCCATTGGTTTAATGCAGTCATTACCTATAGCACAGTATGGGCTATAGTATGGGTCCTGTACCAATACACTCTATATACCTTGGATTACAAACACCATCCTGCTGACTGGAGATGGTGGGAGGCACCTGGCTGGGGAATGCTGTACCCTTGCTAGAGAAGCTCCTGGATGCTTCCTTCCTGCACAAACAAACTTGTTCAATTCCTGGTCCATGTCACTGAGATGTTTGGCACCAAACTCACTCAGGGCCAAGCACATATCCTTGCTTTCCCTTCACTCTGCACATACAATAATACAACTGCATCAGAGTGTAAAAGATGGCATTTATCACTATTACTTCTGGAGGAAAGATTTTAATCTTTTCTCTTTATCGTTCTGGTTGTGGTTTTGGAGACTAACTAAAAGTGCACCAGGGAGCACAAGAGGCAGCAGATCACAATTTAAAAATCATTAGACTAGATAATATTTCCAGTCTAGGGAGCTATTACACCATTACATTCCTAGACTATGGTGTTCAATACTTTACAAAGGATAGTGCTCTAATTAAAGGTGTCCTCATTTTGAAGGGCTACTTAGTCCAAAACAGCCAGCGTGACATAATGATTTGAGTGTCAGGCTATGACTCTAGAAACCAGGGTTCAAATCCCCGCTCTACTATGAAAACCTACTGGGTGACCCTGGGAAAGTTACACACCCTCAGAGCCTTATCAGAGAAGGAAAAGGAAGTGGAAATAAAGCCCGAGAGTAGCGCATCCCACTTCGCCTTATTACACAAAGTCGGTGTGCTTCAGCTGTTCTTCTGTTCCAGCCCAGTGGGAGACAGTGGTAAATACGAGTCTTTTTGCTAACTGGAAAAATCCGTTATCAAAAAGACGCACCTTTAACACCATCTCCTACAGGACTGGAACAGCAGAAGCACGCTGATATCGTGCAATAAGGCAAGGCAGTACACGCTACTCTTGGGCTTTACTTCTGCTTCCCCTGCCCCAAGCAAAAAGCCCCTCAGCCTCAGAAACCCCATGACAGGGTCACCATGAGTCAGAAACAACTCGAAGGTGCTCAACAACAATGGAGGGGGTGTCTCAACAGCGAAAATACTCCTCATAGCATTCGAGGAGAATATGATTTGTCTTAATGGGATCCTGCATCAATCTGCTGTATTCAGAAGGAGGGGGGCCAAAAATGACAAAAACTATGCAGGAAAAGCCTTTGAAGCTTTCCCCAAAGTTTTTTAAAAGATCTGTGGGGAATATGCATTTCTGCTCATTGGACAACCAGTTTGCTTTGATGTGCATTCCTAATAAGAGTGGAAGTGGAAAGCTGATTGGCTGGACGTGCACAAGGGGTGGAGCTTGCTGGCAAGGCAAGTGCCCCAAACCACCATGTTGGGTTTTCACCGTAGCAATCGTGCGCTGAGGTGACAAAACAGCCTTTTTTTCTCTTTATTTAGGTGGAATATTGCATTTCTGCACCATGCATATGCCTTTAAAAACAAATACTGTTCAGCTGCGGCAACTGGTGACAATAAAACACAAGTAATTCACTCGCGCCCGCCATCTTGATTCACAGGCATGCCCGTTTGAATAACCAATGTGGATGGCTTCACACGGTTGCGATCTTGCCAAAAAAATACAGTTGTCTCTCCACATTCACGGATTTGGCATTCACGGTTTTAAGTATTCACAGCTTGAAAATATTCTTAAAAAAATAATAATCCAAAAAGCAAACCTTGATTTTGCCATCTTATACTGTATAAGGGACACCATTTTGCTATGCCATTGCATATAATGGGACTTGAGTATTCATGGATTTGGGTATTCACGGGGGGTCCTGGAACCAAACCCCAGCAAATGTGAAGGGACAACTGTAGTTGAGACAAATGAAAGCTGCTGCGAATTGGCATTAGTTTGCATCAATCCACATTTTATAACCTCATATAGACAAGCTCCTAGTCCAAGCTGGATTTAAGCATAAAGAAACATAAGAGAGAGCAGCCAGGGGTCTTGAGGTTGCCCTAAATATTATCACCCTCGTTGCTATAGACCAGAGTGCTGTTAAAAGAACAAGTCAGGAAGCTTGTTACTCCTTTGGTAACTGGGAATGCCTGTACCTTGTCTTCAAATGTCCAATCTATATTTCTAAATATTCAACTGAAATGATAAGCTACTGAAATGCTAGGAATTTGGGACTGAAGGAAAATTTCACAGGGGAGCAGAATTCTTATGGGGAGGAGAATGCCTTCATCCCCACCCTACCCCACACCCAGCTTGGGGTGGCTACATCCCTGCTTCCCACAATGGCAAGGGTAGACAACTTGTGGCTCTTTTTTGTTGGTGGGCTACATCTCTAATCACTCTAGCCAACGCAGTCCATGGTGAGGGATGCTGGGAGCTGCAGTCCAACAACATCTGGAGGACCACAAGTTGCCCCCCCTTCCCTTCTCCCCAGGAGATTTTCAGACAATACTGTTATAGTGTTACTATTCCACTTTATTTGCTATGGCTGCCTCCTCTTGAATCCTGGGATTTGCAGTTTAGGGAGGGGCATTTACAACTCTCAGCCAGAGATCTTAGGCCTCACTAAACTACAAACCCCAGAAAGCCAGAGCAGTTAAAGTGGAATAGTAACGCTATAACAGTATAGTCTGAAAATCTCCCCAGAGAGGTACTCAATACAGAGAGGCATTTCTACTTAAATTATAGCATACCCTCCAGCGGTCCAAATTGGGCAGGAGAATCCAAATTAATCATCTGTCTTCCCGCTTTTGTATCTACTGTACTTTAAGATGTCCCAGTTTTCTTCTCCTCCTGCCACTTCCCCCCCCCCTTTGTCCTCAGCTTGCTTCTATTGTTGCAAGCTGAGTTCAAAGTACTGTACATAAACTAATTTGCGCTCAATTAACTCAGTGGGGGAAGAGGAGAGGAGGGGGCAGAACTTGTCCTTCCCAGTAGTCTCAGGCAAAAGCAAACTATTGCAACCACTCCTAGCTTGTGCATTCTTCCTCATTAATAATTTTTGCCATCTAGACCACCATTTGATGTTGCTTAGCCACACATGTTACAGTTTGCATCTGTAAAATGTTGGAAGGTATGTTATTATCATTCTAAATTTGCATCTAAATTGGCACATACAAATTATATGTAGATTTCATCAAAATCTTAACCCATTTTTTTGGCAATAAATAAGTCGCCACCCTCAGTCCAAGGAGATTATGAGATGTGGGGAAACGCAGCAAAAAAAAAAAAAAACATGTTCCCAACCACATCAGAAGATCACAAGAAGAACAGAAAGGCCAACATTATCAGACGCCTGCATCCTCAGCCGTTCCAGGGCATAGCACTGCCATGGACAAGGCTTTCCTTTTTCATTGATGGGGACAAGCTGCTAATAAAAAAAGACACCTTACTCATTCCCACGCTACGACCCCAAGCCACTGAAGGATGTCGTTGTCTGATAATGTCCCCTGTTCCTGTTCTCATTGAGATCTTCTGACATGTTTTTTGCCACGTCTGATAAATCTCCCAAGACCTGCTCCATTCCTTGATACTCAACTGTTAGTAAGTCGTCCTCAAAGACCTCACGGGCTTCCTCATAGTTGCAAACTTCTTCAATGCATTCACGCTGCAGGTTGTCTGGAACGATCAGCTCAAAATCCCAGTGGTTATAAAGAGGCTTACGGCCCAGGAATCTGTGCGCACTTAAGTTGTCCAGGAATACTGAGAAGAGGAAGTAGCAGGCATTATCCTAATGTTCAAAGCACAGCTTGGAATAGTTACGTTTTTGACTACAAGTTCCAGAATCCCCCAGCCAGCAACTTTGCCAGCTTCTGGTATACAGCAAGCAAAAAATTCAAGGAGGAAGATTCTTCAGTATATTATTTTTTAACAGATTTTTAAAAATTCCTTTTATTTTTATATTAATGTATGTTGAGGTCCCTCGTAACCTGATGCTAGGGTTGCCAGGAGTCCCTTATTATAAGGGACATGGATTATGTCTCTGGAGACCAGGGTTCAAATCCTGACTTGGCCACAAAAATCTACTGGGTGACCTTGGGCAAGTCACACTCTCTCAGCCTCGGAGGAAGGCCCTATGCTGTAGCTTATTGGGCTTGTGCATAAATCCAGCACTGTGAAGGACCCAGCATATCTGAATGTAGGGTAGGGGCACCGTATACAAGGAAATAAAATGTGGATTGACGCGCAATAACACCAATTTGTAGCAGCTTTCATTTGTCTCCACATTTTTTTTAAGATTGTAAGCATGTGAAGCCACATGTGTTTGTTGTTCAAATGGTCATGCCTGCAAATCAAGGTGGCAGGTGTGAGTGAATTACTCATGTTTTTATTGTCACCAGCTGCTGCTGCCAAACAGTATTTTTTAAAAAAGCATATCCAAGGTGCGGAAGTGTGATCTTCTGCTTAAATAAATGGGGGGGGGGAAGGGGAAGGCTGTTTCGTCACCTCAATGAACAATCGCTACAGCAAAAATCCAACATGGCAGTTCCGGGCAACCTTAAGGCAAACCTATCCTGGTGTTTTCTTGGCAAGATTTGTTCAAAAGGGGTTTGCCTTTGCCTTCCTCTGAGGCTGAGAGAAAGTAACTTGCCTACGATCACCCAGTGGGTTTTTTCACAGCCGAGTGGAGATTCAAATCTTGGTCTCCCAGTGTACTAATCCCACACTCAAATCACTATACAGTACTACACGGGCTCGGAATTAAACTATCCACAGTATTAAAACAATCCAAACCTTAAGTTAAAAGAACAGGGACTGTTTTTAAAGTGATAGTGGTGGCGCTCAACACTGGCAGGCTGTTTATTAATTTTGCAAATGTACAAGTACTCTTGGGGGGTGGGAGGTGGCGGCTTTTCTCATCCATTATCATTCAAACAATCTTAATTATGAAAACTACAGTATGTTCCCTCCAGGGCTGGTTTAAGGTACTGGTGGCGTCAACATCCTCAGGGGGCTCCATCATTGTAACCCTCCTTCTGCAAAAAAACATTATTAGTAATAATCTTAATATCCTGTACTGTGAATAGCTTAGGTTGGGTTAAATTACATTGACTTGAGATAAACATATGCCCCCCCCCAAAATAAAGCATTGCAGCGCCCCCCCCCCAAATTCCTTAAACCAGTCCTGGTTCCCTCCATGGGTTCAGTGCAGTTTAATGCAGCCGGCCTCCAAAGCTGGTCTTATTCCAATAAATAACCAGTAGAATGGTCTTATTCCAATAAAAAATTCCTAACCCCCGCAAATTCCAAAGCTGGTCTCCAAAGCTGTAGTCCAAGGCTCAAACCACTATACTTCAGTGGTTCAACATAAAGCTAATGTTCCTGGGAGCTCCAGAGAGGGATGTGAGCGGATAGCTAAGCTTTTGAACTTCTGTGCTTTCTCTTTCTGTCCTTGCCTGTTATCAGATCTTTCCAAATGGTCTGACTTCAAACACCATGAATGTGCCTTTGTTGCTGATTTGCTGTCCACAGTCACATGCCTGCCCTTCAAGGTTTAGCTTCTTTCTTTTTCTTTTTTCTTCTTCTTTGTCTTTTCCTCTAGCGGAACTCAAAATCTTCCCTGTAGAAATGCAACACTTCCCTGCCATATATGTATTCACTGCCACATGTGGAATGTGGTTCCGCAAGCATTAGAAACTGTTACCTGTGGCATGCATGTTTAGCAGTGAGAGGGGTTGTGCAGGGAGGCTGTGCTCGCTGTAGCTCTTGTTTTTAGCTGGCCTTTTCAATAAAAGCAAGGGAGAGATTGTGGGTTACAGGGTCAGCCTATGACCAAGAGGAACTGAGTTCAAATTATCACTTATCATGAAGTTCACTGTTGGGTTAGTCTCTTTCAGCCTCAGGTTGTTAAAGGCTGTAACACTAGTGGGTGGGGATGGGATTTGGCATGCTAGCCCAAGCTTCCAGAAGTAGCAAAAACAGGAGTGGGGGTACCTTTGGCCCTACAACTCCCCCACACCAACTCAATCCAGCACAGCCATTTGTAAGGGATTGTAGAAGCAGAAGCCCACACACACAATTTTCAAGGCAGCACTCTTGCCCTGAGACTTCTCCCTGTGCCCTAAGGACTAGAGAAGAGGATTCATGCTCTGAAAACTGGGAACTCTGAGTGCAGGGCCTGGGGGAAATGTCCCTCTGGGCTGGTGGGGTACTTTCCACAAACCCCAGCATTGTAGGGCCTAGAAAAAACTGGAAGCCCTTGGAATGCCATGTTGTTTGTTCTTGGATTATGCTAAAGTTAAAATGTAGCTGAGGCATATTTTGATTGTGTGGGAAGGTAGATAATGTGTCTCCTACATAGTAAGACACATTGAGGAAAATGGGTATAAGCTTGCTATCTGAAGGCTCTTTCAAACTACAAAATGATAGTGCTATTATTCCAGTTTAACTGCCATGGTTTCATCGGGTTTGCAGTTTAGGGAGGGGCAATTAGAATTCTGAGCCAGAGTGCTCCAATGCCTCACCAAACTACAAAGCATAGGATGCAATCATGGTATTATCTAGACGATGAAAAAACTCCTCACGGAATGTGAGGGGAATACCTTTTGTCCTGTTGAGATCCTGCAGAGATTCGCTGTATTTGAAAGGAGGGCCCCCGCAAACTCCATGTACTCTGTGATAACATCCTTCGCCGTTTCTCGCTGAGGTTTTTTTTAAAAAATATATGGAAATGTGCATTCCAGCCTGTTTGAACAACCAATTTGAGTTGGGGGCATATCACGGAAGTCAAAACATGATTGGTTGGACATGTGCAGGGGTGGGCTTGCCAGCGGAGAAGTGGCCGGAGCCACCATTGTTCATTTTCACGGAAACAATTGTGTGTGATTTTCGAGCGTTAAAGCAAAATATATATATTTTTTAAAGCAGAAGATCACTCTTCCGCATCTCATATCTAAGGAGGGGAAAAAGTGGAGGGGGGGGGAACAGCAGGAGCTTTTGGAAAATAATAACACAAGTAATTCACTCACAGCCACCATCTTTATTCACAGGCATGCTCTGTGTGAACTTCAAACCACGGATAGCTTCCCATACCAATAATCTTGCAAATATATCGTAGAGACAAATGAACAGTACTGCAATGGTGAATTAATGTACGATTTTCCACAATTAATTCTCCTGTCTAGCTGAGCCCTAAGTCCGTTAAAGTGGAATCATCATTCATTAGTGTGAAAGTGCCCTGAGAGACCACCAATGGAAACTTACAGTTGTTAGGTAGAAAAGTTAGAGAGGCTGAGCTATGGAGTTTGGATCATGGTTAGAAAGGCAAAAATGATTGGCTATAAAGGAAAACAATTTGCATATCTCAGCTGAGATCCCCAAAATCCATTCCTCTATTCACACAAGGATATTTGGGTCATTGGGCAAAGAAGTGGAACCCTCAATATTTTTCTGATCCTGGACTTTGATAACGTGTAATCCCATTTGTCAGTAAAATCCTTCTTCAAGTTACCTTGATCCTCTAGAGCCTTCTGGAGTTTAGGCTGCCTCTGGAAAGAAGCGGAGAGTACAGGGGCTACGACTTGGAACAGCAGCAGAAGACAGGGAGGACTCCACATGACAGTCCCTAAAAAGGGAGTGTAAAATTGGTTACTAGAGGCTTGGATGAAAGAAGGTTCTGACAAGTATTCTAACCCTAACCCTAACCCTAACCCCAAAGCTTAGAGGAGTTACTTTGTGAACTTTGTGAACTACAACATTCAGCATTGCTTAGTCAGATGACCAGTGGACATGCTGACTGGGGGATTCTGCACATTATAGTCAAAGAAAAGTAATTTTCCCAGGTTGTGATTTCTCCTGCCATAAATCAAAGTCTCTCACCTGCCAATATTCCTTTGCTCCAGTGAGGGTCAACCTGAAGCCCTCAGGCTAATCTTAAAAGACTTTTACAAGTAATCACCTCAGACCTCCAGCAAAAAGAATTTCTCTCTCCTCTGGCTGCTCACCAGCTATATATCCCCCAACATTTCACAGTCAAGCAACATCAGAGTGTGGTCAAGATGGCAAAAGTTATTAATGAAGAAGACACACATGCTAGGAGAGTCCATAGCAGTTTGCTTTTGCCTGAGCCTACTGGGAAGGGCAAAATTCTGCCCTTCCTCTCTTCTCCCCACTGCTGAGATAATTGTGCGCAAACCCATTTTACACTTTGAACTCAGTTTGTAGCAACTGAAGAAAGTGGAAGACAAAGAGGGAATGTGAGAGGAAGAGGATGAAAAACCTGAACATTTTAAAAGCAGTTGAAAAGTAGGACAACAGAGGATTAATTGGGACTGTCACTGCCGAACTGGAGGGTTTATGAGTAGGCAGGGATAATAAGGAGAGAAAAAGATAGCAGAATGAGAGAGCAAAGGGGGTAGCTCTGCCCATTTTTGGATCAACCCCACACACTAACAGCAGCAACCCCACTCCACCATCATATATTATCTTTGATCCTCAGAGAATGTATCCCTTCACAGGAAAAAAAAAAAAGAAAAGGATTCCTTATCTTGTCTTACAATGATTTTACCTTTTCTAACAATGATTAATCTTGTGGACCATGGCTGGGAAATATGTGGCCCTCTTGAGGTTTTTGAACAATTCCTATAATCCCTCACAATTGACTATACAGTAGTTGCTAAATCTGATAGGAGCTACATCTGGTAGGCCACCATAGTGTACAAAATAGGCTAGCTTTTATACATTTCCAGATCGTGTTTGACATATCTGATAATCTAATGTGGGATTAACTGCTATGAATGAAGCTGCTGGGAATTTGATAAGAGCCCAAGTGGGAGAGATGTGTTTCTTCCCATGTGGTCAAAACCAGAGGACCCTTTCACAGTATGCTGTACAGTTATAGCACTATGATTTCACTTTTTAACTGTCATGGTTCCATCCTACAGAATTCTGGGATTTGCATCTAGGATTCTCATCCAAAGAGTTCTAGTATTTCACCAGACTACAAACCCCAGGATTCCATGGGATGCAACCATGGCAGTTAGACTGGAATCACAGTGCTATAAGTGTGTAGTGTAAAAGGGACCAGAGGCCCTAACTGGGTAATTAATATTGTACAGTTGTCCCTCCACATTCACGGATTGGCATTCATGGTTTTAAGTATTCAGGGCTTGAAAATATTCTTTAAAAAAAATAATAATCCAAAAAGCAAACCTTGATTTTGCCATCTTATATAAGGGACACCATTTTGCTATGCTATTGCATATAATGGGCCTTGAGTATTCACAGATTTGGGTATTCACGGGGGTCCTGGAACCAAACCCCAGCAAATGTGAAGGGACAACTGTACTTATTTCAACATTCCTTTAGTGCCCACAGCACACTTCAGATTGCCAGCTAGTCTGACTTGTTCTTTCTGTTTAACAGAAGTTTGCTAAAATGAGAAGTGAAGCTTTCACTGGTACTACACTAAAGTTTATAATCTAATTGCCAAAGGTCCAAGTGTTAATAAAATCAGCATTATAGAAGCTAGGTCAAAAGTCCATAGCCATTTGAGCACTGGACTATGACTCTGGAGACTAGGGTTTGAATCCTGGCTCAACCATGGAAACCCATTCGGTGATCTTGGGCAAATCATACTCTCCCAGCCTCAGAGGAAGGCAAAGGCAAACCCCCTCTGAAAAATTCTGCCAAGAAAGAAAACCCAGTGATAAGTTTGCCTTAGGCTCGCCATAAATCAGAAATGACTTGAAGGCACACAGGAACAAAACCATAACAGTTTAATGGGGCTTACTTGGAGGTATTTTTTTAAGGCCAGCCCTACTATTAGGCAGAACGAGACAACCACCTTAGGTGGCACGTTGGAGGTGGAGGCGCTATGGCTTTTCTCAGTCTAATTTCTCCTCCTCAGCTCCATAGCATTTTCCTTCCATTGGAGGGCAACACTCTGAGTGCAACATTGCTGTTTTTATGTAGCCTTGCTCAACCTTTTTACCCTGGTGGAACCCTTGAAACAATTTGCAGGTCTCAGGGACCCCTGCCTAAAAATTACAGTATTATACACAGCTAAAAACAAGTTTATTTCCCCCCCTGTCTCAATGTCTCACAGAACCTCTAGCAACTTCTTGTGGAACCCTAGGGTTCCAGGGAACTTTGGCTGAGAAAGCCTGATTTTAATCCACTTCAAGTCAATTCCATTTTATGGTGACCCTTTCTATGCAGAATGGAGCTGGGTGTGCCATTTTGGCCTTTGCCTCAACAGACAAACATCTTGGACCAGCCCTGGTCTAGATTGTCCAGATAACCTAGCTGTTTTTTTTTCCTTGCAGGTGTCAAGTTATCACTATCACCACCATCACTATCATCATCTCTTCCTCCTCCTCCTCCTTCTTCAATTATTAATTTTAAAGAATTGATTTTTAAAAATATATATTGAGATTTTTTGATATTTTTTTGTTTTTAACTGGTATTATGTGTTGTACAGTATTTTAATCCAATGGCTCTTATTCTTTCTCTCTCTCTCTCTTTTTTTTTTTTTTTTGGTAACCAGAGACCCCCTTTAAATATTTTTTGTTGCCATGGGCCTCCAAGACTTAACTCAAAATTTAAAACCCTAATAATAACAATAATAGCTGCTGTTGCTGCTGCTAATATTAATAATACTGATAATAATACAATTACACCATCCATTAAACCTTCCCTCAGTGGCACTGGAGGGGAAGGGAAGATTTATCTCCTGCTTCTTCTTGCATGTTTGTGGCTGGCGTGGATTGAATGGCATTGCGCTGGCCAAGCCAGCCGGCCAGAGTTTGCCATGGTTCATGTCACGTGTCCATTCCGATGCAGGGAAGAGGTTGGCTAAGAAGCCTTCAAGCCTTCGCAGACCCTCTATGAGGACATAACAAAACCCTGGGGGTCCCCGGACCACAGATAAGAACCAATGTTTTAATCTGTTGCTGTTCCCCACCTCATAGGGAAAGGCAGGTAAGAAATTATCATCATCATCTGAGGATAGTTCACTACCCTCTTGTTAACAGATTTCCACAAAGGAGGCACCTTGGTCCAGGACTCTTGGGTTCTCAGGGAGGATAGGAGGAGTGGGTTGAAAGCCTAGGCACCTGGTTTCTCTGGGAAGGAAGTTTTTAGTGCATCAAAGATGAGGTAGAAGTCTGGAAGCCAGAATCCCCAATGGGGATGGACTGTAAGCACACAAAATATTTTTAAGGGAAGAGCTGCCCTCCTCTTCCAGCAGCTGGCCAGGTGTCTCTTTCCCTCCTTTTGCAGCAGAATCAGAGGCTACCGCTGCCAGGATGGGTGAAGGATGGTTCTCCATTCTCTTCTTCACAATGGCCACCCTCCTCCTCATCTCCAGGCGCTGTGATTCCCTTGTAAAATTTTTAAAAAAGAAAAGTCTAAAAAAAGCACACAACTGATAGCAGTTCCAGGCACTTGACAGCAATCCCGTGTCTGTGCATGTCCGACCAATCAGACGAAGAGTTCTGCCTCTCCAGACTGTGCAACAAATCACATTGGTGTTCAAACAAGCAGGAATGTGAATTTCCTTTGGAGCTTTGAAAAAAATGTGAAGGCTTTCCCCACAGAGTATTTGGAGTTTTTGGCCCCCTTCCTTCATAATACGTTAAGCCACCGCAGGATCCTTTCGGGACAAAAAGGTATTCTCCTCACATTCTATGAGGAATTTTTTCACAGTCTAGACAACCCCCTAGTATCCGAAGCAGTTGCTTGGATAGCCTTATGGATGGACCAATTCTACACTTGTTTCCAAGAAAATATACTTGGAGGTCTAGAAATAGTTTTAAGTTTTGGTTGTGGTAGCATAATCAAATTTAAAACTGGCTGCTTTTCCTTGCCGCCCTTATTAGTCCCCAATAGTTAGTGTTAAAGATATCTAAAAAGGAGAGGCAAACTTTAGAATATAACTACTGTAATACTTAACAGTTATGCCAAAGGTAGACCATTTGTGACCCTCCAGATATTGTTGGAGTGTAACTCCCATAATCTCTTGTAGTTTGTTCTGCTAATTAAGGATGATGGCAGTTGCACTCCAACAACATCTGGAGGACCAAAAGTTGCCAACCTTGATTAAGGTAGTCCCTTTTAATGGTTAAGTATTTCACATGTGTTATCTTGTCATTCCGACTACATTCCCTGTAAGATAGGAATATGCTGAAATTCCCAGAGCTGTAAATTAAAAATATTGGACATATCTTGCTGGGACTGAAACAGAAGTTCTTTAAGTAATAGGGTGGTGCCCAAGACAGGTGGTGCTGTGGATTTTGAATAAGCAGTTCCTACTGAGATGGGGGTGCTTCTTGGAGCAAAGATTTTTAGTTCTAAACAATCTTTAGTTCTAACAGAGCATAATAACTTCTGCCACAACCAAGGGATAAAGCTGGGGTAAAAAGGATTTTCCTGACTTATGCCATTTAAAAAAAATCACTACACTCACTAATTCAGGGTATTTTAGACTCTCCAGTTTCTGTTTCCATGAGCCATAACATAATAGATTATAATAGCCACTTTAGATTCAGAATACGTTCCCAAAATCCACTGAGCCCATAACCTGCTTCCACACACACAAAAGGTAAGCTATGATTAAAAGTACACTTAACCAAAGTAAGTCCATCTGAACACAATGGGATCCACTTGTGAGTCGATGTGGCGAGGACTGTGCTGTTAAAATACAGTAAGGAGATTTGGTACCATATCTATTACAGCGTTCCAATTTTTCTTTTAATTCTAGACTAATTTGTGTGGGATCTTCCTAGAGCCATTCTTATAGGATGATGCTGAATTTAATTTTGCCAAGCATTTATCTCCCATTTCTGACTGACTGAAAAGGAACTCCTGCAGGGGTAATAGGACCAGAGAAGAATTTAAAAATAAAATAAAATTATAAGAGGTCTTTTCTTCCTTCCATTCTGGTCCTGGAAAACCAAAATAATTTCCTTCAGACCATAAAGGCTTAGAAGAAAAACAAATAAAAAAAACCCTCCCACACATTGGAAAGCAAAGTGTTAAAAAAAAAAGAAAGAAGAGATGGATTTGTTTCAGAGCTGCCAACTCACCTGTGCGGAAATCGTGGGTGGAAAGCAGGTAGATCAACTGGAGGGAAGCACCAGGCTGTTCCCCCAAACCTTGCCACTTGCCCACTCCAATCTGGAAAGCCAGATATGAAGAGCTAAAGGGCTACCCAAGCATCAAGTAGGTGAAAGGTAAAGGAAAAGATAAATCCTCATTCCATGACCACCCTGGAATGACAGGGAGTAACCAAAAGAACACCGCTAATGTCTTCTGAATGGAAGCAGCAGCTGCCAGAGCTCCAGGTGAAGGAAGGTGGGTGGGTCTGAAGGTCACACAGAGGAGGCGGCACAGGTAAAGCCAGGCAGGGGAGAGGAGTTCATTGTAGGAGGAGAGCCAGAATGCTTGTGAGTGGGCAGGTAGCCTTTGTTCTGTAAGTGCACAGTCACCACCCCCTGTAAAGAAAGCCTGCTGCAATCACGGGACACACACAGTCCACAGTTAGAGAGAGTTACCCGAGAGCTCAGAAACACTCTCATGGTTACAAAGACAGCACAAGCACCAGGGTTTTAAAAACACATTCCAGGGCTCAAGCCCGAAGGGAGGTGACTCAAACAAGCCGCGATGCTCTACTCTCTTCATTTTCTGAAGCTTGGGCCTGTCTAAATGGTGAAAATAATCCTCTTAGAATCCTACCTTTCTTAATGGGATCCTGCATAATTCTGCTGTATTCAGAAGGAGGGGGTCCAAATCCACCATAAACCCTGAGGAAAGGGCTTTCCCCGATGTTTTTCAAAAACTCGATGGGGAATGCGCATTAGTGATCATTAAGACAGGCAATTGTGTTTACTCACATACCCCAGAAAAGCAGAAGTAGAAAGCTGATTGGCCGGACGGGAGCAGGGGTGGGGCTTGCTTAGAAGGCAAGCAACCTGGAACCGCCATCTTGGATTTTCGTTTTAGCGAGGGAGCAATCATGTGATAAAACAGCCTTTATTTATTTATTTATTTAGGAAGAATGTCGCACTATTGCACCTTCAATATGGCTTTTTTTCAAAAAAGTTTGGCGGTGATGATGGTGAAAATAAAAAACCTGAGTTGTGGCCACTATCTTGAATCGCAGGCACGTCTATTGGGACAGCAAAAGCAAGTAGCCTCGCATGCCTGGGATTTTGCCAAACACTGTTTGGACAAGGCGACGATCTGCTGTGCTTTCTGCAATCGGACTTGTTTATCTCGGATTGGCCTTTTCAGTCATCAGCGTGCTTGCAGAAAGTGCGGGATGAGTCCTTCCTGAATCTTTGTTTGTGAAGAAAAGCCAGAGAAACATAAATGCACATTTCCCCCCTCATATAGATGGGTCCTCTGTTACACTGGAGTCATCCATATAATAATAAACCTCAGAGTTTGCAGAAATTTCTTTTTCTTTTTTGAATACAATTTCTATAACCTCTTATGCTGGCTGGAGGATTCTTGGAGTTGTAGTCCAGAGGTAACTTTCACAAGCTCTGAGAAACCTAGAACTATTGTTTTTTTTTTAACAATTGCAACCGACTTATAATTTGCAGCATCCAGGTTCAATAAGGAAATGTTTCAATGGGCTGAAAATAATGAGTGGATAGTATAATGTGTGGGCAGTTAGTGCAACTTGTGTACATTATTGTTGAGTGATAACTTTTACTGGGCTGGCTTATGATAGGGAAGAGTGAGGCAGCTGCTTCAGGTGCTAGTTACTAAGGGTTGGGGAATAGCAGTAAGCTGCTGGAGGACAGAACTCCCAGGTAGCAAATTTTGGGGAACCAGCCCTGAATTTAAACACTTTTAATACTGCTAGGGATAATACAGTACTTTGAAGAACAATGAATAGGTATATTAATTAACTGTGGAGGACCATCGCCTCCCAAAAATACTACTCTACGGTGAACTCGCCACGGGTCAGCGTAAGAGGGGCGCTCCAAAAAAGCAATACAAAGACTCCCTGAAACAACGTCTCAGGCTCGGTCAAATTGATCACCAACAGTGGTCCGCCCTGGCCTCACATCGGGAGGCATGGAGACGCACTATCCACAATGCTGCAGCCTTATTTGAGAACTCACGCTGAACAAGTCTTGAAGAGAAACGACAATGCAGAAAGAATCCCAACCCGGAAGCATCACCCAAGGAGACCTTCTGCTCTGCTTTCTGCAACCAGACTTGTTTATCTCGGATTGGCCTTTTTAGTCATCAGTGCGCTTGCAGAAAGTGTGGGATGAGTCCTTCCTGAATCTTCATTCGTGAAGAAAAGCCAGAGGTACACTGAGCCCCAGTTCTTTCGATACCTCAGTTTGAAATATTGTATAGTATGATAGAATAAACAAGATTGTTGTGACCCAAAGACTGGAAAGCATATCACAATGACACACTCTTTTCTTACCAATTTGCTTAGTTTCTGTTCCTTTCAGCCAGATACATTCTGAGGGCAATAACCTGACCTAAAATATGTTGTCAGCCCACTTCCTCATATCTGTGCCACTGAACAAATATTGCCCTTTAGTTTCCTGTAGAATGTTTACCAAAGAAGGCTATGACCGCTCATTCTCTTACCTTGAGTTTTCATATCAATACATTAAAAAAAATTGGTTTGTTTAATTGGATTAGGGTCCCCCCTATCTATCTTTGGTGTCATAGCCACTGATATGATGATGACAGAAGGAAGCGGACTTTAGATGTGGCCGTTCTGAGCTCATGCCTCCCTTTCTATTCATGGTTGTCAACCCCTGATAATACAGACCACCAACAAATATGTTAAATTTTCACAACTCATCTCTATATCCTATATCCAACTGAATCCTATAAGGGAACTGCAATTTAGTGTTGCTTTGATTCTCTTTTCCCTCTAGTTCAGACTTTTCCTTTCTGGGTTTTGGGAAACTCACCCAGGCTTCTCAGTTCAAATACACTGCTTCTGATAATGCGGGAACCACACTGCACTATTATAACACTAATACTTCTTCAAGTCCCAAGTCTCTATCCTGGGAGTTGTAGTTTGGTGATATTTCTCTGCTGGAGAGCTCAAGCTCATTCTCCTGAACCACAGCAGTAAAATTCTCAAGTAAAGAATTCTTAAGTACCTCACAAATCCCAGGATTCCTTAGGATGGGGACATGGCAGTTAACGTGGTTTCAAAATGCTATAATTGCGTAGTGTGGATTAAAATATCAGCTTTTGAAAGATCAGTAAGCAAAGGTGCTGAGAGTAGGTTTGGTTTTTTTTAATTGGGGCCATAGTGCATGAGGAAGGGAAGTTTATTCCCCCCCGCCCCATTCCTTGCTGCACTTCCAACAAAAATCCCACCCTCCTGCCAGGGGAGGGAAAGACTTGCTTTCTTAACTGAAGGTTTTGAAGAGAGGCACAACTTTTGTCGGAATCATAAAAGGGTGAAAAAAGCTAACCTTATCTTCCCTGCACAGTGTAATCCCCGTTGAATATCTTTCACCCTTTCACCTCCTTTTTCAACTCCCACCAGCCCTAATTAGTAGTACTGTACTAATTGTAAGAGGATATGAGAGACACAGTCTACCACCATATGCTAGAGTCAGAAATTGCCCAGTCCTACTCTGAGGCTGAGAAAGTGTGCCCAAGGTTTGATGGCCAAGCAGCAACTTAAACGCTGGTCTGCCAGTGTCCTAGTGCAACACCCAAACCACTACACCACACTGGGGGCCTGTCTACATGGTAAAAAAATATGTACACTGTTTGGAAGATCGATCTTCCATACACACGGCTGTTTGGATTCATACATGTCATTCGGAAGGGGGGCTAGTTTATCCCCCGTAAACTACGCGGATTCGGCATTCGGAAGGATTAGCGGATCTCGGCCTGAAATCCATACTGCCGTTCGAATGGTTGATCGTCCGTACTCCCTGTTCGCACACGTACGAACAGGCAGTATAATCTGATTGGCTGGCCGAGTAGAGGGGGCAGGGATATCAAGGAGGAGAATTGGGAGCGGCTGCCATGTTGGATTCCCGGCTAAGCGAGAGTCTGGTAAGTCCGTGAATTTTATATATATTTATTTTTATTTTACATTGTAAATAGGGAAAACCGACTGTCAGCAAAGCAGGCACCTTTTTAAACAAACAAACAAACAAAAAGCAGCAGGAGATTTCAAACCACTGCTTGGCTTGCTCGCTCCAGCCAGCTGGGGAAGGGGGGGGTCATACAGAGTTGGGGGGGGTAAAAATTATGTAGGTGGATCGTAGGTATTTGGATGACTGCCTATTTGTATTTTTTACCCCCCAAACGGATTTTTAAAATTCGTATAGATGGGCCCTGGCTCTTTAACACTATGCCATCCTTCATTACATACATTGCCACAGGCTTTTCTCTATCTGTTTTATGCTTTCATTAGACTATTTTATGTATTTCCTGTCAACAGACTAAGTGGTATTTTCTTTACAATGTTCTACTTTTTTCTTCAGTAACCTCTCCTATACTAACTTCTGAAGCAAGTCTGAGCCCCAAACCTCTGTTTAAAATAAAGAATTTTTAATTTCCCAATGAGATGGTTGTACTTAAAATTGCTACCACAGAAACATTTTAAGCAAGCTATGTTTATTGCATACACATTTAGTCAGAACACTATGTAAAATGAGGCTATCCTTCATCAACATACATAGGACTGTAAACTTAGTATGTAGGTAGGCGGCTGATTGGGGAGAAGAGGAGAAACAGTACAGTTGTCCCTTCATATTCGCTGGGGTTTGGTTCCTGGCCCCCCTGCGGATACCAAAATCCATGAATACTCAAGCCCCATTATATGCAATGGCATAGCAGAATAGTGTCCGTTATATAAGATGGCAAGATCAAGGTTAGCTTTTTGGATTACTTTTTAAATAATATTTTCAAGCCGTGAATACTTAAATCCGTGAATACCAAATCTGTGGATACGGAGGGACAACTGTATTGGAATTTTGTGTTCAAATGAATAACACTAAACTTTGGTCTTAACATGAGTTAAAATGATTTCAAAGCAAACCAGATTTTATATTGGAACATTATAATCGTTCTAGAACATGTTATCCTATCTAACAGTTCAAAATGTACCTTAGCAGTTATAGCCTGTGAAATGGTAGGCTCCATTCTAAATCTTGCACAATCCTCTGCATGTCTACTCTTTAACTATTTTGATCACTGGAGCTTATACTCAGGTAGGTTTCATAAGACTGTTCTTTTCGTGTCCATAAATATGTAAATATAGCTTAATTGCAGTCTAGATGTATATCTCCTATTCAAACACTTCATTTCCTGGTACGAAAGGGAGAGGGTTAAAAATCCAAGAGCAGCAGTTCTAGGGGTGTGTATGCACTACAAATCCTTTTGATGCAGTAAAAACGAATAACGACCCCCCCCCCAAAAAAACAAATTACAAAATAGGCTCTGTTAGAAAGTAAGTAGCAAATCCAGAGCTGAGGACTTCATAGGTAAAGTTTTGGAGTTGCAGAATTTCTTCAAACCATTGCTTCCCCACTCCCGTTGAGGAAAGCGAGTGATCCTTAAAGGGTGAGAGAGAGGAAACACAACCAAACAATCACAATAACCGCCTCCTTTTTTTTTTTTTTTGCCTAGGAACCTTAAAGCCTCGGCCATTTTGTCCTCAGCTCCTTGTTTCCTCATGGGCGTGATTTGGAAGATGCACAAGTCAAGCGTAGACAACGTCAACGAACTTCCGGATCTTGACTTCCTATTTCCGCTTCTTTTGGGAGAGGTAAGGGTTTGTCAACAGAAGAATGTATGTGCTTTATAAATTTTATTTTATTTTTTATAATATGGCAGGAGAGAAAGAGTTTGGGATCAGGAATGGGTAGCGGGGATATTTTCTTTTGAGTTGGTTCCTGTGGCTTTCGCAGCCCTTGATTTGGACCCATTCTAGGAAGTAGTGCTTATATTTATATTGTTTTAATGATGTAAGTGGTTTAATTCTGTTTTAATGTGCACTTTTTGTATGTTTTAATTGTGTCTTTTTAAAACGGTGAGCTGCTTTGGGTCCCAGCCTTGGGACAAAAGCAAGCTATAAATAAAGATTATTATTATTATTATTATTATTGTTCCATGAATAATCACTATTCCCTTTGGGAGCCTATTGCCTTCTACATGTATGTGAGCTGCTACTCTTACTGTTTCTATCCATTAGTCAGGCTGGTGGGAATTGCAGTCCCAAACTATCTCTAGGGCCACAAGGAGGGTTTCTTTATTTCAGGGCCTGGCCATGAGTCTCCAGTTTTCGTGGATCATCTTCAGGCAGGAGGCAAAGATGCAAATTCTGCAGGTTTTGCTAGGCTCTGATCCCGACAAGAAGAAAGCACTATGCAAATCTCCACTTCAGCTAGTAAACAGCAGCTTGCTACAATTTGCAAGCCTTAATTGATTTGTTGCTGCAACTTGCAAAGACTGGTGTGTGTGTGTCTGTGTATTTACTTAGTTGTCTTCCTCTTTCGCTCCCAGTCATTGTGGTACCAGGGTTCCTCCTCTACTCTGTCCTGCATTGACAGTCTGGCCAGAAACAAGTTGGCGACTTTAAATTATCCTTATACCATCTACCCTAAGTAAGTAAGAAAGAATAATTCCTTTATTTCATCTTGCTCTGGGAACAACTTCTTTAGCTGAGATTTCTGTCTTAATTTCCAAACAGGAAAATATTTTCTCATTCAGTGCACGTGTGTGAGTGTTTGAAAGACAAACTGTGAGCAACTGTAGCTGGTGCTTAATGATATCACAGGGGCTGTCCCTAGGTCTTTGGTTTTGGTCTGGAAACCTCAGAGCCTGAGATGATCCGAACCGTCAGCCCTAGCCACAGGTTTAGCAGCCTTGGGTTACACTTACATGTATCAGATGGTTTGAAAAGATACAAGAGGAGGGTGTTACTACTAACAACAGCAACTGGAGGAAGAGGGGGCAGCCCTAGGTCTGGAGAAGTGGGAAGCGAGTGCTATTTCAGCAGGAGGTTCGTGGCAGAGTGTGTTGCAGTAGGTGTTGTTGTACAGGGTATATGTTTATGTGTCTTGTAAAGATATTGTGTGATACGTATGGACGATCAGGAGCAGTTTGTTGGGTAAGTTCTCAAGAAAAGGAAGGAATGGCAAGGGGGATATTTGGAAGAAAGCTATGAGTAGGCTAAGTGGAGACAAAGCAGGGCAAAAACAATCAGTGAACTGGGAACTGGATCAAAACCCACTGCATCCAAACAGCAATTTTAAGAGGTAAAGGGATAACCTTGCAATGGTTAAATTTGTGTGCCTAAGGACAGGGGGAAAAGAGAGGGGGGTTATTCACAGAAAACTGTCACAGCAGATATTGTGAGAAGCCAGAACAGTGCAAGATGCAGCCAAGATAAACATGCAAATAATTTTTTTGTGTTAAAGTGTTGAGGAAAGATTCACATGTTTTCAAGGGTGGTATTTATTTTTCTTTGAGAAACACTGAATGATGTTGAGTTTGAGATCTGGAAGTGTGTTAGACGATAGTGTTGCTAATACCCTCCTGGATTTAGTTTTTTTAAAACAGGATTCTTGGTGGCTATATTCCTTATATTGAGTTCAGGATTTTTTGAAGTGGGTTTTTTATTTCTTTAGAGAAGTGGGAAACCCTATCAGAATGAAATCTTGAGCAGTTTTTTACTATTAATATTTTAGCAGGACAGGTATTACATTATGGTTTGTCCTGTAAGATTTAACTCTGCTACAGACTTTATTTTCTGCATTGGTTTGAGAATAGTGACCAGTATTGTTAATGGTGTGTTCAGGGACATTTTACAGGCAGTTTTCCCCCAATGGTTGGTTACTTGATATAAGGAGAAAAGATTTGAGTGGGATGTGGAGACTGTTAAACAAATAGTTATTAAAAAGCTCATTAGGATTTTTAGAGAGCATTACATTACTGTGTTCTCGCAGACGGTGATCTCTTTCTCTTCAGTGATAGAATAGCAAAGTGGTATATGAGACCATATGATCCTGTGCATACATACAGTTAAGTAAGACCCCCTGAATTCAGTGGGATTTATAATTGCACCCCAAAGAAGCTATTCTCAAATTACTATCTTTGGGTATGGCAAGGAATTTCAGCCATCATATATATAATAACTTAAAAGTGTTTATGGAAAATGTTGGAGAAATGTGAGTTGCTGAAAGGGGAATCTACTACCTTTGGAATGTATGCATAGTAAATTACACAAATTAGCATTATCTTTGAATATTGTATCTGACATGTTGTGATTCAGAAACAGCTGTTATATAAATTGGTAAGATAAAATAAGCAATAGTATCCTGTGGCTATATTACAGTCTGGGAGAGAGAATGGCAGTACGTGTGAAAGGGATCTAAGAGTCTTAGTGGACCACAAGCTGAACGTGTGTCAGCAGTGTGATGCAGCAGCTAAAAAACCCCAATGCAATTCTAGGCTGCATCCATAGGATTATAGTGTCTAGATCAAGGGAAGTAATAGTGTCACTCTAGACAGCTTTGGTCAGACCTCACCTGGAATACTGTGTCCAGTTCTGGGCATCACAATTAAGGAAGGATATTTAGAAGCTGGAATGTGTCCAGAGGAGGGTGACCAAAATGGTGGGAGGTCTGGAAACCATGCCCTATGAGGAGCGGCTTAGGGAACTGGGCATGTTTAGTCTGGAGAAGAGAAGGTTGAGAGGGGACATGATAGCCATGTTTAAATATTTGAAGGGATATCACACTGAGGATGGGGCAAGCTTGTTTTCTGCTACTCCAGAGACTAGGACATGGAGCAAGGGACTCAAACTACAGGAAAAGAGATGCAACCTAAACATTAAGAAGAACTTCCTGACAGTAAGAGCTGTTCGGAAGTGGAATACACTGCCTTGGAGTGTGGTGGAGTCTCCTTCTTTGGAGGTTTTTAAACATAGGCTGGATGGCTATCTGTCAGGAATGCTTTGATTGTGTTTTCCTGCATGGCAGGGAGTTGGACTGTATGGCCCTTCTGGTCTCTTCCAACTCTATGATTCTATTAATCTTGTAGTTGTTATGATAATACTTCCAAAAGAATGGTACCTTGTAGAGTAGCCTTTCCCAATTTAGTGCCTGCTTCTAGATGTTTTTGGACTTCAGCTCCAAATAGTACAAGCCAGCATGGCCAATGGTCATGAACATGGAGCATTTTAGTCCAAAAGAGCTGGAGGGTACCAGGTGGGGAAGGATGATGCAGATCCTAGTGAAATGGATAAATCCATATCCACTAAGTGGCAGTCGTAGATCTTGCTAAGCCATTAAATAGAGGACGAAGATAATTTTCAAGTGCTTCTGACCTTCTGTTGTTAGCAGTCATTAATGTGATCTCCTGTGTGGGCAAAGAGGATTGAGACTGAACTGCTAGATGGAGCTGCAATTTCCAAAACAAGGAGCTAGCAAAGCACACTTGGCAGTCTGGTTTAAATCAGCTTATAAAAGTTTTTAAAGACTGCAACTTCTAGAATCTCTCAGCCAGTCTGGTTCCCTGCCATGCTGGGAAGTGGGGTGAGTTGAGGGGAGATTCTACAAGCTGTAGTCCCACAAGTTAACTAGGCTAGGGCTGGAGAGACTGGATTACTGATCTCTTAATGTGGCAGTACAAGAGCCCATGATTGTATAGGCCCTAGGGTGGCCAGATAAAAAAGGAGAGTGACATCTTGATTAACATAATGTAACAGAGGGATTTTCAGCAGGTATAACTTGTCAGATAATAGTAAATTAAACTATACTGTTGAAAATCTCTTGTATGTGTAACAGTTAAAAGGACAAGAGCCTATGGTCAGATTGTGTATGTGTGTGATAGCTGCCCATGATAGGCTTGAGAAATGGTGAGGAAGATGAAGGGGGAAATAGATGTGGAGGTGTTTCTGTGGATCTTTCTGCACAACTCCATTCTTTTCTCCATGCTTCAAACCATGATGGTTGCCCAAAGGTTGGAAAAGCTTTTTGGTTCTGGATTATTGCTTTCAAAGTCCTTTATGGGCATGCTGGCTGGTGATTCTGGGAGTAAAAAATAAATTTGCCAAGTTCTGGGTTTATTTAACCTGCATACTGTTCTAGTATTTTCCTGCTTCAGGCACTGTGTTGGGTCAGGCTTAACCAAAACATCTCCTTGCTTGAAGGAAGAAAGGAGCAGGCTACTGGCCTCTTCTTGGATTGGCCACCTAAGCTTCCATGACACGCCACGGGAAGAACTGTACAGCAGGAGCCGTCTATACTTACCATGAAAAGAAGAAAGATACAGGTGAGGAGGCCCCTTTCTGGAGTGTTGTGGATTCAGATGGAAGCGTGTGGGCAGTGCTTTGGGGGTGGGGGAAAGTCTTTTTTTGTGAATGCAATAGTGGACTGCAGGTGAGAACCCAAAGAGCAATAGTGACTCTTCAGGAAAAGAAAACCATGGCTGAGATTGAGGCAGAGCTTGTAAATACAGATTGAATATCTGAAATCTGAAATACTCCAGAATCGTCCACATGGGTGGCTAAGATAGTGACACCTTTGCTTTCTGATGGTTCAGTGTAAACAAACTTGGTTTCATGCACAAAATTATTAAAAATGTGTACAAAATTACCTACAGGCTATGTGTATAAGGTGTATATGAAACATAAATTAATTTTGGGTTTAGAGTTGGGTCCCATCTCCAAGATATCTCATTATGTTTATGTAAACATTCCAAAATCCAAAACACTTCTGGTCCCAAGCATTTCAGATAAGAGATATTCAACCTGTTTTATTTTTCTGACTAAAACAACCAAGAGCCTTATGACACCTTAAAGATTAACTTATGCCAAATAAAATGTCTTAGTCTTTAAGGTACCACAACTTGGTTTTTCTGCAGCAGCAAACTAACATGGCTGCTCCTTCCATCTTCAGAGCACTACAACTCCCCAAATCCCTCACTCAGCACAGGCAATGGTTATGCTGGCTAGACAACTTCTGGAAGCTGGAGTCCAAAAAAGTAACTTTGAAGCATGGATTGGAGAACACAACTGTAAAATGGGGGTAAATAGAAGCAGGAATTCTGAAAAAAGACGTTTTGGACAATGCTGGAGCTATTAAAGGGGCAGGGGAGCCCTTCATGAAATCTATAAGCCAGCCCTGCATTGGCTTCCTCCAACTTTAGTTAGTATCCATATAGTAAAGTATAGTATAATAGAGTATGGTAAATAGTATAGTAGTTAAGGGAGCCATCAGTAATGGTCAGAGATGAGGCTGCCTGTGTCATCTCTGTAATCTGTCACTGATCTTGGGGCTTATATAGCATGTGGATGAAGAGCAAAACTGGGGAGCTGTCGTTAGTATAGTTGTTTATGACCATGCTACTATCTACAGAAGCCATTCAGGCGTATTGGGCATACCCTGAGGAATGACTAACACTACCCCAGTGTTGTATTGAAACTCAGGTGGAAACCAGTCTTAAGTGACTCCTCCTGATGAGTTTATTTTTTCTTTTTCTCAGTGCCCTTGAGGGTAATAGATGTCCAGCTCATAAGCTGTCAGTAGAATCAAGTTGTATTGCTAGGCATGTACCTCAGCAGTCTAGTCTTTTCTGGGCAGGTATTCTACCAATTCCTTTTTCTTTCAAGATTTATGTAAAGGTCCAGGGCAGCCAATTGAAAACATGATTTTTGTCAAAGTGGACTTGCTGTAACCATTCCCCTCTTTCTTTCCCCAGCTGCCTCTGGGTATGGCACCCAGAATGTCCGTCTGAGCAAAGATGCTGTAAAGGACTTTGACTGCTGCTGCCTCTCTCTGCAGCCTTGCAAGGACCCTGTTGTGACGTAAATATCTGGTGGGGCCTACTGGAGGTTATTCAGTTAATCAAACCAAGTGTTTGTTATGCTTCTAAAGTATCTGTCCTTTTATAAATACTTGAATAATAAAGCACTGGATTTCTTAAGTTTGGATCCATAACAACTCCCCAAAAGGTTTTATTTCTCATTGTACCACAAACTAAATGGAATTATTATTTTTTTCAGTTTCTAACTATACCAATGAACTAATTTTAGTCCTTTCTCATACAGATTTTTGTACAATATTTCTCATCTCTTTTTCAATTTACTAGCCCAGGAGGGGATTATATTGCCATTTCTCAGATGTTGAATATGTAGCTAAAAATATTTGTTCATGACTGAATAGGGACTTGAACCCAGATCAAAGTCTTTTTTTATGAAAGTAATCTAGACTATACCTTTTCCCTGTAAAAGGAAGTTATAGTTGAAGATCATTGTATTTCATGGTGTATTGGTTTTTATGTCGGACTTGTTTTGAGAGCGCTCTGCTCTGTGTTCCCAAGGATTTGCCTATGTTTGTGAGCCAGGGTGCACTATTTCTCATGATCATAGGTGCAAGGAATGAAGGTTTTTGGTCCTGACTAGGGACATGGAAAGAAACGAGGATGAGATTGTTATAGGGAAGTGAATGTGGGGCAAGCAGAAGAAGCAACAAAAAAGGACCCTTGGAAAAGAGACATGGCACTATTGGAAACCCTAATTTTGGTGCTGGATGATGTAAATCCCCCCCCCAAATATTTTGCCAGAAAAAATCCATGGATTCCTCCCTTGTCTATATAGACACACAATGATATGGTGGTCTTGAATTGTGCTGGTTTCATCACATTATTTCCCCTGACTTCATTGTGAGTTGCCTTTAGTCCCATTTGGGAGAAAGGCAGGATAAAAATAAAATAAATATCTCAGGGGTAGGCAACTGTGAAGGGAGTGGCAGGGCATTGCCCCTGCGATCCACTCCCATGGGTCAAAGCATTTTTCCAAGTGTGAATGGAAGTGATGGAATACCACTTGTGGTTTGGGCTGAAAAACAAGGCAATTTTTCTCATATTGGGAGGAAGGAGGAGGCAAGGAGACCCAGTGCACTGTGTTTTTATTGGAGAGCCAAAAATTTGGCCAATTTTTTTTAAAATTAGGGGCTTCAGGGGATTCCTGGGGATCTTATAGGGGTACAAAATGATGCCTGTGGAATGCACTTTTCTACCTCATCTGGTCTTGCAGCTGCATGTAGACTATGTACATACTTTCTCCCTTTTAGCTCCCACTTCAGTTAACCTACATTAGGGTGAGGAACGTTTGGTCTGCTAAATATTTTGGCTTACAACTCTCACAGTTCCTTACCTTTCTCCATTCTGATAGTCTGGAGAACCAAATGCTCCTGACTCGTACCCTACATTCATAGTTGCTGGACATGTTCCAGGGCTGTGTGTATTACATTCTTCCATGCCTGTCCTTGAGCACATAGATGATAGGTATAGAAACTCTTATTGTGATTGGCAGCTCCCAGTGTTGTAGATTCCTGGGATGTTTAAAAGTGATACTCATTGTTCACTCTCTTTTTCATTTCTTTCCAGCCCTGATGGATACTTGTATGAGAAAGAAGCCATCCTAGAGTACATCCTACATCAGAAAAAAGAGATTGCCCGACAAATGAAGGTACTAGAAAGAATGTTTAGTGTGCTAATCTGGTGGGGTGGGTGGGTTGGTAAGCAGGATTCTTACGTACATGCCCGTCTGTTGGCTTTCTGTATGGAAAGGAAAGCACTGTACCAGTGTTTGAGGAAGTTACAGGGCATACCACTCAAGAACTGAAAGGTTGTAAAATGAAATACCTATAGCACCTGATATGGAAACAAAGCTATGAAATGTGGCCTTGTTAAATATCTACTCTTTCTTACCTCCAAGAAGCTCCAATTATGCTTTATATTTGTGAGAGCCCATGTAAAATAGCTTAGTTTATGTCATCTGGGCTTGGTGTTCATTACCACACTTCCAAGAGTGGTTGTCCACAAGCAGCCACTGTAGACCTAATTCAGGACGATGAAAGAGCCAAAGAAGACTCTTGGTTCACTGTCTCTCCAGCACCTCTGAGAGCCAAAATCCACTGATAACATCTGGCCAATTAGGTCTACAAGATTCAAATAACAGCCTATTCAAGAGTACTGAAGAAAGTCTAGAAATTTTTTGCACCCCCTCTCTGCAGGTTGTACTGGTGTGATGTCAGCGCATTGAAAGTGATGTCACTTCACTTGTGGTTTCATGTATTATCAAAAGGCAAAGGTTTTCTAGTGGTTTGGTTGGTGGGAGGAGAAAGCAAACTTCATGTACAGAGAGTTTGGGATATGTTTTCAGTAGTTTGGGGCTAGGTCAGTTTGATATTCTGGAGAGGCTTTGAGGGAGTGCCTAAGGCTTTGGAGGCTGCAAATTTGCTTTTTGGGGTCCATCTGCTAGTAGTAATTTCCCCACTGCTGCTGTAAAGGGTATTGTCCTTTGGTGGCTAAGTTAGTCTGTTCATTGCTCAGGTAGGGCATGTTCTCCTGATAGAGCTGTGTTGACACTAGGCAGTGTATTTCTGAGTCAGGTGTTCGTGAAACGTTAGTGTTGATTGTCCCCTGGGAATCACTGCATGTTTTACCTACAATACAGCTTCTTCATCTGACTCCTGTCAAGCTCCTCCATCGTACCCAAACACTCCACTTTCAAAAGACAGTTTGTTAAATGGGCTAGGCTATGCTTAGTCTAATCTAAGCTATGGGTGTGTCTGTTCTTTTTGCTGTCTTCCTTTAACAAGGCCTGTTCTCTCCTTCCAGTTTTGTCCCCTCTCTCTCTTATAAGGTTGCAGTGAGGAGTGGAGCACTTCTGTAGTTTATTTTTATTATTATCCACAGTATTTTGTATAGCATTTAATATAATGGAATCTCTTAAGTGGTTTACAGTATGGATTATACCAGCATGCAGAATAGTAGAGGAAGAGCAGGTATTTCTCCCATAGTGAATCCTGCCTTTGGAGAAAAGGTGGGTATACATGTTGATGTCAGTGTTTTGCACTGGCAGGCCTATGAGAAGCAGAAGAATGAGAAGAAGATGGAGATGGCAGAGTTGAACAAGGCTGCCAAAGAGTCCAAGGTAAAGAGCTTCTTGGATAAAGAGCTGAGCATCGTCAGCAAGCCTCTCAACCCTTTTGATCGCAAGACAGGTAAATGTTGGCAGAATAAAGGACTGGGGATGGAGTAGGGAGATTGGGTGATGAAGCTTAAAAGGTTTTCTTCTCCCTTTGTGAGCAGTTTATGCCACATGGTTTATTCCCCACCTGTGCTCCAGAGGAAGGGCCCTGGAAATCAGATAAATGCCATCTCTCTTGATAGGAAGAGTCCCACGCTTTGACTTTTGGCAGCTCTTCAGTGCCACTACTGCTGCATAGATGCTTTTATTCTACATGCTATTTCAGGTCTCCACCTAATGCTTGAAAAGTGGTAGGTCTTCTCTAACATAGCTATCCTGTTTTGTGGATTGCAGGAGATTCTGAGCCTGGGCCCAGTGGTGAAGATAAAGACAAAAAACTGCCCAGCTTCTGGATTCCTTCACTGACCCCTGAGGCCAAGACCAGAGTCATCCCAAAGCCAGTGAGTCCTTTTGCCATTCCCTTTTCAGGCTCATGTACTGTCCAGTTTCCAATGCAGGTATGGGCATTTTGCCCCCTACCCTGCTGATGTTGTTGGTTTGCAGTTTCATCAGCTGTATCTGAGGCTGAGGGATGGTAGAAGTTCCAGTCTGAAAGGCTGCACGTTCATATGCATGTTAAAATGTGTCATGTCTGATTTGAAGCACGTCTGCACTAGACTAGATATTTTATTAAGTTTATTTACCATGGCTTTTTGAATGAATTGTGAAAACTGTAGTGTGGGGCTTGGATCTTAAACAGATACAAACAGATGAGTTGGGCTGTGCCCAGACAACTGTAGTTCTAGAGTATTTGGGAGAAGTCCTAAGAATTTAATGCTTGCCTGATTGCTGTATTTGGCATTAAGAAAGTTCACTTTAGTCCAGTTCAGGTTGACCTTCTCTGTGGCTTGGTTTTCTCCCCTTGTGGTTGTGGCCTAAAGACATGAAACATTGATCTAGTGAAGGAGAAGGGAACCTTAGCATTGCAGGACTCGTTTAACCATTGACAGAATCCAAATGTGTTCCTCAAGGGATGTGGGGGGATGTTTTATCCTTGAGGTGCATCTCTTCCCTTTCAGTTGAGAAGTCAGGCTGCCATAGAAGAATTCCATTATTATTTCTAATCTGAGACAGGAGATAAGAGCAGGATTCATTTCTCAAGCCCACGCACTATGCCTCTCTTTGCACAGAGAATGGGAAAATGAGATCTGGAAGGTGTGGGTGGGTCTGGACAATATCAGGTTAGAGGATGAGCTTGGGGTGGGTCTCTACCAAATAACATCCAAACCACTGGCTTGGTCCCTGTGGGTAGTGTTCCCTCTACCTACTCTCCAGCCCTGATTTATTGCATTCTGATGCTGTGGAGCTGAGAGTGTTGTGCCGCCCTGATCTGCAAGGGGGTTCATATTATGTGGACCATTCTCCCATAACTTCCTGCTTCCAGGCTTGTGGGCTGTTCTGGCTGTGGGATGATAGGAATTGTAGTTTAGCACATCTGGACAGTAGCCGGTTGTGGCAGGGTGCTGTAATGGTTCTGATCTTGATGAAGAGGTATAAGAGGTTTGACTTAGATATCCTTCTGATTTCTCAACAGTACCCATGAATTTCCTCCCAGTCCCAGTGGTGTGGACTAGAAAGGTTTTCCACAGTCTTATTTTCCTGTTATTATATTTTTCTATGGAAGGTTTCCCATTACTTAAAATACACTGTTTCCTAAAATTAATTAATAACAGAAAGGCTGTAGAATTAGTTCCCCTCCCCATGTGATTATGGAAAGCATATGCGGGTGTTTCATAAATACATAGCTTGTTGAGTGTAAAAATATTAGTTTAACAGCTTTGGAGTGCAAACTTTTTTCAAAAATGTAAATAGAAAAACATGTATGCTGCTGATTTGTCAGGTCTTCAGATATAGTTGGATGCCTGTATCAGTGGAACCAATATCTGCTGTTTCAGTTATCCACAGCTGAAAAAACAGGGACACATCCCATAGGGTTGCACTAAAAATGCCTAGAGAGGTATCCTCTCTAGGCATCTTTTGGTCCTCTATGCAATTCTGTGGTTTGTTTATACCAGAAGTCCTTTATTTTAGCAGGGTTTGTTATTATTCACAGTAAATCTGGGAATGGAACCCTTGCTGATATGGGGGACCAACTGTATTTACAGCTAGATTAATAAAAACAATTTAAATCTTTGCATTTCCTAGGATAAGAATTGAGACCTGATTTCAAAGGTATAGCTGCAGCCTGGTATCTGTCTATTTACTTGGGAGTAAATCCCACTGAACTTTGTGGGACTTACTTTTGATAGACACAAATAGGATTGCCTTTCTAAATGATATTAACAGTTCAGTTCTAGACATGTCTACTCAGAAGTATGTTCCATTGAGTTCATAGACATTCATTCCAGCTTTGCAGTCTACATGTATGTTGGTGATTTCTTTTTGTAACTGAAAAATTCAATTTATATACTTTGGGCTAGTGGAAAACCCACCTCTCTTTCATGTGAAGTGCATAAATACAATATGGCATTCCTTTGTTTAAAGTTATTTTCTCATGTGAAATGCTGAATGTTTAAGCACCAGAAAAAATCTACTGGAAAATGTTTAAATTTTTCAGATTAGACCACATTCCTGCCACCCCGATTTGAATAAACCGGGCATCTCGACTCCTCGATTCTCTCAGTAGTTCCCCATTTCTTGTAGAATGTGAAATCATTGTTTCAAACCTTGTCATTCAAAATTTCCAGCCACCAGGTTTCTCCCCTCACTTCAAAGAGTTTGTGTGACTTCATCTATATTTGAATGGCCTTTGTATATTGAAGTTTATAACCCTGAAAAAAAGCCAATGTGATTCTAGGCTGCATTAATAGGAGTATAGCATCTAGATCTGGGGAAGTAATATTGCCACTCTATTCTGCTTTGGTCAGACCTCACCTGGAATACTGTGTCCAGTTCTGGGCACCACAATTCAAGAAGGATATTGAGAAGCAGGAACGTGTCCAGAGGAGGGGGACCAAAATGGTGGGAGGTCTGGAAGCCATGCCCTATGAGGAGTGGCTTAGGGAGCTGGGTATATTTAGCCTGGGGAAGAGAAGGTTAAGAGGGGACATGATAACCATGTTTAAATATCTGAAGGGATGTCATACTGAGGTTGGAGCAAGCTTGTTTTCTGCTGCTCTAGAGACTAGGTCACGGAGCAAGGGACTCAAATGACAGCAAAAGAGATTCCACCTAAACATTAAGAAGAACTTCCTGACAGTAAGAGCTGTTTGGAAGTGGAATACACTGCCTGGGAGTGTGGTGGAGTCTCCTTCTTTGGGGTTTTTTAAACAGAGGCTGAATGACCACCTGCTGGGAGTGCTTTGATTCTGTATCCCTGCATGGCAGGAGGTTGGGCTGGATGGACCTTGTGGTTCTTTCCAACTCTATGGTTCTATGATAAATCACCTTAACTTCAGAGCATGGTCTCTCTCTGTGTGTTTCAATATTCTAATCCCTTAGTCTTTTTCTCACCCAAGAGTCTACTAGTTCTTCCTCCTTAATTGCCCTGATATTGTCGTTTTAGGATAAGTGTGTGTACTGTCCGATGAGCGGGAAGCCCCTGAAGCTGAAGGACCTAATTCCAGTGCACTTCACCCCTGTGGACCCTAGTGTGGATCGCATAGGGCTGATCAACCGTCAGGACCGCTACGTCTGTGCTGTCACACGAGACATGCTTGGAAACTCTGTCCCTTGTGCTGTACTCCGTCCATCGTGAGTGATGGGACATTTCTGGATTGAGAGAGTTTAGCGTGTCAAATATGGGGTGGTGGTCTTGATGCCATAAATGTCCAAGTATGGTAAGTCATGTCTTCTGTTTAGAACATGAAGTATGTCCTTTTTTTTTTTTTTTTTAACAGGGGCTCTGTGGTCACTCTAGAGTGTGTGGAGAAACTGATCAAGAAGGACATGGTTGATCCAGTGAATGGGGAGAAGTTGACTGACAAGGATATCATTGTTGTACAACGGGTGAGAGTGACTGGTCTAACTTAAGAATAGAGAACCTGTGTCCTTCCAGATGTTAGAATCATAGAGTTGGACGAGACCACAAGACTCATTGGGCATGGCTTCCAGACCTCCCACCATTTTGGTCGCCTTCCTCTGGACATGTTCCAGTTTGGCATTATCCTTCTGTTTGACTCCAGTTCAGTGCTCCCATGCCCTACTTTCGGGAGAGAAAAGGGCCTTTCTTAGGCCTAAAATGCCTGGGAAAGGACACAAATATTACATAATTGCCCTCTAGGCTTGTGGGGGGGGCATTTTGAACAATAAAATAAACATGAGAAGTCAGGGGTGGGATGCATGGTTTTCCAAAGTCCCATGGGGGAATCAGTGTGGCCTCTGAACTCTTGACAGTTGGCTAGCATTCCTTTAGCCTCTGAGAAATTATTTGTATCTTGACATAGCACCCATCCCATAGCAGGTGTCCCAAGATGTAGCTCTCTAGCAATACCTTTGGAATCACTTCTCATGCCTCAGATGCCTGTGAGTCTGATTACAGGCCATGTTCCACAGATCAAGATTTGCCTCAGCGTTGCTATGTACCTTCAAATTGTTTCCAACTTATGGTGATCCTAAGGCAAACCTATCACCGAGTTTTCTTGGCAAGATTTGTTCAAAGGAGGTTTGCCTTTGCCTTCCTCTGAGACAGAGATTGTGGCTTACCCAAGGTCACCCAGTGAGTTTCCATGGGGTTACTAAGCTCTTTAGTATTTTTGGGATGCTGTCTCTGCAGAACTCTCGAACAAACATCTTTCATATAGCATCATCAAGTACTTGTTTACAACTGGAGCTTTGAATCAGAATAATGGATTATCATGCTGCATGTCTTAACTGACTTATATATTTAGAGTATATATATATCCCACACTTCAACCAAAAAGGCTCTCACAGTAGTTTACAGACTGTTAATTTGACAGTTCCCTGCCCTCAGGCTTATAATTTACAAGACAGGACACACAAGGAAAAGGGGATGGCAGTGGAGAAGGGAATAAAGTCCAGCAGCTTGTGGCTGCTCTTTTTTCCTTCAGAGGCCATAGCAGTGCCAGATGAAATATGGAGGGAGGGCCTCTTATCTGCCAAGAGCTTGGAACAGTTATTTTTATACTATAACTTCCAGAATCCCCCAGGCAACATGGCCAATACTGGTTGGAAGGTGGTGGGAGTCGTACTCCAAAAAAGTAACTTTTCCATGCTCTGGGAATGGCTGTAAATGTTTTCAAGCTCCAGGACTGGTAATCTTTTCAGCTGAACATTGAGCAGAATGTTTTCTAATAGTACCAGAAGCAAATGAAGACTGGCCATGGATCCCCACCTATTGCCATCCAATCTGGTCTCACTAATGTTCTTTCTTCTTCTAGGGTGGTACGGGATTTGCAGGTTCAGGTGTGGAACTGGAGGCCAAGAAGTCCCGCCCAGTTATGCAAGCTTAACACGCTTAGACAATGTCCTGGCAGAGGACAGGAGCAGTTCCTTTGTCTCTCCGTGTGGTGATGATCTGCTACCCCCAAACAGCATATTGTGCATATAAACTGAAAGAGGTAGCAATAGTCTTTTGTAATTTTTGTAAATAAACACTGGTTTTGTGTTATCTAGGAGGATGAGAGAACATTTCTTTTGAAGTGTTTGGATAATTGTTTCTTTTCAATTGGCTAACCTCTGTTTAATCCTGTGTAACTTTAACCTTCAGGGGTTTGTTTTTTAAAAGAAAATCTAGAAGGGGGAAATAAGGGGTTGTCCTTTGGCTGATGTAGCATAAAGCACTTTGTAACACAAAAGAGCACTTCCATATAATAAACTATGGTCAACAACCAGCTGTCAGTAAGTTTCCCTAGCTGGTGCTTATTAGGAGACAGATACAGGGTTTTATTTTTAATCACACCATATTGGATGGTAGCAGTAATTTAAAGCTTCAGTCCTGTGCACCTTGTTATGTGCCTTCAGGTTGATTCTGCTTATATGGCGACTTTATCACTGGGTTTCCTTGACATCGATTTATTCGGAGTAAGTTTGCCAGTGTGAATTAGACTGAATGTGTGAATTACCCAGTCACCCAGTGGGTTTTCGTGGGTAAGTGGGGATTGGAACCCTAATCTCCTGGAGTCCTACTCTGACATTCAAACCACTACACCATGCTGGCTGTCACCCTTGTGTGTATGTGCTTCCAAGTCACCTGTTGATTTATCGATATCCCATGAATTTCATAGGATTTTCTTAGGCAAGGAATACTCCAAGGTGGTTCCCTACTTCTTCTCTGAAATATAGCATCTGCTATTTGTTGGCAGTCTCCCATCCAACTTAGCTGGCCCTGCTTAGCTTCCAAGATCAGACAGAATCTGGTACCTTTAGGGTATTTAGGCCCTGCTCCAGAGTAAATCCCATAGAATAGCTGGCATCCTGTTAGTGATTTATGATAGGGTGTGTTCAATTTATGCCATTGCTACTCACTTTTGCTCAGTGTGTAGATTGGAATTCTGTTCAGACCATGCCACAACCAAATGCTCCCCCAGCCTACCTTGTAAGCTGCACAGCCACCCACTGCAAGGATCCCAGGAGGTCCCTGCAGGTGCTTGTTGTAGCATGTTCAGCCAAAGGAAAATAGCTCTGTGTATTGCTGCTGATCCCCTCCTATCCCTGGCTGACAACTTGGAAATAGCCATAGAATCATAGAGTTGGAAGAGACCACAAGGGCCATCCAGTTCACACCCCACCATGCAGGAATACACAATCAAAGCATTCATGACAGATTGCCATCCAGCCTGTTTAAAAACCTCCAAAGGAGGAGATTCTACCACACTCTACAGCTCTTACTGTCAGGAAGTTCTTCCTAATGTTTAGGTGGAATCTCTTTTCCCGTAGTTTGAGTCCACTGCTCCATCTCCTAGTCTCTGGAGCAGCAGCAAATAAGCTTCCCCCATCCTCAGTATGACATCCCTTCAAATATTTAAACATGGCTATCATGTCACCTCTTAACCATCTCTTCCCCAGGCTAAACATGCCCGGCTTCCAGACCTCCCACCATTTTGGTTGCCCTTCTCTGAACACATTCTAGTTTGTCCATATCCTTCCTGAATTGTGGTGCCCAGAACTGGACACAGTATTCCAGGTGAGGTCTGACCAAAGCAGAATAGAGTGGCACAATTACTTCCCTTGATCTAGACACTATGCTCTTATTGATGCAGCCTAGAATCACATTGGCTTTTTTAGCTGCCCCATCACACTGTTTACTCAGGTTCAGTTTGTGGTTCACTAAGACTCCTAGATACCTTTCATGTGTACTGCCATCAAGCTAGGTGTCACCCATCCTGTATCTGTGCTTTTCATTTTTACTGGTCAAGTGTAGTATCCTACATTTCTTCCTGTTGAAATTCATTTTATTAGTTTTGGTTCAGCTTTCTAATCTATTAAGGTAATTTTGAATTTTGATCCTGTCCTCTGGGGTATTAGCTACCCCATCTAATTTGGTGTCATCTGCAAACTTGGTAAGCCATGTTGGGGAAGGTGTTGTGTGGCTTACGAAGTGGGGTTTGGAGTGATACCATTGGGAAACAAAGGTACATAAAACACAAACATCTCTTGCCTAGTGTATGAAATGTCTCCTTGCACATCAAGGAAGCATGGGATTTGAAATGCACATAGTTCCCCCTGCTTTGTGAGGAGCCTAGGAAAGGTTAGTTAACTGTCACAAACTCTTCACAGACAAGATGCCTGCTTTGAGTGTCTAAGAGAGGGAGCACAGTAGCTGCCTATTTCTCTTAGAGACTACAAATACTGTTCCCCACCCATCCCCTGCCTTTTCAAAATAGGATCAAGAGTGTTCCAGAGATCCTGGACTTCTAGTCATGGCCATCAATGTGATGAGAGCTGAGCTGTCATCAGCTCTTCCTCCCTTGGAAAATGCCCTCCAAAACCATTCTGGCTCAAGATGTACAGGAAAGACAAATGGCAATGTCTTGTTGGTACATATCAGTAGCAAGGAAAAACATCTGTTTTTCTGGAATGAAATAAGTCTAGGCTCTCTTTTCTGTCCTATATCCCACTGCTTCCTCTTTACTCCAGTGTATATCACAAAATATGGAGGGGGTGGAAGATATTTTATTAATAATCCAGAATGTTACAATCACAAGGTCACAGCTCTTGGTGGGGCAACAGCTGCTTGACTGTTTCTTCATATTCTTTGGTGCTGTTAAGACTCTGCCAGAAAAATTCCATGAATTCCTCCCGTGAAAGCCTGCCATCCTAGAGACAAAGGGGTGAAGAGAGGAACTACACATACAACGTTTGTCCAAGGATTGGGGCTACCAACATATTGCATATAAGCAGCTCTTAACATTTTAATATCAATGGAAAAGTGGCACTGGGAGAAGAGAATTCCAAACCTAGTGCCTTGTTTCTGTCCCCTTCAGCTGCTTGCCCTCTATATGGTCCCAGATTAGTGTTTGAAAGATAAATATGGATCTTGGTACCAAGGGAGGGGAGCAACTTAAGAGCAATGGAGTTTGTCCCTTAGAAAAACAGTTAAGAAGCTATTGGAGAGAAAATAAATGGGTGCCTTGAAATCCGCGGAGATAACAGGGTGAACACACAGAACACAGACCAGCCCTTGTAAAATAGATTGAATGCTGTGTTGGAAGTAGGTGAGAGAGGTTTAATTAGCCCCTTTTCAATTTCTGGGAGTGGGGGACATCGTTGTTAAGTATGGCAAAACTTCACAGTGTTTGGGGTGGAAGATAAGGGAGCGGGAGAGCAAGTATGGATCATACAGAAAACCACCCAGGTGTATGCCAGCTAATGTAACTTGTCTGAAAACTTAAGCAGGCCCTCACACCAATAAATAAAGAAACCATTCCCTCCCTAGAGTGTGCTTCTCCCACCCCCATTTGAGGGAGGATGCTCCAACGCATATCCCCTACTCGCTCTGATCACAGCTCATCGTGCTCTTTTGTCAAATCTTCGCCATAGTTGGTGGCCTGGCTCCCCACAAACATATTCCAATTGTCCAATATCTCTTGCTTGGTTATTTTGTCATCCTGCGATGGGGAGGGGAGGGCAGGAGAGGGGGAAAAACAGGAGGGAAGGAGAGAAGCACAAAATTACAACCCCAATTACACCCCAGATCATTTATTCCAAATTCCCCAACCCCAATTGTTTTTACCTTGTTAGTCAATTATGTATAAAATAGCATCATTGGAGTAATTTGAGGTGGAGGAGAAAAGGAAAGGTTTAATAGGGGGAAAAGACAAGGAATGCACCCATCCTACTGTTCACTAGCTCTTTGCAACACCTTACCCACCCACCCAACCACTTCCATACAAAAATAAGGAATGATAGGAAGAGAATTGTTTTAAAACTTGCATCCTGTGGAGCAGGAGAGGCAGAGGTGAAAGGACTGCCTTTTTGTGCTAGCAAACATACTTCTTCTGTCTTGGTGATTGGCCATTGTGTATGTGTGTGTGTGTTTAAATTCCTCTCATTCCCAATGGGACGAAAATAATTTACATGAACTCCAAAACTAGTTTAGTTCTCCATACTCCATTCTATGGATGTGTTGGAAGAACTGGAGGGCTTTGGAACCTGTGTGTCTGTGGCTTCTGGCAGTACATATTTAGCAAACTTTTGTGTCTTTTCTCATAGCAGAATTGACCGCGTACCTTTTGACCAGTCACACATCATTCTCTTTTTGGAGAGGGAAACCCCAAAATGCTATGTGATGCTCTTGCAAGAAACAGAGCCGTGCCCAAAGTGACCTAGTGTTTTATTAGATGGATCATGGACTGCTATTATGTTTTAGGACAGGGGTGGGTAACCTTTGGCCTTCCAGATGTTTTGGACTTACAAGTCCCACAGTTCATGGCCATGCTGGATGGGGCTTGCTAATGGGTGGATGCTGTGACCGTCCTTTTAAACCACCTAGTTCTCTGGGCGGTGTACTGTATATTAAAAATATTTACTACACTAATAAACCATTAGAGACAGCAGAATATAAAACCAGCAGCTTTACAATGATAGCTGTAGACAAAAATATCTGGAGGGCTAAAGTTTCTCCAACTCTAAGAAGATAATGTAATGGCTGCTAAGTAAACAAGTTCAAAGTCTCCCTCCTGCTTTTTTTGAAAGAGGCAGTTGCATGGTTAGGAACTTGACAAAATGCAAATCAAGCCACTGACAAGTCACAACCTTGGGCAAAACATCCACTAGATCTGAAAACAGGCCCATTCCACCATCTTGTGTGTTCTGATATTCTGCTTTAACTCTTAAAAATTGGAGAACAGTTTGTTTCCTGCCAAGAGGTACACCAATTCCAGCCACAAGGAATCCTTCGGAAATTCTGCTTTTGACCCCTTGGGTGGAATTTCAGCAGAGGCACTAAAAACGGCTCTCCAGCACAAGCTTGGTCCTAACATTGATGAGCTCATTTGGTGGAAAAATTGAAACATTTTCTCTTTGGGATGAAATCTGGGTCTTGTCTGACATTGGGGAAATGAAAAAGATGTCAAAGCCAGGACTGAATATCATTGTTCTAGATATTCTGTCCCAGAATTTCTGGCTGTGTTTACTGATATGTGCCACTTAGGGTGATCAGATGTGTAAACAGGCAGGAGCTCAACTCAGTAACTAAGCTTTTCCAGCACTGGACCCACAGACTGATAGGACTGGACAACCATTGAGGACAACAGAGCCATTACTCTGTCAAGGGCCACATTTCCTTAGTGAGTCATCTATTAAGGGCCATCTTTCAAAAGTGGGCAGCATCAATCCCTTATTCTCTTTTGGACACCCCTCACTTTTTCTCCCTGACATCCACCCCCACACATTTTCTCTGTTCCCACTCCAGTAAGCTGCAGAGTGGGAGACAGACTGCTCAGTGTTCTCACTAAAGAATTGAACTGTTCACTCACACAATGCTTGTGTAACGGGTTTGAGGGCTTCAACCCTGTGAAAGGACCTCATCTATTAGCACAAACTTCTGAAGGAAAGAGGAGGTCCTATGGTTGCTTAGCAACTGTAGCCCAGTTTCTGTCTTCCACAGCCCTGGAAAAACGGCCAAGGTCAAGACATGCCTATGACAAGGAACAGCAGGAGGACTGGCTGCTCTGGGGATGACAGGGCATCCAGGGGATGGCTGCTTCATTGAGTGGTGAAAGCAATTGAACTATTAATGGGGTGAAGTAGGGCCTTCCCCCATTAGTGCATCGAAACTGTTTTTAAAGTAAGAAATCCAGCTTTGAAAGAAAAGAATCTAGAGATAAGTGAAGAGAGGTGCTTAATCCCCTCCCTGCATGCCATTTCTGTTTTAATAGCCCCTTCCCCTGCGGGTTTCCTGAAGTGTATGCAATGTATAGAATACTCTATAAGGGGTAAGTGCATTAGGGAGCAAACACATTTCTGGCAGGCAATGATTAAGCACCCCTCTCCTGCCATTACTCTATTCCAAGTTCAGTTCTGTTTGAAATAGTTTCTTAGATAAATAGCTATTTTATAAGAATCTGCACATATCATATAGGTAATTCCTAAACAGATAGCCAAACCAGAAAAAAAAACTTTGCAGGTAATACATAAAAACCCAGGACTGTCAGAGACAGGATCAAATCTCATCACTCCAGATTTGAAGTGAAAGTTATCCCATCAATACTAGGAGTTTAAATGGTTCGACTGCATTATCCCCACATCACCTGCACATATATCCTGGCCTCCCATATTCTAATATAGGCTTCCCCCCATGAGCTGTAGCTCCCCTCACCACAGAAAGCATCACGATGGCTACCTGAGGGTGAGAGGAGTTGTCCAACACATTTGAGTTGAGAAAGGCGGATGCAATAGCCCAGTGCATCCAAATATGCCGAAACTCTCCCCCTCCACTTATGAAAATTAAAACAAAGCAAGCCAAAACTTTCCTGAATAAGTTCTAAGCCTCTCACTGCATTTCCTTTCCTCTTGCCCAGTTTACCCCTTACCTTGTCAACATCTGAGTGGACAAGGAGATGCTTTGATTCCACTTCAGCATGGTCATAATCTGGTGGCAGGATCCAGCGTCCAATCTCCTCCCGATCCATTTTCCCATCTTTGTTGAGATCCCGATAGTCCAAGAATTGTTGACGTTCAGTCTTCACCCAGCTAGGTTCTGGCTCCCCCTTTTCAGGAGTATACATGTCGCCTGGTCATAAGACACAAAATGCCAAGATACAATTGCACGTACAGATGTGTGTATATATGTAAAAGGCATCTTGCCCACCAACCCTAATAATTATCTGTGAAAACCAAAGCAGTGCCCTCCCTGGTAATCCGTAAATTAACCAAATTCTTACTCTAAGCAGGAATGGAGGTGAAGAAAAGTTTCTTCCTTTGTCCTCTTAAGACGGCATGTAATACTTGTCCAAAAACAGTGCACTTCTCAGGACAAAGCAAAACAATAATAATAATGGTATGGCCCCTTTCTTTCTTACCAAGATATTCTTCCACTTCTACAAAACCATCTCCATTCTTGTCTATATCCTCAATGGTTTCCTGGAAAAATAAGAGGGCAGCTAGCAAAACTACAGTGGAGGTTTACATATTTATGTTTCAGCATATCAACCACAACTGCAACCTTTACATCTCTGTGTAGAGCATCCAGCATTGCGCGGGCTCCAGACTTACTCAAACTTGGAACAGAACCCCCGAATCAATAATATAAATACTTCTTTTAGAAGTCAGATTGTTTCAGTGGCTCTGTTCTAGGCAGGACTAACAGAGTCAGTCACAGTTAAGTTCAGCTTGGCTAATTTAAGTCCCATCTGGTCTAAGTATGATCCAAATGAGAGGCTATATTGAATCTTGCTTTTTTCATGTTATTTTGCGATGCAACTATTTGGTTTTGCTCTTATTCTATATATATATGTTCCCTCTGTAGTATATTTATTATATGTTCTAACTGATTTACACTAACTTGGTCAGAAGTACTGTGCAGTTCAAGGGGGAAAATGAACACATTAGTATTTAGGAATTCTCTTTCTACAGAGATACTGAAGCTGAAACTACAAATGCAATGCATGAAATCAGCTTTGGTAGCAAAAGTGTCTCTCACCTAGGCAACCAAAGTCTAGATATTAGATACAATTTCTTTACATATACAACTCACAGAATTCCCTACACTACGTGGACAACAGGGGATTCTGGGAGTTGTAGCCCCAATAAAACAGCTTTTCCCAACCTTGTCAAATCTGTCTTCTCACCAAAGAATCCAAGATATCAGCCTCACCGTCACCACAATGTCTTTCATATAGTCAAATTCTTCAGGGTGGAGGAAGGCTGTGAACTCCTCCCGTGTAGCACTCAAGTCCCCATCCTTGTCAGCTGCCTTGAACCGCCGTTCATCCCTCGCTAACATTCTCCGGTAGGAGTCTTTGTCCTCAATATCACCAAACTCCTCTCCTTAAAGAAGCAAAGGTGAGAATGGCTGTGAGGCCCAGAGTAAATTTTGATCATACAATCAAGGGGCAGAGTTTCTCTTGCAAGAGGGATGGGAAATGTGCAGGGTTCTTCAGATATTAATGAATTACTCCCACTGATGCCAGGTGGTGCTGGAAACAAGCATCCAACCACATCTGGAGGGCTGTAGGTTGCCCAGCCACGTCCTACAAAGAGAAATTCTAGGATGTCTTAGGTTTCTTAGGTTATGAACTAATGTTTCCCTGAGCCCTTTTTAAGGGTTGAAAAGACTTAAGACTGAACTGAAAAAAAAGCCTGTAACTTTTAGCAGCTGGGTAGAAGGAACTGTAGCAGGCGTTGCTCGTCACACAGCCAGGTTACAAGCAACGCCACCTGAAATTACTCTCTTCTACACAATCATTAAAGGTACAGGAGCTGTTTCCAGTTTTCATTCTGGCCATGTTCTGGCCTCAACCTACATTGTGTTTATCTATATGTTTATCCAGACCAGTGGCTCCCAAACTTTCATCCTCCATGTGTTTTGGACTTCAGCTTCCAGAAGCCCCAGCCAGCTTGGCAAAGAATCAGGAATTCTGGGACATGAAGTCCAAAACATCTGGAGTTTGGGAATCATTGATCCAGACAGTCAACTCACACTGAGGTAAACAAAAAATGAACTTTATTGTTGAACTTAATAACAGTAACTAAAAGAAAGATTAAAATATGGAAGGATGAAGTAAAAAAAGCAATGTGTGGACAATCCCCGTCAGAGAACAGAAAGCAGCTTGTAAAACTGAAAACAAAGCTAGAGGGAGGAGAACCAATAAAACAACCAATAAAACAGGGGATCAGAACTATATAAAAGCTATAAGCAAAACAAACTTATAATTACACTTAGGGTAACAGACCATAACAAAAATTTCTGGGCATGGGGTCTTTTGTATGGCAAGATTCTGATTTGATGCCTGCATGTGGTAGTACTGTTTAGAGTGGTGCTCTTTTAAGTGGGGGATCAGCAAAGCTCATTTACTACAACCTTATTTGTGCTCATTTACTACAACTTTCTTTCTTTCCTGGAAACTCTCCACAGACCATCAGCAAATGCTTGGCAGACTGGCATCAATTCACAGACCAGCATTTGGAGTAGCACTGGTTTACAGTGTTGGACTGGGACCTGGGAAATCTCAGTTCTAATTTCCACTGAATCATACAGCTCATTGGATAATCTTAGGCCAGTCACTCTCTCTCACCTTGACCCACTTCACAGGGCTCTTGTGAGGATAAAATGAGGAGGACACCTTCGTGAATGAAAAGCAGGATATAAATAAAACTGATAAAAATAAAAGTGGAGGACACAAACCTATACAACACTTCTTATAATGTCATGAAAGTTTCATGGAATATGACAACACCACCTACGTTGAGAAGTATAATTGTAAGGTCTTGTAAGTCCACCTATTAAATTGTAAATCCTATCATGCCTAACTACTGGCTGTGCTGATGGAGGTTGAGGCCCAACAACCTCTGGAGGAACACACTTTCCCTACACCTGAGCTATACAGAGTCTTAGTGCATGGACAATGGATGGTGTCAAGAGGAAAGGTTTAGATTTTTCAGGATGTGGGAGAGACTCTAGACAAGCCACGACTGCACAAAAGAAGCTCCTACTAATTGGTTGTAAAGAGTCTGCAAGGTTTCACTTCTATTCTCAATTAAAAAGGGTCTTGATATAAACTATGGCTGATCAAAAATACAGTTTGTTTGAATTTTAAAGCATGGGTAATGTAGATGATGTGTTTCAACAAACTACAGTTCAGATTAGCTACAGTTCAGATCATGGCTGGGGAACATATGGTCATCCAGATGTTCTGGACTATAACTCCAATAATTCCTTAACAATGGCCATGCTGGGTGGGGCTAATGGGAATTGTAGGCTAAAATATCTGCAGGGCTATATTCCCCATCACTGCTTTTTGGAATCTGTCTGACATAACCACATTTTAGTTAACCGAAACAGGAAGCAAAATCTTCTGCTCTCCTGGTGGCGGGGAGGGATGCACATGGTCAAGGTAGATAGGTTGGGCTGGTACCTTTCTTGATGAACTGCAGCTTGCTTTGATGACCAAACACAACCTGTGTGTTTCCAAGGTGGGGTGGGGAAACGGCAATCCCCTAAAGTCATTTTTAGGCCCTGGAAACTCAAAATTGGGGAGCAATTTTGCCAGCCCTCCTTCCAGTTGTTTTAGTCCCAAGAGAAGCCTTTTTGGGGGCAATAGTTCAACCAGTAGCAACAAAGGCCTCTCATATACCTAAAATAGGTCAGGGGGACCACATAGATGGCAAATTATTCCCCACTCCCCCTAGGAGGTGCAGGGGACGATGACATTCACGGTCATTTCAAAAAGAAGTTAAAAAAGACCTAGTGTAGGGGTACAGTGGGGGGATGTGGCCCTCTAAGGTTTTGTGGAGGTTTACTGTTGCCTCTCAACCCCCGGCAACTGCCCACACTTGTTCTAAGGGCCTTTGCATACAAAAGATGACAGCACTACTGATCAGATACTAGCAGTCTATGGCTCAGTCTATAGATTAGATATTAGCAGTCTATGGGTTAAACACAGCCCTTTGTCAACCAAAAATTAGCTTGCAAGTCCTCTGTACCTCTCCAGTTGCTGAAATCTAAGTGTTTGAGACATGGGCAGCTTTCTCATAGCTGATTCCAGAAGGAGGCAAAACTGCCAGAAAGTGAGAAAGAAAGATGCCAATGGTTCTCCCTCCCTCCTTCCCAGGGCAGCCTGCCAGCCTGGATCTTACAGCCTCAGCCAGCTCCCACAATGCCGGTAAGCAAGCAACAAGTGAGTGAGAGGAAGCAGATCAAGTTGAACATTTGCCTCTGTGTCCACCTGCCAATCTTGCTATAAACCTACTGGCATAAACAGAGTGAGGGAGGTCAGAGGTTGTTATCCTCAGATAACTGTACATGAAAACAGGCTTTAAGTAAAACTAGCCCAACTCCTCTAAATCTGCTTAAACCCCACTTTACTCCTAAAGCCCCCAGAGGAACCTTGACTGCCAATGTCAGCCCTCAGTGCCCTATACGAAGATGCAGGTCAGGCTATTTGTCTGTCTAGCCTGGCACTGTCTGGTTTGATTAGCAGTGCCTCTCCAGGGTTGCCATCAGAGGTCTCTACTTATTCTGTGCTACTAGATTATTTAACTGAACTTAACAAGAACCCTCTGCATGGAAACCACCATGGACCTTTCTGCAGCATCCATGAGACCTGGCTTCCACTCCTACAATCCAGGAGTGCACAATTCGTAACCCAAGGAACACATCCAGCCCCTTGACTGTCTGCTGCCTTTGAATTCCTCCTGCTTTCTAAACTGATATAGATGGTTCTTTCCCCACTGTTGCTAACAGAAGAGAAAGAGCAATCTGTATCAGGATCACTGAGAGGAAAGGGTAGAGAGAAGGCTTTCCACACCTTCCCAGTGGAATGTGTATGTGTGTGAGAGAGAGAGCAGGAGGTTCCACTGACCAAACAGGGCCTAAAATGTGCAATCCTATTTGAATAGACTTCATATACCCACAGACAGAAGTTTTGGTTCTTAGACCCTTCCCTTGTACTAAATTAGGGGCAGGCAACTGTGGGAGGTTAGCATTAGCCCATTTAGGAAACTTTGGTGGTGGGGGGACACTCCTGCCGCTGCGAAAAGACCCCACACATTTTTGCCCCAAACACCCTCTAGGGACATTGGGGGCATTTTTGCCATATTTTCAGGCTCCACTGTGCCATTCTAGGCCAAAGGGAGACTTTTTTCCAAGGCAGGAAGTGTATAGTAGTCACTTCTACTTTAATTCCAGTTTTAACAAAGGACCTAAAATGTCTAGGGGTGGGGGCAAATATGGCAAAAATGTCCCCATGCACCCAGAGGGCATTTGGTGGCATTCTGTGGGCCCAGAAATCCCTGAGGGGCTGCATCTGGCCCGCACCTGTACTAAACACTGTAGACATGGGAGGGAAACAGGGAATTTCTGGCACTCCGTATGTTTTGGCACACCTCCCTTTAAATTAACCCAGCATGACCAAGATTTGTGGGGAGCTGTAGCCCCAAAACAGCCAGGGGGCAAAAGGTTCCTCAACCTTGTTGTAGATAGTATTTTTTTTTCACTGTATCCTCAGGCTTTTGCCAACTGCTCATTCACAAGTGTTTTTGCATATATGCTCTGCCTGGGCATCGCCCTTCTCCCTAACAGCACCTCCACCTGGCTTGAGAACGAGACTAGAAAGTACATCACCAAGGCAGCCTACCCTTCCCACACTTTCTTCCCTCCTTCCCTTTTCCCATCCCACACCTTCATAGTGACCATAAGTTGCATTTTTGAACTCAGTCCAGGTGATACGGCCATCGCTATCCTTGTCATAGTCCTTCCAGTTCTTGTTCACGTTCTCATAAATATAGCGGTTCTGAGTGTGCTTGATCCAGTCCTTCAGTTCAGGCTGAGTCACAAAGCCATCCCCATCCTTGTCAATTCGATCTACAATTTTCCTACAAAAGAGGATAAAATGTTGCAAATCAGGAGAACAGCCACGAAGATACATTCCAGGCTTAAAACAGGTATTCCTTAAGACAAAGTGGGGAACGTTTGGCCCAACAGATATTTTGGCCTCCAGCTCCTATCTCAGTCCGACCCAATGTGGCCAGTGGTAAGAGATTATTGAGTCTGTGGTCCAAAATATCTCCATCCTGCCCTAAGATAATATCAGGCATTTGGGTGGTATGATTGTCGGAGGGGCATACATGGATATTATCCTGTATTATCCACTCAGCCATCTTGTGAGATAGGCTAAGCGAACAGAGTGATTTGTTTAAGGCCATCAAAAGAGCTTTAAGGCCAAAAGGCACAGGAGGGACTTAAACTCAATGGGATCACTTAAATTATTACACTTATATTCCACCCGTCTTTCAAAATACCCCCAGGGCATTTATATTTATTTTTCTATCTGTTTGTTACATTTCTTTCCTGCTTAAGCAGGAAAGGCAGCAGATGGCTCTCTTCCTTTTTATTTTATTTTCACCACAAGCATGCGCTGAAGACCAGGCTGAGAGTGTGACTGGCCCTAAGACACCCAGTCAGTTTCACTGCTGGGATAGTGTGGTATTTGAATCTAGGTGTTCCTAATTCCAGACTGACATGGCAATCTCAATAGCACACTGGATTTTAGGGTGATTTAAACTCATGAGGTAATCTGAACCCACTCCCAGTTCAAATCAGACAAATCTCAGTGGACTTAGGGTTTAAGGGAGCTGTGAGGAAAACTGAAAGCATGGATCGAGAAAGATCAGTTTACTCCACATGCACATTTGCATGAGTGTGTTGAGCCAAAGCTCAGGAAAGCTTTTTTGGACTACAGTTCCCACAACCCATGGTCATTCTGTAGGTAGTTCAATGTTCCATGTGACTGAAGTGTGTGTTTTGGAATATGCTTCAGAAACTTCCAGAATGCAGAGGGAATTCTGTGATAGAGTGTATATACAGTAAAGTTATAGGTGTTTGATACCACTTGAATTATCATGGCTTCATCCTATACAATTTTGAGATTTATAATTTTTTGAGGGACCTTTGCTCAAGAGCTGTATGCTTTAGTTCAAGGGAACAGACTAGAAATCTCTAGCAAAGAATTCTAAGTACCTAATCAAACTATAAAACCTAAGATTCCATAGGATGGAGTCAAGGCAGTTAAAGTGGTATCAAGCTACTATGTAATGTAGGTATATTCAAAGACATACAGAGGCCACATAGCAAAGATGGTGATGAGTTTAACAACAGAACCAATGACCTAAAGCTCTCCCTCACTGGAGGTATTCAAGCAGAGTCTGGACAGCCATTTCAGGGAGATGTTCTGACTCACTTTCTTGAAGCAGGAGAACAGAGTATATGGTCTACAACCACCTTTCCATTATTCTGTCACGGGTGTAAATTGTATAGTCCTCCAGATGTTTACAGATTACAACTCCCTACTGCCCTAGTCAGTATAGTCCATGGTGAAGAATCATAGAATCAGAGTTGGAAGAGACCTCAAGAGCCATCAACCCCCTGCCATGCAGGAATGCTGGGAACTGCAATTCAACATCTAGAGGGCTGCAACTTCCAACTCTGTTCTATGCAGAAAGGGCTGACTTGAGACAGAATGTTTTAAACAGAACTTCAAAAGTTACTCTGTGAAATATAACAGAGCTTTAAAAAAAATTACTGTTTGGACCAAAATCCCCAAGCCAGCAGGGCCAACTCTTGTCCAAACAAGTAATGTTTCCAAGCTCTGTCCACACTACACAACAGTGGCATTCTGTCTCCCTTCCAGGCAGACTATCTCTTTGTCCAGTTAAGTTTTCTGCTCTACTGGGCAGAAAACTTTATGTCTTAAGGAAACTAGTTTATTATAATGGTTGGGTGGGCATATCTTAAAAAAAATAAATAGAATTCTGGTCTGCTTGAAAGAACATCAAATACAATCTGTTCCATTATATATAATGCAGCATTCTTTGTGGGCACTAACCTCTTGAAAATTAATATTGCTTCTTGACAATATGATGAAGTTTATGATACAAATGAGTAGGCTTGATGCTTGCAGGATCTAGGGTTGTTTTTTTTTAAACAACCTCAAGATTCGCCAACTGGAGCCAGGTGCAAAACAATGGGTATACCCTAAGAATGAAGGCACAGGGTACCACTGAGTACATATTTAGCTCAGGAGTTTGTGTTCACTGCCAGAACCAAGCTCACAGGTCTTTACTCTCAAATATTATTTCTCAGCAACCTAGCTTAGGGGTAAAATGTGTTCAAGCTGTTGCTGTTGTTAGACAATTAGAAGAATTGCTGATCTACTACCAGTTATCTAGACGTAAGCCAGTACATTCCAATCTACTTTCCATCTGCAGAATGCTTCCTGACTTCCAAACTGCTGTGGTTTCAATGTGTGTACATACAAGTACATGACTTCAAGATGCCTGTGGACTTATAGTGACCCCATGAATTTCATAGGGTTTTCTCCGGCAAGGAATACGCAGAAGGAGTTTTGCTAGTCCTTGCCTTGGAAATATAGGCCACAGCACCTGGTATTCGTTGGTGGTCTCCCATCCAAATACTAACCAGAATTGACCCTGCTTAGCCTCTAAGATCAGATGGGATTTTGTGCCTTCAGAGTCTTCATGAATTACACTGCAATTTTCTTTAACTTTTTCTTATTGTGTTAAGGCTGCTGTATCAACAGCAGCTCGAAGCTGCTTTAAGGATGACCCTCCTGTGTCAAGAAATCCTGGATTGCACAAACTGCCTAAATTGCTAATTAAACACATTTATATAAACTAGGTAAATAAACTCCAGATGTTGTTGGGACTGTAACTCCCACAGTCCTTCATCACTGCCTATACTGGCCAGGGCTGATGGGAGCTTTAGGAAGAGTGTTGCCCACACCTGATTATTTGTTATATGCCTTCAAGTTGAATCAGGCTTATGAAGGCCCTATCATAGGGAATTCCTTGCAAGATTTCTTCAGAGGAAAGTTGCCCTTGTCCCTATTAGGCTGAGAGAGTGTGACTTGTCCAAAGTCACCCAGTGGGATTCCATGGCTGAGCAAGGGTTTGGTCTCGCGTAGTCCAAGACTCAAACCATTGAGTGCCGGAAGAGATATGACAGCTGAATACACTGTCTAAATTCAAATCAGCATTAATGACCAGCCTCTTCCGGCAGGCCGATCCAAATGATTTTAAAGTGTGAATTTTAAATTGTGTGTTGACTGTTTTAAAATGTCTTGGTTTTATTTGTTTTTTGTTGATATATGTTTTTAATTGATACGTGCTTTTAACCAATGCTATGTTTATGTGTTAATGTGTTGTTCCCCATCTTGATCCACAGGCAGAGGCAGGTATGAAGAAATTATTATTGTTATTGTTATTATTATTTCACCACACTGGCTCTGTGCACAGCTGATATAAAGGCTGCTTATTTTGCAGAATTTATTCTAGGGAGATTATCAGACACATTAAAAGTGGAGTTACAGCAATGCCAGGAGATCATAAAAGGGCTCCCTTAACAGACAACATTGTTCCCCCCTTGTTATGCACCCACTCTGCTGCCGTTCCGCTAGTGCTGCTTTTTATTGACGCGAGAAGCCGTCAACAGATCCCCATTCTGTTTGTGTTCCAGATTTGCCTGTGTGCGACAAGGTGCCTGTTATGCTGGCGAGATCCCAGCATCAATGGGAAGTCCCTGCCAGAACACTCCTGGATGGGATTGGGACATTCAAGTAAGTGACACACTTTTTATGACCCTTCCCGGGTTACTTGAACATTTTAAAGTGTGTTTTTGTGCTTGCTGTCACTTTTTAAATGTCACTTTTATTTTTATTTTTGAATTTCCCGCACTCGTGTCTTCTCATGAGAATCCATGGGATTTTGATCCAGGAAGTGAATGGAGCTCCTTTCACTCCTGGGCTGCCCTGTTGACGGGAGAAGAGGTAAGTGTGGTTAGGATGGTGACTGTGGCGGATCTGGGATGGGACAAGGGTGGGAGGAGATTGTGGGACAGGAATGCTTTTTTTGTTTCTTTCTGATAATCTCCTAGTTGTGTCAATCATGAGGGGAAAGGGCAGTTCACTCAAAGCCCACTCTCTGATCTCCTAGATGTTGGTAACCATTGCTCACCCACCTAGGGGACTAGAAGCTTGATTTATTTCTCTGAAACCTAGGATACCATCTTCTTCACACAATCACCACTTCAACATTACAATGGTGGGGTGCACAGGGCTTTCCTCTTACCCTAGCCGCTCTTTGCTCTCTTCAGGAGTCAGCTGGTCAAATGTCTTGGCCTCCTCTTTGCCCAAGAAGGCTTCATGGTCATACTGGAAATCTTGGCTGTCATCGTGTGGGCGGTCACTGAGGTCTGGACTGTGGTGGACCCGATCCTTCTTGTCAGGGGGCGGCTTGGCCAGCACCCACATGATGCATACAGTCAACAGCCAGTAGGAACACAGACTCTTCTGCCAAGTCATTGTGCACAACTCTGAAAAAAGAACATGGTCAGCAAGCAAAGAGGGCCACATGCCTACTCACAAGTTATTGCACTTTGCTCCAACAAGGAGCCAATTCATCTCCTCTTCCAAGTCAGGGACTTGACATGGCAATTTAAACCAGGCTCTCTTTTTATCACCTTCTTATCAGAACCCAGAAAACTTATTTTTTTGAACCACAATACTCTGAATTTCCCAGCAGGATGGCCACTCTCAGAATCCCCCAGCTAGCCAGGACACTCATTTTCTGGAATTTCTAATCTAAAGAAGGTTAATTTCACAACGTCTGCTTATTTTTCACACAAGAAATTCTACAGTGCTTAGACTCACTGTCTTTTACAAAATACAGACACTAATGCATCTCTGCTTATGATCTTCACTCCTCCAGCTCCACCATTTGCTAAAGATCTCCTGCTCCCTCCCTTGCTGCTCCATGGAACTGACTCAAGGAACACCTCATACATTTCTTACTACTGTCAGATCCCTACACTAAACCCACCTTTTCCATGGAGCTTTTCGTACAAGCTCCTAGTTCCTGTGGCTTACTTTGCAACAAAGCCTAAGCATGGCAACCCAAAAAATTGCCTGGTGCTTTCCTATTAATCCCTACCACCACATCTTTCCTTTCCTTCTGTTTATTTTAGATTGTAAGCTCTTTGGGGCAAAAACCTTTTTACTGTTTGAAGCACTATGTGTTCTGATGTGCTTTAGCACAATTAACTCTACATGAATCAGCATTATCAAATGGTGTGACGATGATGATAAATCATCTTAATCCATATGTTAGGAAGCCAAGTGTACCATTGTCTATTTCTCCTAATGCTACTAACAAAGCTTGGAAATGTTTCTTCTTCTTGGACTACAACTCCAGAATCCTACAAATAATGGTCTGAAAAAAGGTAACATTTCCAAGCTCAGACTATTACATGTGTTATCCCACTATACCCTTTCTAAGCACATGCTTATTTATTACATTTATATCCCATCCTTCCTCCAAGGAGCTTCTATACAGGCCTTCCTCCATCAAGAAAATTCATCCTCATAACAACCCTGTTAGGTAGGCTGGGCTGAGAGTATGTAAGTGGCCCAAGTGAACTTTTTTGAATTCAGACCTGAACCAGGGTCTTCCTGGTCTTAGTTCAGTATTCTAACTACCACGCTGGCTGCTAAATGATTTTGGCAAGACACTCTCAAGTAAACCAGCTGCTTTCTTCCTCAGGTCTATCTCCCACACATAAGAACATAGAGTCCAGATTCCCAATTACTTTATCTAAGCTGTAGTTCCACTTACTTTGATTCTGTCCTAGCCACACGCACACGCACTCCACTTTCAAAGAGCATGGTGGGGTTTTGATCCACCCACCCTTCAGAGAACATGGGAGTCCTGGCTCCTAATCTACTCTTTTGCATAAACTTTAATCCCATGCAATCCCCCTAAACCACCAGAATTCTATGGCTCTCAGACCAATCCAGGGGTGGGTATGGCCTGATGAAAAGAAAGGCCTAAAATAAAACCTGCACCTGCTGTTCCAAGGGCAAAACTGGCAAAAATAAAAAAATCCAGTAATCCCAGCAGCAGCAGAGAACTAGGCCAGTTCCCAATTGTGCTGCCCAAAATACAAAATGTTCAATTCCTGGACGCACCTCAATTAAAGCTGTCCCCAAACTCTTTCAGAAGAAAGCCACCGAGGATCAAAGTGAAAGCAGAATCAGAACACAGCATTCCTTTCTGGGCAGCAGGACAAAGCCGATCCATCTGATGCCAAATTGCTTGGACAACCAGCAAAGGGAACTCCTGGGCCTCCAAAGTACTCCCCTCCCTCCCCTACTGCACTTCTTAACATTGCATTTCCAAACTATCCCTACAACAATTAAATGTGCGAAACTCAAGCCAATTCCTACCCACCACCTCAGCAGAGTCACTTGCCTCTAAAAGGAAGCAAAGTTAAGATGCCAAACTCAGAAGAGGGTTTCTGCCCCCACGTGGCAGAACCCTTTAGAAGCCAGAGATTTTTTTTTAAAAAAAACCCTTTCTCAGACCCCTGTAATCTTCTGCACTGAAAAGAGATTCAAGGAAGCATATTGAAATTCTCAGACAAAAGAAAGCAACTGAAGACTGGGCATCCTAACTCAGTACGGATCAAAAACAAACCTTTGGGCCCAACTGGAGTTACTAATCGTTCGCTGTCACCACCACCACCACCAAAGCCCTGCTACATTTAGGGTCCTGCCTCTTATTCCATTGATAAGGGTGTCGCGCACATCTGTTCCAAGTCCTGTATTGATGCCATTCCTCCCCCCCCCCACACCACCACAAGTACCACAGAACTCAGCAATTGCAAAACGTCAGTGTGCTAAATTTGTGACATGGAAAGAGGAGTCCAGCCATCCAGCACATGGCCACTTTTCCCCCCCTTCCCAAAGCTTGTAAAAGTTGCTTTCCCAAACCTCGCTAGAGATAAGAGAGGCATTCTTCCAGGGCACAAAAATAAATAAAAATACACAGCAGTCTTTTCTCCTACCAACCACGACATGGAATTCAGCTGCAAGCTCAGGACCCATCAGGATGCTCCCCAGTGACTCAATTCCTTACCAGGGCCGGTTTAAAGCACTGGCAGCATCAGCATCTGCAGGGGGCCCCATCATTGTGGGGGGGGGGCTGTAGTAACCCTCCTCCTACAAAAAACATTATTAGTAATAATCTGAGTATCCTGTACTGTGAAAAGCTTAGGTTGAGTTAGGTTACATTGACCTGAGATAAACATATGCCCCCCCCAAAAAATAAAGCATTACAGGGGGCCCCAAAATTCCTTAAACCAGTCCTGCCTGCAAAAACATTATTAGTAATAATCTGAATATCCTGTACTGTGAATAGTTTAGCTTAGGTTAGGTTAGGTTACACTGACCTGAGATAAACGTATGGGGCCCCCATATTAAAGCGCTGCAGGGCCCCCCCAAATTCCTTAAACCGGCCCTGTTCCTTGCTCTCCATCCAAACCGGGCTACTGCACTTCTAAACCCCAAAAGAACATCACATCCGCACTCGCACAAATTGCACCCCTCATCTCTTCAACGAGAGACATGATGACCCATAGCAACTTAGGATGACCCCCACCGCCTTCCTACTCATCCTCGTGTCTCCCCTCCCAGCAGATCCAGGCCCATGGTTCTCATAACTCACCCCTGATATCCCCCTCCTCTTTTTAAATTTTTTATTCTGTACTCCCGGGTCCTGGAAAAGATCCTTTTTCGGACTACAGGGCCAGTTCCTTTTGCATTAGCATGGAAACTAGAATTCTGAGAATTGGAAGTCCAAAAAAAAAACAAAAAAAAACTTTCCAAAGCTCTGCGCTCACTCCCCCCATACACCCCTTAAATTATGACCAACAACCCCCCAACTTCTCTATTATGCACCCCATGACCCTCCCTGGCAACTTTACCTCCTGGCTTTCCCGCCTCCAGCAGCTGCAACCAGCGCGCTGCAAAACCTCGCTCAGAATGTCGTCCCGGCTCATCTTCTGCTCCGCTAGTATCTCCCCGGCCACGCCCCTCATCCCTTGGCAAACCAATCAGAGGCCGGAGATGGTCGAGGGGCGTGGCCGAGGGGCTCTGGGACTGGCCGATCGGCGCCACGTTGACACAAAAAGTTTGATTCTTCCCAGACTTTTCCCCCCAGCGCCAGGCGAGGCGAAGCAGGGCGGGCTCTCTTTCTCGGACCGTCCCGCGTGGGATTTTTTTATTTTATTTTATTTTATTTTTGTATTTGTACCTGGCTCTGCAACCACAAAGGTTCTCAAAGCGGCTTGCAAATTTTTAAGCAATTGCACCTGCGCATCTACACTGCTTTTATAGCTCCTGTAGGCACTCTCCAAGCGTTTCCCAATGTGTGTTAGCTAATTGCCCCCACAAGCCAGGTATTCATCTCCTCGACCAACTGCAGGCAGACACCTATCCCACTCCACACCCCTGTGGGGAGTTGTGGCCCCCAGTGACTTGCCACCAACTGGCTCCCATGGACAACCTGCCAGAGATATGTTGGCAAGCATAGAATCATAGAGTTGGAAGAGACCACCAGGGCCATCCAGTCCAAGCCCCTTCTGCCGTTCAGGAGTACCCAATCAAATCATTCCTGACAGAGGGCCATCCAGCCTCTGCTTAAAATCTCCAAAGGAGACTCCACCTCACTATGAGGCAGTGCACTTCACTTCCGAATAGCTCTTATTGTCAGGATCAGGGCCAGTTTAAGGCACCAGCAGCATCAGCATCCTCAGGGGGCCCCATCATTGTGGGGGCCCTGTAGTAACCCTCCTCCTGCAAAAACATTAGTAATAATCTGAATATCCTGTACTGTGAATAGCTTAGGTTGAGTTAGGTTACACTGACCTAAGATAAACATATGCCCCCCCAAAAAAATAAAGCATTGCAGGGCCCCCCAAAATTCCTTAAACTGGTCCTGAAAGTTCTTCCTAATGTTTAGCTGGAATCTCTTTTCCTGTAGTTTGAACCCATTGTTCTGTGTCCTAGTCTCCGAAGAAGCAGAAAAGAAGTCTGCTGCATCCTCAGTATGACATCCCTTCAAATATTTAAACATGGCTATCATGTCACCTCTTCACCTTCTCTTCTCCAGACTAAACATGCCCAGCTCCCTAAGCTGCTCCTCATTGGGAGCATGGGTTCCAGACCTCCGACTATCCTGGTCACCCTCCTCATGAGGAGGCTGCTGCCTGAGGGGTTTAAGCACCAGGAGGAGGGCCCCAAAAGCCAAGGGGGCCAGGTGCTGAAGAAAGCGATGCCTGGTATCTCGTAGCCCACAACCACCAGCAGGGCCACCGGGTTGGGCCGGCATGAATGGTTCAGGAAGTGGCCAACGCTGCCACAGTAGTGCCTGTCCAGGCAGCACTCTGGCCCGGCTTCAAGCAAGACCTCAACCACCCACCACCTGCAATGAGGTGGCCTTAGGAATTGAAATAGAGGGAAGGTGGAGGCCCCAGTCCCACAAAGAGTACATGGCAGATCATGGCCCCCACATCCTGAAGTGGGGGAGGCCAGGATCTTTGGTGGGACCCCTATCTACTGCTAAGGTTAAAGGCAGTGACATGCTCTACAGCAGTGGTTCTAAGCCTTTTCTTTACCACGCACCGCCTTTAAATATCTTTTGTTTCCACGGACCCCCAAGACTTGACTTAAGATTTAAAACAACAGCAACAATAATACCTGATAATAATACAATTGTACCATCTATTAAACCTTCCCTCAGAGGCACTGGAGGGGGAGGGAAGACTTTTCTCCTGCTTCTTTCTGCCAGTGGGTGGCTGGAGTGGATTGAATGGCAATGTGCAGACCAAGCCAGCCAGCCAGCCTTTGCCTTGGCTCCTGTCACATGGCCACTCCACGGCAGGGAAGAGTTGGGCTGAGCAACTTTCAAACCTTCGTGGACCATGTGTGAGGACATCACGGACCACTGGGGGTCCATGGACCGCAGGTTAAGAACCACTGCTCTACAAGATTTAGGATAAAAATTAAAATAAGTCAGTTTAAATGATGACCCCAAAGTAATATTTATATTTGTTTATTTATTAAAAGAAACAGATTTACGTAATAAAAACTTACAATAATATCATGCCAGCCCTCCTCTTAATCTGCCCCCCCAGGATAGAGCCCTGTCAGCCCCCCCACCCTTGTGGGGGCAATGCAGCTGTTGTTGCCTGAGGTGAAAAACAGGATGCCCAAGACCTGTTGCTGCCTGAGCAGAGAGACAAAACCTAAAGCTTAGAACGTTTCTTTTAAAAAGTAATTCATTATGTAACTTGCTACGCCCCTCCTCTATGTAATTTTGTTCCTGTTATCATTGGCTGTCATTGACCCTTGCATTGCCTGCTATTTAAAAAAAAAAAAAAAAAGAGCTTAAGCCTTGAAAAACCCCTGCTCAAAATGCTTTCAGCTGCCCTAAAAAGGAACTAGAACACTCATTTGAAATGGAAATTTTGCTGACCACTGGAAGTTTCTGGCTCCCATGTCAAGGGAACAATTAATTAGCTCTAGGTCTTAATCCAAACTTTAAAGGAGCCAACTATTTGGGTGATGAATATTTGGGGAAATAGAATCCATCACCTTGGCTAGCTATTTTAAAGTTCAGACTGATACCTAGAGCAGATTTACTCTACCAAGCCTCTACTGACGCTGCACCTCCCCTTTTGGGAGTTGGTTAAGTTCCCTTTACAAAACTTCACAGCTGCCTTGCTAGTAACAAGTTATTTTGAAGCTAAGGAGATGCTCACCCCTTCCGAGTACAAAAGGAGCCAGCTGTGCTAGTATAGGAACATAGGAGCCCTGCAGGATTGGATTATGACCCTATCTAGCCCAGTATCCAGTTGCACAGTGGCTCACCGGACACCTCAGCAGGAAACCCTCAAGATTGAAATAGCCCTCTTCCTGTGTTCCCAGCAAGTGTTATACAGAGGCATATAGCCTCTGTTCCTGGAGGCAGAGTTGGCTGTCACAGCTAGTAGCCATTGGTAGTCTAATACTCCATAAATTCCTTCCACCTCTTTTGAAGCTGGCCATCACAACATATTATGCTAACAAATTCCATAGTTGGAATTTGTGAATTCCTGTTTCCACAAATTTGTGGATATGGATAATTGCCAGCATGGCATAGTGATTTGAGCATTAGATTATGGGTGCATCTACACTGTAGAAATAATGTAGTTTGACACCACTTTTAAGTGCTGTAGCTCCATCCTATGAAATCCTGGGGTTTGTAGTTATACAAGGTCTCTAGTCTTCTCTACCAAAGAGTGCTGGTGCCTCACCAAACTACAAATCCCAGGATTCTATAGGATGGAACCATGGCAGATAAAGTGGTGTCAAACTGCATTATTTCTACAGTGTATATATACACCCTATGCCTCTGGAGACCAGAGGTTCGAATCCCCACTCAGCCATAGAAACCCACTGGCAAGTCACAGTCTCTCAGCCTCAGAAGGCAAAGGCAAACCTCCTGTGAACAAATCTTGATGAGAGATAAACTCGCCTTAGGTCACCATAAGTTAGAAACGACCTGAAGGCACACACCATCACCACCACCAATACCTTAGATAATGGAATTTAGCTGGAATTTGTAGATATCTATTTGTGGATAACTATGTGCTTTGTGAAGAAATAGATACCTTTAAGATGTTGTAGTAAACGGTGGCTATCAGGAGGTTTTGTCATTCACAGGAAGGATGACATCATTGTGATGTACGGGCCTTTCGAATCCCACCGCTGGCACCAAATTAGTGATGCGCAGGCGCACCAACCAATCTTATGTCACTGTTTAGCCTGGCCGCCTTGTCACTTACACTGCTACTGAATAGATATCTGTGGAAACCGCAGTTCCACAGTTGCCACCTTTATGTTAAAATTCCCTCTTATCCTTTTCTTGGTTTGGGGTTTGGATAGTACTAATCTGGATAGTACTTGTATCAGTGTGTTTACTCACAGGGTTAGCGTGCCAAATAAATACTAGTAAGGGAAATAATTCACGAGGAGTCTGGATTTGATAAGCAAAACATAAAGCTTGGTTTGTTGTGTAAACAGTGTAACAGAAATGCTTTGAACTTTGGAGATTTTCAGACAACACACTTATAGTGTTACTATTCCACTTTATTTGCTATGGCTGCCTTCTGTTGAATCTTGGGATTTGCAGTTTAGGGAGGGGCATTCACAACTCTCAGCCAAAGAGATCTTAGGCCTCACTAAACTACAAACCCCAGAATTCCACAGGAGGAATCCAGAGCAGTTATAGTAGAATAGTAACACTATAACAGTGTAGTCTGAAAATCTCCTTTGTCTCCAACTTGGATAACTTTAAACTGGTTGCTAGCCCCACTCTGTGGTGACCATCTATTTTCAAAATCTGCCAGACTCAGTAACAACTTCTGAGGTTCTTTCCTCTCACTCTATATTCCAATCAGCCTCTATTCCTTTTAATACTTATTTTCACTGCACGTACCTTCCCTCAGTTCCTTTCACAGCCATACACACATTCTCTCCTCATCACATCACATCTTCAACTCCCCTTTTCAACTGTCATCTCCTCTCTCCCAATTGCCCCTCTTTCACTTTAGGAGACCCCTCCCGTACCAGTTTCCTGCCACAGGATTTGCTCCTTCATGCTCTCTTCCCATTCACTCATCAACATTCCATCAGATGCTCATCACATGGTCTCCACAATCATCTGCCACTACTCTTCAAACTGGTAGTTCCTTTTGTTATTGTGTGGCCTTCAAATAATTTCCAATATATGGCAACCCTAAGGCAAACCTGTCGTGGGGCTTTTTTGACAAATTTTGTTTGGAAGAGCTTTGCCATTGCCGCCTTCTGAGGCTGAGAGTGTGGGACTTGCTCAAGATTATCCAGTGGGTTTCCATGTGTGAGTGGTGATTTGAACCCCCACCATGACACTACCTTCTGTGGTTGTGGGATTGTGTGCTCCTGTGAAGCAAGAGGCCATGCTGCTGGGAGCAGTGCTGCTGGGAGGGTCTCCCAATTCAGAGGAGCCAGACTAAATGTGCCAAACAGCTATGGGGCAGCAGCAGTAATAGGGGATAACACTGGTGGCACAATAGCTAATGCTTGTTAGTACTGCAGAGAAGAAGGCAACGGTAAACCACTCCTGAAGCCTTTTACCTTGAAAACCCTATAATGAGACAATCCAGACTGGGGGGAAAAAGATAATGCCACAAGAGCAGAGATCAAGTACAAGTAGCACTGTGGCTAATGATGCAACTGAACTCAAGCTGAAAGGACATTCAGCTGTTGACATGCTCAGAGCTGAAAGGAAAATCCAAAGCTATGCAACACATATTATAGGAACATGGAATGTGAGAAGCATGAATTGGGGAAGCTAGACATTATAAAACAAGAAATGGAATGTATAAACATTGCAATACGCAGGGTGAGCAAGCTAAAGTGGACAGAAATGGGACATTTTGAGTCAGATAGTTACAGTGTTTTACTCAGGAAATGAACATGTAAGAAGAAATGGGGTGACATTAACAGTAAGGAGAGATGTAGCAAAGGCAGTCAAGGGATACAATACAAAGTCTGACTGAACAATATCAAAAAGACTTCAGGGAAAATCCATCCATATAATAATAATCCAAGTTTATGCTCCAACTACAGAGAGAGAAGAGGAAGAAATTGAAAGAGTCTATGCTGGAGTCCAGGAGGAAATTGATCACACACCAAAACAGGACATGTTTGTAATCATAGGCGATTGGAACACAAAAGTAAGAAAGAGAACAGAACTAAATATTGCTGGAGAATTTGGCCTAGGATCAAGAAATGAAGCAGGATACTGACTGAATTTTGTGAAGCCAACAGTTTGTTCAGGCAACCCAAGAGACAACTGCATACATGGACGTCACCTGATGGCCAATACAGAAATCAAATAGACTACATGATCGAATGCAGAAGATGGAGAAGCTCCATTCTCTCTGCAACAACAAGACTAGGAGCAGACTGTGGCACAAACCATGAACTGCTAATATAAAAAATTAGAATAAAGCTAAAGAAGAACACTAAATTAATCATTCTGCCAAAATAAAAACTTAAGGCCATCCCTTGTAGAATGTAAGGATAATGTAAAAAATATAGATTTGCACTATTAAGTCTAATTGGACTGGGAGTCAGAAGAACTCTGGTCTGAAGCCAGTGACATTGTGAATGCAAAAAGACACAATCTGCAGCCAAAAAATGAAGAAAAGCCTCATGGGATGACAGATGAAATTCTTCAAACAGTTAAGGACAGATGATAAGTAAAGATAAAAGGCAGCAGAAATAAGGTCAAAACTCTGAGCTTAACTGTTCAGCTCCTTGTGGACAGGAATAAAGAGGACTACTATAACAATCAATGCAGAGAAATAGAAGATGACAACAAAAAAGGTAGAAAAAGAGACCTCTTCCACAAGAACTGAGAAATCAAAGGGAAATTTAGACCAAGAGTGGAGATGCTATACTATCAGCAGGTGAACACACTGCATGATCAAGAAGAAATAAAAAGATGATGGAAACAATACACTCAAGGACTATATAAAAGAGATGAAAGGATGACAGATTAAGTCAAGGCTGAACCATTTGAAGATGAACCCACAATTTTAGAAAGTGAAGTGGAAGCTGCACTCAAAGTGCTTGGGGGATATAAATCACCAGGAACAGATGCCATACCAATTGAGCTGTTTCAAGTTATAAAGACAGAATCAATTCAAATTCTAACTAAAATCTGTCAACAAATATGGAAAACAAAGGAATAACCCACAGATTAGAAACACTCAATATACATTCCATTCCCCAAGAAAGGGGACACCAAGGATTGCAGCAGCCATAGGACCATTGTATTAATCTCCCATGCAAGCAAACTGCTGCTCAAAGTTCTACAACAAAGACTTTTACTGTATATAGAGTGAAAAATGTCAGATGTCCAAGGGGGGGTTCAGAAAAGAAAGAGGCACTAGGCATCATATGGCAAACATATGCTAGATAATGGAGTGCACCAAAGAATTTCAGAAGAGAATCAGCCTGTGCTTTATAGATTGGTATAGATCATGATTTGATTGGTGTGGCTCATGAAGAACTATGGATCGCTCTTAAAGGAATGGGTATATCACAACCTTTGATTATCTTAATGTGTAGGCTGTACTTAGGACAAGAGGCCACCATCAGGACAGAATGTGGAGAAACAGAATGGTTTCCACTTGGCCAGGAGGGCAGGCAAGGCCACATTGTATCACCCTATCTGATTACTTGTACACTGAATGTATTATACATGAAGGTGGAGCAGAATGACTACAGAAGAAAGTCAAGGGGAAAAAATGCAAAGGCAGGGTTACACTGGAACATTAAGGACTTTTTCGGACAAAGAAAAATAACGCAAGCAGCCTCTCCAGCTTGCAAGGCTGCTGCGCTGCAAAGCGCCCCTTTCGTATGACGCTTGCCCCTGCCGGTACTGTTGTGGTACCATAGGGAGAGCTGAACGTCATATTTTGTTGATTTTTACTCACGATCAACTTTCGCGAGTAAAAAATCCATGAAATATGACGGTCAGCTCTCCCTGCGGTACTGCAACAGTACCGCTAGAGGGCAGCGTCATCCGAAACTGAGGAGATTTTCAGACCTGCCAAAATGCCTGTTTGCCGCGCGAGCAGCCTCCCGAGACTGCTGCACGGCAAGGGTCTACTTCGGACGACGCTGTGCCTCTCGCGAAACCGTCCGTGTCACTTCCGTGAAGCTTCGGACGGCTCAGCGCCATATTTCAATCACGGAGGTTGCCCGAGATTGAAATATGGTGCTGAGTCGTCCGAAGCTTCACGGAAGTGACACGGACGGTTTCGCGAGAGGCACAGCGTCGTCCGAAGTAGACCCTTGCCGCGCAGCAGTGTCGGGAGGCTGCTCGCGCGGCAAACAGGCATTTTGGCAGGTCTGAAAATCTCCTGACACTTTGCTGTGCAGCAGCCTCGCAAGCTGGAGACGCTGCTTGAGTTATTTTTCTTCGTCCGAAAAAGTCCTAAGAAAACAATAATAATGGCCTTCGATGATTTTCACAATTTTAAAGTAGACAGTGAAGACACTGAGGTAGTCAAAGATTTCCTATACCTTAGCTCAGTCATCAATCAAAATGGAGACTGCAGTCAATAAATGAGAAGACTAAGACTTGGAAGTGCAACTATGGAGGAACCAGACAAGATTCTCAAGTTTAAAGATATGTTATTGAATACCGAAGTCAGAATTGCAGTGCCATTGTATTGCCAACTTCTATATGAATGGTTGTGAAAGCTGGACAGTGAAGAAAGCTGATAAGAAGAAAATCAACTCATTTGAAATACGCTGCTGGAGGAGAAATCTGTGGATACCGTGGTCTGCCAAAAAGACAAATAAATGGGTTCTACAGCAAATCAAGCCTTAACTCTTCCTAGAAGCCAAAATGACTAAACTGAGACTGTTGTACTTTGGACATACCGTGAGAAGGCATGACTCACCAGAAAAGACAATAATGCTTGGCAAGGTAGAAGGCAGTAGGAAAAGAGGAAGACCGCATTACAGGTTAATAGACTCAATGACAGAAGCCACAACCCTGAACAGGGTGACTTAGAGGTCTCTGATTCATAGGGTCACCATAAGTCGAAGCTGACTTGACAGCAGTTAACAACAAAAACTCCCATTGTCCTAGTAGTCCAACACTCAAACCACACTGGCTCTCAGATTTCTTTTCCCTATTGCCTCTTAGCTGTAATCCATACAATGGGGGGGGGCATTTTATTAGAGTCAATATATTGTTTTGAGCTATCCTTATCATTAAGCAAAAAATTCAAAGACAACGCCTGGTTAGTTTGTTTCAGCAGAAATATAAAGGAAACCTGTTGCCCCTTTGTCACTAAAAAAAAATTAAACCTCTAGCATAAGCTTTTGTGGATTCTAGTCCACTTCATTGGATGCATGGAGTGAAGCCTCTGTGGATAAATGTGTATACCAAGGATAGGGGGTGGGGGGAGAAAAGAGAAGTGTAAATTATAGTGGGTATTATAATGAGGTGATTGGTTGAGTCTCAGCAATGGTCTTATAGTTAAGGCAGGGTTTCTCAGCCAGGGTTTCCTGGAACCCTAGGGTTACCTGAGAGGTGACTAGGGGTTCCTAGATATCATAATTTTTTAAAAATAACTTTTTTTGAGCTATAGGTGTAATATATTTTTACACAGGGGTTCCCTGAGACCTGAAAATTATTTCAAGGGTTCCTCCAAAGTAAAAAGGTTGAGAAAGGCTGAGTTAAAGGGACAAAGGTGAGAGACAGGTTTAACATACAAGCTAAGTGGAGGAAATTCTTGCTATTGTGCATTAATAAGAGTAAAGGACCAGTAAAGTGCTGCAACAAAGCTAGCGTTAGAACTCTACTTAGTACTCAATTAATGGGGCAGATATGTTCTTGGACATTGCTTCTTTACCAGAGGTAGAAATAACATAGAAAGAATAGGGGTAGGTTCCTACACCACAAAAGGGGAAAACAGTTCAACATGCATCAGCAAACTTTTAATTAAAAATGAAACAACCAGGTCAGTTAAGTCCTGTGTAAGTACCGGTAAACAAAAACATTTTGAGCCTTCTAGAGACCACTTGAAGGCTTCTTCCAAAATGCATCCAGGGACAACTTTTTTCTTTCTTTCATGAGATTCCATTTTTCTTATGATTTCCATTTTGTTGGCCATACTTACAGATCTATGCTTTTTTAACACGATTGGGATATCTGACAAGACAAGTTAATTTGCTTTCCCCTTTCTCTCTGTTTTGCTTTTCATGCATGCTCAATAACGGATTCCAGACTCAGCAGACAGCTGCTGTTTACCTTGCCTGTTGTAGGTAGGCATACACAGCTATTAGGTATTGGATCAGCTTAGGAGAATCCTATTCTTTCTCAGCTCAAGTTTTATTGCACTGTTTACTGCAGACACAATGCTACAACCCAGCAACTGAAAGTCTGTGTTTCTCTAGTCCAACTTCACCCTCCAAATGCGGCTTTTAAAAATGCAGCTAGACAGTGGAAGAAAAGAAGAGGAGCTGGGTGGGCAGCAAAAGGATTTATAAAAAGGAGCTTCTTCAGAAGCTCTGTTAATTGAGGTATGCCTATATCTGGAATGTCAACTACTACTTTAATATGTTAGGTGTAGCCAGAAACCATGGTCTTTCTTCAAACACCTGCCAATGGACCAGAGTTTGCAGATATATCCTAACTCAGCTGTTTCTCTTTCCAACCCTACTTTGATTTTTCCCCCTCCAAGCATGAAAATACCTAAATATGGTCTTGAATGGAAGCTTGGTCTTGAATGGGCAATTAAGACCTATTACCTTTACAAAAGAGGGACTGTGTGGTATAGTGGTTTGAGTGTTGGACAACTACTCTGGGAGACCAAGGTTCAAACCCCCACTCAGCTATGGAAATCCCTGGATGACCTTGAACAAGTCACATTCTCTGGCACCAGTCAGGGGCTGAGGTATGGGCAACTGCCAGTCTGAAGCACTGATGTCCTCCAAAACACAATCCTAAAAATCAAGTAGGAAATCTAAGATTATGTTTTCTATATGGTAAGCTCTTCCAGGGTCAGCTCATGATATTTTGCTCCCTGAAACAGAGGTAAAGATAGTGTGTATCTGCCCCCAACCCCATCACCAACACCATTCTTACTTCACATACAAAAGCCAACTGGGCTGGTAGTTCAACTTTATCTTATTTCAGCACTGGCATTTAAAAAAAATATTAAGATTTCTGAATTACAAAAATAAGTACAGTCGCCCCTCCACATTCGCGAACTTGACATTCGCGGTTTTGATTATTCACGGTTTTGGGAGGGTCCCCCCGGGCTCCCCCAAAACCGTGACACGGGGCCTCCGGAGGCCCCGTGAAAGCCCTGGGAGGGAGCAGGGAGGGCCGGGGAGGCCTCCACGGGGCCTTCGGAGACACTCCGGAGGCCCCGCGAAGGCCTTGGAAGGGAGGGGGGAGGGCTGGGGAGGCCTCCGCGGGGCCTTCGGAGACCCTCTGGAGGCCCCGCGAAGGCCTTGGGAAGGAGGGGGGAGGGCCAGGGAGGCCTTCACGGGCCCCCCAGAGATGCTCCAGAGGCCCCATGAAGGCCCGGGGAGGGGGTGGGGAGGGCTGGGGAGGCGATCATGGGGCCTCCGGAGACGCTCCGGAGGCCCCATGAAGGCCCGGGGAGGGAGTGGGGAGGGCTGGGGAGGCCTCCATGGGGCCTCCGGAGACGCTCCGGAGGCCCCATGAAGGCCTGGGGAGGGCCGGGGAGGCCTCCATGGGGCCTCCGGAGATGCTCCGGAGGCCCCATGAAGGCCTGGGGAGGGGAGAGGGAGGGCCAGGGAGGCCTCCATGGGGCCTCCGGAGATGCTCCGGAGGCCCCATGAAGGCCTGGGGAGGGAGGGGGTAGGGCCGAGAGAGGCCTCCACAGGGCCCCGCAAAGGCCTTGGGGGGAAGTGGGGAGGGTCAGAGAGGCCCCATTGAGGGCTTGGGCGGGAGTGGGGAGGGCTGGGGAGGCATCCACGGGGCCTCGGGAGGGTCTCCGGAGGCCCCGGGAAGGCCTAGGAAGGGAGTGGGAAGGCTGGGGAAAGCGACTATGGGGCCTCCGGAGGCCCCATGGTCGCTATGGTGGGGGAGGGGGAGGGCAGTCGTTATTCGCGGATTTTTCACATTCGCGGGGGTCCGTGGAACGTAACCCCCGCAAATGTGAAGGGACGACTGTATGACCATTTGGGCTACATGCATAGAGAACAAAAAAAACTTTGGTAAACAGAACTAGAAAAAAGAACAAAACATACAGGTTATACACGGGGAAACAGGCTAGTAAGAGAGGCTATTTGACATATACAACCCCCCCCCCCTTTGAGAGAGGTGAAAGGCCAGGGGACTCAGGAAGAACAGATGGGGAGTTGCCACTCCTTCTCTAAGCTATTTGCCCCCTGAAGGAGTTGCATCACTCTGTCTAATGGTAGGGCTTTCCGCTCATGATCTATTTGTAACTACTATGCAAACAGTACTACTATGCACCAACTTGTACAGCATAGTAAAGAACCCTATGGCCTATTGTATAGTGTGTACCCTCAAGTATTTTTCCAAAAAAATCTATATTTGTTTTAATATAGGCATATATAAAATACATAATATAATATATTTTACATAGAATCATAGAGTTGGAAGAGACCTCAAGGGCCATCTAGTTCAACCCCCTGCCATGCAGGAATAAACAATTAAAGCATTCCCAACAGATGGCCATCCGGCCTTTATTTAAAAACCTCCAAAGATGGAGCCTCCACCACACTATGAGGCAGTGTATTCTACTTCCAAACAGCTCTTACTGTCAGGAAGTTTTCCTAATGTTTAGGTGGAATCTTTTTTCCTATAGTTTGAACCCATTTCTCCGTGTCCTAGTCTCTGGAGCAGCAGAAAATAAGCTTGCTCCATCCTCAGTATGACATCCCTTCAAATATTTAAACATAGCTATCATTTCTCCTCTATACATATGTGTATAGTTGAGCCAGCATGGTATAGTGGTTTGGGTGTTCGACTAGGATTCTGGGAGATCAGAGTTTAAACCGACTAGGTGACCTTAGGCAAGTCACACTCTCTCAGCCTCAGAAGAAGGCAAAGTCAAATCTCTTGAACTCTTGCCAAGAAAAGCCCATGATAGTTTTGCCTTAGGGTCACTATATGTCAGAAATTAGTTGAAGGCACACAGTTGCATCATTATATATTTGATATAGCCAACTTGAGTCCCACTTTTAGGGAAAAGATGGGATAACAACAACAACAATAACAGCTACTACTACTGCTGCTACTACATTGGAATCTTATGAAAAAAAATATGATTCACCATTTGCAAAGAACTAGTGGGGACATACGGCTGAAAAAATTGTGGGAATCCCAGAGAACTACAGAATTAATGTTGTTGCTACATTTTAAGCTCTGAAATAGATGGGGATGTTGAGGAAATATGTATCTCTCTATTAAAATGGCAGCTGAGAATGATTCTGACTAAAATGCTGCCTCTTTTTCCTTTCTGCACACGTCATACTGACTCATGTTCCATTCAGTCCGAGGAGATTATCAGACGCGGCAAATACCACATCAGCAGATTGCAACAAGAACCAGAATGGGCAAGATTATCAGATGACAATGTCCTCCAGCATCCTGGGGGCGTAGCATGGCCATGAGTAACCTGTTCTTTTTTGTTCACAGCTTGACCATGTCAATAAGAAAGGGAAGCTTCATCTGCGGCAGTGCTACATCCCCAGGACAGCAAAAGGATGTGGAGTCTGATAATTTCACCCTTCCTGTTCTCCCCACCCCCCCGTTCTTCTGGTGTGGTTTGGAACACATTTTTGCCGCATTCAACTGTGTCCGATAATCTCCCAATCAGTAACATTTCTCAAGTATGCCTTGATTCTGAAACAAAATGGATTTTGTTTTTAACCTCCTTCCTCTGACCCAGTTCTATCAAAAAAAGTCCCCAACGGCCTACAACCCACAGTGGATAGCGAGCCATATGCTTTTTTCACATGACAACTTTGTTGTGGCTTATCCTCTTCCATGGGTCCAGAATTAGGTGCTGACATTAGTACATAGAAAGTAACCAAAGGAGAGAAATCAGTACATACTAGAAGACAGATAGATGCAGTATGAGTATGGGTGTGTGTGTGTGGAAAGATTTTTAAAATGGCTGCTGACTTGTCATATACAGGTCTCGCCCAAGACAATTAGCTACCTGAGGCAAAGCAGCAAATGGCTCCTCTTACCCTACCTCATAGTGCCAAATACTAAATGCTGCCACATGATTTTGGTAGGTTTCTATTCATGCCAGTAAAAACACAATTGTAGTTGTTCAAAGAATGAACAGTTTGCTGCCCTTTTGTGATGTTTTAAATCTGATGCCTGCCTCGCCAGTTCCCCCCTAGTATATTTTTAAAAAGCATAGACCTATAAGTTCTGGCCATTAAAATGGAAATTATAGGCAAAGTAGAGGCTGGTGAAAAAAAAAAGTCATGCCTAGATGCTATTGGAAAGAATCCCTTTAAGTAGTCTTTAGAAATTTCAAAACAGTTTTCTTCATTTATGCAAGGCTAACCTTAACTGATGGTTTAATTGTTAGTTCTGAATAAAAAGACTGCTGGAACAGGTTGAACAGCTGTTCTTTTGGGTAGTATAGGAACCTATCCCTATTTTTTTCCATGTTATTTCTGCCTCTGGTACCAAATTTTCTGGTGAAAGAAACACCTCTACTTTGTTAACTGACCTATACCTGTGAACCTCTTTTTCCACCACTGTCTTCACAGCGCTATCTTTTCCATAAACTAAAGTAAGCTGCCCACCCAGGGCCGGTTTAAGGAATTTGGGGGGCCCTGCAACACTTTATATTGGGGGCCCCATATGTTTATCTCAGGTCAATGTAACCTAACTCAACCTAAGCTATTCACAGTACAGGATATTCAGATTATTACTAATAATGTTTTTGCAGGAGGAGGGTTACGATGCTCCCCCCCAATAATGGGGTCCCCTGCACAGGCTATGAACGATGGAGGAGGGGAGGGAGGGTGATGGCAGGTGCACCTCTAAGATTCCCCTAATTTTGTTTGCCCCTCCCTGCAGCTGGCCAGCTGATAGCCAAAGCTGAAATAAGAGGATTTTACTGACTTTATAAAAATCAATTATGCAATCACACTTCGAATACAGGTCGACCCCAATATCCACGGGAAATATGTTCCAAGACCACCGCCACCCGTGGATACCTGAAACTGTGGATAATAGGGAACCCCATGATTTTCAATGAGAAGAATGCCAGAAATTGAGCACAGAATTACACTGGAAGACCTAGAAATGCCTAGAGAGAATGTATATTTTCAGAAGTGGCTAAGCAAAACCATGGATACCAAATCTGTGGATATGGGGGTCAATCTGTATTAAATATATTTCTGGTGACTGCACCTCAAGAAAGAGTATAGTAAAGCTGGAAAAGGTGCAGGATAGGATAAGAAAAATTATCAAGAGGGCTGAAGCAAGTCCCCGGGTTACATCTGTTGGTGCTGATTAGCTTTGAAACACAGAAAGGAAGGGGAGACATGTTAGTGGTATAGTGGTAAAGGCTGAAGTGCCGGTGCTCCCTATGTCAGCCCCCATAGCCATGCCCACAAAGAGAGTCCAAAAATGCAGTCAGCTGTCTTGACCCATATCTGCAAGGATTTCTTTTCTACTGTAGATCTTTTGTAAAGTTTGTTGCTGTGTGCCTTCAAGTCATTTCTGTCTTATAGCAACCCTAAGGCGACCCCATCACAGGGTTTTCTTGACAAGATCTGTTCAGAAGGAGTTTGCCATTGCCCTCCTTTGATACCATCTGAACATATATTTTAGCATCGTTCCTCAATTTTGCCCTGTAGTATCACTTGCTTCCATAAGATGTCAGCCTAGCACCACTTCCCCAACCCCACATTCAGCTACTGTGTAAGTGGGTGAATCATGTTTGCACCTCTCTGGTACAGCTACCAAAAATTCAGCCTGGCTCCTTCAGAGATCTTGGTTCCTAGATCTTGTAATTTTGCTTTCCAGTTCTGATCCTAGAGGCACAATTTTCCCTCTCAGAGTGCCCTGTCTCCAAGAGAATCCCATCCAGATTCCCATGGAAAAGATGAAATTCAGGATATAATAGCCCACCCCATGGTTGATCCTGATAATTATATGGCTTGCAAAACTAAACACTTTCACACAGTAATTCTCTACTGCACTTTGCATCTGTCCTCTTAATTCAAGTTGCTCACCTGGCTTTGGGGGTATGTGGAATAACTTGAGTAATTGTATTCGGTCCTTTTAACCAGTTAAATTCCACACTGGGCTTTATAAATATTTATTACCCTTATCCTCCTAGATGAATATAGGCCAGGCATTGGATCTACAGCTGGTTTTTTTTATTTCTAGGCAATACACTGAGCAGAAAAGAGCATATGGTGTCATGGAATGATTTTGGAGGTTGTTGACTCTGCATTGTTATCCTGGATCAATAGCTCCTGTTGTTTAAATTGAGAAGTAGCTTCAAAATATTTTATTCCTTTGAGTCATTCTCAGGTCACTCCTCTTTTCAGAGAGCTTTGCAACATCAGAAGTAACTATGCTGGTATAGGTTTCCTCCCTTTCCATTGGATTCAGCCTCAAATTCACTGCTCAGACATTACAATGAGTTACAGTTTACTCCCCTACCAATAGCAATTACAGTGCCTCATAGTAGATCCCCAAAGAGACAGTACTGGTATCCTAAAAGGTTCCTTTTTGAAAGAAAAGCTTGATTTGCCCTCTGTGTGTGCATCTTTTGTCTCAAACTTCAGTTGTTCCTTTTTAGGGGCCTGCAGATCTACATTGTATCAGCATTTTTAGTTGGTGTTTGTGGGGGAGGGAGGCACACACCTTTTAAAAAGATGCCCCTTGTCCCTGGGTGAAGTTCATTTGCATGTGTTGACAACTATCAGGTCAGAATACATAAGGAAGCTATTGAAATCCACAAACACCTCGACAACTTCAACAGGAAAAAGAAAGCCCTAAAAGTAAACAAAGTTTGGCTACCAGTCCTGCAAAACACCAAAATAAAAACTCAACACATGCAAATGAACTTCCCCCAGGGACAGGGGGCTTCCCAGCAGCCAATGGACTGTTAGCTAAATAGACACTAATCCCCCTCGCATATCCTCCCACTCTAAGAACTGAACATCCAACAACTGAATACACAAATTTACATACTAATCCTCTTCAACAGGGACTCACAGTATATAAACCCCACACACCACACCACTATTTTCTGAAGATGCCAGCCGCTGATGCCATCACAGTCTGGAAAAAACCCACAACAAACCTATCAGGTCTGCTGTGTTTGTTTATACTGCAACTGAAGATAAAAGTCTCCAGATATCTTTGGATTAACCTCACTGTTTATAAGACTTTTTGTGTGTGAAAGTGGGTCAAAGCAGTGAAACGGCTGCTAGCTGAAGCCTTTGTTTTTGTGCCCATTCTGCTGTGCAGTTCTGCTGTTTGGCTACTCCTGGGCTAGTTCACCCCCAGGCTGTGCCTGGTGCCTCTCAATGAGCCTATACTGAGTGGACATGATTTGCTGAAGGTTACCCGATGGGTTTCCAGAGCTGAGCAGGGATTTGAACTCTGATCTCCCAGAGCAGTAGTGCAACACTCATACTTCCATACCACACTGGCTCATACCCATTTTCACAGCCAGCAAATCTATCCTTTCCTTGTCCTTTTAGTCCACTGTTTTCTACTCTGACAGGAAACAGCTCTCCAAGGTTTTGGGGTGAGTGTGAGATGTCCTTTCCAGCTCTGTCCTCTTTGATGTAGCAATACTAGGGATGGAGGGAAGCTGTATGATATTTTGTTTCCTGAAGCACAGAAGCAAATGATCTCCAGTAAGTCAAAACTCATATACTGTAGTACCCAAGGCTAGATATTTTTTTTCTGTCACCCAAAACAGAAAATCCCACTGTCTTTCCCCCTACGTCTCAACACACAATATTAGCACCAATAAATATTATTTATAATCATAATATTTAATACTTATAACAATTATGTATCAATATGTAACTACTGTACTTTCATAAATAATAATAGAGTAAAATATAATAGTAAATTAAATAGCTAAACACTTGCTGTTCTTTTAAGGTGATACTAATAAATCAAATAACATACCATTTGCTGTCCTTTTCCCAAACAGCTACTTGGGGCAGCCACCTCACTCTGCCTAATGGTAGGACCAGGCCCTATCAGGATCCGAACCCAGGACCTAATGCATGTAAAGCTTGTAGCCTGATACTGAGCCATGCTACTTTGCTGTTTAGAATTACAAAGGCAGCCATCCCGCTCTTTAACAATTCTTCTTTCTTTGGCTGCTTTTACTTTATTTCCAATCATGCCTTCCCACCCCACCTCATCTCCCAACTTGCTGTTCCCCATGTTAACTTAAATATCTTCATTGTTCCCAAACTGTAGCCTGATCCTCCTCCCCATCTGGTTTCTTAGCCTGATTCCATCCCTATGGAGAATGGCATGGAGGGGCACCATCTGCCATGCTTTTGGCAAGCTTTCCCAAGACGACTTTAGTACCAGCTGATGGCATCCGCTCCAGGCTGGAAAGATATACCCTCCCTGCACATCCTGCCTGCAGATGCATTTTCTGGGTTGGCCCCAGGCGGGGCAAGCCACAGCCCTGAGGGCAAGCATGGATTTTTCTGACAACAGAGATGCCGTGGGGCATCTGGATGTGCGTGAGGAGGAGGAGGGGAGAAACTAGGTTGCCTGAAGTACAAGCTGGATGAAGTCCAAACACTTGTGGGAACTGAATTAATGGGGGATGGATACAGGATCATACGTTGTGTGTGTGTGTGTGTGTGTTAGAGAGAGAGAGAGAGAGAGAGAGAGAGAGAGAGAGAGAGAGAGAGAGAGAGAGAGAGAGAAGGCAAGTCTAATATCAGAAAAATGTGTATCAATACTAAGGGCACTATTGAATTCTCCCACTCAGGAGGCTACAGGTTAGGAGGCCTGAAAGCTGGAATAGCATTGGCATGAGGGGCTGAGATGTGAGAGGATGCTGGGTTAAAATTTGAGAGTGCCAATGGTGGGATTTATTGATTGAGTGATTGAATGTATATCCCGCCTTTCTCCCAAGATGGGATCCAGGGCAGCTTAGGTTGAGGAGTGGAGATGATACACAAATTTTGAACAGAGGGAAGGTGCTCTGTGTGTGTGTGTGTGAGAGAGAGAGAGAGAGAGAGAAACTGAGGCATATCGTTAAACTGGAGGTAATACAGTTTTTGGTCAGCATGATGTGTGCATGGGCTGTAATACTATCAGAATGGTGGCTTCTTGCTGGAATGTGAAGGGAACCATTCAAATCAGAAGCCAGCTGTTGGCTAGGGTGATCCCTCAGGTATGGGATTTTGCAAGCTATTTTTCAAGCTAGAGGGGCACTTGCCAGAGATTTGGGCTGGGTGATGGGGGAGGAAGAGGTGCATTTTCCCAATCCTTTTTATTTAACGCGCCTGGCATACACACCACTGCACCCACCCCCAGACCCTAAGAGATGGCTGGGGGAGGGAAGAGGTGGCTCGCTCCGCCGCGCTAGATCTCCCTAGCCCAGTTCTGGCCTCACATCGAAGTGACACGTGCTAGGGATCTGGTTTGGGGGGGAGGGCTTGAGCTGCGTGACAGCCAGCAATGGGTGCCACCTCACATTGGCCTCTGCTTGGAGGTTCTTTGACATGAGGAGAGGTTTGGGGGGGGGGAGATTTCCAGCTGTATTTGCCACCAGATTTTCTGAGGAAGGTTTCTTTCCTCTTCAGTCTCCTTCAGTCCTGTGGCCTTCATTAAGCATACACTTCCATACCTCCCCAATACCTCCACCTCTGTAGAACCCAGTCACCCCGTCACCCTCTGCAAAAAACCGTGTCTAATTGTGGCTCTTCATCTGGGCCTATGAAGCAGGAGCTTACTGCTGAATTTTCTCCTCCTCCTTTCTCTGGCCTCAAGGGATACAACTGAGCATCTTATGCTACCCCACCCCCCCAAACTGCTATTTCTGGGGCAGCCTTGAGAAGTATTAGCTGGAGTCAGGGTAAAGCCATGGCTTTGAATGGAACCACCTTAAAGTGGTAATTAACAAAATCAGGGTCCTGTCAGTGGCAGGAGATAATCCAAAGCGATGGAGCTCAGGGTGAGGGGTGGGGAGGGGCACAAAGGAGGGCAGGGAAGGACAGGGTATCAAGGCAAAAGAATGTGGGTTCCCCACTTTCACAAGACATAGGGCTGGTCTTTGGAGGGGATTCCTTTGATAGGAAAAAAATTGTGGGTGTCCAAGCAATACTCTAAAGGGCCGTGAGATTCTATCTCATAACTGGAATTGAAAGAGGAATTTTGGGGATTAAGGGTCCACACCTTGGTGGGGTTTTTTGGAGAATATTTGCACTTGCTTTTATTGCGGGGGGGAGGGGGAGGAACAGTAGTGAGAGAGTATGTGCTATATACCTCCTCAGCAATCTACCCCCGCCAGGCATTAGCCACCCCTTCGCCATGCTACCCTCCCTTCTGAATTGTGTGTGTTGTTGGGCAGATAGATCGGGCCTGACAGTCTCTGACTCCCCCCAGGCCCCCTTCACACATGAGTCAATCTGCTTTGCATTTTTAATTGACGGCGTGTTGCAGCAACAGAAATGTGTACTTAGCTCTCCCCCGCCCTCATCCCCAGGCCACGTGGACAACCTTTCTACTCTTCACAAAGATGCTACCAGCTGTGCTCTATACCACTACAAGCCTCCTTTGGTTAAGAACTCTAATTTTAGGGGGCCTTACCTATTTTAATCAGAAGGACATGATCCCTGCCCAGTATGCCCAAGAGTCATACATATATATAATATTATGTTAGGTCATTCCATTGTAAGGTGAATCCCACATCCCATCTTTCTTCTTTCTTTTCTTTTTTCTTTGAATGTATCCAAATTGAACAATTACAGTACAGCAGTTCCATACCACTTTTTCTGCCCTGTCCTGGCTCCATCTAGTGGTGTTGTATAAGGGAGAGCATTAGAGCTGTCTAGCAGGTAATTCCAAGTACTTCACCAAAATACAAATCCCACAGTTCCATAAGATGGAGCCATGGCAGATAAAGTGGTATAAAACTACTATTAGAATGCACTGTGGATGTACCCAGTTTCTCCAGTTGGTCCTGACTGGATTGGATCTACCTGACTTCTCTTATTTAAGGCTGCTCAGACCTGAGCAATAAGCCACCTGTTTATTTATTTATTTATCTATTTTACAGCAGATTCTCTCATGAGGCTTATTCAGTGTTCTTCTATCTTGGGCTCTCCTTAAGGATACACCACCTTCTCGCTTGCATATTGTGCGTTCTGACATGACCCTAACATTTTATAATGTGCTTTATAAAGTATTCTGTAAAGCAGTGGTTCTTAACCTGTGGCCTAGGGAACCCCAGGGGTCTGCAATGTCCTTACAGGGAGTCTGTGAAGGCTTGAAAGCTGCTTGGCCCATCTCTTCCCTGCAGTGGAGTGACTATGTGACAGGAGCCAAGACAAAGGCTGGCTAGCTTGGCCTGCGCATTGCCATTCAATCTACTCCAGCCATAAACTTGCAGCATGAAGCAGGAGAAAAGTCTTCCCTCCCCCTCCAGTGCCTCTGAGGGAAGGCTTAATGGATGGTGTAATTGTGTTGTTGTTAAAATCCTGTTTTAAACTCAAGTTTTAAATCTTGAGTTAAGTTTTGGGGGACCATGGCAACAAAAGATATTTAAAGGGGGTCCCTGGTAAAGAAAAGGTTAAGAGCCACTGCTATAAGGTATCTCTCATTTCTTTTTTGTCCTTTCTTAATGTCCCTCCCCTGTCCTCACTACCTTTTCCATTTTATAGAATGCTTTTATAGAATCCATTTTATAGAATGCTTGGTCCTGATCCAGTGCCGCTATTATGACTGCTTTGGAAGCCTGTGGATCCTGATCCCAAACTCCTCTGCTAAATGCTTTATTCTCTTTCTTGATTCAGTTGGTTCTGACTACATTCCATTGTTCTCCTTACTTTTTTGATTCTAGAAATTACAAAGGTAGGGAACTCACAGCCCTGCAGGTGTTGTTAGATTATAGTTTCCATCATCCATGTCCATTGGCTATAATAGGTAAGGTTGATGAGAGGTGAGGGCCAGCAAAACCTGGGTGGCTACAGCTTTAGGAGATATTTGGACATGACCCTATTTTACGTACTGACTTCCTTGGTCATTTCCCTCCCCCATAAATATTTTGTTATTTTGGACTCTCCCCCTCCCTCCCCCCCTCCCCACTCTCTTTTGTCGACCAGTTTTGACTAACCTATACAGTACTGACACTGTCCTGCAGATCTCAAATGGGGATCATGTGGCCCTCCAAATGTGGTTGGCTAATGATGAGGGATGAAGAGAGCCATGGTTCATCAACATCTGTTTAAATAAGAGACAGTTAAATTTGTTTGTGATGTTATACAAATGTCAATGACAAAGGAATTAAATTTATTTGTTGTACGTGATGTATATTCTTTTCTTGTTACTCATAGAACTATATGTTCCTTTAACTGGAGAAATGTGCAAAAAAAAATTGTTGTTTTTGTTAATAAATATATTTTGGGAGGAAACATCTGGAGAGCCCCAGGTTCTCTACCCCTGTTAAAGACTAGCCTGCCTACCTTTCCCTTTTTCTAGATTCTTAGATCTCTTGCCTGATTTGAGTTCTTGTTTGCTTTCCCTTTCTCATGTTGGTAGATTCTGGACTTTATCAGACCCCCCCCCCATTAATGTTCTTTTGCTGGCATATTTTAAAACATTTTTATGCTGGCAAAAGAACCCACCACCACCAGACCTACCTTTTCCAGTGTCATTTAACCACCCCTGGCAGTAGCAGAGCACGAACGGAGCTATGTTTACTTCCAGGGTTGAAATCTCACCGATTCTTGGGAGAAGAATCTAGCATGGGAAATACAAAAATAAAAACAAAATAAACACATAAAATGTTCAGAAAAGCATAGAAACACACTTTACAACTTACAAGTAAATGGGGGATGGTCATAAAAAGAGCATCCGCTACCTGGCTGTCGCGATTTCACCTGGAAGTGTTCTGTCATTGACAATGTAATAATGTGAGTGTGATGGCACAAGGATTCAAATGCCGGCAACAAAGCGCCAGGGGAGATCTATTGATGGCTTGGCCCATCAATAAAAAGGAATGGGTTTTTGACAATTTATGATCGTGAAAGGACTTCATCATCTAGTATACACACCTTTTTGTGATCATTAGGCATCCTTATGATGCCATATTTGCCTAGTATGATAAAGTCCTGTGACCCAGTACTATTGCCCTGCCCGATTCACTTCCCTTTTGTAAGATGTATTACTCAAACAAGGCAAATGTTTAAAAAGAAAGCAAAAAAATAAAATAAAATACATAGTTATTACTTATTCATAATAAGCCTTCATGGTTAGAAGCAGTATGCTGCAGGGGGTGGGGATAGGTGTTGGAGTGAACAGCAGGGAGGGCTGTTCTCCAGGTCCTGCCAGTCCTATCTGTAGAAATCTCAGGATTGTCTGTTTTTGACTACAGTGGGAAACAGTTTGCTGCATTAGACAATTTAAAACGGTGGTTCTTAGATTATCTGATGTGGAAGAGCAACATTTCCCCCCACCCCAAGTGACACAATCATAGCACAGTTATTCCCCTTTAACTGGCATGGTCCCATCCTAGAGAATTCTGGGGTTTGGTTCAGCAAGGGCTAGTTAGAATTCTTAGTCAGAGAGCTCTAGTGCCTCACCAAACTACAAACCCCAGGATTCCACATGATGCAGCCTTGGCAGTTAAAGTGGAATCGTGGTGCTGCTTTAACTGTGTAATGTGAGAAGTGTCCCCAGTGTGGCAGCGACCAGTGTCATATTTGTGCCTTATTATTATCATGTGTTTCTTGTTTTTCTAGAAACTGGATGGCTCATGGACTGGCAATGTTCTGTGAGACATCACTTTGAATACCAATGATATAAAATCCATATACAGAGGGCCCTCAGTATCCACTGGGGTTTGGTTCAAGGACCCCTTGTGGATACCAAAATTTGTCGATGCTCGATCTCATTATATACAATGGTATAATAAATGGTATCCCTTATATACAATGGTGAACAACAAGGTTTGCTTTTTGTAATCCCCCCCCCCCAAATATTATCTAACCATGGCTGGTTGAATCCATAGATGCAGAACCTGTGGATATGGATGGCTAACTGGAGGTCTCTTTTGAGGGTAAAACCACTCTCAAGGTACTTTAGGATTTGAAAGGAATATAAGAATGGGCCTAACACACCCCAGCTACTAACTTGTTCCGTAAGCGTGGGACCACTGCTGAAAAAGTCTTCTCTTATGTGCCCACCAATCTAGTTTTTGTCAAGGGTGGGATTCTTACATAGGAGATTATCAGATGCGGCAAATATGGTGTGATAATGATGAAATGATACCACAAAAGGGCTTCCCTATTGCATGACGTTGTCCACATGTTCTCCAAGCACTCTGCTCCTGTGAAAAAGGCGTTGTTTTTTATTAACGGGCCAAGCCGTCAGTTGTTCGCCGATGCCATTTTTTTCACGGTATTGCCAGCAACTGACACTTTGTCCCATTATGCTCTTGCGAATATTGTATCAATGGGCGGTCCCTGCCAGAACACTTCTGGGTGAGAATGTGAAAACTAGGTATGGAATGCTCTTTTTATGAACCTCCCTGTTTTGCCTGCAAGTTTTAAAGTGTGTTTCAGTGCTTGGGTGTTTGTCTTTTTTGTTAATTTTGCTGTTTTTAGACTTTTAAGCATGCTCATGTCTTCTTGCAATAACTGCCGAGATCATGCGTCCCTGTGAATGTGGAAGTAAACAGCCCTAGCACTCGTGCACTGATAATTCTGGGGCTGCTCTTTCTTGGTATTATATCAATGTGTGATAAAAAGTGTTATTATGCTGGGACATTTATGCTTTTAAATATAGTGGGACAAAAACATTTTTGGACAGTCGTCTGATAATCTCCATTTTGTCTCTGGCTTTTCTTCACAAATGAAGATTCAGGAAGGACTCATCCCGCACTTTCTGCAAGCGCGCTGATGACTGAAAAGTCCAATCTGAGATAAACAAGTCCGGTTGCAGAAAGCACAGCAAAAGGTCTCCTTGGGTGATGTTTCTGGGTTGTGATTCTTTCTGCGTTGTCGTTTCTCTTCAAGACTTGTTCGGCATGCGTTCTCAAATAAGGTAGCAGCATTGTGGATAGTGCGTCTCCATGCCTCCTGATGTGAGGCAAGGGCAGACCATTGTTGGTGATCAATTTGGCCAAGCCTGAGATGTTGTTTCAGGGAGTCCTTGTATCGCTTTTTTGGAGCGCCCTCTTACGCTGACCCGTGGTGAGTTCACCATAGAGTACTATTTTGGGGAGGCGATGGTCCTCCATCCTAGAAACATGCCCTGCCCAGCGCAGCTGTGTTCTCAATATCATGGCCTCAATGCTGGTGATCCCTGCTTGCTCAAGGACAGCAACATTCGTCACATAGTGTTTTGGCAAATGGGTATTAAAGTGGTTCTTTCCCCCCCTCTCTCAGGCTGTTCAACAGGGCTGCTTCCCCCACTTTTTTTTGCCCATGTGAGACAGAATAAGAAATACAATCCTACTACCAGCTGAAGGTACATGCTACCTAAAGCCAGATAAGTCATTCTGGCTCCTGAGGCAAAAATCCTACAAATGTCTCTCCTAATTTCTGGCAGTAAAAATGCAGTAATACATACATACATACATACATATCAACATGCTGCGTTTGCACAACACCCAACATCAACTTTCGGAAGCAGTGGCCTCACATTGTATAATAGCAGGGACTGATGCTCCATCTTGCACACAGACTGCTTCAAGATTGTCCCACCATCCATCCCTTGTCCTGTATACACACACTCTCTCAGGCTAGTTTGTTTTGATCTGCTGCCTGATTTTTGGCCTGTGATTTCTTTCCCTCAGGTTGTTCAGTCCCTAGTCCACTGCCTTTTCCTAAATTCTTAGATAATATGGCTTCTTCTCCCAGTTTTGCAGTGAGAGTATGGTCTACTTTTTTGTGGCTGGGAGGATGAGATGGCTGTTGAGGATTCTTTGGTCTTTGGCTGCAGTGGAATTCAGTTTACTTTGTCATGTGGGTCATCTGAAAGAAGAACGGGGAATAGTATATTTGTGGACTGTGGGAGGCTGGGAATCAGGAGCAAGTCTAGTTCCACTTGAAGGGATACTGAGCCTAGAGGGACTGAGTATAAGGAGCAAGAACTCCTGGTTTTATTTTTTGGTAAGAATGGATTCTCTGGGGCCTATTTGGCTAGAACAAGAGAGGCCTGTGAACCTGGACTCGCGATACTCTGAGGCTGATGGGCTAAGATGAGAGGGCTGGAAGCCAAGATTTTTGGCTTCTCATTTTTCCATCCCTGCAGCCTTTGACTAGAAGGTGTAGCTCACGCCTCTCTCTCTGTGCCGTCTGTCCCATTCCTCCCCCGCTTCCCTCCCCATCTCTGCCATCCCCTGTAGCCCTGACTGACTATGACAGGTTCCTTCTCCATGATTTCTGTAAGCAACCGCGCATGGTCATATAGCTGGGGACTTCTCTCTCTCTACTCTCTCTTCCCCACCCCCGATCCATTGGAGGGAATTAAGTTCAAATCTGACACGACAACTTAGCACAAATGTCACAGCAGCATTGCATCCCCCCCTTGGCGCATCCTAGCCTTCCCCCCACCCCATCTCAGTGCCCAGGAATGATATTTATTCCTGTACAACACCCGCCCAAAAGCCACTCACAGCGCCAAAACAAGACAGTGTGGTATGGGCAACTGCAAGGAGAAGGGGGCATAGAATCTCTTATTGTGAGACCACGTACAGTAGGCTGGATACCAAGAGACAGCAGGCAAAAAGGTTGGTGGGTGGTGGTGGTGGCAAGATCTCCCCAAAAGCAGTCAGTAAGGAAGGATGGGCATTTGAAGGAGATGCCTGACAACAAGGAAGGAGCAAGGAATGCAAAAAGTAGTATTAGATACTGCTAATACCGGTAGTGACATGGGAGCTGGGGTATAGGTTGGCCAGGACCGGGTAAAGTTGGGGAGAAAGAGTGGGCACCTATCAAGATACAGGATGCTGGGCACAGCTCAGACAAAGGGAATGTAGTTGATGAGATTTGTGTGGTTCAGATCCTGGAACAAGAAGCGGAAAGGCCAAGACACCTCAAGCAATCCCAGCTGAGGAAGGAAATTAAAACTGGGCAGCAGGTAACAAAGGAAAAGACTGGAAAAGTTATGCCTACAAGACTACGTGACTTTCAGTAAACAGGTAGGCGCTTGGCATGACTTCTGGTGACACAAAGGGGAGGGTAGAAAAGTGGATGCAGGGGCAAAGTGTGATTAAAAATCTGTTGTCCTGGAATGTTTTTCCCCCCTTCTTTTCTTCCAACACAAACAGTAGGGAGTGCACAATGAGGTGGCTTAGAAGATTTTTCTATTGTTCTTGGGTTTGTTTGTGTGTGCATTTCTCCTTCTCTTTCTTTAAACTTCAAAAAGCCCATAGGTTTGGCTTGGTTTATGTTATCAGGATGCAGTCCTGCACCCCCATACATCTGCTTGATTTGTGTTATTTAAGCAACCTAGCGCTGTTCAGGATTGCAACCTTCGGGACTGTTGCTTCTCCTCTTTACCTCCTCAGTTAACAAATGTCCTCTTTCATTGCAGATTGAATGAATCCACTTTGTATGTAACTAACCAACAACTAATCGGTAACTGATCCAAATATCCCCACATACCAATTTCTTCTTATCAGCTTCTGCCTGGTTCTGCTTAGTTGCGGTTTTCAGAACCAGAGGATTCCAGGTAATGATAATTACAATAATAATGTTAATAAAAATTATCTGGGCTAGGTAGTCAAACATTGTTTAAACCCTATCTGATTAATTTCTGGAGTCGGAGAAGCAGGTGGTGTCAAATCAGATTTTTGTTTTTTTGGTGCCAAAACAAACCCAGAGATGTTATTGATCCAAGCATTTGGCAATGGATGATGGAATGGAATCTGGATTCTGTAGAATGAGCTGCTTTGGGTGGGAAAATGACAATCTAGTTCACTACAGAAGGTATGCAGTTAAGGACTCTGGGACTGAGAGGTAGGTGTGGGGAAAATGCTGCCCCCCCCATAAATTCTGTGGAGGGGCAGTGTGTTCGTGGAAGTGGAGTTGTATTATATAACTTCAGACCTCATGCTTTATTTCTGTTCGCAATTTAGTTAGTATGATTTTACATTACTTCTATTCCACCAAACCTTTCCATTATTGTTCATAATCCAAATGTTGCTTTTTTCCTTCCCATATTTCCTCTTTGTAGGGCTGAAGAGCTTCTTGTTCCCATACTACTGTATGGTGGGATTGGGAGGGCGGCCATTTTGGGGTGTGTGTATATTGGTCCAGGAGCACTACAACATTTCTCCCTTGCTAGTGTAGATTCCGATAGCTGATTTCCCTGTGTGCATCGGGAAGTGTGTGTGTGTGTGTGTGTGTATGTGTGTGACTAGCCTCCCAATTCAAGGTGTAGAGTGGGGCTTTCAAAGCTGAGAAATGTTGGCGTATGGAACTTTGTGGTACCTTTATGAAGTGGAATTGAAATGGAAAGATGGGGTGAAGGGTCCTTCTAGGTTTACGCTGAGGGCAGAAGGAAGAAGATAAGAAGCACTATAAAGAAGAAATACCCATTATTTTGAAACAAATTGTGCATTAGTAGTCTTTAAGGTGCCACAATTCTTTCTTTGTTGGTTTTGCTGCAACAGAATTGATATGGCTACCTCTTTGGAAATTGAGGAGAGGATGCTTTTATGTATGCCATTTTACAATGAAAGAGAGAGTTTCCCTCAAAAATGTGGCGTATTTAAGAGTGTGTTGTGCCAGTGTGCTGCCTGGATGACTGTTTCAAGGCCATACTGGTATTGCTATACTATTTGCACATGGTAGATGGTGTGTGTGTGTGTGCGTGCGCATCTGTGCATGCATGTGTGAGCAGGAGAAAGAGAATGCTTTGGTGTTTTTGTGTGTGGAGAAATGTGGTGACAAGTGTGTGTATTTATGTAACATTTTCAATCTGCTAGTGCATGGAGCATGCTCAGGTGTGCACACATATTAGGCTTAGAAATGTGACTTTTAAAATATATGTATGCAGCAACCCTTGAAGTAGGCATGTTTTTATACTAGCAATTTTATGGCTTATACTTGGAACACTGGAGCACTCAATGGTCTCCCATCCTGGCATAAATGAGGTTCCTACCTGCTTAGCCCAAGCAATGTTACAGTGCAGGGATGCTCCCGAACCAATTGAATATGTCAGTAACCAGTGAAAGCTTCTCTTAAATGTGGGAGATCTCTGGAGATGTGGAAGAATTGGTTTTATCCATTTCTCTCTGTATTTTTGCCTACAGCAAGGCTAAATTCCAGGGCCTTCTACATGCAGATGAAATGCTGCATACAGGTATACCTCAGTTAACAAAGCTTATTTAACAGAAAAGTTTGTACCAGAGGGGAAAATAACATGGAAAGAATAACAATAGGTTCCTACACCACCAAAAGGAGAGCAATTAAACATGTTTCACCTTTTTATTAAAAACGAATGTTATGCACATGTGAAATGGAACAACTGGTCAAGTAACTCTTGCGTGGGTAATCAAAAACATTTTGAACCTTCCAGAGACCACTTGAAGGTTTCTTCCAAAATACATCCAGGACTGCCTTTTCTTTTCACTAGTTTCACTAGTTTTCTTGTGATTTTCATTTTAGTGGCCAGACTTATAGATCTATGTTTTTTTTTTAAAGTGTTGGTCATAGCAGGTGAGGCAAGCTTATCTACTTTCCCCTTTTCTGACTGTTTTGCATGCTCAGTAAGGGCTTCTGAAAGCAACTGCAGTTTACCTTGCCTGTTCTAGGTAGGTCCACACCATTACAATAGGATCCACTACAGCAAAATCCTTCTCTTTCCCACCTCAGGCTTTCATTGTATTGTTTACTGTAGATGTGCTGCAGCAACCTGACACTGAAAGTCTGTTTCTCCAACCTTCACAAATGTTGATGATGCTAAAAAAACCTCCCAGTTAAACAGAGGATGAGGAAGAAAGAAGGGCTGGGGAGGCATAAAAAGACTCTGTAAAAGGAATTTTATTGCCAGAGCTTTGTTAACTGAGGTATGCCTGTATTTGCATTTGGCATGGCAGAACTGATTCGGATTCTGTGATGTAACATTTAAAATAATTGGGGCAATGGAGAAGGAGGGAAGGGCAATTCCAAGTATGGTTTGTAAAGGTTCCTAATGTAGCTCCACTGCTGAAGCTAAGCATTTTTGGCACAGCCTGGACCTGGATGCAAGACCAGTCTCTGACATTCTGTTTTGATCATCTTGAGGACAGAATTGGGTACACAAATATAACAGTCGACATATAACTCTTGAAGGCAACTTGCTTTTATCTGAATTAAGCCTGAAATTCCCATTACCATGCCAAATAGCACAGCCACAACAAAACAGTGGATGTGTGACATTGTGGGTATTCATATGCTACGTTAGCATAAATACACCAAATTGTGCATTGTGTATGTGAAGTTATGTTATTGTACATAGGGTTTGGCCTGTGCTTGGGTGAGTGTGGACAGCACATTCTAGGATACACCTAGTTCCCCATTATTTTGTGCCCCAGCAAATTTCCTTGTAAGAATGTAAGAGGAACAGTGCTATATTAGACCAAGATTTGATCATGTTTCCCACAATGCTCAAACTAAAGTCTCTGAGAAAATCAGTCGTGAGCATGACATGAGAGCAATAACGCTCTCTCTTTGCTCCAAGCAAATGGTCTACAGAGGCTTTGTGCCTCTGATACTGGAGGCAACATAGAGCCATTGTGGGTAGTAGCCACTGATAGCCTTATTGCCTATGAATTTGCTAAATTCCCCTTTCAAGCCATCTGAAATAATGGTGATGATTAAAATTTCCAGCAACAATTTTTTTTTCATATAGGAGATATAGAGATATGACAGATAGGCAGGTGAAGGAGTGTCTGAGGAGATGAATTGATGGATGGCAGTACCAAGGCTGCCATCACAGTTTGACAAAATCCAAGAACTTTTTTAAAAAATTACCAAAAATCAAGTTGTGATTTTTTTTATTTTTTACAAAATTGGATAAAATCCGAGTAGAACTGTGATACTGAAATGTTAAATTTTAAGGGATAGGATGTAGAATTTATTGTCAGAAGATTTGGTATTGTATACGAAAATACTGAGTCTAGGCAACCAGATAATAATGCTTGGGTGATAAGATGCCCTAAAATTAACATTTTAATTCTGTTTAGGTAATATGCCGAGTGTGGGGACTGGCAATATGGGGAAGAAAGGATCCTATTAGGCCTGGATAGTTGATTAATAACTAAGGGATTGGGTGAATGATGGGAAGACAGCAGAAGTGGTGGTAGAAGAAAATATTGTATTCAGATGTACACAGCAGTGGTGGCACTAGCGGGGTGCGGAGAGGCTGAACTGCACCAGATGATACTGTCAAAGGGAGGGGTGACACCAGCCTTAGTAACTCCACAGGGATAGTGATAAATGGAAGTGGAAAGTGCCTAGTGGTAGGAAGGGCCTTGAATCATGGGTTAGTATGAGCAGATATTAAAAAGCAGATCTGGATAGATAAGACTATCCATACCTCTGTAATTATCAGAGGCTATGGTTTGTAAACCCTTGGGTTATACAGTTGAGAGGTTACTGTAATTGGTTCCTCCCAACATAGTTTCTTCAATTTTTATTATTAATTGATTAAAAATAAAAAGACATGCACCAGAATCCTATTGGTGACATACGCCGATGTACATTGCACTATGTATGTGGAGTTACTTTTTCAGACAATGTGGAATGGACATTTCCAGCTGATGGTAGTGGAAGCAGAGTCCTGCATTACAGAACCATTGCGGGTGTGCAGTAGTCTACCTAGAGTAGTGAGTCAGTGCACAGCTCCACATTGTGAACTGCCTCTGTGCATTGCAAACTGTGTAATGAAGTGACAGCTATGCACATTCACCATTTTTCATACTTTGCAATATGGTGATATCCAGTACAGGGACTGCAACGTAACTCTGCTGGTGGATATTTACACTACACTGAGATGATGTAAGAGCTTGGTCAAGATATTATTACTCTGTGCAGTGGGTTTTTAGAGCCATTCTAAAGTGTTAATGACACAGAAATGTAAAATTTGTATTTAGAAAACTCATACCAAGAATATGTGGAAGTAGAACATCTGCAACAAATCTTATAACTACATGGGGTGTGCATATGTGATGACGTTAGGATTGTCTTTCTTCCCATTTAGTGTTTGTGCGTGTTCTGATGCCATAATGAACTAAAGTTGCTTTTGTTAATTAATATTCCTTATCATCATATTCCATGCCAATTTTGTGTACTTTTGCTTTTTTTTTTTTAATCGGTAAAAATCACCTTTTTCCAAATGGTGCTGTTGGCTACAGGGCCGGTTTAAGGCACAAGTGTTGTCAGCATCCGCAGGGGGCCCCATCACTGTGGGGGCCCCCATAGTAACTCTCCTCCTGCAAAAACATTATTAATAATAATCTGAATATCCTGTACTGTGAATAACTTAGGTTGAGTTAGGTTACATTGATCTGAGATAAACATATGGGGCACCCAAATAAAGCACTGCAGGGGCCCCCAAAATTCCTTAAACCAGTCCTGGTTGGCTATATTTCAGAGGAAGGAACTGGCAAAATCATGTCTGTTTATTCCTTGCTTAAGAAAATCCTATGAAATTCATGGGGTCTCCATAAGTCAACAGGTGACACCTACATATACACACACATACACACAGTGAATGTCTTGTCCTTTTCTAGTGCTTGTATAGCATATATTTTAACTTTGTATTAGCGAGCGTGTTACATGTTTTATTGTTTTATGCTGATGCTGCACATATTTCAGTGTGCATGTCATCAAGTTTCTGCTGGCTTCTGTTTGTATTAGGTCTTGCTTATCAGTCAGAACAAATAATGGTTTTAAAATTAATGAATTCCATTAATATTATTTCATTTTTGGATTTGAATCCAACCATTTTAGTTTTACTTCAGGCAGATCTTGTTAAGTGTGTTATTTCAAAAGCTTCAAATAGGAATGAATGCAAAAGTTCTTGAACCAACTGCTTTTTGTGTTAAGTTGATATTCTTTTTTATCTTTATTATTATTTTATTTAGTTATTTATGCCCTGCTCTTCAGCCACAAGGCTATCAGAGCGGCTTACAAATTGTTTTTAAGCAATAGCTATCTACACATCTACACTGCAGTAAACAGTTTCCAATGTGTGTTAGCTAATTGCCCCCACAATCTGGGTACTCAATTTACCGACCTACGAAAGGATGGAAGGCTGAGTGAACCTTGGAGCCCACTGGAATTGAACTTGCAATGTGGTGGCTTGCAGTACTGGCATTTAACCACTGCGCCACCAGGGCTTCTGTCTTTTACATGGCTTGACTCAGTTGTTCTGTTTGTTGCAACCAAATTGTTGTCTTTTTAAAAATAGTTTTGATATTTTACAACTACTGTACATGCTTCAAGGAAGATATTCTACAAAACCTCAGTTCTGTGAACACCTTAGCTTGGTTAAAATGCTGTAGATTTCGAAATCTATTAGGATCTACCATTAAAAAAATGTTAATAGCATTAGGGATAGGGAGAGCGAATTGGATCAGGCCTACAGCACTGGAATTAGGTGTTTTTAAGCACTTTCCCCTTTCTGAATTAAAAGTATCCCCTGTAGTTGCTATTTGCAACTCATGGATTAAAGCAGACAAGTTACTGTACAGAGGGAACAGATTGGAGGACACACAAAATTGCAAAAATGTTAAGAACAATTACTTAATCCACTATGAGTGTAATTCTATTCCAGTTCAACCTCCCTTCCACAGCTGCTATTAACTTGCATGGGGGTGGGGTGGGGACACATGTGTAAGGTCTTGATGGCAGATCTCCCACATGACATCACATGCCCCCCCCCTAGACCTCCAAGTGAATCTCTTTGACACACGTGCTCAAACCAATACTCTGTGGTTGTCCACACAGTGAAAATACCCCTCAGAGAATTTGCTCATAAAATGAGTTGTCTTAATGGGATACCACATTGCCTCATGGTATTGTGAAGGAGTTGGGCCAAAAAGAGGAAAAACAACATGAGAAAAGCATTTGTGGCCTTTCCTGACTTTTTTTAAAAAAAACTCCAGTGATATGCATATTTATTGCTTGTTAAGACAAGCGATCCGAAATGAATCGCTTCCCCATGCAGGACAAAGTGCAAACCTGATTGGCTGGACAAGCACAAGGGGAGGGGTTGGGTTACAGTGTGAGCACACACTGCCACCATGTTGGATTTTCGCCTTAGCAAGTGATCGCTAAGGCGATAAAACACAGAGGTATGTGCTATCTTTTTTCTCTTTTTTGGAAAGGTGGAATATTGCTTATGCACACCATAGAAATAGTCTTTTTTTAAAAAAAAAGTTTGGCAGTTGCAGATTTAAAAACACAAGTAATCCATTCACGGCTGCTGTCTCAGCTACAGGCATGCAAAGTTTATGGGGGCTGTAAAACTATTAAGACAGGTTGCAGCTGCTGTGACTTGTTATTACTGTGGAGCAGTATGTTTTTCCCCCCTTCGTGTAGACAAGCCCTCTGTCTGCTGGATCACTCTTTGCTCTGTGCATGTGTATATTGTCACATGCATTTGGCTGAGAGCTGTTTAGTATTGCTACATGTGCTGCAATGTATCATTCTATTTGAATACACTGCTATGTGTGCAGTCATGTATTCTGATGTGTACATGTGTTCATCAGTTTACAAGTTGTATACTGATGGTGTGTATGTATATGCCCTGATAAGTATGTCACTATATATCTGGAGGATTTTGATTCTCTGCACATTGCTCTAGGGCACATCCTCTTGTAGTGCCTGTTTATATGTGCAGAAGGATTTTCAGTCTTTGTGTGCTCGCTTTCTTTTGAACACATTAATTCTGCTGGTCTGGCACTGCCAAGAAGTAGTATGAGGTAGATGACTTAGGCAGCAGGCTTTGAAATCCATCAGTGGGTAACAAGTTGTGCATTATTTAATTTATAGCAGATGCCATTTTTCATTTTGTCTTTAGCCAGAAAAATCCCATTGTTCTGCTTTCTTTATTTGTTCACGTTTGTGTGTGTGTGTGTGTGTGTGTGTGTATGCGCACATTCAAGTCACCGGTCAACTTATGGCTACCTATGAATTTCATAGGGTTTTCTTAGGCAAAGAATACTCAGAAGTGTTTTGCCAGTTCCTTTCTCTACAGCACCTGGTATTCATTGGTGGTCTCCCATCCAAGTACTAGCCAGGGCTGACCATGATTAGCTTCCAAAATCACATGGGATCTGGCACTAAATATATGCTAATTTAAAAATCACGTCTAGATTAGCACTATGGTTGAGTTAGGGGGAAAAACTGTAAGCTGCAGAAGAATGTAGATGAAAATGGTAAAACTAAGACAAGGCTGCTGTAATGCTGTATGCATTACACGTTGTTCTGTTCTGGAATCACAGGCTGAAAACTTTGGCCAGAGGCAAGGAGCAAACATGTTAAACTGGCCACAAGCATGAACACATCAAGGAGACAAGTCACTGTGAAAAAAAAGTGCTAGTTCAAATTAAATTTCTCAGATACACTCTATTTGCAAAAAGGCTGCTACTATCAGTTAAGTGTTTTTGAATTCAACATATTTGTTACTTGGAAGGTTCAGTACTGTGCTCTGTATCTTTCTCTTTCTCACTCAAGTGTTGTGCAGAATGCATTGATATATCAGCTTGTGTTTGTATGTCATGAGAAACCAGTTTCTTGTGATAGGACCAAGCCATGGGCTTTCACTCTCTCCTGTCCCTCTTCTCCATTGCAGCTTCAAGGAGAAGGTTGGAAATGTTTGCTTTCATTTTTATTAACTGCAGTTTGTTGTTACAACTGAAACAAAAATTGTGGTTAGTCTTATCTATAGTTTACTGAAACAAGACAGTGTCGTGGTTTGTCAGCTGGCATAACACTCATCATAGATAAAATTAACAATGTTAGGTCTAGATTAAATGATAAGCTATATTTAATGGTTAATCATAGTTTCTTAACTACTCCTTGTGGCCGCAGCAGAGAAAGATGGGGGAAAGAGAGACTTAGAATAGCTGTAGCTCATTCCTGTCAAGACAAGGTTTAACATGGTGTCCAAATGCAGCCATTGTGGTCTCTGTTAGGCATTATGATAATGTGTTTTCTTTTCTCCCTGTTTACTAATGCTAAGTGTGCCAGTATGGCTATGGCTTTATAACAGGAGTGGGAAACCCCACAGGCTGTATGTAGTACTTGGAGGTGCTGTAAGCACATACTGTACATACAAATGCACAGAGACACAATATTAAAGTCTTGTTCCTGCCTACAGCAGCCCTTTTTCAGATTACTGCTTCTCAGCTGCCATTTGCAGCAAAGAATTAGCTATCCCAATTTGTTTGGACCTGCTTACAGCAACCTCACTTGCTGGGCTATAGTGGAAAATGGATAAGGTGCCTATGGACTGCATGGGAAGTATTCCAAAGCCATATTCAGACTGTGGACCACATGTTGCCAACATATGCTTTCCAGTATGGTGCTTTATTGTTCTGCATGTGGTATGATGTATGTTTCTGTGTGGCATTTTTTTGGTCCCTAAATTTGGCATTTGTATGGCTGTATTGTTTTAGTCTGGCTTTCTGTAATGAGGAAGAATGGATCCAGGTTATCACAGGGCCAGTCTCTTAGCTATGTTTTGCTGCTGTTGAGCAAGTGACTTTACATCAAGAGTGGGGAATGTGCAGCTTTCCAGATGTTGTCAGACTGCAAATCTCATTGTCTCCAACCCACTGAGTGTGGTGGCTGATGGGAGATGAACTCCAACAATACCTAGAAATCTACAGGTTCCCCCTTCCATTGTCATTACAACTTCAAATGAAGTACAAACTCTCTTCAAATTAAATCCAGCAAATGCAAAGACTTAAAAACAAATTGATACTTAAGGAGAGATGTTGGTACAAGATTGTCATGGCAAGGCTTGATGTGTAGCTGTACCCAACTCTAATCCATTTCCAGTTCAGTGTCCCTAAAGTTGGTGGCTCCAGCAAGAAGAACCCATTGCCAAGCCAGAGACAGGCAACCAAAGAGGCTCCCATTGCCTTTATAGGACAGAGGTTGGCAACTGTATGTGGCTCTCCAGATGTTGTTTGACTGGAGTTCCCATCAGCCCTGGAGCTCCCATCTTGCCACCATAAATAGAAAGAGACTGTGGGAGTTACAGCCAAAGTTGCCCGGCCTTGATATAGAGCCTGGCCAATCTAGAGGCTTCATCTTAACTGTCAGTTGAGGGTCATGTTGCTGCACACCTTTCTTCCCCTCTGCACTTGCAGAGGACTCTGAATGCCTCAGCAGACACAACATGTTGTAGCTTACTAGGCGAAACCCCCATCTTAGACAATGAAGCTGAGGTTGTCTTTGGCACTTTAGAGAAGTCAGAATGCCTATGGGTTTGTCTATATGAGGCAATAAATGTGGATTGATGCATAGTAATGACAATTCTCAGCAGCTTTCATTTATCTCCATGATTTTTTTGGCAAGATTGCAGGCATGCGAAGCCATACGCATTTGTTGTTCAAACATGCATGCTAGTGAATCAAGATGGTGGGCGCGGGTGAATTACTTGCATTTTTATTGTCACTAGTTGCCACTGCTGAACAGTAATTTTTTTAAAAAAGCAAATCCAAGGTGCAGAAGTGAGATCTTACGCTTAAATAAACAAGAAAAAAAGGGGGGAAAGGCTGCTTGATTGCCTCAGCACATGATAGCTATGGCGAAAATCCAACATGGTGGTTCCGAGTGCTGCCTTGCTGCACGTTCCACCTCCTGTGCACATCCGACCAATCAGCTTTCCAGTTCTACTCTTATCAGGAAAGAGGAGCAAAGCGAATTGATTGTCCCAACGAGCAGGAATGCGCATTTCCTTCGGAGTTTTTTTTTAAGTCAGGAAAAGCCATGAAGGCTTTTCCTGTGGCGTATTTGGAGTCCCCCCACTTTCAAATATAGCAAAATGATGTGGGATCCCATTGGAACAAAAGGTATTCTCCTCGAATTCTATAAGGAGTATTTTCACCGTAGAGACAAACCTTATTTCACACAATGTTATTGAGCTGGGGAATATATATATTTTGGAATAGCACAGATAGATTGCAGTTAACACTTCCTAGAATTGATAGTATAGGGCTTGGAGTGTTTCTTGTTTCTTCACTTCAAAAATGTAGGTAGTTGTCTGTTATCAACTTGATTTTAGTACAATTTAACCAGGGTGGTTTATTGTTCATGCGAAAAAACTGCAGCTCATATTTTACACAGAAAAGGCCCAAAGTTCAATTTCCGACATGTCCAGGTGGGGCTTAGAAAGATGGCCATCTACCTGAAATCCTGGGGAGTCACTGTCACTCCATGTAGTAGAGCTAGATGCCACAGTAGTTTGACTTGGTGTGAGGCAGCTTCCAGTGGGTGCTTCCAGATGGCTAGCTCCTAGTTACAATACTTTTCCACTGTAAAGTTCAAGCAGAATTGCAATTGATTTTCCAAACTATTGGGGATATTGTGCTTTGGGGGTCTGTTTATTCCACGACATTCTCTTCATACCAGGGGGCATGGCATTGCCTCAGTAGGGAAGAGAAGGGTCTAGTTCATCTGAGCAGCCATTCAATGCACTCTTACTGTAGCCTTTGCAGTGGGCACCATTTTCTCCCTGTGTCAGTGTTTGCCTCAAGAGAGAGAGAGAGAAAAAGAGATCCAATTACCATCCTCATCTCTATATCTGCTACAGTCCGAATGCAAATCAGGTCCCTCCAGTGCCTGCTGTTAATTAAGAAAAGGAAATCAGATGTGATTCCAAATAATACATTTAGTTTCCCAAATATTTTGGTACTCAGGCAGTGATCCTTGGTATGAAAATACACCAAAGCTTGACGGAGTCCATTTTTGGCACTATAGTTCCTAGAATCCCACTGGTTAGGGGGCTCAGGGAATTGTAGATCTTAAAAGGAGCTTTTCCAAGATGTGGAACAGAGGCATTGTCCAGTGCCAAGTGGAGGTGTTCTTGTAAGAACAGTTATACTGCCATTATCCTCTGATGCCATTCCCCCCCTCACTCTAGTCTCTGGCTGAACTGGTTTTGCAACTTACTGTGGACCAGACTTCCTGGGCCCTCCATTTATTTTACACTATAGCTGCCATCCTTCCTGGCTTTGGGGGAAGGCTGCAGTAGTCTACCTGCCAGGGTCACCAATCCAGGAATTCTCTACATTGATGCTCCAAAACCTGATTGCTGCTCCTCTTCCCTATTCCTCTTCCCAAGTCCTGCCTTATTTCCTGACCCTGTTCTTATCTTATCAGGAAGAGGTAAGGTTAAGGGTAGGAACAACCCTCTGTTCCAGTGATGGGCAACCTTTTGAGCTTGGTGTGTCAAACTTTGCCAAAAAACTGAGCATAACTCGGGTGGTGTGTCACTTTGAGGAAATAACATTATTTCACGATAATTATAGTTTAAATAACATAAATGTATAATTGTTATATATAATTGTATTTAATAAACCGAAAACTAATTATTTAACTTACCTGTTTAGTGACTTCTTTGTTCATCCTGTCAGTCAGTTTCTTTTGTTGGTCTTGATATTATTTAGCTTGTGTGGGGTGCCGTAAACTAAGATAAGTGAGGAGCAGGGGGAATTCTTTAACTAACCTGGCTATTAGTGACTTTTTTGTCGCTGAATTTCATTGGCTAAATCTTCAATTGAAGGTTGGTATTTTGTATACTTCAGGCCCAAGCAAGCACTACTAACTTCATCTGCCAATATGTTTCTTTTATTGGTTTTGATATTACTTAACACTGAGAATAAAGCCTCAAAAAGTATGTAGAGGGAAAAATTGTAAGTAAAGCCATTGCTATATTTTTCACAGTGCTAAAAGTGTCTGGTAGTTGGTTCCAGGCACTCCAAATTTCCTGTTTGTAGTGGCACTCCTCTTGATTCTCCAAGCGGCATCCCCCGCTGCATTCTGCTGCTCCCTGTTCTGCCGGCGGAAGCAAGGGCAAAGATTCCGGCTTAACCGGAAGTCCCAGAACTAGACGCTCTGTGCTGGACTTCTGTTGTTTTGGCCTACAGACCTCCGGCATAGAGTGTCTAAAAGGGGAGGATGAAATATTTGCGACTAGAGTCTTAGGACATTTTCAGACACAAAAAAGTCGTCCTAAGGGCTCGGGAGAGGTACGCGGTTGTTCCGCGGCAGGGGGCCAGTTTCTTACGACACCGTTCCAGTCGCGTTACCCTCCGTGTTCCTTCCATGTCGCATGGAAGGAAAAGGTGCCACTTTTTACTCACGGAAGTTCTTCATGAATAAAAAGTGGCGCATTTTCCTTCCATGCGACACGGAAGGAACATGGAGGGTAACTTGAGAGGGACGTCGTCGTCAGAAACTGGCCCCCTGCCGCGGAACAGCCACGTACCTCTCCCGATCCCTCAGGATGACTTTTTTGTGTCTGAAAATGTCCTAAGACTCTAGTCGCAAATGTTTCATCCTCAGGAGGAGCAAATGCTTCATCCTCAGCTACTGCACTCGGCTGTGCAGAGGCCGAGGATGAAACATCCTTCTCGGCATGTGGCCACCTCAGCGGCCGTGTGTCATCAGAAATGGCTATGTGTGTCAGTGCTGACACGCATGTCATAGGTTCGCCATCACTGCTTTGTTCAGAACTTGAACTATCCTGACTGTTGAGGGGGCCTGCTTGAAACTCTGGAGCTATATACATGTGTATCCTTGAAAACCACTGAAGACAAAACAATAAGTAAAGCAAGTATGTACCATGTAGTTTTAAAATCTCATGGTGATAAGCTAAAGCCAAGTTTTTAAGAGAGCATAGAAAAGTTATTTTATTGGACAGAATTCCCCAGCAATGCTGTCATGTAGCCATGCTGGCTGTGGAATTTGGGAAGCTATAGCCCCTGCTCCCTCAAATTTTCTGATCTCTGGATTTTAAAAGCCTGGATAAGAAAATTTGTATGCTTTTAAAGGATCTATATAGGTGAGGGCAGACATGCAGCAAGAAAAGGCCTGAGGCAGTTATCAAGATACCCATGAAACATATGCCCGTCTCTTGTGTTCATGATCAGTGAACACTTCATCTATCCATCCACACGCAGCTTCAGTCTGCCTGCCTCCCTTTTCATATTTATCCACTTATGTACATTTTGTCCATCCACAAATTTTACAAACCTCTGCTTGTATCTCCTCCTTTTCTTCCCTCTCCATTTTGTACCAAATGAGCTCTGATATTTCTGTCTCTCGCTTCTTCTGAATTTTTAGCTTGGGGGACAGGGGCAGTCAGGATGGCATGAATGTGAATAGCAACTAGGGGCTACCCAGGGAGACTGGAGGATAGATCTGGGAAGTATCATTGAGTGCTAACAATATCGGGGTGCTTCAGCTGATATTGGCAAAGGCAAGAAGGTTGGCACTTTTAAGGCCTGTCAAAAGGAACCGATAATTCACAATCAGGGGTGGGTGTGGGTGAAAGACCAGGCAGTCCCCCTGTTTGTGACCCACATCCACCCACTCAATCTGCAGCTGCAGCCACTGCTTTCAAGGACAACGCAGCAAGCAGCCCTTGACATGTCGAGAGAACAGCAGGTCCCTGCGGTGGAGTTTCGCTCTGGCTAGAGAGTGTGGACAGATATAGACACATAGCAACATAGGGGGTAGGGCCTCCCCTACTGAGCAGCCCGCCCCCCCAGCTCAGGCATGACACGCAGAAGCCATGCACAAGAGTATGCAGGTAGGGAAAGGAGAGAGAATGTGATAATAGCTCATAATTCCAGTCCAAATGTAATCTTGATCCCCCCCCCAGACCACAACCTTTACCACCATGATGAGGTGCGTGTGTGTGTGCTTATATGCGTGCTTGTTTCTCCCTCCCTTTTTTTGAGTGGTGGTAAGATGGAAAGATTACATACTCTTATTACAGAAACATGGGCTGCTACCTTAGATCAAGCCATTCATCTATCTAGTTTGGGATTACACATCCTCCAACTCTCCCAATTTTGTAGGGACGGTCCTGAGTAATGCTCTGTCATCCCATTTTTTCAGCTGCTTTTAAAATGTCCCAGGGGTTGTCTTAACGGTCAAAACAATCCTCATAGAATTCGCTCCGAAACCTACCTGTTCTAATGGCATTCTGCATTGGATTGCAGTATTCAGAAAGAGAGAGGCCAAATCCACCATAAACTCCTCTGGGAAAGCCTTCACGGCTTTCCCTGTATTTTTAAAAAAGCTCCATAGAGAATGTGCATTTCCACTTGTTTGGACAATCGGATCCACATTCATTCACATTTGTGATAAAAGTGGAAGTGGAAGCTGATTTGTCAGACATGGGCAGGGGATGGAGCTTGCTAACAAGGCAAATGCCTGGAACTGCCATCTTGGATTTTCGCTTTAGCGAGTGAGCACTCAGGCGACGAGACAGCCTTTTTCTTTTCATTTCTTTTAAAAACTTATTTAGGTGTAATGTTCCACTTTCACACCTTAGATATGCTTTAAAAAAAAAAGTTTGGCGGTGGCAACTGGCGACAATACAAATGCAAGTAATTCACTTGCAGCCGCCATCTCGATTTGCAGACATACCCGTTTGGACAGCAAAATCAAATAGCTTCACATGCCTGCAATTGTGCCAGAAAACCGTTAAGACACACAGAAGCTCCTTCGAATTTGCGTTAGTATGCATCAATCCATATTTCCCTCCTTGTACAGACCATCGCCTCCCCCAAATAGTATTCTACGGTGAACTCGCCATGGGTCAGCGTAAGAGGGGCGCTCCAAAAAAGCGATACAAGGACTCCCTGAAACAACACCTCAGGCTCAGCCAAATTGATCACTAACAATGGTCCGCCCTAGCCTCACACCGGGAGGCGTGGAGACACACTATCCACAATGCTGCAGCCTTATTTGAGAACTCACGCCGAACAAGTCTTGAAGAGAAATGACAACGCAGAAAAAATCACAACCCGGAAAATCACCCAAGGAAACCTTCTGCTGTGCTTTCTGCAACCGGACTTGTTTATCTCGGATTGGCCTTTTTAGTCATCAGCGCACTTGCAGAAAGCACGGGCTGAGTCCTTCCTGAATCTTCGTTTGCGAAGAGAAGCCAGAGAGAGAGAAAGAGAGAGAGACAGGCCCCCAGTTTCTTTCTCTCTTCAGCTTACTTCAGTTGCTGCACACTTAGGCCTGTTTACACTGCAGAAATACAGCAGTTTGATGCCACTTTATCCACCATACTTCTATCCAATGGAACCCTGGTATTTGTAGTTTGGTGAGGCACCAAGTTTTCTAACAGAAAAGGCTATGTACCTCACAAAGGACTTTTATCTGACGAGCCCCATAAAATGTTCTTTTGCCGGCATAGAAAAAAACCATTTCTGTGCCGGCAAAAGAATGTCCCCCACTGCACCCCTACCTTCTCTCCCCGTCAATGGCATCCCCGGCAATAAAGAGGAAGTGAACGGAGCTCCGTTCACTTCTTCGTTTGAAATCCTGCGGATTCTCATGAGAGTTCATTGCACAGGAAATTGAAAAATAAAACAAAAAATAAAACATTTAAAGTTACAAAAAGCACCAAAACACACTTTACAACTTCCAGGTAACCTACGGAGGGTCATAAAAAGTTTCTTACTTACCTGGATGTCGTGATCTCACCTGGAAGTATTGTGCCCCATCTGGCCATTGACTCTGCAGTGATGAGATTAAATGGCCCAAGGTTTCACACACTGGCAAATGCCGGCAAAAAGTCGGCGCAGCTGATCTATTGATGGCTTAAAGCTGTCAATTAAAAATGGTGCCTTATTCATATTGTAAGATGGATAGAAGAAATAAATAAATAAAGAGGAAACGATTCTAATTTCAAAAGGATAATAGCAATAATAAAAATGAAGGAAAAAGCCAAATAGCAAAGGTGGAAAACGATTATTGATACTAACTAATGATTAATGGTTAAAATCCATATTACTTATTAAAGGAAAATATGGGATATTACGATTACAGAACAGTAATGTATTCATATAAAATCCAAGGTAACAGTTAGTTGCAGAAGTTGGAGTTGAGATATAAAATACAAAAATAAATTTCTTAGTATTTAGCATAACAGGGGAAGTCAGAGGAAAGAACTATGTTAGATAATAATTGTTAAAATGAGCTACAAAGGAAATATAATAGTGTCATTCCAGATTTTAAGAAAAGTTGGAATTACTGTACATGGAATATGAACAAATTTGAAATTTGAATGATGTAAAGAAATGTAATGAAGATGTGAAAATCAATTATATATATTTAAAAGTGGAGCCTTATTACTGGACAATTGATACACTGCCACGGGAGCAGAATGACGTTGTTTGATAATGACAACCCATTCCATTGAAATCATGTCATTTTGGCACAGCTTTTTCCTCATCCTAAGTGACAAATACCAGGATTCCATAGGATAGAACGATGGTGGGTAAAGTGGTGTCAAACTGTTGTATTTCTGCAGTGTAGACAGGCCCACAGAGTTCAGAGTGCAAAAGCACTCTGCACTCAATTAACTGAGCAGGGAGAGAGGAGAGGAGGGGCCAGAATCTTGCTCTTCCCAGTAGGATCAGGCAAAAGCAAAGTGGTGAAACCCACCCACCCCCACCTGTGTGTTCATCATCATTATTAACTTTTGCCATCTTGATCATATGCTTAGGTTGCTTGGCTACATGTGTCCTGATTTTCATCTGTGTGAAATGTTAGAGGGTATCTGTATTGTTTCTACACTGTACAGTAGCATCTCTCTTTTCCAGCCCTGCCTGGAGACCAGCCTTGAAAACTTTTGTTGGGGAGAGGGATATTATAAAAATAATGTTTCCAAGCAATCTCCTTTAGTAGGCTGGGACTGAACCTAGAACATTTTGCATGCAAAAGCAAGCATAGTATCATAGAATTGGAAGAGACCACAAAGGCCATCTAGTTCAACCCCCTGCCTTGCAGGAATACCCAATCAAAGCACTCCTGACAGATGGCCATCCAGCCTCTGTTTAAAAACCTCCAAAGAAGAAGACTCCACCACACTCCCAGGCAGAGCATTCCATTCCGAGATATGTCCTCTACCACTTTCAGTCCTGGAGAGTTAGGTGGATTTTTTGTTGTTTTGCAATATATATATATTTTCCGTTTCTGTTTCTGTTTAAATGATGTTTCTGTTTAAATGATTCTTTACATCTGTACAGCTGCAGACAAAAGAGATCGTTGTAGCATTTCAGTTAATATGACACCCTTAAGCATCATCAGGCCGGGCCTCCCTTCCTCCTCAAACCCCTCCCAGTTGAACTACAGGAATACCTCTGTGAATAGAGTTGATGTGTTCTTGGGCATTACTTCTGTTCTGTTTAAAAAAACCCAGAGGCAGAAATAGGGGATGGAAACAATATTGCTTAACAATTTGTAAGCTATAGATTTTCCTTGGGTTTTTTCCCGGGCGGTGAGGCCGTGTAAAATGTACGCTACAGACTATGATGATGCTCATGATTACTTGCATTGGGTCTTTCTTCCAAAGATTTCAGGACAGCATGGTTAGCTCCGATAACATCATCATTGTATCCTCCCAACAGTATTATAAGGTAGATTAGACCAGAAATGGTGAAGCTTTGGCCTCCAGGTGATTGCCCTACAAATTACATTAACCCTTAACATTGGCCCTGCTGAGTGGGGTGGATGAGAGGTGTGTGCCAAAACTTTTGAAAGGCCAAAGTTTTCCCATCCCTGGGTTAGACTGAAAGCTGGTAATGGGACCTTTGTGATTAAGCAGCAATTGTAACCTGATTTTCCATGTATTATTAGACTCAGTTTCCATCTGTCCCAGCCCAGCATAGGCAATGGTAAGGAATGCTGGGGGCTGCAATCCAACCTAACCTGAAGGCTGGTGCTTCGCTCACCCCAGCTTTAACCACTAAACTGCACAGTGGTTCCAAGTCTCATGAGTCCCGTGTGGTTATCGAGGAAACTGTAAAACTCTTTCCATGTAAAAGAGAAGTGCAATGCTTTTTCTGTCTGTGGTGATCAATGGGAGGAGGATCATCTGTTGAATAATTGTTTCTCTCTTGCTGTGTCTTTCAGGTTTATCTGAAGCAGGGCGTGTGCCCTGCAGCTCGCAGCCCTTCAGGTGGGGGGCATCCATCCACTTCCCTTCTCCCTGCCCCTCTGGTCTTCAGTTCCATTCCATGGGGGTGGATGGCATGTATGAGAAGAGCAGAATGCTGAACATACAGAACAGTACATGGGGTGGTCGCCAAGAGTGGTACCAAGACAGTTTGGTGACTGGACCACCCAATCCTGGTATGAAATGGGAGATTGAAATGCATGCAGACACACATACCCTCACGTTGGCTTTTTCTGCTGTCCCCATAATCTTTTAGAATAGAGATAAGTAATATATTGCAAATGTAGAAAGCTTCGTGTGGTCAATTTTAATGTTGGCTAGCTGTATATTATGTTCAAATATGTATACAAGAGCCCTGTTTCTGTGGTTTGCCTTTTAAAGAAAAGGAGCTTTGGGAGAAGGGACTATAAGGTGGAAAAGTGGGTATGTGCATTCCTTTCCACTCCGAAAACATTCCTCTCAATTATTTCACCCCAAGTTCTTATTATCTAGAGACTCAAATAGCAGTCAAGTGAGATGTGTCAGTTCCTCCATTTCCCACTCCAATTAATGCCTGGACCAGGCAGGAAGCCCAACCTACTGTCGCTTCCAACAAATCATGGCTGCCTGCTTTACATTCTGGGCTGGTCTCTGCACCCAGCATCCATGGGCAGCTGCTGGGCTCCCAATGCTTTGGCAAGGCCTACTGCTAACACCTAATTTGAGCCCCAAGGCATCTGGATCTAGCCACTATTTAAATTCTCTAATGTAACATTACACAGGGCACTGGGGGAAATATAAACAGGATCCAGAGCCTTTCAGCGCTATGGACTCAGACTGGGGCCTTCCCACTTTACATCTTGTGTCTGATATCAGGGCTTCAGGTTGGCTTTCATTCTGTCCCCCAGCTCTTTCTTTCCCTAAAGTCCTTACCCAGGGGAGGGTTAGCCTTTTACCTGACACCATCTCTCATTGTTTTATTTTTATGCACTGATTAGATTTATTGCTCATCCTTCTTCCAAGGATCCCAAAGGAGCATACATGGTTTTCCCTGTCCCCCCCCCCCGTATTTTACCCTCATAACAGCCCTATGAAGTACAGGCTGATAGTGGCTGTCTGAAGATCACCTGCTGAGCTTCCTGGTTGAATGTGCATTTGAACCTGGATTACCTCAGTCCTAGCCCAGTACTCTGAAGGCTGTAGCATGCTGACTATTGTGTTGACCTCCTTTGGATTGAGGGCAAAGCATTCTCCTTCTAGTTGCTTGTGGAACTTAGGGTGACTCACTGTGTGATTTGGAGGCAGTGAGATGGCCTGTGTTTTGAACTTCGAGGTCTGATTTGCTTTTGTCTGTTCAATCCACACCCCATGGATTAGACATATTGCAGTACGTATGTGCATAAGGCATGCACATAGACTTAGGTCCTAAAGTAAGTTAACTTAAGGAGTTCATTGAAGGAAAATTTTCTGTCTCTTTCTTTGCAATAGCTACTTGCACCCCCAGAAAAATCTTACTAGTGAATGAGGATGGGGCTGATGATCAATGTGAGATGGGGTCCTTGGAGCTGCTGGTGGGGGGAAGGCAGAAGGATAAATATTTATGCGATTTCATCTTAAGATCCAGTCCTGATTTGGGTCAGTTCTCCCTCTTACAGCAACTTTCTGCTGTTCAGGCGGGGGGAAGGGACTTAACTCTCAGAGAGGCTTTTCAGAGGATGCAAGAATGTGGGCTGGGGGTATTTTTCTTCTGCGAATTAACTTACTTAAGGCATAGAGTCCAGTCCACTGCAGGCTCATCAATCTGAACTCCTTGGTCTCTGATTTCGGAAGGTAACCCCCCCACAAAAAACAAAACAAAACAGAAGAGCTATATTGAATGAGAGCAAAAACCCTTCCAGTATTGTGTCCTGGTCCTATAGTGGCCAAATAGAAGCAGAACATGAGATCTACAGTACTCTCAGTTGTGTTGCCCAGCTATTGTGATTGTGAGTTATCCATATCCTCCATGAACAAGTTGATGGCTGTCACTACAAGCATATGGGAATTAATTCCACAGATTAATTGGATGCTGTGTGAAGAGGACATCCTTTTATCTGTCTCAAAAAAGGGTGAATGGGTGAAATATGCCCAAATATATGCACCTGTGCATCACTTACACTGGGGGTAGGGACTCCTTGGCCCTTTGAATGTTGTTGCAATTAGACCAAGTCCCAGAAGCCCCAAAATATCACGTTTAATGGCCTAAATACCCTAAAGGCACCAGATCCCATCTGATTTTGGAAGCTAAGTAGGGTCAGTCCTGGTTAGTACTTGATTGGAGACTGCCAATGAAAACCAGGTGCTGTAGGCTATATATCAGATGAAGGAACTGGCAAAATCACCTCTGAGTATTCCTTGCCTAAGAAACCCTTATGAAATGAATGGGGTTGCCATAAGTCAACAAGTGACTTGAAGGCACGCATGCACACACACTAGTAATAGATTGTAAGAGCTGTCCAAAACATCTGGGGGCCCAAATGCTACCCATCCCTGGCTTATACACTATGTCCAAAGTGTAGTTGAGTGTTTTAGCCAGCGCCACCACCTTGTATCTTTCATACTCAACAATGAGAATGACTGAACTTGCAATGGGGGCACAGAGGTTTCCTTTCTGTATCGCTAATCAGACAGTTTGGGCAACTTTGTGACAAACCCTGAAGATGGAGCCAGCTTTTGAATACTCTCACCTAAGCCCTCCCTCAAAGTTTACATAGCCTACAACATGGCACAGAGCTTAGAGTGCAATTTCTGGAATCTCCTAGCCAGTGGGACAGGGGTTCTGGATGCTGTAGTCCAAAAAAGGATTTTTTTCTCAGACTCTACCATGGAAGTATATTTTTTAACAGTTTTATATAAAATACCTAGAGAGCCAGTGTGGTGTTTGAGTGTTGGAGTATGACTCTGGAAACCAGGATTCGAATCCTTGCTCAGCTATGGAGACCCACTAGGTGATCTTGGGCAAGTCACACTCTCTCAGCCTCAGAGGCAAAGGCAAAGATCCTCTGAACAAATCTTGTTAAGAAAACCCCATGATATGGTCACCTTAGGGTCGCCATAAGTCAGAAACAACTTGAAGACACACAGCAAAATAAAATAACTCCATCCTTCGCAATGGAGAACATATTTTCTGGAGTGTGTATATTTCTTCCCCTGTTTCTGCCCACAACCACCATGTAAGAGTAATGTTAATGTAAAGCACGCAAAAGGCGAGCAAGTCTACTCATATTATTTTCTTGATGTAGAGGTATTGTTAGTTTAGCCAATCATATGATTCTATAGGCTTAATTTACCTTAGGATATCACTGGGTAGAGGTTTTTCCTCCCTCTCACATAATGCTGGAATTTGGGGTTACTGAATAAAATTGATAAGCATTAAATTCATGGTAGATAAACTCACATACACAAAGCAGTAATTCTTCATACCATACAGAATTAACTGTGTAACTGATTCATGGAGGTCAACTATACAAGAGATGGTAATAGCAGAACTTGGAATTATTATTTTTAACTATAACTCCCAAAATTCTGTAGCCAACATGGCTGGTAGTTGTCGGATTCTGGGAGCTGTAGTCCAAAAAGTAGTATTTCTAAGCTCTGGGATAGCTGCTCACTTAATTTTCATTAAAAGGAGATGAATTTCTGGAGGAGGAGTCTTCGTGGTGGTTAAATGGACCCTCCATGTTCAAGGGCCATATGCTGCTTAATTCATAAGAAGAGCAGCTTAAGGTAGGGGAAGGGTGGTTCTGGGGCAACATGCATCTCCCCAGTGATTTTTGGGGTGTCTCATTTTTGGGGTCTCCTGGATCACTCTTTTTTTGAGGAGGTTACCAGTAATTGTTTCTCTTGCAACCCTCCAGGAGAGATTATTAACCTTTTAAGTATATTACAGCCCTCTCCCAATTTAACATTTTAAAAATACCTATTTTTCAAAAAAACAGAAATGAACATCTGGTTATATCTGGGTACCTTTTTATGGTCAGCATTTTTGTAAGTCCATGAAGCCCTCAGAGGTTCCAGGTTCAGAAAAGTGTTCCCTGATGCCCAACCCTGGCATAAGAGGGCCTTCAGACTCTGCTCAGAGGTTTTCCAGTGGCATTTAAATGGCTACTGTGGGAAGTACTGTACAGCAGTGCACTAGATCAGCGCTTCTTAATTTTTTTCCACTCGCGACCCTGTTTTGCCCAAGAAATTTTTATGTGACCCTGGGTATATAGGTATATAAAATAGGTATACAAATCAAATTTACTGTTGCCAAATTTTTCATGACCCCCACATTCAGTTACATGACCCCATATGGGGTCTCACAGTTTAAGAAACTTTGCACTGGATGAACATTTGGTCTGGTCCAGCTGAACTTAAACTTCTTACATCACAGATTTCATATTATTGCTTCATTCATAACACTAACCCAATGCATTCAATGTGGCAACTGTTCACTGAGTGTATCTTGTCTTAAGTTACTCACAGACAAATATTCTCATATATCCTAAATATGCATTGCACAGGTGAGGAACATGGGTACTCCAGCTTCTTCTGTGGCTCTTAAGAATACTTAGAATCTTGTTTTTCATCTCATTCATTCAATTTATATCCCACCTTTCTTTCCTGAATGTAATTCAGCTTTAAGTATCTATCCTAGTCCTCATGGCTGCAGAGAATTGTACATGAAAGGCCACTGGATTCCTCATGTACCAAATCAAATGTCTTTCATTTAGCTTGCTCCTGTGTTTTGCAGTGTGATGAATCAGAAACGTGTCTAATTATTTTAAAAGAAAAGAACCCATAATTTCACATTATTTTTAATGGCTGACAATATATTGCAGATTGACCTCTGACCACCCTGGGAACTATTTTTGCATCCATGCCTAGGTAGAAGCTGAGACATATGCCCCTGTTTACCCAGGCTTATGATCTTGTTGCTGCTTCCTTAGAACCACTACCTTCTCCCTCCTCTCTTGATATTCTGGGTTCCTTTGCGTGATGCCCATCAGCTGAGATGGACTTGGCTGATGTTGTATAGTAGCAACACGCAGCCTGTTCTTCCTTCTCTCTCTCTCTCTGTCTCCCTCCCTCCCTCTCTCCCATCTGTGCTGTTTTTAGATACTGTGCATGGTCTCTCCGCTCCCCACACTTCCCTTGTCTTCTCAACCCCCCCCCCCACTACACATACCAACCCTCCCTCCCCATTTCCCTTCTGGGTTTATGCAAGTGTGTTTCCTCCCTTTGCATTCTGCAAAGATCTCTCAGCAAAAACAGAGCTGATGGGGATGTGGGGACAGATAGGGGGTTGGGCAAGCAGGCAGACTTCTGGGTTAGGGAGAGGGGGGAGGAGTGATCCTGACAACACTATGTCTGGGCCAGGGCCAAGCAGAGACACTCTTCACCAAGGGGGCCTTTTTGGATCTCATTGCTTCAGGGGCTGCAAAGGATTCGGGGAAGGAGGGGGGGATGGAGCTGGCAGTGTCGCCTCGCATTAGAGCACTGCGGCTGATGTCGCAGCTTCGCGTCGCCTGCAGAGATCTGAGTGCTGGGCTCTGCAGAAGCAAAGAAAGGTCACTGTTCAGACCAGAGCTCCCCTGGGATAAAAGGTTAAACCCTTGTGGGTTCCCCCAAATCCCCAGTTGCCACCCACCAATTGTACCTTTCCCGGAGAGTCTCCCAGTGCCCGAACCCCCTGCAGCTGGTTTCCCTCTAGCCCCTTGTCTGAACAAACCTCAAGGAACCCCTCCTGTCTCAGGAAGCCCAGATCTGCCTTCATACGCTGCTGCCACATTGTTAGAACTTCTTGTTCCCAGAGATACAAACTTTTTGTTAGAGCCTGGCCAAATCACTTTTTTCAGATGACAGCTCTCAGAATCCCCCAGACAGCATGAGCTGAGCTAGATGGGGATTGTTGAAGGTGTTGTCCCCCTAAAAGAAATAGGCTAAGCTCTGCTCTTAATCAGCTTAACCCCACTCTGTAGATACAGAAGAACCCAGGAGTCCTGTCTTAACATTGGTTTCCCCCTCTCTTGCTCTTGACCTCCGTAGGCCTCAGGTGTCTCAGGGGGAGGAAACTTAGGACAATTTTTCCTCCAAGCTACACACAGCGTTGGCAGTGGGATTCTACACCTTAAGTGTGCAGCAGTGGATTGATAATTTCTTCACACTTGCTAATTAATCATTCATCCACTCTTTATAAACTATTAATAAATGGTTGTCACTATGAGCAAACACCAGGTAATCAGCCAGGAAGAAGAAGAAAGCCTGAAAGAAAAGGAAAGGGAGGCAGGGATTAGAAGATGGGACTGAAAGGGAGCGTCAGGGATCTGGAGACAGAGAGAGTAGAACAGGAAGCAAGAAACGGAGGGTTGAGTTAAGATCAGGGTTGATGAGTATTGCCATCACCAGAGCTTGTCCTTTGTCAGTATATCCTTATACTTATTATGTGCATTCAGGGTATTTCTGATTTATGGCGACCCCTAAGGTGACTTTATCACAGGGGTTTATTGGCAAAATTTGTTCAGAGGAGTTTTGCTCTTGCCTTCCTCTGAGGCTTAGAAAGTGTGACTTGCCCAAAGTTACCCAGTGGTTTCCATGGCCAAGCAGGATCCAAACACTGGTTTCTTAGTCCAACACTCAAACTACTATACCACACTGGCTTTACCAGACCTATGTTGGCAGTAGTAAAGAGCAATAACAGCAGCACAGTGGGCACTATTGGGTAGAACCAACACTTAAACAGAGCTTGAGAAAACGTCAATTTTGGATTTCACCTCTCAGAACTCTCATATGACCAGTGACCGTGCTGGCTTGGAGATTCTGTGAATTATAGGCCATTTGAATTTCCTGTAGTACCCTTGGAAAATACACCAGGACATATGTGGGAAATGGAAGTCAGATACGCAGTTGCTTAGAGTGGTGAGCAGGGGGGTTGGGGAAATGAAGGTGGGAATCAAGTCAGGCAATACTGATAGGCTCAGCTGGAGCTTTGATGCCCTGGCAGCTGAGTCAGGGTTATGTTTTGAGTTTGGTTAGTTTGCCTAATAGCACAGTTTGATTTGGATTGGATATTTCCCCTTCAACACCCATCTCCATTGAAGAGGGTGATAGGTGGAAAGTGGTGGGAGGATATATCAGAATTAGAGAAGAAGCAAACATGTTTGGATGCAGGGAGTACAAACAGGAGGCCACAAACACACTTTAGTGAAAGTCTTACCACCTCCATTCTAACTAATCCCCACCAGAATAATACCTTGCTCCTAGATTTATTGATTTATTTATTATGCAACTGGGAAACTTCATCATGAGGTTTTGCTCAGTCTGGTTTCTGCACAAGGCCAACTAGGTGAGCTGACTTGGATTTGAAACGGGTCTTCCCAATCCTGGTCCAGAACTTTAAAAAGCAGGGACATTGTAGCCGCAAAAGTAACATTTCCAAGCTCTGTCCTTGTCTGACACCAGGGAAGGCTGTAGGACAGATGATGCCCTGACTGTCTTCAGTGCATCCCCCATCCCTGATCAATTTTGCAACATTCTCAAGTTGTTCGACTTGTGCAAAATTACAAAACCTAGCAACATACAGCTGTGTTTTACCAGCGCTGAGAACAAGTGACATCAAGCTAGACATTGAAAAAAGAAACCCATTTTAAAATTAATTGTACAGTAGAAGGTAATTTTTATAGTTAGTACAGTATAGAACTTATGGAACATTTGGGGAAACTATTAAAGGCCCTGCCTGCTTTATGTTGTGTTAGTTCACTGAAGAGACAGGACTCACAGCAGACAGAAAGCCAGTGGGCTTAGCTTGGTGCCTTCTTCAGCTCAGCACTCAAGGCAATTGCCTACCTTGCCAATCCCTAAGGTCAGCCCTGTTTACCTCTCTAACCACTATACCATACTGTCTCCCAATAATGAAGTGCTATAAAGCTTACAATGTGTGTGTCTTTCATTTCGCATGTTGTTCCTCGTGGCAACCTGCAGACAGTTGCCAGCAACTAGAAAGTGGGCTGGATCCTGAGCATCCCCAAGGTGCAAACAGTCAAGATCTCGATGAATCCCAAATCCGTTTGCAGCTGAAGCGCAAATTGCAAAGGAACCGGACATCTTTTACCCAGGAGCAGATAGAGGCACTGGAGAAAGGTGAGAAAGAAATGATGGTGGCAAAGGGTAATAATGCTGGGATGTTCAGATGGAGTTGATAACTGGCTAGAATGCTATCTTTCTGGTTAGTAACACAGACAAGCTAATTTCTAGGAATGGTGTATAGGTATAGATATTTTCACAACATGTATATGTGTACTGTCACATATGGATATATACTAAGCTGCTACTGGGAGAACTGTACTTTAATCAAATAGTGCAAACCACCCACACTCTACCAGTTTTGCCAACTGCTTCTTGTAAAAGGTGCACAGAGCTGGCATCACTATGTCTTGCCGTCTATATACAAATGTGTTATTGTCACTAACAAACCAGCCCTGCCATTAGGCAGAGTGAGTTATTTACCTCAAGCAACAGACTTGGGGTATAATGAGAGGACAGCAAATTGTTAGTTACTTTCTTCATTATTATAGTATTTTTATTAACAAATATCGGGAGAAGTGTCTGACGGTTTTTCTGCTTTGTATGGCAAAATAAATTGGCTGATTTGGGTGTTATGTACCTTGTTTGGATGAGTGAGGACAACAGTGATCTTTGCTGCTCCACCTCAGGCAACCATGGGTCCTTGGCCAACCCTGTGCAGACCATAGCTATTCTAGCCAGGTACCCAAACCTTATGCCTACCTCCTTTTCTCCTGAATTTCCTCTCAAATGAGTTACTTCAGTGGTTATGAAGCCATTGGGTAGGTTAAAGCTGCATATCCAGTAATTCATTCCATATTCACTCTCCTGTTTGGACTGAGTGTATATGTAAATAATTCATTTTTCATTTATTTTCAAAATGTACTGGACTTTATTTCAGGGATGTCTTACCAAAGTGATATACAAAATTAAGACAGTAAAACACTATAAAACAATAATATAACAATAAGAATAAAACATTAACATTTAACCAATGTAGCACCATCTGAACAGGTGTATGCAATAAAGTAATGACTCATGTCTAAGCCAAGGTGAAAAGGTAAGTTTTTAGGGTCCACTTGAAAGCTTATAAATAATGAGACCTGGCAGACATCAAGTTGGCACAGATTTCCTTTTGCCATATAGAAGACCAACTTGAGTGTTATCCAGCACTCCCCAGCTACCAGGATGGAGATACAAGCAGAGCTCTTCGACACATCTTAAAGACACAGATGTTTAATCTAAACAGCAGTTGCCTTTCAGGGACCAATGTTCTTTGATACTGATTCTCCATCCTACCCATCCCTGGTGCTATTGAGAATGGCAGAAACAACACCTGTGGGAAATCCTCCTTTCAATCCAACTTTTGTGGGATGATAGTGATGCTGAAAAGGGATTGTGGAACACCTCTGGGCACTAAACTGCACATGGTGGATATACTTCCTCCCAACAATTCCTTTTTAATAAAGGATTTTTTTTTAAGAGATGAACTGGTCTTTATGTCTGGGCCCCCCCCCTCTGCAGGAAACTGGTTCCTTCTACAAGGCACAGAAATTTAGCATGTGCTGAGTGGCACTTTATTGATGTTGTTGATGCTGTACGGAAGAAGGAACAGGAGGGCAAAGATGTGCATTGGCCATCTGGTGGATATAAGTGGTATCACAGCCTAGATGTGCATCTTTCCTTTTTTTCTAAGCTATGCCACTTATAAGCAATGAGCTATATGTGGAAGTACAGCATCTGCAGTGTAACCTGCTTCCAGCAAAACATTCTAGTGTTTTCAGGGAACATGGCCCCCACGTGCCAGATGAAAGAAGGGCAGGGGAGAAGGACCTGTGAAGGAACAGCAGTGTTGAGTAAGTGGGTGGCACTGGACATAACTCCTGTGTTATTGTTGAAAGCAGAGCCAGGGTGACTGTCTTTATAGAAGACAGTCCTCTACTGAAGAGCTATGAAAGGACAGCCCTCTCTTTGAAGGTGTCCTCTAAAGGGTTGCTCAGCTCAAATCTGGTTTAAAGACCAAAAAAGAGGGGGGAGCAGGGGCCCTGAAGTTGTACATCAGCTGAACAGGCATACAGGTCATTTGGTCCCAATCTCTCCCAAGGAAAGAGTGAGATGTATTGAATTATATTTAAATTATCATAATTATGTCTAAATTTGCATCTACTGTATACATATAAATTAGCACATGTACATTCAGTGCAAATCTATGACCAACCTTTGTCCTCTTTTGTTGGTGAGAAATGTCCTCTTTTTTGGTCATTCGTAAGTGGCCACCCTATAGATAGCACATCTGAGCATAAGAGAAGCAAGTATCTTGCCACCATGGCTGCTGTATACAATCTATAAGGTGCAGTACCACTATTCTCCACTCATGGGAGGAATGGAGATGGGTCCATGCAGCAATCTTTCAAATGTGTACTCTCTGGCTTTTCTTCGCAAACGAAAATTCAAGAAGGACTCATCCCGCGCTTTCTGCAAGTGCGCTGATGACTGAAAAGGCCAATCCAAGATAAACCAGTCCAGTTGCAGAAAGCACAGCAGAAGGTCTCCTTGGGTGATGTTTTCGGGTTATGATTCTTTCTGCATTGTCGTTTCTCTTCAAGACTTGTTCGGCGTGAGCTCTCAAATAAGGCTGCAGCATTATGGACAGTGCGTCTCCATGCCTCCTGATGTGAGGCCAGAGCAGACCATTGTTGGTGATAAATTTGGCCGAGCCCTGAGATGTTGTTTCAGGGAGTCCTTGTATCGCTTTTTTGGAGTGCCCCTCTTACGTTGACCCGTGGCAAGTTCACCGTAGAGTACTATTTTGGGGAGGTGATGGTCCTCCATCCTAGAAATGTGCCCTGCCCAGCGCAGCTGTGTTCTCAATATCATGACCTCAATGCTGGTGATCCCTCCTTGCTCAAGGACAGCAACATTCGTCACATAGTCAGTCCAGTGTATATTTAGGATTGTGCGTATACAGTGCTGATGAAAGTGTTCGAGGAGTCGTAAGTGTGTACAGTACCCTATTATTTGTGCAGAAATGAAAGAAAATAGAGTTACAGTTAGTGGATGCTGATCCATTAGGTGAACTGGGGCACTGCCCTCCCCCCCAAGTTCAGGTTGCTCCGAGCCAGCCCACTCCTACCTGCTTCCTTACTTATAGCAGTCAATGAGGCAGCATTGGCTATTAGTCTCTGTCTTTGTAGAACGCAGCAGGCAACTCCCTTCCTACAAAGATTCACAGCATAAGAGGCTATTTTCCAGTTCACTGGGATGTTAAATGTTAAGGAGTTGTACTGCAGTGTCATTGCAAGGGGACAAAACCAGAATTAGTTGGTTCTGCCTATTCTTGACTTTGGCTTCACCTTCCATTGGCCACCCAGTCCCAAAAGGCAGCAGCTGACCCAACTTTGCCCTTTGATTCAGATACTCTTTCATAGAATCATAGAGTTGGAAGAGACCACAAGGGCCATCCAGTCCAACCTCCTGCCATGCAGGAATACACAATCAAATCATTCCCGACAGATGGCCATCCAGCCTCTATTTAAAAACCTCCAAAGAAGGAGACTCCACCACACTATGAGGCAATGTATTCCACTTCCGAACAGCTCTTACTGTCAGGAAGTTCTTTCTGATGTTTAGGTGGAATCTCTTTTCCTGTAGTTTGAACCCATTGTTCCGTGTCCTAGTCTCTGGAGCAGCAGAAAACCAGCTTGCCCCATCCTCAGTATGACATCCCTTTAAATATTTAAACATGGCTATCATGTCCCCTCTCAACCTTCTCTTCTCCAGACTAAACATGCCCAGTTCCCTCAGCCGCTTCTCATAGGGCATGATTGGGATAAGGAACATTCAACAAAGCAACACAGGAAGGAAGGTGTCCCTAAGCTTGCTGCCAGGGTGTGAGAAAGTGAGAATGTGTTAATTCACCAAGAGTGGTGAATGATGGAGAGAGGTGAATTTATCTCCCTGACTTTGACCCTTCAATGTTCCTCAGAGTTTGAGCGTACTCATTATCCTGATGTCTTTGCCCGGGAACGCTTGGCAGCAAAAATCGATCTCCCAGAGGCCCGGATCCAGGTAAGAGGAGGGGGAATCACATGGCATTTTAAGATGAGAGGGATCAGGATAGGATATCTAGCATTGCTAGATCACCTTTCCACTGTAATTGATGCTATCTCACTGTACCCACAGGTCTGGTTCTCCAATCGCCGAGCCAAGTGGCGTCGGGAGGAGAAACTTCGGAATCAGAGGCGTCAAGCAGGGGGGACTGGGGGACACCTGACCATAAACAGTAGTTTTGGCACTGGGGGAAGCACTGTCTACCAGTCCCTCCCCCACCCTACAGGGTCAGGTAAGGGACTACAGGGTCAGGTTTCCATAGCTTGGAAAAGTTAATTTTTTGGACTACAGCTTCCAGAATCCTCCATCCTCCCCCCAAAAATTAACTTTTCCAAGCTCTGCTTGTATCCCATCTAGTTCATTAATTCCCTTCTTGTATCTTCTTGACAGTTCACATTTAGAATAGTGCTGTGCCCTTCAGGCTTCCTGCTTGGTGGCACAGCTACACCATTTCACCATCCCAGGGCCCATGGAGTGCAGGGCTGAAGCAACAGGACTTTCAATTAGCAAGGATGAAGATGTCACCTCCTCCCCACTCTTCTCTGTTCCCTCAGAACTTAACTGCAATTTTGACTGTACCTGGGAGGAACAAGAATTTTTCCAATAACAAAATACTGTAAATCTTCTTCTTGCAATACAAAGTATTCTTGGCTGGCTTGATCTTGAATGGGCAATTAAGAGTAATTTACTTGACAAAAGACCTGGACCTGATAGAGATAATGGTTAGATTCCTATTGGTGCACTATGCCAGTGTTGATATGTCAATGTAGATGGTGGCAGCAGAAGGGAAAAAGGCATGGATGTTGTGCCAACAAAGGAAGTAAGGCAGTGGAGAAGTAGGCTGCTTAGAGCCAGCAGAATTTGTCTGTCTTCCCTTGACACCACGGCCCTGGAAAAAGTGTAACCAGTAGTGTAGTGTGCCAACAAAATTCCAGCCAAAAACTGCTAGAATTGGTTTGCAGATATGGACCAACACAACTGCTTGCATTTTTTGGATCTTCCTTGAAGATATAGCTAAGACTTTAAAATTTGGCACTACACAATTGATCATGTGTCACTTCTCCTTGTTTTAGGCACTATGTTGGGCCGAACAGAAAGTGCCCTCAGCAACAACTATGGTGCCCTTCCACCCTTACCTACCTTCTCCATGGCCAACAGCCTCCCCATCCAGGTGAGCTGCAGATGGATGAGCAAACTCTCAAACAGAGGTGTGGGGAAGCTGGGGGGGAATGAATTACAGTATAATCCTCCAATGTTATTAACTTCTTTTATTCCCCCCCTCTACTTCCAGCAGCAGGCAGTGCCCCCTGTTGCCAGCCAGACATCATCTTATTCCTGTATGCTCCCTGGCAGTTCATCGGTGCGAAGCTATGATTCATACACGCCATCCCAGCTTTCCTCACATAACCTGAGCCCAAGCAATGGAGCCTCTACTGGTAATGGAAGGGTAGGAGGCATTGCACGTGGGGATGGGGAAGTGGGAAGGAACAAGCCACCTTGAATTGGCAGGTGAGAAGGATAAAATAGTACACACAACAACTAGTACTGGCAGGTGAGCAGAAAGAGTGGGAAAGTAAGTAGCCATAGCTATATGATGTGGCTGCTTCATCAGCAAGATCTCCAACATGCCAAAAAGACAGTGTAGAAAGAGCAGAGTCTTGGGAAACCTATTTTTGGACTATGACTCCCACAATCCTCCATGCTGTCTGGGGGATTATGGGAGTCATAATCTAAAACAGTAACTGCTCTGAGCTAGAGGCAAGGGAATATGTGGAATTCTCCCTAGGTGGTGATTTCACGGTAAAATGCAGAATATGTCCTCTAATGCAGAATTCTTGAAATCTCAACATCAATATATTATTTTTAAAAGCGCGTTTCTAGCCCTTGTGACCATGGAGCAACAGATAAACATGTTGTCAGCTTCTGCTAAAACACATTGAGCATCTGAGTTTGTTTTTCATTTGTCAAGGGTGATGCATATTCATTTAGCGTAATTTTCAGCTACCACACCGTGACTCAGAGTCATCCTTTACAGAAACCACAAGCCAATTCTCAACCCCAGAAAGGAAAAAATAAAATACTGAACATAAAATTTCAGATTCTGCAAATAACTTCCAAAAACATCAAGCAAATGAGATAAATTACATTTTGACAAATTGTCAGATTTGGATTGTTTGCTCCAGTTTGGAATTTGCAGTACAGATGCCCAGTACTGTTCTCAAAACAAACCATGTAGGTTTGGATGCATTGGTGAACCTTTGGTCCTCCTGATGTTTTGGACTACAGCTTCTTTCATTTCCTACACTGGGCATGTTGGCTGGGGCATGTTGGAATGGCAAGGCAACCAGAGGGCATCAAATTGCATACCCCTGATGTAAGTCCTTCTTTCCCCTCACCTTCTGTTTGAGCTGTGGTCAGATCTCAGCAGTACTCCAAAGGACTGATCTATTAAATCTTAGTGAGTGTAGGGTTCAACCGTGAGTGAGATTTTCCCTTTAGTGCAATTGAGAGAGGAGGAGCATGTCTGCACCCTTTGTACTTCCAGAATTCCCCCCAGTTATTGTGCATAGCAAAGCTTATATGAGCAGCATAGCATGTGTCTGCTCTGGAACCCTCCCAGATGCAACATCTAGACAACCCCAAAGTGTTAAGGTGGGAACTTCTGATACATCCAAGGAAGAAGGATGGGGAAAGTGTCCCCTTTCAGATGCAGTTCCCATCATCTCTCAGCAGTGACTAAGCTGACTAGGGCATGATGGGAGCTGCAGTATAACAGCATCTGGAGAACTACACAATCTACAGCCCTGCTCTGAGCACTTGAATGCCTATGCCATAGAACCCTGTTTTTGTTTCCACCACCTTTTGCAATCACAATAATTTATATGCCTATTTGTGTTGTGGCAAATGTTCTTAATAGCAGATTGCTGGTTCTCCCTGTCATGCTTGCTCTATATCCTGCTCCTGAAATTGCAAATTGTTGGCCAGAATCCTCTATCATGGTCTATATTACATAGCTTTACATATACATAGCTATGTAACAGAGGAGCTAAGAAACTGTTAGTAAATTTCAAAGTTGCGTAACAGGACACTGGCAAGAGTGTCCCAATGTTTGCTGGGCTTACTGATGCACGTTGGAACTCCCTAGCTGGTGTCCCAATGCACATTGGTCACTGCATTGGCTCCCCTACATAGTAACCTAACAGCACCCCTTTCTGGATTACCATACTGATATTATGGAACTGCCCATTTCTAATTCCCACAGATGTAAGTCCACTTACAAATACAATTGTCCCTTCATATTTGCTGGGGTTTGGTTCCAGGACCCCCCGCCCCCATGGATACCAAAATCCACAAATACTCAAGTTTCATTATATGCAATGGCATAGCAAAATGGTGTCCCTTATGTAAGATGGCAAAATCAAGGTTTCCTTTCTGGATTATTATTTTTTAAAGAATATTTTCAAGCCATTAATACTTAAATCCATGGATACCAAATCCGTGGATATGGAGGGACAACTGTATGTCACCAACAGGATTCAAGTCATGAAGGGTAGAGGTTTGAGGACGGATCAAAGTTTGTAAAATTTAATTTTCCTAGAATCCTGCAGCTACCACAGTTAGAGGGTGTGCTGACTGATACTCCAAAAAGTAATGTTTCCAAGCTCTGGGAATGTTTTGGTACTGGGTTAAATAAGGGCCACTTTATCTGACCTATATCCTATTTAAGTTAATTGGACCTGAAAAGAGCAAGAGCAGGGAGTAACCTATACGGGGCCAGCTGAGGCCAGGTTTCTGCCCTAGACTACCTCCTTAGCCCTCCCTTGGGTGAAACACCTGAAGCCAGAGGGCAATCTCTGGTTGGCCACATACTGGAAGGTAAACCCAGGGTACTTCCACCCAAGTTTCAGGACCTTATGTGAGAGCAAACCCCCCAGATCAGTCTCAAAGGTAGACTCCTTCCTCATCCCTTGGGTCCCAGGACCTGTAGAGGCTGTTGAAGTCTTCATTTGACTCTCCTTGATGACTGTGGATTATGGCCCAACACACTTGCAGAATTGAGGAAAGCTGCTTTTTACCCATATGTTATCTCCTTAGCAACAACATCTAGTGAAAGAGGGGAAAATATAAGATATCTAGGCTTCTTCATTAGGATGAAGACAGCTTAATGTAACAGTAGCATAGTTTGTAACAGTCATGCCCCAAAAGATAAGTTAACCAGGAACATGATACAGGGGCCTAAAAGTATACATGATGAAGAGCAAGTGGAGTAAACTTCCTCCCTTTTTCACAATACTAGAAACTCATAGGTATCCTGTGCAGTTGTAGGGAGAGACTCAAGAAAAACAGAAGGAAAAACTTTTTCGTACATTGCATAGCCAAGATGTGGAATTTGCTACCACAACATGTAGTGATAACCAACAACTCCGATGCCTTCAAAGGAGAAATAAACAAACTCATGGAGAAGAAGGCTATCAGAGGCTACTAATGATAGGTCTATATGACATTCAGTGTCAGAGGAGGTGTGCTTCTCAATACAAATTTGCTGGGGCATGTCAGAGGCCTGCTCTCTCACATGGCCTGCTTCTGGGCTTCTCACTGGAGGATCTCATTAGTCTCTGGGGGATCAGAATGATGGAGCAAAGAAAGCTTTGGCCTGATCCAGTGGGGTTCTTCCTATGTTCTTGGCTTTGTTATAATGGAGGTCTGTTAAGCTTGTAAGTTGTAGGACAGGGGTGGACAACAGGAGTGAACAACTGTATAAGGGGTAAGGGCCAATTTTTGTCCCCCACCATGGTGTCAGCAATGCATTGGAAGTTACTTCATGTGGCTTCTGTTCAGCATTTCTAGCCAGTTTTCAGCTCAAAAAGGCTTTGGGGGGATTCTGGGTCTGGAAAAGCGAAACCACTGTGTTTGTAAGGGATCTTACTGCATCATGAGCCATTTTGGGTAAAAAAAACACAACACATCCAGAAATAGTCCTGGAAATTTAAAGAAAATTGGAGAGGTTGGTGGTGGGGACTTTGGGGGATTGTCAGGGGGCCTTGGGGGCTACAAAAGTGGGGTGCAGCCCAGGGGCCATACTTTTCCCACCCTGCTGTAAGGAAAAAGGAGGGAGGGAAAATATATTTTAGGTATCAGATATTTCATAGAAAGCTGTTATGTTCAGTGAAGCCTCATCTTAGCCATACCTTTGTATTGACTCTGGATTCTCAAAACAAAAGACAGGCTTTTCCGTTGAAGTATGAGCTGTTGCAAAGGGGCATTTCAGCTCCTTCCTGCTTCAGATTTCAGATAGGATATGGACCTGCCCTTCCTCTTAAACTGTTTTTAAGAAGGTAGTTGATGGAATACACCCTGATGAAGCAGTTCACTTTCTTAAAAATCTCCCTGAGGCTTTGCCTCTAGTCTTTGGCAGAGGGATAATTATACTCAGGGAAGATAGCTGAGGCAACCTTGAAGAACATTTCATGTCCAAAGAGTCTTGACATTCAGAGCTTTGAAGAGTTCCTCTTTTGGAATACAACTCCTAGGATCTCCAAGACAGTTCAGACGTTGGCGATGGAGCTGTCCTCCAAAAGAGTCGATTTTCCAAGTTCTGGAAAGTTTTCCACAGTTTGCTTATTGAATGTATATGTCTATTTGCTTGTTCTGAGTTTTGTGGTATATGAGATTTTGGAGGATTTCTTCCTCTTATTGATAATCTCTCTCTTTTCCTCCCCGTCCCAACTTTTGTAGGGTTAATCTCTCCAGGAGTGTCTGTTCCTGTACAAGTCCCTGGTGGAGACCCCGATCTTTCCCAGTATTGGCCAAGATTACAGTGAGGAGGGAAGTGGAGGAGCGAAACAGAAGGCAGAAAGGAAGTGGGAGAGGAATAAAGAGGAAGGAGCTTTTTCTCCACAGCAAAAAAAATGATGGGTCACAACACGGGAGGGAACAGTGGAGAGGGAGAGTTTGCCTTCCTTCCTCAGTTCTGTGTATCTATGTTAGGCAACCATGTCTGTGTTGGTGCCGAGCCTTCACCCTTCTCTCAGTGTGCACACATGTGACATTGGGGAGCAGGGGACAGCTCCTCGGTTGTCCGTTCTTTCTCCATTATATATTCTGTCCTGTGGTTTTCTTCTTTCCCTCCCCCAACCCGGGCTCCTGAAAAGGGCAGTGAGAACCAGAAAAAAACCCCACAACAACCTGCCAGAAGTACAATGGCAAGGGAGTGGGGAGAAAACTTCCTGGGAATCTACTGTAAAGGATTGTGGGAATCAACACTTCTTTGGGAAGCTGACACAAATGACAACGAATGAAATGAAGGTGGAGCCTTGAATGCTAAAGCAAATATTGAGAGAAATAGTGCCCACCAAATTAGAGTCCACTGGAAGAGAAAATCTACAAAGGACTACCTGAGGAAAAATGAAGTACATTCCCCTTTCAAGCTATTGTTTGCAAAGGATTGTGGGAGGTAAATACTGCCACAACCTTTTGCAAGTTAGTGACAATCACTGTGGGGAAAAAAGCATTAATCCTCCCCTCTTTTGCCCTCCTAGAATATCGTGGGATATATGTTAAAGGCCTCTGGACCCCTCTTGCAGTTTTGGGAGGGTTGCTAGTGTTACTTCCTGGGTGTATGGTGTTCAGTGGCTCTTCCCCTTGCAAAAATTGTCCTTTAAACCCCTCCATGTATCTCTGTTCACTCTGCCTCACTCTAACCTATCGCTTTTCTTTCCTGCATGGAATTTACTTAGCTGGGTTTTCACATGGACCACAGAGGGCTTGTGACCTCTGACCTACACAAAATGCCCGCACTGACATACACACTTGTAGATTCAAACTGTTTTCACCTGTGTTAATAAAGGACCTGTGTAAATAACATTGTGTGAGTGTTAACACTGTGTATATGCGATGCTCAGGTCTGGCCAAGGTGAAACAAACAGAATCCAAGAAAAGAGAGAGATGGAGTTAGCTACTCCAGAGAAAGGGAGGTAAAGAGTGGGGGGCAGGGAATGGTGATTGCTGGGTAGAGGGATAGAAACCTGTAAAGTGGGGGGGGGATTACCTTATAAATTGTTGTGTATTGATGTAAGTGATATTGATGTATGGTGAAGCCTGTGAAAGAAAGAACAGACCATCACAGACAAAATAATATATTCATAAATTAAGCATCCTGAGTTTGTGCAGAGTTTGACAGATTTGGATGCCGCAACAATGCTGTCCGTTATGTGCTACTATTACAGCTCAGTTTTGCTCTTGTTATCTTCCTGATGCCTCATTGTGCATGCGTACAGTGAACACACAGCCATTTCAAGGATGCCTTCTTGAGAACCATGTGCGCTGCTCAGCAAGCATCCTGCTCCCCTCCCCTTTGCTTTTTCTGGTGTTTTTTCCTTGAGTGTGTGAGAAGGAAAAGCAGCAGGGCCTGTGGTTTGAGGTGCTGAACAGTAGCAAGGGCTGTGGGTCTCAAGGATCCAAGCCACATAAAGACTTTTGCTCAGTTCACGTCTACTGTATTCTATTCATCTCTCGATGGCTGTGCAATTGTAGAATCTGCTTTTGATATATATATATTTAAGTTTGGGGAAATTAGATTAAATTAAGACAAAACATGCAAAAACAATGAAACTGTCTTTGCAAAGTAAATATGTAGAGATGTACTTCATTGTTTTCTTGGCTGCCAAATTTGGACTTGAGGATGTGCAAAATACAGGTATCCCTGCAATATTCCTCTTTAGGTTTACACAGATGTAGCTACTCCAGCTCTAAACTTCAGCAACACAATTGCCTAATTAGCTCAATGTGGATGGAGCCCATGCAATTGTTAAGCAAGAGCTTCACATCTAATAGGACCATTTTTGCCACAGGCTTCAGCTTTTGGTACTACAGCTTTGATGCAAGATCAAGTGGACAGGAGTGGGAAATGGGTTGCTCTCCACATGATGCTGAACTATAATTACCATCATCCTTGGGCACTAGTCATATCAGCTGGGGCTGATGAGAATTGAGTCCAATGATGGAAGGTCACAGATTCTGCATCTTGGTGTAGTGAGTACAGAAATGTGACTACTGACATCTAATAGTTTACAATGATGTTGCCCAATTAAGGAAATCTCAGTCAATTAATCATATGAATTTTAGATTTGCAGTAGATGACTTGACTAAATTTGCTTATATGAAAATAAAGCTTTTTTTTAAAACCACCCAAATACATTATTACACCAGCATTGCAGAAACTTCTGTATTAGAAGAATCATATCGCTCCTGTAACAGAATCTCAAATGAATGGCCTTTTTTTACAATGGTGCTTCTTACTTGCGATTTTTATAAGTTTTTAAGACAACTGTAAAGATTTTTTGTTTTCGTTTTAAATTGCTGAATTGGGAGCTACTGTTTAGTCACTCAAAAAAAAAATTTAACTGAGGAATCCAATTGATGGATTATTATTTTTTTCCAGCCCTAGTCATTTCCTTCTAGGTTTATCACCAAATATGGCTGGGCTTATTTGTGTAAATTCATGTTAGCAAATTGAAAATATCCCACTGACTAGCACTGATGGGGGGATGAAAACTGTGTATGTGTAGTCTCAGCCATAGGTGGGGAAAATGCATCATGAGGACAATGGGATTCAGACTTTTAAAAAAAACTAAAAAAACCCAAGACGGTACAATTGGGGTGGCTAAAGCAGCAGTTTATTCCCTCCCCCCCCCTTTCAATCCCCATTTCTTTCATTCTGTAAAGCAGCCACAGTTGCTGAAAAAGCAGAAAATCAAGAGATGCAGCTGATGCCATCATTATATTGTGTGCTGGAGGGGAATGTATACCAGTTGGATTTCAGCCTGGCACACATTTATTAGAGACAGAAGTTTGTCAGATGATGCAGTAATTTTTAAAGGGCACTGGTGTTGATTATGGCAATAGCTCTTCCAAATCCTAGAACCTCAGTCCATGGCCAGAATGCCCTTCATTAATGTTGAGTCAATTTTCTGCCAAAGGTAATTCGGTTCACACTAAACCTTTCATGTCATAGTTGGGGCTATTCTTAGTTCCTGTTTATTCATAGACACACATACACCCAACAGCATGTTGAGAGAACCACAAAACACCACACCCTCCTGAGATTGGAGCACCTGCAAGGAGGAAGTGGTTGGAGGCAGTTGGCCAAGGGTGTGGGACCACTTTGTGTATGCGTTTTAAGCGTGTGCCAAGATGGAGGGTGGGTGGGAAGCAGGTGCTGGGTAACAATTCACAGAGGGTACCTGCTTGATTTGGAAGTATGACAAAGGGTTGTGGGATTTATGTGCCCTCTGTGTGCACTCTCAATAACTAGAGCAGAGGATTGTGGGGAAAACATCCGCCAGAAGCTTTAGGTGATCCATAATGAATTTTAGAATACCTTCCTCTTCATGAGAACATTGTCTCCTTCAGAAAATATTCCTCTGGACCTGACATGGGTTTTGATTAGGGATAATTGAAGGAATGTGTTGCCTACCACTTTGCTAACTGGAACAAAGGCCCAAGTTTCATTTTGCACCCCAGTTCTTTCTATTCAACACACTGCCAGGCATATACAAACATAAATAATTTTGTGTTATGAGTCACACTAGCATGTACATTTGTCAAATGGATCTTAAATGAACCAATGAGCCCTTATACAGTCAGCCCTCAGTATCTGTAGGGGATCGGTTCCAGGACTCCGTGCAGAAACCAAAATCCATGGATGATCAAGTCCCTTCTATAAAACAACACAAGTAGCAAATGAATGAGACACATGGCTGGAGAGAGACTGAGGATCTGTGAAATGGCAGAAGGTGTGGATTTGCACGGAGCACTGCGCTTGGATTCCTGCCATTTCACAGATCCTCAGCCTTTCTCCAGACTCTGCATCTCTCTTTCTCTGTATTTTGGATCCAGAGCCTGCAGATATGGAGGGCTGACTGTATATGTATGAGCAGTTGCAATCCTGTTGAGGGCCACATGCATTTCAAGTTCTTTCAGGGAGGTGGGGCTTTGTATTTAACCAAGTTCAACAGAATCTGAGATTAAATGAACCACTGATGCCTTTATGTGTTTGTTACATTCATATGCTACCTTTTCTCCAGTGAGCTCAAGGTAGTATACACTGATCTCCTCATCCCTGCTTTATCCTCGTAACAACCACGCTGTGAGGTATTGGGGAAAAATAGGAGAGCATCATCAGCATAATGTCTAATATTGCGTTCCTAGTTTTGTATCATCACACCCTTAATGTCTGGATCTCTGTGATTTAGTTCAGCTTAAAGCTTCCCATGCTAGAGCAAATAACAGAGGTGAAAGGGTGCATCCCTGTCTGGTACCATGGGACAGTGAAAATCTTCTGAGAATCAATAGCATTGATGTTCACAACAACAAATGAACCTCTGTAAAGTTTCTGTAAGATATTCACAAACTATCACACCATGTTCATCCATTTCAGGAGTTTGAACGCATACTCGCGTTGCCAGTCCAGATAATCAAAGGCTTTAAATGCATCTGAGGCAATCCACGCAACTGGGAGTGTTTTGGTTTTTGTTTTTTTGCAAAATATATTATTTTAAAAACTTGCATCAACAAAGTTCCTTCTAGGGTTCTCATTACAGCTATAGAATAGCATATATAGAACGTTTATTGCCTCTCCAAATCAATGGAATCAATTCACCCGTCAGGTACCAGACACTGACAATATACATTAATCCAAGGATACAACACTCAAGTGGTGCACATACTAGTCCTGTGAATTAGGCTGTACATCAGATGTAGCAGTACTAATTTCCATTACCATTACTGCTGGAAAAATGGTCTATTACCTTGGTGGTTTTCCCATGCATTTTTCCAGCTGTAGCCATACATAGCCCATATAGGTGGAATCTCTTGTAATTTTAATCCATTGGTTCATGTTCTAGACTTTGGAACAGCAAGAAAACAAGCTTCCCCTCCTTCTTTTATGTGACACCCTTTCAGATATTTAAAGATGGCTATCATGTCACATCTCAGTCTTCTTCAAGCTAAACATATCCATCTCCCTCAGTCATTCCCCTTAGGGCTTGATTTCCAGACCTTTGATCATCTTGGTTGGCCTCCACTGGACATGTTCCCTCCATGTGCTCAGTGAAGCTTATTTCCAAGTAAGTATGCACACTATAGATTGCAGGCAGTGTTTATTGTTCTTAGGAGACTCAACAATGGCTTATCTTAGTATTTCATAATGTCAGACCATTTAGCACACTTCTGATTGATCATTCCTGCACATGTGTGATTTTTTAGAAGGTTTTCTTAGGCAAGGATACTCAGAGCTGGTTTTGCCAGTTCCTTCCTCTGAAATATAGCTAATGAACTGAAACAAAAAACAGAGCACAGGAACTAACAGTATATGTACAAACAGTGTAATGCTATCAAACGACAAAACTAGTAGTTAATTCAAAAGTATGATAATGGTAATAAACAGTTCCCAACAGTACAAAGAACTATAAATAAAATGTATAAGTCCCATATTCCATAATTACTGCAGAATCATGAATCCCCTGTCCTTCATAAGACTTTCAAGAAGATCTCCAAGGTTCTTAAAGAAGTCCACAATCAGGTGAGAAAGTTCTCAAACATAGCATAAGATAGCAAGTGCAGAATTTTCTGGCTGTTCTGATACTTTTCTGTTTTTTGACTTGTCTTCAGTCCTCAATGACTGCAGTAAATGATAAATACATATGCACTTAATATTTAATATAAAAAGACATATTTTATCAAATGTATAAGAACAATAATTATTTCAACCAGTTTAACAAATACAAACTTACCAATAAGGTTGTATGTATACTAGCAACTTCTAATATATATATTCTCCTACTTAGTTCCTAGTACCTAATGTCTTCTAAATCCCTATTATATACTAAATTCTGTTCTAGTCCTAAAGTGCTTCTATGCCCTAATGAAGTAGTTGGGGCCAGCTGTGTTATGGTAGGACCTGGATTGCTAACTAGCTGAGGCTGGTGACTTAAAGGAAGCATTCTAATGATAGCTTCTTATTTTTGTTTCAGTACCTTGTGCTATAGGCTATATATTTCCAGAGAATTTATTTATTTATTTTATATCCTGCCATTCTCCTAGTATGGGACCCAAGGCAGCGTATATACCTTAAAAAACACAACACAATTTTAAAAACACTCTTCTCTATATATTGAAGTTAAAATACAATTAAACCAACTTTGATTTAAAGCACAAATTAAAGACATAAGTAAAATACTGTAGTATTAACAGGAACTGGCAAAACCACTTCTGCAGGATCCCTTGCCTAAGAAAACCCTACTGAATTCATGGGGTCGCCAGAAGTCAACAGGTGACTTGAAGTTATACAAATATAGGATAGAACAGTGGTTCTTAACCTGTGGTTTGGGGACCCCCAGGGATCCACAGTGTCCTCACAGGAGGGTCCTCAAAGGCTTGAAGGCTACTCAGCCCACCTTCTCCCAGCAGTGGAGTGGTCACATGATGGGAGCCAAGACAAAGGCTGGCTGGCTGGCTGGGCCTATGCATTAATCTGCTCCAGCCACAAACTTACAGGAAGAAGCAGGAAAAAAGTCTTCCCTCTCCCTCCAGTGCCTCTGAGGGAGGTTTCATGGATGGTGTAATTTTATTATTATCATCAGGTATTACTGTTGTTACTATTTGTTTTAAATCTTGAGTTAAATCTTGGAGGTCTGCAGCAACCAAAGATGTTTAAAGAGGGTCTCTGGTAAAGAAATTGTTAAGAACCACTGCTATAGGCTATATTTCAGAGGATGTATTTATTTATTTTATATCCCTCCATTCTCCCAGTACGAGACCCAAGGTGGCATACACACCTTAAAAAACACAATACAATTTTTAAAACTCTCTCTCTCTCTATTTTAAAATACAGTTGTCCCTCTGTATCCACGGGTTTGGTATCCATGGATTTAAGTATTCATGGCTTGAAAATATTCTTTAAAAAATAATCCAAAAATCAAACCTTGATTTTGCCATCTTATATAAGGGACATCATTTTCTTACACCATTGCATATAATGGGACTTGTGTATTCACGGATTTTGGTATCCACGGGAGGTCCTGGAACCAAACCCCAGCAAATATGAAGGTACAACTGTACAAATTAAACCAACATTGATTTAAAACACAAATTAAAGACATAAGTGAAATACTATAGTATTAAAAGTAACTGAAAAACCATGGCCGAATTATCCCTTGCCTAAGAAAACCCTATGGAATGTTAATGAATTTTTTAATGGAATTTATGGAATATGGCCTCATAGCCCAGAAAAAACCCTATGGAATTCATGGGGTCATAGAATCATAGAATTGTAGAGTTGGAAGAGACCACAAGGGCCATCCAGTCCAACCCCCTGCCATGCAGGAAATCATGATCAAAGCATCCCTGACAGATGGCCATCCAGCCTCTGTTTAAAGACCTCCAAGGAAGGAGACCCCACCACGCTCTGAGGGAGTGTATTCCACTGCCAAACAGCTCCTACTATCAGAAAGTTCCTCCTCATGTTGAGGTGGAATCTCTGTTCCTGGAGCTTGCATCCACTGCTGTGTTCTAGTCTCTGGAGCAGCAGAAAACAAGCTTGCTCCATCCTCAATGTGACATCCCTTCAAATACTTAAACAGGGCTTTCATATCGCCCCTTAACCATCTTTTTTCCAGGCTAAACATACCCAGCTCCCTAAGTCTTTCCTTATATGGCATGGTTTCCAGACCTTTCATCATTTTAGTCGCCCTCCTCTGGACACCCTCTGAATTGTCAATATCCTTTGTTGCCAGAAGTCAACAGGCAACTTGAAGTTACACGCACATAGAACAGTGGCTCTTAACCTGTGGTCCGAGGACCCCCTCAAATACCTGAAAACTGCTTGGCCCACCTCCTCCCTGCAGTGGAGTGGCCACATGACAGGAGCCAAGGCAAAGGCTAGCTGGCTGGCTTGGCCTGTGCATTGCCATTCAATCTGCTCCAGCCATAAACTTGCAGGAAGAAGCAAGAGAAAAGTCTTCTCTTCCTCTCCAGTGCCTCTGAGGGAAGGTTTAATGGAGGGTGTAATTGGGAGTAATAAACACCTGAGGCGAAGCACAAAAATCAGTGTGTATAGAGCCACTGTACTGTCTATTCTCCCGAATAGATCTGAAACATGGGTCACCTATTACCACCACTTATGACTCCTCGAACGCTTTCATCAGCGCTGTATACGCACAATCCTAAATATACACTGGACTGACTATGTGACGAATGTTGCTGTCCTTGAGCAAGCAGGGATCACCAGCATTGAGGCCATGATATTGAGAACACAGCTGCGTTTCTAGGATGGAGGACCATTGCCTCCCAAAAACAGTACTCTACAGTGAAGTCGCCACGGGTCAACATAAGACGGGCGCTCCAAAAAAGCGATACAAGGACTCCCTCAAGCAACATCTCAGCCTTGGCCAAGTTGATTACCAACAATGGTCCACCCTTGCCTCACATCGGGAGACATGGAGACGCACTATCCACAATGCTGCAGCCTTATTTGAGAAGTTACACCGAACAAGTCTTGAAGAGAAACGACAATGCAGAAAGAATCACAACCTGGAAACATCACCCGGGGAGACCTTCTGCTGTGTTTTCTGCAACCGGACTTGTTTGTTTCAGATTGGTCTTTTTAGTCATCAGCATGCTTGCAGAAAGCGCAGGATGAGTCCTTCCTGAATCTTTGTTTGCGAAGAAAAGCCAGAGAGAGAATTGAATAATAATAATGATGATGATGATAATGTATTATTATTATGGTTTTAAATCTTGAGTTAAGTCTTGGGGGTCCACAGCAAAAAATATATATATTTAAAGGGGGTCCCTGGTAAAGAAAAGGTTAAGAGCCAGTGGGACAGAAGCATGGAAGGCAGGGTTCTTCGTAAGTCTCCCCCCACTTTAAAAACATTCTGGAGCTGTTTAACCCGCCCTGCCCTTGACACACAGCCCCCCAAGAGCACCCCCTTTTCAGCTGCTGTTTCCTGTTTACAGGCTGGCGCGGGAGCTTTTCATCAGGGGGCTTCTGAGCTCACTTCCCCCCCAACAGGAAGCCCTGCAAGACACAGCTTCCCGCCACACCCCACTGCCTGGGCTGGGGTGGGGTGGAGGGCAGAGGAGCCCCAGGGAGGGAAGGAGGGGTGGGTGGGCTTTAAAGGGCTGAGCCTCGCCGCCTCCTCTTCCTCCTGCTTCTCCTCTCCTGCGGACGAAACTCAGCCAAAATGAAGGAGGCAGAAAGGGTAAGAGCTGGGGGTTGAGTTGCTGGCAGGGTGGCGGGTGGGCACAGTGCTTTTGGTGTTGGTGATGATGATGGGGAGGTCTGGACTGGCTGCTTTCTTCTCCTCCTTTTTCTTCCCGGGAGGAAACTGTCTTCTATTTCTATCCTCCCTATTTGGCATCCCTGTGTCTGCTCAGAAGTAAAGCCCATGCAGAGTTCAGGGCAGCCTTTAAACCCCTATCTATCCACACTCCACAAATAGTCCAGTTTGAAACTGGGTTATTTGCCCTGGCTCCTTCGTATGGAATCCCGGGATTTGTAGTTTGGTGAGGCACCAGCACTCTTGGACAGAGAAGGCTGAAGCAACCTTGTAAAATTACAAATCCCAGGGTTCCATAGGAAGGAGCCATGGCCAATGATCCAGTTTCAAACTGGATGATTTGTGAAGTGTGGGATAGGGTAAGTTTTGTTCGGTTTTAGGTTTTTACCACTTTGCAAGTAGTCAGCGTGGTGTATAGTGGCTTGAGTGTTGGACTGGGAGACCAGCATTTGAATCCCCACTCAGCCACTGGGGGACACCTTGGGCAAGTCACATTCTCTCAGCCTCAGAAGAAGGCAGAGGCAACCCCCCCCCGAACAAAATCTGCCAAGAAAAACCCATGATAGAGTCGCCAAAAGTCAGGAATGACTTGAAAGGCACTCAACAACCATGTAGCTTATTTGCCTAGATGCCAGTTCCACTGTGTCCTGGTGTCCTGACCCTCTTTCCAGCAGGTTTCTCTTTGTATTTTTGTTTCCCTGCACAAATAAGCCATGCAGGACCATAAATGGTTGCCTCCCATACAAATAGTGATGCCATCAATGTACCCCTTGCAAAGCAAGAGAGGCCTACTGGTTATGCCCACTGCCCTCCCTTGAAATAGGCAATCGGTGTTTTCCAGATGTTTTGGACCAGAGTTATCATCATCCCTGACCACTGGCTGTGCTGAATGGGGTGATGAGAGTTATAATCTACTGATTTACTGATTACTTACTGATTTACTTACTGATTACCTACCCTTCTAGTATTGGCTGTAAACCCACCCACCCCCTGAATCTTTAGTCCCATTTCCTCATAATTTATTAGGTCCCACCCTATTCCTAAAGGCTGATAAAGTCCTGGCTCTCTATGTCTCTTTAGTTCAAGGATAGGAATCATGAGGTCTTCCAGGTGTTATTTGGACTGCAGCTCCTAGCATTCCTCATCATTGGCTGTGTTGGTTAGGTATACTGGGATTTACAGTCCAAAAAATCTGGAGGGCCGCATGCTTTCCACCCCTGTAAATAAATTCTGTGCTCATTCCAGCGCATCTTTCCATGCTCAGTCTTGCTGAACTCCAGTTCTCTCTTCTGTGATGGAGGGCACAAATGTGAAAGCAGATGATTTTCAGGAGCAGGTAGCAAACAGGTGCTGTGAGAACACTGTTTCTGACCTCTTGGCAGATCAGGGAAAGTTGCCTTTCTAAAGGGCACATGTGAAGAACCCCAAGACTGTCCCTTCAGTGAGTTGGTGGGGGCTAAACATGGATCTTGGAAATATTACTGGTTTGGGACTACAGCTCCCAAAATCCCTGCCAGCATGTGTGGGGAACATTTCCAGCTTCAAAGTAAATGATGTGATGAGGATTCCTCATCTCTTAATTTTATGTTATTTATGTATTTTAATGCAACCAAGGCAAAACACTACTGGCACAGGGAACAGATTGGGGAGGTAAGAGGTATTTTTTTATTTGGAAAATAGGACACAGGAAGATTCAGTCCAGCTCTCATTCTGACACTGTGGTTCAGATCCAAATTGTCCCCCCCCCACCATTGCTTGTTGCAAATATTAAAAGAGATTGGCATTCTGTAATTATAGACTTCCACTGTATTTGTCTAATATAGCCCTGAAACAGATTATGGGACATGTTGCCAACTGTTTTACCTAACTCCTGTGCTCACAACAGCAGCCGGCAAGGCTGAAACTTAGTAGGTGTCATTTGCTCCCAAAGTTCTCTTCTTACTAGGAAAAGTGTAACTTGCTAAATGACTGTCCACTAGGTTACAGTTGAAGGCACAGGAGTAAGACCAGTAGAAGAAGAACAGTGGTGCTATCTATATGCTACTCATATGCCACTTTCACTTTGAGCAACTTCTAAGGTCAGAAGTACCTTGAAAAATTTCAAGGAAACAGACTTTGGCTAAACGTTAGGCGAAAGTTCCTAATTGTAATAGCTGTTCAAAGGTGAAATGGACCACCTTGGGAGCTGGTGGGCTCTCTTTTGCTGGAGATATTTTAAGCAGTGGCTGGAAGGATGCTGGATGCTCAAGTTGTATCTTGCATTTCAGCTCCAGCATTTTGTAGGATTTCCATAGGGATTTAGACTAGATGATTTCCAAGATCGCTTATAATTCTGTGAATAGATTTGTCTCCCTCTCCTTCATACATGTGTAACAAGGAATAGGGATGCCAGGTTTTAAGTTCCCACATAGCCATGGCCTTGGTCCCATCACTGTCTCTCCACCTACCTTACCCCACAGGGTTTTTGTGTGAATAAAACTGGGAGAAAGGAAGCATCTATGTACCTTAGTTCTCCTTTCAGAAAGGATGGAATATACAGTAAATCATAAAATCATAGAGTTGGAAGAGACCATAAGGGCCATCTAGTCCAACCCCCTGCCATGCAGGAAGACACAATCAAAGCCCTCCCAAGAGATGGCCATCCAGCCTCTGTTTAAAAACCTCCAAAGAAGGAGACTCCACCACACTACGAGGCAATGTATTCCACTTCCAAACAACTCTTACTTCTTATTTACTACCCAACTATATCTATTTGCCTGTTAGAACATCCAATTTAATAGCATCTGAGGCTTGTAGCTTGGCAACATTATTATATGAATCAAGATCTGTATATTATGAAAAATCCACAGTGGAGTATTTTTTTTTGTACTCTGCTTTTTTTTTTTTTTTTTGGACTACAACTCCTAGATTCTGGAAGCTGTGAGCCCCAAAACTAGCCTTGCTAAGACCTGAAGATCCAACAGTTTACTAGTCCCTGCCAGAATTTTCCTAATTATCTGCATTCCAAATGAATGGAGCTGGGAATAAAGGTACTACAACTGCCATCATCCCCAGCTAGCTGACTGGGGAAGGCTACACAGACTTTGTCAGCTTTAAAAGAACCACTGCACAAAAACCTATATCCAAGAAATGTGTGGGTTGTTTCCCTAGAAGAGGATGAAAATATGATGTGCCATATTGAAGTACATTTCCCATAGTCTTTCTCAAATAAGATAGCGCAGATTTTCTCACACTGATTGCTCTCTATGAGAAGAGACTATTCATTGGGAAAGCTTTGTTTGAGCATGGTAAATTTCCATGCCATGTTATATCATAACACAATACAAAGCAAAGCAAAATGTGGTGTTTGAATGCCCCACTTCCCCCGTGTGGTGGGAAATCCAAAAATCAGTTTCCTGCCAAGGAGGAAGTGCAGAACTTTTGTGGGTTTTTTGCAATATACAGGTGTTGAGCATGTCCAGTGAGATGGAAACAGCAGATGCAATAGAAGCTTCCCCGTTTTGGCCATCTAGCTCAAAAATTCTTTGGTTGCATGTGCCCCTAGTTAAATGCTAAATATTTATAACTCCATACTTTATTATTTACTTATTTGTTTATTTATTTTCTGCCCCGTCTTTCTCACAGCACAGGATCCAAGGCAGCATGCAACCTCTTAAAAACACAGTACAACTAGAAGGCTCTTAGTACAAAAATTAAAGCACAATTAAACCAAATGTCTATTTAAAAATTGCAAATTAAATATACAAATTAAAACCAGCTTTAAAAACTAATTTAAAACATAATAGAATAGAAACATAACATAACACCACTATGAAAAGCTCCATCTGCCACAACATATTAAAAACCAAATGCCTCTTTAAAGAAAAATGTCTTTACCTGCTGGTGGAAAGATAGCAGAGAGTGGTCCAACCGCACCTCACAGGAAAGGAAGTTCCACAACTTGGGAACAGCCATCAAGAAAACTGTTTCCTCACCAGCAATGCCTGCAATGGTGGTAGGACCAAGAAAAAGCCTTCCTCTACTGATCTTAGAGCTTGGGCAGGCTCATATAGGGACATACAGTTTTTCAAATAGTCTGGACCCAAGTCGTGTAGGACTTTAAAGGTCATAGCCAGCATTTTGAATTCAGAAACAGATTGATAGGCCAGTGGAACTGTTTCAGCAAAGGGGTTATATGATCCTTATAACCTGCCCAAGTGAGCAATCTGCCTGCAGCATTTTGGACCCACAGGAGTTTCCAATCAATTTCCACTTCCAAACTTTATCCACTCAGTTTACTCATGTATGATTTAAACCAGTGGCCATTTTGGCAGTTTGAGTTTTTAAAAAAGTAACTTTTCCAAAGCTTCAGGTTTAAGGCCCTCTCCATCATAGGATTTTAGTCAATGTGGTGGGTGTTAGTGACCACTGAAGAAATGCTGGCCCCCTGTGTCAACTAACAAACTATACATGCACTGGAAAGAGGAAAGGGATTTCTTTCTTAGCTGTGACACAGGAGAATACTGGAGCCATAGCAGCTATCTGTTATCAGTATGTTCAAGGCATACAGCTGTGGACTAAAACAGATATGACTGGATTTCCTGACTCTGTGCTTTCCTAAAGCAGTCACTTCCTCTCTTCATTCATTTTTCCTGATCTAAATTGACCCATCTCCCTAAAGCTACTGGCCCCATGGGGATGCATGGAATCATATAGGCATGATACAGGTACCTGCATAGTGTGTAGTGATTAGAGCGTTAGACTAGTGAATCTGTTTTCAAATCCTCACTCAGCTATGAAACTCACTGAATGACATTGGACCAGTCAGTCTCTCTCAGCCTAAGCTACCTCACAGGGTTGTTGTGAAGATAAAAGTGGGGAGGAGGACCATACATGCAGCTTTCAGCTCCCTGCAGGAAAGGTGAGGTATAAATGTAACAAATAATGTGTGTATGCATATGTGCACATACACACACATAAAAATGTCTTACTTCCCATGGGGTGGGAAATCTTAAAAACTTATTTCCTGCCAGAAGGAAGTGCAGAAGTCTTGTGGATTTTTTTTTTTACAGTAGACAGGGTGTGTGTGTCATGTATATATTTCCCCCAGTGGGGTTCATATCAGTTCAGGAGGAAACGGGATGATGGAGTAGGGATAAAAGGTCAGAAGAACTCCATTCTCCAGCACGGCTGTTCCAATCAAAATAGGAGCTTCTGTGACTTTGAAGTAAGTAAGAGCAAGTAAGTCCTGTTGGAGTCAGTTAAGACTTACTCCCATGTCAATGTGTATACAGAATTACAGGCTTAAAATTATAGAAGAAAAGGGGGGTGTGCTGTCGCAAGTCAAATCTTTTTTGGGTCTGTGTGTGAAGTTAATACAGCCTTCTCCAATTTGGTGCTCTCTAGATGCGGATTACAACATCCACCATCTTCATCCAGTGTGTTGTACTCTGACACATCTGGAAGATGCAAGGTTGTGTTTAACTCACCTATACAGATCTTACAAAAGTTGCTTACAGTCAGCCCTCCACATCCATGGATTCTGCATCCATAGATTCAACCATCCATGGCTTGAAAATATTCTCCTCCCCTGCAAAAAAAATCCAAAAAAGCAAACCTTGATTTTGCCATTTGTATAAGAGACATCATTTTATTACACGTATAATGGGATTTGAACATCCATGGATTTTGGTATCCACTGAGGGTCCTAGAACCAAACCCCAGTGGATACCAAGGGTCCACTTTATTTAGATTATACCTCCCAGGACCCCAGTGGGCATGTTGGCTAGTCAATTCTGTAGCTGCATTCCTAGAAATGTAGCTTTCCCCAGCTCTGCTGCTTATATGTCCATCGTCATTGCCATTTTCTATCCTTTCCTTTCTTGCTACCTTTTTGTCCTGTATCTCAAATTTCTTCACTCCTTTACATCTACCCCTTCCTGTTTTCCATCTCCCATTACCATTCCATGCACACTGAGCATGCTCAGTCCACATTAGTCCAGTTTTAGAATCTAGCCATCCTAAAGGTCTGTGCTTCTGTAAACCTGTAAAGGTTTCTTTAAACCTGCTTCTATTTAACACTTCATTCACTGGGATTTGGCAGGGAGTTGGATTAGTTGGCCCTTTGGGTCCCTTCCAACTCTTCTGATTTTAGAATTTATCACTATTTGTTTGCCATTTTGCAATCTGCATTGCTCAGTAGGACAAGAAGCAAGCACACTGGCATATACACAGTTGGTTGTACAACACTGGCAGTCACAATAAGCGTGATATAGTGCAACCATATGCAAGTCTCTGAGTGTAAATTTTAAATCTGTCTTTTTAACTCATTAAATTGTTTACTTTTTTTTAGCCTTCAAAAATCATTATCTGTTTACACTGTTTAAATGAGTGAGGTTGGTTTTATTATTTACCATTCTGAGATCTTCATTTGTATTTGTACAGTAGCTAGAGAATGAGATATAAATATTTTAATAATAAATAAATAAATAGTTTTGCATGGAATGGAGGCTTTCTAGTGATTTATAAATGAATCTGGAAGTAGCTTCAAATTAGAGAGCTTCTTCATATGCTAAAATTTGGGGTCCTCCCCCCCAAATATTGTACAGATTATTGAAATCCATACCATGTACCAATTTGTCCTGATAGTGGCACATAGGCTAAGTAGTTTCAGATGCAACTTGGGAGTCCTATGGTTGGACATACACAGCCTGACTTTCATGTTTAATGTCAAAATCAGGGGTGGCAGTGGGGAATTCCAAGAAACAGTGCTGTCCAGCAGAGGCAGTGTCTGACCATTTCCCCCTCCTTTTCCACAAGAGGATTCCGAATCTAAATACAACCCGCTGTCCTGGCTTCACTCTTGAAACTGCTATTAAATTTTAAACAGGAAAGAAGATAGGTATTAATATGATGACTGTAATTTTTGTCCTATAGGGTTCATAGCTGCTTTTGAGGTCATGCTGGCTGAAGGATTCTGGGAGCCATAAATCCTTTTTATGGATTTATAAAAATCCATAAAAAATTTATAGTTGAATAAGACTTTTTTTTTTAGGGAATGTTGAGGGTTTTTTAGGGAATGTTGAGGGTTTTTTTTAAGGAATGTTCTCAGGTTTTGATTATTATTTTTTTAATGTGGAGAAAATAGAGGGGGAATAGGTTGACCTGTTCTCCACTGACCCTTCTCCCCCAGTGCTGCTGTTTATATTTTCACTGGAGACTCCAGTGACTTGCCTTAAAGATTAAAAAAGCTAAGCCACAGGTCTGCCACATCACCTGTGGGTGTTGGTCTGGAAAGTTCGAAAAAGGAATGGTTGCTGCTCTGTAATTTGGGGTGAGATGAGTAGAAGCAAAGCCATCGATCAGGGTGTCCTGTTTGCTCCCAGCTCTGCAAGCCTTTGCAGCACATATGGATTTTGCTCACACCTTGTGTACATTGCTAAAAATAAGCTGTGGGGAGCCACAAAGCAGAGAGGAAGGGAGCATAGTACATCCTGCCTCCCAGAGTAAAGTGGTAATGCAATAACTGATTATAATACAGTCTTTTGAGAGAGGGGCTAGAATATGGACATGAGCAAAGGGGGCTTCCAGATCAGGCAGATGATGTGTTCTACCAGCAACTCTCCAGTTTTTCCCCATTGATTCTACTTCTTTCCAGCCATACAAATCAGTGAAGGAGAAAAAGATGGAATTGTTGCATGATGTCTTTTTGATTTGTAGCACCAGGACTCCCCGTTTTGTCAATTAAAGGTCTTGCAGACCATGTAAGCCCAGTCCTTTTCCTTAGTATAACAAATCCAGATTTCAAAGATCCACAACTAGATGGCTGTCCAGCTTCTGCTTGAAGACCTCTAGCAAGCAAAGCTTAACTTGGATCCATTTTTAAACTATGCTTTCCACCAAGGAGTTTATCTTGATATTAAGCTGAAATGTACCCTCTTGTAACTTAAACCCATTAGATCTAGTCCTGCCTTCTAGATAAGCACAGGACAAGTCTTTGCGCTCTGCACCTTAAAACTTGCCTAATTGGATTTGTTTTCAATACCCCTTGGCTATCTTTATTATTCTCCTTTGAACCCAAGTCATCTGGTACAGGCTCTTTTCTTCCTCCCTTCATGTATTTTCAGGAAATGATCAGCCCAAACCCATGTGCTTTTTTCAGAACTGAACTGAAAGAGTTTGCCATCTGGATAGAACAATTAAAATTGTGTCTTCCCCATATGATAGATACTATATATGATAGATAAATAGCCACCCAAATACTCTGAAAGCCAGTAGACCCTGCCTGATCTTGGAAGCTAAGCAGGATCAGGCCTGGTTAGTACTTGAAAGGGGGTGGCCAGGGAATACCAGGTGCTGAAGGTCAGAGGAAAGCAGTGGCAATGGCAAACTCCTTGCCTAAGAAAACCCTGTGTAATTCATAGTGTTGCCATAAGTCAACAGGCAATTTGAAGGCACATGCACACACAAAATAGATAAATACACATGAAATAACTTAAAATTACCCTTCTAATAGAGGCAAAATGCACTACCTGAGAGGCATTCATCATGCTCAGACTGATAGAGCCAACCTTGCTTATTATTTTAAATTTCTGTCATTTCTTCTTTCATCCCTTTTGTTTCAGGGATTAGTTTCTATGTTTTCTTTCATTGGTGACCCCTCACAACATGGATGGGAAACTATAGCAGAGCTCAATATTCACTCTTATGTTGGGTTGCACCTTCTGATTTTTGGCTGAAAATCTGTCCTGGAAGTCTCTGTGTCCAGCCTTTTGACACTGACCAGTCATTTTCTAAACCTCAATAATACTGTATATCTCCTTAGTCGTCTTTTCCCTCCTAAAATCCAGTACCCAGCTAGGTTGCAATGCTGAATCCACAGGTTAGCCAGGTATATGGTGACAGCCAGGATAGAACTAACTATACCATGGAAGCAGGGATCATAGCTCAGTGGCAGAGCACATCTTTTTTCCATGCAGAAAGTTTCTTGTTCAGTTTCTACCGCCCTCTCTGCGGCCCCATTTAACTGATCATTTAGCTGGTAATGGGGGGAGAGGGGGAGGGAGATACAGATCCAACCCAAGATGTTTTGCTGATGAAGGTTAAATGGCACCCATAGTAACCATTCACCCATACAAAATCAAGGTAATTTAGAACTTCAAGCCAGCCAAGCATTTAACTGTTACTTTGGAACCCAAGGCAGAAAATATATATAAAAAAAATACTTGGCAGTCAAAATACAATCATATGAAATGAAGAACAAAATCTATATTTTTGTGACATCAGATACACTGCCTGAGGAGGCTGCCTCATTTTTCCCAATGATAGGGCAAATTTTCTTAACTTGGGCCCTTTCCCAGTACACAGTTATAACTGTATAATTCTACCCTAACTGCCATGGCTACATCCTATGGAATCCTGGTGTTTGTAGTTTAGTGAGACACTAGAGCTCTCTAGCCAAGAATTCTAAATACCCCTTGCTAAACTGCAAATCCCAGGATTTCATAGGCTGTTATCGTGGCAGTTAAAGTGGAATAAAAGCGCTATCACTGTGTAGTGTGAAAGGGCCCTTGATATGAGGCAGTTTCCTCTATACCAGGGATCTGTGTACCTAGGAGTACATACTGCACTTGCAAAGCATTTTCACACTTAAAAGTGGTGTGTGGTATGGTGTAGTATAGCAGAGCATCTGAAATGCTTTAAGTCCTTTTTTTTTTTTCAAATCACACCTTAAACCACAAGCTCACAAGCCTTTGTGTTCATGTGTGACCAGTCTAATGTGGGACGGAAAGAGGAGAGTGGGGTTTTGGGTTTTTTATTTTCTTTAAATGGAATGTACATTCTAGTCAGTGTTGGAATTGCTGTTGTGTTGCAGGCGGGTGAAATAGAAGAATTGGTTTCAGTCTCATTAATAGGAAAATGTGCCTTTTGCTGAACGTAACAAAGGAAGTTCCAAAACCATGAAAACTGTTCAACCTGCAGTGTGATCTTCATCTTGGGCAGGCTACCCTGGCTAAAGATGATAGGAAGTCAAGAGTCTCCTGCCTTTGGATGTCATTTTGGATGAAAATGTGATCTTCTGGAGAGAATCTAAATGTGCTGTCCCTTTGTGAGGTAATTATTATTTGTGTCAAGTTTCTTGGAACAGGTATCCGTGTTTCAAGTAGGGCTATGATATTTTAGTTGGTCAGTTAGTTCAAGTCAGTGAAAAGCAGTTTCATTAAAACATTATTGCATATAAATAATTGATTAAAAATTGTGCATGGCAAGCACATTTTAAAAGAAGCAGCCTATGTCTGTATGAAATAATTTATGGAGATTAAATATATTAATAAATTCATAGATGAGCAGCACAATTCTGTACATGTCTACTCAAAAGTAATCCCATTGAGTTCAAGAGGACCTATCCCAAAGTGTGTATACAGATACAGGATTGTGGCCCAAAGCTCCTACAATTAGCTAATTTTTCTTTAGCTGGGTGAAGACCTTAGTTGGTTAAGATGCTATAGAAAGCTGGGACATGAATTGTTCAAATAGAATTATACATTTTACCTTTAATTATTGTGGAATATTCCAAGTTGATTTTTTTTATCAGAGCATGTGTTTACAGGAAATTCTTCTGGTTTCAGGAAGACAGCTTTGTAAAAAGATCCTGTGGAATTTTTTTAAAAGGATGTTTGGGGTTTTGTATCCTGGTTCTGTAGTATTTGGCATAATCCCAAAAAGGCTGGAATCCTTTTCTTCTCATCTGGCAAAGAGTCAAGAGGGTTTTTTCTAGGTATGGCTATGAGGAGGGTGCCCCTAAGAAATATGTTCTTTTCCTAAATTGGATATCCATTTCTTTATATCATACATTTATGTTTAACCATCAACTCAGCTCGAGGCAGCATACATGGCTCTTGTCCTCCCCATTTTATCCTCACAAAGCCTTGTTAGGTAGGTCTGGCTGAAAGAGAGAGAGAGACAGAGAAGGTGGCTAGCCATAGATCATTTGGTGAGTTTCATGGCTAAATAGTAGACAAAGGGTGAGTTACTTGAGGTAAAGTTTAGCAAAGCAATAGTTCCTCCTCCTCTTTCTCCCAATTCTATTTCATGTTCCTGTGAACAGCAGCAGGAAGTTTTAATGACAGAGTGGGCAAATTCTGGGGGTCAAAGGTCCTCGTGCTGTGAAAAAAAAGGAAATGAGCAGGTTTAGTACTTCTTCGGTGTGTGAGTCTACTTATAAACAAAGACTACTTTTAGAGATAAATTACCATTTTTCTTGTTGTGTTTTGGGGAGGCACAAAAATGGACAAGGGCTGCATGTTGCCAACCCGGTAGCAAAGTTCTGTGGAGCTGGTTTCTCATGTCTTTGAAGCTTCAGTTGCAATCCTGCTCCCAGAGGTCTGATTGAAATAATTGGGACTTTACCGCTGAATGAGCATAAGATCATGCTGTTAGAAGATCAGTTTCTGTGCAGGTTAGACAGATAGCAAACAAGCAGGCACTTAACATATCTTCAGTGGAGCCTCTGCTCTTCTAATTCTTCTAATTCTCTTCTCCCCCTTTCTATGTGTTTCTTTTTTTGAACTCTTGCAGATAATGGCACCTAAATGAACATCTCGCCTGCTGCTTCAGGAAGGAAGCATACAAAACTCTTCCTCCTTCTCTCCCAACCCTTGTACCAGTGCCAACTGTGGTCCCCACTGGTACAGAGGATGGAAGGGCAGGTGGTGTAGAGGTGTGACCCACATGGAACCACTCCACCTCCCAGCTTGGATGACCCCTCTAAACCGGGACAGAAGCAACTTGCAGAACCCCCTTCCCTTCATTCAGTGAAAGCAGATGATACATTCCTCTCCATGATAACCTCAGCCTCTGCTGTTAGCCCAGCCTTGGCTTCCCACTGTTTGGCCAAAAAGAGAGCTAGCCTGCCTTCACACAAAATCTACTGAATCCATATTGTTAAATAAAATCTTCTGACCCAACACAATCTAATTGGTTTTTATCATTTGCAGTTAGTGAGGGAGAGAAAACTAACTTTGGATTTCAGGTGACAAGGGATGGGTTGTTCAGTTTCCAGACATAGAATGTATTAAAAATGAAAAGGATGCAGCGAGAATAATAGGACAGCTAGAGAAAGTGTGTATGGGAGGGGGAAGGGATCCTGCATATTAAAGCAAGGTTGGGAATTATGTGGCTCTTCAGATGATGAACTACAACTCCCAGTATCCCTAACCTTTGGATATGCTGGCTAGGACTAGCAGCTGAACAACATCTGGAGGGCTGCATGATTGTACTGAAAGCTATTTGTGTGTTGTAGGATGAGCATAAAAGCAGGGGGTTGAGGTCAGAGCTTGGGAAAGTTAATTTTTTGGACTACAATTCTCAGAATCCCACAATCAGCTGCATCCTCCAGCTTGCATCTAAAAAATCAATGTTTCCAAGCTCTGTGTGGATGCTTCCCAATGTATTTTTTTTTCCTGGTAAGAAAAAGGACAGAAGAATTGGTAGGAGAAGAGGAGAAAGTTGCAAATAGAAGACAGTGGGTAGACACCCTGTAAAATTCTGTACTTGAGGCAAGTCAATTATATAATTTTTTTTTCTGTCTGGGAGCATCCCAAAATAGGAATGAGGGATTGTAAGATGAATGAGAGGGTAGCTAGGGAATGAGAAGTTGGAGAGGTAAAGTATTAATTGGGGAAGTAAAGATAACTAAGGTGAAGGAACATGTTTAGTAAACATATTAAGGTGAAGGAACACATTATGTAGAGCAGAGCAGAAGTATTTCTACCTCTAAAGCAGGGAACCTACCATCAGGCAGCAGACTTCGGATGTCACAAAACGGCACCAAATTTTTGGTTATTTAATATGTTGTTATATTTTTACTGCCAGAGAAGGAAGGAGTTGCTTATGGGACTTTCTCTCTCAGGGACCAAAATAACTTTGTTCACTCAAGCTACTGTGTACCTTCATTAGGTAAGAAGAGCGGCATCTGTCTGCTTCTCTGCCTCTGACAACAAAATATCTTAGGAGTCAGCTACACGGGAGAATTACATCCAGGAAATATTGTGTTACCTCCATTTCAGTCCTGTCCCAAGTTGTGCCCACAATGCATTTGCATATTTGTTGACGGTGAAAATATCTGAGTTTGTAGTCCACATGGCTGCCTACAGGGATGGGGAGGTTGCTGAAGGCTGCGCGAACAATCTCTCAGCTGACAGTCTGCCAAACGCGGCCCTGATCCTGTGGAGGGAAGGACCAGAGACAACCAGCCAGCGAGTGAACAAGGGAGCATCCAGGACCCCCTCCCCGGCACATGGGCCCTGATAGACCCGCCACCTGCCCATCAGTCAGGAAGGCCGAGCCCTCGCTCTCTCCCTCCCTCGGCCTGGCCCTTCAGGACAGTGCAGTAGCTACCTGTCAGCCAGAGCCTGGGGAGGGGTGAGCCCTTCAGCGGCAGCCCTTCAGCTGCCCATCCCTCTGTGTCCCCCAGCAATGGCAGCTTCCTGGGGTGGTTGGTCCATGTGGTGCGCAGCACTGGGTCTGCCCCACTTGGCCTTTGCCTGTCCTGCCCGGTGCCCCGGCCTTGGCAGCTGCTGCGGCCGAGGGCTTGGCTGTCCGTCAGTCAGTCACGGAGGCCAAGCCCTCAGCTGCAGCCACCGCCGAGGGCCAGGCCACTGGGCGGGCCGGGCTGCTGCAGCTGAAGGCTCAGCCGTCTGTCCATCAATCATGGAGGCCGAGCCCTCAGCCGCAGCAGCCGCCGGGCAGGATGGGTGAGGACTGAGCGGGGCAGACCTAGCATGCACCACACGGACCGCCCACCCCAGGAAGCCACCACCAGGGGACACGGAGGGATAGGCAGCTGAAAGACTGCTACTGAAGGCCTCGCCTGCCCCCAGACCCGGCCGACAGGCAGTTGCTGCCCTGTCCCCAAGCCAAAGGGCCTGGCTGAGGAAGCGAGCAAGCAAGGGCTCGGCCTTTGTGACTGCCTGATGGGTAGGCGGGCAGGCAGCGGGTCCTTTGGGGCCCATGTGCTGGGGAGGGGGCTGAGGAGCAAGTGCAGGGGAAGGGGGTGGGGGAAAGGAGAGGAGCAGAGCAGGCAGATGGAGGGCTGCAGCGGTAGCGGCAAAGTAGGGAGACCAGCAGGAAGAGCCTTTCTATGTTTCTGATCATAACAACAATGGTGGTTCCTGCATTGCAAGGCATCTCTTACAAGTCCACCCCCTCTGAGGTCCGACCAATCACATTTCAACTCTGCTGAGTGCCCCTTTTTCAAGATGGTTGCTGGTTGATCAGACAGCCAATAGTGTGGTTTTCCCCACACTTTTTTTAAAAAAAGACCACAAAACAACATCAACAGTGAAAGCTGTTATCATGGCCCATATGGAGTTTTCAGCCCCCCTCCTTCTGAATAGTGCATATCTGGCCATCCGATTGTGAAGACCAATTATATTCTTCCCGAATTGTTCCTGGTTTTGTTTTGCTTTTTGGCTGTGTAGTCAAGGCCTTTGGCTAGTGCTGCCTCTAATAGTACTAGAACTCAGTCATCTAGTGAAATTGATCAGGTGTAGCCATTGTAAACTGTCCTGTTAATTGCTTCTTAACTGCTAAAGTGTTTCATGCCCATTAAACCACAATTGAACCATTTAGCACTGTTGAAAAGAGGGCTGAACTCATAGGTTCCAAAACTGAGCAGAGATTAGTAGCAGGCTTGGCAGCTTAAGATCCACTTTCACACCTGCAAACTATCGTATCCTTCTTCAAACATGTCCAAAGGGTGGTAGCTGTATTAGTTTGTTGCAAGAAAAACCCACAAAGAGACTTGTGGCACCTTTCAGACTAACAAGTTTTATTTGGCACAAGCTTTGGTGGAAGTGGGCTGCCATCCAAGAAACCTTATGCCAAATAAAACTTGTTAGCCTTTCAGGTATCACAGCTCTTCCTTGTTTTTCCTCCTTTTAAGTAGCCTCTGTGTTATTTTTTTCCTTTGTAATATGCTGCCATCCAGAGGCCCTTTTGGGGGATTGTGTTAGTTTATGGATAGACACTACAAACCTATCCTTGTTTTCGGTAAGAACCTATACTTGTCTGAAATGCAGATCTGATTGAGTTGAACAGGACTTAACTTTCAGGTAAATGTAGATATGATTGCAACTTCAGAGCTTATTGGAAAATAATTTGGTGCACAGAGATTACTCATATATCAAACTCAACAATCAACATCTTAAAATGTAAGAGGTAATTTGGAGTTGAAGAAACACAACAACAAAGTTGATTGTTGAACTTGAAATACAGTATTTCAATTGCTAAGGAACATAGACTTAAACATTAAAGTTACTTAGTAATTCAGATTTTCAAAAATCAAGTAAAATGGTTAAGTTTGTTGATACAGCCAAGACAGGTGAGCTTTTGGAACATATTAGCTCTGAGGAGAGGATTTTTAATTGATAGGTGCTATACTTCCTTTATTGGTGTGCTTTTACATTGCTTATAGCTGTAATTCCATTTCTTTAATGTTGTAATTGTTTTAACTGTGTTTTAATATTCAACTTTTTGTGATTTTATTTGTACCCTTTTATTTTTTACTTAATCTTGGCATGAACATCTTTGAATCTCAGATTTGAGAGAAAAGTAGAATGGAAATGAAATAAAAACACAAATAAATATTGAATAAATATTGAAGTATATCTGAGTGTGTTCTGCGGTAGGAGTATTACATTTCCTATTTTCTTTAATAAATTGGATATATTTCAAGATCAATCACTTTAATTATATTCCACAAGTGGGACTCAAGGTGTCTTACAGAACAAAAAGAGATACAAGTAAACACAGTTCATTTATAAGAATGTTAAAGCTGGGATTCCAAGTCTTTCTGTTGTTTTTTCAAGCTTCTAGCTGCCATGATTTAGTTCAATGGCATCTCAGAAATGTAGCTGGATCCCTTTCTTCAAATTGGTCCACAATAACAATTAAAGGATTATACATTCCTTGTATTACAACTGTGAAATTGATTAACATGTCCAGGGGAATATTAAGCTATACAAGAGTTGCCAACAAAGATTTGCTCTACTTTAAAAAAACAAACATAAAATCCATCTTATGGTGATACCTTTATTAGACCAAACAAAAGGAACAAAATACAACTTCTGATGCTCACATGCTAGCATGATGTATTTTGTGTCTCTGAGCTGTTCTAATGTACGAAACACTGCAAGACGGAATTTGGATTTTGTTTTTATGCTTTATGTTTGTTCCAGACATTCCCCCCCCCCCATAGAAAGACAATCAGTATTCAGAATGACCACTGGAGGGCAGTCTAAATAGAATACTGTAGTAAATGCCGTTCAGAAGAATAATTGAAAAGTTTCCTTATATACCACACAGTCCCTTCTATATGCAAACTCAGTGAGTGTCAAAAGGCTACGGAACAAGAAGGAGGTATCAGCGTGCCCTCCTGAGAAATTATTTAAAGTGAACAAGCCAAAGGGGCATGCCACCGCCTCCCTGATTAAAATAAATCATAGAGTTGGAAGAGACCACAAAAGCCATCTAGTCCAACCCACTGCCATGCAAGAATACCCAATCAAAGCATTGCAAACATGACCATCCAGACTCTGTTTAAAAACCTCCAAAGAAGGAGACTCCACCACACTCCAAGGAACTGCATTCTACTGCCTAACTGGCTCTTATTGTCAGGAAGTTCTTCCTAATTTTTAGGTGGAATCTTTTTTCCTATAGTTTCCTGAGGACTAGGCACACTCAATAATCATGCAATATTGTTGCATGATTATTGAGTTGGCAATAATCCAACTCAATAATCATGCAAATAATTATTGGTAAATAAAACAAAAATGGGGGCAGAGGAAGGATGAAGGAGGTCATGGTTGGTGGAGCTGGAACCCTGAACATGAGCAGCATGTTCAGGGGGAAGGTGTTAGCATGCCCTCTCCCTGCAAGATTCTATAACTGGACATACTGGATACTTTTCAGGGTCACATCACCCTGACCTCTGAGTGGAGGACAGCCAGAGGTCACAATGACCTAAGACGTGTGTAGAAATATAATGGTGGGAAAGCCAAAGTTAGGATTATGTGGAAAGCCCCCATAAAAGGTTTATGTTAACAACCCAATCGTTAAGGGGTATATGTTAATTCCTTCTCCCAGCCCTGAGCGTTTCAAGCAATACCATAGGACCCCTGTATCTGTGGGAGATTAGTTCTAGGCCCCACAGCAGATAACGAAATCCACAGATAATAGCAAATGCTGCCACCAGAACACTGCCCCCACGGGGAAGGGAGAAGGGAGGAGAGCTCTCTCCTCCCTCCCTTCCCTGTCCACACAAGGGAGGTGAGCTCTCCGCCTCCCCTCCTTCCTCCGTCCACCCCCTCACCATCACCATCCACAGATAACTGAATCAGCAGATGGTAAATCAGTAGATACAGGGGTGCTACTGTAATTCAATCATGCAAACAAGCGGCCTTTCCTCAATCCATACCCTACAGAAATCTCTCTTCACACCCCCTCCTGTCCAACTTTACAAGGTTGTTGCAAGCTTCTCATTGTTCTATCAATCTGGAATTAAAGTAATCAGTTGAGCTTTGGTTTCTTTTGTCTATTCCATGGGAAAGCCATCCAAGCTTTGTTATTACTAGCACGTTCCTCCAAGGCACTGAATAAAGGTATAAATAGTCGAGCCCCAACAATAGCAAGGTGTGCCACAGTGTACAGACCCAGCCATTCTCTTTCTCAGCACACCATGGATCAGAACTTCCTGTGCCACCCTCAGGCACCTGACAGTATCTTCGCTGCACAGAACTCTCTTTCTCCAAGATTGGTAACACACACACACTCTCTCTCTCCCCAACCTTTCTTCCTTATCTGCTAGAGCCTTGTATGGTTCATAAGAACATATGTTGCGTATGTTAGCTTACTTGCTGTATTATTCCAATAAAATACTTTATTTTACTTTAACTGAAGCCTCCTCTACAGTTAGTACTGGTATACATAGATGGAAAGATCCCTGAGTTACCCTCTTCTCATAGGCCTCCTATCTCAGTGAATAATTCCCCAAATATTAAAGGAGATTTTCACATCACAGATGGGACTCTAACATACCCCCACCTCTTAGGGTAACAGATTCATCATGCCTAGGCCCAGCAACTGATGAAAAGCCTTCTCTGCTGTGGCCTTGGAGAGAAGAGCAGCCAGCATCTGCTGGACTTCATCCCCTCCCTAACTGCCATTCCCTTTTCCTTGTGTGTGTCATGTCTTTTTAGACTGTAAGCCTGAGGGCAGGGAACTGTCAATTAACAATTGTAAACTGCTCATGTAAAGGACCATGTACGCTGGATGGTGCTATATAAATAAATGATTATGATGACTGATGATGATACAATACACTGCAACATTTCTTACAAAGCTCAGTTGTACCCAATGTTTTTCATTCCACTTCAATAATTTTATACATAGCTGTCACCCACCAAAACTCATACCAGCTAGTTCTTTAGTTGTCATAGAACCTTTTAAGTAGCATCTCTGGCACCTTTTAGTACAGTTCATCCTAAAATCTAGTTTGCTGAGGGAAGCAGGTTGGAGATGCAGTTGTGTGTGTATGTCTCATGTGTAGAGTTTGTTAAAAGTATCATTTCTGAATTCCTAGCCACTTTTCTTGGAAGTGAGAACAATTCCATCAAAGTTTATTCCCCTTATAAAGGGACTTCCCAGGCCAAGCAAAAGGGGACAGTAATGGGGAGAGGGTCAGGAGGATTGTATTGTATCCCTTTCCTTTACTGTCATAAAGCACTTAAGGGCAAATTGTTAATTTCCTGATATAAACCAAGTATGTCTATTTCCCAAAACTGGCCCTCATTTGTAGATCAACCTTTGGTTCTAAAACAATAGAGTCCATCTTTCTCTGCTGTCTGAAGCTTTTATCTGTTAAGGCTGAGTACCTAAACATACAGTCAAAATCTACTGAAATCAGTGGAAGACAGGAACAAATATTCATAAGGCAGTGGTTCTCAATCTTTGCCCCTCCAGAAGTTTTGAATTTCAGTTCTCAGAATCACTGATCATTGATTTATGGACGTTAAAGTTTTAAACATCTGGAGATATGGTTGCCAGAGTGAAAACTGGAGAGAGCACCTGTACCTTTAATTGTTGTATAGAAGAGGGGATTTCAGCAGGTGTTGCTTGTTACCTGGTTGCATGACAAGCACCACCTGCTGAAATTCCCTCTTCTGCACAACCATTAAAAGTACAGGAGCCCTCCCCAGTTTTTATTCTGGTAATGTTCAGATACACCAAGCTTAGTCAGTAGTCAAATTTTTGTTTGCTGGGAGGAAATCAAACTGGTGGGGTGGCTGGACCCAGCAGCACACATCTTCCTTCACTTGCTCACTCACTTGGGCAGGTAGGGGGGATGGGATGGGGGAGCAGAAGGAGGGAGGGTGGATGATGAATGGGTCTCCAGGGCAGATGGAGAGAGCAGGACAGGGGGAGGGGAGGAGAAGAGAGCCAGTCGTAGGAGCAGCCACTGGGGCCCCTTCCTGCTTCCCTTCCAGCATTGGCCTCGATGGGTCTGGGCTTAAGAGTGGCTCCTACTGGATGTTCTGCATGCAACTTCTGTTCTGAACTCATAATAGCAAGTGCCTGAGGAACAACAGGGTAGGTGTGAAGAATCAACAGAACAAGGGGTGCAGTCCTAGGCTGTCACCAATTGTCCATACAAGATACAAGAGAAGTCATTAGCCAGTCCAGAGGTCAGTCACCAATTGTCCATACCAGATGCCAGGGAAGTCAATAGCCAGTCTAGAGATCGATAGAGTCAGGTCTAAGGTCCAGGTCCATAGGCAGCAAGGGGTTAATGCAGCAGTCCAGAGGATGAAGTCAGTCTGAAACCAAAGCAAAGCAGGAACACCAAAAAAATGCAACAGCCAAAGTAAGCAGTTGTCAGCACTGAGGCCTGAAGGAAAAGCACTGGAGGATTTATAGCCAGATTCTCAAGGCCAGGTGGGCCTCATTAACTAGTAATCAGGTTAGAAATTTAGTATTTAAACAAGGCTGGGTGTGGTGTTTCTCCCTCCTGCATTCAGAGAAGGAAGACAGCATGTCATCTGGATCATCTATCACTGGCTGGCAGACTGTTCTTCAGGGTGAGGTAGTTTTTTTCTATCTGCTTCAGCTGCCCTCTCAGAGGGATCCAGGGCAATCTCTTCAAAGTGAACCAGGCTTTCTCTGTCTGTTTCATCTACATTTTCTGATTCCTCATCCTCTGAGCCCTCAGCAACAGGGTTCATGACAACTACTGAGATTTCCAAGTGTGTGTGTATGTGTGTGTGTGCAAGCATTTACAGAGAGATGTGCAGTACTTTCTCTCCCAGATGGGCAACAAGAGCTTGGAACGTGCACACGTAGAGGAACAGGGCAGAGGCTGTGAGCAATAATTTTGTGAAATTCAAACTGCTGAGCAGCCTGGGCTGAATCCATACAAGGGGTATATCTCAGCTCCAGTGCACAGTATCCTGCCCCAGTTTGACCTCATTAACACCACACTCATCCAGACTCAAATTGGTCATGAAAGCCACACATTTCCCCCACTCAAAGTCACATATATGTTTTGATCATACAGAAACAGCAATCACATTGCTCAGGTAATATAATAACTGGCACAAAGTCAAACATTTCTTACGAGGGAATAGTGTGAGCAAAAGTGAGGCATAAGTTGGGCAAAACACCAGCATTTTTTCTACAGAAATCCAGGGTGGATGGTTCCTTTCAAAAGCCGGCTCTACTGCCTCCACAACAGGTATGTTACATGCTCACAATAAAGAAATGTGACTTATAGCGTCTGTGAGGATTGCAGTTCCATTTAATAAACAGTAAAAGAGATTAGATCACACCCCATAGCAAAGTGCTATTGACAACGCATAAGGGTGAATGTTATCAACAAAAGCAATCAATCAGATAGAACCAGCACCCAACCAATCAAGCCTACTAGTTCAATCAATGCAACATAATTAAGTTCAAAATACTGAACCAGTGTTCTTCTCAGTGGCCTTTGTGGTGAGCCTTCAGTGTTTTGTAATTGATTCTGCATTCATCTGAGCCACATTACATTTCAACAAGGGCAGCATTTAATTCAGGTTTGGTTTCATCTGGAGAAGAGGTTACTGGAGACCTCTGGTTGGGATGTAATCTTTGGGTCTGGGGCATAACTTAGTGCCTGGGAGCCAAGAGGCAATAAATACAAATACAAACTGATACGCTGTTAAAAAACTCCCAAAAAAACACCAGGTAGACTTCATGCCTGGTTGCCTGGGTCCCCTCACACTGGCGGCAGCAGCATCCCTTGGCTGCCACCACCATTGCCAGTTGACTGCCTAGGTACCATCACAACAGTTGGAGGGTATGTGCTGACTGGAAATGATGCAGATTGTAGTCCAACACATTAGGAGGGCATCAAGTTGAGGAATGGTGGTATATAGAATTGCAGCCAATGTTGGGGGATGGAGGCTCAGGAAAGAAGGTGGACTCCCCTTCCGTTTAGAATATTCCAAACAACTCTTCAGTACCAGTATTAGACAAACATTAGCTCTATTAAGTAATATTTATTGATCACTAAAGAACATCAACTGGTAGTTTTGGCTGAAAGATATTTTCTACAAACCCCAAGTTCAGTGTGGCTTACTCCTGTGTAAATTTATATTAAACTGTAGCCTAAAAGCAACAGGATTATAAAGGCAGCATAAAACATTCAATGGATTAAAATTATTTGTATTGATACAATGAAAACCTAGGAGAATTAAGGGTTGGATCCTCATTTAGAAATCCTTAGTAATTCCATCAGTGACATGTAAGCTTATTTTATGTATGTATTTATTTTATTAGGACAGAAGGAATGGCACTCACACAAGTCCTAATACAACAAAAGACTAAAACAGATTAAAAGCACAAATAAACATGCATCAGTAAGAGAAAGGCCAGCAACAACCTGGTTAAAAGACCATTCCATGGCATCCAGTTTAAATTATTAACATGTCCAATTTATTTCTGAGGGTTTACCCTAAGCATGATTAAGTCATGGTCCAACCCAAAATCTTTGTCTGACTCCAAAAGGAGAATATGTTGGTGAGGCCAGGCAATGTTGGTGATGTTCTGGGGAGAACGTTGCACAATTGAGATGCCACAACTAACAAGGCCACCTCCCCCGGTACACTTGGGACATCTTCCAATAGTCAGTGCATCTACTATTCACAGATATCAGACTCATTTACGGTAATCAGATAGGAATTCTATGCAAATATAATAGTTTCACTGATTACAGTGTATGAATCATGTGAGTTTTTCATGCTTTTTTGTTTATTTGTTAAAGCTTCCTTCATGAGAAAAATGATTTGTTATTGTCTATTGTCCAGAACGGAGAGTGTTGTGCACAATATACGTGTGTCTATGTGCATCCTGTGAGTCAGGCCTTGAATTCTGCACCTAGCATAAATATTTATCCACTGGATATGTCTGATTTGAGATGTTGTGAGCTGCTTCCTCTTTGTTCTGGGAAGTGCTACAAACAGGGACATGCAAATGTGCATTGTGCCAAAGAAGGACAGGGAGCATGACACTAAGAACTTGGAAACAGGAACTCAAACAGCATTTCAGAAGGAGATGGAAGCTGCTGCATTACTAAAATCCATGTTATTTGGCTACCCGAGGCAATACAAATGGCATATCTCTCCCAAAACCTAAGTACTGTAATTAGCAAAGGCTGGCAGTTATTTTGATAGCCATCCTACAGAAGAGGCCTAGGTTGCCAGAGTAGTGTCATCTCAAACGATGAGATTTCAGGGCTAGAACCTGAGACCAAGGACTAGACCCCGGTAGGGTTGCCAATTCAGGATCATCCCAGGCTCTGAGATTTCCAGGCCCAAACCTGAGACTTACAGCGTTTCTACATGGGTAACCTCCCCCCCCCCAACAACAACAACCCTGTACTCACAGCACAGTTGACGCATAATGTTTTTGATGATGTGCATTTTCACCGGTGTTTCTGCATGAACTCCAGATCTGTAAGATTTGCAGTTTGCTTCACGTTTCAGGGGAAAACCTGGATTTTTGGCCATGTGGCAGCTTTATCTCCACTTATCCAGTAATACAGTACTCTGGGACTGCATATATTTGCATGCACAAGTGAAAAAAAAAAAAAAACCAGAGCAGCCCCGGCCATGTGGCTGGAAATAGTACAATGTGATCAGTGTAGGTCCATTCTTTTACTCTGATGTAGATTACAATGTGGTGGGATACTTTGATCTACAATCAGACAAGCCCGGTGCACGTAGCCTTTACAGGGGCCACTGTGAATCAAAGAAATCCGCCATGGCTACAAGGTAGGTGCAGGGTTTCCCACCAGTTTAGACAAGCCCCTAGGGAGAGCCTCTGATGATGTCATTAAGAATTATGCGTTAGTTTTCTAATTTTACTATGTGCATGTAACCAATAAACAGATATAAAAGCAGGGCCGGTTTAACCTGTCTGCCAAATCAGCATTGGCAGGGGGCCCCGAGGTCAAGAGGGGCCCCCGTGTTGGCCTCCTTAATCTGACAAAGGAACAGCCAGGAGACAGCCGGGAGGAGCCCCCTCTTACTCTCCTCCTCCAAAACCCTCCTGCTGGCTTCTTTAAAAACAAAAAACAAAACAGCCTCTCCAAACTAAAGAGAAAGAGAAAGAGAAAGAAACATCAGCCCTCCGTGGCAGAAGCTGGAGGGAGAGGCACATCGGAGAGGGTGAGTGTGTGTGTGAGACAGAGAGACAGGGAATTTGAGGGTTGTCTCCCTCAGAAAGGGCTTCTTTCTTTCTTTCTTTCTTTCTTTCTTTCTTTCTTTCTTGCCCATATGCCTTCAAGTCATATGGGGGCCCCAAAGTAAAGCATTGCAGGGGGCCCCAAAATTCCTTAAACCGGTCCTGTATAAAAGAGTTATGCATTATATACCAACCACAGTTGCTCACAGCTTGTCATTCACATACACACACACACACACACACACACAGAGAGAGAGAGAGAGAGAGAGAGAGAGATTACTTTTTCAGATAAGGCTTACTGCACAAGAAGACTCCTGGAGAGGTACAGCGCTGTCGCGCATCAGGGCATCCTTTTCAGATTCCACTGTCCCTCTCGCAGCATCGTCCGTGACAGTTCCGTGTCGCATCTACAGCAACCATGTCATTTTTTACTCACAGAAGTTGTTCCGTGAGTAAAAAATGGCACGATTGCTGTAGATGGGACCCGGATCTGTCACGGACGATGCCGCAAGAGGGACGGCAGCGTCTGAAAAGGACCCCCTGTCACGCAACACGTCGTACCTCTCCTGGAGTCTTCTTGCATGGTAAGGCTTGTCTGAAAAAGTCCAGAGAGAGCAAGAGAGAGGACATATTTTCCCATTTAGAAATTAAGACAGAAATCCGACTCAAGAGGCTGTTCCCAGGTCAAAATGAAATGAGGAGATTATTCCTTCTCACTTACTTGGGGAGATAAAGAACGTTTAATCTAGCCTAATTGCTTCTTGCCACAAAGTAAAGGCTGAACAAAATGGAGAGTGAACCCTGGTAACCACAATGACTGGGAAGGAAGGAGGAAGCAAACTAAATAAATACATAGACCTTCTAGCGAATCTTTGCAAATTGCATCATGAAATCAGTTAAGCCTTGCAAATTTATAGCAAGCTGCTGCTTTATTAGCTGAGCTAGAGACTTACACCTAGCCCTGTCTTCTTGCTAAGAGCTGAGCACCCCAAAACTGTATCATTTGCACCCTTGTCTGCCACCTGGAAATGACTCATGAAAACTGAAGAATCAGGGCCAGGCCCTGAGATTTGGCAAACTAGCCCCTGGTACCATCACAGGCTCTAGTGACATCTTTAAAACCAATCACAATTGCTCAGAATATGCCATTCAAATAAAAAATACCAAGTCTAACAAATGAGGAAATTATATATAAGCACAATATATAGGGTTGCCAGGTATCCCTTATCATAAGGATTGTCCCTTATTTGAGGGCCTCATAGGACTGGCAGGAGCCTCTTATTATAAGGGATGGCCCCTATTTTAGAATTGCAAAGTTTTCCTTATATATATAGACTGAACAAGATGCCAAAAAATCCAGTATTTTGGGGTGTGAGCCCTTTATAAAGACAGAAATGGGTGTATCGTGTGATTTATTAATGTGGGCAATATATTAATTTTACAGAGAAATAAATGGCTAGATTAACTGAAATCAATACTTACGTTTGCTGCTTAGGTAAAAAACAAGCTTGCTAATAACTGCTTCCTGATTGTCAATACTGCATGCCATGAATTTGGAGCGTCCCTTATTGCTATTTTGAAAACCTGGCATCATTATGAGGCAGTACTCTTGCACTGAGATTTCTCCATCTCATGTGGACATCCCACCCACGGCATATTGCCCAGGGCACCATCCAACCTTGGGCTGCTTCTGCAGAAAAGTCTTCACCAAGTGGTGGGAAATGGCAAGGGAGGGATCCAAATAAGACCCTTGGTGCTGTTATCTGCCCTGACACACCCCCCCTCTTTTAATAATTCACCAATTGGCCATTATTGGCACTCTACGTGGTTGGCAGTAGACCAGGGACTCCTAAATACAAGGAATCAAGGTTTGCTCAGAAAACTAAGGAAGTAGCCTGCTAAAATTCTTAAAAGACATGCCTGGGAAAGGATTACGTCCATAGAAATGAATCACTCAGTAATCCCATCAAGGTAGCTGGACACTCATTGCTTGCAAAACTTTTTTTTCCTCATACCTTTCCTAAAACAATAGAAGTTTATCTGAAACCCATCAGTTTTAATGTTTCAACCATTAGCAATCATTAACACATCTGGAGAATCCATTGTTTAATCTTGGGAAACTCCAGCAGACATTGTATTCCGCTCAAAACACTCCCTTCAGGAGGAATATTAAATATAAATATCACCCCAAAACACAGCCAAATTGTGCACAGCTTCCTTCATCTCATCACTCTGTGTCACCATGTGCATAGCCTTCATTCCTCTGATTACTCTGTCCATTTGCTATGTAACCCTCAGAACACCATCTGAGTATCTTCTGCTGCATAAATCTCAGCTCTTTGGATAGGTACAGTATAGCCCATCATCCTGAACTCTATTCCTCTATCCCAATACTTCCTACTTTCTTCGTTAGCCTTGTGTGACTGCTTGAAACTTGAGTGTGTGTGTGTGTGTTCCCTTGATTATTTTTCAATAAAACCCATTTATATTTCATCCCCTGGCTTGGAGTCTCCTCAGTTACTACTGGTATACATAGGTCAAAAGGTCCTGCCATTCCCTGGCCTCTTGCTGACATCTTGAGCTAATTAGACTTCCCCATATTAAAATTTGGACACTAGTGGGCTTCCCACGGGCCCCACACAGTTCATGTAACAGTGCAAAGTTTGCTACAATCTGGGTGTAGTCACTGAGAAGGCTCTTTCTTGTCTCCTGATCAAGCATTTTCCCTGTGCAGGTAGTAGAAAGAGAATGGCCTCTTCATCAGATTTAAATAAGGCTGATACAGGAAAAGGTAGTCTCCAAGGTATTATAAACCAAGATATTCTAAAGCCGTTTAGGGTTTGTAAAGTAATTACAGTTGTCCCTTCACATTCGCTGGGGTTTGGTTCCAGGACCCCCCGTGAATACCCAAATCCGTGAATACTCAAGTCCCATTATATGCAATGGCAGAGCAAAATGGTGTCCCTTATATAAGATGGCAAAATCAAGGTTTGCTATTAGGATTGTTATTTTTTTAAGAATATTTTTCAAACCGTGAATACTCAAATCCGTGAATGTCAAATCCGTGAATGTGGAGGGACAACTGTACTATTATTTTGGGAATCAGTGCGTGGTTGGCAAGATAGATGTAACATGGTTTCATAAGTGTGAGCAAGAGGAAAAGTTATATGAATGTTGCCATTGTTTAAAAGATGCAGATATAAAAGTTGCCTATGTCAAGATCTGAGGCTGAAGCTGAACTATGACAAAAAGGGAGGGGGCTGTGAGTCGAGTGTGTATGTATGGCAATGGATCAAGAAAAAAAAACTCTGCTCAGGGGAAACTTAAGGCCTAATCATGATATTTAAAAGCATATAACAGTGTATTTAATGAGATTTTGGGATGAAGCTTTTAAAAAAAAAAGCATCCAAATGCCAAGCTTAAAAAGCCCTCCAAATAAATTCCCCCTCCCCACAAATTCAAACATTGCTCATATGTCTCCTCTGAAGTGTCCCCAGTTAAGAGAGGTTGCTCTGAAAAGAGCTGGCCGTCCCTTGACACGTTCCTTTAGTTTCCTCATCCGTTTCCGTTCCTTTGTCCATCCAAAGATGCAATTCTCAAAGTTCAAGGGACTTATTCAGAATCAACATAAATATAGACAAGGTCTCAGAGTCTGGAAATAGCCACCACAATACTGTGGGTGACAAAACACACAGGTGGTTTCTAAATGGAGGATGCAACAAGGGCCCACAGCTTCCTCTTTGGATGCCGGAGTGCAATGTGTCACCACCACCACACAGGAGCTGGGTCTGAGATGGCAGGACACAGGGAAAGAAGGCCTCCAAGAAAAAGGTCAGGTCGAAACAAAGATTTTTTTTTTGTCCAAGGGAGACAAAATGTCCTTTCATACTCTCCAACATTAAAAGGGCATGTCTATACACCACACACACACACACACCCCACACACAAATGGAGTGTCCTGCAGTAATGGCAATTTGCAGCAGTTGTGAGTTGTCTTAATGGTGTTTTAGCCCCCAAAAACTTTGAATGCCCACCAGTCAAGATGGCGGCCGTGAGTGAATTACTCATGTTTTAACCTACTGTAATCTGCTGCCACTATTTGAACGGTGCACTAGAGCAATACTTTGGCTTTACTAAAAAGATTTTTTTTATTGCCTTAGCGTTCATTTACTGAGGTGAAAATCCAATATGGCAGCAGTGAGTGGTTACCATGTTAGCAAGCCCCATCCCTCGTGCTTGTACAGCCAGTCAGTTGTGTGTTTCCTCTCCTATGGGAAAGTGATTCAAAGCAAATAACTCGTCCCAATGAGCAAGAATGTGCATTCTCCTCACTGTTTTTTAAAAAATCTCTGTGGAAAGCCTTTGCAGCTTTTCCTTTTTGGAGTTTTTGACGGTTTTGACCCCCCTCTTTCTGAATATGTCAAAACAATGTGTGACCCCATTAAGACAGGTAGGATACTCCTCGCATTCTGTGAGGAGTATTTTCACCATTAGACAACCCAAACTGGGACACAAGCGGCCGAGCAACGTCAGAGTGTGGTCAAGATGGAAATGGTTACTAAAGAGGAAGAGCTCATAAGTTAGGAGAAGTTGTAGCTGTTCATTTTTGCTTGGGTCTATAGGGAAGGGCAAGATTCTGCCCCCTTCTCCCATCTCACAACTGCTGAGTTAATTGGGTGCAAAAGTCCTTTTACACTTTGAACTCAGTTTGCAGCAATTGTAGTAAACTGAGAACAAGGGAAGAGTGAGAGGAAAGAGAAACTGGGACATTTTAAGAGCAGCTGAAACAGTGGGATGCTTAAACAGGACTGTCCCTAGCAAATCAGAACAGTTTGAAGATTTGACCGTTCCTTCAGTTCTATGTCGGTAAAATGAGTACCCAGCTTGTGGGGGCAATCAGCTAACACACATTGGTTAGAATAGTATCAACCTAGTCTTGTTATACTGGAGCTAATATTTTAAATACTGCTTTTAGCCTGTTTTTATCCTGTGTTTTTATCTTTATTCTGTATCCCCTTTTTACCTGTGCTGGTCTATGACCGTAATAAAGATTCTACTACTTCTACTACTAACACACATTGGAAATTGCTTAATGCAGTGTAGATGTGTAAATTGCTATTGCTTAAAACAATTTGTAAGCTGCTCTGATAGCCTTGTGGCTGAAGAGAGGGGTATAAATAAATAAATGTACATAGTGAGAAAGGTCCTCCGAGGAGAATGTCTGTCCCAGCCCACATACCCACTAACTGTCCTGATTTGGCAGGGACAATACTGATTAATCCTCTGTCCTCCTTTTTTTCCCAGCTGGTTCTCGACCATTCTCTTCTATACAGCCATTAAAGGTACACCAAGCATCTCCAGATTTCACTGTGGCAACCCTTTGACCCCAAGACTGATAACTGGGGGTTAAACAAACAAACAAACAAACAAACAAAGGAAAGCCAGAGGGCTCAGATAGACAGGATAATTAATTGAGGATAATAGCGCATTAAGTCACCATCACAGCAGTGTTCATTTGTCTCCACAATGTATTCACAAGATCGCTGGTATGGGAAGCTATCCATAGTTTGAAGTTCACATGGAGCATGCCTGCAAATAAAAATGGTGGCCACAAGTGAATTACTCGCATTATTATTTTCCAAAATCTCCTAACGTTCCTCTCCCCACCCCCTTCAATCTGAGATGCGGAAGAGTGATCTTCTGCTTTTAAAAAATTGCTTTAACACTCAAAAATCGTGCACAATTGCTTCCATGAAAATGAAAGTGAAATTGCTTCCATGAAAGCTCCGGCCACCTCATCACCAACAAGCCCACCCCTGCACAGGGCGAACCAATCACATTTTGATTTCTTCAGTGTGCCCTAATTCAAATTGGTTGTTCAAACAGGCTAGAATGTGCATTTCCGCATATTAAAAAAAAACAAAAAAAAAACACCCTTAGTGAGAAACAGCTAAGGCTGTTATTGCAGAGTACATGGAGTTTTGGGGGGGGCTCCTTTCGAATATGGCGAAGCTCTCCAGGATCTCATCAGGACAAAAGGTATTCCCCTTGCATTCTGTGAGGAGTTTTTATATCGTCTAGACAACACCAGAGCCAAGATGTAATGTTTGCCATGCAGTTGGCAGTGTCATACAGCAGATTTTTTGTTTAAAATATCCAACACAAATGGTATGGCGGAGCAGAGGGACTGACCCAGATTGGGACCATGGCTTTCAGAAAGTGTTTTAACACTTTGAGCCTGCTGCAATCCAAGTCAACATCCCTTTGCATGCCTGAAATTTGAAGCGGGTGAGAAACTTGACAAAGGATGAAAGTCAACACCACCAACATGGTTCTAATCCATCAACCTCCCTCACATAAACTGTGTGGCTTAAAGAAATGTGCTATACAATTGTTGTTGTGTGCCTTCAAGTCATTTCTAACTTAAGGTGACTCTAAGCTCTCTCAGGGTTTTCTTGACAGAATTTGTTCAGAGGGGAGGTTGCCCTTGCCTTCCTCTGAGGCTGAGTGTGACTTGTCCAAGGTCACCCAGTGGGTTTCCAGGGCCAAGTGGGGATCCAAATGATGGTCTCCCAGTGTGCTAGTCCAATGCTCAAACCACTATACCACACTGCTCTGCCATGCTATACGAGTAGCAGATTACATGAGAGACCAAGACATCTAGTTTGGCTGTCAAATGTTTGCATCATGAACAAAACTTTATGGTGACATATAATCCACTCAATACATGAGAAATTCAATTTAAAAAATGGATCATAGTACCTAATTGTTTTCATGTTTGTATAGCTCTGTCTATGTGCATGTACGTGAATAATTTTTAAAATAACATGAATGAGTTTATTTTTGTTTTTCCTTTACAATCCTGCAGGACAAGACCACCTTTAGAATGTATAGGGATGGGTCACAGTACAAACAAATTTCCATTTTCTATGTATCCAAAATCCTTGTTTGTTATTTCATAGTAGTGTTTGGCTTATTAATGCTGCTTGCCCTTCTTTTTCTGCTTATGTTCGTCATGACTGGCAGAGCTGGGTTGCTACATGCCTGGGTGGTTCCACAATAAACCTTTATTGTGGAATTATCATACTTGGCACATTCTTTTTTTACAAGCTATCAACACAATGTAATTATTGGAATTTTGTTTGCTTGTTACATTTTTACACTACCTGCCCTCCAAGGAATTAAAGGCAGTGCACATGGCCCTCCTCCCAGTTTTGACCCTCACAACAACCCTGTAAAGTAAGCCAGGCTGAGAGATAACTAGTACACATTGCCACTGATCATCAGGACTGCAGGACTGTGGAACAGGGGCAAGCCAGGGTATTTGGCCTGTAGATAAGCCCTTGGTTTCTTCCAACATCTTTGATGAGCTTAGCCTCCTAAAATGTGCACCAAGGTAGACCAGATGAGTGACCTCTCCTGCATCTGATGCATGCATTTGTCAGAGCGTTCTATCTCATCTTTATGATGAAGTGTTTGTTGTTGTTTTTTAAAATGTGTTTTTACTCTTGCTGCTACTATTTGGTTTTTGGCTTCTGAGAATGGGGGATTCAAGGGATAATGACTAAGCAGGATGCATGTGAGGCACAATAAGGGTGTTTTTCATCATGATCTCCTGTCACAAGTGTGTTGGAATCCCTGAGGGATTCCACTGGCCCATCATGACCATCTGCACAGATAATGCCAAGTTCCCTCTCGTTCTCTCTTTTCCCAGTTCCCTCCTGCGCTCAGCCTCTTGACTGAAAGTAAAGATTCCTCTTGGGTCTTTCGACCCCTTGGATGGAGTGAAGAGACACTACACTGACAGATCCTCTTCACAATGCCAAACCTTCCCTGCTGGGTCTTTCACCCAGGCCATATTTCCCCTCCTACTGAGAGCCCCCAGCTGTTTCCTCCTTGCCACCCCCTTCTGCCCCCCCATTGTTCCATCGTCAGGGATGCACAAACGTCATATGTGTATTTTTTCCGGCCCCTTACAGCTGCTGAGGAAAACCATAAACATCCAAGGACAGAATGAAAAACAAACTCTCTCCTTCTTCGTCACCACACTGGGAAGGAGATCTTGGTTCCACAAAAGGAGCCTTGAGGAGCTTCCAGTTCTAGCCAGTTATATCCACTGATCTTTCAGTGGTCTTCCCACATGTTTGGTGACATCATACCAAGGTTTTTGACCAGCTGCTGATACACTGCAGAAATAATGCAGTTTGACGCCACTTTAACTATCATGGCTCCATCCTATGAGTCCTGGGATTTGTAGTTTATTGCGGCACCAAAGCTCTCTGACAGAGAAGGCTAAATATCTCACAAACCTACAAGTCCCAGAATTCCATAGCATTGAGCCATGACAGTCAAAGCGGTGTCAAACTGTATTATTTCTGCAGTGTGTCAGCAGCCTGAGTATATACAGTTGAGGGGAAATTGCTGCTTTGTTTTGGTTAAGAAGTACCTATAGGATCCCCAACATATCTTCTTTTCATACTTCTTTTCATTTGGACAACCGATTCACAGCACAGCACATTCCAGATGTGGAAAACTGATTGGACGTGTGCAGGGAACAGGTTTGCTGGCAACAAAGTGGCTGGAAGCGCCATTTTGGAGTTTAGTGGTAGCGATTATGTGCATTATTGCAGCTGTGAGGCAACCAAACAGATTTTTCAAACAGAAAATTGTACTTCTGCATCTTAGATTTAAAGTTAAAAAAATGACAACTGTGCAGTGGTGGCAACTTGTGGAAAATAGGAATGTGATTAATTAACTCCCGGCCTCCATCTTGATTTGCAGGCATGGCTGCGTGTGAACTTTAAATACAAATAACTTTGCATACCAGTGATTTTGCCAAACAACAACAACACCATGGAGACAAATTAACGCTGCTGCAATTTTGTATTAGTGCGCAGCAATCTACATTATATCACCTCACCTAGCCGAGACACATATGTGATTTATGTTATCAGGGGTCCCTGCAACAAATTACTTATATATAGGAAAAACCATCTAGAGCCTTAAAAACTTGTGTAGAGTAACATCTTAGCAAAATCAGGAACAGAAAATTAGGTGCCCCTTTAGTTGACCATTTTCTGGAACATGATCACGCCTTTAAGATCTGCACTATTGGGTGTGTGAGAAACTTTTCTCCCAGAATGAGAGGGCCCTGCTAGGAAAAAAAAATGATTGGATTTTGAGATTTAACATATTAGTCCCCCATGGTCTTTAAAACTTGAGTTTTAACAAATCCTCTAACCTTCCACTCTGCTGTAGAATTGCTATGATAAGGATGGCCTTGGTTTTCCGTGGTTTTTTTCCGGGCTCACAGCCCGGAAAAAAAACACAGAAAACCTATGGATGCTGGCCATGAAAGCCTTCAATTTCACAATGTCCTTGGTTGTTATTGTTGTGTGCCTTCAAGTGATTTCCAAGTTATGGTGACCCTAAAGCAAACCTATCATATATTTTTTTCTTTGCAAGATTTGTTCAGAGCAGGTTTGCCTTTGCCTTCCTCTGCTAAGAGAGTGTGACTTGCCCAAGGCCACCCAGTGGGTTTGCATGGCTAAGTGGGGATTCAAGCCCTGTTCTCCACAGTCCTAGTCCAACACTCAAACCACTACACCATGCTGTCTCTCATGTTCTTGAAAAATCTGAAACAGTATAATACTCTGTCCTCTACTTCTCAAACTATCAGTTGCCAGGCATAAGCTTTGGAGACATTCTTTTTGGAATACCTGCAGTTGGTTTTAGAGTTGAACTGTAAGTCCTATTTTGTACTTGTATAAGTTTATTTGGGTTAATAGGTGTTTTAAAAATCAAGACATTTTAATGGATTTTGATGCTGCAAACTAGCTTGTCATGGCCATGTACTGACTAGTGTTGCTACCTTGAAGTTGCTGAGGTGACATGGATAGAAAAAAGTGTGTTTTATACTACAGGCAAGTAGCTTTTAATAGTCTGATTTTTTAAAAAGTAAACAGTAAATAATATGTTTACTTTTGAAAAATGGGAACTCAGATAATTTTTTTAAACTACAGCTGTGCCAGTAACTAACTACATGGAAGAATAATTATAGCTTACTTTTTCATAATCTGTAGGCATCTAGGGGTTATAGCTGGTCCTTTGTCTACAGAGAGGACAGTGATCATCAAATCAGTGAAATCACCTTAATACTTCACTTCTATACTGATTCTACAGTTTCCATTTTGCAAGTCAGTCTACATGCAGAGGAAATGGCCATTACATCTGGACAGATTTTTGAACTTCTAAAATCTTCTTTAGTCTCCTTGATTTTTCAATCATCTAAGCTTAAATAAGAGTTCTGGAGAGCCCCCAAATTTGTATTTTAAACATATACCTTCTCATTTACACGTTCTCCATCTTCTATCAATTAATCAGTGACCAGAACCAAATTTTAGTGGCATAGCTGGACTACTTATATATGCAATTGTTTAGGCAGCACTAGCAATAGCATGCCAAACTGTCATTTCCCTAGTCCTAGGTATTTGATCAGATATGACTGACTCATGATTAGATGTATTGGCCTTTGGCTCATTGAAGATCTAATTCTACATTTTGGGGAATAAGATGTAATTTTAGATGATATATTGTATTTCATTTTTGTGTATTTCCTATGTGAGATGCTGAGAATAATTTTTTAAAGCATTCAAGAGATGTTAATAATAACTGTTCTAGCAAACACAGTTCTAGGCCTGCCCACTGAACACATTATGACTTATTCCTGTGTAGAACAATACTGTATTTCTATGAAAATGTGTTTGAAATTTTAAAAAAGGAGGCAATTTACTCAAGATTAAAAAAAGATATTATTTCTTCTATTTTTAAATCAAGAAACTTGAATATCTAAAAAAAAATTACATGTGAAAGAACACTCTTTGATGTGTGAAAGGATACTGCACTGTTACCTAGAAAAAAAACTCCCATATGAATATTGGTAGAAGCCAGCGTGGCGTAGCAGTTTGAGTGTTGGACTATGACTATGGAGACCAGGATCTGAATCTTCACTCAGCCATGAAAGCTGACCAGGTGACCTTGTGCAAGTTGTACATTCTCAGAGGTTTATTGTATGCCAAAGTAAAGCAGAAGTTCCGCTTTCCATGCTGCCTTACTGCGTGACATCATTGTTCTTCCAGTGTTCTGCTGATTCTGGTCCCATGGGCGATGGAGGTAAAACCACATCTTTTTACTAATTGGAAAAATCCATTAGTAAAAAGATGTGGTTATACTTCTGTCTCCCATGGGACCGGAACAGCAGAACACTGGAAGAACAATGATGTTATGCAAAAAGGCAGCACGGAAAGTGGAACCTTCCAGCTGCCCTGTCGCTTTACTTCCAGGAGCAATAAGCCTCTCAGCCTCAGAAAACTCCATGATAGGTTTGCCTTAGAGTCACCATAAGTCAGAAATGACTTAAAGGCACACAACAGCAACACTCCACTACATTTGAATAATTTTGATGTCACTTGTCCACAAAGTATATAGATCAGCATTCTGTGCATAGGCAACATAAGATTGTACACATATTGAGATTTATGAATGATTAAATGTACAATTATACAGATCACATACCCTACAAAATCTCACAGATGAAAACTGGGACATATGTAGCCAAGCAACATCAGGGTGTGGTCAAGACAGCAAAAGTGTTTAGATAAACACACCAGCTAGGAAAGGCTGAGATTATGGAGAAGGGCAAAATTCCATCCCCTCCTCTACTCTGCCCCTTGCTGTGTTAATTGGGTGTAAACTATTTTGCACTTGTTAAGTTACGTAGTTTTCAGGAATTGAAGTAAGTTGAGGACAAAGGGGGGGGGTATGAGGAGGAGAGAGAAAATTGGACTTTTAAAACAGTTGAAAAATACCTGGATGACAGAGGATTCATAGGAATTGCCCCTGGCATTTCAGGACAGTTGGAGGGTATGAAATCAACAACCTGTGCAAACATGTATACAATCTGTACATGTGTTCAGTGTTAACAAGTGAATAATACCCTTTAAGAATTTCTTCAGTCAAAGCATCAAGCTGAACTCTGTGACCAGGAAGGTCAGATTTTAATTTTGAGTACCTGATGCTGTACATTGGGACTGCTATATGAATGAACTGGAAATCCACTGTGCCTGTGGCCTTTTGCTTGCATTATGAAGGCTTTCTTGGCTATAATGACTTGCAGTTTTGGGATCTTGGGCTTGTCTACACTGACGGGAAAACTTGTATCTGCAGCACATTTTTATGGTCCACAGCAACACCATTAAAACAACATTCACCATTTCAAGATGGGAGTTTTCTGCCACGCATATCCCTCGGATGAACTAGCATTGGTTTAAATGGGCAGTCCTATGATGATCATGTGTACTGTACTTCGCAGTATTTTTGGCCACACAGAGATATGTTGTCCTTTTTTCAAGGCGAAAACAAGAACTCTTAGGAATTCTACCAGCAGTTTCTTATTTTAATTATATAAATAAATTGGGTTACACATGTAGTTTGTGTGGGCTCTTGTGGTGTCCTCCTGTAGGTTGGTGAGCTGAGAGAGACAGAATTAGAAATAAGGGCCCCTAAATTCACTTGGTGAAAGGGAACCTGCCTCACAAGTCAGTGGTGGCCTGGATAGCCTTTAATTAGGATTTCATGGTCACCTGAGCTGGGGCAAGATATATTGCTGCCTTAGCATACACTCCAACTGTCCCCGTTTGGCAGGAACAGCTCTGATTAATCCTCTATCATCTCACTTTTTCAGCTGCTTTTAAAATATCCCAGTTTCTCTCTCCGGGTTTATTCCTTTGTGCTCAATGTACTTCCGTTGCAGCAAAGTAGTTCAAAGTATAAAAGTACTTTGCACTCAATTAACTCAACTGACGGAGAGGGAAAGAGGGAGCGGAAACCTGGCCTTCCCTGTAGGCTCAGGCAAAATTAAATGGCTGCAGCCTCTCCTACCTTGTGTGTTCTTTCTCATTAATAACTTTTGCCATCTTGACCCCACACCAATGTTGCTTGGCCACATGTGTGCTGGTTTTCATCTGTGAAATGTTGGATGGTGTAGTTCAGGTGTAGTTCAGAATGGCACACCAAGCACCAAAAGCAACTAGACCAACAGATGACTATTAGGAGATTATCAGATGCACTAAATATGGTATGATACCAATGACAGGAGATTGCTAAAGGGCTTGATTTTCAGACGTCATCTTCCCTGGGTCGTCATCCTCCCATGCTGCTCCTGTTCCGTCATTGGTTCTTTCTACTCACGGCTAAGCCATTAATAGATTGCCCGTTCTGTTTCTGTAATGGAATAATGGGCAAGTGAAAAGGTGCCCCGTTATGCTGGCATGATGCCAGTGTCAGTGGAAGGTCCGTACCGAACACTTCCGGTTGTGATCGGGAGATCCAGGTAAGTGACACACTTTTTTGTACCCTCCCTGGGTTACTTGGTATTTTTAAAGTGTATTTAGGTGTTTGGTTTGACTTTTGGGTGTGCATTTTTCTTTTTAAATTTTAATTTCCTGTGTGCTTTTCCTCTTGCGAGAACAGCCCGGGATTTCAAATAAGGAAGTGAATGCAGCTCCGTGAGAGCAGCATTCACTCCTGGGCTACCGAGAGGAGGGGAGCACGCATTGTAAGGCAGGTCTGAAAATGTTTGTTCGTGTGCTGGGACTAGGACGGGAGGGTGGCAGTAGAGTAGATAGTGAAACGGGGGACACTATTTTTATCCCAGTCTGATAATCTCCTTAGTGCAACATTGGCATGGCAATAGGAAGGCATCCTCCACAGGTATGGTTTATATTCTCTCTTTGCTCCTAGCTGCTGTGAGTTATGTTTTAATGAATCCCCTCCTTAGCCCCAGGTGTGACTCAACCTTTGGCCACAAGCAGCTGGCCAAAGAGCCTGCTGTATCCGCACGTTCCCACAGCTAAGAATAGTCTGATGACTGGAGTGGGGAGGGGGGAGGATGAACCAATGTACATCCTGACTTACAAAGCCCTATTACATCCTCTCTTTGAGAATTTCAGGAATCTGACTTTAAAAAAAGTAACCTCATCTGGCTTGACAGAGGCCTTCTAATGTCACCTTCTGCAATCCAGAACATGGACACGTTACCTTTTTGGATTACCATTCCCATAATCCCCCAGGCATCATAGTCAGTGGATTATGAGAGTGACACTCCAAAAGTAACTCTCCCAAGCCTGGTGTGCAAGGTCCAAATGTCAGGTTTCATGGTGGCCTCACCCAGAACTGGCCCAAGATTTTTGGTGTTCTGCCGCATTGCCTCTGATATGGCAAAGGGTTCTGGGGTATGTTTCTCAAGGCTATGCACTGCTTCATCTGCTCTGCTCTGCTCCAGATGCTTGGCCATTTAGGCCATCCTGAGCCTCAAGCTCAATAGAAGTATTGGACAACCCCCTCTTGTGTCAAAGAAGACCACAAGAGAGTGCAGGTGTGATGATGTAATGGAAAAGAGCTCCAGTGTAACTCATGAAACATCATTAGGGTTGTCTATACAAGGCCAAAAGAAACTGATTGCTCCTAGTAATAGCAATTCACAGCAGCTGAGAATTGTCTTAATGGTTTTACAGCCCTCATAAACTTTGCATGCCCTCTAGCCAAGATGGCTGCCGCAAGTGAATTGCTCGTGTTTTTAAATCTGCTGCCACCAAACTTAAAAAAAAACACAACTATTTCCATGGTACACATAAGCGATATTTTACCTTTACAAAAAAAGAAAAACGGAGAGATGAAACAAAACCCTGTTTTATTGCCTTAGTGATCACTCGCTAAGGTGAAAATCCAACATGGCAGCAGCAGGTGCTTGCCCTATTAGCAAGCCCCACCCCCAGTGCTCATCCCGCCAATCAGGTTTGTGCTTCCTCTTGTATGGGAAAGTGATTAATATCAAATTGCTTGTCCCAATGAGTGGGAATGTGTATCCCCCCCCCGCTGTTTTTTAAAAACTCCGGGAAAAGCCGCAAAGGCTTCTTCTATGGAGTTTTTGCGGGTTTTGGTCCCCCTCCTTCACAATATTGTGAAACAACATGGATTGCCATTAGGACAAGTCATCTTCTCCTCACATTCTACGAGGAGTATTTTTGCCATTTAGACAACAACAAGCTGGGATAGCTTCTCACTTAGAAGGCTAGCTGCCTTCTAAATGAGAAGCTATCCCAGCTTGTGCCCTCCAACCAGCCAGAGCACCTCATCAGAATCCAAGTATTTCCCAGAATGCAACACACACACACTCCCTCCCCTGCAAATCTTGGTTGACTTGCAGCCTAACTTATTAAAAGGGATGGCCACATGTATATAGGAACTGTATGCCAAAAGTATCTGGTCACCTAAAATGTGCAGTTAACAAAATTATACACACTTTGGGCTTGCCCCTCAATTTTCTGGCAACTAGCATAAAAGCAAAATGGAAAGAAATACTGGTGTAGGATGGAAATTCTTAACCTGTCCTGGGATAAGGCTGTCTTTTGGAAGAGGACTACTGTACATTTTCAAAGAATGATGGAATGGTGTGGTGTTGGTGTGAGTTACAAGAGACCTAAGAGTGCATAGATCTTAAGTGGAAGGGAAAACATGAATGAAGTGTTACGTACGTGTGTTGGCTAATTTTGTTTGTTTGTGTGTCTGACCGAGAAGTCCACAGGGAGTAGTCAGGTGCCTTTCATGCAAAGGGAGAAATGATGGGAATAGAACCCCTGTAGCATCAGACAGGATGCCAGGGGATTGTGATGAGTCAGTGTGACTCTGGTGTGTGCATGACAAAAAGCATGTAAAGCAACCGTGAGCAGGGGCCAGGATAGGATACAGCCCCTGCTTATTCCTCCAAACAAGCAGGGAAATCCTGCCCCCATCCTGTCTGACTTTGAAGGTTTCCTAACCACCCTCAGTGGCTCCACCTCCTGACTAGTGGCATATAAACTGAACTCCCATCCCAGCTTGGCACAAACACTCCTGCTGTTGCTGGACAGACAGAGCAACTTGCTTCCTGGGAAGGAAAAGAGATCAGACTCAATCACACAGAACTAGACTGGACTGGATTCCTGGAGATCTCTTTCAGGTGTGTGTCTCAGTCTCCTTGGGACTCTTAGGTTCTCTGGGATACAGAAGTGGGTTCTAAAGCATTTCTGAGATGGCTACTGGACTGGCATGAAAGATTTTGGCTATTTGACTCTTTTGAGTAAAATATGCTGCTTTGCCTGAACATCATAAAACAAATGAACCATTCTTGTTGTTGTCAATTGTCCTCAAGCTAACTTCGACTTATGGCAAGCCTATATGAATGAGAGACTGCCAAGTCACCCTTTTATCAGCAGCCCTGTTCACGTCTTGCAGATTTAGGCTAAATCCACACTACACAAATAATCCAGTTTGAAACTGGATTATTTGCCATGGCTTCTTCCTATTGAATGCTGGGATTTGTAGTTTTATGAAGTCTTTAGCTTCTCTGTCAAAGAGTGCTGCTGCCTCACCAAACTACAAATCCTGGGATTCAATAGGAAGGAGCCATGGCAAATAATCCAGTTTCAAACTGGATTATTTGTGTAGTGTGGATTTGGTCTCAGAGCTATGGCTTCCTTGATTGAATCCATCCAACTGTAAGGAGGTCTTCCTCTTTTCCTACTGCCTTTCCCCTTAACAAGCATTATTGTCTTTTCTAATGAGTCATCTCTTCCCATGACCTATTCAAAGTATGACAGTGCTATGGATAGATAAATAGCTAAGGCAAAATATTCCTCAAGTTTTGGGGAGTGAAGGTCATAAAGAAGATGTAATCATCAAATGGCCACTTCTGACAGGACAGCAGTAAAGATCCAAAAAAGATCACCATTACTTTTCCTTCCTATGGTTTTGTTTATAAGAAGGGAGAGAGATGCACTGTGCTCAGGCTCAAATGTGGTTGGGTGGGTGTATTTGGGAGTTGTCAGTGGAAAAGGAAAAAAATAGTCTTCACATGTTCAAAAGCACTTTTGTTATTGCTTCATATGCTCTACTGATGAACCTTGACAATAAGCACAGGTTAAGCCAGACTTAGTTTCCTCACCAATTAATCTTGGTTCCTTTTCTTCTCAAATGGCCAGGATAATGGATTCAAGAAGTGTTCTTGTGATGCTATGTTTGCTGATGACAACTTCCTGTCAGCCCTGGAGGACTTCTGAAATACCAGACAGGTAAGGCACAGATTTAGGGAGGATTATGGCTAAAGAGAATGTGAGGAATCCTTCCCTCCTCTTCTTAATTACATGTCATTCCCAGCTGTAAACCCTTCTCTGCATATTTTCTGTCACAGGCGGCAACCCCCTCCTATGGTTTCCTTTCTGGAACAGCTCCAAAAGATCTATGGAGGAGCAAATAATGGAATAGCCCCTCAGAAGCCTGGACTGAAGTCAGGTGAAAGACCCATCAGGTGGGAACAGCTGGAAGAAGCAAGAAACCAGCCAAACCTATTTAGGAGGTAAGTGTCAATATGGGGGAGGAGGCATTGGTATTGCAAAGGGTGGCATTAGAGGATATTGAGATTATTCATAGCTTGGAAATATTTTTGGACAACAGTTTCCAGCATGGAAGTTGTAGACCAAAAAACAAACAAACAAACAACCCAACATTTCCATGGACAGTAGGTTTCTCTTAACTTCCAGAGAACCCAGGAATCCTACCTTAAGTTGTCCCTACAGTCCACAAGAACAGGAGTGGACAGCTTCACTTGGGGACCTCCAAATGCAACTCTCATCTGCTTTTACCATTGGCTGTGCTGACTGGGGCTGAAGGGAGTTGTGGTCCCAACAAAATCTGAGGTGGGGGGGCACAGTTTGCCCATCCCTACTTTTAGATTCCCTACTTTTAGATTCCTGTTTTCCTCCAGATCATCAGATTTCAGTCCTTCCCAGAGAAGCCAAGAGTCCAGTCTCCCTCCTGACTTCCTTAGTTTTGAACTAGTCTGCAACAATCAGTCTTTTAGAACAGAGTTGACAACTTGTGGCTCTTCAGATGTTTTTGGACTTCACCTCCCAGCAATGTTAGCCAGCATAGGTAATGGCGAGGAATTGTGGGAGCTGAGATCTACAAGTTGTGTACCTCTTTTTTAGAATATGGAATGTGATTTGGTTTGAGGTGCATTTTATGAAACCAGCATGAAGCGTACTTCAACCTTTGTTGAACTGCTTCTCTCATCACCACTGATAAGTGGTCATGCTAACTGGCATTGATGGGAGCTAGAGTCCAACAACATCTTGAGAGCCACAGGTGTCCAACCCCTTGCTGTTAGGTAAGGGCCTGTGGGACACTAAACTAGCTAGAAGTATATTTAAATCATTTAATACCAATTTGTATCAGGAAAAATGCTTCCTGAAACAGTCTATTGTATGTCCTCCTCAGTCCTCCCAGTTCTTCCCTTTGCTGCTTATAATTGCTTTCCAATAGGCAAAAACTTTTGCAGCTTAGATTTTTCCCCTGACAGGATGAGGAAGTAATTAATTAAGACTTTTCTTGATAAATGTCAAAGTATTTATACTGAGTGTCTGTTCCTGTTGCACGTTTGGCTTGCATCTGAGCCTGTGCTAGACAATGGTGAGCTAGAAGTAAAAGGCAGCTTCCCATTAAAAGCTTGGGAAAAGTTACCTTTTTGTGACTACAAGGTTTTCTATAGCTCTGTTCCTATGATACTGTACCCAAATTATTCCTATGATTCTGGTAACTATGCCACTGTTTCTGGTAGTTACCATGTATACTCATATCTAAGTTGACCTCATGTATAAGTCGAGGGCAGGTTTTCAAAATTATGAATTATGGATTTTGATATGACCTGTGGACAAGTTGAGGGTCACCCCACGGAGAGGGGAAAGCACCAGCATTGCCTCAGGGGGCCAGTTGCCCCTGGCCACTGTTGCCATTTTCCCACCCAGGCATTCAAAAAGATCTTTTGCCACTTTACTCAGGTAGATGGACAAGCTCTCACCTTTTGCTACTCTACCCAGAGAAGGAGATGGTTCCTTTTTTGATACAAGTTATAAAAAAAGCAACCACCCCCTTCTCTGAGTAAAGTGACAAAAGGTGAGGGCTTGTCCTTCCTGGGAGGATCTAAAAGAAGCACTGACCCCCTCTACTCTCTCAGCACTTCTTTGAGGGGAAGTGCCAAAGAGCCACTGCCATTTTCCTGCCCAAGCATTCAAAAAGGCCAGAAGCAGCACTGGAGTAGAGAGAGTAGAGGAGGTCGGTGCTTCTTTTAGGTTCTCCCAGGACAGACTAAATTCTTGCCTTTTGCCACTCTACTCAGAAGAGGACGGTTCCTTTTTTGATCAGAAGTAAGATGTAGTACTTACATTGACCTGTGGATAAGTCAACCCAGGTTTTGGGGGTCAGTTTTTTTACTAAAATGTCAAGACTTATACATGAGTGTATACAGTAACTTTTCATTAATTTATTTATTTGATAGAAGATAGATGGGGCGACCGAGTTTAGCTCCCCATCTGAAAGCTAGAAAGCTATTCTTGTGCATTTATTCACTTCAAACCTGGTTCAGAGAGGGGCAAAGAAATGTCTTGGCAGTGCTAAAACCATCTCTTGGATTCATGACAATTCTAGACCAAGTCTCAGCTACAGGCTACACATTTCTTAAAGTATTAGCTCCCGCTTTCTCCCAAATATATTTAGTATATGGTTCCTTTTGCTCTACACCTTCCATTTCTGCCTGAGGTTTCAAAATTCCTCACTGTCTTTTTCCTAAACCCACAGTTCTGTCCCTGGGCACCGAGTTCCCCGGCAGCTAATGGCTTCACCTCCTATGCGGGGATGCCACCTTGGCACCTGTCAGATCCAGAACCTTGCCAATTTGCTATACCGTTATGGAGGCAACAATCAGAAAGATGAATCCCACAAGAACAACAGGGGTACAACGGATCCAATGGGCTATGGGCGCAGGAAACGCCGGGCAGCTGGGCGTGGTGTGCCCACTCTCACTTAATAGGTCTTGTGTTGACAAGGGAAAGATGGGCACCAACAGAATCAGGCTCTGGTCACCTGCAAGGATGAGGAGAACAGGCTGGATGGCTTCCAGCACTCAGGAAGCACTGCTCCAGAATCAGCAACAGCAGCCTGCGGGAACTCTTTTGGCAAGAATGACCATCATATGAGACTTGAGATGATAGTGGGGTTTTCTTCTACGTCCAGCATTTATTGCTCCATGTTCCAGGGATGCAGTCTTCAGACAGTAGTGTGATATTCATCCCCTGCTCTGTACTGCCCCTTCCTACTGTTCTTATACAGTGAAGTGATCTGTGCATCTGTTGGAGCAAGCACTTGCCTTGTGCTAGGGCAGCTGCACACTTACGAAACTCAGAACAAAGATGCTACAATAATCCAAGGAAAAAGGCAGTGTGGAATCTCCAGGAAGACCCTGGAACGTCTCAGCATTGTGGCATAGCACTTGTGCCAAAGAGAAATTGACTTAACTCACTCATGATATTGTGGGTAGGGTGAGGGAATGGAATAGGATCAAAGGAGTCCCAAGGCATTCCTGGCTTGTGGGATCTTTTGTGCATAGGATTTGTTATGAGACAAGAATCAAAGTAAAGAGATTTTTTTCCCAACCTGGAATCGTGAATGGTTTATTTGGTACTTTGCCTCTAGATTGTTGCAAAGTAGCAGGGGGAATGGATACACTTGAAGCTCCATTGCAGCTTACAAGTGAGAAAACTATTCCTCTCCCATTTATTTGTTCATTTAAATATTTATGTTTGTCCCCCGTTATCCAAATATTTCAGGATGGTGTACAATAAAATAAATTTAACCAGTATAAAACAATGTAATATATGAAATAATTTACAGTCTAAAAATGTATTAAACTATCTCCAAATTATAACAACTTGAACAATTAAAACCATGTACATGTACAAATGAATGAAATCATTAGATCCCAAAGATTTTCATCAAAAGCTATCTTTTAACTTGATGCTGAAATGAAGTCAATGCTAGTGCCAATTGGACCTCTAATGGGAAAGCATCCATAACTGGAGCACTATGACCAAGAAGGCCCTTTTGCTCCCATTCTTGGGCCACAGAGGAGGGGCCCTTCAGTAAACTTCATTTCTTGGCCAGATGTGTATAGGAAGAGGTGATCCCCAAGACAGTGAGGTCCCAAATCATTCAGGGCATCACATGTTATCATCAGCATACATTTGAATTTGGTCTAGAAGAGTATTGGCAGCTAGTGCAATTTAAAACCAGTGTTATATAGTTTCTGTATGGTGTTGCCATCTGTAGTTTAGCTGCTGCTTTTTGTACTTGCTGCAGCTTCCAAGTCATCTTCAAAGGTGGCCCACATCAAGTGCATTGAAGTAGTTCAATTGGAAAGTTATAATTGCAAAGTTATTCTTATCCAGGCAAGGTGGTAGCCATTCTAAGTCATAAATTCCGTCTGGACCTCAGGTGACAGACCTGGATCTTGCAGTACTCCCAAGCTATGTATATACCTACTCCCTCAGGGGGAATGGAACCCCATCCAGAATAGGATGTGTATGCAGTTCATGAGAACTAGCAATCCAGAGTTTCAGTTTATTGGCTCTCATCCATCTGAACCTGGGTCTCTTGCTGCTACCATGATGTTCTAGAAGAAGCCAATGTAGCCCAATTGCTGTCATGGTGGAGCTAGGAAGAAAGTGTGGGAGAAATCTCAGACTTGGAAGAGGTGAAAATATACAATTCTTTCTTTATACAGTTATACTATTATATTATTATACAATTGTTAGTGAAATGCTGCAACCTGATGCAAATCCTTCCCAAGCCTGGGGTGTTCTGAACAAATGTAGGATGAATTCCTGAGTGTTCCACTTAATTACTGGATGCCCAAAATACTCTGAGCTCACACTTTGCTAATTCCAGTGCTTGTAAAATGCCTAAACAAGTCACTGGTCCTGTTGAAGATAATAATCAAAATATTCTCTTGTGTCACCTTTTGTTAAACCAACAAAGGTACAATTTATTTTCACATTTACAGTTAAACATTAAAATAGCTTGTTTCCTTTTTAAATTACATTTTACTTCTGTTCTTCTGTTGGAGTTGCCTATGTGGTTCATCCCTCCACATCTTCATCATCGCCACAGCCCAGTGAGGTAGAGCAGCTTGAGATGCAGTAATGTTACATGACTGAGTGTGAATCTTAATCACCCCAGTTCTATATGTACTGTATACATACAGGGGACCTGTAACTGGTTAGAGAAAACTATCATGCCTGGCCCCAACCCCTCACAAAAGAAATAAACAATTTGCAGTGACTGAGGCCAATGGAATTATGAGCCACAATTCTTGGTTTCCTGAGGAAGTGAATATGGTCATTAAGTTAGCTGTAACACATTATTGACCTACTTTGTTATTAAAAGACAGATCTTTGAGGTTAGGATGTATCTAAGTGACATTTTACCCTCTTTGCATTCTTATTTTAGAAATTAATCAGCGCCTGCTGGCATTGTTGTTGTTGTGTGTTTTCAAGTCATTTCCAATTTATGGTGACATTAAGGCAAACCTATCACAGGATTTTCTGAGGATGAGAGTGTGGGACTTGCTCAGGGTCACCCAGTGAGTTTTCATGGCTAAGTGGGGATTCAAACCCTGGTCTCCAGAGTCATAGTCCAACACTTAAACCACTACACCACACCTTTTTAGTCATCAGCGCGCTTGCAGAAAGCGCCAGATGAGTCCTTCCTGAATCTTCGTTTGCGAAGAAAAGCCAGAGAGAGAAAGACATCAGCAACTGGGCAGTGAGATATTACAGTGTGCATAACTTGTGGTGCATTACTGTATGCAAACCCATGCTCTAGAAACAAATAATATTTGACTGTCATTTGGGTTGCCAGATTGAAAATAGGAGAGGGCTCCTGCACCTTTAATAGCTGTGCAGAAGAGAGCATTTTAGCAAGTGTTGCTACACCTTGCCAAAATTCCCTCTTCTCTCTCTCTCTAGCTTTTCTTCGCAAACGAAGATTTAGGAAGGACTCATCCCATGCTTTCTGCAAGCGCGCTGATGACTAAAAAGGCCAATCCGAGATAAACAAGTCCGGTTGCAGAAAGCATGGCAGAGGGTCTTCTTGGGTGATGTTTCTGGATTGTGATTCTTTCTGCGTTGTCATTTCTCTTCAAGACTTGTTCGGCGTGAGTTCTCAAATAAGGCTGCAGCATTGTGGATAGTGCGTCTCCATGCCTCCCGATGTGAGGCCAGGGCAGACCATTGTTGGTGATCAATTTGGCCAAGCCTGAGATGTTGTTTCAGGGAGTCCTTGTATCGCTTTTTTGGAGCGCCCCACTTACGCTGACCCGTGGCGAGTTCACCATAGACTACTATTTTTGGGAGGCGATGGTCCTCCATCCTAGAAACGTGCCCTGCCCAGCGCAGCTGTGTTTTCAATATCATGGCCTCAATGCTGGTGATCCCTGCTTGCTCAAGGACAGCAACATTCGTCACATATTCAGTCCAGTGTATATTTAGGATTGTGCGGTAGCCTGTTTAAACTAAGCCGTCTGAGAGATTGCACTAAGACTCTAAACTATCTAGTCCATGAGCTGCTCTTCGCTGATGATGCCGCCCTTGTTGCCCACACAGAAGCAGCTCTGCAGCGCCTAACATCCTGCTTTGCAACAGCTGCAGAGCTGTTTGGGCTGGAAGTCAATCTGCAGAAAACGGAAGTTCTTTACCAGCGTGCACCACAGGACAAACACCACCATCCCCACATTGCCGTTGGCAAATCTGTACTCAAGTCCGTTCAGCAGTTCACTTACATGGGAAGCATCATCTCCTCAGATGCCAAGATTGACAAAGAGATCAATCACAGATTAGCAAAGGCATATAGCGCATTTGGAAGACTTTACAAAAGAGTCTGGAGTAATAAACACCTGAGGTGAAGCACAAAAATCAGTGTGTATAGAGCCATTGTACTGTCTATTCTCCTTTATGGGTCTGAAACATAGGTCACCTATCGCCACCACCTACGACTCCTCAAATGCTTTAATCAGCGCTGTATACGCACAATCTTAAATATACACTGGACTGACTATGTGACAACTGTTCTAAACAACCATTAAAGGTACAGGAACCCTCTCCAGTTTTCAATCTGGCAGTGTAACTGCCACTCATTAACTTCTAAAATACCTGTGAGAAGAGCTGAACTTTTATGAATGACTAGGCCTGACTCAAGGCATTTTGCTGCTGAAGGCAGGTCAAGGTGCACCCTACCCAAAGTCAGCCATATTATTTTGACACATGAGGTAGAAAATCCCAGAATTGCTTCTCCCTATCTCTGCCAATAAAGACAAAATAAATAATAATGTACAGCCTTTTTATGATACCCAAAGTGAGGTTGCCTCATTGTGCCATGGCTCCTATAAAGGGTGGGGAGCTGGCAGGACTCTAGCCTGGGGATCCGGGCACCCAGGATTAGGAGGTGGGCCTTGCATGATATTGTAAAATTTTATTATGTAAATCCATTTAGTTTTTAAAAAAATAAATATAACTACCGTTGTCCCTCTATATTCACGGATTTGACATTAACGGTTTTAATTACCTGTATTCACTACTTGAAAATATTCTTAAAAAAAATATTAATCCCAAAAGCAAACCTTGATTTTGTCATCTTATAAAGGGGACACCATTTTGCTATGCCATTGCATATAATGGGACTTGAGTATTCACGGGGGGTGGGGGTGGGTTTCCTGGAACCAAACCCCAGCGAAATGTGAAGGGACAACTGTATTACTTTTCTGTCCTCATTTAAACTGACTTATTTTAATTTTTATCCTAAATCCTGTAGAGCATCTCACAGCCCTTTACCTTAGCAGTAGGTAGAGGGCCTTCCAAAGATCCTGGCTTGGAGGCCTGCTTCAGGATGTGGGGGCCACGCATTCTGCCTAACAGTAGGGCTGTCCTGGAAACAATAACTAGGATGCCATACTAATATATATTTTCAAAAAAACAAAAAACAAACAAACACAAACACAAAAACACAGCACCACCCACAGGCAAAAAATAAGGATAGCATTTAATCTCATCTAGAAAACTGAGATTGCCCCTGATAAATGTAGACAGAAGTAAGAATATAAATGAGAGGCGCCTGGGACTCTCTAGGACAGTGGTTCTTAACCTGTGGTCCAGGGCGCCCACAGGGGTCTACAATGTCTTCCCAGTGGGTCTGTGAAGGCTTGAAAGTTGCTTGGCCCACCTCCTCCTTGCAAAGGCTGGCTGGCTTGGACTTGCATTTCCATTCAGTCCGCTCCAGCCACAAACTTGCAGGAAGAATTAGATTTTCCTTGGTTTTTTTTCAGGCTGTGTTCTGGAAGAGTTTATTTCTGATGTTTCGCCTGCATCTGTGGCTGGCATCTTCAGAGAATGGTTGGATAGGAGTGTGTGTGTGTGTGGGGGGTATTATATACTGTGAATCCCTGTTGGGGAGGATATGTAAATTTGTGAAGTTGAATGGTTAGTTTCTGGGTGTAGAAATGCATGGAGGATAAGTGTCTGTTTGGCTAACGGTTGGTTAATGGTCCATTATCTACTGGAAATCCCCCTGTCCCTGGGTGGAGTTCATTTGCAAGTGTTGTGTTTTGACTTTAGTGTTTTTCAGTACTGGAAGCCAGATTTTGTTTACTTTTAGGGTTTCTTCTTTCCTGTTGAAGTTGTCCAGGTGTTTGTGGATTTCTATAGCTTCTCTGGGCATTCTGACATGATAGGAAAATCTATGGATGCTGGCTGTGAAAGCCTTCGACTTCACATTGCAGGAAGAAGCAGAAGAAAAGTCTTCCCTCCGGGTCCAGTGCCTCTGAGGGAAGGTTTCATGGATGGTGTAATTGTATTATTATTAGATATAATAATGATTATTGGGTATTATTTTTAAATAAAGTTTATTAATATAAGGCAATATTAATAATATTAATAATATTAGGTATTGTTGTTAGGTCTGCAACCGGACTTGTTTATCTTGGATTGGCCTTTTTAGTCATCAGCGCACTTGCAGAAAGCGCGGGATGAGTCCTTCCTGAATCTTCGTTTGTGAAGAAAAGCCAGAGAAAGAGAGAGAGTGTTGTTGTTTTACAATCCTCCCCACGCACTCCGGTCCTCTGGGAGAAATTTGCTTCAGCCACAAGAATCTATGCTGTCTGCAACTTCTCAGAGGGCCTTTTCGGTGACCGCCCCCAAATTATGGAATGGCGTGCTGGACACTGGACGAGATGACGAGTTTAAGTAGCTTTTAAAAAGCACTAAAGACATATAGATCTCTTTCGGCAGGCTTTGCCTGATTAGATCCCTGCCTCAGGAGATGCGTCTCCTGGTCTCTTTTAGTCTTTTAGTCCTTTATCTGATAATGTGTGGGTTTAGTCCTTTAGTCCTGACTTGCTGGCTGTTGATTTTTGTATTTGTTTATTTTATGTGACTTTTAAGTTTAGCTGGATTTTAATTCTATGCTAATTTAATATCTTTTTATGGGGGAGGGTGGGGGGGAGGGTGGAGTTTTAGTCTGTATTGTATTTTAACTGTTGTAAGCTGCCCCATTGTTTTTAACAGAGGGGTGGAGTAATAATAATAATAATAATAATAATAATAATTATAAATCTTGGGGGTCTGCAGCAACAAAAGATATTTAAAAGGGGTCTCTGGTAAAGAAAAGGTTAAGAACTCAGAAAAAATGAGAGCAGCGTGTCTCAAAAATGAGACCAAGGGGAGTTGAAAGCCAGGGCGAGAGAGTTGAGAAGGTCAGGCGGGTTGACTGACTGGACTCTAGGGAACCCCTCAAATTCGCTGCGGGCGGGCTCCCGAAGCCGCAACCCGCATTGTTCTAAAGCCGGCAACAAAGAGAGCGGGCGCGGGAGGAACCATTGGGAAGCCCCAGCCGGGATGGCAAGCGGGGCACAGAGGAGGAGGAGGAGGGAGATGATGGTGATGATGATGCTCGAGGCCAACAGCCAGGGAGGGAGCAGCGCCGAGCGGGGCGAGGAGGAGGAGGAGAAGGAAGGGAGGCAGGGAGGGAGGCAAACGCCTGAATCGCGGGTAGAGGAGAAGCTTATTGATTGCCCAGGAAGGAAAGGGGAGAAGGAATTAAAGGAGGAGGAAGAGGAGGAGGTCGAGAAGAAGGAGAGGATGATGGCGAGGAGGAGAAAGGGCGGGCAGGGATGCTGGTGGTGCTGACACACGCCAAGGCGGGCAGGGAGGGCGGAGGAAGGTGCTGAGCTTCAGGCGATGGCTCAGCACCCCAGAAGTGGGTCAGGATACTCTTGACTGGGGGTCACCCTCAAGCCCCCAACAAGGTGAGGACTTTCTTGCACTCCTGGGTTCACTGGAAGGTGTGTGTGTGTGTGTGTGAGAGAAGGGGTGGTTTTTTTAGGCCTATTGGTTTGAAGTAAAAAAGTCTGAAAATAAACCTGTGTGGGCCCCATATGGGTCAGAGCCAGGAGAAAGGGTGGATTAAGTGGGGAGGGGGAGGGGGACTGGTTTCTGGAGGAGAAAATTCAGTTTAGTGGGTCTGTGGGGAAAATTGTATTTGAGGATGTTGGAGAGGTGGGTAGATCTCAAAATCCTTTCCTAGGTTGGTAAAATGAGTACCCGGCTTGTGGGGGCAATTAGCTAAGACACATTGGAAACTGGTTAATGCAGTGTAGATGTGTAAATTGCTATTGCTTAAAACAATTTGTAAGCCGCCCTGATAGCCTTGTGGCTGAAGAGCAGGGTATAAATAACTAATAAAATAAATAAATAAAATAAAATGGTGATGGGAATCTAGGTTCTTGCAAAGGGGAGTGTAGCCTAGTGGGAGGGCTGACTCCTGCTTGCACTGGGGTAAAGGTGGCTTCTTCTGGAGGGTTTAATGTGAGCTGGCTTGGAGTAGGAAGGCTGAAGATAAACCGGTGTGGGCCCCATATGGGTCAGAGCCAAGAGAAGGGGTGAATTAAAGCCAGGACTGATTTAAGGAATTTTTTTGGGGGGGCTGCAATGCTTTATTTTGGGGGGCCCATATGTTTATATCAGGTCACTGTAACCTAACTCAACCTAAGCTATTTACAGTACAGGATACTCAGATTATTACTAATAATGTTTTTGCAGGAGGAGGGTTACTATGGGACCCCCACAATGATGGGGACCCCTGCAGATGCTGAGGCTGCTGGTGCCTTAAACCAGACCTGATTAAGAGAGGGACTGGTTTCTGGAGGAGAAAATTCTGTTAATGGGTCTGTGGGGATAAATTATACTTGCGAATGTTGGAAGGGGAGCAGATCCCATAGTTTAATGATGATGGAGATAAGGGATTCTGGGTTCTTGCAGAGGGGAGTGTAATCTAGTGGGAGCAGCAGGGGGGGCGGGCAGGACTGATTCCTGCCTGCACTGGAGTAAAGGTGGCTTCTTCTGGTAGGCTTAATGTGAGCTGCTTAAGGCAAGGTACTTAATCTAACTCCCTTTTTTGGGATGTGTGTTTTATTTCTTCAGAGTTGGCAACCTGGCCCACCTGGAAGGTTCCAGTGAAATTTACTGGTAAAACAGGTATGTGGTAGCTTGAGGCAGGCTTGTGGGGGGATGCCAAGTATACAGGCAGGGTGACTGAGGGTGGTTGGTCTCTGTACAGCTAGGCATGTCAGCTCCCTGGCGGCATAATCACATTGAATACTATTTATAGGCAGGCCTGTGCTGGCTGCTCAGGCGGGGCAGAGTGTGATCAATGTTATATTGACACTGGAGAGATGGTGAGGAAGGCCTGCAATTTGAGGTGGATGGGAGTGAACACATTCAATAGACATTAATGGTTAGTATCATGTCTCTTCTCTTTTTGCTTGTCTTGCTGATGTAATGGGAGAGTTGCAGTAGGGTAGGGATGGTGCAGATTTAACTGCCTGGCCCCAAAGTCTGGAAAGGCAATAGGACATTTTTTCCTGCTTAATTCTCCCTGATCCCCAAAATGAAGTACTGTATTGTGTATGAATCTTGAATCCAAAGAGATCAGGGAAGGTATTTGCTATCTGGGCCATTGGATCTCTAGTGAGTGTTCAGAGAACACATGCTCTAGTTACCTACTGAAACTAAGGAAGTTGAGGTCTGGTCAGTGCCTGGATGGAGACACCCACTCACTTTTTGCTTCTCTGAGTTCCATGATGTATGGAAGAGTAGATAACAGTGCAATGAAAAAATGAATATGAAGTCGAAAGCTTTAACGGCCGGCATCCATAGATTTTCCTTGGTTTTTTTCCGGGCTGTGAGGCCGTGTTCTGGAATAGTTTCTTTCTGACATTTCACCTGCATCTGTGGCTAGCATCTTCAGAGAATGGTTGGGTAGGAGTGTGGAGTTTATATCCTGTGAACCCCTGTTGGGGATTATATATAAAATTGTGTAATTGAATGGTTAGTTTCTGGGTATAGAAATACAAGGCTCTTTAGTGTCTGTTTGGCTAATGGTTGGTTGATGGGCCATTATCTGCTAGAACTCCCCTTGTCCCTGGGTGGAATTCCTTTGTAAGTGTTGAATTTTTATCTATTGTTCTTCAAAACTGGGAGCCAGATTTTGTTTACTTTTAAGGTTTCGTCTTTCTTGTTGAAGTTGTCCAGCCACAGATGCAGGCGAAATGTCAGAAAGAAACTATTCCAGAACGCGGCTTCACAGTCCGGAAAACCCCCAAGGAAAATCTAATAAATGAATAATTAGGGGAAGTCAGTGCTGTCCTCTTACTATACAGAAATGTAGAGTCTAGGGAAGGGAAACAAAAAACCATGAGTTTTATTTCAATGAATTGTGGACCCCTCGGTGTCTCTTCTGAAAGAGTGGTATCATTATATTAAAAATAAATACCAGTAAGTTTATCAGAAGGTGGGTGCAAATTCCTTTCCCCATAGGCCCTTTTTAGTTATAAAAATAAATAGCTTTTTCCACAGTGTAAAATGGAGAATGGAAAACTAGCTAAAGGAGAGCAGGTTAAGCATGCCCCTCCTGTGTTGATCCACCAATCAAAGTATGCTGGTTATATGTATGCCTGCTGGCTATATAACATTTGGGCTGGCCCTTCCTTACTCCAGTCAAAGGGATATTTTTTAGCCTGCATTTAATCAAAGCCAGCTTAACTGAGTGAAACATTCCCATGAGATGTGCTGGCTTGCTGTACCCAAGAATAAGGTCTCCATACATTTGAGGAAGTAGACCAAGTCTATGAAAGTTCATGCTATAGCTTCTTTCACTGTTAGTCTCACAGGTGCTACAAGATCCTTTTGCATACTGACGTTCCAAACTAACACAGATATGTCTTTGAATTCTTGAAATAATAAATTGCAGTGGCACTTCCTATGCCCTTGGGAAGCACACTTTTTCACTGGGATATCATAATACTTATGCTATGTGTTTATTGATGCATACCTCGTTCCTAAAATGTTGAGAAATTCAGGACAGCAACATGCTGTCCTTGCACCCTCTGTGATTGTAGAGTTGGCTGCAGGATGATACTGAAGATCCAAAGAGTCCATCACTTAGAAAAGTCACATTCTCTCAGTCTAAAAGGATGGCAATGACAAACCCCCTCTAGCTAACTCTTGCCAAGAAAACCCTAGGATAGAGTTCCAATAAATTGGAATCAACTTGTAGGCACATCACAACAACAAAACTGAGCTACTCTAAGTTAAATATTCTCATTTTATTTCTTATTAGTCAAATTATACATTATGACCTCTGTGTTTGTGAGGGATAGATTTCCAGACTTACCATGGATACTGGAAATCGCAAATAGTGAACTCTATTAAAATGAATGACTTCCAGCCCAAGCATACCATAGAGGACCTCTCTAGGCATTTTCTAGGATAGGTCCTTCAGCATGATTCTATGGTCAGCTTCAGCATACCATAGAGTTGCACTGGAGGACCTAGATAGAAGATGCCTAGAGAGACCATATTTTTTTTCAGTCATGGGTAAGTGAATTCATGGATATGGATCCTGCAGATATAGGGGTGGTACTGTAAACTGTTTTTCTTCCAGTGAGCTCAAGGAGGCATATATATTTCCTTTCCCTTTTTTTATCTTTGCATGAATATTGTCACCTAAGTCAGACTGAGTGACCAATCCAAGGTCACCCAGTGAATTTCATGACTCTGTGGAGGACTTGTCTGGAAATAAATCTCTCGAGCCCCAGTCTGACACTTTAATGTAGGGATGGGCAAAGCTTGTTCCTCAGGCCTTATGCAGCCTCCCAAGGCTGTTTCAGCAGGCTCCATGGTCGCCTAGATAATTTCAAAGCTCCTTTGTTTATACAGCGCAATTTTTTTCACGTAAAAATGTTCCTCCAAAATGTCAGTCACCTTTCTGAAGTGACAAGTTTACTTTAAAATACCCTCAGCTTCCTCCAAAGCCTATGAGAACACCCCACCCCCAGGAATTTATGATTTCCTGCCAAAAATGGGGTGGGGTAGCCCACAATCAGTGTGAAAGATGGCCTGTACCCTTTCGCATTTGTTCACCCCTGCTCTAACCACTAGGTAAGACTAGGCCTCCTACATTGTGGGATGCGGAACATTTTGCCCTTCATATTTTTTTCCCTAGCATTTCCATCAGCCTATAAGGCAGGTGTGAGCAACTTTTGAGGGATACCTGCATCACCCCCCCTTCCTGGAGACTTTGAGGGGCCAAATTCCTCCTGCAATAACAACAACATTTTTAAAACCCAAAGTGGCCTCTTAGTAGAATGAGCAGTAATTTTGTTGTCTCCTCTAGGCCATTTAAGCCCAGAAAAGGCCTTTTTTTAAACAATAGGAAGTGACCTGGAATTCAGCTTCTGGCTTATTTCCTGTTAGAAAAAAAGGCCTCCTTTGGGCCTAAAATGGTCTGAGGGAGCCAAATTCCTGGCAAAATTGCTCACATTAAACCCTTTGTTCCAGGAGACCCCATGCAGCCTTTTGCCTGCACTTTCCCCATCCCATTTTTAAGAGATTGTGGGAGTTGTAGTCTAAAATGTGTGGAGGGTAAGAGGGTCTTTGCTCTTAGTGCAGGTATATAAGGATGATTCCGAGCATCAGTTTGTAGGTGGTGAGTGTTCTGAGCTTTCCAGAGTGGTTATTTAGTGTAAAAACATAATCTTGTTTATGTGAGCCTAGGGATTATGAGTAGAGGTAATTTAAGTAAAGTGATAAAGTAAATATATCTTTGAGATAGTGGTATTTAGGCTCGAGGCAGAATGTCATCATACAAAGTGGGGGTTAGTTGCTTCCCATCCTGTTTTGCCTCAATGCACTTGTCTTTCATATCCTCCAGGCTCCTTCGCTTTTCCTCTTTTCTGTCCTCTCCCTTCCATATTCATGTGTACTTAATAGAGATCCTGTCCCAAAGCGTCAGACCTATCAAGGGAAACAAGTCCAACTTGTTTCAAGAGGGGAGGAGATTAGAGGGAAGAGTTTGAGAGCACATTCCCTTGAGGAGACTCTGGAGAATCAGTGGAAATTTTCAGCTGTGTGGAGTGGATTCATTCCTAGGTAGGAATAAGGTCGTGAACCAAGGGATATGCAGGTGATGGGCATGAAGATGGGGATGGCGGAAATGTCAGTGGAGTCTTGGAGGATGCTAGCAGAATGAATTGAAAGTTCTCCAGAATTAATTGTCTGCCCAAAGAAATGAAGATGGATGCAAGGCATCATTCTTTCCTGACCTGATGGTCTCCCATATATTTTGGACTCATGTTCAGCCAGTTTGATCACTGGCACTATGCTGGGGAGGGCTGATTTAGGGTTTGGAAGATCAGAGCAAGTGGAGCTGCAATTCTGAAAGTTTGGGCTTCTTTGGAACAGACTTGGAGAGTTGGATATAGTGGGGACGTGCAGGGGGAGGTGAATCATTTGGATGGGTGGGGAGCCTAGAATTGGAGAAATGATTCTGGGTGGCAGCTGTAAATCATCTAAGTTGAAGGGAGGAATGGGGTTTCCTGGGTGCTGTGCAAACTTAAGATTTTGCAATCAGAGCTTGAAAAGGTGGGAAATTATAGTTAATGGATGTCCTTGTTTGCTTGGTCTGCCATGAAGGGGCTGCCTGCCTGAGCAAAATGCTTTGATAATCTATATGGAGAGCCTGGGAGGGTTATTTTTGGGGGGTCTTAGAATCCTCCAGCCACCATGGCCTATTTTGGGACCTATAGTCTAAACAAAGTAATGTTTCCAAGCTCTGTTTAGGTAGATATGGGGTTTGGAGGAGTTTTTGAAGGATAGGAGTGGGGAAGTAGTGGGATTTTGCTAAAACTCCTGGTTTATTCAAACACAGCATGGAGTCTAAGCAAGGTGTGGATTATGCGGTGGAGCTGTTGATCACAGTTTTTGCAGTTTGTGGTTGATTTTCTATTTTGATTTGGAAATTAAACTGGCAATTGTCTTTGCCGTAGGATGACTTCTAATTTGTCCAGAGATAAGTAGGCGCATCTGTATATTTGCAGAAGAAACAAATTGATTTATGCCTAGTTAAAATCAGACAGTCTCAGAGTTCCCCACAGTTTTTTGATTGGGACGTGTAAATAAATTATGGCAGAAGTGTGTTGCTTGGCAAATGGAATATTATGTGGTGAATAGATTGGTGAATTAATTTGTTTTAAAATGCCAGGATTGCCAGGAATGCTGCATCCTATATCTGAAAACCTGTATCCTCAACTCTTCTTCTCAGCCCTTGATGGGATTTCCTTCCTGGTTTATTGTCATTTTCTTTCTTGCAGTGTGTGTGTGTGTTGTATTCATTAATTTATTTGTTTCATCTTCAAGCCAAGAAGAACAGGTAGCTCAAAGGAAGCATACTTTCTGATTTTGAAAGAAATGGGAAGGCTTTTGGTTCAGATTATTTATTTATTTATTTATTTCATTTGTTAGCCACTTTTCTCCTGGAGTGGGACCCAAGGCAATTCACATAAAGGTTCAGATATTGGGGAATTAGCCCAGGGCCAGATGAATTATATCCAAGGGTGTTAAAAGAACTGGCAGAAGTAATCTCAGAACCACTGTTAGTAATTTTTGAGAATTCCTGGAGAACAGGAGAAGTCCCACCTGACTAGAGGAGGGCAAATGTTGTCCCCATCTCTCTCTCTCTCTCTCTCTCTCTCTCTCTCTCTCTCTCTCTGGCTTTTCTTCGCAAACAAAGGAGATTTTCACACGGGGCCAAAATGCCCCGTTACTGCCCCGCTACCTCCTCTCCCGTTCCTGCCACGGAATAACATATATCTTTCACATACTCACCTTAATTCCGCAACAGGAACGGGCTCCCCCTCCCCTTGCTGGCTGGCTGTAAATGCAGCTGTCGTAAGGATGCTTTTACGACCGGCCGTCTGAAATGTTATCATGTTATCACGTGATAACGCCGGACAGTAAATTTAAAAAATAAAACTCCCCAAACATAAAATCAGTTCACCAAGCACAAAAACACTCTTTAAATCACATAATCAAATCAGGGAGGGTAAAATAAAGGGTGCCACTTACAAGGATGTCCAGATTGTACCAGGAAGTGCTCGGAACAGACCTCCCCTCCATGGCTGTCATTTCAGAACTGGAATGGGGCTCCTGTTCGCACACCCATGATTGCATGATAGTGATGGAACGGGAGGTCTATTCACGATGAAAAATCGTGATTACATTGTTCTGGAACAGTCACGGGAGTAGGATGGATGCAGGACAGAATGGGGTCAATGTCGTCCGAAAGGGAAAACCTTTCCCGACCCTGTTCTGTTCCTGCCATGGGATATATAGCCCATGTGAAAATCGCCGAAGATTCAGGAAGGACTCATCCCGCGCTTTCTGCAAGCGCGCTGATGACTAAAAAGGCCAATCCGAGAAAAACAAGTCCGGTTGCAGAAAGCACAGCAGAAGGTCTCCTTGGGTGATGTTTTTGGGTTGTGATTCTTTCTGCGTTGTCGTTTCTCTTCAAGACTTGTTTGGCGTGAGTTCTCAAATAAGGCTGCAGCATTGTGGATAGTGCGTCTCCATGCCTCCCGATGTAAGGCCAGAGCGGACCACTGTTGGTGATCAATTTGGCCGAGCCTGAGATGTTGTTTCATCGTTAAAAAGTAGGGAAAAGAAGACCCAAATAATTACCACCCTGTGAGCCTCACATCAATACTAGTAAAGATTCTAGAACAGAACATTAGATAGTCTGTAACTACTTAGAGAAGAATGCCGTGATCACAGACCGTCAACATGAGTTTCTCAAAAACAAGTCATGCCAGAGTAATCTTATTTATCTCTTTTTCTGATAGAGTTACAAACTTGGTAGATGAAGGGAATGCTGTGGCTGTAGTGTATTTTGATTTCGGTAAGACCTTTGATAAGGTGTCCCATGATATCCTTGCAAAAAAGTTAGTAACATGTGGGCTAGGCAATGCGACTGTTAGGTAGATTTGCAACTGAATGATCAACTGAACCCCAAGGGTAGTTACCAATGGCTCCTCTTCATCCTGGAGAGAAGTAACTAGTGAGTTGCCATAGGGTTCTGTCCTGGGCCAAGTGCTATTCAACATCTTTATCAATGACTTGGATGAAGAAATGGAGGGCATTCTTATCAAGTTTGCAGATGACACCAAATTAGGAGGGGTAGCTAATACTCCAGAGGACAGGATCAAAATTCAAAATGATCTTAACAGATTAGAAAGATGGGCCAAAACTAACAAAATGAAATTCAACAGGGAGAAATGTAGGATATTACACTTGGACAGTAAAAATGAAATGCACAGATATAGGATGGGTGATACCTGGCTTGATGGCAGTACATGCTAAAGGGACCGAGGAGTCTTAGTGGGCCACAAGTTGAACACGAGTCAGTAGTGTGATGTGACAGCTTAAAAGCCAATATGATTCTAGGCTGCATGAATAGGAGTATAGTGTCTAGATCAAGGGAATAATAGTGCCACTGTATTCTGCTTTGGTCAGACCTCACCTGGAATACTGTTCTGGGCACCACAATTCAAGAAGGATATTGATGAGCTGGAACGTGTCCAGAGGACAACCAGGATGGTGGGAGGTCGGGAGGCCATGCTGTACGAGGAGCAGCTTAGGGAGCTGGGTATGTTTAGCCTGGAGAAGAGAAGGTTAAGAGGTGACATGATGGCCATGTTTAAATATTTGAAGGGATGTCATACTGAGGATGGAGCAAGCTGGTTTGCTGCTGCTCTAGAGACTAGGACACAGAGCAATGGGTTCAAACTACAGGAAAAGAGATTCCACTTAAACATTAGGAAGAACTTCCTGACAGTAAGAGCTGTTGGGCAGTGGAATGCACTGCTCCAGAGTGTGGTGGAGTCTCCTTTGTAGGTTTTTAAACAGAGGCTAGATGGCCATCTGTTGGGAATGCTTTGATTGGGTACTCCTGCATGGCAGGGGGTTGGGCTAGATGGCCCTTGTGCTCACTTCCAACTCTATGTTTCTATGATTCTGCTCTATTCCAGAGTGTCCATTTGACTAGGTGAGATCCTCCCTCCTCTGAACTGACACCTGGAGGGGAACATGTTTCCTCCAAAACAATGGAAATGGCTGTCCTGCTGGGGAGAGCAAATCAATTTAGGGAATCTTTTACTCCTAGTCCAAAGATGTGCTGTAATCCTTAAGGACAATTATTTTCTCATTTAAAAATTATACTTCTAGTCATCTTAATGCTTTTCTGTTATTGAAGATATGGTTGGGGTGAAGGTCTTTACTGTATTACAAAGGAGGATAATAAGAAGATTGAGGCACACTGCTGGTTTAGTAGAGGATCCTACTGCTGGTGAGAAGTTTACCTCTAGTGTTAGAAAAACATTCCACAGGCACACTTCGTTTGAACTTTGTGTATGTCTTCAAGGGTTTCTGTGCTTCTGTTTGGTATTTGAAAGAGAAAGGGTTTTTTTTAAAAAAAATTGCAGAACTCTTTCCATCCTAGGCAGTAAGAATCTTCTTATGGAACATGTGACATTAAGCATCTTTTATTTTAAAAAAAAACCTACCTTTCATGGTTACACCTTTCTTTGGAAAGAAAAAATGACCCCTATTGATCCCAACCGCAGACAAGGTTTCTGGTGACTAAGGCAAGTAATTATTTCTCCTATCTGAACTATCTACCAGTTCCCTATCTTATGTTTTCATCTTTTCTTCTACTCTTACGCCTGTTCTTGCACAAAATATTCATAAATGTAGAGCAAATCTGTAAGCAGTTGGGGTGACAGAGGAATCCAATCAGCAAATTAGATACATGTTGTTCCACGTTTGACAAGAGTGACTGTTTGTAGAGTTTTCAGCTGTGTGTGTTGATGCCAAGTGTAACATACATAGATAGTAATAAGACAGCTCCTGGTTGCTTTTGGCATTCAGAGATTACACTAAAGCGATGGGTTAAAGATGATGCATACTGTAGTTATGGGATTCAGTGGACCAACAGGTTGTATGAGGTGACTCCGGCAGACAGAGGGAGAGCCTAGTAATGATTTACTTTGCAGGATTTGATAAAAAGATTAAAGTTATTTAAAATGCATGTGAAATGCCTAGAAACTACAAAACTGATATGCAAATATTATGTTCAATTATTAATTAATGTTAAATAATACATATAACAGTCCCTCTACCCAGGGACTTCCCTTTACATTCATCCCTCTTTCCAAAATACCATTGTTTCCAACTCAGGTTTGCTTCATCTCCCCTTTATTAATACTGTGTTTGTTAAGCTGTATGTATAAATTGTATGTTGTTTAAGTTTAAAATTAATAAATAAAATAAAATAAATGTTAAATAATATAGGGGGAGGAGGAAATTAAGGGCTTCTGTTGGTTGGATCCTTATGCTTTGAGCAGGTGGGGTGCTAAGCCTTGGCTATTCCATATGCTTTACTTACAGAGATGGGCAGAAGCAGACAACTGATAGATATCTCAGTGATCTGTAGTAATTCAGAAAGTTTCTGCTGCCCCCTTGACAATATCCACAACCAAAAAGTCTCTTGTGCAAATTAGAATGTTGAGAAAGAACATTTCAGAGAAGAAACAGGATTGTTTTTCTATGTGGAAGGACTTGTTAGCTTAATTTTGGTACTGACCACAAATTCGTTGGCTGAACGTGGATTTGAGAATGTTCCAGCTAACTTAATTCTTTGCATATGTCTGCCTGTATGAGCCCCTCTCTTGCATCCTGCTCTGTTTTGTACATCTCACAGCTGCAGTCTAACACAAATTAGATGTTGCAAGCCTAAGCTGGTGCTGAGTCCTGCTCTGCTGTGCCAAATGTTCACTCAAGAGTTCAAACCAGTCTCTCTTCTCCAAACCCACGTAAAGATATAATGGGTCGTGGGGCAGAACAGCAAAAGCTAGTAAAATCTTGTTACTGTGGTTTGACATCTCACCTAGATATCAGTGCTTCTCCCTATCTCTTCACTGTGAAGGCCTTGGGAATTTTAAGAGAGGATGGAATCTGTGTGTGTGATTCATCCCAGAGTTTCTGTATCTTCTCCTTCCATTTGACAGGCCTGGTCTGAGTAATTCTGCCTGTCTACTCACAGCTCTACTGTATTTGCTTTCTCTTCCTGCAGCAGCTTGAATCCAAGGAAAAGCCCTCTTGGGGCACAGTGAGAAACGGCTGGCCTCTCTGGAGAACACAGAAACAGGCCTACTTCCTTGCTTGTTTCAAAAACATGCTGAACAAAATTGGAACTCTGTTAAGTTTGGGACCAATTTTGTTCATGTGTTCTTCCCCCTCTCTGTTTGCCAAATTGCACTTGAGACATTTTACATAATAATCATGTGCAGCAGAATAATATAAAATCCATTTGAAAACTCCAGCTCAATTTAAATCTTACCATCACAATCCAGTTTCAACAGGGGAACTGGCCTACAAATTGCCTGGACAAGTCAGCACCAGCTGTCAGTGGACAGCAGCCCCTGCAAAATACACAACTGCTTTCTACAACAGCAATAAGTCTAGTTGTACTCTTGAGGCAAAGTCCTGGCTTGAGAGACGGGATCAGAGGGCCTTGAGATTAAGCAGAGGTATAATTTAGATTCTTGCTTTTAGAAGCATGATGTACATGGCTCTGAATATCTGTGCTTGCAAGCAAAATGTGTTTGTGTGACTATAAAATACATGATTCAGGATTGTCATTTTCCATTCTAAAAATGCACTCAGCTCCTCCAAAATCAGTTAACTGACAAAATTCTCTAATTTTCACATAATTTATTAATTATCTGTACAGCTTTCCCTATCTCTTTTTGGCATTGCTGGCATCAGGAGTAAACTTCTAGCAGCCTAGGCAGTAAGATCTGGCACTTATGAAGATACTGTTTGTGGCAGTTTGCATGCCCTTTTACCATGAAGGTCTTATTGTCAGATGGCAGCAACTTTATTATGGAACCTGACTATTCATAAAAGGATCAGTTTACATTGTAAAATTCACTAGGCCACTGGTCCACTGTCAGGAGGCTAGAAGGGCTCCTGAGAGTAGAGAGGGATGGCAGGTCTGGGCTACACAGGGCTCTTGCACCTTGTTTTGTGGCTCTCATGGCAATGCTATAGAAACCATATCACCATATCATGGTGGTCTTCTCCCTTCCTACTTTGGGAAAGATGTAGCTATTCTGCCCTGTAAACTTGCAAGGTTCTATAGAACACCTTCTGGCGTCATAGACTTCCAAAAATTTGGTAGCAGTGGTGTGGACCCTGCTGGGTTCCCATGAAGTCCTACATGGCTGTCATGCCTGGGAAGTTGCTCCCTTCTCTTTGAAGGACTAGAAGGGCAGGGTTTTATTTGTTCTAGAGTCTGTATTCAGCTCCTTTTGCTTTTACATATTTAATACCCCCCTTTTGCAAAGATGAGGAGATGGCTTTAGATATTGGGCCCATCTACACGAAGGGAAAAAATCCAAAGTAACTTGTAGTATTGGCATCTTGCAACAGCAGCAACGGTTTTTCTGGCCTCGGAAGCCCCCGTAAGCCTTGCATTTCTGATGGCAGCCAAGAGTGATTTACGTTAGTTCTTCACTGCCACCATTAAAAAAAAAAAACTCATCCCAAGGTGTGGTGGTCGAATAGAGCGATTCTCCAATTTTATAGAAAAGCAAAACAGAAAATATTGATGCTATTTTGTCACCTTAGCGAGCGATCACCAACATGGTGGCAGCGGGCACTTGCCCTGCTAGCAAGCCCCGCTCCCACTTTCACCTGGCCAGTCAGCTTTGTGCTTCCCTTTGAATTTCCTACGCTTTGATAGTCCAAACTAGCAGGAATGTTTACCTTCCTTCCAGTTTTTGAAAAAGTAAGAGGAAATCTGCAAAGGCTTTTACTCCATTGTTTTTGTCATTTTGGGGCCCCCCTCCTTCCAAATAGTGTGGATTGGCACTGGATCCTGTTTAGACAGATAGGATTCCCAGTGAATTCCATAAGGGGTATTTTCACTGTTTAGACAGGCCCAATGATTTCCCCATTTCATTGCTGATTCACTGGGCAGCATCGATGACAACCTGTTGGAACAAGTTAGTTATTACTTAAGTCCCATTTGCTTCATTGGAAGCTAAGTGCAGCTAATTAAGGCTGGAATCCTAAACCCACTTACCAGAGAAGTAGCCCTTTTGAATTTGGTGGAACTTGTTTACTAATTAAGGCTGCCACCTCACCTTTTGGATATAAAAATACAAATCTTATAGGTTTCTTGCATGAGGTGGGAGAAAGGAGACAGTCAAATGAACCAAATGGTGTCTGAGGGTGCATCTACACTGTAGAAATAATGCAGTTTTACTCCACTTTAACTGCCATGGCTCCATCCTACAGAATCCTGGGATTTGTAGTTTTTGAGGCACCAGCATTATTTGGCAGAGAAGGCTAAAGTGCTTGTAAAACTACAAACTCCAGGATTCCTGTAGGATGGAGCTACAGCACTTAAAGTAGTGTCAAACTGCACTATTTCTACAGTGTAGATGCACCCTGAATCTCTTCCTTCTTTAGCATTGTAGATTCCAGTCCAGGCTCAAGGTTTGCATTAGCTTGCATCCTACCCTTGTGCAGCAGATATGAACTATTTTTAAATCTGCTAGAGCTGCAAGCTGAGCCCAAGGCAACAATATTTTTTTATGCTGCAGGAAGATTGGAATCTCCCCCCCCCCCATTTCTTCCTTTTTTCTTCCAACCCAGCTGCATCCGGTCCTTGGCAGGCAGTGTGCAGCAGACGTTAACCAATTAACACCCCACTCTTAAGTGTTCAGAATTTTCACACCAAATGCTGAGATGCAGCTGCTTCTGAAGTGGAGAGCATTGCCTATAGAAGATTACATCGTTGTGTTTGGGGATGAGGTCTAGGAAAGGGCAAGATTGTTGTCAGTCAATGATATTGCACTTGTTGATCATTACAATAACTATGCGAAAGAGATTGTTTTACTATTTCTATATACAGATGGGAAACAGAGACAGAGAAAGAGAGAAAAAATTGCCCATAGACCCTTCAGGAATCCTTAGTTCTGCAGGGATTTGAACCGAGAACCAGCTAAAAAAGGTATTTGCATTACAGCAGGAGTGGGCAACTGTGGTGAGTCCAGGGGCCAGTTTTCTGCCTCTACGACACTCTGGGGGCCACATGGACTGCCCAAAACACCCCAAGAATTTAAAACAAGTGGCTGGAAGTCTGCATGGTGTGTTTTTAAAAACTATTTGATGTTTAAACAGTAGCAGGAAGGCCTGAAACCTATTTTAAAAGTGCATTGCCTCTCCTGTAGGCTTCCAGGAGAGGAAATTCACTCCTTTGGGGATGCCAAAAGAATGATCAATTCAGCAAGTCTGAAGGAGTTGAAGATCACAAAAAAGGACATTTTGTGGCTGCATGTGGGTTCCAGGGCTATACTTTGCTCACCCTTACGTTAGAGAGTCCAAGGGCCTGCTTCTCCAAGAAGTGCCTGGAAGTGCCCCATCCATTCTCCTAGATCTTCTCCCTGTTCCCAACCGTGAGCACTTTCTGAGAGGAGGGAAAGATGACAATAGACCCTGCCTGCCATTCTACCCACGGGCCTGATATAGTTGGCCAGATATGCTGTACCCTTCTTACTGGTTCTAAGGGCCAAGCTAAGAGTTTTGCCCAAGGTGGGGAGATGTGGTACAGCAAATCTTGCTTTTCCAATCTTTTGTGGAACTGGATACACACACACCCTGCCGCAATACTCAGTGGTCTTTGTCTTGGCTCATTCATTGGCCATGCTAGCTAGGGATGATGAAATTTATTGTCCAAGGCATGTAGAGGTCACTATGTTGGGGAAGGCTGCTTTTTGTCCCTTTGCTGGCTGGAAGATGATGGGAGTTGCAATCAGTTTCATCTGGGACACACCAGGGTGCGGAAAGCTGTTTTAGCTCTTGCAGCTGAACACCTTGAGAATAACAAGGTTGTGCAAGGCTTTTGCTGGAAGGGAATCTAGGTTAGAGAGTATCACCTTTTACCTAGTTGAGGTCTAGCCATTACCTGAGTTCACACCCTGTTTCCTAGGAATGAGAGTGAAAAGCAACAGTATTTTAATGACTATATCATAGAATCATAGAGTTGGAAGAGACCTCAAAGGTCATCCAGTCAAATCCCCTACCATGCAAGAATACACAATCAAATCATTCCTGACAGATGGCCATCCAGCCTCTATTTAAAATCCTCCAAAGAAGGAGACTCCACCACAATATGAGGCAGCGTATTCCACTTCTGAACAGCTCTTACTGACAGGAAGTTCTTCCTAATATTTAGGTGGAATCTCTTTTCCTGTAATTTGAACCCACTGCTCTATGTCCTAGTCTCTGGAGCCGCAGAAAACAAACTTGCTCCATCCTCAGTATGATATCCCTTCAAATATTTAAACATGGCTATCATGTTCCCTATCAACCTTCTCTTCTCCAGACTAAACATGCCCAGTTCCCTAAGCTGCTCCTGGTATGGCATGGCCTCCAGACCTCCCACTGTCCTGGTCACCTTCCTCTGGACATGTTCCAGATTCTCAGTATCCTTCCTGAATTGTGGTGCCCAGAACTGGACACAGTATTCCAGGTGAGGTCTGACCAAAGCAGAATACAGGGGCAGTATTACTTCCCTTGATCTAGACACTATACTCCTATTCATGCAGCCTAGAATCATATTGGCTTTTTTAGCTGCTGCATCACACTGCTGACTCATGTTCAGCTTGTGGTCTACTAAGACTCCTAGACCCCGTTAGCATGTACTGCCATCAAGCCAGGTGTCACCCATCCTATATCTATGCATTTCATTTTTACTGCCCAAGTGTAGTATCCTGCATTTCTCCCTGTTGAAATTCATTTTGTTAGTATTGGCCCAGTTTTCTAATCTGTTAAGGTCATTTTGGATTCTGATCCTGTCCTCTGGGACATTAGCTACCCCTCCTAATTTGGTGTCATCTGCAAACTAGATAAGCATACCCTCTATTCCCTCATCCAAGTCATTGATAAAGATGTTGAATAGCACTGGACCCAGGACAGAGCCCTCTGGTACCCCACTGGTCACTTCTCTCCAGGATGAAGAGGAGCCATTGGTGACTACCTTTGGGTTCAGTCAGTCAACCAATTACAAATCCACATAACAGTTGCATTGTCTAGCCTACAGGTTACTAACTTTTTTGCAAGAATATCATGGGGGACCTTGTCAAAAGCCTTACCAAAATCAAGATACGCTACATCCACTGTGTTCCCTTCATCTATCAAGTTTGTAACTCTATCAAAAAAAGAGATGAGATTAGTCTGGCATGACTTGTTTTTGAGAAATCCATGCTTACTTTTTGTGATCACAGCATTCCTTTCTAAGTGGTTACAGACTATCTGTTTAATGATCTGCTCTAGAATCTTTATGCATTGATATTCTCCATGGTTTGTTCATTTATTTATTTCTATCCTACCTTTCTTCAAAATGGGACCAAAGATGGCTTACAACATAGATTAAAACAAAGTACAGCTGAAAAAAATGACAATAAAAAGTTTAAAATAATTAAATAAACCAACCCATTAAAAACAGCATCGACTTAAAGTAGTAATTGCACAAAAACAGCTTGCTCATCCATTTCCTAAATGTTCTATTGTTCTTGAAACCCATTTTTGGTCTTTGCTGAGACCCTATTATGACACCTCCATCTCCCCAACCTCTGCTATTATTGTGCCATAGCAGCCCACTGCTGTGCCCTCTGTATCTCTTCCGCCCATACTCTAAGCACTCCCTTTTTTATTTAGTGGAGCCTGAAGAGTTTACTTGTATGTTTTTTTAATGTTGTGAACCGTCCTGATTGGATTACCAAAGGGCGGTATATAAATAAATTGTATTATTATTATTATTAGTTAATGTTGAAGGAAGGTTCAGATGGCAGGGACCCTGGAGTCTCCTGGCATGTGAATGTGGTCTCACAGTTTACTGCTGAGAAAAGTGGAATAGGAGTGGGTTGGAGGCATTACCCAAGGCCACTAGTATTCTGCTTGGCATCCTAATTGCAGGAAAGCAAAGCCCAGAAAAATCAGATTGTTTTTTGTCTCTTGAACCTGAGTAGTTTCAGGCTGGCAAGGGTCTGAGAATGTCTGTGTTGCTTTTTCCTCATACATTTGAAATGCCCATTTGTTGTTCAGATTGAGAGATAGCCCAAGACCTGAACAAGGTGTGACACTGTGGAATGGATGATAGGGGAAGGCGCCCTCCCTACTAAGACCAGTGAGTTGCTGGTACTCAGATCATTCTTAGCTCCCCTTAAGTGCCATTTGTGCTGTGTTACCATGGCAGTAAAAAACCCTCCAACCATTATTAGTGCAATTTAATTCTACTTTCCCTCCCATAAGAATTTTTGCTTGATTACAATCTTTTGGCCAATTTTTCACTTGTGCATGTTTTTTTTAAAGGAGACCCTTGTTTTTTAAACTTTCTAGATAATTCAATGCTTTTCATAAAGATAATTCAGTACTTTTCATAAATTTCTGTGCTCCTTGCCTGATTTTTCATGTAAGGAGAGAAGAACCTTGGTGGATCATACCAGAGGCCTGCCTAGTCCAATATTTCATTTCTACAACGGTCATGTGTGATAAACACCCAAGCTGAGACCCTGGCCTTACCCTGAAAGATGGAAATTGTGAAAGTTATGACAGAGTTGGTACTAGATTAAGGCATAGGAGGAAAAAAAAACAGTCTATGGAGGTTCCTGGATAAGACCCTAACTCTGGTGGACAGATCAAAACAAATCCTTCATTGAATCCTTTCTGGCTTAGCCTCTCTCCCTTCTCCTTGATGGGATGGGTTTGCCTGCTTGATCCTATTTGCAGTAATGGGAGAATAATGTTGGTCTGCCTTACAGAATTGTTGTAGGAGGTACTGGACCAGTTGTACTTTGACCTAGAACTTGAATTGCTCTATCATGTGTGGGAGGCTTTCCAGGGGTATTGCTGACATCTGAAGTAGAACAATTTGTTTATTGAAGTATTTTTATCCCCAAAGGCTCCTGAAGCAGCTTATATGCAGTCAATACCAGTGAGACAGTCCCTGCCCCAAAGCCTAGAATGTAAAGAGACAAGAGGCAAAAGAAAACCGATGGGAAATATAAAGTTGGGATCCCTCTGGCTTACCATAGCAACTCCCATGCAAAGAACCTGGGGAGTCTAACTGTTCTCTTTGGGGTTGTCTAGAGAAGAAGATATAATTTTGATTGCTGCGCATTAACGCAAATTCACAGCAGCGTTCATTTGTCTCCATGGTCTTTGGCGAAATTGATTGTATGTGAAGCTGTCAGCGTTTGAAGTGCACACACAGCCATGCCTGCAAATCAAGATGGTGGCCGAGGAGGGAACAAACTTGTTTTCTGCTGCTCCAGAGACTAGGACACATAGTAATGGACTCAAACTACAGGAAAAGAGATTCTACCTAAACGTTAGGAAGAACTTCCTGACAGTAAGAGCTGTTCAGCAAGGCAAGCATCTGGAGCCATGGTTTTTTTTCCATATTAGCGAGTGAGTGCTAATGCGATAAAACGGTTTAGTTTTTTAAAATTTTCTGTTAAGGCAAAATATTGCTCTATCACACCTTGAAAGTACATTTTTTTAAAAAAAATCCTGTTTGGTGGTTGCGGCAAATTGGTAAGTAAAAACATGAGTTATTCACTCACAGCCGCCATCTTGATTCGCAGCCATGCCTGTTTGCACAGCAAATGCCTGTTTGCACAGCAAATGTTTGCACAGCAACTGCTTTGCACACCTGCAATCTTCCTACAACACCCCCCCCCAAAAAAAGATTAAGACAAATTGTAGCTGATGTGAGTTGGCTTTACTGCGAAGCAGTCTACTTCTTTTTGCCTTGTAGAGACAATCCCTAAGAGTCCCTGTTGATATCACTGGTATGTAAATGGACTTGATGTTCGTTAGCTATTTTGTGTATAATTGGTACATGTAACTGTGTTTGGTATTTTGTGGTTGTAAGTTGTCTATGTCTTTGTGTTTTGTAAACAATCTTATTTTGTCCAGTTGATGGTCTTTGGCTAACTAATAAAATATGTGTGTGCTGAAATTTCCTCTTCTACAGAACTTTTAAAGGTATAGGAGCCATTTCTAGATTTTACTCTGGTCACACTATTCTTGATTCTCTCTCTCTCTCTCACACACACACACACACATCCTATATTCTCAGCACACAAGATCCATTCCCTTCATTCATGTTTTTCTCTTCATGACCTCCCCTGCAACTCTCCCTTTATTCCCCTTCTTTTGGGTCTTTCTTCCAGTCTCCACAACCTCTCTCGTTGCCCTCCCCAGCCCAGCCTTATTTCTTTCTGCTTCCTTTACCACCTCCCCATTAGACCTACCCCTGTTCTTCCCCCACTTGCCTTACTGTCATCCCTAAGCCTCCCCTTCACCAGGTAGCAATGATAGTGTTCCTGCCTTCTTTATTGGCTAAAAACAAAGTGCTGGTCCTTCACCTCCCACCTTATTCACCTCCAACTTCTGGAGCCTCAGCTTTATTGTGGGAATAAAGCCGGTGCATGTAGGAGACCATTGTTTTATTCTTAAGCACATTTGGAAGGCTCATTTTTGTTTAAAGTTTAAACATTCAAAAAACAAAGGAGGTATGGTACAGTGATTTGAAGGGACCAAGGGAGGTGTCCATGAGGGTGCTGCCAATCTGCAATGCAACAGTATTTACAAACAAAGCATGGTACATGGGTGGGGGGAGCTGGTGCACATGTAAACCATTATGCCTTTCTGTTTTGTCATAATATTTTCTCCTCTCAAATACAACAGCACTGTTATTCTCACTTATTTTGGCTTCCTTTTTAATCCCAATTTACACCCACAATTATGAGTTTAAACAACTTGGTATGCTCAGTGTGACCATTGGTGCTTAATATGGTTCTCACATTGTGGTTGTCTCCTGTTGAAGAGAAAGGATATTTCTCTCTAGATGTGATCCCCTAAAGTCAGACATGGCTGCATTGGAGCCAATATGCTTGTGAAGAGAAAGGGCATACCTCTCATTCCAGGCTAGTCCTGTGGGGTAGTATATGTCCCTCCTTCTCAGTTTCCATGCATTGTGTCATCCTTACTTAATCCTTCTAGCCCTCTTTACCCAAACCTTCCAGACATCATATTGTGACCTCACATTGGCGTCGCCAATGAAGTCAGCACAATCTGCCTTTTGTAATGTGTAAATATGGTAGAATTCTGCTCATGGGATTGGGAGACAGTCTACTGGAGAAGGGAGCCAGGTAACAAAGTTCCTAAGAACCCCCTCCCCATTATAGCTCCATATATAATTTCTGGGAATGGTATAGATAGTAGGAAGAGTTTGCTGGCAGGGATAGATGAGAATTCTAGTTCTACACGTCTGAAGGGCACCAAGTTGTGGAAAGATATGGTAGAGAATAGTGAAGTAAAGTGGTTGGAATTGTAGATGGCAGTCAGGTTTTGAATATTTTTAATTATTAATGAAATTGCTATATGACCAAATAGCCCAAATTTTCTAGGGTTTCTGATAAGAAAATGATGTCTTTCATTGACAAGGAAAAAAGATTCCAGGGGCTGCACATGAGGAATGTGTTTTTTTTTTAATAAAACACCACTGCAAACTGATTACACTCCTTCATTACTTAGCCAAGTATTTTCTTTCTCCTGTCTATGCCAGCTCTTCTACCACTCCCTTTCATTGCATAGCAACAAGAGTTTGTTGTCATAGCAGCCAAGCTTGCAACTGGCAGGAAGTATGTAGTAAATTTTATGCAGAAGGCTCAAACTCCTCCCTGGGAATTAATTCTTCCAGTTGCTCTCTCATCAAAAACTAACATTTGGAGAGGGAAGGGATTCTGGATGTTTGAGTGGGGTGAAGGTTTCCTTAGAAATAGATTTCTGCATTTGCTCTCTCATAGCGACAACCAGGACTTGTGCGAAGGAAGATTCTGGATATTTGAGGGGTTTTTGCCTGATGTGAGAAGTAGTGGATCTATCACACTGTGAACAGTGTAGATAATGAAGTTGGCTATAGACAGATAATTTGATTTTTTTATGGACCAACAGAGCTGTTAAACATAAGCAATAAGATCTTATCTTCCACTAGATAAATATTGGGGAATGAAGCTGTAGTCACATTGAGTAGGCTCCTAGCTCAGGAAGGATGGTGTGTAGATGTTCACCAGGACAGATGGTAATTACCTTCAGGTTGGTTTTTGCTACCCTTGACTACACCAGTAGAGCCAATGTGGTGTAGTGGTTTGAGTGTTGGACTAGGACTCTGGAAGACCAGGGTTCAAATCCTCACTTAGCCCTAGAAGCCCACTGTGTGGCCTTGGGCAAGTCATACTCAGCCTCAGAGGAGGGCAACAGCAATGGCAACCTCCCTCTCAATAAACCTTGCCAAAAAAAACCCCTCCATAGGGTTCAAGTCAGAAATGACTTGAAGGCACACAACAATAACAAACTTTACCAGCAGAGCAGTCTTTGTTTCCTGCTTTTTTTGAAGCAATAGTGTCAGCATATTCTGTTAATCTCAGGAGTAAGCAAGCTCAGATTTGATGGAAGAATCAACTGCAAAACAGGAGTAAGTTTTCTTTACCTCTGAGGTAAATAGTATATGCTGGATTATTGTTCCAGAAAAACTAGGAAGCAAGGAATGTTTTGCTGGTGAAATTCAGCATATGAAACTGAACATGAAATGCCCAATCAGACAATGATTATTTCATATTTACATTCTTGTTTTCAAATTATTTTTATTCTTGTTATTTTGTAGTTTCTGAATTTCACTTTGCCCTTGTTCTGCCTGGCATTGAATTAGATAGCAAAGGCTGCGATATAAAGTCTATAAATAAATAAATCTCTTCTCAAGGCAAACTAGAAAAGGAAATTTGAAGAGGGATTAGGTACGGTTTTATGTGATGTGGTTCTCTTTCCCCATTAGCCAACAAGTTAGCATCCTCTTAAGATGGCTGAAGCTCACCAGGCTGTGGCATTCCAGTTCACTGTTTCTCCAGAGGGGATCGACCTTCACCTAAGCCATGTTGCTCTCAAGGAGATCTATCTCTCAGGTGTGAGGTCGTGGAAGAAGAAACTCAACCAGCTGCGGGTAAGTCAGGAACTTTGAAACTCAACACCAAGTATTACATTGCAATCATGTTTATTACTGTTAATTTGAGTTATGCATCACCCTTCCTCAAAGATGATCAGGGCAGCCAACCATCTACATAAAAATTAATAGTGAAAAGGCACAAAAGGCAAATATTTAAAAATCACACATTGCAAATATCTAAAGTAATGAATTACAACTGCCTGCTAAAATACAGAATAAACAAGCAATAGTAGAAGACAAAGAAACACATGTACAAATGTATATGCTTTTAACTAGTGTCTGAAACAAAAGCTTAGAGGACAACTGAAGGTACTAAAAGCAAAGAGTTTGAGTACTGGAGCACCATTATTGAGAAAATGCTGCCATTTATGTCAACACTTCAGATCTTCTTATATTTCAGTTTATTCCTGAAAACCACAACCTTTCATGTTAGAGTCTTACAAAGAGTTAAATCATCTCTTCCAATGGGATTTTGGGTTCTTTTGCAGGTGGGTAGAAGTCTGAAATGGGCTGGTCTGCAAGCTGTTTCGTTTCTTGCATTGAGAATTGTATTTATGTGTAATACTGCTGCTTAATTTTGCTCCAGTTTTAATGAAATAATTGAGCTCATGCTCCACTCTTTCTTCAAATGTCTGCCATGTTGAACAGTAGCCATGCCCCCCCCCATACCACCTGGCTTTTAAGGCTGAAGTAGGTAGCTTATCAAGTGCACTCTTCATGCTTTGCAGAACCCATGCTTCTTATGCAAGAAAGAACACTTTCTCACTAAAAGTTAGAAGGCAAAGAAGTCAATTAGTAACAGTGCACTGGACAAAAAACCCATCAATTATATTTTCCGGAGATGGGGCTACATGACTTCAAAACCTATGGCAATTAGAATTCATCAAAGATTTGAAACCTTTTAACCCTTTCTTAGTTCCCCTTTTTGTCATGTCCATTTTTTTCTGTGACCTTTCCTCCAACAGAATGGTTTTGTGACAAGTGTGTACCCCGCCAGCCCTTCCAGTTGGCTATTCATGGTTACTGCCATCCTGGTGACCCAATACACTCGCCTTGACCCCTCTATGGGCATGATTGAAAAGATCAAGGAACACCTACCAGTCAGGTATGTAGAGGGCAGGGAAAGTTGATGGGTACTGCTGATCACTCAGTAGAGGTTGTTGATCACTCAGTAGAGGAAGTTGTTGAGGTTGGAAACATATGAAGGCTTGGTTCAAACAATGGGAAGCCATGCTTCTTGCTATGAGAACAAACTACAATGAGTCTCACATTCATGAGATTTTCCCCTTTTGTCTCCTTTCCAAAAGTAAACAAACTATAGTTTATTGTGACATCTGAACTTGAAGAACTGTGATTTGTTTCACCAGGTGTAGAGAAAGTCCTCAGGTTGGGTACCTTTCTACCTCCAACCCAGAAGCGGCTGCGCACATCCCTAATGTTACTCTGTCACCAATTTAAAAAAAAAGAGATACTTCTGCTTTAAAACAAGGTGTACAAGAAGTGCACACTTTATTTTGAAGCCAATTAGCAGTTCCAGGAGTCTTCCAAGGGTGCTAACTGGCTTCAAAACAAAGCATATACGGTACTCCTTGCATATCTTGTTTTAGAGCAGGAATGTTCATATCAGAAATTTTTGTCACCGTGCTGCTGCATTTTGACAGTACAGCAGCAAAATTAAAGGAAAAGTCATGTTTTTTTCCTCTTGCTGTATTGCTAAGTTTGATGTAATCACAGAATGGTGGAGAAAGGTTTCATGTGGCCTATAGGCTGTTTCATCCCAGTTTAGACTATGGTTAAGGAGTTGTTTGAAAGGTAAGGGCACCCAGAAGGGTGCCATGTGAGTACAAGGTGTGGCGTGACAAGTTATATTTATTTTCATCCATCAAAAATGAATAGCTTCCCTAGGAGAAAACAAAAGGGACAGCAGTAAAGTAGACTGCCTTTTATCTGTGGAATCTGCTTGACCTGCAACTCTGCAATTTTTTATAAGTACAGTCCAAGAGACCTTTTGCCTCTCCCTACAGAGACAAATTGTAATCGTAATATGATTAAGTAATACAGCTTAAATTGGATTGTATGTACGATGAAGAGAGTAAACAGAAATTATTTTCTCCATCAGAATTTTAGAACAATGGATCATTGGATGACTACACTGCCAGTAGGTTTTGAAAAATATGCTACCACAGGATGCCAATACCATGGCACTTGCTTCAGTAACTTTAGAGACATTTCTGTCTTATTTCCATTGTTGAACATGATGGCCTCTCTATGTTTACAGAGAGTTTACCTAATTCCAAATGCAGGTGACTCATGGAAGATGTCTTTATCCATCGCACCCTGCTTGTTCGCCTCCTAGGAGTTTTTGTCCAGTAGCTCTCTTGGAGACAGATTGACATACTAGACTAGTGTTTCTCAACCAGGGTTCCCTGGAATCCCAGGGTTCACCAAGAGGTTGCTAGGGGTTCCTCAAGAGAGTGTGACTGTAGGGGGGAAAGCAATACAGTGTATATAGTAATGTTTATGCAGGGGCTCCCTGAGACCTGAAAATTATTTCAAGGGTTCCTCCAGGATAAAAAGGTTGAGAAAGGCTGTACTAGACTCTAGTATGACTTACTAGACCAGGGTGGTGAATTGCAGTTAGTCCAGGGTCAGCATTTTGCTCCTGAGATCCTTCAAGGGCAGCATAGACTGTGAAAAATGCCCCCCAAAAGAAAATAAACAAAACTGGAAGAGGGCTGAAGTCCACTGCTGGTTTTGAAAAACAGGATTATTTTTAAATGTTAAATAGAATAGGAGTTGCTTGTTGCCTATTTAAAAGGTGAATTCCCATTCCTGGAGGCTTCCATATGAGTCAGTTCACTCTCGGGGAATAACAAAAAGGTCACTCTGAGGAGTTTAAAGGGGCTGAGGGCTGCAAAAGCAGCCTTGGGGGGCTGCACTTTGTCCTCTTCTGTACTAGATAGAGCAGCCTGGTTTGGGGATTCTGGGAGATGTACATATCTAAAGATCACCAAGCTGAGAAAGGCTGGGAAAAAAAGTTTTTTAATTCTTAGAGGTTTTTTTATGTGTTGGTAGTCCAGTGAAGTGAGGCTAGAAAGGAGAGTTGGGCTTTCTTCTCTCCTAAGATGATTTCTTTTGACTTTAAGGTTTATATGTTTTTTTCTTTCCTCTCCCTTTCTCCCCCACCCCATCTCCCATGTTGTCCCCAGTGATTATCTGTCAGATCAGGGCATGAATGTCCTCAGTGCCACAGCCTTTTCCACATGCCTCTGGCTGGCCCTCATTATGACCATGCGCAGCATACTCAAGATGCTGCTATGCTATCATGGCTGGATGTACGAGGAGCACGGGAAGATGTCCAACACCACTAAGGTTTGGCTGGTACGTACTGCTTGCTGTCAGACACAGATTGCTAAAAGGAACATACTGTGAGGTGAACTTCCCTACTGGCCACCTCATGCAGCAGATGCTGAGTGATGAAGAGAATTTGTGAGTTGTTTCCTATTAAATCTGCATTTCCTAAATGCTCTGCATTTCCTAAGCTAACCTATTGTTCTTGTGTGTTGTGGAGGACATTATCCTGTTGCCTGAGTTGAAGTAAGATTCAGATGCCTGTATGGTTGGCTTCTGTACATGGACTGGAGGGAAGCTCCATCTTGTCTTTTGCTTCAAGTGTCAAAATTTCCCCACCTGGCTGGGGCTCAGATGGCCTGTTGGCTCAAGAAGCTGCATGTCCATCAAATAGAGTTATGCCTCAGAAGAAGCTGTGATAGGTTAGAGATACAGAGGAGTTAGCCTGTAAGCCACATGTGATGACAGTGGTTGGGTTTCCCACTGGGCATTCTAGCATATGCTAGAATCTAGCAGCTACATAGTATGAAGTTTATAATATGGGGAGCTACAATTATAATATGCCATCAGTAGTGGAATTGACAAATTGAAGTGCAGGCCCACACCAGGACAGTCACTGTAGCAACACCACCACAGAAGATCCAAAAATGCAGGCAGCTGTGTCGATCTAAAACAATTGCTAATAGTTTCACCAGGAGCAAGTCTTTTATAAATCTAATAGATCTTGCCCACTCACGTCCAAGCCATGCAACAGGGATCGCCCATAAGAGTTGTTGGGAATATCCATTTCCTGTTGTGGGTATAACAGCTAAACCTGGAGGGAGCAGGGAACCCTGAGGCAATGGTAAAAGATGTAATAATCCTGCATGTTAAAAAGTCCTGGGGCTTTGACCCCCTGAGCCCTGCTCCTACTACACCAAGGTGTTCAACTCAGTAGGTTTGTCACAACAGGGCTGTAAAGTACTGTCATTGAAAAAGGATAATAAAATAATGGTATTGTAGTAAATGGTGAAAAGTGATATACCTGGGCACACAGATGTGTCAACTACAACTTCCACCATCCCAACCAATGTTAGTGCTCTTTGAGGTTGATGAGAGTTGTAGTCTGACAATATGGAGGGTACCAGTTGGGGAAGGCTGCTGGAGAGGGATGCAGTTTTCTTGGAAGATGTCATCTGGGAATTCTGTGGGTAACGTGGGACAGATACATATCACAGAAGTCCCCTGAAGTTGGTCTCTAAATTCCATGGAGCAAAACCTAGAGTGAGGTGTCTGGAAGCTGGTGTATGCTAAAGATCCAAACTCCAGCAAGGTTAGGTTATACTATAGAGAAGCCCAGGATTGGTCTAAGACATTTTGAAGACTGTCTGCTCCTTATTCCATGTACAGAAGCCAACTGGATTGGCAGAACCTGTCTACTGGTCATAGAACAACATCCTCCACTGTACTGAAGCACAGGCTGTTGTTGGATACACAGCTCTGTCCTGCAACAGAAGGAAATGAAGAGGGGGAGGAAGGGCAATGCTCCAGAGGAACATCCAGTTCAATTCCTCTGCTACCTGAGGTGATTGCCTCATCCTGCCTAATGCTAAAGCTAAGTTTGGAGAAGCTACCTGTGGAAACAAGGAGGCAAACAAAATTATCCTTGGAGACCTAGCTCTTTCATGACTGAATCTTCACAAACACACACAGTTTATAGACATTTGTGCATGCAGAAGACTAGCTGCTTATTACGGAGAAGGCTAAGTTTGAACCTTTCCTTCTGATGCCTTGGGTTTTTAAAATATGGAAACTCAGAGCTTGGAAAAGTTGCCTTTTCGAACTATAACTCCTAGAATCTTCAGCCAGCATGGCTAGTGACTATGTTGGCCAGAGATTTCTCAGAGCTGTAATCCAATCTGCATTTGTCCAGCCCAGACAGAGATTTACCATTCCACTGTGAACTAGGCCACTGATATGTTGGTGGGGGTGGGGTGGGGAGGAAGCTGCCTGTAAGCCTAAGGATGGTGATGAAGAGGAGAAAGAAGCACTGTTCTGGTTTGATGCCTGTCTCATGTTTCTCTTCCCCACTGCTCGCCCCCTCAACAGGCACTGGTGAAGATGTTTGCTGGACGGAACCCTATGTTGTATAGCTACCAGGCCTCACTACCTCGCTTGCCTGTTCCTGCCCTCAAGGACACTATGCAGAGGGTGAGTCTGTCCCTTGTTCTTTCTTCCTCTAGATCAAGGGTGGACAAAAAGGAAATTGGGATCTTACGGTAGATCTCTGGGTGATTAGTAGCAGAATGAGCAAGATGTCTGAAATAGCAGATGTTTAAAAGCAAGACAGCTTGTATGATGCTGGACTTGGTCTCTACTGCTACAAACTGTAGCACATGCAAACACTGCTTATTTGGAAACTTCACTTCATGGAAACCCCCTCCCCCACCTACACACATACACAAAACTAATTTGCCCATCTTGCCATGCTTATTTCTTGGCTGTCTCTTGGGAGTTTGGGGCGCCAGTTGGGAGGGTAAAAACCTCCGAAGCAAATACCAGTTCAGAAGACAGATGTTCCTCATAATGCAGCAGGGGAGTAAAGGGTTAAATTTGCTCCTTCATGCCTGTTGAAATCCTGGTAATGATCAGCATCCCTTTCTCCACTGATGCTAGTTAATAACAAAAACAAAACCTTACACATTAAATACAAAGATGCATTATTGTCAAGTCTTGTTTGGCCTGAGAGTAATAATTATCAGTCCATGAAGGACCCCACATTCTGGGTGTCTTCATGACTGTCAGGAACTTCTTATCACTGTCCCATCTGATGAAATGCATAACTGCAATCTTCCAGACCTGGGTTGATTACTTTTCAACTCTGTCTGTGGGGTCCCCTTGCAATAGAGAATTGTCTACTTTGTTCCTGGTGTGTCTTATCTTTCTCTTTGACTTTGCTCTTTGAACGCATTCAGTGGGCACAGAATGTTCACAAATGATTGGAGATAAAAACAGGGGAAGATAAATGGAATAGAGTATCCTGGGAAGGTGAGAGCCAGTGTGGTATAATGGTTTGAATGTTACTTTAGGAGACCATGATTCAAATCTGCATTCAGCCATGGAAACCCACTGGGTGTCCCTGGGCGAGTCACACTCTCTCAGCCTCAAAGGAAGGCAATGGCAACCTCCTCAGAATAAATCTTGCTAAGTGAAGTCTGTGATAGGTTTGCCTCAAGGTTGCTTTAAGTCAGAAATGACTTGACTGCACACCACCACCGCCAACAACAACAATCCTGGGAAAGGGTGTAGCTAGCTGGAATCTTGAACAGGAGCACCCCATCCTGCAATTTTTTTTTTGTTTTTTGCAAATCCTCCTTGCCCATTATGCCTAGAAATACAAGGGATTGGGAGTTTCTACATGCAAAGCTTGTATTTTATCATCAAGCTACACACCTTCTCCAAATAATGTATTTCTTATGGCACATAAACAAATAGAAGCTGCACTAATCCCATCTGCATGAAATGGGGCTGCCATATATCTTTTTGATGTTCCTACTTCCCTCTCCCTTCCTTTCTTGCTTACAACATATCTGCAAGGACCCCCCCACCACCACTTATAGTTCTACAAGGTCTCATGTACAAAGTGCTTTTGCAGAGACTTGTGTGAGGACAGATGTGTGCTCTGCAGGGGGACAGAGAGATGAGCTGGAGCAAAGAACAAACCTCGATGTCTCTCTTCTCACTAGTATCTGGAGTCCATACGACCGCTTACGACAGATGATGAATTCCAGCGGATGGCAGGTCTTGCCCGTGACTTTGAACGGACCCTTGGACCTCGCTTGCAGTGGTACCTGAAGCTTAAGTCTTGGTGGGCAGCCAACTATGTGAGTGGAGAGTGGGAGAGGGGCGTGATGTAATGGACTTGGTGGGGTGGGAATGTTTTGTTTATTAGATAAATAAAGGTAAATTATAGTTATGTAAGTGAGGTGTAGTATATGTAATAGGGTAATTATCTGTTGTGAAGGGGTCAGAGTATGGAATGTTGGGATGGGTGAATGTTTGAGGGGATTTTTAAAAGGCTGCTGTGTAGGACAGTTAGAGTGAGAGACATGGTTGTGAAGTTAGGAAGAGAGTGAAAGGTGTGAGTTAGAGTTTGTGTCAGTCTGGTTTTAGTTATTTTAAATAAGTAATTTTCACTGTATGTTGAACTTCTGTTTAATATACTATTGTTTGTATTATACACATATGCCTCTGAGAATGCTGCATAAGGGTTATTGGAATGCTTGGTGGCAGCAGTTATTTAAAGGTAGTGGTGTCCAGTGCTGGGGTGAGACAAGTAAAGTCTCTCACAGGAACCATGAGGGCACCTAGAAGGTCCCCACATTTGATGCCATAGTGGTGGTATAGGGGGGTGAGCCTCACATTTGGTGGTGGAGGTGGGGATACGTAGAAAACCTCATAAGGGGCTCTGTGGGTATTTAGTCCTGGGCATGGTTTATATATTTCTGTGTCTCTTCAATTCTTTTTTCTGTCCAACCCTACCTCTTTCCCAGGTAAGTGACTGGTGGGAAGAATATGTATATCTCCGTGGAAGAGCCCCCCTGATGGTAAATAGCAACTATTATGTCATGGTGAGTTTCAGAAACTGGGTGAAGAATTTTATTTCGGGTTGTGGACATGTGACACACTTCATTTTAGGCTCATCTGTCCTACCCACACATTTTCCCCTTCTCTCCACACCCATTTGTTTTAGGATTTTCTTTATGTAACCCCCACTCCGGTCCAGGCCGCTCGTGCGGGCAACCTTGTCTATGCCATGATGCTGTACCGACGGAAACTCAGCCAGGAGGAGATCAAACCGGTGAGTGAGATTAAAATCCATGGTGGAGTGATGAGCATAGCTACTCTAAATAAGAGGTAGAGTCAGATTGAGGGGAGGGTTGGATGTGGGGAGTTGCCCTCAACCTGTTGAATGAGAGATAATTAGACTCACAACAGACCCTTAACTGGGAATAAATATTTTACAAACCTAACTAAATCTTGTCCTTTTCGCTCTCCAAAACAGCCTTCTGTAGCCTGGTGCCTTACAAATATGTTGTACCACATTTCCCATCATTCTGGATGAGGATAATAGGAGTTGTAGTTCAACACATCTGAAGGGTGTCAGTTTCCTCTGCTTTATAGGTTTTATGAATCTAGATAAAGTTTGCCCTTTTTACTCTTCAAAATAGTCTTTTAGAACCTAGCGCCTTTTTAGTTTTATCTTTTAAAATTGTGGAATATTCCTGGTTCCTTTTAATTACAGTGTTGGATTTAAATCAGTCCATAAACAATAACTTCTACACCATTGCTTGGGACATGGCAAATTGTTGAGAATATTGTGGAACTGTGAGTTCAGCTGTGATGGCCACAGGTGTGGTGGCACGCTGGCAGTCTGCAATGTCACTGCTTATTCAGCACATTTGCATCCCAAATTGCTGAAGATGGAGATACTCCCATGGAGTATGTTAGGCAGCCTGAAAGAGGGTGATAATCTCATGTCTCCCCTGCAAGTGCCCAAATGGAGTGTATGGCTTTTATGTAGGAGAGCCATCACCAGATCAAATTTTGACTTTTCAAGGTTATAGCATCTGCAGGGTTTTGGTTTGTCTGGAACCGCTGCTCCCAAGGGACAGACTTTTGGATTTGAGATTTTTTAAAAATCCTCATTCTCCACTGATTTCTTAACCTAAATTGGGGTTGAGCAACTGGAGGGTCTTCAGACATTTTTGGACTACAGTTCCCATCATCCATAGTTAGCCCAACTAACTCCAGTCCAACGATATCTAGAGGGTCACACATTTCCTGCTCCTGATGTAGAATTTCTAAAAGTCAGATAAATGGCTTTTTTGTTTATGTAGCAGGAAGTAGTGGGTCTTGCATTTGAAGAACATCTGGGTAGCCATATGATTCCAATCTTCTATCTAAATTGTCTCACCCTTGCCATCAAATTAGATCTGGCCCTGTCAAGCAAACAATATAGGCACAGAAATAAGTATTTTCCCCCAGTGGCCTCATAGCAGCTTTGGAAGTAGGGTTGCCAGGTGTCACATATTATAAGGGATGCTACTTATTTGAGGGTTGGAAAGCTTTCCCTTTTTTATAGACTGAACAAGATGGCAAAAAATCCCTTATTTTGTGTTGTGGGTCCTTCATAAAGACATAAATGTGAATATCTTGTAATTTATAAATGTGGACAACATATTAATTTTACAGAGAAATAAATGGTAAAGCTAACTGAAATCAATACTTTCATTTGGTATTTAGGCAGAGCACACATTTGTTAATAGCTGCCTCCTAATTGTCAACCCTGCACATTATACATTTTAGCTGTCTCTTATTCCTATTTTGAGAACCTTGCAACACTGTTTGGAGGGGAAGAAATCAGCATTACATAGTGTTGATTGCAGAAACATGCTGGGGGGGGAAGGGTTACTAGGTGCCTAACACTCCTTCCATTCCACATCATAGGCTTTTGGTGAGTATGCAGCAAATAAATGAGAGCAGGGCTAGAAGTGACTTGCTCCTACATGAAGCCCAAACTGCCATCACAGTATACAGTAATTCCAATGTTCTCGGCTGGAGAGCAACACATATGTTTGCCCCACTTGCTGAACTCAAGATGCTGTTGCCAGTCATTGTGTGTGCTATCAGAAACCCACATGTCTTTGGATGCCTCCTTTCTTAAAGGTAATTTAGCTTAATGAATGTTTGACCCTCCACATGTTGCTGAACTACAACTCCCATAATCTTTCACCAGTAGTTAAACTAGCTAAGGCTGATGGGAGCTCCAGTCCAACGACATCTGGAGGGTCACACATTTCCCACTCCTGATGTAGAATTTCTATAAAAATGAACAATAGCTCCTTTGTTTATATAACAATTGCATTTTTTTTCATGAGTTTCACAAATTCCTTAATTGTATTAGGTTTACCAAGTGTCCTAAATATGACTACAACAATTCTGTTTCTTCCCCTGTCCCTCTAATCCTGGGGTTCCCTCCCATCTGGAGCAGAGCATGGTCCCTAATTCCCTCATCCCCCTCTGTACGGCTCAGTGGCAACGTCTCTTCAATACCACCCGGTTGCCAGGGGTGGGGCTGGGTAAGTGAAACAGGGGCTATAGTGAAACAATAGCTGCCACCTTACCCCTAACTGTGGGGCCTTTTGCAGGGTGTGTCTGCTTTATGGGGTCTCCCGATAGCCTTTCCAACTTAGTCCATAACCTTAGGGTGACTTTTAAAAAGATATTCTGTGATTTCTGGTTCCTACACTGTTATGAATGCTCCAAATCCTTGAATCTAGCTTCGTGATCATGGTGACTGGGTGCTTCTGGGAACTGTAGTCCAAAAGGTAATATTTCCAAGCTATATACACACAGAAAGCCCCCTTGTATTCTGAGCTTTGCTTGCCTCACTTGGGATTCTGACCCAGTTTTTGGGAGACGTCATCTGGGCCTTGTGCTTGGGAGATCATTTAATGCTGCCGGAGCTGAAGGTTTTCTTTCTTTCTTTCTCCCTTTTTTCTTTTCCTCCACAGCAACTTTGCAGGCATATCTTCTTGACTACTCTCTCTATCTCTCTTTCCCCCTCCCTTTCTTTCTCGCCTTACTTCCCCTCCCTTTCCAGATGTTGATCCAAGGTTGTCTGCCCATGTGCTCAGCTCAGTACGAACGCATGTTTAGTACCACCCGTATACCAGGCATGGAGGGAGGTAGGATGTTCTCACACAACTTGCTCCCCTTCCCTGGCATCAGCACCCACAGCAAACTGTCCCCTGTGGTGCTTGGGGGACGCTCATCCTTTTTCTGTGACCCTCCCCATAACCTGTGTGGGAGTAGGTGCAAACATTCTCTTGTATTGCAAGAATGAAGAGCTTTTGATCCAGTGGATGTTTTGTGCTACAAATCCTACAGCCTTTTACCGTTTGCCCTGCTGGCCCTGCTGTTTGCCCTGCTGGCTGGGGCTTCTCAGAACTGAAGTCTAAACATCTAGGAAACAAAAGCTTCTTCAGAGCACATGTACTGTTTCTCTGTTTCAAGCAGCAAAGGTGATTTACTGCCTAGCCAGATTTTGGATGGGGCCTGAGTAGTGGACAGAAGTATGGGGAAAGTTGTGCAGAGAAGGCAGACAGATGGAAGACTGAGCCAAAACGGGCAGCACCAGGGAGGCTCAGAGCCGATCAGTGGGTGAAGTTTGATGTGTGGGAGTGACCGTGGTGGAAGATAGTATGCAGGCATGGTTGCCAGGAAGGACATTTGCTGCTCAAATCTCAAATGCCCTGCAATATACAAACCTAAGGCTCCACACAAAGAAGTGCTTGCTAAAGCATCAGTCTTTCTTGATGAACAACCTCTGAGCCTTCCCCCAACTTAGTGCCTTGTAGCTGCTTGGGATTACAACTACCATCAGTGCCATCCAGGATGAGTAATTGTTGGGGATGATGGGAATTGTAGTCTGGATAGCTAAAGCATCAGGTTAAAGACAGCTGATTGACCACACACACACATCCCTAGAACTCTCATGCTTATCATGTTTTCCAGAATACTTGATTTTGGCCCCTATTCAGCCAGTGATAAGTAGATATCTGTGTTCATTCTTCCCATTCCTTATTTGTAATTTTAATATAAACAAAGGTTGAGATCAGTCTTCCGGGGAACACGTTGCACCCCAAATGGGTTTTTAGACCAATCAGTGCTTACAAGAATGTGTAGGTAACACTCCCTACTGGGGCGGGTGTTTAGTGTGGAGATAGTTGTCCCAAGTCTCTTTCCAGGTACACATGTAGTTTAAAACCCAGTTCCTCAGTCAGGTTTCATCTGCACCTTTAAACCAAGCAGGCAACTGAGAACTGCAAAATAAACACTGGATTCCAAATTCATCCTTGATTCTGTGCACAGAATCCCTTGATTCACTCTCTGCCCCTTGATATAGGAAAGCCCTATTTCAGCCTCAAGAAAAGTTTGATGCTGGAGGGCTCTATCATGGCAGTGTTGCTAATCCTTATGTAAGGAGCCAGGCCACTACCCTCTATTATTTTTAGCCAGAAATACTGATGGTATTTCTGAGTTTTTGTGCAGAGCAATTGCTTCTCCATCAGTCTGTGACCCATCTCCTCTCCTTTCCTTTCCTCCTAGTTGTTCACTGTGGGAAGAAGTAAGATTCTGGGCTAGATGGGCATTTAGTCCGATCCTAACAGAGCTCTTATGTGTTCCTCCCTGTGTAGACAGCATACAGCATATGAGGGACAGCAAGCACATTGCAGTATACCACGCGGGGCGCTTCTTTCGGGTCTTGCTGTACCACAATGGGAGGCTGCTCCGCCCACGGGAGCTTCAGGCACAATTCCAATCCATCCTAGGTGACCCCACACCCCCTTCTCCTGGGGAGGAGAAATTGCCTTCCCTGACTGCAGCAGACAGGTAAGAGACCATCCCAGCCCTGATCTTGCCCCCTCTGTGTCAGTAGCAACCCCTGAACAACCTTGAATTTTTTTTTAACAGTCCACATTTTCACTTGAAGTGCTTGAGGTAGGTGGGAGCTTGAGACATACTCTCGTGTTCCCCGAAAGGTTAAGACAGGGATGAAAGAGACTTGTCCCTTGAGGGGAACATGGAGCCTTTGGCCTAATCTTTAGTGGCCATTGGCCTAATTTCATGAGATGGGTAGAGATGGTGCGCCAAAAGACTGAGACTAACAGGATGATGGGAGGGGGAGATGTAGGATGAAATGGAGAGGGGGGGTGGGAGAGACAGGAGGAGAGAGGTAAGGTGCCACAGAGTGCTCTATGCAAACCTATAATGTTGTCCTTTTGGCTGTGGACCCATCCACTAATGATATATGACCCCCAACTGGTTACCCCTGAATGAATGAAGCACTCAATAGAACAAAATTATATTAAAGAAAGAACTTGGAACTTGGTTCTCTCCCAGAGTTGCTGTGGAACATCTCAGGCTATAAAACCAGAACATCAATTCAGAATGTTCAGGGGCTCCTTTATTTAATAAGACGGAGCGGGGGCATGTTCCCCAGTGGTACTTTAATCCCAATATAAGGGCAGATTCCCAAGTGAACATACCTATGTCTCCGCCTTGGGGCTTGTTTACCCCTTTGTTCTAACATGAGAAGACACATGTTTCAAACATACAAAATACCCACTGCTGTGGAATCCTGAGAAAAGGAATAGACCTTTGCAGGAGTGAGCTTGTCCAGATGACACAGGAGACAGATTAAAAACTGACTTATCCTTGCCTTCTGATCCTGAGCATGAGTTGCTGTAGCTCTCATACATCATACTGTGGCTTTAAAAAAAGTGGTGCTGCTCTTGAGATGGTTGGTGCAGGGGGATGTCTTGTTGTCTTGTTTGTCCATCAATGGGCCCCACCAAATTTCTCCAGGTGATCCTCCATTCCCATCTTCTCATTTCTTTACGTCCATTGCTGTTGCCTCTGCCCCTACTTCCTGCCAGAAATCATTGTGTGCTACAGCAGGAATGGGAAGTGTGTGGCCCTCAAATATGGTTGGATTGGAGTTCTCTTCAGCCTTCACCATTGGCCATGCTGCGTGGATTGGGCTGATGGGAATTTCAGTGCAACAACATCTGGAGGATCATGGGCACCACACCCCTGAGCTATAAGCACAGGGAGTGATTCTAAGGTGGTTATGGTAGACTAACTCCTCCCTTAGCTTAACAAAAAGCTATCCTGGAGTGGATAATTTCACATCCTCTACCATTTAACCAATTACATACCCAGAACAGCCTGCTTCCCCACCCTGACAACACATGGTTACCTAATTCTCTTTGCAGAGACCCATGGGCCCGGGCCCGCCATACCTACTTCCAAACGGGAAAGAATGAGGAGTCATTGAGCATAGTTGAGAAAGCTGCCTTCTTTGTCACCCTGGACACCAGTGAGCAGGGGCTGAAGGAGCCTAATCCAGGTCATTCATTGGATGCCTATGCCAAGTCCCTCTTGCACGGACGCTGCTGTGACAGGTTGGTACTTTCTTGGGCTGCCCTGAATGCATGGTTGCCTCCCAGCTCCAGAGATTCCTGAATGAAACAGATTATCTTAATCCATTTCAATTTGGTTTCAGGACATGTTATGGGATGGAGACAGCCTTGGTTGCCTTGGTGGATGACATACACCAGGAACTAGACAGGGGAGTGTGTTACTGTTGGTTCTACTGGATCTCTCAGTGGCTTTCAGTACCATTGACTATGGTATCCTTCTGGGCTGCCTCACTGGGATGGGACTTGGAGGCACTGTTTTACAGTGGCTCCATTGTTTTCCTGGAGGGGCAAACCCAGAAGGTGGTGTTGTGGCAATCCTGTTCAACTCCTTGGCCATTGGTCTATGAGGTCCCTGGGGGCTCTGTTCTGTCTCCCATGCTATTCAACATCTTCTATGAAACTGCTGGGAGAGGTTGTCTGGAGGCATGGAATTCAGTGCCATCACTATGTTGATGACACCCAACTCTCTCCTTTCCACCTAACTCCAAGAAAGCTGTTTCTGTTCTAAACCAGCGTCTGGCATCAGTAATGGATTGGATGAGGGCAAACAAATTGAAGATAAATCCAGACAGGATAGAGGTGCTTCTGATCAGTCAAAAGTCAGATCAGGGGATAGGGATACACCCTGTGCTGGATGGGGTTACACTCCCCCTGAAGACCCAGGTTTTCAGTTTGGGTGTACTCTTGGACTCAGCCTTGAACCTGGAGACCCAGGTTTCTTCTGTGGCCAGGGGTGCCTTTGCACATTTAAAATTTGTGCGCCAACTGCACCTGTTTCTGGGGATGCCCATGGTGGCATATACTTTGGTTACATCTCATTTGGATTACTGTAATGCACTCTATGTGGTGTTGCCTTTGAAGAGTATTTGGAAACTTCAGTTGGTACAAAGACCTGCAGCTAGAGTGTTAACTGGGGCTGGTTACAGGGATATTACAACTCCCCTGTTCCAAAAGCTCCACTGGCTGCCAGTTTGTTTCTGGGCACAATTCAAAGTGCTGATTATGAGCTATAAAGCCCTATGTTGCTTAGGTGCAGGCTATCTGACAGACTGTACCTACCAATATAAGCTGTTCCGGACACTGAGATCCACAGCAGAGGCCCTTCATAGGTACAGCTGGTGGGAACACAAGAGAGGGCCTACTCAGCGGCTGTCCCTACTGCTAGAATGGCCCCTTCCTTGCTATCCTTCTGTCAGCAGGTGAAGACTTTTTTATTCAGAGAGGCTTTTAGAATTGAAAAAGGGCTGTTACGTGCTGTATTGTTTTAATTGTATTGTTTATTTTTTAAAAAATAGAGTATGTTTTTAATGTGGCTTTTTGTATATTTTTAATTGTACTCTTTTTAATGTGTAAGCTCCCTTTAATTCCAGTCTTGAAGAAAAGGTAGAATAAAAATAAATGATGGTGGCGGTGGAGGAGGAGGAGGAGGAAGAGGGTAGGGACCAGAGCTTAGAAAATTTACTTTTTTGGATTTTAACTTCCGGGAACCTTCCAGCCATGGCCACCACTCATGCTGTCTGGACAGTTCTGGGAGCTGTAGTCCCCAAAGTAAATTTTTTAAGCTTTGACAAGGATACATAGACATACTGTGTGCCAGAGAAGTTCACGTTTTCCATGAGGCTACTGTGCTCTTGTTTTCTGGATGATTTTATTTTGGCAAGGTAATGCTGCTTGAAGATATTTCTGCAGAATTGTCTCCATCTTCTTTCTTGATCAGATTCTATCGCCATTGCATATTGTTGAAGGCCATTAAAATTAGGTAGATAGAGTTACAAAATAATAAGTATTCATATGAAATCAAATAAACTACAGTTGTCTGTTCATATTCACTGGGGTTTGGTTCCAGGACCCCCTGTGGATTCCAAATTCGTGAATACTCAAGTCCCATTATATGCAATGGCATAGCAAAATGGTGTCCCTTATATAAGATGGCAAAATCAAAATTTGCTTTTTGGATTATTATTTTTTAAAGAATATTTTCAAGCCATGAATACTTATACCCGTGAATACCAAATCCATGGATACGGAGGGACAACTGTAAAATATAGATTGCTTTGGAACCACTTTAGAATTGTAACAGCAGATATATTGACAATCCTTTGTAAGTACTATATGTAATTTCCTGACAGTTACATCAGATAATACAGCCTTATAGACGATAAGGGGTTATCTTTAAGTAGGTGTACCACTGTATACTTTGAAATATATCTACAGATAATCTGAGTTACACACAGAAGTATATGATAATAATTTTCTCTTTGGGTTTTTGTTTGAGGCATAGAACAGTAATGTACAGCGCCTTCACTCATTTCAGCCAAAGATACATTTCTGTTTTGTAAAAGGGATGCCTAAATTCCTTACTGCAGGTTAAGCAGGAGACATGTCCTGAACCACAGTGTCAAGCAATAAAGAATACTCACAGGTTTCTTGTTCTTGATGAGGGTTTTTGTTTTTGTTTTTTTTGTTTTTTTTATAAAGTTCAATCACTATAAGATTTTCCCTATTTTGGAACTTGTTTGCAGAACATTGATTTGAACAAAAAGCAATCTGTTTTACGCCAAAAAATAATGCTGTCTCAAAAAAAATATCTTTGAACAAAAATGTTTTTGCACAAAGAAAAAAGTCTTAAAATGTGAAAAATCATTGAAAAATATGTTAAAAGTCTTGTAATTTCACCCGATAGTGAGAAAACTTTTGAAATTCTTCATTCTTGCATGCAAAAATCAAATGAGCAGTGTCAGGGAATGTTTTATTCTGGCTTTACTTGACCAGCTTTAGTGAAGGCAGGCTTGTCAGAGAGATGGTCCTCAATCACTTGTGGTAGCACAGAAAATTTTGAAATTCACAGCCAAGATGTTTTGGAATCTCATTAGGAAAGGCAGCAACCTAACAGGAATTCATGACTGCGGTTGACTTAGCAATCTTTCCTTCCCCATCTCTTCTAACAGGTGGTTTGACAAATCTTTCACTTTGATTGTTTACCGCAATGGGAAGTCTGGGCTCAATGCAGAGCACTCGTGGGCTGATGCGCCCATTGTGGGGCATCTTTGGGAGGTACGTTCCATTTGGATCTTCTACAATGAGATTTGGAGGTAGGGAAAAGACTTGAAAGCAAGGACTCCTGAAATTGCTGAGGGTGGTGGTGTAGCAGGGAGTGTTCACTTAGAGCAGGTGTGGGGAAAATATGGGGGTGGGGAACCTTTGACTCTTCCAGAACAACAAAAGCGAGTATGACCAAAGGTAGGGAATTATGGGAGTTGTAGTCCCAAACATCTGGGGGGCCAAGGTTCCCCCAAACCTGACCTAGAACAAGAGGAGCAGGAAGGGAGGCAAAATATAGTGGTACATCTCACCTGGTTGTACTTTTTCTGTAGTACACCCTTGCCACAGATGCTTTCATGCTGGGGTATGATGAGAATGGGAACTGCAAGGGTGACATGGACTCCAACATCCCCCCACCCCAAAAGCTGCAGTGGGAGATCCCACCAGAGGTGAGTTCAGGGTCAGCGTGGGAACAAAAAGGCATTAGAACAAGAAAAACTGGGATTTGTGGTGTTGGTTTCAGAAGGACGCAGAAGTATGTAGACACAATTATGAACAGAGTGGGAGGAGGTGAAAGAGGCTGGTGAACGGTGGAGGCAACTGCCCCCCCCCATTACTAAGGATGTTGCCTATTAAGTATGTATAGCAGTCATTCCCAACCTGCTGGCAGCATTAGCAATAGCATTAATATTTCTATACCACTTATCAGTGCCAAAGCACTTCCTAAGCAGTTTACAGTTTTGTTAGCTAATTGGTCCCAACAAACTGGGTACTCATTTTACCAACCTATAGGAGGATGGAAGGCTGAGTCAGCCTTGGAGCCCTCTGGGATCGAACTCATAACGTTGTGGCTTGCAGTACTAACATTTAACCACTGTGCCACCACGGCTCCCTTGCTTGGTACTCTCCAAGCATGTTGTACTATACTAGCTGTAGGATTATGGGAGAAACAGCCAACACTGGGCTGAAGGGTAGTGAGTCTAGTCTGAAGATTACTAGAGCATGGGCAATGATGGCTTGGCTATCTCTGTTCAGAACTGCAGAATGTGCAGTTCATGCCTCATGCCACCAATTGTCACTTGGGCTTCCAATGACAGAGCTGGTTCAGTGAACAAATTCTTGGGTACTAACCTGATTCTTTAATATACAGTAGAGTACCTGGTGCATTTTCAATGGACCTGCCTCTGAATATTTATTTATCTATTTATTTAGATATTTATACCCCCGCTCTTCAGCCACAAAGGCTCCCAGAGCGGCTTACAAATTGTTTAAACAAAAGCAATTTACACATCTACACCGCATTAAGCAGTGTCCAATGTGTGTTAGCTAATTGCCCCCACAAGCCGGGTACAAAGGCTGAGTGAACCTTGGAGCCCTCTGGGATAGAACTTGCAACATGGTGGCTTGCAGTGCTGGCATTTAATCGGTGGCTTGCAGTGCTGGCATTTAATCACTGCACCACCAGAGCTCCCTGTGCCAGCAGTACAGCTTAGAAACTTGCAGATACCCTGTAAGTTTCAGCTCTTGCAAAATCCAGTTGGTTGGATGATGTGGGAGGCCAGAGAAGCAGAACATATAGTCTATCAGTATATTTCTGGGCCCAATTCAGGGTGCTAGTCTTAACTTTTAATATCTTGAAGGGTCTAGGGCCAGATTTCTGAAGGAATGCCTTCTCCTGTAAACCTTAATCCTATTGGTGGTCTACACTAAATTAGGCTCATCAAATCAATTATTGCATGGTGAGTCAACATGTCTCTAAATTCCATTGATTCAATGGTTCTACTCTTGGTGAGAGTATTAATAGGATTCAGGTTATTTTGCCTGTATGTTAAAATCTATCTAGGGAATCTTTCACAAGTACCTGCTAGAAGCACTCAGCCTGTCTTGAGTCATTAGAAAGGCCCTGACACGGGATCTTCTCAGTAGTGGCCCTAAATCTTTGGAACTTCCTGCTACTTTACCTGTGCTTTGCCTCTTCAGCTCTAGCTTTAAGGCTGGTTTTGAAGACCTTCCTTTTTAATTCTGCTTTTGTTTCTGTGACAGAAAAACAGCTTTGTTAGCAGTTCTTGGATGAATCATCTGTAACTTGCACCTTACCTCTCAGTTCTTCAGACATATCTAGTGCTTAGGAAGGCTGCAGCCATAACAAAGTGGCTTTAAAACACTTTAAAGAAATAAAGAAATTCCAAACTGTTGAGACCTTAAGACAGTTTCAGTGACATATAAATAGAGTCATTCCAGCTGAGATGCTCTCATGCACAGGGTTTTTGCCTTGGCAACGGGCAAAGACCTGTTTCTGCTCCCTGTTTTTATTACATGTTTGGACTTGAACAAATAATGACAGTCAGAGGGAATCCAAGTTCATAGGACGACAAACTTGAGACATTGTTCATCCCATGTTTATAGCCCCTGATGGGTATAAAGAGGAACTCCTTTGACAGAGTTCAGGAAATTTCCTTTTTTTTTTTTTTTTTTTTTTTTGACTACAGCTTCTGGTATCCTCCACCTGGCAAGCATGCCTGCTTTTCCAAGCTCCATTCTTGGGCCACTGTTGGACACCTGATGTGGGGTCAGCAAAATGTAGCCTTTGTGTAGAAATGGGGGCCAGAATCTAGTTGAGGGGTTATGAATGCATAACCTAGAGTTGCACATTCATAACTGTTTGTTATTCATGATCCCTAAGTATTCACTGGTTTAGGGAGCATGTAAGAACCGTGAGAATTGCCCAGGCTGCCCAGTTGCTCTTTTGCCAGGCTGCAGCCACTGCAGTCGACAGGATCCATTGTTGCTCTGGAAGCAGCTGACTGACGTTCCCACTCCCACTCATACAAGTGATCTCCAGTGCGTGGGGGAATTGTAACAGGAACCCTGCTTCTGCCTGTCACAATGGGGAGTGCTCACAGGAGTGGGTGAGAACATCAGTCAGCTGCTTCCCAAGCAATAGGGGAATGGACCCCACTACTGCCTGGTAAGTAGGGATGGGGTAGGGGGTCACTGTGTAGCTGCATAATTACAGTGGGTAACTCCCCAGCAGAGTTCCAGCTGGGAAATTTAGCAGGGAAATGAGGGAGAATGGTTTGTTCATTTACACTTTCTCTGTTCTGTGCCCTTGCATCTTCTGTTCCCCTTTGTCCACAGTGCGAGGAGGTGATTATGCAGTCCTTTAGGGTGGCTCATGCCCTGGCCAGTGATGTAGACTTCCACGCCTTCACCTTCAAGGACTTTGGCAAAGGTCTCATCAAGAAATGCCGCACCAGTCCTGACGGCTTTATACAGCTTGCCCTCCAGCTGGCATATTTTCGGGTAGGACATTTGACATGAGGAAGGTGTTGATAGGCAGGCAAGTGGGCACAATCAGATGAAGGTTGGTTTGTGGCCCTAGGCCCTAAATGACATGGCTTGACCTAGAACCATAATATCTAGCAGTTAGGTGTGGCGAGACAAGGCCTTTAAAAAGCATTTTCAGAAGAACATCCATTGTTTTCTTGTGATCCAGATTTTGTAAAGGCCCCTAATTCTGTGAATAGGATGGTTTGGGTTCCATGCTTCTGTCATGCAATTGAGCTTCCTCTCACCCATAATATGGGAAATTTTTTGGAGTATTTTTATTTATACCCTGCTCTTCAGCCAAAAGGCTATCAGAGTGGCTTACAAATGGTCAATTTAACAGTTCCCTGCCCTCACGCTTACAATCTAAATAAGACATGACACATAAGGAAAAGGGAATGGCAGTGGGGGTAGGGATTAAATCCAGCAGATACTGCTGGTTCTCTCCCTCCAAGGGCAGGGCAGTGGCAGTTGGGCTGGAGGGAGGGCCTTTCACCTGCTTTAGGGCCCAGGCCTGATGGAGTTCTGCCTGCCTCTTCTTCTCTCCCTCTTGGCCTGCAGCTTCAATTAAACGGAGAAAAAAACAAGCAAAGTACAATCTGCCCTCCACATTCACCGAGGTTAGAGGTGCAGAACCACCTGCACCCAACAATGGGTGCCTCCAAAACATATTAAACACACACAAAGTATGACCTGTAGATTCCTCCCTTCATGGATTCCCTCAAGGCAACAAAAGGTTCTTTCACAAGGCAGAAGTGGGCGGTTGGTGGGGCTTGCCGCCACCTCCGCCGCTGCCCTACACCATTTTTATTAGGGACTTACAAGCTTCCCCACACGTTCTCAGTCTGATGAGGCTTACAGTCTCTATTAAAAATGGCATAGGGAAGCAGTGGAGGCGGCAGTAAATAATCCGCGAATAATCAAATCTGCAAAAGTTAAACCCGCAAATGTAGAGGGCCAAGTGTAGTGTCAATTCTAAGTACTGTCAAGAGTCAAGCTTACTTGGTGAAGACCCCATCTGCACACATAGTGGGATGCCCACTGACAAATTATCAAAAAAAGAATAAACTTACCAAGAAACAGGACAAAAATATGGGGAAGATTTGGAAAAAAAAATAGTAATAATTCATACGTGCTACTTTCTATCCATTGATACACATTCTAGAAATAATTACTATAAATTTAATAGAAATACAGGATAGCTCATCCCATCAAGAGAGACATGTAATCTGTGTGCCTGCCCAGTTCAGATGCTGCCTGCAATTTTAAAGCCCCTGCGCTCCCCTTCTTAAGCCCTTTGCTATCGTGTGCCTTCAAGTAATTTCTGACTTATGGCGACCCTACAGAATTTGTTCAGAGGGGGTTTGCCTTTGCCTTTCTCCGATGCTGAGAGACTGTGACTTGCCCAAGGTCACCCAGTGGGTTTTGATGGCTGACAAGAGATTTGAACCCTGGTCTCCCAACTCCTAAACTCTTCTAGCTTGCACTGGCCATACTGGCTGAAGGTTTCTGGAAGTTGTAGGCCAAAAAAGTAATGTTTCCAAGGTCTCCTCTCACCTAGAAGGGGAGATTATTATATGTACTCCCACTAATGACAGCTGCAGTTCATCTCAGCTAGGGTATGGGTTGCCAATTCCCACTTTGCTCAACCCTTCATCCAGTGACCGTCTCATCCTTGTCGTCATTTGAGGGTACATCTCTCTCTAACCAGCATTTCTCCTGCTGCTGTTTTAGGACAAGAACAGTTTCTGCCTCACATACGAAGCATCTATGACCCGTCTCTTTCGGGAGGGCCGCACAGAAACAGTCCGTTCCTGCACCATTGAGTCCTGCAACTTTGTCAGGGCCATGATGGATCCTACCCAAGATGTGAGTCTTGAAATGCAAGTGAGGTTCAGTCTAAAATGCAATATTATAAGAACCCTGAATTTAGGAATAAATTAAACAAAATGTTTAGGCGTGTTCAGATTATTGTTATTAAAATTAGTATTATTAATATTATTTCTGAACCCATAAACTGCCTAACATTTTCATATTATTTGTTAGTAATATTACTGTACACATAACTATCTAAGTGCTATAAAGATATTGAGTGATAAGATAGTCCCTGTCTGCAGGCTCATAACACAAAAAGGAAAAAGATGCGAGGAGGGAAATTAGCTTTTATGATTTGCCAGCTTGGTTTCTCCTTCAAGCTGTTTTTTTTTCCCTTGCAGAATTTTCAATTTTACATTTTACATGTTGGAGCAGGGATTGACATAGGGCTTGTCTACACTAGTGAAAACCCCCGACTCACTCCCTGAATCTGGCCTGATAATGCCATGTGACATGTGGCCTTTCCCCCAAATCTGGTGTGATAATGCTACACAATGTATGGCCTTATCTGCACCAAACTCAAGGAATACCACCTTAATCCAGTTTTAGAAATTTGCTTGAAACTGGGGAAAACTATAGTGTGAACAATGCATCTGCATTTGAGGGTGGGGAGGAGAAGGACAAGCGTTGCCTGAGGTGCCACAATTTCTTCTCCTCCTTGGCTCCATTTCCTGATTCTAAAGGCAGAACTCCAAGCTCTGATGCTAGTCACTCTCTGAGGTCAGAATGACCATCCCACTCCGGGATCGCAAGGCTTGCCACCCGTTCTGACTTCAGAGGGAGTGACTAGCTCTGGGACTTTGCTTGCACAGAGCTGAGTGGGTGATTTTGTGCCAGAAAAGCAAAGCCCACAGCTTGCTGGCCATCCTGACTCCAGAGAGAGTGACTAGTACTTGCTTTTCTGGTGCAGAATCACCTACTCTGAGCTCCACGAAGGGGGGCTTTTTCAGTAGTAGCATTTTGACAGTGGAGCGCCCTCCTCCAACAGGCTTACCTGACACCCACTTTGTTGCACAGCTTGGAAATTATGTATATGCTAATTGTGATGTCCAGCCAGGACTGTTTAAATCTCCCCTGCATTTCCCTTTGTTTTCTTTTCAAGGCCTTAGCATGTCTGAGTATAGGAATACTTCATTGTATTAGACTTGTGGGAGGAGCTAAGAATTCCCCTGCATTTTTCCAGGTTTGGTTTGTCCTTTCCCAGCAAGCTCTGTTCACCTAGAAGCTTTTTGTTCCTTTGGGCAGTCTTTGCTGTGAGCTTGCAGAGAGCAGTTCTGGTGGCAAACAGGCCCAGACAGCCAGGAAGGGCATTTCTTACACCATCAGCCAAATTAGTTACCAATAGTCATCAGCCAAATTAGTTACCAACAGTCATCAGCCAAATTAGTTACAACAGTCAGAGGAATCAGGAGCTGAAAGACCCTGCACCAGCTCCATTGAGTGAGGAGATCAAACCCAGAGAGATGTCACCCTGAAGACTGCTGAAACTCCAACTGTAAAGTACCTTTCATTTCAAGCCTTTTAGAGCTGGGGAGGAGAAAGCCCTTTTCTTTTGTTCTTTAAAATAAACTTCCCCCTTTTTTGAACTGGATATTCAGCATCAGAGCCTTCTTGGGTAAAGGAGTTTGATCTCACCAGGGTACTGGCATTGCACACCCAAACCTGCCACCACCTTTAGTTGGGTGTGTCTTCACACTAATGTTTTGCAAGTTAACATTAACAACCAAACATGTCAAATTTCAACAGAGCAAGTAAAATGTATTCAGTAAATTCAACCCTCCCCACCCCCACCAGCATTGTGAATAACATTCTTCATTTCTCATAATATGGGGGGCTGAATTTACTGAATAAATTTTGCTTGCTTTGCTGAAATTTGCAGTGTTTGGTTGTTTATGTTAACTTGTAAAACATTAGTCTCACCTTCCAAAAATAAACCCACATTATGACTAACATCATTATCTTTAATGCATGAGTAAGTTTTACTGAATAAAATGTACTTCTTATTGTAAATTTTATGGTGGAGATTATAGTGGAGATATTTTTGACCAGTTTTCACTATTTTAACTCTTTAAAAAAATAGGTTTGCAAGCTGGGCAATTTCTTCAGTTATGAGGGATGAATTCCCCACCCCACCCCACCCCTTATGTTGGGTCACCCTTCCCCATAGCTGCTGAAAACAAACCTTTCTTTCTGCAGGCCATCTTCTCTTGGTGGTAATCAGCTGGGGAGCTGCATATTGGGTGGAGTCAGAGCCAGTGGTAACCATGTTGCTCATACGTATTATAAAGAACCAGCCAGTCCCTTCTCAGGGGCCTAAATATGCTAAAGGCACAAGATCCTGTCTGATCTTGAAAGCTAATCAGGATCAACCCTGGTTAGTACTTGGATGGGAGACCACCAGTGAGCACCAGGTGCTATATTTCAGAGGAAGGAACTGGCAAAATCACCTCTGAGTACAGTGGCCCTTCTGGATCTGTGGGGGTTCAGTTCCAGGACACCCCCCCACACACCTGCAGATGATAAAAAACGTGGATGTTTGCATCCCATATTATTAAATTGTGGCAATGTGTGCATGGACGCTTCAGTATGTTCAAGTCGCTACCATTTTAAGTATGGGACATGACGATCTGCAGTCACTTGAAATCGTGGATTTAGAGCCCATGGATCAGGAGGGCCCACTGTATTCCTTGCCTAAAAAAACCCTATGAAATTCATGGGGTCACCTTAATTCGACAGGCAACTTGAAGGTACATGTATACAGTCCCTTCTCCCCCCTTCCTATTAGTATCCCATACATGGGATACTGGTTACAGATCTAGCATGCTTAATTCATGACAGCCAACAGAGCAGGAATTACATTGTGGTGGCAAATCACAAAAATCAACTCATTTGTTCCATAGTACTAAGTTTCTAGTCCCCATGGAGATGAAATTGATAGTTTTTAAAGTAGAAGTTTCCTTGAGTGGTATCACCTGTATGATAAAAATGGGACTATCAGCAAAGTTCCTAACCTTCATGCTATATAGCACCAGGGGTCTGCTTTCCTGGAGCTCAGAGTAGGTGATTATGAGACAGAAAAGTAAAGCCCCAGTGCCAGTCACTCTCTGAAGTTAGAACGATTGGCCCGCCACACCATCACAAAGCTTGCCACCTGTTCTGACTTCAGTGAGCTTTTTCTGGCACACAGGGCTTTTTCTGGCACACAGTCACCTGTTCTGAGCTCCGTGTCATCCACCCCTGGTCTAGAAGATCTGAGGAAGCAACAAAACCTCTTCTAGATGTGCCAATATGCTTTTCATCCCAGGATAGCGCAAGGTTACGTCTATTCCGTGTGGCAGCCGAGAAACACCAGAAACTTTACCGGCAAGCTATGACAGGTGCTGGCATTGATAGGCACCTCTTCTGCCTCTATGTTGTCTCCAAATATCTTGGCCTGGATTCCCCCTTCCTGCGTGAAGTAAGTGCTGTGGGCCAGGGTGGTTGGGTTTGTGTACGGTCATGTGGCTTGTTTGTCCAGAGAGAAAGGTTCGCTGAAGGTGAGGACAATGTAAAGAAGTTGTTGGAAACATCTCAGGGCGTCTTCTATTCCCATGGTATATTTTCAGCCAAGTAGAATCCAAAGCAAGCTTGGGAAAACATGGCCGTTCTGGCTGGGAGATTCTGGAAACTAAAAAAGTTACTTTCCCAGGATTTGGTCAGAAGCCCCACTACTTCCCCATGTCATTGGTTCTTGCCCAGTTCAAGGCAAAGCAAGAAGCTGTGTTCATCATGTTTGCTGACTGAAACTGTTTTCTTTTGTTAAATGTTTTAATCTCTCCCCTGCAAATCCACTTTTTAATTGTCTTTTTGCTTGCTGTGCTCCATCTCTTGTGGGTTTTAAAACATGCTGTCCCTACTGCTTTTCACTTCCTTGTCCAAACTGAAAACTGCCAGGCATCTATTTGCCTGGGGCAGTTCTGATTAGTCGTCTGTATGATTATTTTAGCATGTTGCTCTTCTGGCAGTGTTGCTTTTACGGTCAATGAGGGCTGAATTTTACACACTGAATTCACTTACTGGATAGATTTGTGGCATATTTCGATTGCTGATGACTGCTCATTTCCAGTTTTCCCCCAACTCGAATTCCCACCAGTTTGGAGACAATATGAACTTACTGTTCAAACTCTGTGAATTCACTCTGTGAACCCACTAGAGACTCTTGTAGGACCCTTGTAGGAGTGGGATGTTTCAAAATGGCTGAAGCATTTCAAAGGCAACCTGTTCCAACCTTGCATCTCCCATCATTCCTGACCATTTGCCATGCTAGGATGTTGCAGTTTGTTGTCCAACATCATCTGAAGACTCAACAGTAGGAAAGATCACTCTAAGGAATCAAGATAAATTGCGCACCTACTGAAAGTGTGGAGAACGCAATCCTTCACCCTGAGTTCTTGATTTCTTGTTGAGTCAAAATCTGGGCCAAACTACAGGCTATCCTAGTTCCAGCCCTGCATTTTTCTGAGGTATGAGGGAATATGGAGATTATGTTTACAGGTGCAGATTGGCAAGTTTTAGGGAGAACAGGCCTTCCCAATCTGTTGACCTCTTATACAGATTTTTCCACTATAAGCTCATCATTCCCTGCCCAAGCATTTCAGAGCTTGGCTAGGGGTGTTTAAAATATTCTGTGCGAATGGTGCGAATGGTGTTGACTGGGCAGAAGTTAAGGGCAGGGGAAGAGTTCACCCTTCATTTTGTCTCACCAGTGTTTCCTTCTCAGCAGCTGTTCTAGTAGTAAAGAGCTGCACCTAATGGTGCAAGTAGGAGCTAACTAGATCAGGCCTGTTCTCATGTGCAGACTTATAATTGTCTTGGAGCACATACTTCAGAGAGATGGGGCCTTTGCCACATAGGTGGTTTTATAGGTAGGAAAATAGGTTATCCTCCAGAAAAAGGATAGAGGAAATCTTCCTACATGGTCATTAGGGCCCAAGTCAGAAATATTGCTTTTCCAGAAATGTTAAGGATTAAAAACTAGTTAAAAGTGGAACTGGGATTCATAGGAGTTGGTGTCAGTTCTAAGTTTGCACTGTAACTGATGTAAATCCGTTTGTTTCCCTACCATATGTATACATTGCTGTTATAGAGAGAGCACCTTGTAACAGTTTCTTCACCTTTTTGTGCCATACCACATGCTTCCCATAGGACCCAGACATTTGGACATCAGATCGTATCCCTTATGATGCATTACTTTAAGGTAGCTTAGGCCATGCTGGCTGTAGAAGATGAGAGTTTTTGTCTAGCACATAAGGGGCGGGATGGAGGGACAGGTTAAAGAAAGCTGAAAATAATTATCCCTAAGTTCAGAAGGCACAAAAACATGAATATGGGCTAGAATTGCAAGTCTTAGGTGTGGGAAAGATTGTTTTGTGCTGAGAAGCCAGAGGTCCATGGAATGACACAGGAAGTACCAGAAGATGGCAGTTTCTATGGAAGAGCAGCCTGGCTGTTGAGGGAATGAGAGTCAGTATAAGCAGCCCCCCTGCCCCCACCATCTCAATTTCTTTTTGCCCTTGGCCAGGTGCTGTCTGAGCCATGGCGTCTATCCACTAGTCAGACTCCCATACAGCAGCTGGAACTGTTTGACTTGGACAACCATCCAGACTACATTTCTTGTGGTGGTGGATTTGGGCCGGTGAGTGGAGTCTGGTATTCCTTGGTTTTCTGGGTGAAGAAAGGTAGAAAACTAATGACTTAGAGTTGGCATTAGGCCTCTTCGGTTCTTTGGGGTGGAGGCTTGGTGAATTTAGAGCTGAGGGATGGGATCAGTGAACCAGGCTTTATAAGTTCTGTAGGAATGCTTGTCTGATATGGGAGATGGTAGACACCTGGAAGAAATCCTGTCTTATGTTGCTTTTACCCCATCTTCTACCATAGGTTGATGATAAAGGATATGGTGTTTCATACATCATTGTCGGTGAAGATCTCATCAACTTCCACGTGTCATGCAAGTTCTCCAGTCCAGAGACGGTGAGTTGATGCCAGGACATCTAGGTTTGCCAGGACAGGAGAAGAAAATGTGCTCAGAATAGGGCATTTGGATGGTTGCACAGGAGTCAGGGCCCACATCTACTCTGAGCTTCCTACAAACCACTGTTATAGATTGGGAATGGTTATGGGTTCAGGAAAACTTTCTTCTCTAGATCAGATGACTTAGTCATTCTGTGGTTTTACTTTCTCCCTTTCCACCTGAGCCATCTGAAAGAGTTTGTGGTGATCCTTCCAGCACTTTCAGGGTTCTGAATTGTATGGGTGGGCCTACCTTCTGGCAGCAAAGTACAGGATTAAATGGCTCTGTGTGTGTATACATATACACACTGTAAGTATAAGTGTATAGAGAGAAAACAGGGCATTATGGTGTGGAAACACTGCACAGCTGCCTTCAACCTTGATACTCTTATCAGATATATAGACTCTGACTCCTTGAAAGCCTCCCCAATCCAATATATGAACTGTTAGCAAATCCAACTGGATGTTTCAGAGTTTTTCCTGAAACTAAAAGCCAGAACCTTGTGTGTTGCTTTAAGCTTAAGCTTTTACATATTCCACCCTGCAAGATATGCTTATGCATGTGCCAAGTTTCTAGATCTCCTAATTTCCCCTCCTTTCTTTTACAGGATGCACACCGGTTTGGATTAAACATCAGGAATGCAATGACAGACATTGCAGTGCTGTTCAAAGTGAACAAAAAACCTGCTGCCAGAGGTGACCAGTGACTGAATAAATGCCAGCAGAATTGTACAGCCAGCCACCAAGAGACACACTGAGTGTGTTTTTCTGTTCTCTGATATGCAGGGACATCTGGAAAGGGGTTGGGGTGGGAATGGACAGTCTAAGCCTGGAGGATTCATTCAAGCACAATGGATAGGGAAGATACTCTCCTGCTCTTGGATTCAGCGGGTTTGGACCATGCACTGGATGCCACAGCTCTTTAAGAGAATGACACCCCTTCAAACATCTCTGCTATTTTTAGGGTAGTAGAGGCCAAACACTGGAAATGGTAGCCAAATATACCCTAGGTTTCTTTGGGGACACATGGATGGATGGAGGGCTGTGATTGGAGTAGAACGGAAACATGGGATGTTCTAGGCTTTTGTCATGGTATGTCCAGCATACTTGAAAGTGATGTTTCGTCAGCCCTCTGTCTCCCACCACTCAGAATATCTTCTACTTGCACTCCAGCCACTTCCACCTTAATCCACAGCAGCTGGCTGCATCTCCTCTTTTGTGCTTCACTTTCAACAGATTCTGTCTATGTGACTGATGTTGTCGCCTTGTTCCCATGAGACATGTCAAATGGGACTGACTATAGAGTGGAGTTTTGTGAGGAATCTAATTTCTTCCCCTCTCCGCAACAATGTCTGGGCTAAGAGATACCCACAGAAATGTAATGCAGGGAAAAGTTCATCATAATTTACTGCAGGGTTTTATAGAGTATTCTATGCCTTTGGGAAGGATGAAATGGGCCTGCAAGGTGACACAGAAGAATAGGTTGATCTTTTTCTGTTTTGGCTTGTTAGTATCTCAGATTTGAATAAAACCACAGGGTGCAAGAACTTTTAAAAGGAACAACAGTCAGTCCCTAACTTTTGTGGGGTTCGTGGAAAAAACGTTTCTGTTCTGGGATGCGTCGCATATAGTGATTTTCTTCTATAATTGTGAATGCTATCTTTTTGCCTGAGATCCACTTCTCTAGGTATTTGTAGGCCCTCCAGTGTGATTGTATGGTCAACTTCTGGTGGAAGCTGACCATAGAATTGGGTTAGAGGTACTAGAAATGCCTAGAGTGAACATATTTCTTTGGTTGTGTACAGGGCAGCAGTGGAGGTGGCAGCAAATACAGTATACAGCAAATAATCTAATCCACAAATTCTTTACCTGCAAATGTGGAGGGATGACTGTATGTGTGGCCTTGGTGAATTGTGAATTGTGATGGCGCGACACTAGGTGGCTCACTTTGGGGCACAACCTTGGCTGGCTTGTGGGCCATGAGGAGTCTAATGCCTGGTTCAGCTCTGGAAACACAAGCCTTTGCCTTATTTAAATATTCTTTTCATGGAAAGGCATGGCCAAATCTGCCAGCTTACCTGCTCCTATAACCAGCAAGAATGTTGGTAGGCATCTTCACCACCAGTTCTACAATGTAGAATTTGGGATTAATTGAGCAAAGGGCCTATTTTTGATATGATTGGACCCTAGAACATATGAACTGGGTTATTAATATACAGTTGTCCCTCCATATCCACGGATTTGGTATCCACAGATTTAAGTATTCATGGCTTGAAAATAGTATTAAAAAAATAATAATCCAAAGAGCAAACCTTGATTTTGCCATCTTATATAAGGGACACCATTTTGCTATGCCATTGCATATAATGGGACTTGAGTATTCACGGATTTTGGTATCCACAGGGGTGTGGGGCCTGGAACCAAACCCCAGCAAATATGAAGGGACAACTGTACTTCACATTAAATTTTGGTGAAGGAGTCCAATTGACTTTTTATTATGGTAAGAGCCAACCTTCAATTAAGAATGCTAGGGATGTGAGAAATGGGTGTTTTGGCTCATGCTGCCATGACTCTGCCCCCCCAACACATATAAGCCACATTTATGTGTGCATACGTCTCTTTCTAGACAGAATGCAGGAAGCTATCTTCTAGCTCTTTGCACCCCATCCAAAACCTTCCCCCTGGCAGCTGTCAAGCTACAGGAAGGAGGCTGCTGCCTCTGTTTACTAGTGGGGAAGCAATTCAAATAATGAAGATGCTCCTGCTCTGGGCTCCAAGGAGAAGGAAAGGGGGTGCCCTGCAGGTATGAGTGCACTCTCATTTCTTTCACCCTCTGAGCCAAGACCAGCTGCTGTTCATTCTCTGAATTGCCTTCTTCCCATGGTTAATTAGCAACAAGGTCCCTCCTGGGGTTTGACAGCTGCCAGGTTGGGTGGGTGGGTGGGTATGGGCAGGGGGAGAGAAAAGAACTGGATCTCAGCCATAGTTGGGCTTCTCAGAGGCAGGGCTGGCCCAATACATTTTGCTGCCTGAGGTGAAGGACAGCAAAATGTCCGCCCCGCACTCTATGTTGGCAAACCAATTGGACTAGTATTCAACACTATCTACAGAATAAGGTCCTCCTGAATGCAGCATGGTTATATAGGAGGTGCAGGACAGGCTGCTTGGTGTACTCAGCTCTATTTTCCACAAGGAGAAGAGAATGGCCAGGGAACAGCTGCAGGCTGCCATATTGTGCTTCCAGAGGCTGTTGCCTCATATGGCCTAATGGTAGGTCTGACATAGCTTAGAGTTGTAGCATGCGAAAGGGGGGAAATGGTCAAAGTCGCAACTCCTTTCCCAAACATGACAGAGCACCACTCACTGCAGACTAAATTACGTATTACATGAAATGTATAACAGCAGATCAATGCCCCTTTTTAGAAGAGGAAAAGCTAATTTCAGGTGGGAAAAAAGAATGGATTTTCCCTCAAATGGACTCAGTCCCACTGGCAGCTTTAACCTTTATATTCTCTGTATCTGAATGTTGCTAAGAGAAAAACTAGTGGGGCATAGAGGGAAACTGATTTCACTAGAAAAAGATCAAGTAGTTGCTAGAGAAAGATCAAGCAGCAAATTGTTGTTCTATAAATATACACTTAAGAATGGGGAAATGTCCCCCAAGAAACTATTTTCACAACAACAAATAATGTTAACTCTTTATCCCTGCAAAGTAATGTGTAATTTCCAGGTTTAACGAATCTCAACTGGTAGGTTTCTTCCTGGAGTTACCCTCTGGTTTCCGAAGGAAAGAGAGCAGCAGCAGATCATGGCTGTCGCTCTCTTATTGGGGCTGTAGATTGAGTTCAGCAGGGCAGGAACTCCTCTTAGTGAGGGCAACATTAGCAGCAAGAGAGGTTGCTGCGGACTGAGGCACCCCTTCCTGAGAGACCAGCGACAGCTGTGAGTGGAGGGAGCTCAGCTTGTTCTGCAGGTAATCCAGGTTGCTGGCTTTTTCCCTGCTGAAAGGAGGGAAGAAAAAAAGCACATGAGAAGGCTTCTCAGTTGTGGTCAGAGTTCCTCAATCTGATGCTATTAGCCATGCTGGTTGGGGATAATGGGACTTGTAATCTGCCAAATCTGGGAAGGCACTGGGTTCTAGAAAACTAGTCTAAATCCACTGTCTGTCATCCAAGCCACCCAGCTGACAGCATCATCATTAAATTCTGCAGATGGTTATTCTTCCTCAGTCCCCTCTTTACCCATCACTTCTCTCTGTTCTGTCCCTTGCCTGCCACCACTTTAGTGCCAAGCTTGATGTGATACTAAATGTATCACTTCAAGTGCTTTTTCTTAAATTAATAGCTGCTGTGGAGTAGGTGAGTGAGTGGGGCTGATTTTTGTCAGAATCACAATGTGTAGGGAAAAAACATAATTGTCTCTGGTCACAATTTATGAAAACTGGCCTTCCTACCAAGATAATGCTCGTGTATGTGCTGTAGTTAACAGTGCAGTATGTCCCTCCTCAACCTCAAAATGAGTACAGTAGGACCCCCCTATCTAAACAGGAAGTCACATTATTTTCAATGTTGTTTGCTATTATCCACTATTTTCAGTATCTATGACCCCCAGAACCAATCCCCAGCAGATAAGGGGGTCCTACTGTATTATATTCACATGCTGATTTGAAATCATAAGAAAGTTTCAAGGGACTTTGGAGTTCACCTAGTGCAACTCTTTGTTCAAAGCAGGATGAAGCTATAGTCCAATACAGATGGCTGTCCAACCGCTGCTTGAAAAGTCAAGCAAAGGAAAGCCCCCCTGCAAACAAGGCAGTTTGTTCCACTAATGAACAACTCTTGCCATGAGATAATTTCTTCTATTGTTTTGCCAAAGTCTGTTTTGGCTAGTTAATTGATTAAAACTCATACTGAGTTCACATTGACTAACACACCTTTAATCTGGTACTGGCTATAGGTAAGATAGTCACCCTTTTAGATAGCTTTATTGTGACTGAGGCAAGATTTTTTTTATTTTATTTTAAAGGCTTGGCTCTGGTAGGAGAGAACTCTATAAGCATGTCTCATGGGCTGTGGAATGTGCAGGGTGAAGAGGATGGCATCAGGCGATGCTTCTGTGTTTACTCACTCTGTGTTGATTCTTGCCTGCTCCAGATAATTCTTGGTTCTCAGAGCATCGTCCTGGGTCAGGCGTATATTTGGGTTCAGGGCCTCTGCTCGAGTGTGAATATCCAAGATGGACTGTTCCAGATCCTGTCTCCCAGCAATTGGGAGTACAAAGAGAGAGAGAAGGAAGGACTACAGAGTCCATCATCCAACAGGGACAGTGTAGGAACATAGCACAGATAATTAGAGCTGCAGCAGGACCCCCATATCCACTCATTCATTATCCACTGATTGTTATCCACGGGACACAAAACAGCACACCTTCCATAATGTCTTCCTAGAAAATGCATCCTCTCTAGCCATTTTCTAGGTCCTCCAAGGCAATTCAATGGTATTTTAAACTGCAAATCCCATTATTTTCAATGGCGTTCACTGTTACCTGTACTTTTCAGTATCCACGGGGGGTGCCCCGGAACCAATCCCCAGCTGATATGGGGGTTCTACTGTATTGGTTGTCATGATTACCTACTACTGCTATCAGTTTGGGAAGCAAGATCAACTTGCAGCTCTTGGGCAGGTGTTGGAAACCTTTGGCTCTGCAGATGTTTTGGCCTTTCAACTCCCAGAAACCCCAGATATTTATTATTTATTTATTATGTTTATTTATATCCCACCTTTCTCCCAATATAGGGATGCAAGGTGGCTGAGTCTAAAACAATACTCAATTACACACACACACACACACACACACACACACAAATGAAATTTAAAAACATACTAAATAATTTACAGTGTTAAAACATTAAAAACATTAAAATGCAATAAACCTACATACAGGCTTAAAACCTATACACTACACACATGTACAAGCCCAACCCCCATCAGACTATGAATGCCTGATGGCACGAGAATGTTTTTTACTTGTTTCCAAAAAGAGAGCAGAGACAGTGCCATTCTGGCCTCTCTTGGGAGGGACTTCCAAAGCCTCGGAGCAGACACTGAGAAGGCCCTCTCCCTTGTTCCCACCAAACGAGTCTGAGACAATAGTGGGACAGAGAGAATGGCCTCTCCAGATGATCTGAGAGTTCTAATGGGCTCGTAAAGGGAGATATGGTCCTTCAAATAACCTGGGCCCAATCTGTATGGTATGGCCAATGGCATAGGATTATGAGAGTTGTAGTCCAAAACTTCTTGAGAGCCAGAAATCTCCCTTCAGCGGAGGATGCTAATGCCACAGACATTAACTTGAGAACAGCAGAGATATTTTAGCATACAGCCCACTGAGTTTCTGCCCCTTCAACAATCTCTAGTCCCTGCATGTCTCTGTACAATAGCACACCCACATCTGCTGATTCGCCAACTGCAGATTCAATTATCCACAGTTGGTGAAGAGAGAGGAGGAATTTCACCTCTCCTGCGGGGGCGCAACCTAGCTGCAGCAGGGCCATGGCTGGAGCAAAGGGGGAAAGAGAGTGTGGTCTAGCTGCTGTGGCGGGGCCATGGCAGGGGCAAAAGGAGGAGGAGGAGCAATCTAAACCCCCTTCCCTTGGGGCGTAGGGGGAAGGGGAAGAGGCTAGATGGCCCCTGGGATGGCGTTTGCTATTATCTGTGGAATTCACCATCCGTGGGGCTCCTGGAACAAATCCCCCATTGATATGGGGGTGCTACTATATTACCCTCTGATAGCCATTTACACAGACTATTGTAGCAAAAGGGCCCAGGCCTTGGATAATGATAACTGGTGGAAGCAGAAGGGGCACAGGACATAAGATGGTGCAGAGTAGGCAGTAGCAGAACAGCCTGGCAGCTAAAAATAGTGCCAGTAGTGTGGCTCCCAGCAGTTCCCACAAGGGACTGCTACCAGTGCAGGTGGCAATGGATGGGCAGAAATAGCTGGGAACCTGCTCTTAGTTTGAGCATGTTATGGCTAAGTACCCAAACCCTGTGTTGTCTCTTTGTCCAGCTACCTGCTTGTGTGCAGCAGTGCCCACATGGTTCTCTTAATTCAAAGGAGAGTGTGTGGGTGTTCATCATGCAAGTGGCTAATGGAAGTGAGGTGCCCATGGCAACCACATGTCAGGATAATGGGGAAGCAGGCCTCAGTCTGTCTATACAGCAGGGGAATATGTGTTTACCAGAAAAGAGCCAAGTGAAACACCTTGGCCTTACAAGCAGCAAAGAGGAAATCAATTGTGCCCTCCAAAAGACACACACACAGAGAAAATCCTCTCATATAGATCCAAAACTGGTGGACAATGTTAAACTATTATTTAAAGCCTTAGCACATGAGGGAATTGCCTGTCTGCAACCCTTAAGAGCAGCTTCCAATCTGCAAAGACTAGGAATGGGGAAATTATTTCAGCCTTTGAGCTGAACTGGTCCCAGAAGAGCATTTTAGGAGCTCCCTGCACTGCTGTGTGTCAATGTACTTATCAATTCTCCCCTTCGCTGGCCAGGAAAAGTCACAGAAAGAAAGCCAGCTAAATTGTGGTCTTGAGGAGCTCCAGGAGCTCATACCTCAGTTGCTCTCAGTCTTCTCTGAGGGTGGGGCTTCAGAAAGGGTCCTCTATCTCTCATGTAAAACTTCAGGGGAGGGGATATTCAGGCTATAACTCCACAATCCACCAGTCAGCATGCCCTCTGAGACCTATAGTCCAAAAAGCAACTTTCCCAAGCTCTTTGTCATGTATACAATACAGGGCAAGGTGGATCAAGGGCCTGCATCTATACCAGGCAGTTTCCTCTTTAGTGTAAGATGCAGGATTTTTATTTTATTTTTTTAGCTAGGCTGCTTAGCTTTTACTTGACACACTTCACACACACTGGTGTAATTGTGCATTGTCTTTTAATAGCAGACTCAAGGAAAGGTGTTGCCACCACTAATAAGGGGTGAACTTGTAATTAATTGATGCTCATTAACCACTCATCTCTCCTGCAAAAATGCTGGACTGGGAGAGGTACTAAATGTCACCTGTTGAAGATTGGGTAAGGATTTATATTACAGTAGTTTCTGCCATATCCAAATCCCAGGCACTTTCTCCCTCCACTTGGTAATTTCATTTGCATGACACCTACTGCTGGAAGAGACATAGGTTTCACTATACAACTGCAAAGAACATAAGCAGAGTCCCACTGGATCAGACCAACATTCTCTCTAGTCTAGCATTGTGTTCCCACTGTGACCAACCAAAAGCCCACAAGCAGAGCTAGATTTCTCTTGTGTGGTTGTGTTTTCCAACATTCCTCACTCCATTTTTTACTATTCCACTGCTACAATAGCTCTATAGGTCTGGAGCGGGAAATCATAGAATTGGAAGATACCACAAGAGCCATCCAGTCCAATCCCCTGCACGTGCAGGTATCCACAATCAAAGCACCCCTGATGATGACCATCCAGCCTATCTTTAAAAATTTCCAAAGAAGGAGACTCCACCATCTTATTTCTGTGGAGGAGCACATTTTCCTCAGGAATAATCTGTCAGGTGAGCAGGGTTCCCCTTTTCTCCCTCCACAGGTGACAGGGACAGATTACTCGTGTCAGAGGCTTAAAGTGATGTCCTGAAAAGGGATTTTGAAATTAAGGGCCACAGATTGTTCTCACACACCCTAGTTACAACCAACTTAAGATAAACACATATGAAGTACAGTACAGTTGTCCCTCCGTATCCATGGATTTGATATCCACAGATTTAGGTATTCACAGCTTGAAAATATTATTTTAAAATAATAATCCAAAAAGCAAACCTTGATTTTGACATCTTACCGGTATATAAGGGACATCATTTTTGCTATGCCATTGCATATAATGGGACTTGAGTATTCACGGATTTTGGTATCCACAGGGAGTCCTGGAACCAAACCCCAGAGAATATGAAAGGACAACTGTATTAGAAATTAGGATGCTTTTAAAGCTAGCGGGCCCCTGTACTGCATGAGTGATGCACTGATGAATAGGGCACAACAAAACAAGGCACTTACAGTGCAATCCTATATATGTGGAAATAAGTGGTACTCATTTCTATGTAAATGTATATAGGATAGTAGTCTCAACCATTCAGAAAGTGAGGTTTGTGAGGACAGATGGGACGAGAAAACTGGAAGAAGACACATGTTAATAATTTGCATAAATGCAAACACTCTGCTACAGAGAATTTAAAATCCAGAAACCTACAAGTGTACGTGTGGAATAATATTATTTCACAAGACCAGGCAGAGGAATATATTTTTGAAGTATCTTTTCTCCTCCCCATGATCCCAATAGCCTTCCTATAAGACAGGCCCACTATTATTCCCAGGGGGAAAGAGCAAATGAAAAAGAGAGCAATAGGACACAGATGAGGAGAGAACCCATTGAGGGGCTAGTGGAGAAGGGAGTGGCCATAGGTCAGTGACAGAGCATCTATTCTGCATGCAGAAGGTTTCAGGTTCAAGCCCTGAAATTTCCAGGTAAAGATGATTTCCACAAACCTCTGCCAGTCTGTGGAGAGCTTTCAGGCTGGCCAGTCAGAGGAAACAATATTAGGTCAGGTGTGTTAATGGTCTGACTAAGTATAAGACAGCTTCATATGAGTATATCCACAGATGAGGTGAGATCTGATTTCAGCTCACTGAAGTGAAGAATCCATCTGGGCTTATATCAGCTTGGGCCAGAAGAATGCTCTAGCAAGGCTGCACTCTAATATCTTTTTATTGGGGGCAGAGGGGCATGGGGTTGGCATACTCTGTTTCTCACAGTACCATTATCTTCTTCTGCAAACGCTGGCAGCTGGGGCATGTGCCTGGGGGTGGGGCCCTCTGCTTCAGCTCCTCCAAGATGGGTGCCACAGCTTGTTCAACCATCTGTCGCAGTGACTCTGTGTTCACAAAGCTATAGCTGTGACCAAGAACAAGGTAGGGAGAAAAGAGAGGACACAATTTATCTAGGTACAGATACTCACAATTTGTTTACCCCTCCCCCCATGCCCTGCTAGAAGGGGGGGGGACACCCCATACCAGTCCAAATTAAGGCGATCCCCAATTCAGTGCAACAAAGATGCAGATTTCTGCAATTAAAAAAAGGCAAATGGTGCAAATCCACTATTGCTACATTACAGTGCTTACTTTGCACAGAATTCAGTATTGTATCCCTTTGGTGAATCCAATCTTGTACAACCAGGAAAGGAACAGTATGTGAGCAGGAGGTAGGCAGTATAAACAAGTGCAGTTTGCATGCATGGTACATGACCAGGAAGCCATAAGGGAAAACCAATTATCCACTGAAGACTGAACAGTTCTTGCTCTGCTTAGTATTCTAAAAATACATGCTGATACCATGAGGATACATAATTTGTTTTTGAATAAAATAAAATAAAAAAATAAATGTAGTTTCTCAGGAAACCAGAAACTACAGTATCAGGTTTATCACTAAGTTAGGCAATGGCCAGAATTAACAAGAATAAATGCTTATGGGAACCCTCCATGTGTTAACATAATATGGCTCCTTCTCTCCCGGGAATGGGAGAACCCAATGATTTGGAAGAGCAGAACTGTGTGTTAGTGGCTCTGATGTTACATTAATACCTGGCTAGGAATTATGCAGCCTTCCAGATGCAATTCCTGTCAGCTCTAGCCAACATAACCTATAGTAAGGAATGCTGGGAGTGGCAGTCCAACATCTGTCATACCACCCCTATATAGCAATATATAGATTGCCTGGGCAAGTATTTTATTTTGCTTAGAGCCTGCCACCAACATACTACCTGAAATAGCCTTGCACCATGTGTGAAATCAGAGAAACCTTTGTTCCAATGCCACACATTTTGTCTCCTCGTCTCTGCTCTCAGCCCAGATTTGCTTGGCCTCCTTGTTCCCAGGTTGGCCTATATTCCTCAATCTTCACAACCCACATGAACCCACATGTGTTTGAAACAGGCACCTGGAACATCTGGCACAGCTGGCAGTTTGCCTTTCAGGTGTCTCCAAGGGCTTGAGCACTGACAGATGCCGGGACACATCTTCTAGCAGTGGCTTCACTTGCCGCAGCCCATCTAGGTCAGCATGGAGTTGGGTGAGGGACACCGAGGTCCACTTTGCCCTGGCAAGGAAAGAAAAGTCAAAGGCAGCTGCCTTAAGCAAAACTATGGAACGTGTCCAGAAGAGGGCAACCAAAATGGTGGGAGGTCTGGAAGCCATGCCCTATGAGGAGCGGCTTAGGGAGCTGGGTATGTTTAGCCTGGAGAAGAGAAGGTTAAGAGGGGACATGATAGCCATGTTTAAATATTTGAAGGGATGTCATACTGAGGATGGAGCAAGCTGGTTTGCTGCTGCTCCACAGACTAGGACACAGAGCAATAGACTCAAACTACAGGAAAAGAGATTCCATCTAAACATTAGGAAGAACTTCCTGACAGTAAGAGCTGTTTGGCAGTGGAATGCACTGCCTCATAGTGTGGTGGAGGTTTTTAAAGAGAGGCTGGATGGCCACCTGTTGGGAATGCTTTGATGGTGTACTCCTGCAGGGTAGGGGGTTGGGCTAGATTGTCCTTGTGGTCTCTTTGAACTCTATAATTCTATGTACTTTCACCATTTTCAAATTCAGTGCCATTATTTTTAAAAGGTATATGTACCAGTAGTATAAATTTGGAGGCTTTCTGATCTCGGGGGCAGGGAGTAACTGTTTCATTTTGCAAAGTCCATCACCTAGACAGTATGTTTGCATATAACCTGTCCCCTTTTGATCTGCATAATTTGGGGCAAGAGGATTCAAAGTATCAGTTACCTAACCACAATCCTGGCTGTACTTTAAATCTCCCATCTATCCAACCTATCTATGAGGCCTTTGTTTTGCTGGATTCTGCAGTTGCAGAAACAAGATTTCAAAAGAACCCTGGTCAATAGAGGGCAGAAGTCACCACATGAAAAGGGGAGCCTATTTCCTTGGGGGATGCACGTACGTGGCAGAGACCTCATCCAGTTCCTCTCGCAGCATCCTGAGTGTCTGGCTATGTTCCATGTGTGTCCTCTCCCACTGTGGAAGCAGCCCTTCCAGACGCACGCTCAGCTGGGCCAATAATCTCAGCACCTCCTTCTGGGTCAGCCCATCCCTCTGAGACTGCCCTGATAGCTCCAGCACAGATTTCCTATAGGGCAGTGGAAAGACAACATTGCATTGGGAAGGGGAGTTGGTGCTTCCAGCACAGGGGAGGGGAACTTCTGACCCTCCATTGGACTTTAGCTCCCAGAAGCCTCAGCTAACATGCCCAATATTAAGGGATTGTGGAGGTAGTAGCCCCAAACCAATTGGTGGGCCAAAGGTATCCAACAAGACAAAGCCTTTTCCACACCTTCCCCACACTACCTGATCTCTTCCAGCAGAGGAACACAAGCCAAGGCAGAGGACATACTTGGCTTTCCATCCATGCCCCCCTCATCCCCTGGCCCTGCTCGTAAGTGCCTGTTCTCCAGTCCCACTCGCAGGCTGTTGATAGCTGCCAGGATAGCAGCAGTGGACTGTTGTAGTTCACCCTCCTCAGAATTGGAAGGTCTCAAGGCTGTTGCTGCTGCACTGCCAACCAGTTCCAGGAGTTGTTTGGAGACTCCAGATGTCATCCTCTGTTCTAGCTCTTGCCATTCGCGCTCCTGCCGACTGAAGTCCTCTGCTTGAACCTGCCACTGTAAGAAACGCAGCTTCTCCTGAAGGGAGTGGCAGGGGGAGAGAGTCATAGGTTTGTTTTCTTATGTTTTTATTTAGTATATTTATTTGCTGCCCCTTCATCAAAGTCCTATCTGTTGCCTCATCATGGCATGGAAGCCACCCTGCATTCTTGAAGGCTATGCCAGCAAAGCCAAGAGCTGGCAGGTTCTACTAGACTGGTAAAGCATTGATGACACCTGGGCCCAACACCTGTCATCTGAGGACTAGTCCAGCTAAGCAGAAGAAGGCTGACCACCCTCAGAGGATGAACTGACCACAGCTACTATGAATGTAATAATGGTCTGAAATAGTTGCAATTTACATCAGTGGAGTGAATACCCACTAGCAAGCCCTAGTGGTGCAGTAGTTAAATGCCAGTACTGCAGCCACAACATTGTGAGTTCAATCCTGCAGGGCTCCAAGGTTCATTCAGCCTTCCATCCTTTCGCAGGTCAGTAAAATGAGTACCCAGCTTGTTGAAGGCAATTAGCTAACACACTGTAAAACCACTTAAAGTGTTTGCACTATAAAATGGTATAGAAATGTAAGTGCTATTGCTATCAGTTTGTAAGCTGCCAGCCAGAAAAAAAAATCAGCAGTAGCAGAACATGTTATAAACCAACCTAAACACAAAATATTATTTTGAAACACAGAAATTCTGGACCAGGCCAACAACTGTCATGTCAGAATGTACAGAGAAGCTATTGAAATCCACAAACACCTGGATAACTTCAACAGGAAAGAAGAAACCCTAAAAGTAAACAAAATCTGGCTGCCAGTTTTGAAAAACAATAGAATCAAAACTCAACACTTGCAAATGAATTCCACCCAGGGACAGGAGGATTTCCAGCAGATAATGGGCCATCAACCAACCATTAGCCAAACAGACACTAATCCTCCTTGCATATCTACACTCAGAAACTAATCATTCAAATACACACATTTACATATACTGTACTCCCTAACAGGAGTTTGCAGTATATAAATCCCACACACACTCCTACCCAACCATTCTCTGAAGATGCCAGCCACAGATGCAGGCGAAACATCAGAAGTAAACTCTTCCAGAACATGGCCTCACAGCCTGAAAAACCCAAGGAAAATCTATGGATGCCGGCCATGAAAGCCTTCGACTTTACAGTTTTGGATTATTTTCTCCAAGTATTAGAACATCTGAAAGTATTGTGAAATATTTGTTTTCCTGAGGAGAAAAACACTCTTTTTTTTTTTTTTTTGCACAAATATGTTGTTTCCTGTGCAGAAAACAGACTTTTTGTGCAAAAATAACTACTGGGTTTTCTCTATAGAGTAAGACCGCCACAACACTTCAGGGCATTCAAATACTGTACAGGGAGATTACTGCAAAGGAATATTCTTTTTTTTTTCCCTCTAGCAGACAGAAAACCACCATAATTATTCATTATTATATGCAAAGAGAAAATAGTGAAGGATTTACATCCCTAATTCAAGATATATGCAGCTTTTCAGTTTAAAAACTGCTAGGACAGGTTGCAACATTTAAAAATGCAACAAGAACAGAAGTGGCAGAGAAAATAAAATGCAAGTAGTAAAAAACTACAGAAAGCAACAACAGCAGGCAATGGTTGTTCAATGGACACAAAATAACATTCAAAGCCATTGCAAAGAAAGAAAGAAAACTTGGAAAGAAAGAAAACAACACTGAAGAGGACATAATATGAAAAACCCCCACTAGTATGGTACTTTGGGGGCTGTACCATCTAGAATCCACTGCCTGTGGGATTCTGGGAGTTATAGTCTACAGAATATAACCCCACCCCTGCCAGCTCTGAAACAACTACCTGTACAGTACTGTACCCGGGTTACAAAGTAAGCCCAGCTTCCTCTGGGCTTGTCAGAAATAAAAAAAAGCAAATTCAATGAGTGCTTAAGCTATCAGTCTTGTCCCTCTGCCCATGCTTCTGGCAGGAGGTTTTCTATAAAAAATTGTACAAAACATATGTCAATAAGCTTACTTAATGGACACACTTCATGCTACTCACATAGGTTTTTTTAAATTTTATTTTAGCACTGTAGCACTGGAACTTTGTTGAAAGATGTAATTTTTTTGTTTGTTCAGGATCTCTATCCAACTGTAAAACTGAGAGGAGGGTCTAAAAGGCAGTAATTAGAATTAGATGCCAAGATGCTGATAATTAAGAAGTTCCTGTCCAGTTATAGGAATCCCAGATGAAATCTTCTGATTTTTAAAATCCCCTCGCCTTGCCACTGAGAGATCTACAAATTTCATTTAAAAAAAGGATAATCTGGGTTCTGCCCATTCTAGAGAATTTGGTAACACAGGATATTGTCCCCAGCTGTGATCCTGCATAATTATCCTACTAATTTCTGACAATTATCAAGCTCTTGAAGTGCTGTCCTTACGTTTCCACATGGAGTTAAATTACTCGTGCAAGGAACAGAAACCACACCAGTCATCACCACCACCCTCATGTTCTTTCAGTCCCTCTCACCTCCAGGAGCACTGAGTTTTTCTTGAGCACGTTGGTCTTAACTTCAGCATCCTCTACAGACTTTGTCACCTTTCGGCAGTTCTCCTATAGAAGATTATGTATGTGGGAATGCAGTTCAGAGGCCGGTCAGCCAAAGGAAAGGGAATGGAATTATTCTTAACCAGCCCATGCTTCCTCAATGCACCCCCCCCGGACTATTTTCTGTGAAAGAATAATCTCAAGGAATTGAGTCATCTAAAAATTCTTTGAGGTGGGGCATGGTAGTGAGATTCTTGCAGATTTATTTTTTCCTAAATCTGATTAAAAGAATGGAGATCACCATTTGCCTTAGGTCTCTGGTGGCTCTCCTGTAACCATGGAAACAAACACAAACTGTCTTGTGGTGTTCCCGCCTGCTTCAGCCTACTCCTAACCAACTCACTCAAATGGATGTCATTTTGACATTGAACTATCCTTGCCAGTTTCTACAAACCAAACAAATCCATTCCTCATCACCATTCCTCATCCTTTCACCATACTCAGGTTCCTACTCCATTATCTCACCTGCCTGGAATAAAAACAAGGAATGCTGCTTTAATAGTTGCCCTCGTCCAGACTATCTTATCAAATGTATGACAAAAGCAACAAAACAAAAAACAAAAAAACAAAAAAACCCCTAAATATTGCAATTTTGTTCGCCTTTCTTTATGAATTTGGATGTACCTGTCTCCTGCCTAATGTGATCTGAATCATCTAGCAGCATTTGCCAATTTCTGTTTAACTAGCCTGTAAATGACAATGAAGACACTGAGATGGTGAAAGATTTCCTATACCTTGCCTCAGTCATTAATCATAATGGGAACTGCCGTCATGAAATCAGAAGAAGACTAGGACTTGGAAGGGCAGCTATGAAGGAACTAGACAAAATCCTCAAGTGTAAAGATACATCATTGAATACCCAAGCCAGATTTGTTGATGCCATTGTATTTCCAATTTCTATGCATGATTGTGAAAGCTGATAGGAAGAGAATCAACACATTTGAAATGTGGTACTGGAGGAGAGTTCTACGAATACCCTGGACTGCCAAAAAGACAAGTAAATGGGTCCTAGAGCAAATCAAGCCCAAACTTTCCCCTAGAAGCCAAGATGACTAAACCAAGACTGTCATACTTTGGACATACCACGAGAAGACACTGCTCACTAGAAAAGACAATGATGCTTGGCAAGGTAGAAGGCAGTAGGAAAAGAGGAAGACCATATTACAGGTGGATAGACTTAATCAAGGAAGCTACAGCCCTGAGTTTGCAAAACCTGAGCAGGGCTATTGATAACAGGATGACTTGGAGATCTTTCATTCATAGAATTGCCATAAGTTGGAAGTTGACGTGACAGCAGTAAACAACAACAAAAATGTACTATGATCTTGCCAGGAGCCCTGTTGAATTTATTAGGTAGAACTAAATGGGCTAGCCTAACTAGTTCAATAAGCTTCACAACTGGGTGGGAATTTGAATACAGGTCTCCCCAATCCTAATCTAACATTCTAACCACTGCCCTGAGAGTCAATCTTACTATTAGGTAGAGTGTGGTAACTATGACAGGTAGTAGTACCCTTTTAGTGTGTCAAAAGAACAGTAAAATGGTAGTTATTTATTTTATTGTTTTATTTTTTTTTCCTGCCAGGGATGGGGAGAGATGTTTTTCTACCTCATGTACCAAAACAATTTGGCTGGTTTGGGGTTTTACTTACCTTGACTTGAGTAAGAGGACATAAATTTGCTCCTCTGCCTGTATCAATACTAGCATCTTTTGGTATCTCTATCCACTCTGCACAGGAGTTGGATCACCAGAACTATCCCTGTGTCTCCATTTGTGCACAAAGATCAATAGCTAACATGCCTATAATGGGAACGCCATTGGCAAAAGCTCTGTTGCTTTTCATACCACAGAAAATTAAATACCAGAGAGAATTATAGCCTGCTGCAAGATGTGGAGTGAACTGGTCCCATGCTAGTCCTTTCATGAGTTAGAATGTGGCAGCTGCCTCAGGCAGCTTTGCACATCTTGATAATTATGAAATTACAGTTGTCCCTTCATATTTGCTGGGGTTTGGTTCCAGGACCCCCCATGGATACCAAAATACGTGAATACTTAAGTCCCATTATATGCAATGGCATAGCAAAATGGTGTCCCTTATATAAGATGGCAAAATCAAGGTTTGCTTTTTGGATTATTATTATTATTTGAATAATATTTTCAAGCCATGAATACTTAAATCCATGAATACCAAAGCCATGGATACAGAGGGACAACTGTAGTTTTTTACTCATTTTTTATTTAATAGTTTAATATAATATGTTTTATTTTATTTTAATATGTTAACATAATCTAATAATGATTCATCATCGCCATCCCTTCACAGAGAGGTATATGAGGGATTTTACTCAGTTACCAAAATCGTTTGTTCAGCCCTGGCACCTCTGTATCTTGAGTTGATGAAATTGGAGGCATAGGATGTCATTTGCTCTTCAACTTCGGCATCGTCAACATATCCTGGACTGTTTCTAAGTGACTGTAATGCCTCGTAAGGGGAGGGCACTGTCAAAGCCGTTACTGTTCTGTGTTCAAAAACATTAGGTAAACAGCCTTTGGCCTGACTCTCTTCTCCCTGGGAGCCCGTGTGCTAAGTCAAGGCAGCTGCTTTCTTCATCTCTTGGCTAAATTAAACTATTAATTATAAATATAATTGTAATTATGGGGGGTGTTTTTCCCCCCCATTTTATATCATGCCCTTTCTTTGCAGAGCTCAAGGCAACATGCCCAGGCCACTTCATTTCATCTTCACAACAACTCTGTCAGGTGGGCTGAACCAAGGCAGAATGATAAGTCCAAGTCAGCTTTTCCTGGTCACCCCAGTCCACATTCAACCCTCTAACCACTATACAACTTAGCTCTAACTCCCTCCTCCCTGGCCCAGAGAGAAAAAAGAGTCCTGTTCCTTATCAGGCATCTCAGTTTTTCCCTCTGTGACTGTCTCTTCAATAATCTCCCTTTCCATTTGGAAAGGAGTTTAGAGCCTATCAGAAACTTTAATTTTCCAGCAGGGAAACTGATTATCTAACCAGAAACCTGTGTGTTTCACTTAAGGATAGAGACAGATTTGGGTAATAAATGGCCTAGGAGTGGGTGGGTTATTCATTACTTCTTTGTCCCAAAATCCTAGGTGTAACCTGAGTCTTGAAGCACCTAGCAGAGACTAATGCTTTGAGTCTTCAGCTTCCATCTGGAGAGTGGATCTAAATGCAAACCTTATGGCTGGACATCTAACCTGATTTTTGTACTTTTTTGATCTTCCTTTCCCCTCTGCCTGCTTTTTCTATGATCCAGCCTGAGAAAGATTTCTGGAGAATTTGAAACCTTGCATATTATTTTGGTTAGTCCTAACAAAGTTATTGGCTAGCTATGGATTTTGTAGCTTTCAACTGCACAACCCCCACCCCCATTAACAGTTTTAATTTTATTTAATTATATGTTATTTTACTTATCCCCTCTGCTCTCAAGAGTGAAACCCAAGGTGGCTCACAGACATTATTAAAAACAGATAAAATTAAATCCAGAATAAGTCATACCATATTAAAATCACCAAAGAATTAAAAACAATTTAAATGCACATAATGGGGGGCGGGGGAGAGAGAGCACAGTACCCACTATTTATTAAAGCTCTTTCCTCAGCCACCATTCTATTGTCAAGAGATTGCTTGAATAGAAACCTGGCTACCTTTGCTTTTTAATTTTTATCAATGTTATTTTCTGGTAGCATTGCTTAGGAAATTGAACAGTGGTAGTGTAACCAGCCAGAAGAAATGTGAAGTTGGCAGATCATATTACTGTACATAGTAGAATAGGAAAGAAGGAAGATCAGCCTCTCCTGCCCCAAAGATGCAGCATTTTGAAACTGCATAGAGATATAGCACTGTAAAAGGGGGCAAATTTCATACTATGGTTGTCCCTCCGTATCCACGGATTTGGTGTCCACAGATTTAAGTATTCACGGCTTGAAAATATTATTAAAAAAATAATAATCCAAAAAGCAAACCTTGATTTTGCCATCTTATATAAGGGACACCATTTTGCTATGCCATTGCATATAATGGGACTTGAGTATTCACGGATTTTGGTATCCATGGCAGGGTGTGTGTGTCCTGGAACCAAACCTCCACGAATATGAAGGGACAACTGTAGATAGTGCTATTATTCCACTTTAACTGCTATGGCTGCCTCCTGTGGAATTCTGGGGTTTGTAGTTAACTGAGGCCTAAGAGCTATCTGGCTGAGAATGCTAAATGCCCCTCCCTAAACTACAAATCCCAGGATTCCACAGGAGGCAGCCGTATCAGTTAAAGTGGAATAATAGTGCTATAGCAGTGTAGTGTGATAATCTAGTAACAGATTAGTATCAATTAAAGAGATTATCACACAACCTTTTTAATCTGGAACAGAGACAACAAGAGAGCGCCAAAGCGTTTTCTCTTCAGACAACGTCGTCCCCACCCAGTTCTGCTCCCATGCCCCCTCCGTTCCATTTCCGTTCTCTTCTATTGATGGATTGATCCGTCAATAGATCGCCTGTTCCGTATCCATAATGGAATAACGGGCTTGTGAAAAGGTGTCCCATTATGCTAGCACTATGCCAGCAACAGTGGGAGGTCCTTCCCAAAGACTTCTGGGTACGATCCGGACGAGGAAGTAAGTGGCACCCTTGTTTTCCCCCTCCCCGGGTAACTTCTTTAATTTTAAGGGTGTTCGGAGGCTTAGTTTTCTTTTTTGACATTTGGTTTCCTTTTTATTTTTAAATTTCCCGCGCATCGTTCTCTTGCGAGAACGTGCGGGATTTCCGGGACGTGAATGCAGCTTTACGACAGCTGCGTTCACTCCCGGAGGACCGAGGGGAGGGGGAGCAGTTACTATCACGGCATAAGGTAGGTGTCTGAAAAAAAATTTTTTTTACTGGAACAGGGATGGGAGTGGGGCGGGAATGGGGCGGGTGGGGAGGTAGCGAGACGGAAGTGCTATCAGACTGCATCTGAAAATCTCCTAAGTTAGATGTTTTCTAACAAAAATGAGGCACTTAATTAAATATATTTTTAACTTAATTTATTAACCTAAGTTGGAATTTCTGTGAAAGACACTGAAAATACTATCATAAAACCATTTTTAAAATCTATAGCATCAGAGGTTTCTTCACACGACACAATTATTGTACTTTGAAATCACTTTACCTGTCATGGCTGCATCCTATGGAATCTTGGGATTTGCACTTTTATGAAGCACCGGAGCTCACTGACAGAGAATTCTAAATACCTCACAGAATTACAAATTCCATTATTCCATAGGATGGAGCCATGGCAACTAAAGAGGTGTCAAAGTGCTATAACTGCATAAGGAGAAAGACACTTGTGGTCTTCTCAGTTAGGTCTTTTCAGTTGTGGCTCCCCTACCTTTGGAATTTACCTCTTCTTGGGAAAGAGTGTATCATAATCAATTGCTATTTTTAAAGAAAAGTTTGAAGACTTTTTTATTGCTATTTGCATTTGTTTTATTTATGTACTTCTAGCTGCTATTGATTTGAAATGAATGGTAGGCTTTTGTGCTGCAGGCTTTTTAGTTTAGAGAAAAGGGCAATTAAGAAGGATGCAACAGAACAGATATAGGGAATATGTGGCCTGTTGGACCTAGGAAATACATCATTATCCTTGATCATTGGCTGTGCTACTTGAAGCTGGGAGTTGGGAGTCCAACCACATGAGTTTCTCCCAGCCTGTCATAAAAGTGTATAAGCACCATGCATAGTGTAGTTAGAAGCTTTTAAAATAGAGGTTGGATGGCTATCTCCCAGAATTGTTTGAGCTACAACCAGTGGGAGTGTTGGGGTGGACTGGGTAACTCTTGGTACCTCTTCCTTTTGTTCACCCTTTCTCAAGACAATGGAAATTGTGGTCAACCAATTATTGGTAGGAGATTCAGGCCTGGTGGGAGGACCCGTTATTGCACAATGTGTAGTTAATTTATGGAATTACCTTCTGCAGGATGTGGTGACAGGCCACTGGTTTCAAGAGTTTAAAAGGGGGATTATAAAAATTCAAGGCAGGAACATGGCAGAGCTTGGAAAAGTTACCTTTTGGGGTTTACAGTTCCCAGAATCTCCAGCCACCATGGCCGCTTGTAGTCTAATGTTTTTTTCAAAGCTCTCATCAATGGCCAGTCATCACAATAGCTAAATATTATCTTCAACACCAGAAGCAGTGTGTCCATGAGTACCAGCTCCTGGAGATCTGAGCAGGAGGGTGTTCCTCCTTTCATGGATTCCCACTGGGACATCTGGGTGGCCACTACAGGAAACAGGATGCTAGACAGGTGGGTCTTTAGGTCTCATCAGCAGGACTCTTCTCAGGTTCCTATAGTTACAGTTATGCTGCAGGACACAGTCCTGAGCAGTGCACCTCAACCAACACACCATGGCTGCTGCAAGAGAGCATGATTCTAATGTCCATGTTTAATGTCCATTTTTAAAAACCTTACAGCGCTTGACAGCTATTAATCATCATGACAACTACATGGCGCTTCCATGCTATTGGCAGTGCACTACCAAATTTATTTATTTAAGAGCATTTATATCCCGCTCTTCAGCCAGAAAGCTCTCAGAGCAGCATACAAATTATTTATGGAACTGGGGAGAAACTATGGGGAAATAATATTGCCTTTATGACCTGCTTGTGTATCTGAGGGTTATCTGGTTTGTCACTGCAGAAAGCAAGGTGTCAGACTTGATGGATCTATGGTCAGATCTGGCAAGCCTGTTTGAATATTATATTCAGCCTTTTGTTGTAATGAGATCTCTCTCTACTTTTGATAACTCGGGAAACAAGATAATGCATCTGTTCAAGCTGCAAGGCTTCTTCACTCTGTCAGGCTTTTCTTCCACCAATATGAACTTAACCACATCTAATTCAATACAGAGCAGATGCCAAAAATGTATCACTTAATCTTTATGGAATGACACAGCCTGTTCTCTAATTCTACCATTTCTGTGAGTCAGCTCTCCTAGACTAGCTTTCCCCATTCTGTCTCCCTCCAGATGTCTTAGACCACAAATATTTTAATTCCCCCATCAGTCCTGGCAATTCTAGCTGGGATGCCAGGAACTGTAATGGAGGCAACCATATTTGGGAAGTCTGCATATATGGTGTAGTGGTTGATTTTCTAACCAGAAACCTATTAAAATATCAGTCTGAATCTTGCGAGTCCAGGTTCAAATCCAGGGCTAGTCCAAGACATTTTGCTGCCTGATGTGGAGCAGCAAAAAATGGAGTCTCCCTCACCCAAGTCAAGGGATCTGGCAAAAGCCAGCCCTTTGTCATGAGGCAGAAAATCCAACAAGAAACTCTCACCATCCCTTGCACTAAAAAAAGAGCAATTAAAAAAAAAGTAAAAAAATAACCATTTGCTGCCCTTTCCCATCTCTCAAAAATCTGCTACCTGAGGCAGCCAACTCAGAGCCTTATCCCAAGAAGGAAAGGAAGAAAGTCAGAGAATAGGAGAATTCTTCCATTCTAGTCCTGTAGGAGGCAGTGATAAATCCAAGTATTTTTGATAACTGGAAAAATCTGTTAGCAAAAAGACTCACCATAACCACCCTCTCCCACAGGATCAGAACAGGAGAACAGCTGAAGCATGCCAACATCGAGTGATAAGGCAAGGTAGGATACACTACTTGGGGGTTTACTTCTGTTTTGCATTCCTCATGTGATAAGCCCCTCATTCTATCTGATGATATGGCCAACACTCCTCAAGTCGCCACTGAACCATTAAACTCACTGGGACAGTCATTCCTCTTCAGCCTGATGTATCTCAGGGTTGTTATGAAGATAAAGTGAGGAAGAAGGGAGGCAGGTACATAGCCATGAGCCCACTGGAGGAAAGGCAGGATAGAAATTTAATTAATAAAATAAATACAAGACACCCCTCCTGTAGTAGGTGGGCACCTCTCATAGAAGAAAGGCCTCCCCTACAAGGATGCTGTTTCCATACAGGGTGATGAATGAATAGAAAAATACAGGGATCAAGGCCTGTTGGTAGATGGCTCTCCTGATGTTCCCAGAACAAGGTTTGGGTCAGCCAGCACATCTTTCCACACTCCTCACCTTAAGCTGAGTACAGTACTCCTCCAGGTCCTCAGCCTCCTGCCTACGCCGCTCCAGGTTTTCACACAACACGGTGCACTCGCTCTGCACGCAGGAAGAGCACAAGAGGAATGGCTCAGTAAATGTATTTCAAAGGCAAGCAAATATGATAAGGTGTCCATATTGCCCTGTCCTGACCAAACACCCTTCCTTATAAGCAGCTTTCCTTCTCTTTCTAGCAGTTGACTCCAGCAATTCCAACCTCCATCTATAAAGAAGCTCTGCTAGTGGCACATTAAGGCCAGAACAGTCTGTTATTAATTTCTCTTTCAATCCAGATTAAAATCACCACTGAAAAAAGAGGAAAATCTAAGAAACTCTACACAGAACAATTAAAAAAATCATAAAGCATTTGGAATTCTCATCCAAATTATGAGAATCCACCCAAATGCTTTAAGATTTTTTTTTTTGTCAGTTGCCAGAATTCTTAATGGTACAGGAGACCCCAGTTGGAAGGTAGGCTGAGGAACGGACTTTGAATTTTACAGGATATCCTGGGGCACATATCTTCATGACACTGGAAGGATATTAGTGATCACTCACAACCTACACCTAACACACTCTTACAAGAGGATGGGGTACTGTTACAACATGCTGGGCCTAGAAATGCCTGTATGATGAAAAAGAACAAAGGTTCTGGGCTGTCTGTCTAACTTTATGGTTCTTAAACTGTGGTCTTGATTCAGCTTGAGATGGTCCCTAAACCCAACAAAAATAGCAAGGGGAAATACAGACTAGTCAAAGGTATTGGGGTTTTGTTTTTGGTTGAGTTTCCACCATAGGCTAAAGATTTTAAAAATTACATCACTTTACAAAATAAATCTAAAAATGGCTTGCCTCTCAGCAGTTCAAGAAGCTACTGTGCAAAGGTCAGTTGTGGGCTCTTAGCCATAAATATGCATATATAATTTTGCTGGTTTGTGGCTACACATGACAACTGCATCAGAGTTTGAATTCAGTAGCCTTTTGAACACCCTCCCATCTGAAAGGAGATAAGGAAATGTGGTGGTCTACAAAATAATGTAACAAACCAGCACAGCAGTTCTCAAAAGAACCAAAGTTAAAGAACCAGTGGTCTAATTAATGGCTGCAAGAGCTGAAGAGGACATGCTTAGGCTGGAGCATAGGGTCTTGGCAGGGTGACTTGACTGGAACTGGCGGGTGGGAGGGGTACAGTCTCCAGACCTGCAGGTTCTGAACATGGCGGTTGACCTTGGACGTCCTCTCCTTGAGGCTGGTGATGGAGTCCTTGGCTCGCAACAGGCCGCTATTGCTCACTTCCTGCTGGGGGAGAGCGTAAGAAGGGGGCAGGTCAAGTGAATAGTCCAGTTAATTCTGACCTCTGTACACTTTCTGGGCATTTCTTTCAATTCCAAAGGCTTTAAAATGGCAGGGTACAGCTGAAGACAGCCCTTTAAATGAGGGAGAATCTGGGACCAGAGACCTTAGAAGTATATCATGGATTAATTAGGAACAGAGACAAGCTCCCTCAAGGCAGAAGCAGAGGGCACTCAAGTGTGAAAAATCTTCCACCTTTACAATTAAATGGGAGAAAGGTTACTCAGGCAGGGTATGAGGGCAGACCTGAGGGGCTAGGAAACTGGGATGAAGGATGAGGAAAGTAGAACTGGGGAGACAGCAGCAGGATAAACATGCCAGGGAAAGTTCTTTTTGAAGAAAAAAATGCAAAGGAAAAAGCTACCTATTGCCTGAAGGAATATCCTTTTGGATTTTGCTAAGCAATGCACATTACATATATTTTAAAGGTGATAGTTTCAAAGCACAGACTAGCTATTGTGGAATTAAGGGAGTATCTTTGCTCAATAACTGGCTCAGAGTGTGGTAGTTCTACAACTCCCTGATCTAATCTGTATACAGAGTTTGAAAAAGTTACTTTCTGGGACAATAGCTCTCAGAATCCCATGGCCATGCTGGCTGGGGAATTATGGGAGCTATAATCCTATTTCCTCCCCCCTTCCCCCCCCCCACATTCTGTGCAAGACCAGACCAGCCCAAAATCCTGAGGATATAAATAGCTCAGATTTCCCTCCAAAACAACTTCCTGCCAACACTTTTCTTAGCCTATGTCCTGTGTCTCTAAAAAGTGCCATGACGAAATTCAGAAAGTGTTTTTCTTTTTTTTACTTGGCATGGAGAATGGTGACAAAAACTTAAAATCTATTTAATTTCTATCCATTTGGCTGTTGCCAAAGGCACCAGAGTAAGGCTAGTAAAAACAAACAATCTGGCAATCTTATTTCAAAAACATCCTCTATTAGATCAGGGATGGGAACCATGTGTTCTGCAGATGTTGTTGGACTACAACTCCCAGCATTCTTCACTATTGGCTAGGAACTGCAGTCTAACAACATCTGAAGGGCTGCATGATTCCCACCCTAGATTTAGTAATACGATACCCCAATTCATTCTGTATCAAATTAGTAATCACTGAATTTGTTGATTATTTCATACTTTTTTTTAGTTGATAGAGACATTAATTAAAGAGAGAAAGAGATGATAATCTCAACCAGGTTACAGAAAACTGTCCAAAATTTGGGGTGCCCATCTGTGATACGGTGGCTAGAGTGCAAGGCATTGTCATTTAGCTGTTAAAATACTAGATTAGGACCAGGGAGACCAGAGTTAAAAGCCTCAAAATTTAGCTCACTGGGTTACCTGTGGCTAATCTTTCAGTCTAATCCAGGGTTTCTCAGACAGGGTTCCCTGAAACCCTAGGGTATCCCAAGAGGCTTCTAGGGGTTCCTCAAGATATTGAGATTGGGGAAAACATTACATTTTTTTTTTTTTTTAGCTGTAGATATAATAATTTTTAGGCAGGGGTTCCCTGAGACCTAAAAATTGTTTCAAGGGTTCCACCAGGGTAAAAAGGTTGAGAAAAACTGGTCTAATCTAACCTACTTGACAGAGTTGTTAGTAATACTACAGAATCACTGATGCCCGCTCAGCTTCTCAGAGGAAGTATGGAGTTAAAATTACAAATATAGCAATTTGTCCTAACTACAAGACCTATATTTTACACTGCTCATTAGAATCTCCCAGAAAAGAATGGAAAGCTGGGTGGTCTACATCAGCATTACTCAAAGTGGTGAGCCATGGACTGGTGCTGGTCCCTAAGAGTTTCCAGGAAAGAAGCAGTTGTAGCCAATGGGGCACAAATACGGTACTGGTCCCTGGTGCATGTGTGTGTGTGGGATGCCAGTTCCCCACATCAGATAGCTTAAGAAACACTGGTCTAGATAAGAGATCGCAATCCCAATACAATGATTGGATTTCCTATTTTTCATTGACTGTGGCTATTGAGACTGCGGCCAAAACTAGCCCAATAAGGATTGCCCCATAGAGTGAGATGTTAGGTAGACTGTCTTCCACTTTCTGCAGCTTAGATGGTTGACATGAGAATGGCAAGTCTCTCTTAGGCTTTCCTCAACTCTGCATGTATACATCATGGGTGGGCAATTGTCAGGGGCAAGAGGACTGTGTTGATCCCTCTCCAAAACCTTTCAGGGTGATACCTCCCACTGTACCTCACACAAAAAATACGAAGAATTTATTTTGTCCTCAATCTTAATATCCTCCAGGGGGTATTTTTGCCATACTTTGGCTCCCCAGGCCATTTTAGTCTAAGAGAGGACTTTTTAATTCATTTCCTTTTTAAAAAGGGGCCTCTCCTGGGTTTAAAATGCCCCAGGGGCTGAAAATGTGGCAAAATTGTTTTCCCCCCCCATAACTCTTAAGAGGATGTTTGGGAGCACATTTTGGGTAAAATAAAAATTTTGAACCCTGAGGAGCCCTGGGGACTACGAAAATGACCTGGGGGGCTGCTGGGGGGCTGCATGCTGGCATACATGCTGCAAAGGTAAACAAAAGAAAATGAAAACATAGAATCATAGAGCTGGAAGGGACCACAAGACACATCTAGGCCAAACCCCTACCATGCAGGAATACATAACCAAAACATTCCTGAAAGATGCTCATTCAACCTCTGTTTAAAGACCTCCAAAGATGGAGAGTCCACACCTCACCAGGCAATCTATTCCACAGTCGAACAGCTCTTATAATAAAAAAGTTCTGCCTAATGTTTAGGTGGAATCTCTTTTTTTATAATGTGAATCCATCAAGTAACATGTAATGCAAGATGGGAAAACTTTAAAACAACAGTAAAGTTTAATGTGCCACTTTTTAAAAAACATACCAAGGTCTGGTAGCAGGGGTGTGTAGGTGTGCATGAGAACACTGGATTTTTGGGTTTGTTTGGAAAACACCAAAAGGAGTGCACCTGTGAGGGAGTCTCAACTCTCTCCTGTCCTGCTCCACTTCTTGAAGCACTTTTCTTCCCCATCACCTCTATACTGGAAATTAACCAGACAGGGGAGAAAGTTGCTTCATGAAATGTATGGTGATGTGAGGAGGAAAGATTCAGCTCTTCTTCCCCACATATTCCTCCTTTTGTAAATAACAACAATAATAATAAACCCATCCCTGCTTTACATACAGGTGAATAGGCCAAACAGATGTATATGAGTGTGAGGCCAGGGCCTCTTATTCAGCAGATATTTCTAGGAGCAGATACAGAGGGACAGAAAGTAGACAAAGTGTATGTGCCATGCACTCTTTCCTGCTGCATAGCTAGCCTGTTTCCTCTGGTGCACTGGAGGATGTTATTCCTTCATTGGTGCTGCCTGGTTACTTTTTGTACATAAAATAGTGGTGGGAGGCAGGATCTAGTCCTCAGGAAGCAATGTGTCTGAACATTTTGTTGAGCTGTAGCTAACAAGCAATACCAGGTTTTTAAGCCAGACAGAAATTATGAAAAAGCATACAAGATTGAAGTGGATGCTTTATAAACCTCTTGCCGCCTGCATTGCTTCTGCAGTCTACCATGGATGTCTGGTCTGAGGTTACAGTTCAGTTCATAAAGAATGAGGAAGCTATTCTCCACCTGACAGTGTAGGATTGTGGGATCACATTACACAGAAGCTGTACATTTCAGTTCCAGAATCAACATGGACATCCCCGTGGCCTTCTAGGAATCATTCTGATTACTTTTCTCTCAGTGCTGGAGCTTGGCTGCTTGTAGGCTTCAGCAATATACAGTACTTGACTTTGCCGTTTCTGTCAGTCTTAGAAATATGGCTTTGCTACGAGGCTATAATTCAATTGAACGTCCAAATAGAGTCTATTTCTGGGGTTCTATGGTACGTGGGCTAGACACAACATCTTCAGGATAGGATATAGATATAAGATGTATGGCTGTGCCTGCAGGGCAGGATCTGCTATTAGGCAGAGTATGATAGCATAATAAGGAGCCCTAGTGGTGTTGTGGTTAAAATGCCAGTACCACAGCCACAAGGTTGTGAGTTTGATCCTGCAGGGCTCCAAGGCTAACTCAGCTTTCCATCCTTCTGTAGGTGAGTAAAATGAGTACCCAGCTTGTTGGGGGCAATTAGCTAACACATTGTAAACCACTTAGAGGGTGTCTAGCACTATAAAGTGGTGGAGAAGTGTAAGTGGTATTGCTAACAATTTGTAAGCCACTCTGAGAGTCTTTGTGGCTGAAGAGCAGGGTATAAATACTCTAAATAAATAAATAAACAAATAAACAAATAGCTACTTAGGTGGCAAATGGCAGAAGCAGTGAGGCATGTAAAGGGGGGGGGGTGAGATGGGTGTCTCACAGAGTTTGCTCTATACCCTCTAAGCTGGCTTGCTGCTTTCAGGTACAGTGGGATTTGTCCCATAACAGTATGGAAGTTACATTCAACTGCCACTTCAGTCACCTTCCATACATGGAATGAGAGGAGCCATCTTGCCCTTTGCTTTAGACAAAAAAATAAAAATAAAAATATATGGGCTGGCCTAGCCCAAGGGTGAAAATAATGTGGCCTTCCAGATGTTCTTGAATTGCGACTCCCATCAGGCCTAACAAGCACTGCCAATGGTGAGGGGTGCTGGAATGAGGTTCAACAATATCTAGAGGGACACAGAACTCAGGCCTTGCAAGGGTAGAGGTACATATTGGTGGTGGGGGGCGGGAATGAGAGTTTTTGGCTGCTCTGTCAGTGGAACAATGTCAATTCAAGGTGATATGTTCATCTCACAGAGTAACAACACATTTATACTTAATTCCTTTCTTTCACAATTCCTTTCCTCACCTGCTGGATGAAGGTGTCATCATCATCCTCAGACCAAGCCGACTTGATGGGGAGTAGGGCATCATTTCTTTCACCGGCAGCTCCCCCAGGAGGACTCCCATCATCTGTGGATTCATTCTCCGTGGTGGAGTCATCACGCTCTCCATCAGTTAGGTTCAGGAGGGAAACATTGGTGCAGGCAGAAGAACGCTTCAGGTTGAGGTTGGGACTTTCACTGGTCATGTGGGGCTCAACACTGGAGTGGATAAAACAGCATGAGTATCAGCCATGGCCACAGGGTGACACCCCTTATTAGCAGAGCTTGTAAAAGGTACTTTCTGGGACTACAGTTTCAAGAACCAGAACAATGGGCCCTTGTTCTTCCTTCTATCCGTTCCAACATTAGATGAAAAGTAGGAGATGTGTGGCAAGGCACCATCCGAGTGCAGTCAAGATGGCAAAACATATTAATGAGGAACAACAGACAAGCTTGGAGAGGCTGCAGCAGTTTCCTTTTGTCTGAGTCTACAGGGAAGCGCAACACTCTGTCTCCTCCACTCCTCTCCCCGCCACTGCTAATTGAGTGCAAACTTTTTGAACTTTGAACACAGATGCCAACAACTGAACCAAGCTGAAGACAAAAGGAGGAACAGGAGGAGGACAGATTAATTGGGACATTTTAAGAGGAGCAGACTCAGTGGGACAACAAAGGATTAATTGGGACTGTCCCTGCCAAACTGAAACAGTTGGAGGGTATGCCATGCTGGCTGGAAGCTTCTGAGAGCTTTAGCCAAAAAAGGTACCTTTATCAAGGTCTGACCCTCATTAGACAACAAATTTCAAAGGAACACTTGTGCTAGTCTACTGCATCAAAAGATAATGACTATGGTATTTTAAGGACTAATAGGTTTATCATGGCATAAACTTTTGGGACCTAGAGAGCCCATTTTATCAGATAAAAAGGCTCTTACTTTTTGGTTAAATTCCTGGTGCAGTTTCACTTCCTCTGTTACTGTTTTAATTTTCAGGCCCCTTTCTAAACCAAACAGGTAATAATATTACTCCAAGACAGGGAAAGGATAGGAGTCCAAAATCCTATATTTGGTGGGAGGATCCTGCTGCTCTCCAGTTGTTGTTGGGATTCCAGCTCCCATTCTCTCTGCCTTGGGCTGAAAGAGTCCAACAAAATCTGGAGGGCTACAGATTCCCCACCCATTTGAGGAGGAAGGGATTTGGCATGTTAAAGGGACAAAGAGACAACTATGAACGGATTTCCTTTCCCAGGTCAATTATCTTAAGTCTGTGGGCCTATGCACACTTCCCTAGAATAAACTCCAGTGAATACATTGCAATTTAGCAAATATTCATACATAAAAAACCAGATTGTCATTCTGTTGCTTTTCCCTCTTTCCAACATCATGGCTGGAATTATAAATGAGAGAAGAAAGGAGAGAACAGAAGAAATCCCTTGATTTTTCTCGGAAGGAACTGGAAGCTAGTTAACTGTAAGGGAGGAGGGAAAGATCCTCAAGTTCTGCAAGAAAGATGTGGTGACCAGAGCAGAGGATGCTGGGAATGGAAGTAGGGACTTCAGAGTTTGATGGGGTAAGGGAGTTACTATACTGAATTGGAGCAGACGGGTGGGTTCAAGAATTATCTGAGAAATGCCTCTGAGTGTTGAAGGAACTGAGAGACGGGTCACACTTCTGTCAAGCTAATTTTAAGTGTGACATGCCTCACAGTCAGTGTCTTTCTAAAGCTGTAAACAATAACTCCTCTCATAGGAATTTCACAAACCGCTTTATCCCAGACTGAAGAATATGTCTATCACCTCATCTACTCTTCCGGTCTATTCCGGTCCATGAGACTGCAACCACCACCATTCCATGGTTGGGGATGGTGGGATTTGTAATCTCAGACATCGGGAGGACACCAGATTGGGGAAGCCTGGTTTATTGCAACAGACAGTGGGCTTCTCTAGGCAGGCTATTTACCCCTGCAGTTCATACAACGCTGGGCTTTTGCTCCTTTTGGCCACCACGCAGCTCTGGCAATGCCTGGGGGGAAGATGGTATAACGTCTGTTACACTGTTATATTTTAATACCTGGGAAAAACCACCTATTTCGGGGGGGGGGAACAGATTGGGCCCCATGGGAATGCAGTAGTCCATACCTGCACACCCATGCATACCAGCCGCTGCCTCCACCGCCATCCGCCTCACTCTCTCTGAAGCCAGGATGGAGGCCTGTAGTATGTGATCAAGGTCCTCAGCATGTGAACAGCCTTGATCACATGCAGCAGGTGTGTCCATGCGGACTTCCTCCTGTTTTGTCCAGGTAATGGAAAGGGGCGGAGAACGGGCTGGATCTAGAGCCAGAATCTGCTGAGGGGAAGCTGGCATATTCTGTCCAGCGTAGACAAGCCCAGTATCTCTCCAGAGTTGTTATCTGAGATCCCTTTAATGGACATGCTTGAGACTTGAACCCAGGCCCCTCTGCACCCAGAAAGATCTCATTCTCTGCCTCTGAGCAATGTCCCCCCTCCCTCCCTCCCCATGCCCCAAGTAGTGCATTTAACTCCACCTCCACCCCTTCCCTTCCCAGGGCTCCCACCCATGGAAAGAGACGGCTTTCTTCTTTTTGGGGAAGCCCTTGGTGCTGCTAGACTTTCCCAGTTGCTCCTTGCTTCCCTGAGGCCGACCCTCTGTCCCTGTTGGTGTGTCTCCAGCCTCATTTATTTCCTTGGACTGCCAGATAGTCTTCACCACAAAGTTGGCCATTACTGGGTTGAGCATCAAATATCCAGTTCAAATGAGAATTTTCTTTCCTGCACTACACCAGGGTATATCTACCACCTCCAAGCCAACTGGCTCTCCAAGGAGGGCAGGGATCTCCCAGTTGCACCCCATGATCTCACAACAGTTGCCATGGCACCTAGGATCACATGACCCACACTCTTCCATCTTTGGCTTGTGCCACCAACATTCTATGATGTCAGAACAACCTTTAGAGGAAATGGGCAAAGTCCAAGGCCATAGTGCTGAATGGGGAAAAGAGCTGCATCAACTGAGTTTAGCAATCTCTCCCCCTCTTTTAACATAATTATTGTTCCATTAGCTCTTTTGCAGTTCTTCTGGAGAACCAGTACTGTATATTGAATATGAATTGGACCAACTGTTTCTTTAGTGTGATGCAAGCAAACCTCTGGTTTTCTATACATGGTTTCTATCCTCTCTTCTCAAAGTTCAAGATCAGAAATACTACTGCCGATAGAAATTAAGCTTTTCTGTGCCGCACATTTTAAGCTGCTTTGCTTCCTAGCCCATTGGCTATGGACTCATTGTCTTGGAGCAGCCACCGAGGAGGAGTTGGAAAGATTCCATTTCCTTGTTTAAAAACTAACTACAACTTGCCAACCCCAGGAAAATGTGGTTAAGATAGACCAAGGTGGGGTTTTTTTTGCATGTGCATTTTTGTAACAAGCTACTTCAAACCATTAAAGAGCTGTCCAATTTAGATCAACCACAAGTAAGGATGTAATGTTGAACTGGCTAACCTAAAGTGCAGCCAGAAGCTTCTGATTTCCACCTTGCAGTTGCATCAAAGGTAGTGGTACAGCATGCCTCATTGCAGCTTAACCTTGAGTTCAAAGACATAGCCGTGTTAGTCTGGAATATCAGTAAGCAAGGGAATCTTGTAGTGCCTTTGAGACTAAGGAGTAGTCCAGACAGTTAAAAAAAAACCCCTCTTAGAATCTGTGGGGAATCCCATATGTCCAAATGGGATCCTGCAGCATTCTGTCCTTTTCAGAGGGAAGGGGAGCAAAAGTCAGAGAAAGTCCACAGTAGACACCTCCAGGACTTTCCTCAAATCTTTTAAAAAAAACCCAACGGAAATGTGCACCCTCACCTGTTAGGACAACTGAATTGCATTGCATTGCATTGCATTGCTGAAGAGGACAGCTGACTGGTCGGACCTACACAGGGGGCGGAGCTTGGTAAGATGGCAGATTGCAGAACTGCCATGTTAGATTGTCACCGTAGCGATCGTGCACTGAGGTGATGAAACCGGTTTTCTTTCCTTATTTTTTTCATTATTTAAGCAGAAGATCGCTATTCCACACCTTGAATTTGTTTTTTTGTTTTTTTAAATACTGTTTGGCAGGGGCAAATTGGGGAGTACAAAACTATGTGGGGAGTACAAAACTGTGAATGCTTAACTTGCAGCTGCCACCTTGATTCGCTGGCATGCCTCTGTGTGAACAGCAAACATGGAGAGCTTCACAGACCAGCAATCTTTCAAAAAAAAAAACTATTGAGACAGATGACAGCTGCTGCGAATTGGTGTTTCTGCGCCCCAGTTTACATTTTATTCCCTCATCTAGACCGGCCCTGAGAGAAACAAATTGTAGCATAAGCTTTTGTAGACTTGGTCTACTTCCTCTACATGCATCTGAGGAGGTCTAAGCTACAAGATCCCTTTGTTTACCGATAAACCATGGTTAAACTGTAAACCCTTCCAGTGCTAGATCAAATGACTCTTTCATTTGATCCAGCACATTTTATTGCTTAGATTTTTAAAAGCAACCAGGCAGGGAGCAGTATAAGTGGACACTCCACACCTTAGTTTTCAGATATCTTTGAATGCAAAGGTGGGGAAAGATGCTTCTTCTAACTCTTGTTGTGGTCTGTAGACCAATATAGCACCTCCTTTGTGTCACAAAAAGATTCCAGGGGAGGGGGGATGTGTTTTCACAGCTGGAAGTCTCCAGGACAGGCAGTTTGGGGTTTAAAGGGGGTGTAGCCCATTAAACTCCAATTGTTTTTAAGGGACAAAACCAGAAGCATACTGCTGACCATTCCACTCTTATTAAAAACCAACAAACACATTTCTGATTCTGGGACATCCCACAGCAGGCCCAAAATTTGAAGAGTCAGGGCTGTGTCACCCAAATCTTAATTTTGGCTGCAATGTTATGCCTACATACCTGTAAGGAACTCTGATTAAATCCAATAAGATTTGTTTCTACACAGACCTATGTAGATTAGCACAATTAATCTACTTAATCCTATTCCTCTGTATTCAAGAGCAACAGATTCCTCTGGTAAACATAACAGCTTTGACAGAAAGCACTATTCCACCCCACCATGCCTGACAAAGCAAGTATATGAAGATCAAAAGCTTGCTTACTATGTAAACTAAAAGCCAAAATATACATGACAGCACCCATAGATAAACTGCTTTCCCATTTAAATACTTCCTGTACTACCTGTCACATAAAAACATCCTCCCTGTGCAAGTCAACTCCTTTGTGTTTTGAACTAGTATGCCAGCAAGAGCCTAGTCAGGTGGTCTGCTGTTATGTCATCTTTATAGGGGAATGGGTCACCTCAACTGGTGAGCAAGTTTGGTAACAAGGCATACATGGATGGCTTACGGGGCAAGCACATCAGCTGTGGGGACCAGGATTGGCCCCATCCCTTGGAAGAGCAAGCCATCCATTCATCCAAGGTGATAGATATTGGTAGGAGATGACAACTATTGTATGATGTTGGAGCACACAGTCAACTGTCAGTCTGGCCACCTTTAATACACAGAATGGTACGGGATGTTACATACCCTCCAACTGTCCTGATTTGGCAAGAAAAATCCCAATTAATCCTCTGCCATCCCACTTTTTCAGCTGCTGAAAAAAAATCTGTTTCTTTCTCTTTCTCCCACATCCCCCTTTGTCTTCAGCTGAATTCAGTTGTTGTCAACGGAGTTCAAAGCACAAAAGTAGTTTGCACTTAATTAACTCAGGAGGGAGGAGACAGGATCTTGTCCTTCCCAGTAGACTCAGCCAAAACAAACTGCTGCAGCCTGTCTCAGCTTCTCTGTTCTTCATTAATAACCTTTGCCATCTTGACCACACTCTGATGTTCGCTGGCCATGTTTCCTGGTTTTCATCTGTAAAATGTTGGAGGGCATGGTGTTAGCTCAGCCTTCACCTCACCAGAAAAACGGTTGATCCTGAGTGGGCAGTATCACATGTTTTGCAGGCTTGTATTTCCACTAAATATGACGTCTCCCCATTTGGATCACAGGCTGTGGTGGTGCTCAAAGGTCCTCAACAGAAGCTGCTGCCAACAAGGAAAAACACTGCTTTACCACAGGGTGAATAGAAGTTGCAAGCTTCTATTTTGCCTCTGTGTTCCACAATAAGAGCTGCTCATTAGAAGACCACAGCCAAGGAGGTGTATCAGGGAAGCCAACAAAAAGGACAGAAAGCACTGCCCAACATTTTTTTTAAAAAAAGGCCAAAGCAGAGCTCTACATCAGTGGTTCTTAACTTGTGGTCCAAGGACCCCAAAGTGTCCACGGTGTCCTCACAGGGGTCCGCAAATGCTTGAAGGCTGCTCGGCCCACCTCCTCCCCGCAGTGGAGTGGCCACGTGACAGGAGACAAGGATGGCTTGGCCTGCGCATTGCCATTCAATCCACTCCAGCCATAAGAAGTAGGAGAAAAGTCTCCCCTCCTCCTCCAGTGCCTCTGAGGGAAGGTTTAATGGATGGTGTAATTGTATTATTATTATCAATTTTAAATCTTGAGTTAAGTGTTGGGGGTTTGTGGCAACAAAAGATATTTAAAGGGCATCCCTGGTAAAGAAAAGGTTAAGAGCCACTGTACTAGATCATTTGAAAGCTCAGGGACTTGCGACATTTTAGATCAAAGGTGAGAATTGGGTGGTCCTCCAGATAACGATATGTAATTTCTCATTGTTGGCTATGGGGGTTACAGCTGTAACTGGGGGGGGGGGACTTATGTCTTCCACCATTTTAGTGCCTCCTGTTAAAAGATATTGTCTGTGTGTTCACAGGCACTTCCACGTCACCTACTGATTTATGGCGACCCCCTGAATTTCATAGCTTTTTCTTAAGCAAGGAACACTCAGAGCTGGTTTGCTATCCCCCGCCCCCCCCAAATACAGCCTACACAGCACCTGGTATTCCTTGGCAATGCTGTATTCACTGTGTTTTTTATTACCTGTATTTTAGCTATATTTTTTAAAAATTAGTCTTTTATTAAAGATTTTGTAACAAAACAAAATATCAACATCATCAAAATACAATAAACAACAGTAACTGCAGGACATTGGGATAATTCTCTGGCTTTTCTTCGCAAACAAAGATTCAGGAAGGACTCATCCCACGCTTTCATAATTACAGTATATTGTATTTATATACATTTTTCCTTTCCAGATATATTTTGATGATCAAGAGGTTTAGCTGTATGAAGTCGAAGGCTTTCACGGCTGGCACATCCATAGATTTTCCTTGGATTTTTTCTGGGGTGTTAGGCCATGTTCTGGAATAGTTTCTTTCTGACGTTTCGCCTGCATCTGTGGCTGGCATCCTCAGAGAATGGTTGTGTAGGTGTGTGTGGGGGGTTTATATGCTGTGAACCCCTGTTGGGGAGGATATGTACATTTGTGTAATTGAATGGTTAGTTTCTAGGTATAGAAATGCAAGGCTCGTTAGTATCTGTTTGGCTAATGGTTGGTAGATGAGCCATTATCTGCTGGGAATCCTCTTGTCCCTGGGTGGAATTCTTTTGTAAGTGTTGAGTTTTAATTCTATTGTATTTCAAAACTGGGAGCCAGATTTTGTTTACTTTTAAGGTTTCTTCTTTCCTGTTGAAATTGTCCAGGTGTTTGTGGATTTTTAAAATGTTGTAAGCCACCTTGAGTCCCGTCTTGGGAGAAAAGTGGGGTATAAATCTAATAAATAAATAAATAAATAAATGCCCCCATGAAAGGGCTAAAATGTTATCTTAATAGATAAAAATGCCTGCCTAAAGCCTAAATAAAGTCTTGTAAGCTGCCTTGAGTCCCATCTTGGGAGAAAAGCAGGGTATAAATCTAATAAATAAATAAATAAATAAATGCCCCCATGAAAGGGCCAAAATGTTATCTTAATAGATAAAAATGCCTGCCTAAAGCCCTACTAATTCTCCTCTAAATGTAAGCCGCCTTGAGTCCCGTCTTGGGAGAAAAGTGGGGTATAAATCTAATAAATAAATACAAAATAAATAAAATTCCCCCATGCAAGGGCTAAAATGTTACTTTAATAGAGTAAAATGCCTGCCTAAAGCCCTACTAATACTCCTCTTAATAAAGATCTCCATAGTTAAGAGACAGACGCTGAGAACGCGAGCCCACAAGGGGAAGGATTAGAACCCAGGACTGTTCATTCCTTTGACATTTTTCCTGCGGGCTCCTATTGGCCCAAACTTGGTGACGTCATCCGCGCCTCCTCTCCGGAAATGCAGCCCAGTCTCCAAGTCTCCTCTCCCCAACGTTCCTTTTGCCGCCGTTCCACTGTCACCTCGCCCGACCAATCACAAGAACAGGGTGGTTTGAATGGCAAGCAGTTCTTCCTCCAATAAAAGACCTAGAAAAAGTGTTGACTGTCCTTCAGTGGGGCGGGAATTAAGCTTGCTGATTTCGCAAGAAGCCGGAGAGAAGAAGGGCGGGGTATGATTTGAAGGACATTACCCAAGGACCACTCAGACAAAAGAGCTTAGCTAAAAGGGCGGGAGGAAAAGAAGTATAGGCGGGATATATCGTAACCCATGTCCAATGGAAAATGCAGGGCGCTCGGGGACTTATTTGACATAAGGGGCCTGTCGGATCCAATAGGGAGGATAGCAGGCGGGGTTTAACCCTTTCAGCCAATCAGCTAGGAGGGCGCTTTGCCTTCACTCAATAGGACTCGCGATGGGCTTGACAGGCGGTACCTCAAACCAATTGGACATAAAACCGCCTCTGACGGACGCAGCGAAGGGCCAATAGGATCGGTCCGGATCGGTTCGGTGCTGCTGGGCCAGGTTCGGGCGCGGAGCGGAACGGAGCATCGCCGGGGTCCCGATCCGCCGCCGCCGCCACCATGCCGGCCGTTTCCAAGGGAGACGGGATGCGGGGCCTGGCCGTCTTTATCTCCGATATCCGAAACTGTGAGCAACGGCGGGCCGTGGGGAAGACTGGAGGGGAGGGGAGGGGCCGTTGGAAACGGGAGGGGGGGAGGGAGGACCGGACCGCGGGGAAGACTCGGGGAGGAGGCCCCCAGGAGGGGATCGTGCCAGCGGGGGAGCCGGGTGGGTGGGTGGCTGTCGAAGGAGGGGAGCCAGCAGCCAGTGGGTGGGAACAGGGGGCCAGCAGGCGAGCAAGCTGGGCGGGTGGCTGGCTAGCAAGGGGAGGGGGCCACCTGAGAGCAGAGGTCATGGCTCAATGCTGGGATTTGATGTTTTGTGAAATATTTAGCCTTCTCTGTCAGAGACCTCTGGTACCACAACAAACTACAAATCCCACCTTGGCTTGGCTAAGGAGTGGGCTACAGCATTGGTTCTTAAGCTGGGATCCTCACAGGGGGTCCTTGAAGGCTGCTTGGCCCTCCTCCTCCCTGCAGTGGAGGGGCCACATGACAGGAGCCAAGGCAAAGGCTGGCTGGCTTGGCCTGCGCATTGCCATTCAATCCCCTCCAGCCACACACATGCAGGAAGAAGCAGGAGAAAAGTCTTCCCTCTCCTTCTAGTGCCTCTGAGGGGAAAGTTTAATGGATGGTGTAATTGCATTACTATTGTTGTTTTAAATCTTGAGTTAAGTGTTGGGAGTCTGTGGCAACAAAAGATATTTAAAGGGGGTCCCTGGTAAAGAAAAGGTTAAGAAGTCTTCCCTCCCCTTCCAGTGCCTCTAAGGAGAAGGTTTAGTGGATGGTGTAATTGTATTACTATTGTTGTTGTTTTAAATCTTGAGTTAAGTGTTGGGGGGTCTGTGGCAACAAAAGATATTTAAAGGAGGTCCCTGGTAAAGAAAAGGTTAAGAAGTCTTCCCACCCCCCTTCCAGTGCCTCTAAGGAGAAGGTTTAGTGGATGGTGTAACTGTATTATTATTATTATTATTATTATTAGGTATTATTATCATTATCATTAATAGGGTTTTTAATCTTGAGTTAAGTCTGCGGGGTCCAGGGCAACAAAAGATATTTAAACGGGGGTCTCTGGTGAAGAAAAGGTTAAGAGTAACTGGGCTACAGCAAGCCAGCTCATTGGAGCCAACCTGAAAAAGAGAGTGGCCCTTGGGGGTGCCAAGTGGAAGATGGGCATGGTTGCTTGGGAAACGGGGTGGCTGCAGACTGGTTGGCTAAGGGAGTGGGTGCTGGAGAATGTTTGAGTGCCAGGGGAAGATACTGTCTGGGGCACTTAAGTTTGATAAGTTTTGGGTTCCTGCCTGACCTCGGGAAGTCTGATATCTGAAGGAGGAAAAAGTTGGGCGCAATCAAAAGCAAAAAGTTGTAAAAGGAGAAAGTGTGAGAAGGGGCTCATGAGGCAAGGAGAAGGGTGGTGTTGGAGGACAGCAGAGACCGTCCCCCCATAGTGGTTTACTTAGGTGTGGGGTTTAGTGCCCTCCTTTTTCCCCATGTCCCAGCAACAAGGGCATTCAAAGAGTTTGCAGGTGAATCATGCACAAAAATCCAGGCCTTAACAAGACCAGGATGGATGGACACACTCTGTAGAGCAGGTTTAGGCTCTGTATGGATTCCTCTTCTTGGGAAACATTTGTGTTGGAGTTACAGGGATGTAGAGGGTTAAAGATGATCATCAGAAATTGGCACCCAGGGTCTGAAGGGATGTTGTTGACAGCAAAGTGAGAAACAGCTATTTACATCCTGTGTACAAAAAAGGGAAGGGGGAATAAACCTGAATTCTGTTTTTGAGAACACAAAACAAATTAGAGAAAGGCTCCTGGCTGCTGTGAATCAAATTCTTTCTCCCCCACCCCAAGGGAATTGTTCTCCATGCATATCAGCTAGAGCATAATGGAGCAAGTGCTGGCCATAAGGTCAAATGGATGATCCTGATAGAAAGTACATATTCATAGCTGTCAGCATTATACTGTAGGGGGGGGGGAAGGTTGGCAATTACTGGGCTTAATAGTAAACATAAATAGGAAGCTTGTCATTTTTCAGCTTGCCTCTGTACTAATAGAAAAAGATGCTAGCAGTGGTTGAGGAGATGAGGATACTGTTACATTTTAAATCCAGGAGATCTGTGTTCAGCACCAAATCTTTCTTTCTAGACTTTTGTGAGGGCATTCTAGTGTGGCCAGAAGTGTCTGTTTCCGTTCACTTTCCCTGCTTCCTTCTTAAGAATCCTGGTCCTCCACCCCACCCTTCCTCTCTTTGGCACACACACTCACAGAGTATTGTGCAATATCAGTTTTGCAAGGATTGGACATGAAACCAATAGGGCAATTGCCAATGTGTGGCTCTCCATGGATGACAGCCTTCAGGGCTAATTTCACACCATCACTTTTTAGACTTTGATCCTTCCATAGTTGATTGTTCTCTTTCCCTCACCATCCAAACACCCCTGGGGTACTCGATGAATAAGTCTGAATGGGAAAGCACAAGCCATCCTAGAAAACATACAAAAACAGAATCTGCTGAGGCTGTGGGAAATTCTAATTATACCATAGGTTGGCGCATTCTTAAGATAACTTCACTGCACTAGAATTCCAGGAAAATATTGTTGTGTGGTGAAGACTGTGTGAATCGTTGAAGGACCAGTGGAGAGCATATAGACTGTTTTCTTACAGTTCTATTTGAAGGCTGAGACTTCCATGCATGAGTTTATGCTCTTGAAGCTGACTTTGGTTGTTATTGCTAAAACCTCTGAAAATACTATGATGGGGGATTGTTGTTCAATGGTAGAACACACACTTTGGCTGCTGACACACTGCAGAAATAATGCAATTTGACACCACTTTAACTGTTGTTGCTGCATCCTATGGAATCCTGGGATTTGTAGTTTGTTGTGGTACCAGAGGTCTCTGACAGAGAAGGCTAAATATTTCACAAAACGACAAATCCCAGCATTGAGCTATGACCTTTAAAGCAGTGTCAAACTGCATTATTCCTGCAGTGTGTTAACAGCCTTTGTATGCAAAAGGTCCCAGGTTCAGTCCCTAGTATCTTGGGTTCAAAGAATTGAGTTTGGGGATGGAAATGTCTCTCTGCCTGGAGAGCTACTGCCAGTCAAATTAGAGATAATACTGGGCTGGCTGAACAGACAGCAGACCTGGAATAAAGCAGATTCATATGTTTTTCCGATTCTAGGCCAGTGTTAGGCAGACTTCAAGCTTGCAGTATCTACTCGAGTGTCTCTTGGATTCCCAAGAAACACCAACTTAAGTCAGGAGTATAGAAGTCCTAAAGTTAGAATTAAAAGAATTCTGCACCCAGGAATTTGTTTTCAGTACAAGAACAGAACTGGCTTCATAGACTTTCCACACAAATATTCACTCCTTGATACCCAAGCTTCATTTCAGCAGTATAATTTAGGGGAATGTGAAGAGAGTATTTTCCCCCCACAACAAGGAGTCAAGAGTTTACTGCAAAACAGCTAGAGTTCTACCAGTTGATCCAGATGTTCATTCTGTCCTTTTCTGATTTAGAACTGCAAGATCAAATCCCAGCTCAGGCCTCAACTTGGGCCTGTTTCTGAGGCTGCTTTATACTGATATAAGGTTCACATGTCTACCTATCACTCTTGATCACTTAGAGATTCCTGTGTCCTGACAGTTTTGCTCCAGAGGAAAAAGGTTGGAACTATGTGGAACAAGGTCTCTTTCTGAAGTGAGAATGATACACACCTTTAAAATTGTTGTACCCTAAGATGGCCAACTTTGAAAGAGGTTCTGCTGTGCTTTTAGCAATGTAAGGCAGCATTCTGTTAGGTGCAGCTTGTCATTCAAGACTAACAAAGGCTGCAGCAGCTGCCAAAACCTCCTTGTGAACACAGCTATTAAAAGGTGCAAAACACTCTGTCCACTTTGGCAGCTGGCCATTCTAGTCCTGGAAAAGTCTAGATCCCTCTTTGTAAAAATGGCCCGTTCACCCTCCTTTTCCAGTTGCGGAATGCAGGTGGGGAGGGTCCAATAACTGAACAAAGATGTCAAACCCTTTTACGTTCTCAATGTGCTACTAGTTATAAGAGGTAGATATGTTTTTGAGGTGTCAGAGGGGTGTTTCCTAAGGCCTAATGGTTAATATTTTGAGATGGGATGGTGCATAGAAGATGTTTGAGTCACAGATGCCTGTTCCCATGAAAAGACAGCAGTGTGTTTTGGTGGTTATGGGGGTGGAGAGGATTCTAAAGAAGTTTCAAAGAAACAACCATTCAGGCTGGGCTTTCTCTAGCACCAGTGAATGAAGTGGAAAGCTACGAAGGAAGCTTCTTTGGGGAACGTGTGGGCAGTGCAGTGTCTGAGCCAGAGAGAAAGCTGAGTCCTGGTGCTACTGTACACAGAGATGTAGGAGTCTGTTCCAGTTTTAATGCATGTGGCATGCAGGCTGCAGAACTGTGAACTCTTGAATTTCATCCTGGACTTGTAGCTTGCCCAGTTTTTGGCTTTGATATTTCAGAACCTATAGGAGTGGTGAAGCTAGGGAGGTATGGGCAAGACTAGTGTCTGGATGGAGGGCCACTAGAAATGGCTGTCTATAAAAGTGTGGGATACAACAGATAAACACATTACACAGGCCTTTTGAATATCCAATCTTTCATGTTAACATATTCCCTCATATACACTGACATGCCACTATTAAGGTCCAGCCAGTCTTCTAGTTGGAGTGATGGATTTTCATGTAAAGCCAGAGCTTGGGAACCTAAATGGCCCTCCAACTGCTATTGGGCTCTCAGTTCTCATCAGGCCCTAGCAAGCTTGGCTAGTGGTTGAGAATGATGGGAGCTGACCCTTTCAAAGAAGGGTTCATGCTTCCCAAGCCTTGTGAAGTCTGACAGTAATTTGCCAGTGGCTCATAAGTAATCTTGACAGGGTACTGTTGAGACAAAAAGAATGATCAGTCCAGGCTGTTTAATTCTACCATAGTGATTTTTTTAAGGCTCACCTTTGAGAAAGCATTTTTTTCCTTTAAGAAGTAGATTTTTCTGCTTCAGTCTCAATGATCACACAGAGCAGTATGTATGTTTTACAGTATAGCCTTCTATTTATGGCAAGTGAAAGAGTGGGAGAATATATTTTGGGTCTGTCTCCTCTTTTAGTTGAAACACGCAAGGGAGGGGTGTCAATGAATACCCAGGCCTCTCAAAAAAGAACACCTTCAACTGTTTGCTATAAATAATTGCCTCCACCCAAAAGATCATTCTTTAGCCATGCTGGTGTTTTGCTTTAAGCCCAAAACAGTGGTTTAACAAACCAGGGTGTGAATGGCTAGAGTACCTGCCCTCCCTTTCATGGGAGCAGATACAGTAACCAGGAAGGGGATAGTGTGTCATGATGTCTCAAACCAGAGTGATATTTTAGTACCCCCAGAGTAGCTGCAATTTGTAAGCCAACAATCCTGACTTGTTTGGACTCTTAAACAATAATGGAGTTCAAAATTCATGAGAATCTATCCCATTCTTTCCTGGTTACTTTACCCACTTTCTGGTCAGTTGAAAGGCAGAACAGGGTATAGGGATTCATCCTGTGCTGGATGGCATTATACTTCCCCAAGTTCATTGCTTGGGTGTACTCTTGGATTTAACCCTGAGCCTGGAAATACACAGTTAAGGCTTGTGTGCCAGCGACACCTGCTTATAGATGCTGGTGACATGTGCCTTAGTTACAACCTGTATGAATTACTATGATGTGCTGTATGTACCTGGGACTGTCTTTGAAGACTGTTTGGAAACTTCAACTGTTCCAAAAAGAGCTGCAGCCTGATTGTTAAGCCTGGATGGCTACAGGGAGCTCACATCTCGCTTGTTGCAACATTGCCACTGGCTGCTGGTCTGTTTCCAGGCACAATTCAAAGTGGTGATTATGATCTATGAAGTCTTATATTGCTCAGATCTAAGTTCTCTGAAGGACCACATTCTCCCATATGAACCTGACCGCTCATATTTTTAGATCTTCTGGGAAGGCCCTTTTCTATTTCCCACTACCTTTGCGTGTACACCTGATGGAAACACAGGAGAGGGCCTTTTTATTGGCTGCTCTCAGGCTTTGGAAATCTTCCTAGAAAGGTTAGACTGATGGCCTCCTTGCTCTCCTTTTGTAGGCATGTGAATACCGATTTGTTTTGGCAGGCCTTTGAGGGATGATTGTTCAGGGAGAAAGAGACTTTCAGAATGTGCTGTACAGTTTATTGTTTTCCTTTTAATGGTCAGGCTTTTAACTGCTTTTAAGCCTATTGCTGGTTCAATTCTATTTTTAACATTTGTACGATGTGATTTTTTCCTTCTGTATCTGTTTTAACCTTTGTAAGCTGCCTTGTGTCCCGGACTGGGAAAAAGGCAGACTATAAATAAACATAAGAAATAAATAAGAAATGGGCAGCATGCAGTGGCATGTTTCTTATTTCTTCATTCTTATTTTAATGAAATAGTTCATTAAGCTATTTTTAAAATCTAAAGCAGACACTGGGAAGCTGTGGCCCTTCAGAAGTTCTTGGACTCCCCCTTTTACAATGGCTGCTAATATGGCCATCACCCAGGGATGATGGGACTTGTCATCTGGAGGGCCACAGGATCTTCAGCCCTATTCTAAATTAATGTGAAAATATGACTTCTGACTTCCTGCATTGTGTCAAGTTGCTTTCTCCCCCTGCCTTTCCAGTATATGGCCGCTCCTACTCTTGAACATGTTGCATTCCACACCTTGGCAAAGAGAACAGCCTTTCTCCTTGCTTCTCACTGTCCAAGATGCCAGTCAGTGTAACCCATACATAAAACAAGTCCACATCAGAAGCAGTTGCATATATAAAGGGATCTCTGTGTACTTCCTCCTGCTCTTTCTTTCATACCTAAATTGTTGGTGGATTGTCTTCCACTTGTTGGGACAAATCCCACCTTGGCTTGTGTCACTTAAAGTAGACGTTGGCTTGAATCCTGTTGGTTAGCCCAAAACATAATAGATCAATTAAATCAATTGTTAAATGGTGAATCAACTCATTGGTAAATTCCATTGATTCAGTAGGTCTACTCTACTTGGAACTAGTAACAATTCACACTATTGTGTGAATAGGATGCAGGGTTCTCTTCTCTGCAGAAGGCAGTATTTTTAGTTTGACATTACTTGGATCAGTGGCCATCTCAAGTTGCTAAAATCTACAGTTCTGTTTGCCTTCTCTTGCAAGTCTGGTCTGGGACTGACTAGTCCCAGTAGTCATAGAGAAAGAGAAGAGAAGATGTATGTGGACCTTTTCACCTTTATGTAAGGGCCAAATAATGGAAGACGTGGGAGATTCATGACGAGATCTTCTGACATTTTCGTTTTCAGTGAAGAGAAGCTTCACTGGGTCTTAATCCTTTCCCCATGTACTAAGTCATCCATTTATGTTCCAGACCATCCCTGAGCTGGGCACACACAGAGTGGTTTTACTGGATGAGAAAGGAGATTTATATCATGAAAACAGAAGTGGGGGTTAATTTTTCCTTTACCCAGCATTGCTGTTCAGGTTGGAAGCAGAGGGCCATTTTTTGCTTTTAAGTTTGTTTTTCTTAAGTTGGGACTAACTCTGAGTGTAGATCTTAGGTTCTGTGTGTCATACAAGATTTGTACAGAATTTTGGAAAAATACATTTTTGAACTATAGCTCCTGGAATCCTCCAGCCAGTATGGCTAGTGGGCATGCTGCCTGGGGGATTCTGGGAGCTGCAGTCCAAAACAGTAACCTTTCTGTTTTCTGCCAAAGCAGTGCTAGGGGTAGAGGGTCTGGGAGAGGCAGGGAATGGGTTCTAGGTGCTTTTTAAAATGCCCCACTTTATTTTTCATGCTATTTTGTTCATGAAATATCTCTCTGTGTGGCATATGGCTGGGTGAGATTTTTTTGTTGAGGTTTGCTTGGGTAAAGACTTATCCAGATTTGCAGAATTCTTCATATGTGGGAAAGAACATGAAACTGAAAAAGTCTGCACATTTGAGAAACCCATATTGGTGGATTTGCCCAGCCAGGCCCAGAGCTAAAAGTGCTTAACTCTTAAAAGCCTGGGTTTGAATTGCTCTGCATTTAGCCATATTTGAGATGCTGAATTAGGTAAGATGCCACACTTCTTTGCTCTTTTTCTCAGCAGGATTAGCTGTACCTATGAAATTTGGCCAGTGCAGATGAGGGAGAGTTTTATTTGAGTTGTTTTTGGAGTATTTGCCAACATTCACAAACCTGACAATCAGGATGGCAAGACCATGAGGTTTAAAAACTGAATATCAAGGAAATCAAAACTAAGTGATTCTCCCATTCCTAGTATGGCAGGGATTACATCCATTTGTTGGTGTGTTTTTTTTGCAACTTGGGTCTAGGGTCTGCATGTGGTCCCAGGGCCATTTTTACAGTTTCCAGACTCCTTTCCTTTCCTGTTGCCTTCAGTGCCAACATTTTACTTTCCACGTACACAAAAAAGATTATATTGCACTCCTGGAAGCTCCCAGGAGCAGTGATTGTACAATAGTCTCCTCCCAAGTCTTGCAATCCACCACATGAAACTAGAAGTGCACTTCCCACTACATTTGATTCATAGAATCGGAAGAGACCACAAGGGCCATCTAGTCCAACCTGCTACCCTGCAGGAATACACCAACAAAGCATTCCCAACAGATGGCCATCCAACTTCTATTTAAAAACTTCCAGAGAAGGAGACTCCACCACACTCTGAGGTAGTGTATTCCACTGCTGAACAGCTCTTACTGTCCAGAAGTTCTTCCTAATGTTTAGGTGGAATCTCTTTTCCTGTAGTTTTCTGTGGTTTTTGATTCCTTCCACACATACTAATTTTTGCATTTTGGTGACAGCCTCTGGTTGGTCCTGGAGATGGGAATTGGTCTATGGACTGGATGAAATATCCCATCCTTGTTAAAGTTCTCAGATTTCCTTGATTTGTTCCTTGCAGTACCAAGCACTTGTCCAAATAGGATGAATGGAGAAAGCTGGTATCTCCCTCGTTTGAATGCCTTTATCTTTGATTTCAGGTAAGAGCAAAGAAGCTGAAATTAAGAGAATTAACAAGGAATTGGCCAATATCCGATCCAAATTCAAAGGTGAGTTTTCTTGTGTGCTTTTGTCTCTCTGTTGCTGTCTCTCTCACAGACTCCACACCTCCTTCAACCCTACTGGATACTTCAGCTGTTTCATGCTGTAGCTCCCTAAAGCAGCTTCATGACTCAGCCCAGCTTCCTCACTGCCTCTCATTTTTCTTTTTCTCTCTTCCTCTCCACCCACCTTACAGCCATGCTTATCTGTAGTTGCTGCCCAGGTTGATTCAGCTTCTGTCGTCCATCTTTTCTAATCCCCTGTCAGCTATGCTCTGTAGAAAGGTACAGTGTGCTCTGTATCCGCAGGCAGCAGATGAGGGATGACCCTTGTGCTCAGGATGGAAGCACTAAAACAGCTGGATTGTTCCAGTTGTCCAGCAGGGATGCTGAAACACACTCGAAAAGGTCTGATTCCCAAGCCCTCTGCTCTAACCACTAGACTTCTGTTTCCTCCCCTCAAAGAACCTAGCAGCTACTAGTGCCAGCATGTGCACACTACTGTTGAAGCCAGTCTAGCCCAGTGGAACTTGGGAATGATTTCTCTCAGCAGTTATTCCTTTTTTTTTTAGGGTACTGAATTTTTTACTTTGCTCCTGGTCCAGATAGTGTTTGTGGATCTGTGCAGACTTGAGGCTTCTGGAATATGTTTCCAGCCTGCTGGGGTGTTCAAGAAGATGCAAGTTGATATGTGCTGTGTTTTAGAGAGTGGGGCAGTTTCCTCCCTGCTTCTGTTATCAAACCCCGCCCCAAAGAATTCTTGAATGGAAACCCAAACCCTTGTATCTGGGGCTTCAGCTGAGATCAGGAGGTATTCACAAGCTCCGTTCCAGAACTCTGTGTGATAGGGAGGTTAAATGGGGCAGGAAAGGGAGATAGGCCCTTGCCACTTGATACAAATAATTTGTGCAATTCATGCCAAGCTTTTGTTTTGGGATTTTTTTTTAAAATGAGGTTTGATTTAGGAGGATGGCAGAAAGTCTCCATGCAAGCTGTGCATCTTCAAAGAGAATTGACTTTCTCCAGAACAGACAGCTGCATGTGGACTAGGGAATGTTGGTTGAGGGTTAGGCAACTCATTTATTTCAAAGTCTGTGATGGGGGCGAATCTTTGTGAGTTTGGCAGAAGCATATATACAGTATTGCTTAAATCCCTAGGCTTGTGAAGAACACGCTCCCTCTATCTGTTGCCATGTGCCTTCAAGTCATTTCTGACTAATGGTGACCCTAAGGTGACCCCATCATGGAGTTTTGGGACAGGATTTGTTCGGAGGAGGTTTGCCATTGCCTTCTTCTGAGGGTGAGGGAGTGTAACTTGCCTGGGGTCACCCAGTGGGTTTTCCATGGCTGAGTGGGAATTTAAACCACTTGAGTCCTAGTCAAACATTCAAGCCACTATACCTCTCTGGTTCACTCTACCCTTTATCTACTGAGTCTGAATCTGCTTCCAGAGAACCTCAAAGCCCTAGCTCCTGGCCCCCTCTCCCAGAAAAAATAGTTGTTTTGTCTTATGCTGTCAGTCTCTGGTAGACCTTATTCTTCTTTCAAAGTAGGGCATAGTCTGGTTGTTAGGGTCTCTCTGTGGCTCTTTAGTGCCATGTTAACAGTTGAGAAACTGCTTGTTGAATCCCTCAGTTTGGAATATTTGGAGGGAGTTTTTTATTTAAAGGACCACATTTCTACTATTACTGTCTCAGCCAATTGTGGCTGTGATAGCTGAGTGCAGTTTCTTTAGTCAGTATTCCTTTTGATCCCTGTTGGTTCACCCTTCCTAGGTTTGATGAATTCTTGCCCTTTTTCTTCAGTTCTGGTTAAGAAGACTTAATGTTTAAATGGTGGGAAAATACTTGTAATTATACAACCAAAATGGAGCAGCAGTTTGGTCTATTTTACACTAACATTGGCTCCTTTTTTATTCCAAATTAGGGAAGATAATAATAATAATAATAATAATAATAATAATATTTATTTATACCCCGCCCCTCTGTTAAAACAATCGGGGCGGCTTACAATAATTAAAATACAATACAGATAAAAATCCCAAAACACCACCCACCCCCACCCTCCCCCATAAAAAGATATTAAACAAATATAAATTAAAAGCAACTATCTAAAATCACATTTAAAAACAATAAATACAATAAATAACCAGCAGACTAAAAAGAGGCCAGGAGCCCCTGAGGCCGGGATCTAATTAGGAAAGGCCTGCTGAAAGAGATCCATCTTTAGTGCTTTTTAAAAGCTACTCAGGCTTGTCATCTGACGGATCTCATTCAGCAGGTCATTCCACAATTTGGGGGCGATTACCGAAAAGGCCCTCTGGGAGGTTGCAGACAGCCTAGATTTTTGTGGCTGAAGCAAATTCCTCCCAGAGGACCGGAGTGCGAGGGGAGGATTGTATGGGAGGAGGCGGTTCCGGAGATAAGTTGGACCCAAGCCATTTAGGGCTTTAAAGTTTTATTATATATATATTGACAATGGCCTGAATATCTGTCGGAGGGGGGCGATTTCTCTTGCCATTCTACAAATGACTTGTAAGTTGCATCAGGAATGTGCTTCATAATATTCCTGGGTGTGCAGGGTTCTCCTTACTCTTCCAAGTGCTTACATGCACACAGATGCCAGAACACACAATTTCTTCAGTTGGTGAGAGGGGGAATCTTCTCTGTACCTCTGACTAGATTAGCCTAGCAAGGGATGAAGTCTTCCTTCCCCACTCTGGGATGTTTAGCAAATTATTTGCCAACTGTTGAAATAGCTGTTCTGATTTGATGGCCTATAGGCAGAGTTTCCAGGACCCATTTTTTAGCCTGTTGGTTCAATTCTGAGCCTCTTATTCTACACGTTCCTCACCTATGAGGAAATCTGTAGAGCTAGAACCAGAGAAAATTCTATTCTGGGGTGGGAATGGGAATAAGTGACTCATGGCCCACAGGGAAATTACAGGAGTATGAGGAAACTGGAAGATGTTCTGAACTTGTCTGTCCTTCCCATTTTAAATGTGAAGGCATTGGGGGCCAGGCAGCTCTTGGCTCCTTTGGGGGCTCCAAGCAGCTCTTTTGCCTTTTGCAGCCGCTTTGCAGTCACCTTTGTCCTCCCAGCAATGACCTTCTGGCCCCTCCGCCCCTCCCTGCTGTCAATCTCTCCCCTCTTAGGAGATAAAGCTTTGGATGGTTACAGCAAGAAGAAATATGTCTGTAAGCTGCTCTTCATCTTCCTGCTGGGCCATGACATCGACTTTGGGCACATGGAGGCTGTCAACCTGCTCAGCTCCAACAAATACACAGAGAAGCAAATTGTGAGTAGGTCTGAGGTACTGGCTTGTGTGTGTGTGTCGGGGGGGGGCATCTTCTTTCAAATAACAGCTGTCCCTGGCTCTAGTTGTCTCAGTTCAAAAAACCAATGGGAACAATAGTAGCCTACTTCCCAGAGTTTATTGTAAGAACAACTACTGCTCCATCTGTCAATAACTTATTTGGGAAAACCATGGTATTTATTAATACTAGCTGTACCCAGCATAACATATGCTGTTATAGTAGATTTGAACAGTTCACATGGTTCAGCTACACACTATTATTGTGGGGAAAATGCCACCAAAATCTATACAACCACCAAACAACCACCTAGCTAGCTGACTCTTTCACTCTGGACTCACAGGCCTCTGCAGCATGGTGGCTTCTCCTCTTGCGCTCCCACAGTGAGGCATATAGTGGAGGTGGAGTGGGGGCTCTATTTAGGCTCCCAGAGTCATTGCCATGGCTTCTGGGTCAGCTGCCCTTGCTGCTGCACCCCCTGGAGGGTAGTATGCTCAGGTGAGTGGTTGGCCCTTGTGAGACTGGGGTGTAGATGCAGATTGAGTGGCAGGAGTGGATTGTGAGGTGGTGATGGAATTTGCATGTAGGTGGTGATTGGCTGAGGGAGTGAGAGGAGGGAGGGGCAATGTTTCCTAAGCAGCCAGTCAGTACACTAGGAAAGAAAACATACCCAAGAGATAGGTAGGTAGGTAGATATATTAATTTATATTATCCTATCCTTTCTCCAAGGAGATTGGGGTGATATACATACATTATTCTCTCTACCCAACCCCTGTTTTATTTTTGCAGCAACACAGTGAGGTAGATCTAAGACAGGAATGGACAAAGTGTGACCCCCAAATGCCCTCTATGGGCTGTGGGGGCATTTCACCATATTTTGAGGCCTCCATGGGCTGTTTTAGGCCCAGGAAAGGCTTTTTTTAAAATGTGACTTCAAGTTACTTCCTGTTTTGGAAAACAGCCTCTTCTGAGCCTAAAATGGGCCAGAGGGGCCAAGAACGATGGTAAAAATGCCGCCGACAACCCCTAGAGGGTGACGGGGGTATTTAAAGGAAATCTTTTTTGAGGCAGAGGGGGTGGGGGGTATGGCCCCTCAAAGTCTTCTAAGGGACTAATTTGCCCCCCAACCTCTCACAGTTGCCCACCGTAATCTAAGGTCACACAAACAAAGAACAACTCAGGGTTTTCCAATGAGTGTCATAGTTGTGTGGGGCTTGAGCCTGGTCTCTCATGTCCTAGTCCAACTGTAACTATGTGCCACTGTGACTCTCACATAATTATTATAACAAAACTAAAACCAGGCAACGTTTGCAGTGTACAATTAATTACTGGTTCTGCTTTAAATTTATTAAATTCTTTCACTTGTCGTTGGCAATCATGTGGCTCTTCAAATGCTGTTGGACTCTTACCTCCATCAGTCTCACTTGCTATGATCAGTGATGAGGAATGGTGGGAGCTGTAGTTCAACAACTTCTAGAGGACCACAGGTTCCCCACGCCTGCTGTAGCTGCTGTTAAAACAACTTCAGATGAGATGAAGAGTGCCAAAGCTGAAACTAGGGGGTTTTGGAAATCTATATGGGTGTAGAACATGTAGGGTAGAAGTTTTGCCTGAGCAGCAATGCGTAATCTACATGTGATGACCTCATGTTTCCTTCTCAAGTCAGTCGGTGGGGGGAAGAAAAATGAGAGAGATTTATCCCAAACCACTCAGCAAGCTTCCCATGATAAAAACCTTTTTCATGCAAATAGTAAATGAAGTAATGAGACTGTTTGTGGACTGTAGGGAATCATGTGGGGATTTATATAGTTAGATGATTTCACCTGGGAGAAAAACCCATGAGGATACAAAGCAATCGTGTCATGGAGAATGCTGAGCTAGATCTCTTTCTCTGACCTTTAGTCTCCTGTTGACAAGATAGGTGGGCAACTACCAGAGGTGTGTAGTTGCCCTGCTGGGCCCTTCTGGGGTCTTGGAAGGCTTTAATTTTTAAAAAAACTAAAAATGCCCCAAACATTCACTTGTGTCACTGTCCTTAATATCCTGCAATATGAGTCAGTGTCATCTAGGTGCCACTTTACCCTCTCACCTGCTGTTGTAGACTTGAGTGGGTGTTTGAACTCGGGTCTCTATATTCTATATCCCTTGCATGGTTTTTTCCTTTCTCCTTGTATTCTGAGTCATTTGTATCCATCGGGGTATGGGAAATGTTCTCCCTGTTAAATAATGCAGGAGCTCTACTTTCTGACAGCTGCAGAAACAGTGACCCAGTGCACTTTACAATTAAACCTCGGATACTTGGGGTGGAAATACCCTGAGTATTTCTACCCAGAGAAATGTGCCAGAATAGCTACCACTACAAAGTCAGTAAAGCAAAGGGTGAGACAAAGTAAAGGTCTCATTTACTGATCTGCACAGCACACCATTTTCCTTTCTCTTGAGTGCTCCATCTGGCCTTACTCTGACCTTTTTCTGCTGAAGTGCAAAGTGGTGACATTGGAAGTGCCTTGGTATGCTATTTGCCTCATCAAAGGTATGCCCACAATTCTCAGCTCACCACTGCCTGTCTGTCTCTCTTTTCCTATCTGCTGTTCTAGGGCTACTTATTCATTTCAGTGCTGGTGAATTCTAACAGTGAACTGATCCGCCTCATCAACAATGCTATCAAGAATGACTTGGCGAGCCGCAACCCCACGTTCATGTGCCTGGCCCTGCACTGCATTGCTAATGTGGGCAGCCGTGAGATGGCTGAGGCCTTTGCCTCTGAGATCCCTCGCATTCTGGTGGCTGGGTAAGGTGACACTGTTGGAGAAAGGATTGGCTGTTTGAGGGCAGGGGGAGGTGTTCTTACAAGACTGTATAGGAACAGAGGACGCTCCCTTATACCGAGTTCTTATCTCTTGAGTCTAGTGTTGTTTACATCAAGGGCAGGGAATGTGTGGTACTGCAGATGTGCCTGAACTTCAGCTTCCTTTAGCTCTGCTGAGAATTTTAGTCCAATAACATCTGGAGAACCATACCTTCTCTATCACTTGTTTACACTGACTAGCAGCAATTCTCTAGGATCATTGACAGAAGTTTTTTCTTTACCTACTACCTGAACCTTTTATTTAGAAATGCTAGGAATTGAACCTTGCATCTTCTGCACACAAGGCATTTAGTTAGTTAGTTAGTTAGTTATAAATATCTTGCCTTTCTTCTGCTACTGGATTCAAGATAGCTCAAAACAAATTAAAACAAAATACAGCTAAATCTATTTAATACATAAGTTAAAAAACATTAAATCAACAATTCTATTAAAATAGTAATTTAAAACAGTTTAAAAAACATTAAGATATAGTAAAAAGGATAAAAGCAAAATACTCCCCATTAAAAGAAGCTTCTGCCATAGTAAGTTAAGAGTCAAAATCGTGCTTAAATAAAAAGGTCTTTGCCTGCCAGTGGAAAGACAGCATACAGGAGCCCAACCAAACCTCCCATTAGAGGGAGTTCCACAACTTCAGAGCAGCCACTGAAAAGGCTCTCTCTCTCTTCTGGCCTCACCAAACGCACCTGTAATGGTGGGACAGAGAGAAAGCCTTCCACCAAAGATCTTAAAAAGTCAGGCAGGCTCCCGGAGATACAGTCTTTCAGAATCATCTGGACCCAAGCTGTGGGGCTTTAAAGGTCATAACTAGCACTTTGGATTGTGCTCAAAAAAGACCAATAACCAGTGAAATTGATGCATGAGGAGAGATTATGTTTATTTGTTTAAAACTTTACAGTCTGTAGACCCAAGAACAGAATTAACAAGATCTTACAATATTAAGATACAAAATACATAGCAAAAATAAGATATGATAAAAGGAAATGTACATGGATAAAATAAACCAAAATTGTATATTATCAGGAATATTAAATACAAAAAGAAAAATTAAATGCTTATGAAACTCCTCTCTATAAACCCTATGCAAGTGAGTTGAATTTTATAATACATTTCTAGTATTCTGGCAAGTTATGCGTTTCCTATAACCAGTCCTGATCACATGTGTTCTGCTTCTGAGCTATAGTCTCCCCATTAAGATATCCCATCTGTCTGACTTGCCCATTTGTCTATGATTGTACCTCAGAGACACCATGGATAGTGTAAAACAGAGTGCCGCCCTCTGCCTGCTGCGCTTGTACAAGACCTCACCTGACCTGGTGCCCATGGGAGAGTGGACGTCACGTGTGGTGCACCTTTTGAATGATCAGCATATGGTACATCCCTCTCAATGTTCCCCCCCAATAGCCAATCAGTGAAAGTTTCTGCCATACTTGCAATAACTTGTTTAGTTACATCCCACCCAACCACCAGTCCCTTTCGCAAATTTCATCTTTTCAGCTGCCTTGTATTAAGTTTGACATTTAATCAAAATAACAAGCCACAAATTCACACTGAGAGGACAGATTCCTGTTGATATGTTTATGGTGACTCATTGATGCATTCTGCACATGCTTAAAGCTAGAGCTGAGGAGCCATCAGTCATCCAGACGTTTTTGCCTACAGGTCTGATCAGCCCTAGATCCCATGGCTAATTATAAAGGACTGTAGGAGTTCCAGACCAAAGTATCCAGAAGACCAAAATTTCCACAAATGCTCCTCTGTGATAATACTACACGTTGGACCATTTGCATTTCCAATCTTGTCATAATGATAGCTTACACCATATACCCCATGGGAGTCAGTCAGTGGTTCATCTTGCACTTTATTACAGCCCCACCACTAAAATGGTGGTGTCATTGAAGTATTTTTCTCCTCCTCCTTCTTTTCCTTCTTCTCCTCCCTCCTTACAATACAGGGTGTGGTTACAGCTGCGGTCAGCCTCATCGCCTGCCTCTGCAAGAAGAATCCTGATGATTTCAAGACTTGTGTCTCCTTGGCTGTGTCCAGGCTGAGCAGGGTGAGTCCTGGATTTTGAGGGACAGCTAGGAGCCATTTCATTTGCCATTAGTTTCCATGTTATTTACTTTACTTCTGTGGGAGTGCTGGAAGCCCATACAGGGTGTATATATGGAAAGCAAGAATTCTGAGGGAGTTGATATAGGAAGGCTGTGAACAAATTGAAAACATCCAAATTTATCAGGCAAAATACATTTATTTCCCCAGTTTGCATCACAGTATTTGCTGTGAATGGGTTGTGGGATTTCTCACTCTGTTGATGGCATGGGATATAGCAACACGCTGGGAAAGAGCCCAAAAAGAATGAAGGGCCGAGTCAGTAGTCCAGCCATGGAGGTGCTGAACCTCTGTGTCTTTTTACCATCTGATGGAAAGACTGTGCATCTATAGCTACTGGAGCCTAAATCACTCCTGCAGCCAGGAGCAATGGCATAGCCTACTTTGGAATAGAGATCTATTCATGAAGAATAAAGTGCGGGAGTGGAACAGCAGAAATGGGAAGAGCTTGGAGGATGCTCTGTAAGACCAGAAGAGGTTCTCTTGAGCTGCTTCTGGAGCCTCCATCCCCACCTCTACTTGCCAGCTGCTATTAGTCCTGGAAGGTCCCACTGGTGCCAGTCGGGGCTCCTCTCTTGAGGCTAAGAGCAGATGTGAGGCAGTGATTTTTATCAGGAAAGCAGTAGGAGAAGAGAATATTTAACCTTGTCCAGCAAACATGCTACAGTCTGATGTAAACAGTCCCTTTCCTGTGCCTACCATTATGGGCATTTCTCATTCAGCCTTTAGGACAATACTTCCTTAGCTCTTGTCCACAGAGACTTCTCTGCCTGAAATAGTAATTCTGCCATAAAATTCATACCTGTCTGTCTTCCCCTCTGCAGCCAGTAGGAGCTGTGAGAGGGAGGGGAAGACTTAAACTGGGGAAATGGCACAGGAGGAATTAACCACCTCCAGCATTGTAGCTCTGATCCAAAGCACCTTCCTCCTGGACTGCTTGTAAGCACTTCTAATTTGGCCCTGGGAGCTAGACTTACAGGCTTTTGTGGCAGTGGAATGGAGACTAATGGTAAGAGAGGGTGTTCTAATATAGCTCATTGTGAGCTCGCACTTGCACTCTGGGCTGCAGCATATATATTCTTTCCCCGTAGATTGTGTCTTCAGCCTCCACAGACCTACAGGACTACACCTATTACTTTGTGCCAGCCCCCTGGCTCTCCGTCAAGCTCCTGCGGCTGCTGCAGTGTTATCCTCCTCCAGGTAGGAAGATGTCTGGAATGCGGGGAGGGAGAAGTTCTGAGAAGAGTACAACCAATAAGTAGTTATTATGTGACTTCTCTGTGCGCATATTGGGGTGGCCCTCATACCACAAGTCTTTTACAGACAATGGACTGTGAGCAAAACAAGCCCCAAGAATTCTGTTATCGCCTTTGAGCAAATTGGGCAAGGCCTCCTGAAGACTCAGACCAGGTAGCTCAGAGTTAAGGAGCCTGTGGCCCTTCAGGTGCTATGGGATTCCAACTTTCATCAGTTCCAAGTATACCTGATGGTCAGGTATAGTGAAAGTTGTAGTCTAGCAATATCTGGAAGAGCATAGATTACTCTTGTCCCAAAAGTACCTGAAAGCCAAGGACTCCTGGTTTTATGAAGGCAGAGTCTGGTGTGCTAATGGGTACTGGCAGCTAGGTCCCTTGTGTTGTTTCTCTGAGAATGGAATGAAGTTCATTACAGAACTGCCAAGCTGTCAGCTTTCCTTTTCACCTCACTTCAATCCCAGAAGTCAGTTCTGATACCAAAGGACAAGTGTGGGTTGGTTCAGGAAGAGGTAAAGTTCTTAGTTTGCTAGGACTTTTCAATGGACTGTGACTTGAAAGCTGGCTGACTACAATGCTGATCTCAGTTGATCCAGTGAAGTGTGTGATGTTGTCTATTTTGCATCTTCTTGTTGTCAAAGGCATGGTTCAGATGTAACAAGAAACCATACTTTCCCACAATAGAAACATACCTTAGATTCATGCATTTGTCTTTCCCTTCTCTTTCTTGTTTTTACTCTGCAAGAGAGGGTTGAAAAACCATCACCACAATATTTAGTATTTACATAGGATTACTGCTTGGCATAACTTTGGTTCGCCCTCCTTATGGAGAATGACTGATATTAGGAATTTTGGGGGGCTGGAAACCCTGAATGGGGTAGTATCTGGTGTGGCTGGTGGACTGCAGTGTGAATGCATACTGGGAACCAATTTGTTGTTGTTGTTGTTTGTTGTATGTCTTCAAGTCATTTCCGATTTATGGTAAACCTATGACAGTGTTTTCCTGGCATAATTTGTTCAGGCAGGGGGGTTGCCATTATCTTTCTCTGAGGCTGAGAGAGTGACTTGCCAGAAGTCACCCAGTGGGTTTCCTTGCAGCAAGTATTGGGAACTAGTGTTTTTTTAAATGTGCAGTTATATGCCCCCCATACCCTCTACTTTCCTCACAGAAGATGCAGCAGTGAAAGGACGCCTGGTTGAGTGCCTGGAGACTATCCTCAACAAGGCCCAAGAGCCACCCAAGTCCAAGAAAGTCCAGCACTCCAATGCCAAGAATGCTATCCTTTTTGAAGCCATCAGTCTTATCATCCACTATGACAGGTGAGCAAACAACAAATCCACTTTTTCCTCCTTAGCTGTACAGGCCTCTACATTTTATTTCTTTAATAAATAATTAAAAAATAATTGATCATTAAAATATAAATATCTATATTTTACCTTGTCACACAGAGGCAGCTAACAAATTGTAGCAAAAGAAAGCAGTCCTAAGAAAGCTACTTCAGAATACAATAATGAAAAGAGGCAATGACAGAAATTTGATGGCTTTGCCCACCTAAATAAACCAATCTAACATGTCTCTGCCAGTACACAGATTGGCACTGAAAAGAAGATAATGTCAGAGTCAGTCGGACCTCCAGTTGCACCTTTGCCCTTCTAGCCACACAATGTATGAAGGACTTCTAAAGAAAAGTGTGCCCTGATGATCTTACAGCACAGACAGGCTAGGAAAGGGAGAGGCCCCCCTTCAGATGAAGGAAAACACTGAGAAAGCATGGCTTGAAGATTTTGAACACGTCCGTCTGGAGTGAGCATTGTAAGAGTCTGCCGTATAGATGGACCCATGGAAAAAAATTAGAGGGAGAAGAGCAGAGCCATGAAAACTGACATAGTTGAAAAGATAACAGGGATTGGTTTTCAAAAAATTAGGTTGGAATCTGGGACACTGCTGGCAATCTTGGGAGTCTTGAATGGTTTGGCTTTTAGCCCTGACCTCCAGGGGCTCACTCTGGACTTAAACCTGTCTTCTCAACCTACAGTGAACCCAACCTGTTGGTGCGGGCATGCAATCAACTTGGCCAGTTCCTACAGCATCGGGAGACCAACCTGCGGTACCTGGCCCTGGAGAGCATGTGCACCTTGGCCAGCTCCGAATTTTCTCATGAGGCTGTCAAGACTCACATTGAAACAGTCATCAATGCCCTCAAGGTCAGAAATCATACAGATCTGTTTGGAGCAAATGGATAGTAGAAAGCCAGTGTGATGTAGGGATTAATGTATTGGGGTGGAATGTGAGAGACCCACGGTATCAGCCCTACCATGCCATGAAATTAACTGGGAGGCCCTAGGCGAGTCACTTGCTCTTTGCATCTTTCTTTATGAGCCAAATTGGGGTTGGAATCCTGACTGGGTACCTGCCTATGGCATGACCTCAGCTCTCACCACATCCTCCCTGCTTTTTCCCAGACGGAACGGGATGTAAGCGTGCGCCAGCGGGCTGCTGACCTCCTCTACGCCATGTGTGACCGAACAAACGCCAAACAGATTGTCTCAGAGATGCTTAGCTACCTGGAGACTGCTGATTATTCTATCCGTGAGGAGATTGTGAGTAAAGGCACAGAGCACGGGGGAGGGAGTGAAGAAAAGGCTCTGAAAACCAAAACTTGTTTCTTCGTCTCTGTGCATTTCTGAGAAACAAAGTAAGGGTTGATGAATGCCAGGCTTTCCAAGTTCTCCTAGCAAAGGGAATCTGATACAGAGAAGGGTTCCTGGTGGCTTAAAGGCATTTAGAGGTTGGCAGAGAATATTTCATTTTCTGTCTCTCAGGTGCTAAAAGTGGCTATCCTGGCAGAGAAATATGCAGTGGACTACAGCTGGTATGTGGACACCATCCTCAACCTGATCCGTATTGCTGGGGACTATGTGAGCGAGGAAGTGTGGTACCGTGTCATCCAGATTGTCATCAACCGGGATGATGTCCAAGGCTATGCTGCCAAGACTGTCTTTGAGGTGGGTGGGGCAGATCAGGAACCCTAAACATCTTTTCCTTACGTATATGTAACACAGGTGTAGCACCCCACATAAAGTGAGACGTATCAGTAGGGTTTTGGGGTGGTGGTGGTGGGGAAATCCCAAGGTTCTCAGAGGTACAAAAAATCTTTACGGAAAACAGTCCAAAGGAGGGGACTCCCCTTCCCTAAAAAAAACCCCCAGCTGTCATGGAATGCTGAGTGGTTGTTGAAGGCTGGGAATGAAAAACCAGATGAAGGTGAAATGGAATGAAGTGTTCTAGAGGTGGTCATGGCTGGCTGACTGGAACACATTGCTATGTGAAGAGAATTCCTTTTTTGAACTACAGCTTCTAGAATTCCCCACGTAGTCTGGCCAGTGGCTCTGGTGGAGCCCTTCTTTTTAGATTTCCATTTATTCATAATATTAATATAGAAAACAGAGTTGAGCCCGGGTGTTTGGAAATCCTGGACAAGGGCCCAGATCTTTAATATAGGCTGCATCCAGATGTCCTTTCCAACAGGAGCAGCTGTGGAGGCGGGAAGAGTACAGCTTTCCCAATCCTCTTCTCCTCTCCTGATGCACGTACATGGCTCCAGGGCATAAGCAGATTGGAGATTCAGCTGCCTGTTCTATTTATGGTTTTGTCAGCACTGAAGGTGTGTTATATCCAGTTAAAGGTTTCTTCTGCTTTGTATTATTAGTGCCCTCCCATTTCTGCACTTTGAAATCTGCTTGAAGAGAATGAGGAAGGTGGCTTCCTGACTCATCTAATGGCAGTCAGTGATTGACACAGGGACCAGCCAACCAACTCTGTTAAAATCTGGAATCTTAACAAATGGTGTGAGATGGGAAAAGTTTTGTCCTGAGCCCAGTTCTAAAGAAGTGGCTATATGTGTGTCACACATGCCACAAATGCAGTTTCATTGTAGGTTTATTGCTGCATTCATTATTTGTCTGTCCATTGCCACAATTTTCTGAGTTAGAGATCCGAAAGGAATCTTCAAGCACCTGAGGCATTCAAAATCTAAAGGGATCCTTTTTCTTACAGAACTAGTCAGGGAAATGGCTGAAGCAGTATTCCAGCATAGGAATGGAATAGATTTGCAAGAATTACATTGTTTTTCACTAGAACTCTGGTGTCCACCAGCTGTAGACAGGAGGGGAAGTATATCAAGAAAGCAGAACAGAATTAAGGGAAAAGGTGCTTTTGAGCATATGCTTAACCCAAGAGTTTGCTTTCAGTACTAGAGTTTGCTTATTAGAGTTTGCATATGCTTAACCCAAGAGTTTGCTTTCGTGTGCAAATCTGTTCCTGCCCCTCCCCCATCTTCTTTGGTTTTAGGAGTCTACTTTAGTTGGAAAAGAAGTTGGAAATCCTATGTGATTACTGCAAATTGTATAGAAATTTTACCTTCTCTTCACCCCAGTTCTAGCAGGTCCCTCCCTCTTCAAAATCATGCAACCAATGATTGCATAGTATACCACATGGGAATGCCTTTTCACACTGCTCTCTCCCTGCCTATCTACAATGAATTGCATATGGTCTCTTTTTTCATAGGCCCTGCAGGCTCCCGCTTGTCATGAGAACATGGTGAAGGTTGGAGGCTACATTCTAGGGGAGTTTGGGAACCTCATTGCTGGAGATCCTCGCTCCAGGTAGGGAATTGTGGGAGGAAGTAAAGTGGGTAAAGGGGTGTTGCCTTGGAGGGAGGAAATGGAAAGATTTTTGTAGGTTCTGGTTCATCCTTTTCTCCCTTTTCTTATCCTCCAAACAGCCTAGTGCAAATCTCCTACTGATACAGTAGCTTTCTGTATGCAAGGAACTGCCTTTTATGGACGATAATTCAGCCATGCAAGCTGTTATCTGCAGTAGTACAACGTACGTTTCCCATCTCATGAGGACTACAGTTTAGTTCTAAACTGAGGGAGTCTCAATCCCTTCTTTTCTTGCCTAGGTGGAACATGCTAGAATGCTTTAATTCAGATTTCATCCTCTCATTCTCACTTGCCTGGCACACTGACTCCTAAGCCACAACTAATTGTGCCCTCTCATTCATTTCCCCCCATCTCCCACCAGCCCTCTGGTGCAGTTCAACCTCCTGCACTCCAAATTCCACCTCTGCAGCGTATCCACACGAGCTCTGCTTCTCTCCACCTACATCAAGTTCATCAACCTCTTCCCCGAGACCAAGGGCACCATCCAGGAAGTGCTACGTTCTGACAGCCAGATCCGCAATGCTGATGTGGAGCTCCAGCAGCGTGCTGTCGAATACCTCAAACTCAGCTCTATCGCCAGCACTGATGTCCTGGTAAGGGCAGGGAAGGGGCCCAAAAGTGCTGATAGAGTATGGGCTGGGCAAGGAGTTAATCAAACCAGCTGTCTCATGAGGAAATATCTGTGTCTCTACCTTGAAAAAAAAAAAGCAGTTCAACCCTCAGCTGAGAGAAGCTGTTTAAGAAACTGGAAGGTGGGAGGCTCTTCTTAAGAATCCTGACAGTTACAGCGCTGCCTCATAAACATGTATTCTTTGGGCAGCTTATAAAGTAAAAAGTGTGTGCACAGCCGACAAGGGTTCTCTATGGGTTAAATCAATGAGTTCTTGGTCAGAGGCCCATTTTTGATTTCTTACTGTAAAAACTTGTAGGTAGTGGCATACAAACCCATCAGTGCTTGTAAAGTCTGCACAAGTTCCTTTTAAAACAAGGTGCACACAGAGCATATGCCTTGTTTTCAAACTGAATTGATCCTCTCTGTTTGGGAGGAGGAAGGAGACCAGCTATCATAGCAGTGTCCCACTTCTTCAGGGTAAAAAGACAAGCTCCAGTTTTCTTTCTGGAGAAGGCAAAAAAACAGTTTTTAGCTTTCTGCTTCAGTAGCAAAATATAGCTCCACACTGGAGTTCTAAGCCAGCCTTCCAGCAGAACAGTTTACAGTAGTTTGAAAACATGGTGTATGCTATCTTTGTGCCTTGGCTTAAGAGAAAACTGCAGGTTTGCTGCTGCCACAAGTGAATAGTAGAATGATGGGAGCTACCCCCACAAAACAAAACAAAACAAAACTAGCCCCCCCCCAAAAAAACAGGTGGGAGACACATGGAGCCTAGGTGCTTTTTTACCCACTTCTGCCATAGTATATTTTCTTAGCAGGGGAAATTTCTGTATTATTGGTGGTTTCCAAAAAATGAGAAAATTTTGGCTACTGCTTAGCAACTATCATGGGAAAAGTATCTGGTCACACAAGGCTTTGACCGTTTAAACTTATTGGCCCATTTTCTTGGTGGATGGTGACATGGTCATCAGGCACTTCCCCTCAAAGGGCCCATGGTTTTAACCTTGTACCAGAACTATAAATCTATCTGGCAGAGCATTATCAGTGACTGTTCCCCATTCTCTTCCTTTTTCACACAGGCAACAGTGCTGGAGGAGATGCCACCATTCCCTGAACGAGAGTCATCTATTTTGGCTAAACTCAAGAAGAAAAAGGGCCCAGGAGCAGGCAGCGAGCTGGATGATGGCAAAAAGGACCCCAATTCTGAGATCAATGGGGGCATGGAGCCCTCAGCCAGCACTGCTGTGAGTGAATGGGGAGGGGTTGGGAGCTGGACATTCCTTGAAGAAAAAATGGCACTTTGTGTGTATGCCCAGTACTTACTGGAAAGGAATTGTTCAAAAGTAAGAGCCAGGGTGGTGGTGTTGAGAACTATAGACCCTGATTTTAACTGCTAAGTGTCTTTGTTGTAAAGCAGAATTTCTTGGGCTCTATACCAGCTTTTTCTAAGCTGGAGCATGCCATATATGTTGGGCTACAGCTCCCATCATTTCAAGCTAGCATGTTGATTGGAGATGATGGGCTTTGTAGTCCATTATATTTTGGCAGGGCAGAGCTTGCTAAGGGCTGCCCCATGCATTCACTTGGATATGGCTAGGAAAGAAAGAGTTGGAAGGGGTGTGGGTTCTGTCATGGCAGACAAATTCTATCAACATTTCTTCTGCCTGGGAATGTAGAAGCTTCTCTCAGAGTCTGTATTCCTCCTGGTATCCAATCAAAATGTTTTGAACTGAACAGGTACCCTGGAACTACCACAGTCCATTGTCCAGTTGCACTACCCTTTCCTTTCCCTGGTCTTTGCCAAAAGAGAAATCCGTATCTAGGAGGTGGATGTCAGGATGTGAATGACATGTACCCTCAGACCGATTCTAGGCTCTCATTTGCCCTTTCATCCTCTTCCTTTTCCATCTTGTTTCAGACCATCTCAGGTTCTCTCTCTCTCTCTTTCTCTCTCTCTTTTTTTTTAATTAGACTTTAGTCAAAAAATACTGTAATATGACAAGCTAGGCCCATCCTCAACTCCTGAAAGAAAGAGTTGCAACAAAATTGATATAAATAATTTGCCCAAATAGTCCAATTGCAGAATTTGGGGGTTTGGGGGCATATTTTAGTGCAGCTGTAGAGAAAAAGGTATCTTTTCCTCAGTGCCCAAAATGTACTTGGCTTCAGTTCTCAAGTCAGGAACATGAGAGGGGGGCACTGTCTTGTTTTTTACTTTCCCCTTTTCTTCCTTGCAGTCAACACCATCCCCTTCTGCTGACTTGTTAGGCCTGCGAGCAGCTCCAGCCACTGCCTCTGGTGCCCCAGCCAGTGCTGGCAACCTTCTGGTGGATGTCTTCTCTGACAGCCCCTCAGCCACAACAGGCCTCGTGTCTGGGGCGGAAGAAAACTTCCTGAGGTGAGGTGACAATGGTGACACTCAGATATAGGCTTTCTTTATTTCTCTGTCTGCTTTCCTGGATGGAATAATAGTGCAGCAGCAGTTCAGAAAAGTGTACAGGAGGAAGTAACAGGAGCTTGATAGTCAGTATGAAGATTCCGGAATGCCTCTCCTGTCAAGGGGCTGTGAACCATTTGTTGGGGGTGGAGGAGAGCTTGCCCAATGAACTGTTGAGTTTTTTCCTTGCATGGATGATTTAGGGGAGTGGGGGAGAACCGTATTTCAGTGGTAAGGCACTGCCAAGGGGTCTGGGTTCAGACACTGGCATCTTAATGAAGGACCCCAATAGCCAGGAATGGGAGAGGGAACCCCTGGCAATCCCAGTAGATAATACAAGGTGAGACTGACCAATAGTCAACCTTGGGATAAAAGACCCCTTCCTCTGTTCCCACTGGAGTTGTGGATATTCCCCAACCCCCACTTTCTTCTCATTGGGTAAGTTTTATGGATTTCTGGGTTCTGATTTCCAAGTGGTTGGGGACTTCATGGGCTTCCTCTGTCTCCTTGGGAGAGAGGCATGTGTTAGTCCTCATGGCCTTGTCTTCCCATCTTTTCACCCTTTGTGTGCGTGTGTGTATCTGTCTTTCTCTCTCTCTCTCTCTCTTTCTCTCTGTCTACTGCCTCCTGGGAATGGTTTCCTCTCTCTCTCTCTCTCTCTTTCTTTCTTGCTCTGCCTTGGATGAAGCAGTGACTTGGAGCCACCTCCCGAGAGTCCTGCGTCCTTATTGGTGGAGGCTGGCCTGCCTGCAGAGTAAGGGGCTGAAACAATCTCTCCCTCGCTGATTCTGCCCACCCTGTTCTTGATTCCCTGTCTCAGTGGTGCCTCCTCATGAGTCCCATCCTTCTATTCGGATTCCTGACAGCAGGATGAAGGGTTTTTTTTTTTTAGTGTCTGGGTTTGACTTGACTCTAGTACCTGGTTAGAGGAGGAAGACATAATCGTAATATGTGAGATTTCACAAGTTTAAAAAAGAAGTAAGGCTGAATTCTGTCAGGCTCTGTGTCAATCAAGGGTAGGGACCCTTTGGCCTCCAGATCATTTTTGGATTAATTCTCACACTATCCCTTACCACTGGCCATGCTGGGTACAGCTTCTAGGAGCAGTTGCTCAAAATGTTTGGAGGGCTAAATGTTCCCTACCCCTCGTGTAGATAATAAGGGAGACTTTGTTCAACACAAGCTCCTTGTCCTTGCCATCAAAACCCTCCATGGCCTTGCCGTTCTCCCTGCTTCCCCCCCCCCCTCGCCATTCTCTATGCCATGTACAGATAACACCCCAAGCCCATGATCTTCAGTCCTTCGGTTCCACCATTCAAAAGTCTCAGGCTACTCTTTTTTGCCTGCTGCCCTATGTGCTTGGAGCTGCCTCCCAGAGCACCTGTGTGATGCTGCCATGCTTAGCCCTGTCACATCCTTCCTCAAAACCTGTCTTTTCCCATGACAACATAAGTGCAGCCCCCTTGGTCCCATGCCCTCCTGTAACTCAACCTTAATGCATCCAGCTCAAACAACTAGACACGACTTCTTCTTTTTTTGTTTTACTCCACTTCCATTTTCCTTCCTGTTTTCTGTTAACTTTGTCTGTGTCAAATTTTGGATGGTAAGCTGCTTGAGGCAGGGGCTGGTGCTAGATCCACAAATAGTGTTGACATGAAAACAAAGTGAGCAGCTGAAAGGAAATTCCCAGTGCTACAAAAATTGCCTCTTAGACTGCGGTTGTGCAAGGTTTTTGCAGTTTGCAGGTGGGTTAGTAGGGCGCATAATTGCCTGAGACACTCTAATTTTTGCATTCTGTGAGCAAGACATTGGGATCTAGAGGTGTGTGTGTGTGTGTGTGTGTGTGTGGATTTCACGTTGTGCTGGGAAGAAGAGTAGGTTAGACCAAGGCTTAGAAGAGCCATGCCATTGGGGGATTCTGGGAGTTGTAGCCCAAAACCATTTTTCCCAGCCCTAGTTGGAGCCCTTGGCTGCCAAGACTGTTGGGCTGTCAGTGACATCAGCATGAGTAGAATCATAGAATCATAGAATTGCAGAGTTGGAAGAGACCACGAGGGCCATCCAGTCCAACCCCCTGCCACGCAGGAAATCACGATCAAAGCATCCCCGACAGATGGCCATCCAGCCTCTGTTTAAAGACCTCCAAGGAAGGAGATCCCACCACGCTCCGAGGGAGTGTGTTCCACTGCTGAACAGCTCTGACTGTCAAAAAGTTCCTCCTAATGTTGAGGTGGAATCTCTGTTCCTGGAGCTTGCATCCACTGCTCCGTGTTCCAGTCTCTGGAGCAGCAGAAAACAAGCCTGCTCCATCCTCAACATGACACCCCTTCAAATACTTAAACAGGGCTATCATATCACCTCTTAACCGTCTTTTTTCCAAGCTAAACATACCCAGCCCCCCGAAGTCTCTCCTCATGAGGCATCGTTTCCAGACCATTCACCATTTTAGTCGCCCTTCTTTGCACAGATGTGAGTCCTTGAAGACAGAACACCAGGGTTTCTAGGAAAGAGCCTTTTGAATCAGGGGAGGGATGTGGTTCTGAGGTTCTTGGAACTCAGGGAAAATGAATGTTTTCACAAGTCAGAGATTCAGATAGCTTATTGATAGGATTCTGGGATGACTGTATATGTATAGTTATACTTATGTGTATGAGAGAGAAAAGGAGAGGCCCGCATGTATACATTCCTCAAGATGAGAAAAATGTAAACCTTTTTTTACTGTGATCTCTTGCAGTGGTTCCCAACTCAGGGTTGCAAGAAGTTGTTGGACTAAAAGTCCCACCCTCCCCAGCTAGCATGATTGAGGGAGGTGATGGGAGCTGCACTCCAGCAGTGCCTGCAGAGTTGAAAATCAAGAATCAGTACTTCAGAGAGGGAGTAGGCAACCCAGTGCCCTCTGTAGGTTTTGGGCATCAACTCCCCTAATCCTGAACCACTGGCCATGCTGTGTGGGCCTGATGGGATTAGAGTACGAAGTGTTGGGAAGGCATTAAGTTGCCAGTCCTTGCTGTAGAGGCCCCTTAGGAAAGGTCCACACTCCTCCTCTGCCTCCTTGCTTGCTGTGTTGCATGCTACTTCTGTGTCTTTGTGTGTGTTTGGGTTTTTTTGTGTCTTTCCTGCCTCTTTCTAATACTAACATGGTGCTGCGCCCTGGTGACTCATCTTTTCTGCTCTTTCTCTCCCCTGCCTCTGGCAACTGTTGGCCCCTTGCTATGTCCCTTGGCCACCACCTTCAGCTCAGGGGCTGCCGCTTCTATCTCTGAGGACCCAGCTTTGCCTATTGCTGAGGCCGATGAACTGCTTCACAAGTAAGATCCTGCGGTAGGGCTGTGGTTCTTAGACACTGGATGGGGTGGACAGCGGGTGGTGGCCATGGGGGCAGCTTTAAAGAAGCTCCTCTTTGGCACTTGAGTGGGAAGGCATCCTCACCAGCCTGATTCTACTTTTGCTACTTGCTTCACCCAACACCCTTTTCTGCTGTGTCCTGTAGTTCAGCTCCATTAAACATGATGTGGAAACAGAGCTTGGAAAAGTTACATTCTAGACTACAACATCCAGAATCCCGCAGTCAGCATGGGTTGTAGTCCAAAAAAGGAACGTCCCCGCCCCCAGTCCCTGCTCTGGGGAATCACAGGGTCTCCCTGAGTAGCATGTTGTTTTTTTTGGCACACTGGCCCATTGGGACGGAGGGAGTCAGTCTTGAGATCTTAAGAGGACAGGAGGAGGGGCTGGCTAACTGTGTACCAAAACAGACGGGTACTCAGCAGAAACTGAAGCTATTGACAAACCAAATGGCAGGAATGCTCACAGAAATGCCCTGTGGATTTCACCTGCCTCTAACTGACCCTCTATGGCTCATTATAGGTTCGTGTGTAAGAATAATGGAGTGCTCTTTGAGAACCAATTGCTCCAAATCGGAGTGAAATCAGAATTCCGGCAGAACTTGGGTGAGTGTGTCTAAGCACCTTGGGGTCTTTGCTGGTTTCCACAAAAGATCACATACAGTGGGCCCTCAGTGTCAACTGGGGTTTGGTTCCAGGACCCTCCCTCCCCCATGGATACCAAAATCTGTACGTGTTCAAGTCCCATTATATACAATGGTGTAATAAAATGGCGAACAGCAAAATTTGCATTTTGGAATTTCTTTTCCAAATATTTTTGATCTGTGGTTGATTGAATCTGTAGATGTAGAACCTGTGGATACAGAAGGCTGACTGTACTAAGAATTGGGTCTCCCCATTTCCCTGTGTTGTCTGGTCTCAGGGACCAAAACTGTTCCTTCACAACTGTTTTTGTGTAATATTGACATTGCAGGGGAACATGTACCAGGGTTACCCTAAAACCACCATGCTTCCTCTATCTCTCGTTTGCAATGGGACAGGCCTGTGCCATCTAGAGATCCTCTTGGGCACTCCATTCTTTCCCTACCTCCCATGGCAAAGTGCTAGGGAAACACAATGGAATGTCCTAGTGCTAGATCTCCCCTGGACTTTGTGTGGCCTCCTGCAATCTCCCCACTGAACTTCTTTGGAGCTGCAGTTCCATCTCAAAGAATGTCATTGATTACGAAGGAGAACTGAGGCTATTTAGCAAGATTCTTGTGAGATTGCCTCATTTGTGGCCTGCTAAAGAGTTTTCCATCCTACAGGTGACCTTTTGAAAAGGAATAGCCATTAGGCAATTAAAACTGCTAATAGCTGGTTTTTACAATTTGATGCCTTCAGCCTAATTTCATGTGGATGATAAATGGGGGGAGATGAGGGAGAAGAATGGGCAGGCGGCAGGCAGGTGGGCAGAAATGAAAGAAGAGAGCGGCAGAGTGAAAGTCCAAGGAAGGAAGGTCCAGTTTATTTTGATACCAGCCTGTCCACTGCTGAAATGCAGCCCTTGTCAGATTACTCCTAAGGTAGGGGTGGGGTAGCATATAGTTCTCAAAGCCATTTTTGTAGCCCCCCCCACAAACCACCCTGAATATTATGCCACTGAAATCTAGTGGCAGCCAAGAAAAACCCATGTAAAATCAAGCAGAATGAAGTTTCCCCAATTCCCACCAAATTTTGATGGCAGCTGTCATATGACGGGCAGGGAGCAGCAAGATCAAGGAAGTAAATGCCCCCAGGCACCATCTAGAAGGTATTTGTGAGGGGTGGCCCTCCAAGATCTCCTAGGGGTCCCCTACCCTTGATCTACTGAAATTGGCCACCTCTGCCCTAAAGGAATGTCACCCTTGAGTGAAAAGATACCCCACTCCTCTTTCAGAAGGACTTGATTTTTGAGTCCTGGTAGAAATTTTGAGCAGAGGTATCTTATTGTGATGGAAAGTGTGTGTAGTGTGTTCAGTTGCCCCGGAACCTTTCCCCTTCCCGTTTAAGATCAGCCAAAGGAGGAGTGATACTTACGACACACTAAGAAACTGCATGTTGTTGTTGTGTGCCTTCAAATTGTTTCTGACTTATGGTGACCCCAAGGCAAACTTATCACAGGGATTTCTGAGGCTGAGAGTGTGTGACTTGCCCAAGGTCATCCAGTGGGTTTTTATGACTGAGCGAGGATTCAAACCCTGCTTTCCAGAGTCGTAGTCCAGCACTCAAACCACAACACCATGCTGTCTCCAAGAAACTCCATACCATTGAACAATCTTTTCTTTCTTTCTCCAGGCCGGATGTATCTCTTCTATGGGAACAAAACATCCGTCCAGTTCCAGAGCTTTACTCCTACAGTCAGCTATCCAGGAGACCTGCAGAGCCATATCCTTTTTGTGAATGGTTACACAAGTAGGCTGGAGAAGAGTTGTAGTTGGTGGGTTTGAGGCACTCTGGTTTTGTTCTTTCACTCCTTGGTTGGGATCGTGCCTGGTTCCTTAGTGCAACTCACAGCTTAACATCCAAACAAAAGCAGTGGAGCCACTGGTGGAAGGTGGTGCTCAAGTTCAACAGGTCCTGAACATTGAGTGCCTGAGTGACTTCACGGAGGCCCCCCTCATCAACATCAAATTCCGGTATGTTGCTCAATATCTCAGGCTGCTCTCAAACAGGAGGGGAACAGAGTTCTTGCTGTTTGAATGGTTTGAGGTGATCAGAAGTGGCTGAAGCCAAGGCAGGTCTGAATCTACCTGACACTTCACTACCATCTCTGCACTGGTGGAGGGAGTATCAATGCAAAGTCTGGGAAATGTTTGAAAAGCTGGAGAGTTTGAGGTGCTATTGTTTAAACTCAAGCTTCTAGTTCTCAGTGTTGTGGAGAACTTAACCAAATTTATATATAAGCCAAACTGAACAAGAGCAGTGTGATGTTTCCAACAGTTATCTGCCTTGAGGCACCTGTCCTTCCTTTCTACTCTGTCCTCCATCCCGCATTTCCCCATGCACTTCAGTCCTCCCCCAATGATCTGTTATAGCTAGCAGGTTTTCCTATACCTTAGTTAACAAAGACTCTTACAAAGTCTTTTTCCTTTGATTAACTGGAAAATATTTTTTAGCAGCATTGGCATTAGGAAGATGGTGAAGTTGAGCTAGAGAAGCACAGACTTTTAGTGTTGGGTTCCAGCAGCTTGTCTGCAGTAATCAGTGCAAGAAAACAAGCTGGGAAAGAGCAGGATTCTGATCTAGTTGATCCTAGTGTTGCTGTGTGTGTCTGCCTACAACAGGCATGGTAAAAAGCAGTTGCCTACAGAATCCCTTACTGAGCATGTATGAACAACAAAAGAGTGAAAAGGGGAGAGTACACAAGCTGGCCTCAGGAGCTATCCTTAGCATGTTAAACAACCATAGATCTGTAAGTTTGGCCAACAGAATGGAAATTATAAGAAAAGTGGAGGATGGTGGAAGAAAAAGTCACCCCTGGATGTATTATGGAAGAAGCTGTTTGGAAATAGAATGCACTGCCTGGGAGTGTGGTGGAGTCTCCTTTGGAGGTTTTTAAGCAGAGGCTGGATGGCCATCTGTCAGGAATTATTTGATTGTGTTTTCCTGCATGGCAGGGGGTTGGACTTGATGGCCCTTGTGGTCTCTTCCAACTCTGATTCTCTGATTCTAAGTGGTCTCTAGAAGGTTCAATTTTTTTTTCTTTACTTATGAAAGGCTTACTTGACCTTGTTGTTTCATTTCATATGCACATAATGTTAGCTTTGAATAAAAAGTTCTCTGAAATATGTAGACCTACTTGTCTTTTTTGTGGTGTAGAAAGCTAGCCCTAATCTTTCTCCTTTTAAAGTTGTCCTGAGTTGATTGGTTCTCACTACATTTTGTAGTACAGTAGCACCCCCGTATCCACGGGGGATTGGTTCCAGGGCCATCCTGGGGGAAAGGGGGCCAGGTTTGCTCCTCCACCTCCTTTCCCTCTTCGACCTTGCCATGGCCTGGCTATCACGGGGGGAAGGGGGGCGATATCGCTCTGTCCCTTCCCCTGGGAGGGCTCTTGTCGCCACAGTGGTGAGAGCAGGTGCAAAGGGGGAAGGGGAGGAGGCGAGATTACCTCCTTCCCTTTGCCCCTGCGATTGCTGCCATGGCGAGGCCATGAAGGGAGAAGGGGATGGAGAAGCGATCTCACCCCCGCTTTGCCCCCACGATCGCCGTGGTGGTGGGGCCATGGCAGGGGCAAAAGGGATGGAGGAGCAAACTCACCCCCCCTTTCCCCCACGATCATTGCCATGGCAGGGCCGTGGTGGAGGCAAAGGGGGAAGGGGGCGAGATCGCTTCTTTGCACCTTCCCCCCTCACCCCTGCCATGGCCCCGCCGCGGCAACAGGAACCCTCCCAGGGGAAGGGATGGGGGAGGTGAGATTCCTCCTTGACCCTCCCTTCTCCCCCAGCGCCAGCTGCAGATAATTGAATCCACTGTTGGCAAATCAGTGGATACGGGGGTGCTACTGTACACTAGGACTCCTTTATCCAGTGATTCATTATCCACTGATTCAATTATCCACAGGACACAAAACAGCATACCTACCATAGAGTCTTCCTAGAAAATGTGCCCTCTCTAGCCATTTTCTAGGTCTTCCAAGGCAACTCTTATTTTAAACCGGAAGACCCATTATTTTCAATGGTGTTCACTATTATCCCTGGTTTTCGATATCCACGCTCTCACCCCCAGAATCAATCCCCAGCAGATAAGGGGGCCCTACTATAGTGAGATGCAGTGATGCCAGTGAAGCAGTGAATTTACCACATCTAATGTCTGTCTCTTCCCTCTTATTTTTCTCAGATATGGTGGGACACTGCAGAACCTCACCCTCAAATTGCCTATAACGGTCAACAAATTTTTCCAGGCAACGGAGATGCAATCACAAGATTTTTTCCAGCGCTGGAAACAGCTCAGCCTGTAAGTGTGGTTGTATATATGTATGGATTTGGGCAGTAATACCAGCTTTTCAAAGTGAGAGCTCATAAATTGTAGTTTCTACATTTGTAGATAGGCAGAGAGAGAAGGGTGAATAGTCAGAGAGAGAAGCGGATTGTGACATTTTCCTCAATAACGTAATGGAACTTCCCCCACCGTCTTTTGCACCCCAGCTCCCAATCATCCTTCCAAAATATACTGAAATATACTGAAACAGCAAAGTATACAGAATTAAAGTTCTGGTTATTTCTGTGTCCTATTTTCAACTGATTTTTGCCCCCAAACACAGCCATATAGCCTCCAACAGGGGCAAAAAGCAGCCCTTATCATAGTTACTGACTACTGGCCTAGATGCTACTATGCTATACCTTTTCACTGTTTACTGACCCTGTAGTGCAGGAATGGGCAACTGTGGAAGGCTAGGGGGCCTCATTGGTCCCCCAGGACATCTTGGAGGGCCTCCCCCACCTCTGCAAAAAATAAAAATAATATCAAAAGAGGTGTGGTTTTTTTGCCCCCAAATACCTCTAGGGGGCATGGAGAGAGGAAACTTACCATATCTTGGGACCTTCCTGGGCCTTTTTTAAACAACAGGAAATAAGCATAAGTCACTTCATATTCACTTCTTTCAAAAAAGACTTCTCTGGGGCCTATATTAGTCCAGGAGGGCCACAAAATATGAAGAAAATGCCCCACACACCCCTAGGGGGCATTATAGGGCAAAAATATTTTGAAAATTTTAACAAATTTCTTTTTTTATCTTGAAGGGGGGCGGTCAGGGATTCCAAATGTTGTGGAAATACCATCCACACACCCCAGAGGGCATTTTGGAGCAAAAAAAATATGTTTTCATGATTTTTTTTTTTGCCCGGGGTGTGTGTGCGCGCATTCAGCCTATGGGCTGCACCCCTGCTCTAGTAGAATCCAAGAGAAGCACCCAGCAGCTGGCTGTCACAACTCTCGCGTGGGGCAAAGGTCCTGAAAATTTCTCATTTGAGCTTTAAGATGTGTTTTTCCTCACTCAAGGTACATCTTGAAAAGTGTTACGGTGACATAGTAGCTATGGTGTGTAGGGAGTGGCTGAAGTGTGGACAACACAAGGTTGTGTGTGACAGGCAATTAGGTAAAGTAGGCACTGGATCACCAGTTTCATTCCCTCCTCAATTCGCTCTGTAGGCCACAGCAAGAAGCTCAGAAAATCTTCAAGGCAAACCATCCCATGGATTCAGAAGTGACTAAGGCCAAGGTGAGCAACCTCTATTGTATCTTCCACCATACTGCCTCTCACAAATTGCTTGTTGGATTTCTGTGAAAGAGAACTGTAGGTCATAGGGGAGTCACTGTGATGAGTCAACTAAAACTTTAATTGCAGATAAAAATTTCTTCAAATTAGTTGGGGACCTGAGGCAAAGATGTTGGAACTTCTTTTCTGAAGGAACTTCTCAGATGGCTTTTCCCCAGCTTGTATTTAAAACTAACTGAACAAAAATAACCATTTTCTTCTTACAAGAACAAGACACTTGAGGCCAGCATTAGATAGACTTAGCATCCACTTCCTTTTAAAAACCTGTCTCTTCCACAGTGGTGATAGGTGTTGAGCTGGTTTTATTTCTGAAGTAATTTTGATTCTGGTGCATTAATTGAATGGCAGCATATTTGGTACTTTGTTTTAAATTTTGATTCAGATTCAAGTTGTACCGTTTTCCTTTTACCTTTAAGTTTTAGTTGCAGCCTAACACTCTTTGTAGCCCTCACTCTTTATGTCTAACAGAAGACACTTTACCTTCATTTTATCATCCTCACAAAGACATCATTTCCAGGATTTAGCCATCTGTAAGTTCATATAAGCAGTAAATTCAATTGGCCCCCTCCCTGCTCTCCTTTCAATGACAGGTGAACACATTTTTATTTAGGCAGGCTTTTGAAATGTGAATTTTAATTGTGGAATTATGTAGTGTGAGTGTGTGTTGATTTTTGTGATGTCTTCTAATGTTTTTAATTTTTATTGAAATGTCTTAATCTACATTGTGTTTTTAACTGTTACGTTTTCTTAATTGTAATTACTTAATTCTTTAACTTTTGTAATGTTTTAGCTGCCTTTTTAAAATTATTGTAAGCCACCTTGAATCCCATCCTGGGAGAAAGACAGGATATAAATACAATAAATAAATAAATAAATAAAGTTTTTGTTTAGAAATAGACGCAACAAATGGATTGTTAATTTGGTATCATCTTGTCAGAAATGGGGTTCCCTTGACAGCTATTGTAAAGTTAAGTTCATAGTGAAATGTGACAGTGTGCAATGTTCAGTTATTTCCTCCCTCCATTCTCTGCCTTGGCAGGGTTTCCTCTGCTCATTTAATGGTGACTAGAATTTCTTTAGTCTGGCTGCATTCCTACACATACTCCTCTAGCAATAAGCAGTAATGAACATAGAGACCTACTTCCAAGCTAACATGCATAGGATTATGCCGTAAGCTACAGTCCTGTGCCTACAGAAAGTTACCTTTTCAGATAACAACACCCATTAATTCTGCCAGCATGCCCAATGTGCCTCTGAGAGTTGCAGTCCAAGAAGTAATTTTTATAAAGTTTGGCACTTACCTGTGCCTACATTCCACAGAGCTTAATTTTCTTCTGATTTAATAGACATAGTGGTATTCTTCAAATTCTTTAAACCAGGTAGGAGTCATGTCCTAGGCAGCATGACCAATGGTGAAGAATGCTAAGAGTTTCAATCAACATCATCTGGAGAGCTACCTGATTCCCACTCCTGATTTTAATGAAAGGGTTTGACAAATAGCATAGTTTTGATTTGAGGTTTTCAGATCATTTTATTTTATTTACCAGAGTAGCAATCAAGACAAATATAAGGCTTTTGTGATTCGTGTCAGTAGACAGAGTGTAAAATCTTCAAGTTTGTCTTTTCCATGTTTGGATATCCTATTCTTATGAAAGTTGTGCAAAGCCCCGCACATTCTCGGGTCTTGGCCTGCTGGGGAATGGTCATAGTGCCAGCAACCACAGGTTTTGCATAGTTGACTATAGTACAGAACTCTTTGTATGATTTTTGCAGAGATCATGCTTCCTTCCTCTTTTGCCTCTTTCCCCATCGACTCCCTTCCTCAGGGAAGGGTACAGCTGGCAGTAGAATTCTTCCCTGCAAGCCAGTCAACCAACCCAGCTAAGTGCCAGTCTCTTCTTCCCACAGCTCTTAGGGTTTGGCAGTGCACTCTTGGACAAGGTGGATCCAAACCCAGATAACTACGTAGGCGCCGGAATCATCCAGACAAAGGCATTGCAAGTTGGATGCTTGCTGCGGTTGGAGCCCAATGCCCAGGCGCAAGTGAGTGGGCAAGAACTCCTGATTCCTTTGGCACAGTGGGGGATTGGGGGGAAATGAGCTCTCGGAGGAAGCAAGGGGGGTGCAGGGGATGCTGGAACACTGTGGCATGGAGGTGGTGGGGATCTGGACTGCAGATTTCTCCAAAGGCAGCCTGAAAACAGATGAAACTATAAAAGGGGGAAACCTGAGCCACCCCAGAGTGCCTATACTGACAATAGGAACACTTCTTGCCTTGGCTATTTACCTGTTTTTCCTCTTCTTCCCTGCAGATGTACCGGCTGACCCTCCGTACCAGCAAGGAGTCTGTTTCAAAGCACCTTTGCGAGCTGCTCTCTCAGCAGTTCTGAGGCATTCGCCGCACCAGAGGAAGGAGGGGGGAAAGGCTATTCCTGCACATTGGATGCCTGTGTCCGTCCCCTCCCACCTCTCTCCCAAACCAGGGGCCTCCAGAAAGACTGTACTGCTCCTTGCCTGTTGTCGTGATAACCTTTGTGTTCTCATTGCCTAGCCCGGGCCAGCACCAAGTGGGGGAGCAAACATGTGGTCCCTGGGTTGGCCAAAGTAGAATTGGGAAGGGATGACTTGTATGTCAGTGTAAGGCATTCTTCCAGGAGTAGTCTTCCCCTTGGCAGGAGGAGGGCTCTTGGAAGATAAGCCAGGACCTCTCCCTCCCCATAAGCCTGGTCTGTTCTAACTCAGGATGAGGCTGAGATTTGTGGTCTTAACCCCCCCCCCCCATTGTATGATTTAGTCTGGCATTTTGGTTTTGTTTACAACTGTTTACCCCTGCTTTCCCATCCATGGCCTTCCCCTTTCTGTTGCAGAGGTGGAATACACCTTGCTTCTGTCTAAGCTTGCTTGGGGGAGGAACATGTGTGTGTGTGTGGAAATGCTTTGTAGGGAATTGTTTTGTTTCTTTGCCTTGTGTATTTTCCGAGGGGGGGGCGTGAATTCTTCTTTCCTTTGTCATGGACCATTCCAGTGTTATAGTTGCGTGTGTTTGTGGGGAAGCAAAATCACTCAAGAGCAGGGCTGGCCAGTCCCCTGGTCTCTCACCTCTAGAAGGAAAACTGCACGAAGGTGGAGAAGACTGGGGGGAGGGGGGAGAGAAGCCTGCCAATTCTTCTCCTAACTCATTTCTCCCACCCCTGGAAAGGGTGTTTTAATTGGAACCTCAAGCAGCTGTAAGCTTGGGGGAGATTGACTCTAAAATGCTGCCCCCTATGGATTTGGGGGGAGAAGGAAGGGGGTTCAGTTCATGCTAGTTTGGGGGTGTCCCAGCTTCCCATGCTGGCCCGGGCTCCATGTTACTCTGCTGTGTAGGTGTTATCTAGCGCATCTTAGTTTATCTGGGTTTTGAATGCCTGTATCTTATCTCCATGTGACTCTAATAAAGCCGTGAGGGCGGGGGAGAGCCAGAATCAAGCCAGGCTGGGTCACCCCCACAACGCTGACTGACTTGTTGTGTGCTGCTCTTTGTATGTAGATACATGAGGTAAGTCAATGGACCCCACATCTGGAGCAAAGACAATCATCTCTGGATGAGGAAATGCTGTGAATTTCTGAAACAGGTCCCAATAGTCATTACAAGGTGGCTTCTACTGGTCTGGATGGTTCTGATTTATTTTGTTCAGCTGGAACCATTACATTTCTTAAGGGGTGGCTAGCTCTGACACTTGTTGAATGGGACTCAACTTGAGCTGCATGGAATTGGTAGCAGAACAGATATGCCAAGAGGTGGCAACACGTGGCAAGCACAGTGTGGCAATTTTGTTATTGTGTGTATAGTATGGAGCATAGGGTACTTTTTCCTGGAGCACGTGCTTCTCTGAAGGCAGATCTTAAAAACACAGAGAAGACAGCTTCACCAGAAGGCCTAATACACATGTACCAGAAGAACCTCTGTAATCTCTCCCTGTTGTGAACAGTCTGAAACAGTGGGTTAAAAAACTGCTTAAAGGGGAAGAGCCTGCATTTGCTTTCTCAACATTTACAATTTCTGATGGGTGTTACATTGTGCAACAAGAAACCCCCAAATTCAGTTGTGTGCATTATGCAAATATTCTGCGTAAAAAATATTTTGTCTGCATGCCTCTTGTTTTGACTTTTACATTTAAAGGGTTTGTAGAAACTGGCAGGAAGCAGAACCAGAACCATGAATTGTTAGCATTAAAAGAACAATAGAAGAAAGGAATTTTGTGTCTGCAGACAAAAGATTTTCTGATGAATCTTTTCTCCACAGCTTTGGAATGTTACTGTTTCCCCTTGTAGGATTGATCACAGACTGCTGGCATGCAGAACTAGAAGATGTGAAATCAAATATTCTTGTGTTTTTATATAGAAAAATACAGATTCAAGTACCTGGATGCTTATATGAAGATAAAACTACAGCCCCTCTACATAGTGGCCTCTTCCAGAGGCACCCTTGCAGTTCAGCTTCAATTATTTTCACCTGTCATATTGCTGCTCACTTTGTTGGAACCACCAAACAGAAGGCATTACAGCTGAAACCCAGCAATTTGGTCTGTTATGTAGGTGACAAATGTAGTGTGGTAGATATTAAAATTGGATAACTTGATCCCTGGAATACTTATATTTCCCACCTCTATCCAATAGCATTTTGGAAGTACAACAGCAGCGTAACATTCATCAAAATGGCAGCATTCATTCTTCACCAGTGCCATTCACATTCTTTTAAAAAGCTATCCAGGCTGCATGGTGTATTTCAGTACATTGGTTAGACGTATGCTCCTAGTCACCTACAATGAGACTTGTAGCCAAAGAATATGCCTATGAGGCAATCCACTAATGGCTCAATGTAACCAGCTTTTCCTTTTATGGGCTGTTTCTTTCCCTAGGATATTATGTAGCAGACTTTGGAAACACTACTTTAAACACAATTCCCAGATTCCTTCCACCCAAATTGACCAGTGGCTGAAGCTTTGGGAGCTGTAGCCCACAAAAGTAACTTGTCTAAGCCCTGTTCTGAAGTATTAAAAGAGCTAGGTTTGCCTTCCTTTTCAATGTTAAAAGGATGACATGTATGACAAACTAACTGTAGTTTAGTGTCTTCTTATTGCCCCACCTTCCCAAAATAGCAGCCTAGATGCTCTCCGGCCATAAGGAAGGCTGGCTGTTTCTGAGAATTGTCTGCATTTTTGGTAAGGAATTATTTTCAAATTCTTGTACACAGGATTACAGCCTAAATCCAAATTAATTCTACTAATCCCAAAGAAATCAGTGCTGATATTTCAGGGTTTAGTATTTGTATACTGTTATAGTGTTTCACAATTCAAAGTGTTTTGGCATTTTACCAATGGCTTACAACAGCTTTGTAAAATAGCTGTAAAATAATTATTATGGTAACAGGTTGAGATAATGGCTTGCTTGACTTCTTTAATAATGAAAGCAGGGCCTGAATCAGACCTATCAGCTCTGTTTTGCCATCTGTAACATGAATGTCAAGGGAATAAAGGTGAGAGCAAATGCAAAATGCCACAAAGAGTTGACAGTGAAATGTAATACAGTACTATATTTCAGTTACATGAACTATCATTGAACACAAGGCATGAAGAGTCTGCTATTGCTACAGATTTAGTGAAGATCAATCCCAGAATGTTCCCTGAGGCAAATCCAAACCCATGCTGCAAGTATGGTATGTTAAGTCATGTGGCTTAACACATACATGTTTAGACAACAGTTGGAGATGCACAATTATGAACTTTTTTTTTTTTTTTTAAAGGGAGGAGAGATGTGAAGCCAAAACTTGTAGTCCATCATTTGCCCAACTGCCTCCCTCTTAAATAAAGGCCCAAGGGTGAATGGAATTCTAATACTGTGAAAGTTAATCCACAAATCCAGGCTGTCCTGTTGCAGGGTAATCACATCTTGCACAAAATGTCCAGGGGCTTCATCTCGCCACCTCCATTCTGTAGGCTGATGAGAGGAGCTCAAAGCAGTTGGCTGCAGAATTCAGTAAGAAACCCCTTTGCATCATCACTTTCAGAGGGCCGAGTCCTCAGCTGTGAGGGCCTGTAATGTGCATGTTGCAAGGGAACGCAGAGCAAAAGTTGGTACATCTGGCTTCATGAGCAGAAAGAGCTGGTGCCGTTTCCCATGGATTGCATAGGCCTTGTGTGTGGTGTAGACCATATAGCAGTGCTGAGGAGAATGAGAGAAGCCAGCCTGGAACTCCTCCTGCAAAGGGACTGAGGAAGAGACAAGATGGTCAGGTTCTCTGGGTTACAACAGAGGCTGAAAAAAAGATGAGTCATTTTGCCTACTTTACCCAATTTTATTCATTAAACAAGCAGCAAACAGCTTTTAGTCTTTCAGGTTGCAGTGGGGAAAAATGTCCCCATCTTTGGGCAGTCTCTGGTTGGCTATGTTTCAATGTGTAAATAGTTTGAACAATTTTAGAAATTACACAATAATGTTGAGTCTCTGAATGCCAGGAAGGAGCTGACCAGGGAAGTCAGAGATCATGAAATGAAACTCTTCATTTAAGGTGGATGGACAATTACTAGGGAGGGACCGTACCAGTCCCTCCAAATGAAACCAGAAGTGAACCAAAGGTTTAAAAGAACAGGGCACATCTTATGTTAGCGACTCACCTACAGAGAACCTCCTACAGGCAACCTCCTTCCCATCCCCTTGATCAATTTTTTTTTTTTAAAGCCCACTGAGAGATTCTAAGAACTTCAAGAACATTATCCTGCCCGATTCCCAGTCCCTTCTGCTGCCTTAGTTAAGGGCAGAGTCTCCTTGCTTTTTTGGCTTATTATTTCTAGTTTCTCTCCACATGAGACATTGTTCTCATTGGAGATTTTCAAGTTTGCTTACAGTCAGCAATTATCAGTTGAACATGTTACTCCCTGAGTTTGCTTATGCCCCAAGAGTTTTCTTGGAACTGATGATGTCTGGTAGTGCATCTCCACCGTGACAGCATTCATATATAATAACTCTGAATTACAGTGCAAACAGATGACCAAAAGGAGGCGGCACCAGAAACGTACTTGCATTCTCTTCGGGCTTCTCAGAGGGAAAGTACAATGAAATGGCTAAGGCATAGAAGGAGCGGAGGGCACAGAGCCGATCCTTCAGGGGCATTTCAGATCCTGGAAGATACGGAAAGCGATGAGGTAGTCTGCGTGAAGAGCTTATGGAGGTATTCAGCTAAGCAAGAGTTTCTAAAAGAGCATTGATAATGATGAGTTCTCTCCTTCACTTCAATTATGCTTGTGTCATACCTTCAGCCCAGCTACCATGAGGATGCACTGTGAAGAGACTTTTCCGTTGCTCTTGGTTGATCAGCAACAGCCTGTAAAAAATTATGAATGGCAAGTGTGTGAAAGTAGTGGCTCAGACTAGCAGCCACATTTTGAAAGGAAGAAGTGGGGGAACAAACACGAACCCCAGTGCCTTGTAGGGCCTCAGTTCCTGCAAAGTCATCTCCATCATAGAAACATAGACTTACCCAAGGATCTCAGGGGCGAGAGCAATGCCTGGAGGCAGGCATTGAAGAGGGGCTCTGGCACTTGCCTTCAGAAGATCCAGCAGTGGCTGCCAAAATTGCTTCACTAGCTATGGAAAGAAAGAAAAGTTTGTCAGTGGTTTCTAATTCCAGCTCCTTAAAGTGGATTGACAGCAGCCTTGCCATTTACATGCTAAACAAGGAAAAGACTTGCCTTCTTTTTAAAGTCCCCTATCTATGCCAGCAGCAGAGTTTGGAAAAGCTGTTGTTTGGACTTAAGCTCTTAGAAACGCCAAAACATTACGGCCAATGTCCAGGCTAGTTGAGGAATTCTGCTAGTTGAGTTGTAATAAAAAACAAAAACAAAATACTTTCCCAAGCTTTGGGTAGTGGGAGGATGAAGAGACAGCACCCAGCATGTGGGTTAGGCCTGCAACTATGGGCACAGGTTGCTGGAGGGCACTGGATCGTTCCTGATCCAAGAAACTGGCAAGGAAACGGGCTGCTTCACATCTGAGCTTTGAAAGGTAGATTCCTCTCCCCCTTACCTCATCGGTCACACACTGCAAGGAGGGATTAGGCCCACACAGCAGCACCACCTCCAAACCAGGCACAAGCTGGAAGGTCAGGAAACGATGGGGAACCTATTAGGAAAGAGGGCCATGAAGAGTCACAAAAGACAGTTTTTCATACTTCTCTCCTAACCCCACCAGTTCACCACCCACTCACCGTAGGACTGCCATGAGGAAGGTAAACAGGTAGATCACGGGAGGTGTGGGGAGGAAGTGACTGCACCAGCCACACCAGCAGCATAGCCTCCGGGGCAGCCAGCTGCCACCACTGCTCCGTTGCACACAGCACCCGTCCGCCCACAAGCAGGCTGCCAAAGCGTGACTCTGCTGCTGAGGCAAAGGCTTCCAGGCATTCCTGAATAGGGAACAAAGAAGAAAGCTCAGGTTTACCTATACACCTATACACAAGGTACAGGTCCACTGCCTACTAGCTAGAGCTGTGCCAGGTACTCACAGGTGGGAGCAGCAGGCCACAGATACAAACCACTCCATGCTGTTATGAACTGCTGCTCTGTATCAGCAAATCTTTACCCTGATTACATTGTTTAATGCCACAATCAGTGAAATGTTATAGGAATACACAATATGCCTTCCCTGCAAGTTGTGAAACCATCATCAGCATGGAGTGTCCACAGTTTTTCTGAATGCCTCTTGTCTACCAGAAAATAGACAAATACTGTATGACTGGTGACTGGAGAAACCATGATGCATTTCAAAGGATTATGTAGATACTGTATAAAGAATAATTTGGAGAAACCTCCAGACTTTTGCTGAATGTGGGTCACCAGATAAAACACACTAGCAACCATGTTTCTCTAAAGTGTAAAAAGGAGGAAAGGAGGGGAAGAAAAAAAGTGTGGCAGCACCTTTAAGACTAACTGGTTTTCATTTTTGCATGAGCTTTCATGGATAAACAGTAAAACCAATTGTTTAAATGTAGTACAGAGTCTCTCTCTGGCTTTTCTTCGTAAACGAAGATTCAGGAAGCACTCATCCCACACTTTCTGCAAGCGCGCTGATGACTAAAAAGGCCAATCCAAGATAAACAAGTCCGGTTGCAGAAAGCACAGCAGAAGGTCTCCTTGGGTGATGTTTCCGGGTTGTGATTCTTTCTGCGTTGTCGTTTCTCTTCAAGACTTGTTTGGTGTGAGCTCTCAAATAAGGCTGCAGCATTGTGGATAGTGCGTCTCCATGCCTCCCACTGTGAGGCCAGGGTGGACCATTGTTGGTGATCAATTTGGTCAAGCCTGAGATGTTGTTTCAGGGAGTCCTTGTATCACTTTTTTGGAGCGCCCCTCTTATGCTGACCCGTGGCAAGTTCACCGTAGAGTATTATTTTGGGGAGGCGATGGTCCTCCATCCTAGCAACGTGCCCTGCCCAGCGCAGCTGTGTTCTCAATATCATGGCCTCAATGCTGGTGAGCCCTGCTTACTCAAGGACAGCAACATTCATCACATAGTCAGTCCAGAGTATATTTAGCATTGTGCGTATAGAGCGCTGATGAAAGCGTTCGAGGAGTCGTAAGTGGTGGTGATAGGTGACCCATGTTTCAGACCCGTAAAGGAGAATAGAAAGTACAATGGCTCTATACACACTGATTTTTGTGCTTCGCCTCAGGTGTTTGTTACTCCAGACTCTTTTGTAAAGTCTTCCAAATGCGCTATATGCCTTTGCTAATCTGTGATCCATCTCTTTGTCATCTTGGCATCTGAGGAGATGATGCTTCCCAGGTAATGAACTGCTGAACGGACTTGAGCACAGATTTGCCAATGGCAATGTGGGGATGGTGGTGTTCGTCCTGTGGTGCAGGCTGGTAAAGAACTTCCGTTTTCTGCAGGTTGACTTCCAGCCCAAACAGCTCTGCAGCTGTTGCGAAGCAGGATGTTAGGCGCTGCAGAGCTGCTTCTGTGTGGGCAACAAGGGCAGCATCATCAGCGAAGATCAGCTCACTGACCAGATAGTTTAGAGTCTTCGTGCGAGCCCTCAGATGGCTTAAGTTAAACAAGCTACCATCAGTACGGTAACGTATATAGATGCCATCTTCTTCAAGCCCTTTGGAGCATCATGCTGAAGAAGACTGTAAATAAAGTTGGATCAAGAACACAACCTTGCTTCACTCCATTAGTTATTAGAAAGGGCTCTGAAAGAGCATCGCCATATCTGACGTGACCACGCTAGCCCTCGTGTAGCAAGATAATCATTTTAAGGAATTTGGGAGGACATCCTAGTCTTTCCAGGATCTGCCACAGACCTTTTCTACTCACAGTGCCAAAGGCTTTGGTGAGGTCGACAAATGTTACATAGAGACCCTTGTTCGGCTCTCTAAATTTCTCTTGCAGTTGTCTAAGGGCAAACACCATATCTGTAGTACTCCTATTGGCTCTGAAGCCACATTGGCTTTCAGGAAAAAGTTCTTCTGCAATAGCAGGAACTAATCTGTTCAGGAGTATCCTTGCAAGGGTTTTTCCAGCAATGAGAGCAGTGTTATGCCTTGATAGTTTGAGCAATCGGATTTTGCTCCTTTTTTCTTGTACAGGGTGATGATGACTGCATCTCAGAGATCTGATGGCAGTTCCCTTTTTTCCCAGCAATTCACAAGGAGTTCGTGGAATTTATCGTGGAGTACATGACCTCCATATTTCCAAACTTCAGGTGGAATTCCACCAATCCCAGCTGCCTTGCCGTTTTTCATCTGCTGTATGGCCTTAAGGGTCTCTTCCAAAGTGGGAGCTATGTCCAATTCATTTTTCATCGTTTTTTGTATCATATGTTGGATAGTTGAGCCTTGGACAACTCGGTTGTCACTAAAGAGACTTTGAAAATGTTCAGCCCATCGATTCAGGATGGAGGCTTTATCAGTAATTAATGTTTGACCATCTGTACTGTATACATTTGTGGCAGGGGGATAAATTTATTTGCTCTTCCTACAATTTGATATGTGCTATCCTATGCCAGCAGTGTCCCTCTACACTGGACAAACAAAACAGTCTCTACAAAAGAGGATAAATGGACAGAAATCTGACATTAGAAATGGCAATACCTAAAATCCAGTTGCAGAACATTTTAATGTATGTCCTCCTGGACATACAATAAAGGTTTTACAGGCCGTGGTCCTTGAACGAGGAAATTACAAAGGAAGACTAGAAAGAGAACCATTGAATTGAATTATATCCACAAATTCCAATTAATTAGCAGAGGTATGGACAAAGACAACAACTTCATGGCACAAGGAATCTTCTCACAGAGAGTTTTGAGCCCAGGGAGACTGGCTGTTCGTAAGCAGATGTATTGCTTTCACACAATACTAACTGACCACTGTAAAGATCTGAAAGATCTCCATCACCTCACCCAGCCCTTTGAAAATTTAGGGCAAGAGACATGATTTGCATCTTTCTAGAGCCTATCACATTCCACCCACTCCCACATCTATATAAATATGCTTTATACCTGAGCCTTTAATACCCATGAAAGCTCATGCTAAAATAAAAACCAGTTACTTTTAAAAGTTCTGTCACATGTCTTTTCCCCCTCACCCTTCCTTCCTCCCCTATATGCTGCAAGAGATTAACACAGCTACTTATTTGAAATCTCTTTTCTAGTTACTGAAAATGTGTTGGATTGTCATTTGCAATAAAAATCAGCAGGGCAGGGGACTATGAAAAAAATTCTTGGACTTGGCCCTTCAGTGTGCAGTCCTCAGTGTCTGCATGTAGATATGGATGATACTGAGAGACAGCACCAAAATACATGAATCAAGCCTTAGCTAAACTCTAGGCAACATAGCAAAAGGAGAGGAGTACTGGAGTACAGTCTAACAATACAAGGAGGGCTCCACTTTGCCCAAATCCTGACATAGCGTATTACTAAGTAACATAAGCAAAGGCTAAAACTTGAGTTTCTTCCTCCAAGAGCTTACTATTTAAATGCCAACAGTGGAGGAAGTCAATAGAAGCCAGGAACAACTAGAGAAGATAAAGTTAATGAAGCAACAAATACAATTTGGAGGGAACGGGGATTATTTGTCTTTATCACCTCTTCCATAAAGTAGGGGGGCTGATCTATTTGTACCAGCCCCAAACAAAGTTGGGTGGGATGTGTGTGATGGAACTTGCATATGACAGAAAGAAAAAAAGTTAATGCAATACTGGGAGTTAACAATTACATATGATATAATTTTATATTTTTTACAGAAACTATTAATTTATTTCAATTACAAATATGCCCACTTCTTGTGCTAATATATAATTTGCTATATCCAAAGTATATAATATTTTACACAACCAAAACAGCTATAGTAATCAACATACAATGCTTCCTCAAGAGTAACTGATTCACAAAAAAACCTCAGTATTTAGTGTTTAACAAAACAGCTTAAGGCAGCACTAACAACTAATTTGTACAGTTTGACACAATTAGCTTAATTCAGTATATATATCATAAATAACAAAAGAGCTATTATAAATGTTCTTCAGTGTTCCAATACTCTCACAACTCTCAAACAACTTTTTTCAGTTGTTTCAATCCTTCTAAATTAATGGTTTCTGTAAAAATTATAAAATTATATCATATGTAATTGTTAACTCCCAGTATTGCATTAACTTTTCAAATAGACACCTGCCATTTAGTTTGTTGGAGAAAGAAAAAAAGGCCAACTCACCTGCAGTACTGCCCTGGAGGGTGTCATGGCACATTCCATACACTGGGTCAGGTCAGCACTGCATTTGCCTGGCTCCAGGAAACTGTCAATCAGTTTGTAACATGCCTAGAGGGTGGTACAGTTCATATTTAAACTACTAAGGATTAAAAAACCCACCTGCTATCAAACATTTATATCAGATAATAATGTTAATAAAACATTTATTATCAAACATTTAGATCAAATAATAAAAACAATTTCAGAAAAATCTGCTATGAGTTCACTATTTATAAATGCCAGTACTGCAGCCACAACATTGCAAGTTCACCCAAGGGCTCCAAGGTTCACTCAGCCTTCCATCCTTTCATAGGTCAGTAAAATGAGTACCCAACTTTGGGGGCAATTAGCTAACACACATTGGAAACTACTTAGTGCCAGCACGCTATAAAGCAGTGTAGATGTGTAAAGTGCTATTGCTTAACAATTTGTAAGCCGTTCTGAGAGCCTTTGTGGCTGAAGAGTGTGGTATAAATACCTAAATAAATAAATAAAGTTGTCTTACATGCTTCCAGAAAGCACTCCGGCTCAGGTTGAAGGAAGGGGGCTCCAAATGCAGATGGTAGACACCAGAGATGCCTCTCTACCATCAGAATTTGATGCAAAAATAGCAAAAGCAAGAGATCCCATCAACCCTCCATACAGTCTCTAACACAGCAGTCTCTAAGTGGGCCCCAGTCCTAACACAAAATCTCCCCTAGATTTTATATTCCTATGTTCAGTTCTCACAAATGTACCTTGCACCCACACTCCCCTCCGCTCCCCTCCACAACACTTTTGTCAAGTGTTACCTTCAGATCCTTTTTGAGACGTTCGATATTACGGGCATTTACCAGTTCCTCCAAGCCTAATATCAGCACCTGCAGTAAAATGCATGACAAACAAATCCCTCTGGTTATTTACCAAAGGGCAAATAACCCCCTAAGGGTAAAGAGCCCCCTTCCTCCACCCTACCACAAAGAAACACAGCAACCAGTTCCCACAAATGCCTAAGAAGTTTCTAGACCTAGATTTAGGAGCCAGAACGCTTGCAATCTCTGGCATCAAATATATGCTCCCTTTCCTCATCCATCTAGAACCATCTAGCGCCTCCTCCCCCCTCCTGTTTCACACTCATTATTACAATCCAATCTAGAATGTCCATTTCATCTATAAGTAGATCTTAGAAGAATCCACACAACCCTAGTTTAATTAACTTTAACTCTACCTACAGTACTATTCTAACTGAATGTGCAAAATAATGGTCAAAGTGTGCAATGGGATAACTAACGCCCTGCAAGCAAGCATCACTTATTTTGCAGGTTCATCAGGGAAGGAGCTGGGAAATCAGCATTCTTTAGAAGTGTGATTGTTTTAGTGGGGGAAACAGGAGGTGGGGCTTTACCATCCCTTAGTCTTAGCCCAACAGGCTAAGTGAAAGTACTGGGTTGTTTTCTGTTACTTTGTATTACTAGAAGTTGCTCCATGCCCATGTCACAATTTTAAAAACCCCTACTGATTCATGCAAATTCCTACTTTATACCTACAAAACTTAGCATAACTTAAAAAAAAAACAACACCACAGAACACAGCTAGGTCAAATAGGAACACCCTCCCCCCTCGATTCAATGGAGATACCTACTCCTCTCAAAATCATCCCAATAACTGAGTTTGCCTCACAGTTTTGCAGACGTAGACTGAAATGGCATTCCATCTCCTTTGACTACTCACCATGGCATTGAAGACATTCTCAAGGAGCCTTCCAAGGCTGAAGTCACTGGTACCTTCATCCGAGGACAAGACAATGAGGGTGATACTGGAAACATAAAACAAAACACACCACAGAACATGGCAGGTATGCACACACGTGTATGCGAGTGACTGAGACTAAATCCATGAAAGGTGCAACACCTTTGCAAAGAATAGTTATGGAATAGTCGGTCCTATATCCTGTGGGTTTTCAGACTGTATTGAGAGGCACTTTAGTGTTCCTCTGAATTAATTCCTCAGTGAGAAGACTACTGATAAAAATAAGCTAGCTTGACCTTTGCTACTGATCATACCCTGTAAGGTACAATAGCAGGACAGTGCTGGATGCATTTTGATTGCATGTTTAGTTCAAGTGGGGAAAAACAAGTCTGGGAAGTGCCAATGTCAACCAACTGTGGCTAACATCAAGGTGGTAGAGGGCAAGAAGAGAAGCAGAGTTTAACAGCTCCACTAAAGAGACCAACAACTTTTTAGCTCATCTTTTTTACTTGTTTCTATTTCAAGTGGACACTATAAAATCTTTGTAACTGAGAATTAGTGCATAGGTTTTTTTTTCATCCCTTCTTGCAATCTCTCTTCTTTTCATGTCATATCTTAAATTGAAAGCTGAGGACAGGGCTGTCATATCAGGGATCTCTTAATGCCTCTCTGGGACCCCTTTTGCAGCTGAAGCATGTGGCAAAAAAGATACTGCCTATACTGTTGAACATCTGTCTACTACAGTACTAAGATGTTGAAGTACTCAATTTGTTATCTTGGAAACAGAGAAAAATATTTAAGCTCAGTAAACAACAAAGATAATTCATCTAATGGTTAAGGAAATAAAGAGTACTGAAAAGATCAATAAAACAAAGCTCCCTTTTACTTATCTCTTTTTCCTTCTCTTTAGCATTTTTGCCTTTAATTTCAGAGCATATCTTTACAACCATGAAGGCAAGAAAGAAGTAAAGTCCTCTGTTTCTAACAAGCTCCACATAGATTCTGAAGACACTGATCAGTTGCTAGGAATATGACAATTCCAGGAGTAAAACCTGGCATGAATCCCTGCTCACCTGTTGTGAAACACTTTCCACATCACGCGAGTATTCTCTGTACAAGCAGCTGTCAGCAGAACATCCAGGTTGGCCCCAAACATATGAACCCCGTTTAGGGAGCCAATCACAGAGAATGGCAGCTAGGTTGGGGGAAGGAGGTTAATATTAGCATAATGCATATTAAGCTGCCATATGTATCAGTTTGATTGATCTGCCTATTCTATCGCAGCTCCCAAATCCACACAACCCTTAGCCCCCTGGCCAAAACCAGAATATACTTCCCTTCACCACAGGCCCAGAAAAACAGTATATTAGAGCCAATGTTCTTTTCCCCTCTAGCTGCTCTTCTGCAGTTTCCCATTGGCATGATATTCTTCCTAGGAAGTAGAAGGTGGAACTTTCCAATGACTTAATCCTTTGTCACAGAAACACATCTGTGCATCCCTTCAACTGTAGACAACACAAAACAACTCAGGTCTGCCTTTGTTTCTGAAAAGCCCTGTTTGGGCTCCACTTCTGTTGAAAATCATATGGAATAATCTTATGAAGGCTGCAATTGTATGTGCTTTTAAATGGAAGTAAGTCTCACAGTATAAAAAGGTGGAATTACTTCTGAATAAGAAATCATGAAATTAAGAACAAATGACTGACAGCTGTCCTCCAAGATATTAGGCAGGGAGAAGCCTTTTCATAGTCTGCTACCTGGCACTGATGGACTATGCTAATGACTAAACATGCGCCCCTTCTGAAAAGCATGAACTCTACAGATTAACTAGGGATGCTCGTCCCCACAAATACACAAAACTGCTTAATCAGCCCACAGATCTATCTAGGCCAGTATTGTCTACTGACTCACTGACAGGGTTCTCCAAGTAGAAGTGTCCCTCAAAAGTATTCACAGGGCAAAACATGCACTATACCAGTGGTTCTTAATTTGTGGTTTGTGGACCCCCAGGGTCCGCAATGTCCTCACAGGGGGTCCCTGAAGGCTTGAAAGCTGCTTGGCCCACCTCCTTCCTGCAGTGGAGTGGCCGCATGACAGGAGCCAAGGCAAAGGCTGGCTGGCTGGCTTGGCCTGCGCATTGCTGTTCAATCCACTCCAGCCACAAATTTGCAGGAAGAAACAGGAGATAAGTCCTCCTTTCCCTTCCAGTGCCTCTGAGACAAGGTTTAATGGATGGTGCATTTGTATTATTAGTGTTGTTCTTGTTGTTGTTTTAAATCTTGAGGCTTTTCCTTAGGTATTTATACCCTGCTCTTCAGCCATAAAGGCTCTCAGAGCAGCTTACAAATTGTTAAGAAATACCACCGCTTTTATAGTGTGCTAGGCACTCTCCAAGTAGTTTCCAATGTGTGTTAGCTAATTGCCCCCACAAGCTGGGGTACTTATTTTACCGACCTACGAAATGATGGAATGCTGAGTGAACCCTGGAGCCCTTGGGATCAAACTTGCAATGTTGTGGCTTGCAGTATAGGCTTTCAACCACTGCACCACCAGGGCTAAGTCTTGGGGGTCCATGGCAAGAAAAGATATTTAAAGGGGGTCCCTGGTAAAGAAAAGGTTAAGAGCACTGTTCTATAGGGTTAAGTAACAGGGCTGTTCAACACAACCTGTTTCAGGGCTTGGTGTAACTGTATTATTATTGTTGTTATTACGCCGAACAAATCTTGAAGAGAAACGTCAATGCAGAAAGAATCACAAACCGGAAACATCACCCAAAGAAACCTTCTGCTGCGCTTTCTGCAACCGGACTTGTCTATCTCGGATTGGCCTTTTTAGTCATCAGCGCGCTTGCAGAAAACACGGGATGAGTCCTTCCTGAATCTTCGTTTGCGAAGAAAAGCCAGAGAGAGAGAGATTATCATCATCATCATTAGGTATTACTGTTATTTTAAATGTTGAGTTAAGTCTTGGTGGTCCGCAGCAACAAAAGACATTTAATGGGGGTCCCTGGTAAAGAAAAGATTAAGAGCCACTGATCTAGGCCAGTGCTGTAGGACCCCCGTATCCACTGATTCATTATCCACTGACTTGATTATCCACAGGACACAAAACAGCACACCTACCATAGAAAATCTTCCCAGAAAATGTGTCCTCTCTAGCCATTTTCTAGGTCCTCCAAGGCAACTCTATGTAATTTTAAACCGGAAGTCCCATTATTTTCAATGGTGTTCGCTGTTATCCACGGTTTTTTGTATCCACGGCCCTCTCAGAACCAATCCCCAGTGGATAAGGGCGAGTCCTACTGTATTGTCTACTGACTCGCTGCCAAGTAGACGTGTCCCTCGAAAGTAGTCATGGGGGCAAAGCATGGACTATACCCTCTAGAATTGCCCAGGCTGAGGGCTGTATGTCATGGGAGGAGGGACTCAAATCTGGCCGAAGAAACAGGGAAGGAAGGGAGAGATATAGATGCCCCCGCCTCACCTGCTGCTTGGCGGAGCCTCCCCGGCTCCTGCAGAACAGGGGGACTCCGCTGCTGGCGGTGAGGCAGAGCAAGGTCACGGAGCCTCCCGCCTCCTCCCACATCCTAAGGCCCGGGGCTCCCCTCCCGTCCTGGGCAGGCGAAGCGAGCTCCTCCGGCGGCTCTACTCGCCACCCTTCTTGCTCAAGACCCCCTCCCACGCCTCACGGCGGCCATCTTGGGGAGCCGCGAGGCACGCCGGGACACAAGCGACGCCGTTGCTATGGCAACCGGAGCGCCTAAAAGATGATTGGCTGTTTTCATTTTTCTTTCCCCGCCCACTTTTTTTCCCCCAGAGAAGGAAGGAAGGAAACAGTAATTCTCGCCTGTTCAGAGAGGAGTGTGTGTGCATGTTTGCGCATGCGCAAAGAAGGCGGACTTGAAAGGAAGCGCTTCCGGAGGCGAGAGAGAGGAAGTGAAGCTGAGAATCCGGATGTCAGCACCGGGTACGGGAATGGGCGGGGGTCGAAACAGAGGAGGAGGGAGAGGAGCCAAAGTCTGTGAGTGATATTTTGGGGAGGTAGAATTGGATGGTGGGGGAGAGAAGAGAGGCCACGACCCCAGAGCATGCTGTTGTTTCACTTCTTTGCTACATTCCTTCCTCCCCTCTTCTTCTCAATCCTTTCTCAAGGTTGTTTCTCTTCCAGCAAATTCAAAATAATACACGATGTGGAGAAATTTGGAGTTTTCCTTTTTGCCAAATGCTTGGGTCACTTAGTGAAGCTTTGGGGTAGTACATGAAAAGAGGGTGGGCAAAGTGCAGCCTGTGTGGCCACAGGGGCCATTTTTGTGCCCCCCCCCGGGCTCCTCAGTGGTAAAAAAAACAAAAAACAAAAAAACCCACCACTCCGAAAAGGACTCCTGGAAGGCTAATGTGGTGTCTTAGGAGGTTTCTGCAGTTGCTTGTAGTTCACTAGGAGTCTTAGTGGACTACAAGCTGAACATGAGTCAGCAGTGTGATGCGGCAGCTAAAAAAGCCAAAGCGATTCTAGGCTGCATCAATAGGAGTATAATGTCTAGATCAAGGGAAATAATAGTGCCACTCTATTCTGCTTTGGTCAGACCTTACCTGGAATACTGTGTCCAGTTCTGGGCACCACAATTGAAGAAGGATTTTGAGAAGCTGGAATGCGTCCAGAGGAGGGCAACCAAAATGGTGGGAGGTCTGGAAGCCATGCCCTATGAGGGAGCGGCTTAGGGAGCTGAGCATGTTTAGCCTGGGGAAGAGAAGGTTAAGAGGTGGTATGATAGCCATGTTTAAATATTTGAAGGGATGTCATACTGAGGATGGAGCAAGCTGGTTTTCTGCTGCTCCAGAGACTAGGTCACAGAGCAGTGGACTCAAACTACTGGAAAAGAGATTCCACCTAACATTAGGAAGAACTTCCTGACAATAAGAGCTGTTCAGCAGTGGAATGCACTGGTTTGGAGTGTGGTGGAATCTCCTTCTTTGGAGATTTTAAAACAGAGGCTGGATCTGTCCGGAGTGTTTTGATTGGGTATTCCTGCATGGCAGGGGATTGGACTAGATGGCCCTTGTGGTCTCTTCCAACTGTATGATTGTATGATTCATGTTGACAAAAACAAATTCGTCTTCACACAGTGCATAAGTAATTATGGAACTCACTGCCACAAGATGTTGGTGCTCTCACTTTGATGAGGTGGAGAGTAATAAGGAAGGCCCTTGCCTTCTTTCCTCCTTTGTGTACTTCCTGGAAGGTTCTGACAGATCACTGTGGGAAATAGAATGTTGGACTAGCTAGTTGGACTTTTTCTTCCAACGGCACTAGTAGTGGACAGAAAGTTGATTGGGAATTATTAAATAGATTTATGAGTTACTTATTGTAGATGAGAAAGGGTGAGGTTTTTTGCTTCCCAGTTAAATAACAATAGCATCAAAATCAGTGCTCTCACAAAGCAATGCTTGCAGAAGACCAGGAGTAGATTATTGTATAAAAGAACAATGTGGCTGGTTGTGGTACCCAAACAAATTCCTAGGTTACCTTCATTACAGAGATTAATCTGTTCTCGTTAAAGATGAGAAGGCCTGGGGCAAAAAAACTAGTTCCCCCACCTGGTCTTTTTTTCCCAGTGGAAAAAAAATGGGAAAATTAAGTGGGAAATGGATTGTGGCATGTTCCAGGTGAACTTCCTGACAGTAAAAGCTGTTCAGCAGTGAAATGCATTTGCTCAGAGTATGGTGGAGTCTCCTTCTTTGGAGGTTTTTGAACAGAGGCTGGATGGCCATCTGTTGGGAATGCTTTGATTGTGTATTCGTGCATGGCAGGGGGTTGGACTACATGGCCCTTGTGGTCTCTTCTAACTCTATGATTCTATGCTTTCTTTTTTAATGGTGAATAAAATGTTGGAGGCAAGGTTTTCATATACAGTATTTGTTTTCCCCAAAATTCTTCCTAAAAGCTATCTCTCTGGCTTTTCTTCGCAAACGAAGATTCAGGAAGGACTCATCCCGCGCTTTCTGCAAGCGCGCTGATGACTAAAAAGGCCAATCCGAGATAAACAAGTCCGGTTGCAAAAAGCACAGCAGAAGGTCTCCTTGGGTGATGTTTTTGGGTTGTGATTCTTTCTGCGTTGTCGTTTCTCTTCAAGACTTGTTCGTCGTGAGTTCTCAAATAAGGCTGCAGCATTGTGGATAGTGCGTCTCCATGCCTCCCGATGTGAGGCCAGGGCGGACCACTGTTGGTGATCAATTTGGCCAAGCCTGAGATGTTGTTTCAGGGAGTCTTTGTATCGCTTTTTTGGAGCGCCCCTCTTACGCTGACCCGTGGCGAGTTCACCGTAGAGTAGTATTTTTGGGAGGCGATGGTCCTCCATCCTAGAAACGTGCCCTGCCCAGCGCAGCTGTGTTCTCAATATCATGGCCTCAATGCTGGTGATCCAAATATGTTATAATAAGACTTTTATGAAAGACCATGTAAAGTATAGTCATTGCAATTTTTGGTCTTGATTTTCTTTTCTGTTTGTACTAATGGGAATGAGTGTTCTATGTCTACTTGGCTTTATGAAGGAGTAGAAGAAACAAAGGAATTTTCTTTGCTTGACTAATGTTGATCGTTTTGTTTGTATTTATTTCTTGCCTGTTCCTCATAAATTGGCAAAACCAAAAAAGTTCTTTACAGTTCAAATGTTTCTTACTGTGCAGGATGGACAGACACACACACAGTGTTAAAAGATTAAATTCCATTGGCAATTATTATCTGAATAAGTTGTACTTTTAGTATATCAAGCATAGGTTATGATAAACCATGTATACATCATAAGATTTATATTCCCAAGGTAACTAAGTGTCTTTAAGTTTGTAAAGGGAGCTAATATTATGTTTTCAATATTTCCAAAAATCTCTGTGGTCTCTTCTAACTCTATGATTCTATGCTTTCTTTTTTTTCTCTCTCTCTCTCTTCCCCCCTGCCCCCAATGATTTCAGAATTTTATGGTTCTAGTTTTCCCCCACCTCCATGGTCTCAATTTTGCACTTGTTTAGTTAGATTTGTGATCTTAGATTTCTGACAAAAATAAGTAGATTGCTTATGGCCCATCTCTCCTCCACACATCACTCTGTCTTTCCCTTAGCTACAAGTCCACCTCTTTTTGACTCACTTCTGTTCCTGTTATTGTCAGTTCCTTCCACCCCTTTATCTTTCACTTGTTTATATTTGACCAGAACCCACATCAGTTTAGTGTTTATATATAGTATCAAGTGCTCGTTTTAATACTGAATTAAAGTTAAATAGTTACAGATAGTTGGCCTTGCCTCTTGTTATTAATTTGTTGCTGTGCTGCTGTTGTATATCCACATCTCATCATCGATAGCTGGAGGAGATGGTGGTGCCAACGTTGGACATGCCAGCTCAGCCTATGGGAATGGTTGCTGATGTAGTTTTCGTCATTGAGGGCACTGCCAACCTCGGACCCTACTTCGAGTCCTTGCGGAAGCATTACCTTCTTCCTGCTATTGAGTGAGTGTTCTTGGCATCTTGGGATGCAACAGTGCCTTCATTTATTTTGTTGCCTAGAAAGACACAGTCATGGGAAGGAGAATGCTGAGGAAAAGTATTTTGAGGGAAGGCATCAGTTATAGTCTCAATTACCATGTTGTAACAACTTGATGTACTGTCTTAGGAAAGTCTTATAAAATGTTATGCATTTTTATATACATAACCCCTGCTTCTATTGAGTGTGACCCAATAAGCAAGTGGATTAGTTTGGACTTGAATTGGGCAATCATATTCATAGCATGATCATGAATAAATCTTCTTTCATGTCTGTAAAATCAACTATTTGACATGCTGGATAAGCAAGTGAAGTACTGTAAAGTGCATTAAATTCTAAAGATGCTACATAAATCAATAAGATTTGTTTGTGCCAGTAGGTCACTAGTTATCACAAAATGGAACAATAAGTCAGAATGTTTGTGGTTTTTCACACTCTATACTGCATCTGAAGAAGTGGTTTATATCCATGAAAGTTCATGCTCAAATAAAAACCAGTTAGTCTTAAAGGTGCTGTCACATTCCATTTGTACCCCCCCTCCCTTCCTCCTTTTTGTGCTGCAAGAGACTAACACGGTGGCTACTTTGAATTTTTTTCCCCCTAGGTATTTTAATGGTGGTCCCCCAGCTGAAACAGACTTTGGAGGAGATGTGAGTGTATGAACATGCTGTTGAAGTTGTTTGTGAATGAGGGAATTGAGTGGGCTTTTGAGAGCTCTTCTCTTTGGGTATGCCTCCTTTCTGTTCTGAGAGTTATGTGGGATGGGAAGATATATATAAAGCCAATAAATAAATAAATAAATAAATAAATCAGCTTGACAGTTACTAAAATTAATTATTATTTCATAGGTCACTTAGCACTCTGTGGTTTTTAATATTTTCCTGAAGAAAATTGCTGCACTGGTTTCTTCTAAACAGTGAAATTCACTGTTTGGAAAAATGGGGAGGAAATAGCTTGGGCTTGGGAGCAGCTAGAATCACTTTGAGAATTATGCAGGACTTGAATTCAAGGCTCTAGAAGCTGCAATTTTTCGGTTTTCTAGAATGAGAAGCAAACTCTAATTGGAACAAGGAATAAAAAAGCAGAATTTTCCAGAGTAGAAGCTTCTGCTTCTGAATATGATTTGTTTCTAAATATGCTGTGGTTAGCTTTTTATTTTACTACTTTGCCAGTGTTTGGTTCTAACAATAAACCACCATTTAGCACTGTGTGTTGCATCAAGCTGTGTCCTCATGAACCAGCAGAACAGACACTGCTGGGGAACCAAATTCCTTGCCCTCTGTAGGCCTCTACAGACACACAAACCATACTGCTTTGGAGAGTTGCGGTGTCCTCAGGAACAGAGTTTTTCGCTCCTTTGTTATAAGGAAACAAACCAGGATCACAAATCATGCAGTGAATTTGGCTTGTTTCCTGAATGCTCTAGTCCACAATCTAGTGCTTGTTTCATCCTTTGGACAGCTTTCTGGGCATCCCCTAAGGTCAGTGTTTTGCTTAAGGTCTTCTCATGAGCTTAGATTCCAGTTCTGTATGCTTTGTGATTTTAAAATCTTTTCAATTAATAGTCACACTTTTATTTTTAGGTGAGATCTCTATGTGAGCCAGAGGTATATGGGTAGGGGTAGAAGAAGAAGGAAAATGATATTATTTATGAGGGGCAGTTTAAAAAAATGCAGTAGCATGTAAATACTTGCATTAATGCCAACACTACACACATGAATGCACAGGCACACTCTTGTGCATCTTTTTGAGTATTGACATTGAGGTTTATAATTCTCAATTATAAAAGATAATTCTTGCATGACCAAAGTAGATTCAAGTACATTCATATAGATCTACTTCAGGGAACCTTTGACACTCAAGACGGAAGTACAGCTCCCATAATCCTGCTCATTGGCCAAATTGGCTGGGGCTTCTGGGATTTGAAGTCCAAAATATATAAAGGGTCAAAGATTTTCCATCTTGGATATGGTTGTACGGCACATCTGTTGACGCACACTCGGCCAACAATCTGCAATTGGATTTTTAGTCATGATAGGCACTAGGCACTGAGATAAATGAACAAGGTGCTTTACTTGGCTCCTGGGAAGGCTGCCCAGATCTGAAGTATTAAAACCTTCCCCAGTGTTATCATTGCCATAACTTCCTCTCTTACAAAGACAGAGTATCTGATGGCTGCCTTGGATGTTGGACTAGAGACCCAAGTCCCTGATTGATAGCACAGCCACAACTAGGCAGAAGCAGTGTCCCTATTCATACAAGTCCTGCCCCCCCCCCCAAATATATTTGCCCTAAAGTAAGCCTATCTGACCAACTTCTCTCTTCTATCTCCTATAGTATGGCGGAACTCAGTACAGCCTAGTGGTGTTCAATACAGTGGACTGCGCACCTGAGTCATATGTTCAGTGCCATGCACCAACCAGCAGCGCTTATGAGTTTGTTACATGGCTTGACAGCATTCAGTGAGTCTGGGAATGCACATGATGTTCTATTTCCATTCTATTTAATTACACATTTGAGACTTCAGTGTATTAGGGCTTGCAACAGTAGAGGAATCCAGTTGCTTAGGTGTTGACTTATTGGTTCAGAAGATATATTTCGGTGGGTTAGTCTGCCAAATGTTTGGGGAAATGATACCTATTGCTCCAGTTTGACAGATGTCAATGTGATCCAAAGTCCTATCTTGCATTTTTCTTTCAGGAAAGATGTGGTGTGTTGTTTGGGTAGATGATGGCATTTTGAGGGTAGCAGATTTAACAGGTGCTCTTTTGGGGTCTGTCTAAAAAGCAATGGAATCAAAGACTTCTGGGGCATTTTATGGCTAAGTTGAGGTATGTTTGGGCTGGAAAAGGGACCTTTCTGAGTTTCCTAGAAGGTACCTGAAGGCTAGGTGGGTCAGCGATGGAGCCCCAATATGCCCCAACTTCATATGCATTTTATAAGACCCTAAATTTAACCTTGGGCATCTCATGTTAAAGTATCTCAGGAAGCAGAGATACTTTTTCCTAATTTTTTTGAGCCCCAGTGATAATTGAAATAAATTGAGATGGGAGGCTTTGGCCCATCAGATGTTTTGGGCTGCAGTTCCACTAATCCTTATTGTTAACTATTTTGGCTGGAGCTTCTGGGAATTACAGCCCAAAGCATTAGATGGCTAAACTCTTCTATCCCTGGAGTAGAAGATACTAAACCAGATGGATCAAAAACCTCACTCTGTATATAGGAGTTTCTTATGTGCCTGAGCAATGCCTGGGGAAGAATGAGCATGTTCAGGTAATATCCAGTTTTAAGAAACTAGGGAACTGACAGGTTTCATGGGTGCCATGTGCAGTCCCAGTTTTCGTTTCTCATTTTCTTCGTAGCAGGAGACCACAGCTAATAGGTTAGAACAAGCCAGGATATGAAGTCATGGCTTCATCTCTGGGTTTATTCCCAAGGAATTAACCTTGGCTTCTCTGTCCTGATGAAATTGGAAGCCATAGTTAATGGAAGACATTCTGGTTTCTTTGCTCCTGCCATGAAGAGGTGAAAGAAGGGATTGCAAGCCTGTACAAAATGCTTTGATTATCCATACGCAGAGAGTGGGAAAGTTATTTTTTGAGCTATAGCTTCCAGAATCACCCATCATGCTGGCTGCTGGATTCTGGGATTTTAGGCCCCAAAAGTAACCTTTCTAGGCTCTGTCCAAATGCATCCAGTGTGGTTTTTGAGTCCTAGTATTGGTAATCGATCATTTTTTGTATCTTTCCAATGTAAGGTTTGTGGGTGGAGGCGGTGAGAGCTGCAGTCTCATCTCAGAAGGGCTCAGCACTGCCCTGCAACTCTTTGATGACTTCAAGAAAATGAGAGAGCAAATGTAAGTGGAGAGCAGGTTGGAGGTGGATGGGGAGGGAGGATGGAAAGTCAGGATTCAGCTGGCAAAAGTTACATTTCCCATCTGTTTTTAATATTTGCGCATTATCATGTTGAAATTGTGAAATGTTTCCTTTTTGTTTTGTGGTTTCTATGCAGCTGGAATTGTTTTGCAGTGACAAAGATATTGTGAAACCAAAGCTGAGAGTTTTTTCTGACGATTTTTTAAAAAGTTTTTTTGTCATTTCTTCTGAAAATCATAACAACATGTAAAAATGAAAGAGCAAGGGGTAGGGTGGGTTGGGTGGAACATCTGTACCCCTTGTCAAAGCTTTTTCTTGTACTTGTTTGAGTTTTTTTGTTGTTAAATGGTGTTATTTTAAAATAATGTTTATTTTATTTGTAGCCCACCTTTTCTCTCAAAACAGGAACACACAGCAAAGCTCATAGCAAGATTTTGTTTAAAAGAGCCAAATAAAATTTCAAAATGTATAATATTAAAGCACAGTGAAATAGATTACAATATTGAAATACAGCTGAATTAGAAACAGTATAAAAATGCATCAATATTATGTAATATCCCAAGTGATTCAATGTTGGGAGGGTAACATTTCTAGCTACGTTCAGTTTCCTTTGGTGGGAAAACAATGCAGATTTAAAAAGCTGTTTCCTGATTTTTGTGTTATTTGCAAATATACAGGCAGAGCACAAAGGAAGGCAAGTGCTCTCCAAGATTGTGCTATGGGAATCTGAAAGCAGACAGCATAAACTGACTCTGATTCCCACAGCACAATCCTATAAGCTTCTGTTCTGTTCTGTCAGTCCCCTTAAGTTCAGTGGGACTTACTTCCAGGCAAAGGGCTATATGAATACATGTCTAGCGAATTGTATAGGTCCCCCAAGGCTGCACTTCCTGTTTTA